>OX392538.1:40608098-41922098 GCA_947623455.1 Mimachlamys varia
AATCAAGCTCCAATGAAACTTTGACGGATTATTGGTGGGTACATGTAGATGTGCATAACACTTTTTTTGGGTCGATTGCGCATCCAAGATGGCCGCCACAGCCTCTTTTTAAAAAAAATAACGAATATTTGTGACCCTATAACTTTTTTCCTGTTTGGCCGACTACGATTAAACTTGTGTTATATGATGATTGTATGATGGCCGCTAGTTGAGCGAAGTCAAAACTGAATTATTTTTTCAAAATGGCCGCCAATGCCCGGTCTCTGATTGGTTGGATTTCAGATATCGTCCGATTTTGCTCAAAATTGGTATGAACGGGTAACAGGACACACTGAACACAACGGTAACTTCGAATTTGAAATCAGACAAAATGGCCGTCATTTTGTGGCCTCTGATTGGTCAAAATTTAGCTATTGTCCGATTTCGCTCAAATTTGCTATGTATCATCATTATGACATTACGGAATCAACTATCATGTTTCACAAGGGTTGCGGGGGATCGGCTTGCGGGGAGGGGTGACTTCCGCTATTGCTCGCAATTGCAATTCTAGTTATTATTATTATTCTTATTATTATTCCTACACTCATTTTTGTCCGGGAAATATCTCGTAAGCGACTTATCGCACTCCAATGAAACTTTGAAGGATTATTGGTGGGTACGTGAAGTTGCGCAAGGTACTTTTTTTTGGTCGATTGCGCATCCAAGATGGCCACCACAGCCTCTTTTTAAAAAAAAACCTACGAATATTTGTGACGCTATAACTTTTTTACTGTTTGGCGGATGACGATTAAACTTGTGTCATATGATGATTGTATGATGGCCGTTAATTTAGCGAAGTCAAACCTGCATTATTTCTTCAAAATGGCCGCCAAGGCCCGGTCTCTAATTGGTTGGATTTCAGATATCGTCCGATTTCGCTCAAAATTGGTATGAACGGGAAACAGTACACACCGAACACAACGGTAACTTCGAATTTGAAATCAGACAAAATGGCCGTCATTTTGTGGCCTCTGATTGGTCAAAATTTAGCTATTGTCCGATTTCGCTCAAATTTGGTATGTATTATCATTATGACATTACGGAATCAACTATCATGTTTCACAAGGGTTTGCGGGGGATCGCCTTGCGGGGAGGGGTGACTTCCGCTATTGCTCGCAATTGCAATTCTAGTTATTATTCTTATTATTCCTACACTCATTCTTGTCCGGGGCATATCTCGTAAACGACAAATCAAGCTCCAATGAAACTTTGACGGATTATTGGTGGGTACATGTAGATGTGCATAACACTTTTTTTGGGTCGATTGCGCATCCAAGATGGCCGCCACAGCCTCTTTTTAAAAAAAATAACGAATATTTGTGACCCTATAACTTTTTTCCTGTTTGGCCGACTACGATTAAACTTGTGTTATATGATGATTGTATGATGGCCGCTAGTTGAGCGAAGTCAAAACTGAATTATTTTTTCAAAATGGCCGCCAATGCCCGGTCTCTGATTGGTTGGATTTCAGATATCGTTCGATTTCGCTCAAAATTGGTATGAACGGGTAACAGGACACACCGAACACAACGGTAACTTCGAATTTGAAATCGACAAAATGGCCGCCATTTTATTGCCTCGGTTTGGTCGACATTTACATATCGTTAAATAACGCATTAACTTGTCACTTTACACTACCATAAAAATTACATAATTGATGATTTCATTGTGCCAAATATTTCTGTGAAGTCAAAGTCAATTTATTTCTTATAAAATGGCCGCCACCGCCTGCTTTCTGATTGGTTGAAATTAAAATATCGTCCGATTTTGCTCAAAATCAGTATGAACGTGTAACAGGACACACCAAACACAACGGTAACTTTGGTTTTGAAATCGGACAAAATGGCCGCCATTTTATGGCCTCTGATTGGTCAAAATTTCGATATTGTCCGATTTTGCTCAAATTTAGTATGAACGGGTAACAGGACACACCGAACATAACCGTAACTTCGATTTTGAAATCCGACAAAATGGCTGCCATTTCATGGCCTCTGATTGGTTGAAATTTTGATATTGACCGATTGTGTTCAAATTCGGTATGAACATGTAACAGGACACACCGAACACCACCGTAACTTCGGTTTGGATTTCAGACAAACTGGCCGTCATTTTACGGCCTCTGATTGATCAAAATTTAGATCTTGTCTGATTTTATTCAAATTTGGTTTCAATGTGTAACAGGACATGGCGAACAATACTGTAACCTTCGTTTTTGACATTTGAGGAAAAGGGCCGCCATTTTGTGGCTTCTGATTGGTCAAAATTTAGATATTGTCCGATTTTGCTCAAATTTGGTATGTATGCTCATTATTGCATTACGGAATCAACTATAATGTTTCACAAGGGTTTGTGGGGGATCGGCTTGCGGGGAGGGGTGACTTCCGCTATTGCTCGCAATTGCAATTCTAGTTATTATTATTATTATTCCTACACTCATTTTTGTCCGGGACTATTCTCTAAAACGACTAATCACACTCCAATGAAACTTCGAAGGATTATTGGTGGGTACGTGAAGATGTGCAGTTAACTTTTTTTGGGTCGATTGCGCATCCAAGATGGCCGCAACAGCCTCGTTTAAAGAAAAAAACAACGAATATTTGTGACGCTATAACTTTTTTCCTGTTTGGCCGATTACGATTAAACTTGTGTTATATGATGATTGTATGATGGCCGCTAGTTGAGCGAAGTCAAAACTGAATTATTTTTTCAAAATGGCCGCCAATGCCCGGTCTCTGATTGGTTGGATTTCAGATATCGTCCGATTTCGCTCAAAATTGGTATGAACGGGTAACAGGACACACCGAACACAACGGTAACTTCGAATTTGAAATCGACAAAATGGCCGCCATTTTATTGCCTCGGTTTGGTCGACATTTACATATCGTTAAATAACGCATTAACTTGTCACTTTACACTACCATAAAAAATTACATAATTGATGATTTCATTGTGCCAAATATTTCTGTGAAGTCAAAGTCAATTTATTTCTTATAAAATGGCCGCCACCGCCTGCTTTCTGATTGGTTGAAATTAAAATATCGTCCGATTTTGCTCAAAATCAGTATGAACGTGTAACAGAACACACCGAACACAACGGTAACTTTGGTTTTGAAATCGGACAAAATGGCCGCCATTTTATGGCCTCTGATTGGTCAAAATTTCGATATTGTCCGATTTTGCTCAAATTTAGTATGAACGGGTAACAGGACACACCGAACATAACCGTAACTTCGATTTTGAAATCCGACAAAATGGCTGCCATTTCATGGCCTCTGATTGGTAAACCTTCAGATCTTGTCCGATTACCTTCAAATTTGGTTTCAAGGTGTAACAGGACATGGTGAACACAATCGTTACTTTGTTTTTGCCTTTGGAGAAAATGGCCGCCATTTTGTGGCTTCTGATTGGTCAAAATTTAGATATTGTCCGATATCGCTCAAATTTGGTATGTATGCTCATTATGGCATTACGGAATAAACTATGATGTTTTACAAGGGTTTGTGGGGGATCGGCTTGCGGGGAGGGGTGACTTCCGCTATTGCTCGCAATTGAAATTCTAGTTATTCTTATTATTATTCCTACACTCATTTTTGTCCGGGATTGTTCTCGTAACAGTCAAAACGACTGATCACACTCCAATGAAACTTCGAAGGATTATTGGATGGGTACGTGAAGTTGTGCAAGGTACTTTTTTTTGTCGATTGCGCATTCAAGATGGCCGCCACAGCCTCTTTTTAAAAAAAAGCAACGAATATTTGTGACGCTATAACTTTTTTCCTGTTTGGCTGATTACGATTAAACTTGTGTTATATGATGATTGTATGATGGCCGTTAATCAAGCGAAGTCGAAATTTATTTTTCTTTTCAAAATGGCCGCCAATGCCCGGTCTCTGATTGGTTGGATTTCAGATATCGTCCGATTTCGCTCAAAATTGGTATGAACGGGTAACAGGACACACCGAACACAACGGTAACTTCGAATTTGAAATCGACAAAATGGCCGCCATTTTATTGCCTCGGTTTGGTCGACTTTTATATATCATTGAATTCCGCATTTATTTGTCATTTTACACTACCATAAAAAAATACATAATTGAAGATTTTATTGTGCCAAATATTTCTGTGAAGTCAAAGTCTATTTATTTCTTACAAAATGGCCGCCACCGCCTACTTTCTGATTAGTTGAAATTTAGATATCGTCCGATTTCACTCAAATTTTGTGTGAACGGGTAACAGGACACATCGAACACAACGGTAACTTCGGTTTTTAAATCGGACAAAATGGCCGCAATTTTATGGCTTCTGATTGGTCAAAATTTAGATAATGTCTGATTTCGCTCAAATTTTGTATGAAGGGGTAACAGCACACATCGAACACATCGGTAACATTGATTTTTAAATCAGACAAAATGGCCGCCATTTCATGGCCTCTGATTGGTCAAAATTTAGATCTTGTCTGATTTTCTTCAAATTTGAAATAAATGTGTAACAGGACATGGCGAACACAATCATGCCTTCGTTTTTGACATTGGAGAAAATGGCCGCCATTTTGTGGCTTCTGATAGGTCAAAATTTAGATATTGTCCGATTTCGCTTAAATTTGGTATGTATGCTCATTAACACATTACGGAATCAACTATCATGTTTCACAAGGGTTTGTGGGGGATCGGCTTGCGGGGAGGGGTGACTTCCGCTATTGCTCGCAATTGCAATTTTAGTTATTATTATTATTCTTCTTCGGCTTTCTTCTTTCTTTCCGTTGTGATCTGGTCCAACGTTTTCCTCCTAAACTACTGGACGGATTTTAACGAAACTTCACATGAGCATTGGTGGGGGGCAGAAGGTGTACAACGCGCATGTCTCGTAACAAAATTCCAAAATGGCCGCCACCATTTCCTGGCCTCTGATTGGTCGAAATTTAGGTATTGTTCGATTTCGGTGAAAATTGGTACATAATGGTATTGAGGGAAGCCGAACACAAAAGTACCACTCATGAAACCATGCGTTGCCATGGTAACGAAATGGAGGCTTCTGATTGGTCACAATTTACATATTGTTTGATTTCGGCAAAAATTGATACATAGGGGTTTTGAGGAAAGCCTAACACAAAAGTACCACTCACGAAACCATGCGTTACCATGGTAACGAAATGGAGGCTTCTGATTGGTCACAATTTACATATTGTTTGATTTCGGCAAAAATTGATACATAGGGGTTTTGAGGGAAGCCGAACACAATGGTACAACTCACGAAACCGTGCATTGCCATGGTAATGAAATGGAGGCTTCTGATTGGTCGGAATTTAGATATTTTTCGATTTCAGCGAAAATTGGTAAATATGGGTATTGAGGGAAGCCTAACACAATGGTACCCACTTCGAAACCGTCCGTTGCCATGGTTACGAAATGCAGGTTTCTGATTGGTCGAAATTTAAATATTGTTCGATTTCGGCGAAAAGTGGGGTATTAAGGGGTATTAAGGGAAGCCAAACACAATGGTACCATTTAAGGAAACAATTGTTGTCAAGGTAAAAAATGGAAGCTTCTGCACATACACATATACACATATACAGTACTATTACACTCTTCCATTAGCATATTTCACGACTGTTGGGGTAGTTTGGGGGACATTATAGTAACGGCCGCCGTTACAATTAGTACTTGTTTTAAAATAACTTTACCATCAATCACAACGGAAGTTTAACAGAGCTATATACATGATTATAATGATTTGTGATTGTACGATATTTTCTCGTCACTTATCGATTGTTTTATTTCTACTCTGTTAACAGGATTAGTCTGCATCGGAAATAAAGGTGCTTTATACCCAGATATCTCTGTCTGTCCACTATTGTACATTGTTTATCGTCCTCCTGTCCTCTGATATCTCTGTCTGTCCACTATTGTACATTGTTTATCGTCCTCCTGTCTCCAGATATCTCTGTCTGTCCACTATTGTACATTGTTTATCGTCTTCCTGTCCTCTGATATCTCTGTCTGTCCACTATTGTACATTGTTTATCGTCCTCCTGTCTCCAGATATCTTTGTCTGTCCACTATTGTACATTGTTTATCGTCCTCCTGTCCCCAGATATCTCTGTCTGTCCACTATTGTACATTGTTTATCGTCCTCCTGTCCTCTGATATCTCTGTCTATCCACTATTGTACATTGTTTATCGTCTTCCTGTCCTCTGATAACTCTGTCTGTCCACTATTGAACACAGTTTACAGTCCTCATGTCCCCAGATATCTCATTGTCCGTCCGCTTTTGTACACTGTTTACAATCGTACATCCCCGATATCTTTGTCCGTCCACTATTTTACATTGTTACAGTTCTCCTGTCCTAGATATCTCACTGTCTGTCCACTATTGTACACTGTATAAAGCCGTCCTTTCCCCATATATTACTATGTCTGTCCACTTTTGTACACTATTTACGTCCCTCCTGTCCTGAGAATTCTCTGTACGTCCACTGTTATAAAATGTTTACAGCCCTCCTGTCCCCAGATATCTCTGTCTAACCACTTTCGTACACTGTTTACTGTCCTCCTTTCCCTAGATATCTCTGTCCGTCCACTATTGTACACTGTTTATCGTCCTCCTGTCCTCTGATATCTCACTCTCCGTCCACTATTGTACACTGTTTATAGTCCTCCTGTCCCCAGATATCTCTGTCTGTCCACTATTGTACATTGTTTATCGTCCTCCTGTCTCCAGATATCTCTGTCTGTCCACTATTGTACATTGTTTATCGTCCTCCTGTCCCCAGATATCTCTGTCTGGCCACTACTGTACACTGTTTATCATGCTCCTGTCTCCAGATATCTCTGTCTGTTCACTATTGTACACTGTTTATCATCCTCCTGTCCCCAGATATCTCTGTCTGTTCACTATTGTACATTGTTCATCGTCCTCCTGTCCCCAGATATCTCTGTCTGTCCACTATTGTACACTGTTTATCGTCCTCCTGTCCTCTGATATCTGTCTGTCCACTATTGTACATTGTTTATCGTCCTCCTGTCCCCAGATATCTTTGTCTGTCCACTATTGTACACTGTTTATCGTCCTCCTGTCCCCATATATATTTGTCTGTCCACTACTGTACATTTCTTATCGTCCTCCTGTCTCCAGATATCTCTATTTGTCCACTATTGTACATTGTTTATCGTCCTCCTGTCTCCAGATATCTCTGTCTGTCCACTATTGTACATTGTTTATCGTCCTCCTGTCCTCTGATATCTCTGTCTGTCCACTATTGTACATTGTTTATCGTCCTCCTGTCCTCTGATATCTCTGTTTGTCCACTATTGTACATTGTTTATCGTCCTCCTGTCCTCTGATATATCTGTCCGTCCACTATTGCACCTGTTTACATTCCTCCTATACCCAGATATCTCACTCTCCGTCCACTATTGTACCCTATTTACAGTCCTCCTGTCCCCAGATATCTCACTCTCCGTCCACTTTTGTACACTGTTTACAGTCCTCCTCTCCCCAGATCTCTCACTCTCCGTCCACTATTGTACACTGTTTACAGTCCTCCTGTCCCCAGATATCTCACTCTCTGTCCACTATTGTACAATGTTTACAGTCCTCCTGTCCCCAGATATCTCACTCTCCGTCCACTATTGTACAACTATTTACAGTCATCCTGTCCCCAGATATTTCACTCTCCGTCCACTATTGTACACTGTTTACAGTCCTCCTGTCCCCAGTCATCTCACTCTCCGTCCACTATTGTACACTGTTTACAGTCCTCCTGTCCCAAGATATCTCACTCTCCGTCCACTATTGTACACTGTTTACAGTCCTCCTGTCCCCAAATATCTCACTCTCTGTCCACTATTGTACAACTGTTTACAGTCCTCCTGTCCCAAGATATCTCACTCTCCGTCTACTATTGTACAATGTTTACAGTCCTCCTGTCCCCAGATATCTCACTCTCCGTTCTCTATTGTACACTGTTTACAGTCCTCCTGTCCCCAGATATTTCACTCTCCGTCCACTATTGTACACTTTTAACAGTCGTCCTGTCCCCAGATATCTCACTCTCCGTCCACTACTGTACACTGTTTACTATCCTCCTTTCCCTAGATATCTCTGTCCGTCCACTATTGTACACTGATTATCGTCCTCCTGTCCTCTGATATCTCTGTCCTTCCACTATTGTACACTGTTTATCGTCCTCCTGTCCCCAGATATTTCTGTCTGTCCACTATTGTACATTGTTTATCGTCCTCCTGTCTCCAGATATCTCTGCCTGTCCACTATTGTACATTGTTTATCGTCCTCCTGTCTCCAGATATCTCTGTCTGTCCACTATTGTACATTGTTTATCGTCCTCCTGTCCTCTGATATCTCTGTCTGTCCACTATTGTACATTGTTTATCGTCCTCATGTCTCCAGATATCTCTGTCTGTCCACTATTGTACATTGTTTATCGTCCTCCTGTCCCCAGATATATCTGTCTGTCCACTACTGTACATTCCTTATCGTCCTCCTGTTTCCAGATATCTCTGTTTGGCCACTATTGTACATTGTTTATCGTCCTCCTGTCTCCAGATATCTCTGTCTATCCACTATTGTACATTGTTTATCGTCCTCCTGTCTCCAGATATCTCTGTTTGTCCACTATTGTCCATTGTTTATCGTCCTCCTGTCCTCTGATATATCTGTCTTTCCACTATTGCACCTATTTACATTCCTCCTATACCCAGATATCTCACTCCCCTCCACTATTGTACCCTATTTACAGTCCTCCTGTCCCCAGATATCTCACTCTCCGTCCACTTTTGTACACTGTTTACAGTCCTCCTCTTCCCAGATATCTCACTCTCCGTCCACTATTGTACACTGTTTACAGTCCTCCTGTCCCCAGATATCTCACTCTATGTCCACTATTGTACAATGTTTACAGTCCTCCTGTCCCCAGATATCTCACTCTCCGTCCACTATTGTACAACTATTTACAGTCATCCTGTCCCCAGATATTTCACTCTCCGTCCACTATTGTACACTGTTTACAGTCCTCCTGTCCCCAGTCATCTCACTCTCCGTCCACTATTGTACACTGTTTACAGTCCTCCTGTCCCAAGATATCTCACTCTCCGTCCACTATTGTACACTGTTTACAGTCCTCCTGTCCCCAGATATCTCACTGTCCGTCCGCTATTGTACAACTGTTTACAGTCCTCCTGTCCCAAGATATCTCACTCTCCGTCTACTATTGTACAATGTTTACAGTCCTCCTGTCCCCAGATATCTCACTCTCCGTTCTCTATTGTACACTGTTTACAGTCCTCCTGTCCCCAGATAATTCACTCTCCGTCCACTATTGTACACTTTTAACAGTCCTCCTGTCCCCAGATATCTCACTCTCCGTCCACTATTGTACACTGTTTACTGTCCTCCTGTTCTCTGATATCTCTGTCCTTCCACTATTGTACACTGTTTATCGTCCTCCTGTCCCGAGATATTTCTGTCTGTCCACTATTGTACATTGTTTATCGTCCTCCTGTCTCCAGATATCTCTGCCTGTCCACTATTGTACATTGTTTATCGTCCTCCTGTCTCTAGAAATCTCTGTTTGTCCACTATTGTACACTGTTTACATTCCTCCTATACCCAGATATCTCTGTCTGTCCACTATTGTACATTGTTTATCGTCCTCCTGTCCTCTGATATCTCTGTCTGTCCACTATTGTACATTGTTTATCGTCTTCCTGTCCTCTGATATCTCTGTCTGTCCACTATTGTACATTGTTTATCGTCTTCCTGTCCTCTGATAACTCTGTCTGTCCACTATTGAACACAGTTTACAGTCCTCATGTCCCCAGATATCTCATTGTCCGTCCGCTTTTGTACACTGTTTACAATCGTACATCCCCGATATCTTTGTCCGTCCACTATTTTACATTGTTACAGTTCTCCTGTCCTAGATATCTCACTGTCTGTCCACTATTGTACACTGTATAAAGCCGTCCTTTCCCCATATATTACTATGTCTGTCCACTTTTGTACACTATTTTCGTCCCTCCTGTCCTGAGAATTCTCTGTACGTCCACTGTTATAAAATGTTTACAGCCCTCCTGTCCCCAGATATCTCTGTCTAACCACTTTCGTACACTGTTTACTGTCCTCCTTTCCCTAGATATCTCTGTCCGTCCACTATTGTACACTGTTTATCGTCCTCCTGTCCTCTGATATCTCACTCTCCGTCCACTATTGTACACTGTTTATAGTCCTCCTGTCCCCAGATATCTCTGTCTGTCCACTATTGTATATTGTTTATCGTCCTCCTGTCTCCAGATATCTCTGTCTGTTCACTATTGTACACTGTTTATCATCCTCCTGTCCCCAGATATCTCTGTCTGTTCACTATTGTACATTGTTCATCGTCCTCCTGTCCCCAGATATCTCTGTCTGTCCACTATTGTACACTGTTTATCATCCTCCTGTCCCCAGATATCTCTGTCTGTTCACTATTGTACATTGTTCATCGTCCTCCTGTCCCCAGATATCTCTGTCTGTCCACTATTGTACACTGTTTATCGTCCTCCTGTCCTCTGATATCTGTCTGTCCACTATTGTACATTGTTTATCGTCCTCCTGTCCCCAGATATCTTTGTCTGTCCACTATTGTACACTGTTTATCGTCCTCCTGTCCCCATATATATTTGTCTGTCCACTACTGTACATTTCTTATCGTCCTCCTGTCTCCAGATATCTCTATTTGTCCACTATTGTACATTGTTTATCGTCCTCCTGTCTCCAGATATCTCTGTCTGTCCACTATTGTACATTGTTTATCGTCCTCCTGTCCTCTGATATCTCTGTCTGTCCACTATTGTACATTGTTTATCGTCCTCCTGTCCTCTGATATCTCTGTTTGTCCACTATTGTACATTGTTTATCGTCCTCCTGTCCTCTGATATATCTGTCCTTCCACTATTGCACCTGTTTACATTCCTCCTATACCCAGATATCTCACTCTCCGTCCACTATTGTACCCTATTTACAGTCCTCCTGTCCCCAGATATCTCACTCTCCGTCCACTTTTGTACACTGTTTACAGTCCTCCTCTCCCCAGATCTCTCACTCTCCGTCCACTATTGTACACTGTTTACAGTCCTCCTGTCCCCAGATATCTCACTCTCTGTCCACTATTGTACAATGTTTACAGTCCTCCTGTCCCCAGATATCTCACTCTCCGTCCACTATTGTACAACTATTTACAGTCATCCTGTCCCCAGATATTTCACTCTCCGTCCACTATTGTACACTGTTTACAGTCCTCCTGTCCCCAGTCATCTCACTCTCCGTCCACTATTGTACACTGTTTACAGTCCTCCTGTCCCAAGATATCTCACTCTCCGTCCACTATTGTACACTGTTTACAGTCCTCCTGTCCCCAAATATCTCACTCTCTGTCCACTATTGTACAACTGTTTACAGTCCTCCTGTCCCAAGATATCTCACTCTCCGTCTACTATTGTACAATGTTTACAGTCCTCCTGTCCCCAGATATCTCACTCTCCGTTCTCTATTGCACACTGTTTACAGTCCTCCTGTCCCCAGATATTTCACTCTCCGTCCACTATTGTACACTTTTAACAGTCGTCCTGTCCCCAGATATCTCACTCTCCGTCCACTACTGTACACTGTTTACTATCCTCCTTTCCCTAGATATCTCTGTCCGTCCACTATTGTACACTGATTATCGTCCTCCTGTCCTCTGATATCTCTGTCCTTCCACTATTGTACACTGTTTATCGTCCTCCTGTCCCCAGATATTTCTGTCTGTCCACTATTGTACATTGTTTATCGTCCTCCTGTCTCCAGATATCTCTGCCTGTCCACTATTGTACATTGTTTATCGTCCTCCTGTCTCCAGATATCTCTGTCTGTCCACTATTGTACATTGTTTATCGTCCTCCTGTCCTCTGATATCTCTGTCTGTCCACTATTGTACATTGTTTATCGTCCTCATGTCTCCAGATATCTCTGTCTGTCCACTATTGTACATTGTTTATCGTCCTCCTGTCCCCAGATATATCTGTCTGTCCACTACTGTACATTCCTTATCGTCCTCCTGTTTCCAGATATCTCTGTTTGGCCACTATTGTACATTGTTTATCGTCCTCCTGTCTCCAGATATCTCTGTCTGTCCACTATTGTACATTGTTTATCGTCCTCCTGTCTCCAGATATCTCTGTCTATCCACTATTGTACATTGTTTATCGTCCTCCTGTCTCCAGATATCTCTGTTTGTCCACTATTGTCCATTGTTTATCGTCCTCCTGTCCTCTGATATATCTGTCTTTCCACTATTGCACCTATTTACATTCCTCCTATACCCAGATATCTCACTCCCCTCCACTATTGTACCCTATTTACAGTCCTCCTGTCCCCAGATATCTCACTCTCCGTCCACTTTTGTACACTGTTTACAGTCCTCCTCTCCCCAGATATCTCACTCTCCGTCCACTATTGTACACTGTTTACAGTCCTCCTGTCCCCAGATATCTCACTCTATGTCCACTATTGTACAATGTTTACAGTCCTCCTGTCCCCAGATATCTCACTCTCCGTCCACTATTGTACAACTATTTACAGTCATCCTGTCCCCAGATATTTCACTCTCCGTCCACTATTGTACACTGTTTACAGTCCTCCTGTCCCCAGTCATCTCACTCTCCGTCCACTATTGTACACTGTTTACAGTCCTCCTGTCCCAAGATATCTCACTCTCCGTCCACTATTGTACACTGTTTACAGTCCTCCTGTCCCCAGATATCTCACTGTCCGTCCGCTATTGTACAACTGTTTACAGTCCTCCTGTCCCAAGATATCTCACTCTCCGTCTACTATTGTACAATGTTTACAGTCCTCCTGTCCCCAGATATCTCACTCTCCGTTCTCTATTGTACACTGTTTACAGTCCTCCTGTCCCCAGATATTTCACTCTCCGTCCACTATTGTACACTTTTAACAGTCCTCCTGTCCCCAGATATCTCACTCTCCGTCCACTATTGTACACTGTTTACTGTCCTCCTGTTCTCTGATATCTCTGTCCTTCCACTATTGTACACTGTTTATCGTCCTCCTGTCCCGAGATATTTCTGTCTGTCCACTATTGTACATTGTTTATCGTCCTCCTGTCTCCAGATATCTCTGCCTGTCCACTATTGTACATTGTTTATCGTCCTCCTGTCTCCAGATATCTCTGTTTGTCCACTATTGTACACTGTTTACATTCCTCCTATACCCAGATATCTCTGTCTGTCCACTATTGTACATTGTTTATCGTCCTCCTGTCCTCTGATATCTCTGTCTGTCCACTATTGTACATTGTTTATCGTCTTCCTGTCCTCTGATATCTCTGTCTGTCCACTATTGTACATTGTTTATCGTCCTCCTGTCCCCATATATCTCGGTATGTCCACTATTTTACACTGTTTACACCCCTTCTTTCCCCATGTATTACTATGTCTGTCCACTTTTGTACACTATTTACGTCCCTCCTGTCCTGATAGTTCTCTGTACGTCCACTGTTATAAAATGTTTACAGCCCTCCTGTCCCCAGATATCTCTGTCTATCCACTTTTGTACACTGTTTACTGTCCTCCTTTCCCTAGATATCTCTGTCCGTCCACTATTGTACACTGTTTATCGTCCTCCTGTCCCAAGATATCTCACTCTCCGTCCACTATTGTACACTGTTTATAGTCCTCCTGTCCCCAGATATCTCACTCTCCGTCCACTATTGTACAACTGTTTACAGTCCTCCTGTCCCCAGATATCTCACTCTCCGTCCACTATTGTACACTGTTAACAGTCCATCGTCCCCAGATATCTCTGTCTGTCCACTATTGTACACTGTTTTCAGTCATCCTGTCCTCTGATATCTCTGTCCTTCCACTATTGTACACTGTTTATCGTCCTCCTGTCCCCAGATATTTCTGTCTGTCCACTATTGTACATTGTTCATCGTCCTCCTGTCTCCAGATATCTCTGCCTGTCCACTATTGTACATTGTTTATCGTCCTCCTGTCTCCAGATATCTCTGTTTGTCCACTATTGTACACTGTTTACATTCCTCCTATACCCAGATATCTCTGTCTGTCCACTATTGTACACTGTTTACTGTCCTCCTGTCCTCTGATATCTCTGTCTGTCCACTATTGTACATTGTTTATCGTATTCCTGTCCTCTGATATCTCTGTCTGTCCACTATTGTACATTGTTTATCGTCCTCCTGTCCTCTGATATCTCTGTCTGTCCACTATTGTACATTGTTTATCGTCCTCCTGTCCTCTGATATCTCTGTCTGTCCACTATTGTACATTGTTTATCGTCCTCCTGTCCCCATATATCTCGGTATGTCCACTATTTTACACTGTTTACACCCCTTCTTTCCCCATATATTACTATGTCTGTCCACTTTTGAACACTATTTACGTCCCTCCTGTCCTGAGAGTTCTCTGTACGTCCACTGTTATAAAATGTTTACAGCCCTCCTGTCCCCAGATATCTCTGTCTATCCACTTTTGTACACTGTTTACTGTCCTCCTTTGCCTAGATATCTCTGTCCGTCCACTATTGTACACTGTTTATCGTCCTCCTGTCCCAATATATCTCACTCTCCGTCCACTATTGTACACTGTTTATAGTCCTCCTGTCCCCAGATATCTCACTCTCCGTCCACTATTGTACAACTGTTTACAGTCCTCCTGTCCCCAGATATCTCACTCTCCGTCCACTATTGTACACTGTTTACAGTCCGTCGTCCCCAGATATCTCTGTTTGTCCACTATTGTACACTGTTTTCAGTCATCCTCTCCCCAGATATCTCACTGTCCGTCCGCTATTGTACACTTTTTACAGTCCTCCTGTCCCAAGATATCTCACTCTCCGTCCACTATTGTACACTGTTTATAGTCCTCCTGTCCCCAGATATCTCACTCTCCGTCCACTATTGTACAACTGTTTACAGTCCTCCTGTCCCCAGATATCTCACTCTCCGTCCACTATTGTACACTGTTTACGGTTTGTCGTCCCCAGATATCTCTGTCTGTCCACTATTGTACACTGTTTTCAGTCATCCTGTCCCCAGATATCTCACTGTCCGTCCGGTATTGTACACTTTTTACAGTCCTCCTGTCCCAAGATATCTCACTCTCCGTCTACTATTGTACACTGTTTACAGTCCTCCTGTCCCCATATATATCACCCTCCGTCCACTATTGTACAATGTTTACAGTCCTCCTGTCCCCAGATATCTCACTCTCCGTCCACTATTGTACACTGTTTACAGTCCTCCTGTCCCCAGATATCTCACTCTCCGTCCACTATTGTACACTGTTTACAGTCCTCCTGTCCCAAGATATCTCACTCTCCGTCCACTATTGTACACTGTTTACAGTCCGTCGTCCCCAGATATCTCTGTCTGTCCACTATTGTACACTGTTTACAGTCCTTCGTCCCCAGATATCTCTGTCTGTCTACTATTGTACACTGTTTAGAGTCCTCCTGTCCCCAGATATTTCTGTCTGTCTACTATTGTACACTGTTAACAGTCCTCCTGTCCCCAGATATCTCACTCTCCGTCCACTATTGTACACTTTTTACAGTCTTCCTGTCCCCAGATATCTCACTCTCCGTCCACTATTGTACACTGTTTACAGTCCTTCGTCCCCAGATATCTCTGTATGTCCACTATTGTACACTGTTTACATCCTTCGTCCCCAGATATCTCTGTCCTTCCACTATTGTACACTGTTTACAGTCCTCCTGTTCCCAGATATCTCACTCTCCGTCCACTATTGTACATTGTTTACAGTCCTCCTGTCCCCAGATATCTCACTCTCCGTCCACTATTGTACAACTGTTTGCAGTCCTCCTGTCCCCAGATATCTCACTCTCCGTCCACTATTGTACATTGTTTACAGTCCTCCTGTCCCCAGATATCTCACTCTCCGTCCACTATTGTACACTGTTTACAGTCCGTCGTCCCCAGATATCTCACTCTCCGTCCACTATTGTACAATTGTTTACAGTCCTCCTGTCCCCAGATATCTCACAGCCCGTCCACTATTGTACAACTGTTTACAGTCCTCCTGTCCCCAGATATCTCACTCTCCGTCCACTATTGAACAACTGTTTACAGTCCTCCTGTCCCAAGATATCTCACTCTCCGTCCACTATTGTACAACTATTTACAGTCCTCCTGTCCCCAGATATCTCACAGCCCGTCCACTATTGTACAACTGTTTACAGTCCTCCTGTCCCCAGATATCTCACTGTCCGTCCGCTATTGTACAATGTTTACAGTCCTCCTGTCCGCAGATATCTCACTGTCCGTCCACTATTGTACACTGTTTACAGTCCTTCTGTCCCCAGATATCTCACTCTCCGTCCACTATTGTACATTGTTTACAGTCCTCCTGTCCCCAGATATCTCACTGTCCGTCCGCTATTGTACACATTTTACAGTCCTTCTGTCCCCAGATATCTCACTCTTCGTCCACTATTGTACACTGTTTACAGTCCTCCTGTCCCCAGATATCTCACTCTCCGTCCACTATTGTACAACTGTTTACAGTCCTCCTGTCCCCAGATATCTCACTCTCCGTCCACTATTGTACATTGTTTACAGTCCTCCTGTCCCCAGATATCTCACTCTCCGTCCACTATTGTACACTGTTTACAGTCCGTCGTCCCCAGATATCTCACTCTCCGTCCACTATTGTACAATTGTTTACAGTCCTCCTGTCCCCAGATATCTCACAGCCCGTCCACTATTGTATAACTGTTTACAGTCCTCCTGTTCCCAGATATCTCACTGTCCGTCCGCTATTGTACAACTGTTTACAGTCCTCCTGTCCCCAGATATCTCACTCTCCGTCCACTATTGAACAACTGTTTACAGTCCTCCTGTCCCAAGATATCTCACTCTCCGTCCACTATTGTACAACATTTTACAGTCCTCCTGTCCCCAGATATCTCACAGCCCGTCCACTATTGTACAATTGTTTACAGTCCTCCTGTCCCCAGATATCTCACTGTCCGTCCACTATTGTACAATGTTTACAGTCCTCCTGTCCCCAGATATCTCACTCTCCGTCCACTATTGTACACTGTTTACAGTCCTCCTGTCCCTAGATATCTCACTGTCCGTCCACTATTGTACACTGTTTACAGTCCTTCTGTCCCCAGATATCTCACTCATCGTCCACTATTGTACATTGTTTACAGTCCTCCTGTCCCCAGATATCTCACTGTCCGTCCGCTATTGTACACATTTTACAGTCCTCCTGTCCCCAGATATCTCACTCTCCGTCCACTATTGTACAACTGTTTACAGTCCTCCTGTTCCCAGATATCTCACTCTCCGTCCACTATTGTACAACTGTTTACAAGTCCTCCTGTCCCAAGATATCTCACTGTCCGTCTACTATTGTAAAATGTTTACAGTCCTCCTGTCCCCAGATATCTCACTCTCCGTCCACTATTGTACAACTGTTTACAGTCCTCCTGTCCCCAGATATCTCACTCTCTGTCCACTATTGTACAACTGTTTACAGTCTTCCTGTCCCAAGATATCTCACTCTCCGTCCACTATTGTACACTGTTTACAGTCCTCCTGTCCCAAGATATCTCACTCTCCGTCCACTATTGTACACTGTTTACAGTCCGTCGTCCCCAGATATCTCTGTCTGTCCACTATTGTACACTGTTTACAGTCCTTCGTCCCCAGATATCTCACTCTCCGTCCACTATTGTACAACTATTTACAGTCCTCCTGTCCCCAGATATCTCACAGCCCGTCCACTATTGTACAACTGTTTACAGTCCTCCTGTCCCCAGATATCTCACTGTCCGTCCGCTATTGTACAATGTTTACAGTCCTCCTGTCCCCAGATATCTCACTCTCCGTCCACTATTGTACACTGTTTACAGTCCACCTGTCCCTAGATATCTCACTGTCCGTCCACTATTGTACACTGTTTACAGTCCTTCTGTCCCCAGATATCTCACTCTCCGTCCACTATTGTACATTGTTTACAGTCCTCCTGTCCCCAGATATCTCACTGTCCGTCCGCTATTGTACACATTTTACAGTCCTTCTGTCCCCAGATATCTCACTCTTCGTCCACTATTGTACACTGTTTACAGTCCTCCTGTCCCCAGATATCTCACTCTCCGTCCACTATTGTACAACTGTTTACAGTCCTCCTGTCCCCAGATATCTCTGTCTGTCTACTATTGTACACTGTTAACAGTCCTCCTGTCCCAAGATATCTCACTCTCCGTCCACTATTGTACACTTTTTACAGTCTTCCTGTCCCCAGATATCTCACTCTCCGTCCACTATTGTACACTGTTTACAGTCCTTCGTCCCCAGATATCTCTGTATGTCCACTATTGTACACTGTTTACAGTCCTTCGTCCCCAGATATCTCTGTCCTTCCACTATTGTACACTGTTTACAGTCCTCCTGTCCCCAGATATCTCACTCTCCGTCCACTATTGTACAACTGTTTACAGTCCTCCTGTTCCCAGATATCTCACTCTCCGTCCACTATTGTACATTGTTTACAGTCCTCCTGTCCCCAGATATCTCACTCTCCGTCCACTATTGTACAACTGTTTACAGTCCTCCTGTCCCCAGATATCTCACTCTCCGTCCACTATTGTACATTGTTTACAGTCCTCCTGTCCCCAGATATCTCACTCTCCGTCCACTATTGTACACTGTTTACAGTCCGTCGTCCCCAGATATCTCACTCTCCGTCCACTATTGTACAATTGTTTACAGTCCTCCTGTCCCCAGATATCTCACAGCCCGTCCACTATTGTATAACTGTTTACAGTCCTCCTGTTCCCAGATATCTCACTGTCCGTCCGCTATTGTACAACTGTTTACAGTCCTCCTGTCCCCAGATATTTCACTCTCCGTCCACTATTGAACAACTGTTTACAGTCCTCCTGTCCCAAGATATCTCACTCTCCGTCCACTATTGTACAACATTTTACAGTCCTCCTGTCCCCAGATATCTCACAGCCCGTCCACTATTGTACAACTGTTTACAGTCCTCCTGTCCCCAGATATCTCACTGTCCGTCCACTATTGTACAATGTTTACAGTCCTCCTGTCCCCAGATATCTCACTCTCCGTCCACTATTGTACACTGTTTATAGTCCTCCTGTCCCTAGATATCTCACTGTCCGTCCACTATTGTACACTGTTTACAGTCCTTCTGTCCCCAGATATCTCACTCTCCGTCCACTATTGTACATTGTTTACAGTCCTCCTGTCCCCAGATATCTCACTGTCCGTCCGCTATTGTACACATTTTACAGTCCTCCTGTCCCCAGATATCTCACTCTCCGTCCACTATTGTACAACTGTTTACAGTCCTCCTGTTCCCAGATATCTCACTCTCCGTCCACTATTGTACAACTGTTTACAAGTCCTCCTGTCCCAAGATATCTCACTCTCCGTCCACTATTATACGTTGTTTACAGTCCTCCTGTCCCAAGATATCTCACTCTCCGTCCACTATTGTACAACTGTTTACAGTCCTCCTGTCCCAAGATATCTCACTCTCCGTCCACTATTGTACAACTGTTTACAGTCCTCCTGTCCCAAGATATCTCACTCTCCGTCTACTATTGTACACTGTTTACAGTCCTCCTGTCCCCAGATATCTCACTCTCCGTTTACTATTGTACAACTGTTTACAGTCCTCCTGTCCCCAGATATCTCACTCTATGTCCACTATTGTACAACTATTTACAGTCCTCCTGTCCCCAGATATCTCACAGCCCGTCCACTATTGTACAACTGTTTACAGTCCTCCTGTCCCCAGATATCTCACTGTCCGTCCGCTATTGTACAATGTTTACAGTCCTCCTGTCCCCAGATATCTCACTCTCCGTCCACTATTGTACACTGTTTACAGTCCTCCTGTCCCCAGATATCTCACTCTCCGTCCACTATTGAACAACTGTTTACAGTCCTCCTGTCCCAAGATATCTCACTCTCCGTCCACTATTGTACAACATTTTACAGTCCTCCTGTCCCCAGATATCTCACAGCCCGTCCACTATTGTACAATGTTTACAGTCCTCCTGTCCCCAGATATCTCACTCTCCGTCCACTATTGTACACTGTTTACAGTCCTCCTGTCCCCAGATATCTCACTGTCCGTCCACTATTGTACAACTGTTTACAGTCCTTCTGTCCCCAGATATCTCACTCTCCGTCCACTATTGTACATTGTTTACAGTCCTCCTGTCCCCAGATATCTCACTGTCCGTCCGCTATTGTACACATTTTACAGTCCTCCTGTCCCCAGATATCTCACTCTCCGTCTACTATTGTACACTGTTTACAGTCCTCCTGTCCCCAGATATCTTACTCTCCGTTTACTATTGTACAACTGTTTACAGTCCTCCTGTCCCCAGATATCTCACTCTATGTCCACTATTGTACAACTATTTACAGTCCTCCTGTCCCCAGATATCTCACAGCCCGTCCACTATTGTACAACTGTTTACAGTCCTTCTGTCCCCAGATATCTCACTGTCCGTCCGCTATTGTACAATGTTTACAGTCCTCCTGTCCCCAGATATCTCACTCTCCGTCCACTATTGTACACTGTTTACAGTCCTCCTGTCCCTAGATATCTCACTGTCCGTCCACTATTGTACACTGTTTACAGTCCTTCTGTCCCCAGATATCTCACTCTCCGTCCACTATTGTACATTATTTACAGTCCACCTGTCCCCAGATATCTCACTGTCCGTCCGCTATTGTACACATTTTACAGTCCTCCTGTCCCCAGATATCTCACTCTCCGTCCACTATTGTACAACTGTTTACAGTCCTCCTGTTCCCAGATATCTCACTCTCCGTCCACTATTGTACAACTGTTTACAAGTCCTTCTGTCCCAAGATATCTCACTCTCCGTCTACTATTGTAAAATGTTTACAGTCCTCCTGTCCCCAGATATCTCACTCTCCGTCCACTATTGTACAACTGTTTACAGTCCTCCTGTCCCCAGATATCTCACTCTCCGTCTACTATTATACGTTGTTTACAGTCCTCCTGTCCCCAGATATCTCACTCTCCGTCCACTATTGTACACTGTTTACAGTCCTCTTGTCCCCAGATATCTCACTTTCCGTCCTCTATTGTACACTGTTTACAGTCGTTCTGTCCCCAGATATCTCACTCTCCGTCCACTATTGTACAACTGTTTACAGTCCTCCTGTCCCAAGATATCTCACTCTCCGTCTACTATTGTACACTGTTTACAGTCCTCCTGTCCCCAGATATCTCTGTCTGTCCACTGTTGTACACTGTTAACAGTCCTCTTGTCCCCAGATATCTCACTCTCCGTCCACTTTTGTACACTTTTTACAGTTCTCCTGTCCCCAGATATCTCACTCTCCGTCCACTATTGTACACTGTTTACAGTTCTCCTGTCCCAAGATATCTCACTCTCCGTCCACTATTGTACACTGTTTACAGTCCTTCTGTCCCCAGATATCTCACTCTCCGTCCACTATTGTACAACTGTTTACAGTCCTCCTGTCCCCAGATATCTCACTCTCCGTCCACTATTGTACAACTGTTTATTGTCCTCCTGTTCCCAGATATCTCACTCTACGTCCACTATTGTACAACTGTTTACAGTCCTCCTGTCCCAAGATATCTCACTCTCCGTCTACTATTGTAAAATGTTTACAGTCCTCCTGTCCCCAGATATCTCACTCTCCGTCCACTATTGTACAACTGTTTACAGTCCTCCTGTCCCCAGATATCTCACTCTCCGTCCACTATTGTACGTTGTTTACAGTCCTCCTGTCCCCAGATATCTCACTCTCCGTCCACTATTGTACACTGTTTACAGTCCTCTTGTCCCCAGATATCTCACTTTCCGTCCTCTATTGTACACTGTTTACAGTCGTTCTGTCCCCAGATATCTCACTCTCCGTCCACTATTGTACAACTGTTTACAGTCCTCCTGTCCCCAGATATTTCACTCTCCGTCTACTATTATACGTTGTTTACAGTCCTCCTGTCCCCAGATATCTCACTCTCCGTCCACTATTGTACACTGTTTACAGTCCTCTTGTCCCCAGATATCTCACTTTCCGTCCTCTATTGTACACTGTTTACAGTCGTTCTGTCCCCAGATATCTCACTCTCCGTCCACTATTGTACAACTGTTTACAGTCCTCCTGTCCCAAGATATCTCACTCTCCGTCTACTATTGTACACTGTTTACAGTCCTCCTGTCCCCAGATATCTCACTCTCCGTTTACTATTGTACAACTGTTTACAGTCCTCTTGTCCCCAGATATCTCACTCTCCGTCCACTATTGTACACTTTTTACAGTCCTCCTGTCCCCAGATATCTCACTCTCCGTCCACTATTGTACACTGTTTACAGTCCTCCAGTCCCAAGATATCTCACTCTCCGTTTACTATTGTACAACTGTTTACAGTCCTCCTGTTCCCAGATATCTCTGTCTGTCCACTGTTGTACACTGTTAACAGTCCTCTTGTCCCCAGATATCTCACTCTCCGTCCACTTTTGTACACTTTTTACAGTTCTCCTGTCCCCAGATATCTCACTCTCCGTCCACTATTGTACACTGTTTACAGTTCTCCTGTCCCAAGATATCTCACTCTCCGTCCACTATTGTACACTGTTTACAGTCCTTCTGTCCCCAGATATCTCACTCTCCGTCCACTATTGTACATTGTTTACAGTCCTCCTGTCCCCAGATATCTCACTCTCCGTCCACTATTGTACAACTGTTTATTGTCCTCCTGTTCCCAGATATCTCACTCTCCGTCCACTATTGTACAACTATTTACAGTCCTCCTGTCCCAAGATATCTCACTCTCCGTCTACTATTGTAAAATGTTTACAGTCCTCCTGTCCCCAGATATCTCACTCTCCGTCCACTATTGTACAACTGTTTACAGTCCTCCTGTCCCCAGATATCTCACTCTCCGTCCACTATTGTACACTGTTTACAGTCCTCTTGTCCCCAGATATCTCACTTTCCGTCCTCTATTGTACACTGTTTACAGTCGTTCTGTCCCCAGATATCTCACTCTCCGTCCACTATTGTACAACTGTTTACAGTCCTCCTGTCCCCAGATATTTCACTCTCCGTCTACTATTATACGTTGTTTACAGTCCTCCTGTCCCCAGATATCTCACTCTCCGTCCACTATTGTACACTGTTTACAGTCCTCTTGTCCCCAGATATCTCACTTTCCGTCCTCTATTGTACACTGTTTACAGTCGTTCTGTCCCCAGATATCTCACTCTCCGTCCACTATTGTACAACTGTTTACAGTCCTCCTGTCCCAAGATATCTCACTCTCCGTCTACTATTGTACACTGTTTACAGTCCTCCTGTCCCCAGATATCTCACTCTCCGTTTACTATTGTACAACTGTTTACAGTCCTCTTGTCCCCAGATATCTCACTCTCCGTCCACTATTGTACACTTTTTACAGTCCTCCTGTCCCCAGATATCTCACTCTCCGTCCACTATTGTACACTTTTTACAGTTCTCCTGTCCCAAGATATCTCACTCTCCGTCCACTATTGTACACTGTTTACAGTCCTTCTGTCCCCAGATATCTCACTCTCCGTCCACTATTGTATATTGTTTACAGTCCTCCTGTCCCCAGATATCTCACTCTCCGTCCACTATTGTACAACTGTTTATTGTCCTCCTGTTCCCAGATATCTCACTCTCCGTCCACTATTGTACAACTGTTTACAGTCCTCCTGTCCCAAGATATCTCACTCTCCGTCTACTATTGTAAAATGTTTACAGTCCTCCTGTCCCCAGATATCTCACTCTCCGTCCACTATTGTACAACTGTTTACAGTCCTCCTGTCCCCAGATATCTCACTCTCCGTCCACTATTGTACGTTGTTTACAGTCCTCCTGTCCTCAGATATCTCACTCTCCGTCCACTATTGTACACTGTTTACAGTCCTCTTGTCCCCAGATATCTCACTTTCCGTACTCTATTGTACACTGTTTATAGTCGTTCTGTCCCCAGATATCTCACTCTCCGTCCACTATTGTACAACTGTTTACAGTCCTCCTGTCCCAAGATATTTCACTCTCCGTCTACAATTGTACACTGTTTACAGTCCTCCTGTCCCCAGATATCTCACTCTCCGTCCACTATTGTACAACTGTTTACAGTCCTTCTGTCCCCAGATATCTCACTCTCCGTCCACTATTGTACACTGTTTACAGTCCTCCTGTCCCCAGATATCTCACTCTCCGTCCACTATTGTACACTTTTTACAGTCCTCCTGTCCCCAGATATCTCACTCTCCGTCCACTATTGTACACTGTTTACAGTCCTTCTGTCCCCAGATATCTCACTCTCCGTCCACTATTGTACAACTGTTTACAATCCTCCTGTCCCCAGATATCTCACTCTCCGTCCACTATTGTACACTGTTTACAGTCCGTCGTCCCCAGATATCTCTGTCTGTCCACTATTGTACACTGTTTTCAGTCATCCTCTCCCCAGATATCTCACTGTCCGTCCGCTATTGTACACTTTTTACAGTCCTCCTGTCCCAAGATATCTCACTCTCGGTCTACTATTGTACACTGTTTACAGTCCTCCTGTCCCCATATATATCACCCTCCGTCCACTATTGTACAATGTTTACAGTCCTCCTGTCCCCAGATATCTCACTCTCCGTCCACTATTGTACACTGTTTACAGTCCTCCTGTCCCCAGATATCTCACTCTCCGTCCACTATTGTACACTGTTTACAGTCCTCCTGTCGTCCCAAGATATCTCACTCTCCGTCCACTATTGTACACTGTTTTCAGTCATCCTCTCCCCAGATATCTCACTGTCCGTCCGCTATTGTACTCTTTTTACAGTCCTCCTGTCCCAAGATATCTCACTCTCCGTCCACTATTGTACACTGTTTATAGTCCTCCTGTCCAAAGATATCTCACTCTCCGTCCACTATTGTACATTGTTTACAGTCCTCCTGTCCCCAGATATCTCACTCTCCGTCCACTATTGTACAATGTTTACAGTCCTCCTGTCCCCAGATATCTCACTCTCCGTCCTCTATTGTACACTGTTTACAGTCCTCCTGTCCCCAGATATCTCAATGTCCGTCCACTATTGTACATTGTTTACAGTCGTCCTGTCCCCAGATATCTCACTCTCCGTCCACTATTGTACAACTGTTTACAGTCCTCCTGTTCCCAGATATCTCACTCTCCGTCCACTATTGTACAACTGTTTTCAGTCCTCCTGTCCCAAGATATCTCACTCTCCGTCTACTATTGTAAAATGTTTACAGTCCTCCTGTCCCCAGATATCTCACTCTCCGTCCACTATTGTACAACTGTTTACAGTCCTCTTGTCCCCAGATATCTCACTCTCCGTCCACTATTGTACGTTGTTTACAGTCCTCCTGTCCCCAGATATCTCACTCTCCGTCCACTATTGTACACTGTTTACAGTCCTCTTGTCCCCAGATATCTCACTTTCCGTCCTCTATTGTACACTGTCTACAGTCGTTCTGTCCCCAGATATCTCACTCTCCGTCCACTATTGTACAACTGTTTACAGTCCTCCTGTCCCAAGATATCTCACTCTCCGTCTACAATTGTACACTGTTTACAGTCCTCCTGTCCCCAGATATCTCACTCTCCGTCCACTATTGTACAACTGTTTACAGTCCTCCTGTCCCCAGATATCTCTGTCTGTCCAATATTGTACACTGTTTACAGTCCTCCTGTCCCCAGATATCTCACTCTCCGTCCACTATTGTACACTTTTTACAGTCCTCCTGTCCCCAGATATCTCACTCTCCGTCCACTATTGTACACTGTTTACAGTCCGTCGTCCCCAGATATCTCTGTCTGTCCACTATTGTACACTGTTTTCAGTCATCCTCTCCCCAGATATCTCACTGTCCGTCCGCTATTGTACACTTTTTACAGTCCTCCTGTCCCAAGATATCTCACTCTCCGTCCACTATTGTACACTGTTTACAGTCCTTCTGTCCCCAGATATCTCACTCTCCGTCCACTATTGTACAACTGTTTACAGTCCTCCTGTCCCCAGATATCTCACTCTCCGTCCACTATTGTACACTGTTTACAGTCCGTCGTCCCCAGATATCTCTGTCTGTCCACTATTGTACACTGTTTTCAGTCATCCTATCCCCAGATATCTCACTGTCCGTCCACTATTGTACACTTTTTACAGTCCTCCTGTCCCAAGATATCTCACTCTCCGTCTACTATTGTACACTGTTTACAGTCCTCCTGTCCCCATATATATCACCCTCCGTCCACTATTGTACACTGTTTACAGTTCTCCTGTCCCAAGATATCTCACTCTCCGTCCACTATTGTACACTGTTTACAGTCCTTCTGTCCCCAGATATCTCACTCTCCGTCCACTATTGTACAACTGTTTACAGTCCTCCTGTCCCCAGATATCTCACTCTCCGTCCACTATTGTACAACTGTTTATTGTCCTCCTGTTCCCAGATATCTCACTCTACGTCCACTATTGTACAACTGTTTACAGTCCTCCTGTCCCAAGATATCTCACTCTCCGTCTACTATTGTAAAATGTTTACAGTCCTCCTGTCCCCAGATATCTCACTCTCCGTCCACTATTGTACAACTGTTTACAGTCCTCCTGTCCCCAGATATCTCACTCTCCGTCCACTATTGTACGTTGTTTACAGTCCTCCTGTCCCCAGATATCTCACTCTCCGTCCACTATTGTACACTGTTTACAGTCCTCTTGTCCCCAGATATCTCACTTTCCGTCCTCTATTGTACACTGTTTACAGTCGTTCTGTCCCCAGATATCTCACTCTCCGTCCACTATTGTACAACTGTTTACAGTCCTCCTGTCCCCAGATATTTCACTCTCCGTCTACTATTATACGTTGTTTACAGTCCTCCTGTCCCCAGATATCTCACTCTCCGTCCACTATTGTACACTGTTTACAGTCCTCTTGTCCCCAGATATCTCACTTTCCGTCCTCTATTGTACACTGTTTACAGTCGTTCTGTCCCCAGATATCTCACTCTCCGTCCACTATTGTACAACTGTTTACAGTCCTCCTGTCCCAAGATATCTCACTCTCCGTCTACTATTGTACACTGTTTACAGTCCTCCTGTCCCCAGATATCTCACTCTCCGTTTACTATTGTACAACTGTTTACAGTCCTCTTGTCCCCAGATATCTCACTCTCCGTCCACTATTGTACACTTTTTACAGTCCTCCTGTCCCCAGATATCTCACTCTCCGTCCACTATTGTACACTGTTTACAGTCCTCCAGTCCCAAGATATCTCACTCTCCGTTTACTATTGTACAACTGTTTACAGTCCTCCTGTTCCCAGATATCTCTGTCTGTCCACTGTTGTACACTGTTAACAGTCCTCTTGTCCCCAGATATCTCACTCTCCGTCCACTTTTGTACACTTTTTACAGTTCTCCTGTCCCCAGATATCTCACTCTCCGTCCACTATTGTACACTGTTTACAGTTCTCCTGTCCCAAGATATCTCACTCTCCGTCCACTATTGTACACTGTTTACAGTCCTTCTGTCCCCAGATATCTCACTCTCCGTCCACTATTGTACATTGTTTACAGTCCTCCTGTCCCCAGATATCTCACTCTCCGTCCACTATTGTACAACTGTTTATTGTCCTCCTGTTCCCAGATATCTCACTCTCCGTCCACTATTGTACAACTATTTACAGTCCTCCTGTCCCAAGATATCTCACTCTCCGTCTACTATTGTAAAATGTTTACAGTCCTCCTGTCCCCAGATATCTCACTCTCCGTCCACTATTGTACAACTGTTTACAGTCCTCCTGTCCCCAGATATCTCACTCTCCGTCCACTATTGTACACTGTTTACAGTCCTCTTGTCCCCAGATATCTCACTTTCCGTCCTCTATTGTACACTGTTTACAGTCGTTCTGTCCCCAGATATCTCACTCTCCGTCCACTATTGTACAACTGTTTACAGTCCTCCTGTCCCCAGATATTTCACTCTCCGTCTACTATTATACGTTGTTTACAGTCCTCCTGTCCCCAGATATCTCACTCTCCGTCCACTATTGTACACTGTTTACAGTCCTCTTGTCCCCAGATATCTCACTTTCCGTCCTCTATTGTACACTGTTTACAGTCGTTCTGTCCCCAGATATCTCACTCTCCGTCCACTATTGTACAACTGTTTACAGTCCTCCTGTCCCAAGATATCTCACTCTCCGTCTACTATTGTACACTGTTTACAGTCCTCCTGTCCCCAGATATCTCACTCTCCGTTTACTATTGTACAACTGTTTACAGTCCTCTTGTCCCCAGATATCTCACTCTCCGTCCACTATTGTACACTTTTTACAGTCCTCCTGTCCCCAGATATCTCACTCTCCGTCCACTATTGTACACTTTTTACAGTTCTCCTGTCCCAAGATATCTCACTCTCCGTCCACTATTGTACACTGTTTACAGTCCTTCTGTCCCCAGATATCTCACTCTCCGTCCACTATTGTATATTGTTTACAGTCCTCCTGTCCCCAGATATCTCACTCTCCGTCCACTATTGTACAACTGTTTATTGTCCTCCTGTTCCCAGATATCTCACTCTCCGTCCACTATTGTACAACTGTTTACAGTCCTCCTGTCCCAAGATATCTCACTCTCCGTCTACTATTGTAAAATGTTTACAGTCCTCCTGTCCCCAGATATCTCACTCTCCGTCCACTATTGTACAACTGTTTACAGTCCTCCTGTCCCCAGATATCTCACTCTCCGTCCACTATTGTACGTTGTTTACAGTCCTCCTGTCCTCAGATATCTCACTCTCCGTCCACTATTGTACACTGTTTACAGTCCTCTTGTCCCCAGATATCTCACTTTCCGTACTCTATTGTACACTGTTTATAGTCGTTCTGTCCCCAGATATCTCACTCTCCGTCCACTATTGTACAACTGTTTACAGTCCTCCTGTCCCAAGATATTTCACTCTCCGTCTACAATTGTACACTGTTTACAGTCCTCCTGTCCCCAGATATCTCACTCTCCGTCCACTATTGTACAACTGTTTACAGTCCTTCTGTCCCCAGATATCTCACTCTCCGTCCACTATTGTACACTGTTTACAGTCCTCCTGTCCCCAGATATCTCACTCTCCGTCCACTATTGTACACTTTTTACAGTCCTCCTGTCCCCAGATATCTCACTCTCCGTCCACTATTGTACACTGTTTACAGTCCTTCTGTCCCCAGATATCTCACTCTCCGTCCACTATTGTACAACTGTTTACAATCCTCCTGTCCCCAGATATCTCACTCTCCGTCCACTATTGTACACTGTTTACAGTCCGTCGTCCCCAGATATCTCTGTCTGTCCACTATTGTACACTGTTTTCAGTCATCCTCTCCCCAGATATCTCACTGTCCGTCCGCTATTGTACACTTTTTACAGTCCTCCTGTCCCAAGATATCTCACTCTCCGTCTACTATTGTACACTGTTTACAGTCCTCCTGTCCCCATATATATCACCCTCCGTCCACTATTGTACAATGTTTACAGTCCTCCTGTCCCCAGATATCTCACTCTCCGTCCACTATTGTACACTGTTTACAGTCCTCCTGTCCCCAGATATCTCACTCTCCGTCCACTATTGTACACTGTTTACAGTCCTCCTGTCGTCCCAAGATATCTCACTCTCCGTCCACTATTGTACACTGTTTTCAGTCATCCTCTCCCCAGATATCTCACTGTCCGTCCGCTATTGTACTCTTTTTACAGTCCTCCTGTCCCAAGATATCTCACTCTCCGTCCACTATTGTACACTGTTTATAGTCCTCCTGTCCAAAGATATCTCACTCTCCGTCCACTATTGTACATTGTTTACAGTCCTCCTGTCCCCAGATATCTCACTCTCCGTCCACTATTGTACAATGTTTACAGTCCTCCTGTCCCCAGATATCTCACTCTCCGTCCTCTATTGTACACTGTTTACAGTCCTCCTGTCCCCAGATATCTCAATGTCCGTCCACTATTGTACATTGTTTACAGTCGTCCTGTCCCCAGATATCTCACTCTCCGTCCACTATTGTACAACTGTTTACAGTCCTCCTGTTCCCAGATATCTCACTCTCCGTCCACTATTGTACAACTGTTTTCAGTCCTCCTGTCCCAAGATATCTCACTCTCCGTCTACTATTGTAAAATGTTTACAGTCCTCCTGTCCCCAGATATCTCACTCTCCGTCCACTATTGTACAACTGTTTACAGTCCTCTTGTCCCCAGATATCTCACTCTCCGTCCACTATTGTACGTTGTTTACAGTCCTCCTGTCCCCAGATATCTCACTCTCCGTCCACTATTGTACACTGTTTACAGTCCTCTTGTCCCCAGATATCTCACTTTCCGTCCTCTATTGTACACTGTCTACAGTCGTTCTGTCCCCAGATATCTCACTCTCCGTCCACTATTGTACAACTGTTTACAGTCCTCCTGTCCCAAGATATCTCACTCTCCGTCTACAATTGTACACTGTTTACAGTCCTCCTGTCCCCAGATATCTCACTCTCCGTCCACTATTGTACAACTGTTTACAGTCCTCCTGTCCCCAGATATCTCTGTCTGTCCAATATTGTACACTGTTTACAGTCCTCCTGTCCCCAGATATCTCACTCTCCGTCCACTATTGTACACTTTTTACAGTCCTCCTGTCCCCAGATATCTCACTCTCCGTCCACTATTGTACACTGTTTACAGTCCGTCGTCCCCAGATATCTCTGTCTGTCCACTATTGTACACTGTTTTCAGTCATCCTCTCCCCAGATATCTCACTGTCCGTCCGCTATTGTACACTTTTTACAGTCCTCCTGTCCCAAGATATCTCACTCTCCGTCCACTATTGTACACTGTTTACAGTCCTTCTGTCCCCAGATATCTCACTCTCCGTCCACTATTGTACAACTGTTTACAGTCCTCCTGTCCCCAGATATCTCACTCTCCGTCCACTATTGTACACTGTTTACAGTCCGTCGTCCCCAGATATCTCTGTCTGTCCACTATTGTACACTGTTTTCAGTCATCCTATCCCCAGATATCTCACTGTCCGTCCACTATTGTACACTTTTTACAGTCCTCCTGTCCCAAGATATCTCACTCTCCGTCTACTATTGTACACTGTTTACAGTCCTCCTGTCCCCATATATATCACCCTCCGTCCACTATTGTACAATGTTTACAGTCCTCCTGTCCCCAGATATCTCACTCTCCGTCCACTATTGTACACTGTTTACAGTCCTCCTGTCCCCAGATATCTCACTCTCCGTCCACTATTGTACACTGTTTACAGTCCTCGTGTCCCAAGATATCTCACTCTCCGTCCACTATTGTACACTGTTTTCAGTCATCCTCTCCCCAGATATCTCACTGTCCGTCCGCTATTGTACACTGTTTACAGTCCTCCTGTCCCCAGATATCTCACTCTCCGTCCACTAATGTACAACTGTTTACAGTCCTTCTGTCCCCAGATATCTCACTCTCCGTCCACTATTGTACAACTGTTTACAGTCCTCCTGTCCCCAGATATCTCACTCTCCGTCCACTATTGTACACTGTTTACAGTCCGTCGTCCCCAGATATCTCTGTCTGTCCACTATTGTACACTGTTTTCAGTCATCCTATCCCCAGATATCTCACTGTCCGTCCACTATTGTACACTTTTTACAGTCCTCCTGTCCCAAGATATCTCACTCTCCGTCTACTATTGTACACTGTTTACAGTCCTCCTGTCCCCATATATATCACCCTCCGTCCACTATTGTACAATGTTTACAGTCCTCCTGTCCCCAGATATCTCACTCTCCGTCCACTATTGTACACTGTTTACAGTCCTCCTGTCCCCAGATATCTCACTCTCCGTCCACTATTGTACACTGTTTACAGTCCTCGTGTCCCAAGATATCTCACTCTCCGTCCACTATTGTACACTGTTTTCAGTCATCCTCTCCCCAGATATATCACTGTCCGTCCGCTATTGTACACTGTTTACAGTCCTCCTGTCCCCAGATATCTCACTCTCCGTCCACTAATGTACAACTGTTTACAGTCCTCCTGTCCCCAGATATCTCTGTCTGTCTACTATTGTACACTGTTAACAGTCCTCCTGTCCCCAGATATCTCACTCTCCGTCCACTATTGTACACTTTTTACAGTCCTCCTGTCCCCAGATATCTCACTCTCCGTCCACTATTGTACACTGTTTACAGTCCTTCGTCCCCAGATATCTCTGTCTGTCCACTATTGTACACTGTTTACAGTCCTTCGTCCCCAGATATCTCTGTCTGTCCACTATTGTACAACTGTTTACAGTCCTCCTGTTCCCAGATATCTCACTCTCCGTCCACTATTGTACATTGTTTTCAGTCCCCCTGTCCCCAGATATCTCACTCTCCGTCCACTATTGTACAACTGTTTACAGTCCTCCTGTCCCCAGATATCTCACTGTCCGTCCGCTATTGTACAACTGTTTACAGTCCTCCTGTACCCAGATATCTCTGTCTGTCCACTATTGTACACTGTTTTCAGTCATCCTGTCCCCAGATATCTCACTGTTCATCCGCTATTGTACACTTTTTACAGTCCTCCTGTCCAAAGATATCTCACTCTCCGTCCACTATTGTACACTGTTTACAGTCCTCCTGTCCCCAGATATCTCACTCTCCGTCCACTATTGTACACTGTTTACAGTCCTCCTGTCCCCAGATATCTCACTCTCCGTCCACTATTGTACAATGTTTACAGTCCTCCTGTCCCCAGATATCTCACTCTCCGTCCTCTATTGTACACTGTTTACAGTCCTCCTGTCCCCAGATATCTCACTCTCCGTCCACTTTTGTACAACTGTTTACAGTCCTCCTGTCCCCAGATATCCCTGTCTGTCCACTATTGTACACTGTTTACAGCTCTCCTGTCCCCAGGATATCTCTGTCCGTTCACTTTTGTTCAACCGTTTACAGGCCTCCTATCCTAGACATCTCTCTGTCCGTCCACTATTGTAAAATGTTTACAGCCCTCCTGTTTCAGACATCTGTCTGTCTGTCCACTATTGTACAGCCCTCCTGTCCCCAGATATCTCTCTGTCTGTCCACTATTGTACACTGTTAAGAGTCCCCCTGTCCTCAGATATCTATGTCCGTCCACTTTTGTTCAACTGTTTACATGCCTCCTGTCCTCAGATATCTCACTCTCTGTCCACTATTGTACACTGTTTACAGTCCTCCTGTTCCCAGATATCTCAATCACCGTCCACTATTGTACACTGTTTACAGTCTTCCTGTCCCCAGATATCTCTGTCCGTCGACTATTGTACACTGTGTACCGTCCTTCTGTTCCCAGATATCTGTGTCCGTCCACTATTGTACACTGTTTACAGGCCTCCTGTCCCAGGATATCTCTGTCCGTTCACTTTTGTTCGACTGTTTACAGTCCTCCTGTCCTCAGATATCGCTGTCCGTCCACTATTGTACACTGTGTACCGTCCTCCTGTTCCCAGATATCTCTGTCCGTCCACTATTGTACACTGTTTACAGTCCTCCTGTTCCTAGATATCTCACTCTCCGTCCACTATTGTACACTGTTTACAGTCCTCCTGTCCTCAGATATCTCTGTCCGTCCACTATTGTACACTGTGTACCGTCCTCCTGTTCCCAGATATCTCTGTCCGTCGACTTTTGTACACTGTTTACAGCCTTCCTGTCCCCAGATATCTCTGTCCGTCCACTATTGTACACTGTGTACCGTCCTCCTGTTCCCAGATATCTCTGTCCGTCCACTATTGTACACTGTTTACAGTCCTTCTGTCCTCAGATATCTCTGTCCGTCGACTTTTGTACACTGTGTACCATCCTCCTGTTCCCAAATATCTCTGTCCGTCCAATATTGTACACTGTTTACAGCCCCCTGTCCCAGGATATCTCTCTCTGTCCACCATTGTACACTGTTTACAGTCCTCCTGTCCCAGGATATCTCTGTCTGTCTACTATTGTACACTGTTTACAGACCTCCTGCCCCAAGATATCTGTCTGTCCACTATTGTACACTGTTTACAGCCCTCATGTCCCAGGATATCTCTGTCCGTTCACTTTTGTTTAAATGTTTACAGGCCTCCTGTCCTAGACATCTCTCTGTATGTCCACTATTGTACAATGTTTGTAGGCCTCAACTCTCAATATCTCTAATAACTGTCCATAAATGTTACGTTTCCGCTGTCGAAAGCCGGATGTGGTTTGATTTGTGATATTTCTAGACATGATTGACAATAGCACCCAACACAAGATACTTTGTTTAGAGTGATCTTCCTTAATATTTTATAGTACCTTACTAGTGATACTGTTATTTGCATGAGAGTGACCTCCCTTGAAGCGCTATGATACCCTACATGAGGCCGTGATATTTTGTGCCAGGTTGATCTCCCTTAACTCACCCGTCCCTGAAATTTTATAATCAAATATTCTAACCTTTGAATAGGAGGAGTTTAAATGTTTTCAAGTGTGAATCAGTTAATGTTGTATGGCACCCTTTTATTTGTGATTAAATTACGTAAACTTTTATTTACTTTCAAGATCACATGGGTCAAATAAGTTAATATGCGAAATTTTCAAACGAAATACTGACAGGCTTAGGATCATGCTTGGAAGAAGCCTAGGGGTCAATTTAATCAAAACTTTCAAACAGTATCCTCCGACTTACTGAAAGGTTATAGAAATGATCATTGACTGGTAGCTTCCTTGGAAGGAGCCTAACAAAAACGGGCAGAAAAAAAACTTCATAAAAATCAAACTAATTCTTCAGAAATACCAAAAAGCCTAGAGACATTATATTTTGCTGGTAGCTTCCTTGGAAAGAGTTGAACAAACTTTTTTGAAAAGAAAAGTAATATTCACAAGGGTCAAATATGTAAAACTTTTAAAACTTTGAATGTCACAGGGTTCAAATATGTTAAAAACTTCAAATCCATTCTCTGAAATTCCTCAATAACTCAGGTGACTGCTAAGGCACTTTAGCCTGTTGTTCATAAAACCGTGTCCACAGTGGTATGTGTTGATATCAAGCACCTCGAATAACCTCTCAACTCTGTGAATAATCTGCCACTTCAACAATCAGATCAGTTTAAAAATAGAAGAAATATTGATAACTGGCACTTGATGGTTCTTGTTTGTAGAAAATGTTCAAAGGATAGGAGGTAAATCTAATGTTTACAAATCTCTAACATCCTTCACTTCATCTCTAACATCCTTCACTTCATCTCTAACATCCTTCACTTCATCTCTAACATCCTTACACTTCATCTCTAACATCCTTCACTTCATCTCTAACATCCTTCACTTCATCTCTAACATCCTTCACTTCATCTCTAACATCCTTCACTTCATCTCTAACATCCTTCACTTCATCTCTAACATCCTTCACTTCATCTCTAACATCCTTACACTTCATCTCTAACATCCTTCACTTCATCTCTAACATCCTTCACTTCATCTCTAACATCCTTACACTTCATCTCTAACATCCTTCACTTCATCTCTAACATCCTTACACTTCATCTCTAACATCCTTCACTTCATCTCTAACATCCTTCACTTCATCTCTAACATCCTTCACTTCATCTCTAACATCCTTCACTTCATCTCTAACATCCTTCACTTCATTTACACTTGGAACGATATTCTATTTTGTAATGCGACAGAAAAGGTTTATGTTAATTGCATTTATTTACATATTATATGTCGTTTAATCACTTTCATGATGTCGGTAATTAAAACTCGTCACAAAGAGGCTAGATAACAAGTAGTTTTTTGCTCCTTCCCATTGGACCTTCGACAGATAATTAATCTTATAGGCTAATTGAATATTAATATCCAAATTAATGACACGGCAAGGATGTGGATGTGAATAAAATCAACCAGGAACATATCTTCTGTCGTCTAATTTGGTAAGTGTAGACGGCTTTTAAAATCAAAATCTGTGCTACAGTGTTTTTACCAAAGGGGAATTAACTTACATGGAAAAAGATTGTTACGATTTCTGGATAATTTGCCATTGTGGATAAGTGAGTAAGGCATTGCTTGCAATATTGGTCAGATGATTACTATCGTGTAATGGTATGGTACACAATTCCATGCCATAGTTCTATAACATCATGTTATGTTATGGTAAACAATTTTCCGCATTAGTTCCACATCATTATGTAAGTTTAAAGTACATCATTTCCTGCAGTAGTTCCATACCATTATTTTATGTTATGCTACACAATGCCCTGTGGTAGTTTCACGTCATAATGTCAGTTTAAAGTACAGAATTCTTTGCAGAAAATACATATCATCATGTCCTGATAGACAATGCCCTTCAGTAGCTCCATATCATTATGTCAGTTTAGAGTACACAATTCCCTATAGAAGTTCCATATTATCATGTGATGTTATGATACACAATTCCCTACAGAAGTTCTATATTATCATGTGATGTTATGATACACAATTCCCTACAGAAGTTCCATATTATCATGTGATGTTATGATACACAATTCCCTACAGAAGTTCCATATTATCATGTGATATTATGATACACAATTCCCTACAGAAATTCTATATTATCATGCAATGTTATAGTACACAATTCCCTACAGAAGGTCTATATCATCATGCAATGTTATGATACACAATTCCCTACAGAAGTTCTATATTATCATGTGATGTTATGATACACAATTCCCTACAGAAATTCCATATTATCATGCAATGTTATGATACACAATTCCCTACAGAAGTTCTATATCATCATGCAATGTTATGATACACAATTCCCTACAGCAGTTCTATATTTTCATACAATGTTATGATACACAATTCCCTACAGAAGGTCTATATCATCATGCAATGTTATGATACACAATTCCCTACAGCAGTTCTATATTATCATGTGATGTTATGATACACAATTCCCTACAGCAGTTCTATATTATCATCCGATGTTATGTTACAATATTCCCTACAGAAGGTCTATATCAGCATGTGATGTTATGATACACAATTCCCTACAGAAGGTCTATATTATCATGCAATGTTATGATACACAATTCCCTACAGAAGGTCTATATTATCATGCAATGTTATGATACACAATTCCCTACAGAAGGTCTATATTATCATGCGATGTTATGGTACACAATTCCCTACAGAAGGTCTATATCAGCATGTGATGTTATGATACACAATTCCCTACTGAAGGTCTATATTATCATGCAATGTTATGATACACAATTCCCTACAGAAGGTCTATATTATCATGCGATGTTATGGTACACAATTCCCTACAGAAGGTCTATATCAGCATGTGATGTTATGATACACAATTCCCTACAGAAGTTCCATATTATCATGTGATGTTATGATACACAATTCCCTACAGAAGTTCCATATTATCATGTGATATTATGATACACAATTCCCTACAGAAATTCTATATTATCATGCAATGTTATAGTACACAATTCCCTACAGAAGGTCTATATCATCATGCAATGTTATGATACACAATTCCCTACAGAAGTTCTATATTATCATGTGATGTTATGATACACAATTCCCTACAGAAATTCCATATTATCATGCAATGTTATGATACACAATTCCCTACAGAAGTTCTATATCATCATGCAATGTTATGATACACAATTCCCTACAGCAGTTCTATATTTTCATACAATGTTATGATACACAATTCCCTACAGAAGGTCTATATTATCATGCAATGTTATGATACACAATTCCCTACAGCAGTTCTATATTATCATGTGATGTTATGATACACAATTCCCTACAGCAGTTCTATATTATCATCCGATGTTATGGTACAATATTCCCTACAGAAGGTCTATATCAGCATGTGATGTTATGATACACAATTCCCTACAGAAGGTCTATATTATCATGCAATGTTATGATACACAATTCCCTACAGAAGGTCTATATTATCATGCGATGTTATGGTACACAATTCCCTACAGAAGGTCTATATCAGCATGTGATGTTATGATACACAATTCCCTACTGAAGGTCTATATTATCATGCAATGTTATGATACACAATTCCCTACAGAAGGTCTATATTATCATGCGATGTTATGGTACACAATTCCCTACAGAAGGTCTATATCAGCATGTGATGTTATGATACACAATTCCCTACAGAAGGTCTATATTATCATGTGATGTTATGATACACAATTCCCTACAGAAGGTCTATATCAGCATGTGATGTTATGATACACAATTCCCTACAGAAGTTCTATATTATCATGCAATGTTATGATACACAATTCCCTACAGCAGTTCTATATTATCATGCAATGTTATGATACACAATTCCCTACAGAAGTTCTATATTATCATGTGATGTTATGATACACAATTCCCTACAGTAGTTCTATATTATCATGCAATGTTATGGTACACAATTCCCTACAGAAGGTCTATATTATCATGTGATGTTATGATACACAATTCCCTACAGCAGTTCTATATTATCATGCAATGTTATGATACACAATTCCCTACAGAAGTTCTATATTATCATGCGATGTTATGGTACACAATTCCCTACAGAAGTTCTATATTATCATGTGATGTTATGATACACAATTCCCTACAGAAGGTCTATATTATCATGCAATGTTATGATACACAATTCCCTACAGAAGTTCTATATTATCATGTGATGTTATGATACACAATTCCCTACAGAAGTTCTATATCATCATGCAATGTTATGATACACAATACCCTACAGAAGTTCTAAATCATCATGCAATGTTATAGTACACAATTCCCTACAGCAGTTCTATATTATCATGCAATGTTATGATACACAATTCCCTACAGAAGTTCTATATTATCATGTGATATTATGATACACAATTCCCTACAGCAGTTCGATATTATCATACAATGTTATGATACACAATTCCCTACAGCAGTTCTATATTATCATGTGATATTATGATACACAATTCCCTACAGAAGGTCTATATTATCATGCAATGCTATGATACACAATTCCCTACAGCAGTTCTATATTATCATACAATGTAATGATACACAATTCCCTACAGCAGTTCTATATTATCATGCAATGTTATAATACACAATTCCCTACAGAAGGTCTATATTATCATGCAATGTTATGATACACAATTCACTACAGAAGGTCTGTATTATCATGCAATGTTATGATACACAATTCACTACAGAAGGTCTATATTATCATGCAATGTTATGATACACAATTCCCTAAATCAGTTCTATATTATCATGCAATGTTATGATACACAATTCACTACAGAATGTCTATATTATCATGCAATGTTATGATACACAATTCCCTACAGCAATTCTATATCATCATGTGATATTATGATACACAATTCCCTACAGAAGTTCTATATCATCATGCAATGTTATAGTACACAATTCCCTACAGCAGTTCTATATTATCATGTTATGTTATGATACACAATTCCATACAGAAGGTCTAAATTATCATATGATGTTATAGTACACAATTCCCTACAGCAGTTCTATATCATCATGTGATATTATGATACACAATTCCCTACAGAAGTTCTATATCATCATGCAATGTTATAGTACACAATTCCATACAGCAGTTCTATATTATCATGTGATGTTATGATACACAATTCCCTACAGAAGTTCTATATTATCATGTGATGTTATGATACACAATTCCCTACAGAAGGTCTATATTATCATGTGATGTTATGATACACAATTCCCTACAGAAGGTCTATATCATCATGTGATGTTTTGATACACAATTCCCTACAGAAGGTCTATATTATCATGTGATGTTTTGATACACAATTCCCTACAGAAGTTCTATATTATCATGTGATGTTATGATACACAATTCCCTACAGAAGGTCTATATTATCATGTGATGTTATGATACACAATTCCCTACAGAAGGTCTATATCATCAGGTGATGTTTTGATACACAATTCCCTACAGAAGGTCTATATTATCATGTGATGTTTTGATACACAATTCCCTACAGAAGGTCTATATCATCATGTGATATTATGATACACAATTCACTACAGAAGGTCTATATTATCATGCAATGTTATGATACACAATTCCCTACAGCAGTTCTATATTATCATGTGATATTATGATACACAATTCCCTACAGAAGGTCTATATTTTCATGCAATGTTTTGATACACAATTCCCTACAGAAGGTCTATATTATCATGTGATGTTATGATACACAATTCCCTACAGAAGGTCTCTATCAGCATGTGATGTTATGATACACAATTCCCTACAGAAGTTCTATATTATCATGCAATGTTATGATACACAATTCCCTACAGCAGTTCTATATTATCATGCAATGTTATGATACACAATTCCCTACAGAAGTTCTATATCATCATGTGATGTTATGATACACAATTCCCTACAGTAGTTCTATATTATCATGCAATGTTATGGTACACAATTCCCTACAGAAGGTCTATATTATCATGTGATGTTATATCATGCAATGTTATGATACACAATTCCCTACAGCAGTTCTATATTATCATGCGATGTTATGGTACACAATTCCCTACAGAAGTTCTATATTATCATGTGATGTTATGATACACAATTCCCTACAGAAGGTCTATATTATCATGCAATGTTATGATACACAATTCCCTACAGAAGTTCTATATTATCATGTGATGTTATGATACACAATTCCCTATAGAAGTTCTATATCATCATGCAATGTTATGATACACAATACCCTACAGAAGTTCTAAATCATCATGCAATGTTATAGTACACAATTCCCTACAGCAGTTCTATATTATCATGCAATGTTATGATACACAATTCCCTACAGAAGTTCTATATTATCATGTGATATTATGATACACAATTCCCTACAGCAGTTCTATATTATCATACAATGTTATGATACACAATTCCCTACAGCAGTTCTATATTATCATGTGATATTATGATACACAATTCCCTACAGAAGGTCTATATTATCATGCAATGCTATGATACACAATTCCCTACAGCAGTTCTATATTATCATACAATGTAATGATACACAATTCCCTACAGCAGTTCTATATTATCATGCAATGTTATAATACACAATTCCCTACAGAAGGTCTATATTATCATGCAATGTTATGATACACAATTCACTACAGAAGGTCTGTATTATCATGCAATGTTATGATACACAATTCACTACAGAAGGTCTATATTATCATGCAATGTTATGATACACAATTCCCTAAATCAGTTCTATATTATCATGCAATGTTATGATACACAATTCACTACAGAATGTCTATATTATCATGCAATGTTATGATACACAATTCCCTACAGCAATTCTATATCATCATGTGATATTATGATACACAATTCCCTACAGAAGTTCTATATCATCATGCAATGTTATAGTACACAATTCCCTACAGCAGTTCTATATTATCATGCAATGTTATGATACACAATTACTTACAGCAGTTCTATATTATCATGTTATGTTATGATACACAATTCCCTACAGAAGGTCTAAATTATCATATGATGTTATAGTACACAATTCCCTACAGCAGTTCTATATCATCATGTGATATTATGATACACAATTCCCTACAGAAGTTCTATATCATCATGCAATGTTATAGTACACAATTCCATACAGCAGTTCTATATTATCATGTGATGTTATGATACACAATTCCCTACAGAAGGTCTATATTATCATGTGATATTATGATACACAATTCCCTACAGAAGGTCTATATCATCATGCAATGTTATGATACACAATTCCCTACAGAAGGATTATATTATCATGTGATGTTATGATACATAATTCCCTACAGCAGTTCTATATCATCATGTGATGTTATGATACACAATTCCCTACAGAAGGTTTATATTATCATGCAATGTTATAGTACACAATTCCCTACAGCAGTTCTATATTATCATGCAATGTTATGATACACAATTCCCTACAGAAGTTCTATATCATCATGCAATGTTATAGTACACAATTCCCTACAGCAGTTCTATATTATCATGCAATGTTATAGTGCACAATTCCCTACAGCAGTTCTATATTATCATGTGATTTTATGATACACAATTCCCTACAGAAGGTCTATATCATCATGCAATATTATAGTACACAATTCCCTACAGCAGTTCTATATTATCATACAATGTTATGATACACAATTCCCTACAGAAGTCCTATATTATCATGTGATGTTATGATACACAATTCCCTACAGAAGATCTATATTTTCATGTGATGTTATAGTACACAATTCCCTAAAGCAGTTCTATATTATCATACAATGTTATGATACACAATTCCCTACAGAAGTTCTATATTATCATGTGATGTTATGATACACAATTCCCTACAGATGGTCTATATCATCATGCAATGAAAAAGTACACAATTCCCTACAGCAGTTCTATATTATCATGTGATGTTATGATACACAATTCCCTACAGAAGGTCTATATTATCATGTGATGTTATGATACACAATTCCCTACAGAAGGTCTATATCATCATGTGATGTTATGATACACAATTCCCTACAGAAGGTCTATATTATCATGTGATATTATGATACACAATTCCCTACAGAAGGTCTATATTATCATGTGATGTTATGATACACAATTCACTACAGAAGGTCTGTATTATCATGCAATGTTATGATACACAATTCACTACAGAAGGTCTATATTATCATGCAATGTTATGATACACAATTCCCTAAAGCAGTTCTATATTATCATGCAATGTTATGATACACAATTCCCTACAGAAGGTCTATATGATCATGTGATATTATGATACACAATTCCCTACAGATGGTCTATATCATCATGCAATGTTGTGATACACAATTCCCTACAGAAGGTCTATATTATCATGTGATATTATGATACACAATTCCCTACAGAAGTTCTATATTATCATGTGATGTTATGATACACAATTCCCTACAGAAGGTCTATATTATCATGTGATGTTATGATACACAATTCCCTACAGAAGGTCTATATTATCATGTGATGTTATGATACACAATTCCCTACAGAAGGTCTATATCATCATGTGATGTTTTGATACACAATTCCCTACAGAAGGTCTATATTATCATGCAATGTTATGATACACAATTCACTACAGAAGGTCTGTATTATCATGCAATGTTATGATACACAATTCACTACAGAAGGTCTATATTATCATGCAATGTTATGATACACAATTCCCTAAAGCAGTTCTATATTATCATGCAATGTTATGATACACAATTCACTACAGAATGTCTATATTATCATGCAATGTTATGATACACAATTCCCTACAGCAATTCTATATCATCATGTGATATTATGATACACAATTCCCTACAGAAGTTCTATATCATCATGCAATGTTATAGTACACAATTCCCTACAGCAGTTCTATATTATCATGCAATGTTATGATACACAATTACTTACAGCAGTTCTATATTATCATGTTATGTTATGATACACAATTCCCTACAGAAGGTCTAAATTATCATGTGATGTTATAGTACACAATTCCCTACAGCAGTTCTATATCATCATGTGATATTATGATACACAATTCCCTACAGAAGTTCTATATCATCATGCAATGTTATAGTACACAATTCCCTACAGCAGTTCTATATTATCATGTGATGTTATGATACACAATTCCCTACAGAAGGTCTATATTATCATGTGATGTTATGATACACAATTCCCTACAGAAGGGTTATATTATCATGCAATGTTATAGTACACAATTCCCTACAGCAGTTCTATATTATCATGCAATGTTATGATACACAATTCCCTACAGAAGTTTTATATCATCATGCAATGTTATAGTACACAATTCCCTACAGCAGTTCTATATTATCATGCAATGTTATAGTGCACAATTCCCTACAGCAGTTCTATATTATCATGTGATTTTATGATACACAATTCCCTACAGAAGGTCTATATTTTCATGTGATGTTATAGTACACGATTCCCTACAGCAGTTCTATATTATCATACAATGTTATGATACACAATTCCCTACAGAAGTTCTATATTATCATGTGATGTTATGATACACAATTCCCTTCAGAAGGTCTACATTATCATGTGATATTATGATACACAATTCCCTACAGAAGGTCTATATCATCATGCAATGATAAAGTACACAATTCCCTACAGCAGTTCTATATCATCATGTGATGTTATGATACACAATTCCCTACAGAATGTCTATATTATCATGTGATGTTATGATACACAATTCCCTACAGAAGGTCTATATCATCATGTGATGTTATGATACACAATTCCCTTCAGAAGGTCTATATTATCATGTGATATTATGATACACAATTCCCTACAGAAGGTCTATATCATCATGTGATGTTATGATACACAATTCCCTACAGAAGTTCTATATTATCATGTGATGTTATGATACACAATTCCCTACAGAAGATCTATATTATCATGTGATGTTATGATACACAATTCCCTACAGAAGGTCTATATCATCATGTGATGTTATGATACACAATTCCCTACAGAAGGTCTATATTATCATGTGATGTTTTGATACACAATTCCCTACAGAAGGTCTATATCATCATGTGATATTATGATACACAATTCCCTACAGAAGGTCTATATTATCATGCAATGTTATGATACACAATTCCCTACAGCAGTTCTATATTATCATGTGATATTATGATACACAATTCCCTACAGAAGGTCTATATTATCATGCAATGTTATGATACACAATTCCCTACAGAAGGTCTATATTATCATGTGATGTTATGATACACAATTCCCTACAGCAGTTCTATATTATCATGTGATATTATGATACACAATTCCCTACAGAAGGTCTATATTATCATGCAATGTTATGATACACAATTCCCTACAGAAGTTCTATATTATCATGCAATGTTATGATACACAATTCCCTACAGCAGTTCTATATTATCATGTGATATTATGATACACAATTCCCTACAGAAGGTCTATATTATCATGCAATGTTATGATACACAATTCCCTACAGCAGTTCTATATTATCATGTGATATTATGATACACAATTCCCTACAGAAGGTCTATATTATCATGCAATGTTATGATACACAATTCCCTACAGAAGGTCTATATCATCATGCAATGTTATGATACACAATTCCCTACAGAAGTTCTATATTATCATGTGATATTATGATACACAATTCCCTACAGAAGGTCTATATTATCATGCAATGTTATGATACACAATTCCCTACAGAAGGTCTATATTATCATGCAATGTTATGATACACAATTCCCTACAGCAGTTCTATATTATCATGTGATATTATGATACACAATTCCCTACAGAAGGTCTATATTATCATGCAATGTTATGATACACAATTCCCTACAGAAGTTCTATATTATCATGCAATGTTATGATACAAAATTCCTTACAGCAGTTCTATATTATCATGTGATATTATGATACACAATTCCCTACAGCAGTTCTATATCATCATGCAATGTTATGATACACAATTCCCTACAGCAGTTCTATATTATCATGCAATGTTATGATACACAATTCCCTACAGCAGTTCTATATTATCATGTGATATTATGATACACAATTCCCTACAGAAGGTCTATATCATCATGCAATGTTATGATACACAATTCCCTACAGCAGTTCTATATTATAATGTGATATTATGATACACAATTCCCTACAGAAGGTCTATATTATCATGCAATGTTATGATACACAATTCCCTACAGAAGGTCTATATTATCATGCAATGTTATGATACACAATTCCCTACAGAAGGTCTATATTATCATGCAATGTTATGATACACAATTCCCTACAGAAGTTCTATATAATCATGCAATGTTATGATACACAATTCCCTACAGAAGGTCTATATTATCATGCAATGTTATGATACACAATTCCCTACAGAAGGTCTATATTATCATGCAATGTTATGATACACAATTCCCTACAGCAGTTCTATATTATCATGCAATGTTATGATACACAATTCCCTAAGGCAGTTCTATATTATCATGTGATATTATGATACACAATTCCCTACAGAAGGTCTATATTATCATGCAATGTTATGATACACAATTCTCTACAGAAGGTCTATATTATCATGCAATGTTATGATACACAATTCCCTACAGCAGTTCTATATTATCATGCAATGTAATGATACACAATTCCCTACAGAAGTTCTATATTATCATGTCATATTATGATACACAATTCCCTACAGAAGGTCTATATTATCATGTGATGTTTTGATACACAATTCCCTACAGAAGGTCTATATCATCATGTGATATTATGATACACAATTCCCTACAGAAGGTCTATATTATCATGCAATGTTATGATACACAATTCCCTACAGCAGTTCTATATTATCATGTGATATTATGATACACAATTCCCTACAGAAGGTCTATATTATCATGCAATGTTATGATACACAATTCCCTACAGAAGGTCTTTATTATCATGTGATGTTATGATACACAATTCCCTACAGAAGTTCTATATTATCATGTGATATTATGATACACAATTCCCTACAGAAGGTCTATATTATCATGCAATGTTATGATACACAATTCCCTACAGAAGTTCTATATTATCATGCAATGTTATGATACACAATTCCCTACAGCAGTTCTATATTATCATGTGATATTATGATACACAATTCCCTACAGAAGGTCTATATTATCATGCAATGTTATGATACACAATTCCCTACAGCAGTTCTATATTATCATGTGATATTATGATACACAATTCCCTACAGAAGGTCTATATTATCATGCAATGTTATGATACACAATTCCCTACAGAAGGTCTATATCATCATGCAATGTTATGATACACAATTCCCTACAGCAGTTCTATATTATCATGTGATATTATGATACACAATTCCCTACAGAAGGTCTATATTATCATGCAATGTTATGATACACAATTCCCTACAGAAGGTCTATATTATTATGCAATGCTATGATACACAATTCCCTACAGCAGTTCTATATTATCATGTGATATTATGATACACAATTCCCTACAGAAGGTCTATATTATCATGCAATGTTATGATACACAATTCACTACAGAAGTTCTATATTATCATGCAATGTTATGATACACAATTCCTTACAGCAGTTCTATATTATAATGTGATATTATGATACACAATTCCCTACAGAAGGTCTATATTATCATGCAATGTTATGATACACAATTCCCTACAGAAGGTCTATATTATCATGCAATGTTATGATACACAATTCCCTACAGAAGGTCTATATTATCATGTGATGTTATGATACACAATTCCCTACAGAAGTTCTATATTATCATGCAATGTTATGATACACAATTCCCTACAGAAGGTCTATATTATCATGCAATGTTATGATACACAATTCCCTACAGAAGGTCTATATTATCATGCAATGTTATGATACACAATTCCCTACAGCAGTTCTATATTATCATGCAATGTTATGATACACAATTCCCTACAGCAGTTCTATATTATCATGTGATATTATGATACACAATTCCCTACAGAAGGTCTATATTATCATGCAATGTTATGATACACAATTCCCTACAGAAGGTCTATATTATCATGCAATGTTATGATACACAATTCCCTACAGCAGTTCTATATTATCATGCAATGTTATGATACACAATTCCCTACAGAAGTTCTATATGATCATGTGATATTATGATACACAATTCCCTACAGAAGGTCTATATTATCATGTGATGTTTTGATACACAATTCCCTACAGAAGGTCTATATCATCATGTGATATTATGATACACAATTCCATAAAGAAGGTCTATATTATCATGCAATGTTATGATACACAATTCCCTACAGCAGTTCTATATTATCATGTGATATTATGATACACAATTCCCTACAGAAGGTCTATATTATCATGCAACGTTATGATACACAATTCCCTACAGAAAGTCTTTATTATCATGTGATGTTATGATACACAATTCCCTACAGAAGTTCTATATTATCATGTGATATTATGATACACAATTCCCTACAGAAGGTCTATATTATCATGCAATGTTATGATACACAATTCCCTACAGAAGTTCTATATTATCATGCAATGTTATGATACACAATTCACTACAGCAGTTCTATATTATCATGTGATATTATGATACACAATTCCCTACAGAAGGTCTATATTATCATGCAATGTTATGATACACAATTCCCTACAGCAGTTCTATATTATCATGTGATATTATGATACACAATTCCCTACAGAAGGTCTATATTATCATGCAATGTTATGATACACAATTCCCTACAGAAGGTCTATATCATCATGCAATGTTATGATACACAATTCCCTACAGCAGTTCTATATTATCATGTGATATTATGATACACAATTCCCTACAGCAGTTCTATATCATCATGCAATGTTATGATACACAATTCCCTACAGAAGTTCTATATTATCATGCAATGTTATGATACACAATTCCCTACAGCAGTTCTATATTATCATGTGATATTATGATACACAATTCCCTAGAGAAGGTCTATATCATCATGCAATGTTATGATACACAATTCCCTACAGCAGTTCTATATTATAATGTGATATTATGATACACAATTCCCTACAGAAGGTCTATATTATCATGTGATGTTATGATACACAATTCCCTACAGAAGGATTATATTATCATGTGATGTTATGATACATAATTCCCTACAGCAGTTCTATATTATCATGTGATATTATGATACACAATTCCCTACAGAAGGGTTATATTATCATGCAATGTTATAGTACACAATTCCCTACAGCAGTTCTATATTATCATGCAATGTTATGATACACAATTCCCTACAGAAGTTCTATATCATCATGCAATGTTATAGTACACAATTCCCTACAGCAGTTCTATATTATCATGCAATGTTATAGTGCACAATTCCCTACAGCAGTTCTATATTATCATGTGATTTTATGATACACAATTCCCTACCGAAGGTCTATATCATCATGCAATATTATAGTACACAATTCCCTACAGCAGTTCTATATTATCATACAATGTTATGATACACAAATTCCCTACAGAAGTTCTATATTATCATGTGATGTTATGATACACAATTCCCTACAGAAGATCTATATTTTCATGTGATGTTATGATACACAATTCCCTACAGCAGTTCTATATTATCATACAATGTTATGATACACAATTCCCTACAGAAGTTCTATATTATCATGTGATGTTATGATACACAATTCCCTACAGAAGGTCTATATTATCATGTGATATTATGATACACAATTCCCTACAGAAGGTCTATATCATCATGCAATGATAAAGTACACAATTCCCTACAGCAGTTCTATATTATCATGTGATGTTATGATACACAATTCCCTACAGAAGGTCTATATTATCATGTGATGTTATGATACACAATTCCCTACAGAAGGTCTATATCATCATGTGATGTTATGATACACAATTCCCTACAGAAGGTCTATATTATCATGTGATATTATGATACACAATTCCCTACAGAAGGTCTATATTATCATGTGATGTTATGATACACAATTCCCTACAGAAATTCTATATTATCATGTGATGTTATGATACACAATTCCCTACAGAAGATCTATATTATCATGTGATGTTATGATACACAATTCCCTACAGAAGGTATATATCATCATGTGATGTTATGATACACAATTCCCTACAGAAGTTCTATATTATCATGTGATGTTTTGATACACAATTCCCTACAGCAGTTCTATATTATCATGTGATATTATGATACACAATTCCCTTCAGAAGGTCTATATTATCATGCAATGTTAAGATACACAATTCCCTACAGAAGGTCTATATTATCATGTGATGTTATGATACACAATTCCCTACAGCAGTTCTATATTATCATGTGATATTATGATACACAATTCCCTACAGAAGGTCTATATTATCATGCAATGTTATGATACACAATTCCCTACAGAAGTTCTATATTATCATGCAATGTTATAATACACAATTCCCTACAGCAGTTCTATATTATCATGTGATATTATGATACACAATTCCCTACAGAAGGTCTATATTATCATGCAATGTTATGATACACAATTCCCTACAGCAGTTCTATATTATCATGTGATATTATGATACACAATTCCCTACAGAAGGTCTATATTATCATGCAATGTTATGATACACAATTCCCTACAGAAGGTCTATATTATCATGCAATGTTATGATACACAATTCACTACAGAAGGTCTGTATTATCATGCAATGTTATGATACACAATTCACTACAGAAGGTCTATATTATCATGCAATGTTATGATACACAATTCCCTAAAGCAGTTCTATATTATCATGCAATGTTATGATACACAATTCACTACAGAAGGTCTATATTATAATGCAATGTTATGATACACAATTCCCTACAGCAATTCTATATCATCATGTGATATTATGATACACAATTCCCTACAGAAGATCTATATTATCATGCAATGTTATGATACACAATTCCCTACAGAAGTTCTATATTATCATGCAATGTTATGATACACAATTCCCTACAGCAGTTCTATATTATCATGTGATATTATGATACACAATTCCCTACAGAAGGTCTATATTATCATGCAATGTTATGATACACAATTCCCTACAGCAGTTCTATATTATCATGTGATATTATGATACACAATTCCCAACAGAAGGTCTATATTATCATGCAATGTTATGATACACAATTCCCTACAGAAGGTCTATATCATCATGCAATGTTATGATACACAATTCCCTACAGCAGTTCTATATTATCATGTGATATTATGATACACAATTCCCTACAGAAGGTCTATATTATCATGCAATGTTATGATACACAATTCCCTACAGAAGGTCTATATTATCATGCAATGCTATGATACACAATTCCCTACAGCAGTTCTATATTATCATGTGATATTATGATACACAATTCCCTACAGAAGGTCTATATTATCATGCAATGTTATGATACACAATTCACTACAGAAGTTCTATATTATCATGCAATGTTATGATACACAATTCCTTACAGCAGTTCTATATTATAATGTGATATTATGATACACAATTCCCTACAGAAGGTCTATATTATCATGCAATGTTATGATACACAATTCCCTACAGAAGGTCTATATTATCATGTGATGTTATGATACACAATTCCCTACAGAAGTTCTATATTATCATGCAATGTTATGATACACAATTCCCTACAGAAGGTCTATATTATCATGTGATGTTTTGATACACAATTCCCTACAGCAGTTCTATATTATCATGTGATATTATGATACACAATTCCCTTCAGAAGGTCTATATTATCATGCAATGTTAGGATACACAATTCCCTACAGAAGGTCTATATTATCATGTGATGTTATGATACACAATTCCCTACAGCAGTTCTATATTATCATGTGATATTATGATACACAATTCCCTACAGAAGGTCTATATTATCATGCAATGTTATGATACACAATTCCCTACAGAAGTTCTATATTATCATGCAATTTTATAATACACAATTCCCTACAGCAGTTCTATATTATCATGTGATATTATGATACACAATTCCCTACAGAAGGTCTATATTATCATGCAATGTTATGATACACAATTCCCTACAGAAGGTCTATATTATCATGTGATGTTATGATACACAATTCCCTACAGAAGTTCTATATTATCATGCAATGTTATGATACACAATTCCCTACAGAAGGTCTATATTATCATGTGATGTTTTGATACACAATTCCCTACAGCAGTTCTATATTATCATGTGATATTATGATACACAATTCCCTTCAGAAGGTCTATATTATCATGCAATGTTAGGATACACAATTCCCTACAGAAGGTCTATATTATCATGTGATGTTATGATACACAATTCCCTACAGCAGTTCTATATTATCATGTGATATTATGATACACAATTCCCTACAGAAGGTCTATATTATCATGCAATGTTATGATACACAATTCCCTACAGAAGGTCTATATTATCATGCAATGTTATGATACACAATTCACTACAGAAGGTCTGTATTATCATGCAATGTTATGATACACAATTCACTACAGAAGGTCTATATTATCATGCAATGTTATGATACACAATTCCCTAAAGCAGTTCTATATTATCATGCAATGTTATGATACACAATTCACTACAGAAGGTCTATATTATAATGCAATGTTATGATACACAATTCCCTACAGCAATTCTATATCATCATGTGATATTATGATACACAATTCCCTACATAAGATCTATATTATCATGCAATGTTATGATACACAATTCCCTACAGAAGTTCTATATTATCATGCAATGTTATGATACACAATTCCCTACAGCAGTTCTATATTATCATGTGATATTATGATACACAATTCCCTACAGAAGGTCTATATTATCATGCAATGTTATGATACACAATTCCCTACAGCAGTTCTATATTATCATGTGATATTATGATACACAATTCCCTACAGAAGGTCTATATTATCATGCAATGTTATGATACACAATTCCCTACAGAAGGTCTATATCATCATGCAATGTTATGATACACAATTCCCTACAGCAGTTCTATATTATCATGTGATATTATGATACACAATTCCCTACAGAAGGTCTATATTATCATGCAATGTTATGATACACAATTCCCTACAGAAGGTCTATATTATCATGCAATGCTATGATACACAATTCCCTACAGCAGTTCTATATTATCATGTGATATTATGATACACAATTCCCTACAGAAGGTCTATATTATCATGCAATGTTATGATACACAATTCACTACAGAAGTTCTATATTATCATGCAATGTTATGATACACAATTCCTTACAGCAGTTCTATATTATAATGTGATATTATGATACACAATTCCCTACAGAAGGTCTATATTATCATGCAATGTTATGATACACAATTCCCTACAGAAGGTCTATATTATCATGTGATGTTATGATACACAATTCCCTACAGAAGTTCTATATTATCATGCAATGTTATGATACACAATTCCCTACAGAAGGTCTATATTATCATGCAATGTTATGATACACAATTCCCTACAGAAGGTCTATATTATCATGCAATGTTATGATACACAATTCCCTACAGCAGTTCTATATTATCATGCAATGTTATGATACACAATTCCCTACAGCAGTTCTATATTATCATGTGATATTATGATACACAATTCCCTACAGAATGTCTATATTATTATGCAATGTTATGATACACAATTCCCTACAGAAGGTCTATATTATCATGCAATGTTATGATACACAATTCCCTACAGCAGTTCTATATTATCATGCAATGTTATGATACACAATTCCCTACAGAAGTTCTATATTATCATGTGATATTATGATACACAATTCCCTACAAAAGGTCTATATTATCATGTGATGTTTTGATACACAATTCCCTACAGAAGGTCTATATCATCATGTGATATTATGATACACAATTCCCTACAGAAGGTCTATATTATCATGCAATGTTATGATACACAATTCCCTACAGCAGTTCTATATTATCATGTGATATTATGATACACAATTCCCTACAGAAGGTCTATATTATCATGCAACGTTATGATACACAATTCCCTACAGAAAGTCTTTATTATCATGTGATGTTATGATACACAATTCCCTACAGAAGTTCTATATTATCATGTGATATTATGATACACAATTCCCTACAGAAGGTCTATATTATCATGCAATGTTATGATACACAATTCCCTACAGAAGTTCTATATTATCATGCAATGTTATGATACACAATTCACTACAGCAGTTCTATATTATCATGTGATATTATGATACACAATTCCCTACAGAAGGTCTATATTATCATGCAATGTTATGATACACAATTCCCTACAGCAGTTCTATATTATCATGTGATATTATGATACACAATTCCCTACAGAAGGTCTATATTATCATGCAATGTTATGATACACAATTCCCTACAGAAGGTCTATATCATCATGCAATGTTATGATACACAATTCCCTACAGCAGTTCTATATTATCATGTGATATTATGATACACAATTCCCTACAGCAGTTCTATATCATCATGCAATGTTATGATACACAATTCCCTACAGAAGTTCTATATTATCATGCAATGTTATGATACACAATTCCCTACAGCAGTTCTATATTATCATGTGATATTATGATACACAATTCCCTACAGAAGGTCTATATCATCATGCAATGTTATGATACACAATTCCCTACAGCAGTTCTATATTATAATGTGATATTATGATACACAATTCCCTACAGAAGGTCTATATTATCATGTGATGTTATGATACACAATTCCCTACAGAAGGATTATATTATCATGTGATGTTATGATACATAATTCCCTACAGCAGTTCTATATTATCATGTGATATTATGATACACAATTCCCTATAGAAGGGTTATATTATCATGCAATGTTATAGTACACAATTCCCTACAGCAGTTCTATATTATCATGCAATGTTATGATACACAATTCCCTACAGAAGTTCTATATCATCATGCAATGTTATAGTACACAATTCCCTACAGCAGTTCTATATTATCATGCAATGTTATAGTGCACAATTCCCTACAGCAGTTCTATTTTATCATGTGATTTTATGATACACAATTCCCTACCGAAGGTCTATATCATCATGCAATATTATAGTACACAATTCCCTACAGCAGTTCTATATTATCATACAATGTTATGATACACAAATTCCCTACAGAAGTTCTATATTATCATGTGATGTTATGATACACAATTCCCTACAGAAGATCTATATTTTCATGTGATGTTATAGTACACAATTCCCTACAGCAGTTCTATATTATCATACAATGTTATGATACACAATTCCCTACAGAAGTTCTATATTATCATGTGATGTTATGATACACAATTCCCTACAGAAGGTCTATATTATCATGTGATATTATGATACACAATTCCCTACAGAAGGTCTATATCATCATGCAATGATAAAGTACACAATTCCCTACAGCAGTTCTATATTATCATGTGATGTTATGATACACAATTCCCTACAGAAGGTCTATATTATCATGTGATGTTATGATACACAATTCCCTACAGAAGGTCTATATCATCATGTGATGTTATGATACACAATTCCCTACAGAAGGTCTATATTATCATGTGATATTATGATACACAATTCCCTACAGAAGGTCTATATTATCATGTGATGTTATGATACACAATTCCCTACAGAAATTCTATATTATCATGTGATGTTATGATACACAATTCCCTACAGAAGATCTATATTATCATGTGATGTTATGATACACAATTCCCTACAGAAGGTCTATATCATCATGTGATGTTATGATACACAATTCCCTACAGAAGTTCTATATTATCATGTGATGTTTTGATACACAATTCCCTACAGCAGTTCTATATTATCATGTGATATTATGATACACAATTCCCTACAGAAGGTCTATATTATCATGCAATGTTAGGATACACAATTCCCTACAGAAGGTCTATATTATCATGTGATGTTATGATACACAATTCCCTACAGCAGTTCTATATTATCATGTGATATTATGATACACAATTCCCTACAGAAGGTCTATATTATCATGCAATGTTATGATACACAATTCCCTACAGAAGTTCTATATTATCATGCAATGTTATGATACACAATTCCCTACAGCAGTTCTATATTATCATGTGATATTATGATACACAATTCCCTACAGAAGGTCTATATTATCATGCAATGTTATGATACACAATTCCCTACAGAAGGTCTATATTATCATGCAATGTTATGATACACAATTCACTACAGAAGGTCTGTATTATCATGCAATGTTATGATACACAATTCACTACAGAAGGTCTATATTATCATGCAATGTTATGATACACAATTCCCTAAAGCAGTTCTATATTATCATGCAATGTTATGATACACAATTCACTACAGAAGGTCTATATTATAATGCAATGTTATGATACACAATTCCCTACAGCAATTCTATATCATCATGTGATATTATGATACACAATTCCCTACAGAAGTTCTATATCATCATGCAATGTTATAGTACACAATTCCCTACAGCAGTTCTATATTATCATGCAATGTTTAATACACAATTACTTACCGCAGTTCTATATTATCATGTTATGTTATGATACACAATTCCCTACAGAAGGTCTAAATTATCATGTGATGTTATAGTACACAATTCCCTACAGCAGTTCTATATCATCATGTGATATTATGATACACAATTCCCTACAGAAGTTCTATATCATCATGCAATGTTATAGTACACAATTCCCTACAGCAGTTCTATATTATCATGTGATGTTATGATACACAATTCCCTTCAGAAGGTCTATATTATCATGTGATGTTATGATACACAATTCCCTACAGAAGGATTATATTATCATGTGATGTTATGATACACAATTCCCTACAGAAGGATTATATTATCATGTGATATTATGATACACAATTCCCTACAGAAGGTCTATATCATCATGTGATGTTATGATACACAATTCCCTTCAGAAGGTCTATATTATCATGTGATGTTATGATACACAATTCCCTACAGAAGGTCTATATTATCATGTGATGTTATGATACACAATTCCCTTCAGAAGGTCTATATTATCATGTGATGTTATGATACACAATTCCCTTCAGAAGGTCTATATTATCATGTGATATTATGATACACAATTCCCTACAGAAGGTCTATATCAGCATGTGATGTTATGATACACAATTCCCTACAGAAGGTCTATATTATCATGTGATGTTATGATACACAATTCCCTACAGAAGGTCTATATCATCATGTGATATTATAGTACACAATTCCCTACAGCAGTTCTATATTATCATACAATGTTATGATACACAATTCCCTGCAGAAATTCTATATTATCATGCAATTTTATAGTACACAATTCCCTACAGAAGGTTTATATTATCATGTGATGTTATGACACATAATTCCCTACAGAAGTTCCATATTATCATGTGATGTTATGATACACAATTCCCTACAGAAGTTCTATATCATCATGCAATGTCATAGTACACAATTCCCTACAGCCGTTCTATATTATCATACAATGTTATGATACACAATTTCCTACAGCAGTTCTATATTATCATGTGATGTTATGATACACAATTCCCTACAGAAGTTCCATATTATCACGTGATGTTATGATACACAATTCTCTACAGAAGGTCTAGATCATCATGTGATATTATGATACACAATTCCCTACAGAAGGACTATATCATCATGCAATGTTATGATACACAATTCCCTACAGAAGGTCTATATTATCATGTGATGTTATGATACACAATTCCCTACAGAAGGTCTATATGATCATGTGATGTTATGATACACAATTCCCTACAGAAGTTCCATATTATCACGTGATGTTATGATACACAATTCTCTACAGAAGGTCTAGATCATCATGTGATATTATGATACACAATTCCCTACAGAAGGTCTATATCATCATGCAATGTTATGATACACAATTCACTACAGAAGGTCTATATTATCATGTGATATTATGATACACAATTCCCTACAGAAGGTCAATATCATCATGTGATATTATGATACACAATTCCCTACAGAAGGTCTATATCATCATGCAATGATAAAGTACACAATTCCCTACAGCAGTTCTATATTATCATGTGATGTTATGATACACAATTCCCTACAGAAGGTCTATATTATCATGTGATGTTAATACACAATTCCCTACAGAAGGTCTATATCATCATGTGATGTTATGATACACAATTCCCTACAGAAGGTCTATATTATCATGTGATATTATGATACACAATTCCCTACAGAAGGTCTATATTATCATGTGATGTTATGATACACAATTCCCTACAGAAATTCTATATTATCATGTGATGTTATGATACACAATTCCCTACAGAAGATCTATATTATCATGTGATGTTATGATACACAATTCCCTACAGAAGGTCTATATTATCATGCAATGTTAGGATACACAATTCCCTACAGAAGGTCTATATTATCATGTGATGTTATGATACACAATTCCCTACAGCAGTTCTATATTATCATGTGATATTATGATACACAATTCCCTACAGAAGGTCTATATTATCATGCAATGTTATGATACACAATTCCCTACAGAAGTTCTATATTATCATGCAATGTTATGATACACAATTCCCTACAGCAGTTCTATATTATCATGTGATATTATGATACACAATTCCCTACAGAAGGTCTATATTATCATGCAATGTTATGATACACAATTCCCTACAGAAGGTCTATATTATCATGCAATGTTATGATACACAATTCACTACAGAAGGTCTGTATTATCATGCAATGTTATGATACACAATTCACTACAGAAGGTCTATATTATCATGCAATGTTATGATACACAATTCCCTAAAGCAGTTCTATATTATCATGCAATGTTATGATACACAATTCACTACAGAAGGTCTATATTATAATGCAATGTTATGATAACCAATTCCCTACAGCAATTCTATATCATCATGTGATATTATGATACACAATTCCCTACAGAAGTTCTATATCATCATGCAATGTTATAGTACACAATTCCCTACAGCAGTTCTATATTATCATGCAATGTTTAATACACAATTACTTACCGCAGTTCTATATTATCATGTTATGTTATGATACACAATTCCCTACAGAAGGTCTAAATTATCATGTGATGTTATAGTACACAATTCCCTACAGCAGTTCTATATCATCATGTGATATTATGATACACAATTCCCTACAGAAGTTCTATATCATCATGCAATGTTATAGTACACAATTCCCTACAGCAGTTCTATATTATCATGTGATGTTATGATACACAATTCCCTTCAGAAGGTCTATATTATCATGTGATGTTATGATACACAATTCCCTACAGAAGGATTATATTATCATGTGATGTTATGATACACAATTCCCTACAGAAGGATTATATTATCATGTGATATTATGATACACAATTCCCTACAGAAGGTCTATATCATCATGTGATGTTATGATACACAATTCCCTTCAGAAGGTCTATATTATCATGTGATGTTATGATACACAATTCCCTACAGAAGGTCTATATTATCATGTGATGTTATGATACACAATTCCCTTCAGAAGGTCTATATTATCATGTGATGTTATGATACACAATTCCCTTCAGAAGGTCTATATTATCATGTGATATTATGATACACAATTCCCTACAGAAGGTCTATATCAGCATGTGATGTTATGATACACAATTCCCTACAGAAGGTCTATATTATCATGTGATGTTATGATACACAATTCCCTACAGAAGGTCTATATCATCATGTGATATTATAGTACACAATTCCCTACAGCAGTTCTATATTATCATACAATGTTATGATACACAATTCCCTGCAGAAATTCTATATTATCATGCAATTTTATAGTACACAATTCCCTACAGAAGGTTTATATTATCACGTGATGTTATGACACATAATTCCCTACAGAAGTTCCATATTATCATGTGATGTTATGATACACAATTCCCTACAGAAGTTCTATATCATCATGCAATGTCATAGTACACAATTCCCTACAGCCGTTCTATATTATCATACAATGTTATGATACACAATTTCCTACAGCAGTTCTATATTATCATGTGATGTTATGATACACAATTCCCTACAGAAGTTCCATATTATCACGTGATGTTATGATACACAATTCTCTACAGAAGGTCTAGATCATCATGTGATATTATGATACACAATTCCCTACAGAAGGACTATATCATCATGCAATGTTATGATACACAATTCCCTACAGAAGGTCTATATTATCATGTGATGTTATGATACACAATTCCCTACAGAAGGTCTATATGATCATGTGATGTTATGATACACAATTCCCTACAGAAGTTCCATATTATCACGTGATGTTATGATACACAATTCTCTACAGAAGGTCTAGATCATCATGTGATATTATGATACACAATTCCCTACAGAAGGTCTATATCATCATGCAATGTTATGATACACAATTCACTACAGAAGGTCTATATTATCATGTGATATTATGATACACAATTCCCTACAGAAGGTCAATATCATCATGTGATGTTATGATACATAATTCCCTACAGCAGTTCTATATTATCATGTGATGTTATGATACACAATTCCCTTCAGAAGGTCTATATTATCATGTGATATTATGATACACAATTCCCTACAGAAGGTCAATATCATCATGCAATGTTATGATACACAATTCCCTACAGAAGGTCTATATTATCATGTGATGTTATGATACACAATTCCCTACAGAAGGTCTATATTATCATGTGATATTATGATACCCAATTCCCTACAGAAGGTCAATATCATCATACAATGTTATGATACACAATTCCCTACAGAAGGTCTATATTATCATGTGATTTTATGATACACAATTCCCTTCAGAAGGTCTATATTATCATGTGATGTTATGATACACAATTTCCTTCAGAAGGTCTATATTATCATGTGATGTTATGATACACAATTCCCTACAGCAGTTCTATATTATCATGTGATGTTATGATACACAATTCCCTACAGAAGGTCTATATTATCATGTGATGTTATGATACACAATTCCCTACAGAAGGTCTATATTATCATGTGATGTTATGATACACAATTCCCTACAGAAGGTCTATATCAGCATGTGATATTATAGTACACAATTCCCTACAGAAGGTCTATATTATCATGTGATGTTATGATACACAATTCCCTACAGAAGGTCTATATTATCATGTGATGTTATGATACACAATTCCCTTCAGAAGGTCTATATTATCATGTGATGTTATGATACACAATTCCCTACTGAAGGTCTATATTATCATGCGATGTTATGGTACACAATTCCCTACAGAAGGTCTATATTATCATGTGATGTTATGATACACAATTCCATACAGCAGTTCTATATTATCATGTGATGTTATGATACACAATTCCCTACAGAAGGTCCATATTGGCATGTGATATGATGATACACAATTCCCTACAGCAGTTCTATATTATCATGTGGTATTATGATACACAATTCCCTACAGAAGTTCTATATTAACATGCAATGTTATGATACACAATTCCCTACAGAAGTTCTATATCATTATGTGATGATATAGTACACAATTCCCTACAGAAGGTCTATATCATCATGTGATATTATGATACACAATTCTATACAGAAGTTCTATATTATCATGCAATGTTATGAAACACAATTCCCTACAGAAGGTCTATATTATCATGCAATGTTATGATACACAATTCCCTACAGAGGTTCTATATTATCATACAATGTTATAGTACACAATTCCCTACAGAAGGTCTATATTATCATGCAATGTTATGATACACAATTCCCTACAGAAGTTCTATATGATCATGCAATGTTATGATACACAATTCCCTACAGAAGGTCTATATTAACATGCAATGTTATAGTACACAATTCCCTACAGCAGTTCTATATTATCATACAATGTTATGATACACAATTCCCTACAGAAGGTCTATATTATCATGCAATTTTATAGTACACAATTCCCTACAGAAGGTTTATATTATCATGTGATGTTATGACACATTATTCCCTACAGAAGTTCCATCTTATCATGTGATGTTATGATACACAATTCCCTACAGAAATTCTATATCATCATGCAATGTCATAGTACACAATTCCCTACAGCAGTTCTATATTATCATGCAATGTTATGATACACAATTCCCTACAGCAGTTCTATATTATCATGTGATATTATGATACACAATTCCCTACAGAATTATTATATTATTAAGAATGTTATAATACACAATTCCCTACAGAAGTTCTATATCATCATGTGATATTATGATACACAATTCCCTACAGCAGTTCTATATCATCATGTGATATTATGATACACAATTCCCTACAGAAGTTCTATATTAACATGCAATGTTATGATACACAATTCCCTACAGAAGTTCTATATCATTATGTGATGTCATAGTACACAATTCCCTACAGCAGTTCTATATTATCATGCAATGTTATGATACACAATTCCCTACAGCAGTTCTATATCATCATGTGATATTATGATACACAATTCCCTACAGAAGTTCTATATTAACATGCAATGTTATGATACACAATTCCCTACAGAAGTTCTATATCATTATGTGATGTTATAGTACAATATTCCCTACAGAAGTTCTATATCATCATGTGATATTATGATGCACAATTCCCTACAGAAGTTCTATATTATCATGCAATGTTATGATACACAATTCCCTACAGAAGGTCTATATTATCATGCAATATTATGATACACAATTCCCTACAGAGGTTCTATATTATCATGCAATGTTATAGTACACAATTCCCTACAGAAGGTCTATATTATCATGCAATGTTATGATACACAATTCCCTACAGAAGTTCTATATTATCATGCAATGTTATGATACACAATTCCCTACAGAAGGTCTATATTAACATGCAATGTTATAGTACACAATTCCCTACAGCAGTTCTATATTATCATACAATGTTATGATACACAATTCCCTACAGAAGGTCTATATTATCTTGCAATTTTATAGTACACAATTCCCTACAGAAGGTTTATATTATCATGTGATGTTATGACACATAATTCCCTACAGAAGTTCCATATTATCATGTGATGTTATGATACACAATTCCCTACAGAAGTTCTATATCATCATGCAATGTCATAGTACACAATTCCCTACAGCAGTTCTATATTATCATACAATGTTATGATACACAATTTCCTACCGCAGTTCTATATTATCATACAATGTTATGATACACAATTCCATACAGCAGTTCTATATTATCATGTGATGTTATGATACACAATTCCCTACAGAAGGTCTATATTATCATGTGATGTTATGATACACAATTCCCTACAGAAGGTCTATATGATCATGTGATGTTATGATACACAATTCCCTACAGAAGTTCCATATTATCACGTGATGTTGTGATACACAATTCTCTACAGAAGGTCTAGATCATCATGTGATATTATGATACACAATTCCCTACAGAAGGTCTATATCATCATGCAATGTTATGATACACAATTCCCTACAGAAGGTCTATATTATCATGTGATATTATGATACACAATTCCCTACAGAAGGTCAATATCATCATGTGATATTATAGTACACAATTCCCTACAGAAGGTCTATATTATCATGTGATGTTATGATACACAATTCCCTTCAGAAGGTCTATATTATCATGTGATGTTATGATACACAATTCCCTTCAGAAGGTCTATATGATCATGTGATATTATGATACACAATTCCCTACAGAAGGTCTATATCATCATGCAATGTTGTGATACACAATTCCCTACAGAAGGTCTATATTATCATGTGATATTATGATACACAATTCCCTACAGAAGTTCCATATTATCATGTGATGTTATGATACACAATTCCCTACAGAAGGTCTATATCTGCATGTGATGTTATGATACACAATTCCCTACAGAAGGTCTATATTATCATGCAATGTTATAGTACACAATTCCCTACAGAAGGTCTATATTATCATGCAATGTTATGATACACAATTCCCTACAGAAGTTCTATATTATCATGCAATGTTATGATACACAATTCCCTACAGAAGGTCTATATTAACATGCAATGTTATAGTACACAATTCCCTACAGCAGTTCTATATTATCATACAATGTTATGATACACAATTCCCTACAGAAGGTCTATATTATCATGCAATTTTATAGTACACAATTCCCTACAGAAGGTTTATATTATCATGTGATGTTATGACACATAATTCCCTACAGAAGTTCCATCTTATCATGTGATGTTATGATACACAATTCCCTACAGAAGTTCTATATCATCATGCAATGTCATAGTACACAATTCCCTACAGCCGTTCTATATTATCATACAATGTTATGATACACAATTCCCTACAGAAGTTCTATATTATCATACAATGTTATGATACACAATTTCCTACAGCAGTTCTATATTATCATGTGATGTTATGATACACAATTCCCTACAGAAGGTCTATATTATCATGTGATGTTATGATACACAATTCCCTACAGAAGGTCTATATGATCATGTGATGTTATGATACACAATTCCCTACAGAAGTTCCATATTATCACGTGATGTTATGATACACAATTCTCTACAGAAGGTCTAGATCATCATGTGATATTATGATACACAATTCCCTACAGAAGGTCTATATCATCATGCAATGTTATGATACACAATTCACTACAGAAGGTCTATATTATCATGTGATATTATGATACACAATTCCCTACAGAAGGTCAATATCATCATGTGATGTTATGATACATAATTCCCTACAGCAGTTCTATATTATCATGTGATGTTATGATACACAATTCCCTTCATAAGGTCTATATTATCATGTGATATTATGATACACAATTCCCTACAGAAGGTCAATATCATCATGCAATGTTATGATACACAATTCCCTACAGAAGGTCTATATTATAATGTGATGTTATGATACACAATTCCCTACAGAAGGTCTATATTATCATGTATTATTATGATACACAATTCCCTACAGAAGGTCAATATCATCATGCAATGTTATGATACACAATTCCCTACAGAAGGTCTATATTATCATGTGATATTATAGTACACAATTCCCTACAGCAGTTCTATATTATCATACAATGTTATGATACACAATTCCCTACAGAAGGTCTATATTATCATGCAATTTTATAGTACACAATTCCCTACAGAAGGTTTATATTATCATGTGATGTTATGACACATAATTCCCTACAGAAGTTCCATATTATCATGTGATGTTATGATACACAATTCCCTACAGAAGTTCTATATCATCATGCAATGTCATAGTACACAATTCCCTACAGAAGGTCTATATTATCATACAATGTTATGATACACAATTTCCTACAGCAGTTCCATATTATCATACAATGTTATGATACACAATTTCCTACAGCAGTTCTATATTATTATGTGATGTTATGATACACAATTCCCTACAGAAGGTCTATATTATCATGTGATGTTATGATACACAATTCCCTACAGAAGGTCTATATGATCATGTGATGTTATGATACACAATTCCCTACAGAAGTTCCATATTATCACGTGATGTTATGATACACAATTCTCTACAGAAGGTCTAGATCATCATGTGATATTATGATACACAATTCCCTACAGAAGGTCTATATCATCATGCAATGTTATGATACACAATTCCCTACAGAAGGTCTATATTATCATGTGATATTATGATACACAATTCCCTACAGAAGGTCTATATTATCATGTGATGTTATGATACACAATTCCCTACAGAAGGTCTATATTATCATGCAATGTTATAGTTCACAATTCCCTAGAGCAGTTCTATATTATCATGCAATGTTATGGTACACAATTCCCTATAGAAGGTCTATATCATTATGCAATGTTATGGTACACAATTCCCTACAGCAGTTCTATATCATCATGCAATGTTATGGTACACAATTCCCTACAGCAGTTCTATATTATCATGCAATGTTATAGTTCACAATTCCCTACAGCAGTTCTATATTATCATGTGAGATTATGATACACAATTCACTACAGAAGGTCTATATTATCATGCAATGTTATGATACACAATTCCCTACAGAAGTTCTATATCATCATACAATGTTATAGTTCACAATTCCCTACAGAAGGTCTATATTATCATGCAATTTTATAGTACACAATTCCCTACAGAAGGTTTATATTATCATGTGATGTTATGACACATAATTCCCTACAGAAGTTCCATATTATCATGTGATGTTATGATACACAATTCCCTACAGAAGTTCTATATCATCATGCAATGTCATAGTACACAATTCCCTACAGAAGGTCTATATTATCATACAATGTTATGATACACAATTTCCTACAGCAGTTCCATATTATCATACAATGTTATGATACACAATTTCCTACAGCAGTTCTATATTATTATGTGATGTTATGATACACAATTCCCTACAGAAGGTCTATATTATCATGTGATGTTATGATACACAATTCCCTACAGAAGGTCTATATGATCATGTGATGTTATGATACACAATTCCCTACAGAAGTTCCATATTATCACGTGATGTTATGATACACAATTCTCTACAGAAGGTCTAGATCAACATGTGATATTATGATACACAATTCCCTACAGGAGGTCTATATCATCATGCAATGTTATGATACACAATTCCCTACAGAAGGTCTATATTATCATGTGATATTATGATACACAATTCCCTACAGAAGGTCTATATTATCATGTGATGTTATGATACACAATTCCCTACAGAAGGTCTATATTATCATGCAATGTTATAGTTCACAATTCCCTACAGCAGTTCTATATTATCATGCAATGTTATGGTACACAATTCCCTATAGAAGGTCTATATCATTATGCAATGTTATGGTACACAATTCCCTACAGCAGTTCTATATCATCATGCAATGTTATGGTACACAATTCCCTACAGCAGTTCTATATTATCATGCAATGTTATAGTTCACAATTCCCTACAGCAGTTCTATATTATCATGTGAGATTATGATACACAATTCACTACAGAAGGTCTATATTATCATGCAATGTTATGATACACAATTCCCTACAGAAGTTCTATATCATCATACAATGTTATAGTTCACAATTCCCTACAGAAGTTCTATATTATCATGTGATATTATGATACACAATTCCCTACAGAAGGTCAATATCAGCATGTGATGTTATGATACACAATTCCCTACAGAAGGTCTATATTATCATGTGATATTATGATACACAATTCCCTACAGAAGTTCCATATTATCATGTGATGTTATGATACACAATTCCCTACAGCAGTTCTATATTATCATGTGATGTTATGATACACAATTCCCTACAGAAGTTCCATATTATCATGCAATGGTATAATACACAATTCCCTACACCAGTTCTATATCAGCATGTGATGTTATGATACACAATTCTCTACAGAAGGTCTATATTACCATGTGATATTATGATACACAATTCCCTACAGAAGGTCTATATCATCATGCAATGTTATGGTACACATTTCCCTACAGCAGTTCTATATTATCATGCAATGTTATGGTACACAATTCCCTATAGAAGGTCTATATCATCATGCAATGTTATGGTACACAATTCCCTACAGCAGTTCTATATCATCATGCAATGTTATGGTACACAATTCCCTACAGCAGTTCTATATTATCATGCAATGTTATAGTTCACAATTCCCTACAGCAGTTCTATATTATCATGTGATATTATGATACACAATTCCCTACAGAAGGTCTATATTATCATGCAATGTTATGATACACAATTCCCTACAGAAGTTCTATATCATCATGCAATGTTATAGTTCACAATTCCCTACAGAAGTTCTATATTATCATGTGATGTTATGATACACAATTCCCTACAGAAGGTCTATATTATCAAGTGATGTTATGATACACAATTCCCTACAGAAGGTCTATATCATCATGTGATGTTGTGATACACAATTCCCTACAGAAGGTCTATATTATCATGTGATATTATGATACACAATTCCATACAGAAGGTCTATATTATCATGTGATGTTATGATACACAATTCCCTACAGCAGTTCTATATTATCATCTGATATTATGATACACAATTCCCTACAGAAGGTCTATATTATCATGTGATATGATGATACACAATTTCCTACAGCAGTTCTATATTATCATGTGATGTTATGATACACAACTCCCTACCGCAGTTCTATATTATCATGTGATATTATGATACACAATTCCCTACAGAAGGTCTATATTATCATGTGATATTATGATACACAATTCCCTACAGAAGTTCTATATTATCATGTGATATTATGATACACAATTCCCTACAGCAGTTCTATATTATCATGCAATGTTATGATACACAATTCCCTACAGCAGTTCTATATTATCATGTTATGTTATGATACACAATTCCCTACAGAAGGTCTATATTATCATGTGATGTTATGATACACAATTCCCTACAGAAGTTCCATATTATCATGTGATGTTTTGATACACAATTCCCTACAGCAGTTCTATTATCATGCAATGTTATAATACACAATTCCCTACAGAAGTTCTATATTATCATGTGGTATTATGATACACAATTCCCTACAGAAGTTCTATATTATCATGTGATATTATGATACACAATTCCCTACAGAAGTTCTATTATCATGCAATGTTATAATACACAATTCCCTACAGAAGGTCTATATTATCATGTGGTATTATGATACACAATTCCTTACAGAAGTTCTATATTATCATGCAATGTTATAATACACAATTCCCTACAGACGTTCTATATTATCATGTGATATTATGATACACAATTCCCTACAGAAGGTCTATATTATCATGCAATGTTATAATACACAATTCCCTACAGAAGTTCTATATCATCATGTGATATTATGATACACAATTCCCTACAGCAGTTCTATATCATCATGTGATATTATGATACACAATTCCCTACAGAAGTTCTATATCATCATGCAATGTTATGATACACAATTCCCTACAGAAGGTCTATATTATCATGCAATGTTATGATACACAATTCCCTACAGCAGTTCTATATTATCATGCAATGTTATGATACACAATTCCCTACAGAAGGTCTATATTATCATGCAATGTTATGATACACAATTCCCTACAGCAGTTCTATATTATCATACAATGTTATGATACACAATTCCATACAGCAGTTCTATATTATCATGTGATGTTAGGATACACAATTCCCTACAGAAGGTCTATATTATCATGTGATGTTATGATACACAATTCTCTACAGAAGGTCTATATGATCATGTGATGTTATGATACACAATTCCCTACAGAAGTTCCATATTATCACGTGATGTTATGATACACAATTCTCTACAGAAGGTCTAGATCATCATGTGATATTATGATACACAATTCCCTACAGAAGGTCTATATCATCATGTGATATTATGATACACAATTCCCTACAGAAGGTCTATATTATCATGTGATATTATGATACACAATTCCCTACAGAAGGTCAATATCATCATGTGATATTATAGTACACAATTCCCTACAGAAGGTCTATATTATCATGTGATGTTATGATACACAATTCCCTTCAGAAGGTCTATATTATCATGTGATGTTATGATACACAATTCCCTTCAGAAGGTCGATATTATCATGTGATGTTATGATACACAATTCCCTACAGAAGGTCTATATTATCATGCGATGTTATGGTACACAATTCCCTACAGAAGGTCTATATTTTCATGTGATGTTATGATACACAATTCCCTACTGAAGGTCTATATTATCATGCGATGTTATGGTACACAATTCCCTACAGAAGGTCTATATGATCATGTGATATTATGATACACAATTCCCTACAGAAGGTCTATATCATCATGCAATGTTATGATACACAATTCCCTACAGAAGGTCTATATTATCATGTGATATTATGATACACAATTCCCTACAGAAGTTCCATATTATCATGTGATGTTATGATACACAATTCCCTACAGAAGGTCTATATCTGCATGTGATGTTATGATGCACAATTCCCTACAGAAGGTCTATATTATCATGCAATGTTATAGTACACAATTCCCTACAGAAGGTCTATATTATCATGCAATGTTATGATACACAATTCCCTACAGAAGTTCTATATTATCATGCAATGTTATGATACACAATTCCCTACAGAAGGTCTATATTAACATGCAATGTTATAGTACACAATTCCCTACAGCAGTTCTATATTATCATACAATGTTATGATACACAATTCCCTACAGAAGGTCTATATTATCATACAATGTTATGATACACAATTCCCTACAGAAGTTCTATATTATTATACAATGTTATGATACACAATTTCCTACAGCAGTTCTATATTATCATGTGATGTTATGATACACAATTCCCTACAGAAGGTCTATATTATCATGTGATGTTATGATACACAAATCACTACAGAAGGTCTATATTATCATGTGATGTTATGATACACAATTCCCTACAGAAGGTCAATATCATCATGTGATGTTATGATACATAATTCCCTACAGCAGTTCTATATTATCATGTGATGTTATGATACACAATTCCCTTCAGAAGGTCTATATTATCATGTGATATTATGATACACAATTCCCTACAGAAGGTCAATATCATCATGCAATGTTATGATACACAATTCCCTACAGAAGGTCTATATTATCATGTGATGTTATGATACACAATTCCCTACAGAAGGTCTATATTATCATGTGATATTATGATACACAATTCCCTACAGAAGGTCAATATCATCATGCAATGTTATGATACACAATTCCCTACAGAAGGTCTATATTATCATGTGATATTATAGTACACAATTCCCTACAGCAGTTCTATATTATCATACAATGTTATGATACACAATTCCCTACAGAAGGTCTATATTTTCATGTGATGTTATGATACACAATTCCCTACTGAAGGTCTATATTATCATGCGATGTTATGGTACACAATTCCCTACAGAAGGTCTATATGATCATGTGATATTATGATACACAATTCCCTACAGAAGGTCTATATCATCATGCAATGTTATGATACACAATTCCCTACAGAAGGTCTATATTATCATGTGATATTATGATACACAATTCCCTACAGAAGTTCCATATTATCATGTGATGTTATGATACACAATTCCCTACAGAAGGTCTATATCTGCATGTGATGTTATGATGCACAATTCCCTACAGAAGGTCTATATTATCATGCAATGTTATAGTACACAATTCCCTACAGAAGGTCTATATTATCATGCAATGTTATGATACACAATTCCCTACAGAAGTTCTATATTATCATGCAATGTTATGATACACAATTCCCTACAGAAGGTCTATATTAACATGCAATGTTATAGTACACAATTCCCTACAGCAGTTCTATATTATCATACAATGTTATGATACACAATTCCCTACAGAAGGTCTATATTATCATACAATGTTATGATACACAATTCCCTACAGAAGTTCTATATTATCATACAATGTTATGATACACAATTTCCTACAGCAGTTCTATATTATCATGTGATGTTATGATACACAATTCCCTACAGAAGGTCTATATTATCATGTGATGTTATGATACACAATTCACTACAGAAGGTCTATATTATCATGTGATGTTATGATACACAATTCCCTACAGAAGGTCAATATCATCATGTGATGTTATGATACATAATTCCCTACAGCAGTTCTATATTATCATGTGATGTTATGATACACAATTCCCTTCAGAAGGTCTATATTATCATGTGATATTATGATACACAATTCCCTACAGAAGGTCAATATCATCATGCAATGTTATGATACACAATTCCCTACAGAAGGTCTATATTATCATGTGATGTTATGATACACAATTCCCTACAGAAGGTCTATATTATCATGTGATATTATGATACACAATTCCCTACAGAAGGTCAATATCATCATGCAATGTTATGATACACAATTCCCTACAGAAGGTCTATATTATCATGTGATATTATAGTACACAATTCCCTACAGCAGTTCTATATTATCATACAATGTTATGATACACAATTCCCTACAGAAGGTCTATATTATCATGCAATTTTATAGTACACAATTCCCTACAGAAGGTTTATATTATCATGTGATGTTATGACACATAATTCCCTACAGAAGTTCCATATTATCATGTGATGTTATGATACACAATTCCCTACAGAAGTTCTATATCATCATGCAATGTCATAGTACACAATTCCCTACAGAAGGTTTATATTATCATACAATGTTATGATACACAATTTCCTACAGCAGTTCTATATTATCATACAATGTTATGATACACAATTTCCTACAGCAGTTCTATATTATTATGTGATGTTATGATACACAATTCCCTACAGAAGGTCTATATTATCATGTGATGTTATGATACACAATTCCCTACAGAAGGTCTATATGATCATGTGATGTTATGATACACAATTCCCTACAGAAGTTCCATATTATCACGTGATGTTATGATACACAATTCTCTACAGAAGGTCTAGATCATCATGTGATATTATGATACACAATTCCCTACAGGAGGTCTATATCATCATGCAATGTTATGATACACAATTCCCTACAGAAGGTCTATATTATCATGTGATGTTATGATACACAATTCCCTACAGAAGGTCTATATTATCATGTGATATTAGGATACACAATTCCCTACAGAAGGTCTATATCTGCATGTGATGTTATGATACACAATTCCCTACAGAAGGTCTATATTATCATGCAATGTTATGATACACAATTCCCTACAGAAGGTCTATATTATCATGCGATATTATGATACACAATTCCCTACAGAAGGTCTATATTATCATGTGATGTTATGATACACAATTCCCTACAGAAGGTCTATATTATCATGCAATGTTATAGTTCACAATTCCCTACAGCAGTTCTATATTATCATGCAATGTTATGGTACACAATTCCCTATAGAAGGTCTATATCATTATGCAATGTTATGGTACACAATTCCCTACAGCAGTTCTATATCATCATGCAATGTTATGGTACACAATTCCCTACAGCAGTTCTATATTATCATGCAATGTTATAGTTCACAATTCCCTACAGCAGTTCTATATTATCATGTGAGATTATGATACACAATTCACTACAGAAGGTCTATATTATCATGCAATGTTATGATACACAATTCCCTACAGAAGTTCTATATCATCATACAATGTTATAGTTCACAATTCCCTACAGAAGTTCTATATTATCATGTGATATTATGATACACAATTCCCTACAGAAGGTCAATATCAGCATGTGATGTTATGATACACAATTCCCTACAGAAGGTCTATATTATCATGTGATATTATGATACACAATTCCCTACAGAAGGTCCATATTATCATGTGATGTTATGATACACAATTCCCTACAGCAGTTCTATATTATCATGTGATGTTATGATACACAATTCCCTACAGAAGTTCCATATTATCATGTGATGTTTTGATACACAATTCCCTACAGCAGTTCTATTATCATGCAATGTTATAATACACAATTCCCTACAGAAGTTCTATATTATCATGTGGTATTATGATACACAATTCCCTACAGAAGTTCTATATTATCATGTGATATTATGATACACAATTCCCTACAGAAGTTCTATTATCATGCAATGTTATAATACACAATTCCCTACAGAAGTTCTATATTATCATGTGGTATTATGATACACAATTCCTTACAGAAGTTCTATATTATCATGCAATGTTATAATACACAATTCCCTACAGACGTTCTATATTATCATGTGATATTATGATACACAATTCCCTACAGAAGGTCTATATTACCATGCAATGTTATAATACACAATTCCCTACAGAAGTTCTATATCATCATGTGATATTATGATACACAATTCCCTACAGCAGTTCTATATCATCATGTGATATTATGATACACAATTCCCTACAGAAGTTCTATATCATCATGCAATGTTATGATACACAATTCCCTACAGAAGTTCTATATCATCATGTGATGTTATAGCACACAATTCCCTACAGAAGGTCTATATCATCATGTGATATTATGATACACAATTCCATACAGAAGTTCTATATTATCATGCAATGTTATGATACACAATTCCCTACAGAAGGTCTATATTATCATGCAATGTTATGATACACAATTCCCTACAGAGGTTCTATATTATCATGCAATGTTATAGTACACAATTCCCTACAGAAGGTCTATATTATCATGCAATGTTATGATACACAATTCCCTACAGAAGTTCTATATTATCATGCAATGTTATGATACACAATTCCCTACAGAAGGTCTATATTAACATGCAATGTTATAGTACACCATTCCCTACAGCAGTTCTATATTATCATACAATGTTATGATACACAATTCCCTACAGAAGGTCTATATTATCATGCAATTTTATAGTACACAATTCCCTACAGAAGGTTTATATTATCATGTGATATTATGACACATAATTCCCTACAGAAGTTCCATATTATCATGTGATGTTATGATACACAATTCTCTACATAAGTTCTATATCATCATGCAATGTCATAGTACACAATTCCCTACAGCCGTTCTATATTATCATACAATGTTATGATACACAATTTCCTACAGAAGGTCTATATTATCATACAATGTTATGATACGCAATTCCCTACAGCAGTTCTATATTATCATTTGATGTTATGATACACAATTCCCTACAGAAGGTCTATATTATCATGTGATGTTATGATACACAATTCCCTACAGAAGGTCTATATGATCATGTGATATTATGATACACAATTCCCTACAGAAGGTCTATATTATCATGTGATGTTATGATACACAATTCCCTACAGAAGGTCTATATGATCATGTGATGTTATGATACACAATTCCCTACAGAAGTTCCATATTATCATGTGATGTTATGATACACAATTCCCTACAGAAGGTCTAGATCATCATGTGATATTATGATACACAATTCCCTACAGAAGGTCTATATCATCATGCAATGTTATGATACACAATTCCCTACTGAAGGTCTATATCATCATGTGATATTATGATACACAATTCCCTACAGCAGTTCCATATTATCATGTGATGTTATGATACACAATTCCCTACAGAAGGTCTATATTATCATGTGATATTATGATACACAATTCCCTACAGAAGGTCTATATCAGCATGTGATGTTATGATACACAATTCCCTACAGAAGGTCTATATTATCATGTGATGTTATGATACACAATTCACTACAGAAGGTCTATATTATCATGTGATGTTATGATACACAATTCCCTACAGAAGGTCTATATTATCATGTGATGTTATGATACACAATTCACTACAGAAGGTCTATATTATCATGTGATGTTATGATACACAATTCCCTACAGAAGGTCAATATCATCATGTGATGTTATGATACATAATTCCCTACAGCAGTTCTATATTATCATGTGATGTTATGATACACAATTCCCTTCAGAAGGTCTATATTATCATGTGATATTATGATACACAATTCCCTACAGAAGGTCAATATCATCATGCAATGTTATGATACACAATTCCCTACAGAAGGTCTATATTATCATGTGATGTTATGATACACAATTCCCTACAGAAGGTCTATATTATCATGTGATATTATGATACACAATTCCCTACAGAAGGTCAATATCATCATGCAATGTTATGATACACAATTCCCTACAGAAGGTCTATATTATCATGTGATATTATAGTACACAATTCCCTACAGCAGTTCTATATTATCATACAATGTTATGATACACAATTCCCTACAGAAGGTCTATATTATCATGCAATTTTATAGTACACAATTCCCTACAGAAGGTTTATATTATCATGTGATGTTATGACACATAATTCCCTACAGAAGTTCCATATTATCATGTGATGTTATGATACACAATTCCCTACAGAAGTTCTATATCATCATGCAATGTCATAGTACACAATTCCCTACAGAAGGTCTATATTATCATACAATGTTATGATACACAATTTCCTACAGCAGTTCTATATTATCATACAATGTTATGATACACAATTTCCTACAGCAGTTCTATATTATTATGTGATGTTATGATACACAATTCCCTACAGAAGGTCTATATTATCATGTGATGTTATGATACACAATTCCCTACAGAAGGTCTATATGATCATGTGATGTTATGATACACAATTCCCTACAGAAGTTCCATATTATCACGTGATGTTATGATACACAATTCTCTACAGAAGGTCTAGATCATCATGTGATATTATGATACACAATTCCCTACAGGAGGTCTATATCATCATGCAATGTTATGATACACAATTCCCTACAGAAGGTCTATATTATCATGTGATGTTATGATACATAATTCCCTACAGAAGGTCTATATTATCATGTGATGTTATGATACACAATTCACTACAGAAGGTCTATATTATCATGTGATGTTATGATACACAATTCCCTACAGAAGGTCAATATCATCATGTGATGTTATGATACATAATTCCCTACAGCAGTTCTATATTATCATGTGATGTTATGATACACAATTCCCTTCAGAAGGTCTATATTATCATGTGATATTATGATACACAATTCCCTACAGAAGGTCAATATCATCATGCAATGTTATGATACACAATTCCCTACAGAAGGTCTATATTATCATGTGATGTTATGATACACAATTCCCTACAGAAGGTCTATATTATCATGTGATATTATGATACACAATTCCCTACAGAAGGTCAATATCATCATGCAATGTTATGATACACAATTCCCTACAGAAGGTCTATATTATCATGTGATATTATAGTACACAATTCCCTACAGCAGTTCTATATTATCATACAATGTTATGATACACAATTCCCTACAGAAGGTCTATATTATCATGCAATTTTATAGTACACAATTCCCTACAGAAGGTTTATATTATCATGTGATGTTATGACACATAATTCCCTACAGAAGTTCCATATTATCATGTGATGTTATGATACACAATTCCCTACAGAAGTTCTATATCATCATACAATGTCATAGTACACAATTCCCTACAGAAGGTCTATATTATCATACAATGTTATGATACACAATTTCCTACAGCAGTTCTATATTATCATACAATGTTATGATACACAATTTCCTACAGCAGTTCTATATTATTATGTGATGTTATGATACACAATTCCCTACAGAAGGTCTATATTATCATGTGATGTTATGATACACAATTCCCTACAGAAGGTCTATATGATCATGTGATGTTATGATACACAATTCCCTACAGAAGTTCCATATTATCACGTGATGTTATGATACACAATTCTCTACAGAAGGTCTAGATCATCATGTGATATTATGATACACAATTCCCTACAGGAGGTCTATATCATCATGCAATGTTATGATACACAATTCCCTACAGAAGGTCTATATTATCATGTGATGTTATGATACACAATTCCCTACAGAAGGTCTATATTATCATGTGATATTAGGATACACAATTCCCTACAGAAGGTCTATATCTGCATGTGATGTTATGATACACAATTCCCTACAGAAGGTCTATATCATCATGCAATGTTATGATACACAATTCCCTACAGAAGGTCTATATTATCATGTGATATTATGATACACAATTCCCTACAGAAGGTCTATATTATCATGTGATGTTATGATACACAATTCCCTACAGAAGGTCTATATTATCATGCAATGTTATAGTTCACAATTCCCTACAGCAGTTCTATATTATCATGCAATGTTATGGTACACAATTCCCTATAGAAGGTCTATATCATTATGCAATGTTATGGTACACAATTCCCTACAGCAGTTCTATATCATCATGCAATGTTATGGTACACAATTCCCTACAGCAGTTCTATATTATCATGCAATGTTATAGTTCACAATTCCCTACAGCAGTTCTATATTATCATGTGAGATTATGATACACAATTCACTACAGAAGGTCTATATTATCATGCAATGTTATGATACACAATTCCCTACAGAAGTTCTATATCATCATACAATGTTATAGTTCACAATTCCCTACAGAAGTTCTATATTATCATGTGATATTATGATACACAATTCCCTACAGAAGGTCAATATCAGCATGTGATGTTATGATACACAATTCCCTACAGAAGGTCTATATTATCATGTGATATTATGATACACAATTCCCTACAGAAGTTCCATATTATCATGTGATGTTATGATACACAATTCCCTACAGCAGTTCTATATTATCATGTGATGTTATGATACACAATTCCCTACAGAAGTTCCATATTATCATGCAATGGTATAATACACAATTCCCTACACCAGTTCTATATCAGCATGTGATGTTATGATACACAATTCTCTACAGAAGGTCTATATTACCATGTGATATTATGATACACAATTCCCTACAGAAGGTCTATATCATCATGCAATGTTATGGTACACAATTCCCTACAGCAGTTCTATATTATCATGCAATGTTATGGTACACAATTCCCTATAGAAGGTCTATATCATCATGCAATGTTATGGTACACAATTCCCTACAGCAGTTCTATATCATCATGCAATGTTATGGTACACAATTCCCTACAGCAGTTCTATATTATCATGCAATGTTATAGTTCACAATTCCCTACAGCAGTTCTATATTATCATGTGATATTATGATACACAATTCCCTACAGAAGGTCTATATTATCATGCAATGTTATGATACACAATTCCCTACAGAAGTTCTATATCATCATGCAATGTTATAGTTCACAATTCCCTACAGAAGTTCTATATTATCATGTGATGTTATGATACACAATTCCCTACAGAAGGTCTATATTATCAAGTGATGTTATGATACACAATTCCCTACAGAAGGTCTATATCATCATGTGATGTTGTGATACACAATTCCCTACAGAAGGTCTATATTATCACGTGATATTATGATACACAATTCCATACAGAAGTTCTATATCATCATGTGATATTATGATACACAATTCCCTACAGCAGTTCTATATTATCATGTGATGTTATGATACACAATTCCCTACAGAAGGTCTATATTATCATGTGATATGATGATACACAATTCCCTACAGCAGTTCTATATTATCATGTGATGTTATGATACACAACTCCCTACCGCAGTTCTATATTATCATGTGATATTATGATACACAATTCCCTACAGAAGGTCTATATTATCATGTGATATTATGATACACAATTCCATACAGAAGTTCTATATTATCATGTGATATTATGATACACAATTCCCTACAGCAGTTCTATATTATCATGTGATGTTATGATACACAATTCCCTACAGCAGTTCTATATTATCATGCAATGTTATGATACACAATTCCCTACAGCAGTTCTATATTATCATGTTATGTTATGATACACAATTCCCTACAGAAGGTCTATATTATCATGTGATGTTATGATACACAATTCCGTACAGAAGTTCCATATTATCATGTGATGTTTTGATACACAATTCCCTACAGCAGTTCTATTATCATGCAATGTTATAATACACAATTCCCTACAGAAGTTCTATATTATCATGTGGTATTATGATACACAATTCCCTACAGAAGTTCTATATTATCATGTGATATTATGATACACAATTCCCTACAGAAGTTCTATTATCATGCAATGTTATAATACACAATTCCCTACAGAAGTTCTATATTATCATGTGGTATTATGATACACAATTCCTTACAGAAGTTCTATATTATCATGCAATGTTATAATACACAATTCCCTACAGACGTTCTATATTATCATGTGATATTATGATACACAATTCCCTACAGAAGGTCTATATTACCATGCAATGTTATAATACACAATTCCCTACAGAAGTTCTATATCATCATGTGATATTATGATACACAATTCCCTACAGCAGTTCTATATCATCATGTGATATTATGATACACAATTCCCTACAGAAGTTCTATATCATCATGCAATGTTATGATACACAATTCCCTACAGAAGTTCTATATCATCATGTGATGTTATAGTACACAATTCCCTACAGAAGGTCTATATCATCATGTGATATTATGATACACAATTCCATACAGAAGTTCTATATTATCATGCAATGTTATGATACACAATTCCCTACAGAAGGTCTATATTATCATGCAATGTTATGATACACAATTCCCTACAGAGGTTCTATATTATCATGCAATGTTATAGTACACAATTCCCTACAGAAGGTCTATATTATCATGCAATGTTATGATACACAATTCCCTACAGAAGTTCTATATTATCATGCAATGTTATGATACACAATTCCCTACAGAAGGTCTATATTAACATGCAATGTTATAGTACACCATTCCCTACAGCAGTTCTATATTATCATACAATGTTATGATACACAATTCCCTACAGAAGGTCTATATTATCATGCAATTTTATAGTACACAATTCCCTACAGAAGGTTTATATTATCATGTGATATTATGACACATAATTCCCTACAGAAGTTCCATATTATCATGTGATGTTATGATACACAATTCTCTACATAAGTTCTATATCATCATGCAATGTCATAGTACACAATTCCCTACAGCCGTTCTATATAATCATACAATGTTATGATACACAATTTCCTACAGCAGTTCTATATTATCATACAATGTTATGATACGCAATTCCCTACAGCAGTTCTATATTATCATTTGATGTTATGATACACAATTCCCTACAGAAGGTCTATATTATCATGTGATGTTATGATACACAATTCCCTACAGAAGGTCTATATGATCATGTGATATTATGATACACAATTCCCTACAGAAGGTCTATATTATCATGTGATGTTATGATACACAATTCCCTACAGAAGGTCTATATGATCATGTGATGTTATGATACACAATTCCCTACAGAAGTTCCATATTATCATGTGATGTTATGATACACAATTCCCTACAGAAGGTCTAGATCATCATGTGATATTATGATACACAATTCCCTACAGAAGGTCTATATCATCATGCAATGTTATGATACACAATTCCCTACTGAAGGTCTATATCATCATGTGATATTATGATACACAATTCCCTACAGAAGTTCCATATTATCATGTGATGTTATGATACACAATTCCCTACAGAAGGTCTATATTATCATGTGATATTATGATACACAATTCCCTACAGAAGGTCTATATCAGCATGTGATGTTATGATACACAATTCCCTACAGAAGGTCTATATTATAATGTGATATTATGATACACAATTCCCTACAGAAGTTCCATATTATCATGTGATGTTATGATACACAATTCCCTACAGAAGTTCTATATTATCATGTGATGTTATGATACACAATTCCCTACAGAAGTTCCATATTATCATGCAATGGTATAATACACAATTCCCTACACCAGTTCTATATCAGCATGTGACGTTATGATACACAATTCTCTACAGAAGGTCTATATTATCATGTGATATTATGATACACAATTCCCTACAGAAGGTCTATATCATCATGCAATGTTATGGTACACAATTCCCTACAGCAGTTCTATATTATCATGCAATGTTATGGTACACAATTCCCTATAGAAGGTCTATATCATTATGCAATGTTATGGTACACAATTCCCTACAGCAGTTCTATATCACCATGCAATGTTATGGTACACAATTCCCTACAGCAGTTCTATATTATCATGCAATGTTATAGTTCACAATTCCCTACAGCAGTTCTATATTATCATGTGAGATTATGATACACAATTCACTACAGAAGGTCTATATTATCATGCAATGTTATGATACACAATTCCCTACAGAAGTTCTATATCATCATACAATGTTATAGTTCACAATTCCCTACAGAAGTTCTATTTTATCATGTGATGTTATGATACACAATTCCCTACAGAAGGTCTATATTATCAAGTGATGTTATGATACACAATTCCCTACAGAAGGTCTATATCATCATGTGATGTTGTGATACACAATTCCCTACAGAAGGTCTATATTATCATGTGATATTATGATACACAATTCCATACAGAAGGTCTATATTATCATGTGATGTTATGATACACAATTCCCTACAGCAGTTCTATATTATCATGTGATGTTATGATACACAATTCCCTACAGAAGGTCTATATTATCATGTGATATGATGATACACAATTCCCTACAGCAGTTCTATATTATCATGTGATGTTATGATACACAATTCCCTACCGCAGTTCTATATTATCATGTGATATTATGATACACAATTCCCTACAGAAGGTCTATATTATCATGTGATATTATGATACACAATTCCATACAGAAGTTCTATATCATCATGTGATATTATGATACACAATTCCCTACAGCAGTTCTATATTATCATGTGATGTTATGATACACAATTCCCTACAGCAGTTCTATATTATCATGCAATGTTATGATACACAATTCCCTACAGCAGTTCTATATTATCATGTTATGTTATGATACAAAATTCCCTAAAGAAGGTCTATATTATCATGTGATGTTATGATACACAATTCCCTACAGAAGTTCCATATTATCATGTGATGTTATGATACACAATTCCCTACAGCAGTTCTATTATCATGCAATGTTATAATACACAATTCCCTACAGAAGTTCTATATTATCATGTGGTATTATGATACACAATTCCCTACAGAAGTTCTATATTATCATGTGATGTTATGATACACAATTCCCTACAGAAGTTCTATTATCATGCAATGTTATAATACACAATTCCCTACAGAAGTTCTATATTATCATGTGATATTATGATACACAATTCCCTACAGAAGTTCTATTATCATGCAATGTTATAATACACAATTCCCTACAGAAGTTCTATATTATCATGTAGTATTATGATACACAATTCCTTACAGAAGGTCTATATTATCATGTGGTATTATGATACACAATTCCCTACAGAAGTTCTATATCATCATGCAATGTTATGATACACAATTCCCTACAGAAGTTCTATATCATCATGTGATGTTATAGTACACAATTCCCTACAGAAGGTCTATATCATCATGTGATATTATGATACATAATTCCATACAGAAGTTCTATATTATCATGCAATGTTATGATACACAATTCCCTACAGAAGGTCTATATTATCATGTGATATTATGATACACAATTCCATACAGAAGGTCTATATTATCATGTGATGTTATGATACACAATTCCCTACAGCAGTTCTATATTATCATGTGATGTTATGATACACAATTCCCTACAGAAGGTCTATATTATCATGTGATATGATGATACACAATTCCCTACAGCGGTTCTATATTATCATGTGATGTTATGATACACAATTCCCTACCGCAGTTCTATATTATCATGTGATATTATGATACACAATTCCCTACAGAAGGTCTATATTATCATGTGATATTATGATACACAATTCCATACAGAAGTTCTATATCATCATGTGATATTATGATACACAATTCCCTACAGCAGTTCTATATTATCATGTGATGTTATGATACACAATTCCCTACAGCAGTTCTATATTCTCATGCAATGTTATGATACACAATTCCCTACAGCAGTTCTATATTATCATGTTATGTTATGATACAAAATTCCCTACAGAAGGTCTATATTATCATGTGATGTTATGATACACAATTCCCTACAGAAGTTCCATATTATCATGTGATGTTATGATACACAATTCCCTACAGCAGTTCTATTATCATGCAATGTTATAATACACAATTCCCTACAGAAGTTCTATATTATCATGTGGTATTATGATACACAATTCCCTACAGAAGTTCTATATTATCATGTGATATTATGATACACAATTCCCTACAGAAGTTCTATTATCATGCAATGTTATAATACACAATTCCCTACAGAAGTTCTATATTATCATGTGATATTATGATACACAATTCCTTACAGAAGTTCTATATCATCATGTGATGTTATAGTACACAATTCCCTACAGAAGGTCTATATCATCATGTGATATTATGATACATAATTCCATACAGAAGTTCTATATTATCATGCAATGTTATGATACACAATTCCCTACAGAAGGTCTATATTATCATGCAATGTTATGATACACAATTCCCTACAGAGGTTCTATATTATCATGCAATGTTATAGTACACAATTCCCTACAGAAGGTCTATATTATCATGCAATGTTATGATACACAATTCCCTACAGAAGTTCTATATTATCATGCAATGTTATGATACACAATTCCCTGCAGAAGATCTATATTGACATGCAATGTTATAGTACACAATTCCCTACAGCAGTTCTATATTATCATACAATGCTATGATACACAATTCCCTACAGAAGGTCTATATTATCATGCAATTTTATAGTACACAATTCCCTACAGAAGGTCTATATTATCATGTGATGTTATGACACATAATTCCCTACAGACGTTCCATATTATCATGTGATGTTATGATACACAATTCCCTACAGAAGTTCTATACCATCATGCAATGTCATAGTACACAATTCCCTACAGCCGTTCTATATTATCATACAATGTTATGATACACAATTTCCTACAGCAGTTCTATATTATCATACAATGTTATGATACACAATTCCCTACAGCAGTTCTATATTATCATGCAATGTTATGAGACACAATTCCCTACAGAAGTTCCATATTATCATGTGATGTTATGATACACAATTCCCTACAGCAGTTCTATATTATCATGCAATGTTATGATACACAATTCCCTACAGAAGTTCTATATTATCATGTGATATTATGATACACAATTCCCTACAGCAGTTCTATATTATCATGTGATGTTATGATACACATTTCCCTACAGAAGGTCTATATTATCATGTGATATTATGATACACAATTCCCTACAGCAGTTCTATATCATCATGTGATATTATGATACACAATTCCCTACAGCAGTTCTATATCATCATGTGATATTATGATACACAATTCCCTACAGCAGTTCTATATCATCATGCAATGTTATGATACACAATTCCCTACAGAAGTTCTATATCATCATGTGTTGTTATGATACACAATTCCCTACAGCAGTTCTATATCATCATGCAATGTTATGATACAAAATTCCCTACAGAAGTTCCATATTATCATGTGATATTATGATACACAATTCCCTACAGAAGGTTTATATCATCATGTGATATTATGATACACAATTTCCTACAGAAGGTCTATATCATCATGTGATGTTATGATACACAATTCCCTACAGAAGTTCTATATCATCATGTGATGTTATAGTACACAATTCCCTACAGAAGGTCTATATCATCATGTGATATTATGATACATAATTCCATACAGAAGTTCTATATTATCATGCAATGTTATGATACACAATTCCCTACAGAAGGTCTATATTATCATGCAATGTTATGATACACAATTCCCTACAGAGGTTCTATATTATCATGCAATGTTATAGTACACAATTCCCTACAGAAGGTCTATATTATCATGCAATGTTATGATACACAATTCCCTACACAAGTTCTATATTATCATGCAATGTTATGATACACAATTCCCTGCAGAAAATCTATATTGACATGCAATGTTATAGTACACAATTCCCTACAGCAGTTCTATATTATCATACAATGCTATGATACACAATTCCCTACAGAAGGTCTATATTATCATGCAATTTTATAGTACACAATTCCCTACAGAAGGTCTATATTATCATGTGATGTTATGACACATAATTCCCTACAGACGTTCCATATTATCATGTGATGTTATGATACACAATTCCCTACAGAAGTTCTATACCATCATGCAATGTCATAGTACACAATTCCCTACAGCCGTTCTATATTATCATACAATGTTATGATACACAATTTCCTACAGCAGTTCTATATTATCATACAATGTTATGATACACAATTCCCTACAGCAGTTCTATATTATCATGCAATGTTATGAGACACAATTCCCTACAGAAGTTCCATATTATCATGTGATATTATGATACACAATTCACTACAGAAGGTCTATATTATCATGCAATGTTATGATACACAATTCCCTACAGAAGTTCTATATTATCATGTGATATTATGATACACAATTCCCTACAGCAGTTCTATATTATCATGTGATGTTATGATACACATTTCCCTACAGAAGGTCTATATTATCATGTGATATTATGATACACAATTCCCTACAGCAGTTCTATATCATCATGTGATATTATGATACACAATTCCCTACAGCAGTTCTATATCATCATGTGATATTATGATACACAATTCCCTACAGCAGTTCTATATCATCATGCAATGTTATGATACACAATTCCCTACAGAAGTTCTATATCATCATGTGTTGTTATGATACACAATTCCCTACAGCAGTTCTATATCATCATGCAATGTTATGATACAAAATTCCCTACAGAAGTTCCATATTATCATGTGATATTATGATACACAATTCCCTACAGAAGGTTTATATCATCATGTGATATTATGATACACAATTTCCTACAGAAGGTCTATATCATCATGTGATGTTATGATACACAATTCCCTACAGAAGGTCTATATCAGCATGTGATGTTATGATACACAATTCCCTACATCAGTTCTATATTATCATGCAATGGTATAATACACAATTCCCTACACCAGTTCTATATCAGCATGTGATATTATGATACACAATTCCCTACAGAAGTTCCATATTATCATGTGATGTTATGATACACAATTCCCTACAGAAGGTCTATATTATCATGTGATGTTATGATACACAATTCCCTACAGAAGGTCTATATGATCATGTGATGTTATGATACACAATTCCCTACAGAAGGTCTATATCATCATGTAATGTTATGATACACAATTCCCTACAGAAGGTCTATATGATCATGTGATATTATGATACACAATTCCCTACAGAAGGTCTATATTGTCATGTGATATTATGATACACAATTCCCTACAGAAGGTCTATATGATCATGTGATGTTATGATACACAATTCCCTACAGAAGTTCCATATTATCACGTGATGTTATGATACACAATTCCCTACAGGAGGTCTAGATCATCATGTGATATTATGATACACAATGCCCTACAGAAGGTCTATATTATCATGTGATATTATGATACACAATTCCCTACAGAAGTTCCATATTGTCATGTGATGTTATGATACACAATTCCCTACAGAAGGTCTATATTATCATGTGATATTATGATACACAATTCCCTACAGAAGGTCTATATCAGCATGTGATGTTATGATACACAATTCCCTACAGAAGGTCTATATTATCATGTGATATTATGATACACAATTCCCTACAGAAGTTCCATATTATCATTTGCAATGGTATAATTAACAATTCCCTACACCAGTTCTATATCAGCATGTGATGTTATGATACACAATTCCCTACAGAAGGTCTATATTATCATGTGATATTATGATACACAATTCCCTACAGAAGGTCTATATCATCATGCAATGTTATGGTACACAATTCCCTACAGCAGTTCTATATTATCATGCAATGTTATGGTACACAATTCCCTACAGCAGTTCTATATTATCATTTTATGTCACGGTACACAATTCCCTGCAGTAGTTTGGTGCAATGACTGTATAGATTTGGTGGGAAATTTGTCCTGTCCTGGATGCAGTCAAACAAATGTAATGTCTTTATTTACTCCTCAAAATAGACGTTTCCGTAGCCATGGGCATCGGCATTATGTCCAACAGAATGCAGTGTAAAATTTGAAGACCTTATGGTCATTCTAAATGGACCATAGGGTGTTCGTTGTGTTCGTACCACACTATATTCACTGTCTCGGACTGAATTAAAAACACTTCAAATCACTCAAACAAAAACTGTTCCGGATGACCTTTGGAAACTAGCGTCAAGGCTCCATAAGATTATTGATGATGTGGCAGAAATTCGACTATTTAGGCCCGTGCGAACGAACGGTCATGAGCCACCAGCGACTCAACATTTTATGAAAGTCGCATTTGCCAACAAGGGCATTGATGCCATTAACATCAGCAATATCTTGTATTAAAATTCTGTTCAAGCTAACATACCACCGTACTTCCGATATAAAAATAATTTCCTACAGTTATTCTGTTCCACCTAAGCTTTTCATTACAAGCAAACACTGCAACAGTTGAACACAGATGATTTTAGAATGACCCCTCCTTCAGCATGTTCGTGTTCTTCATCCCCATATTGTTATGGCCCAGCTGGACATAAAGTAACCGGTAATCTGAATATCATCCCCAACATACTGCTACGGGAGCTTTTCATGAAAGGTCGAAAGACTCCACCCATCAAATGGAATGTGAATTTCAAGATTCTTTGGGACTTATTGAAGATTACTCCAAACATGAACATACTGAATTGGATTCACTTTCAGAGTGGGTTAAATCTATCAGGCCTTCTATTCAGAAAAGAATAAGCAGTTTGCGACACAAAATGAAAACTAAACACAAGTCGATATTTCTTGACCCCGATGTTCGAACAACACTCAACGACCTGCATGACAAGTATGTGGCTGTGTCTGCAGACAAGACATCTAATAATATGATCCTGGTTTGCAAACAATATTACATTCAATGTTCGCAAAAAGAACTTGGCCTGCTTGATACCCAAGGTAACCCTATTTACACATTGACCGGTTTTTCGAAAGATGAAATCCCTTCAACCATACATCAGTATTACAATCATTCGAATACCCGTTAGTGATAAAGACGCTGACTTACCTCGGCTATATAGGATACCTAAACTACACAAGGATCCCAATAAGTAATGTTTTATCGCTGGCTCATCCCATTGCTCAACCAAGTCATTATCAAAACTTAATAATGTTAGCTGACTAAGTCGATCGTATATACCCTTCTGAAGTTGAAATAAAGGACACAACAGACTCTTCTACTTTAACTGCTAACCTCGATCTCTACTTAAACTACGACCAACATGGACAACTTTCTACTAAGCTATACGATAAACGTGATGATTTCAATTTTCCGTTCGTGAACTTTGTTTTCTTGATAGTAACATCCCTGCTTCTCCAACCAATGGTGTTTACATGTCGTAGTTGATTCAATATTCTAGGGCTTGCTCTAGGTATCGTGATTTTCGTGATCGATGTCGACTGCTGACAAACATACTAACAACACAACGATTCAAGAGATGCAGGTTGATCAGAACTATGGGCAAGTTTTATGGTCGCATCTTTGTCTCATTGAGAAATATTCTCTGTCTTTAAGTGATATGAAGATGGACGTTTTTTGAGTATGCTAGTTAGTGTGTTTACTTGTTGTGATTGACAATGATACTCAGTTCTTGATGTTTACTTAGATGTGAAAGATCTACATGGCGGGTGTCGTCGATGAAGCAGAAGACGCTTACTCTTCCGGAACATCTGGTCTTATTCTCTTGTGCTTTTACAAGAGTTTCCATGTAAATTTTTCTTTTGTTTCTATTTTGCCTCTAGATTAATCGATTTTGACTTCGGATTATGGTTTTGTTGACGCTTTAGTATTCTCTGATTTCTTCCCATACCATCATGTCATGCCATGGTACACAGTTCCCTGCAGTAGTTCCATACCATCATGTAATGTTATGCTACACAATTCATGATTTTATCCACAAGTGTTTGTATTAATGTGCTTTATCCACATGAGCTTGTATTATGGTCTTTATCCCACAAGGTACAGGGTATATTATATATAATAACCATAACTATTAGATGAATAATGTAAACTTACTTATTTTTATGCACTCAAATATAGTACATGTACATAACTCAATTAAAACAGGACAATGTTGAATAAGCACACCCACAATACTTGCTGTGGAAAGCAATACAGAATCTGTAATTAGGGCAATCATAATTAAGCTGAATGCTTTCAGCTCGAAATTTGTTAAGATAAGATAAAATTTCCCATGTTGCCGGCACTTGAAAGCTTTTAATTATTTGTTTTCAGAATGTACTGCTAACTGACAAAATTTATTAATTTAATTTAACAATGTACTGCATACTGAGCAACCGAGTAATCTTTTTCCGTTTGTGGTGAAATTATCTTTGCTCCGTGTAAATGTTGCTCTGCATATTATGTCAATCCTTTCATTGCCTGCACATACACCCAACCACTTACTTTGTTTTATTTTTTGAAAATAATATTATTCTGGAACCAGCAACTGGCCAATAATCATCATTATTTACATACATGCTGTACAGGTAATTAATGGCTACCCGTGCTGACTTACCTGTACAGGTTATTAATGGCTACCCGAGTTGACGTAGCTGTACAGGTAATTAATGGGTACCTGAGCTGACCTATCTGTACAGGTAATTAATGGCTACCTGAGCTGACATATCTGTACAGGTAATTAATGGGTACCTGAGCTGACATATCTGTACAGGTAATTAACGGCTACCTGAGATGACATATCTGTACAGGTAATTAATGGCTATCTGAGATGACTTACCTGTACAGGTAATTAATGGGTACCTGAGATGACTTACCTGTACAGGTAATTAACGGCTACCTGAGATGACATATCTGTACAGGTAATTAATGGGTACCTGAGCTGACATATCTGTACAGGTAATTAACGGCTACCTGAGATTACATATCTGTACAGGTAATTAACGGCTACCTGAGATGACATATTTGTACAGGTAATTAATGGGTACCTGAGCTGACATATCTGTACAGGTAATTAACGGCTACCTGAGATGACATATCTGTACAGGTAATTAATGGCTATCTGAGATGACTTACCTGTACAGGTAATTAATGGCTACCTCATCTGACTTATCTGTACAGGTAATTAATGGCTACCTCATCTGACTTATCTGTACAGGTAATTAATGACTACCCGATCTGACGTATCTGTACAGGTAATTAATATCTTGTCTACCTGAGCTGCTTAACATGTACAGGTAAAGATTGACTTCCTGAGCTGAAATATTTGTACAGGTAATAAATGGCTACCTGAACTTACTTACCTGTAAATGTAATAAATGGCTACATGAGCTGACTTACCTGTAAATGTAATAAATGGCTACATGAGCTGACTTACCTGTAAATGTAATAAATGGCTACCTGAGCTGACTTACCTGTAAATGTAATAAATGGCGACCTGAGCTGACTTACCTGTAAATGTTATAAAAGGCTACCTGAGCTGACTTACCTGTAAATGTAATAAATGGCTACTTGAGCTGACTTACAATGAAGCTATACAAGTAGTTAAAGGTTTCCTGAGATGAATTACATGTGCAGGAAATTAATGGTTACCTGAACTGACTTATCTATACAAGTAGTTAAGGGCTACCTTAGCTGACTTACCTGTACAGGTACATAATGGCTACTTGAGATGATTGATATGTACAGGTTACTAATGGCTACCTCATCCGACTTATCTGTACAGGTAATTAATGGCTACCTCATCTGACTTATCTGTACAGGTAATTAATGGCTACCTCATCTGACTTATCTGTACAGGTAATTAATGGCTACCCGAGTTGATATCTGTACAGGTAATTAATGGCTACCTCATCTGACTTATCTGTACAGGTAATTAATGCCTACCCGAGCCGACTTACCTGTACAGGTAATTAATGTCTACCCGAGCTGACTTACCTGTACAGGTAATTAATGTCTACCTTACCTGACGTATCTGTACAGATAATTAATGGTTACCTGAACTGACTAATCTTGTTATCCGAGTTATCTATGAAAGTAATTTGATGTCTACCTGAGATGACTTACATGTATATGTAATTAATGGGTACCTAAATTGACTTACCTGTACGACTAACTAATGGCTACCTGAGAGGATTAACCTGTACAAGTAATTAATGTCTACCTGACCTGACTTACTTGTACAGGCAGGTATTTAATAGCAAATTTAATTGCTATCTGCGATGACTTACCCGTACAGGTAACTAACACCTATCTGAGCTGATTTACCTATACAGGTAAAAAAGGCTTCCTTAGCTGACTTACCTGTACATGTATTTGATGGTTACCTGAGCTGATTGACATATATAGGAAATAATGGCTACTTTAGTGACTTTAAAGGCTATCTGAGCTGGCTTACATGTACAGGTAACAAATGGCTACCTTAGCTGACTAACATGTACAGGTAATGAATGGGTACCTTAGGTAACTTACATTTTACATGTATATGTAATTAATGGGTAACTGACCTGACTTACCTGTACAGGTAATTAATGGCTGCCTGAGCTGACCTACCTGTACAACAGTTAATGTCTACCTGGGCAGACTTACCTGTACAGGTAATTGATGGTTATCTGATCTGATTTACCTGTACATGTAATGAATTGCTATATGAGCTGACTTATCTGTACAACTAACAAATGGCTACCTCATCTGACGTATCTGTACATGTAATTAATAACTACCTGAAATGACTTACATGCATTGATAATTAATGTCTACCTGAACCGACTTGCTTATGCAGGAAATTAATGGCTACCTGACCTAACTTACCTAAGCAGGAAATTAATGGCTACCTTAACTGTACAGGTTAATCAGCTCATGTACCCATTAATTGTCTGTACAGATAAGTCGGCTAAGGTAGCCACTTATTACCTGTATAGGTAAGTAAGCCTAGGAAGCTATTTATCACATCATATCAGCTGTCACCTCACCTGTCACCTCATCTGTCACCTCACCCAAACTCATCTGTCACCTCAACCCATCTCACCTGTCACCACAACCCACCTCACCTGTCACCTCAACCAACCTCACCTGTCACCTCACCTGTCCTGTCACCACACCCCACCTAACATGTCACCTCACCCCAACTCATCTGTCACCTCATCTGTCACCTCAACCCACCTCATCTGTCACATTACCCCAACTCATCTGTCACCTCAACCCAACTCATCTGTCACCTCAACCCATCTCACCTGTCACAACAACCCACCTCAACTGTCACCTCAACCAACCTCACCTGTCACCTCACCTGTCCTGTCACCACACCCCACCTAACATGTCACCTCACCCCAACTCACCTGTCACCTCATCCTACCTCATCTGTCACCACACCCCACCTCATCTGACACCTCACCCCACCTCATCTGTCACCACATCTGTCACCTCATCTGTCACCTCACCCTACCTCACATGTCACCTCACCCCACCTCACATGTCACCTCACCCCACTTCACATGTCACCTCACCCCACCTCATCTGTCACCACACCCCACCTCATCTGTCACCACACCCCACCTCACATGTCATCTCACCCCACCTCATCTGTCACCTCATCTGTCACCTAACCCCACCTCATCTGTCACTTCACCCCATCTCACATGTCACCTCACCCACCTCACCTGTCACCTCACCCCACCTCACCTGTCACATCACCCCACCTCACATGTTACCTCACCCCAACTCACAAGTCACCTCACCCCACCTCACCTGTCACCTCACCCAACTTCATCTGTCACCTCACCCCACCTCACATGTCACCACATCCCACCCCACTTCATCTGTCACCTCATCTGTCACCACACCCCACCTCATCTGTCACCTCAACCCACCTCACATGTCACCTCATCCCACCTCATCTGTCACCACACCACACCTCATCTGTCACCTCAACCCACCTCACATGTCACCTCACCCCAACTCATGTGTCACCTCATCTGTCACCTCAACCCACCTCATCTGTCACCTCACCCCACCTCACCTGTCGACTCACCCTACCTCATCTGTCACCACACCCCACCTCATCTGTCACTTCATCTGTCACCTAAACCCATCTCACCTGTCACCTCACCCCACCTCATCTGTCACCTCACCCCACCTCACATGTCACCACACCCCACCTCATCTGTCACCTCATCTGTCACTAAACCCCAAATCAAATGTCACCTTACCCCACCTAATCTGTCACCTCACCCCACCTCACATGTCATCTCACCCCACCTCATCTGTCACCTCATCTGTCACCTAACCCCACCTCATCTGTCACTTCACCCCACCTCACCTGTCACCTCACCCCACCTCACCTGTCACATCACCCCACCTCACATGTCACCTCACCCCACCTCACCTGTCACCTCACCCAACTTCATCTGTCACCTCACCCCACCTCACATGTCACCACATCCCACCCCACTTCATCTGTCAACTCATCTGTCACCACACCCCACCTCATCTGTCACCTCAACCCACCTCACATGTCACCTCATCCCACCTCATCTGTCACCACACCCCACCTCATCTGTCACCTCAACCCACCTCACATGTCACCTCACCCCAACTCATGTGTCACCTCATCTGTCACCTCATCTGTCACCTCACCCCACCTCACATGTCACCTCACCCCACCTCATATGTCACCTCACCCCACCTCATCTGTCACCTCATCTGTCACCTAAACCCATCTCACCTGTCACCTCACCCCACCTCATCTGTCACCTCACCCCACCTCACATGTCACCACACCCCACCTCATCTGTCACCTCATCTGTCACTACACCCCACATCAAATGTCACCTCACCCCACCTAATCTGTCACCTCACCCCACCTCACATGTCACCTCATCCCACCTCACATGTCACCTCAGCCCACCTCAGCTGATTGACATATATAGGAAATAATGGCTACTTTAGTGACTTTAAAGGCTATCTGAGCTGGCTTACATGTACAGGTAACAAATGGCTACCTTAGCTGACTAACATGTACAGGTAATGAATGGGTACCTTAGGTAACTTACATTTTACATGTATATGTAATTAATGGGTAACTGACCTGACTTACCTGTACAGGTAATTAATGGCTGCCTGAGCTGACCTACCTGTACAACAGTTAATGTCTACCTGGGCAGACTTACCTGTACAGGTAATTGATGGTTATCTGATCTGATTTACCTGTACATGTAATGAATTGCTATATGAGCTGACTTATCTGTACAACTAACAAATGGCTACCTCATCTGACGTATCTGTACATGTAATTAATAACTACCTGAAATGACTTACATGCATTGATAATTAATGTCTACCTGAACCGACTTGCTTATGCAGGAAATTAATGGCTACCTGACCTAACTTACCTAAGCAGGAAATTAATGGCTACCTTAACTGTACAGGTCAATCAGCTCATGTACCCATTAATTGTCTGTACAGATAAGTCGGCTAAGGTAGCCACTTATTACCTGTATAGGTAAGTAAGCCTAGGAAGCTATTTATCACATCATATCAGCTGTCACCTCACCTGTCACCTCATCTGTCACCTCACCCCAACTCATCTGTCACCTCAACCCATCTCACCTGTCACCTCAACAAACCTCACCTGTCACCTCACCTGTCCTGTCACCACACCCCACCTAACATGTCACCTCACCCCAACACATCTGTCACCTCATCTGTCACCTCCACCCACCTCATCTGTCACATTACCCCACCTCACCTGTCACCTCATCCTACCTCATCTGTCACCACACCCCACCTCATCTGACACCTCACCCCACCTCATCTGTCACCTCATCTGTCACCACACCCCACCTCATCTGTCACCTCAACCAACCTCACATGTCACCTCATCCCACCTCATCTGTCACCACACCCCACCTCATCTGTCACCTCAACCCACCTCACATGTCACCTCACCCCAACTCATGTGTAACCGCATCTGTCACCTCAACCCACTTCATCTGTCACCTCACCCCACCTCACCTGTCGACTCACCCTACCTCATCTGTCACCACACCCCACCTCATCTGTCACTTCACCCCACTTCATCTGTCACCTCATCTGTCACCTCACCCCACCTCACATGTCACCTCACCCCACCTCATATGTCACCTCACCCCACCTCATCTGTCACCTCATCTGTCACCTAAACCCATCTCACCTGTCACCTCACCCCACCTCATCTGTCACCTCACCCCACCTCACATGTCACCACACCCCACCTCATCTGTCACCTCATCTGTCATCACACCCCACATCAAATGTCACCTCTCCCCACCTAATCTGTCACCTCACCCCAGCTCACATGTCACCTCGGCCCACCTCATCAGTCACCTCACCCCACCTCATCAGTCACATCACCCAACCTCATCTGTCACCTCACCCCACCTCATCTGTCAACACACCCCACCTCATCTGTCACCTCACCCCACCTCACATGTCACCTCACCCCAACTCACATGTCACCCCACCCCACCTCATCTGTCAACTCAACCCACCTCACGTCACCACACCACACCCCACCTCACATGTCACCTCAAACCACCTCACATGTCACCTCACCCCACCTCACATGTCACCTCACCACACCTCACCTGTCACCTAACCCCACTTATTCTGTCACCTCATCCCACCTCACCTGTCACCACAACCCGCCTCATCTGTCACCTCACCCAACCTCACCTGTCACCACACCCCATCTCACCTGTCACCTCACCCCACCTCATATGTCACCTCACCCCACCTCATCTGTCACCTCATCTGTCACCTCACCTCAACTCACATGTCACCTCACCCCACCTCATCTGTCACCTCACCCCACCTCACATGTCACCTCACCCCACCTCATCTGTCAAGTCACCCCACCTCATCTGTCATCTCACCTGTCACCTCATCTGTCATCTCACCTGTCACCTCATCGGTCACCTCATCTGTCACCTCACCCCACCTCAACTATCAACTCATCTGTCACGACACCCCACCTCATCTGTCACCTCACCACACCTAACCTGTCACCTTACCCCACCTCATCTGTCAAGTCACCACACTTGATCTGTCACCTCATCTGTCGCCTCACCCCACCTCACCTGTCACCTTACCCCACCTCATCTGTCAAGTCACCACACTTGATCTGTCACCTCATCTGTCGCCTCACCCCACCTCACTTGTCACCTCACCCCACCTCACATGTCACCTCACCTCACCTCAACTTACATGTCACCCCACCCCACCTCATCTGTCAACTAAACCCACCTCACATGTCACTACACCACACCCCACCTCACATGTCACCTCAAACCACCTCACATGTCACCTCATCCCACCTCACATGTCACCTCACCCCACCACATCTGTCACCTCACCCCACCTCACATGTCACCTCACCCCACCTCACCTGTCACCTCACCCAACTTCATCTGTCACCTCACCCCACCTCACATGTCACCACACCCCACCCCACTTCATCTGTCACCTCATCTGTCAACACACCCCACCTCATCTGTCACCTCAACCCACCTCACATGTCACCTCATCCCACCTCATCTGTCACCACACCCCACCTCATCTGTCACCTCAACCCACCTCACATGTCACCTCACCCCAACTCATGTGTAACCTCATCTGTCACCTCAACCCACCTCATCTGTCACCTCACCCCACCTCACCTGTCGACTCACCCTACCTCATCTGTCACCACACCCCACCTCATCTGTCACTTCACTCCATCTCATCTGTCACCTCATCTGTCACCTCACCCCACCTCACATGTCACCTCACCCCACCTCATATGTCACCTCACCCCACCTCATCTGTCACCTCATCTGTCACCTAAACCCATCTCATCTGTCACCTCACCCCACCTCATCTGTCACCTCACCCCACCTCACATGTCACCACACCCCACCTCATCTGTCACCTCATCTGTCACTACACCCCACATCAAATGTCACCTCACCCCACCTAATCTGTCACCTCACCCCACCTCACATGTAGCCACTTATTACCTGTATAGGTAAGTAAGCCTAGGAAGCTATTTATCACATCATATCAGCTGTCACCTCACCTGTCACCTCAGCTGTCACCTCACCCCAACTCATCTGTCACCTCAACCCATCTCACCTGTCACCTCAACAAACCTCACCTGTCACCTCACCTGTCCTGTCACCACACCCCACCTAACATGTCACCTCACCCCAACTCATCTGTCACCTCAACACACCTCACCTGTCACCTCATCCTACCTCATCTGTCACCACACCCCACCTCATCTGACACCTCACCCCACCTCATCTGTCACCTCATCTGTCACCTCACCCTACCTCACATGTCACCTCACCCCACCTCACATGTCACCTCACCCCACCTCACATGTCACCTCACCCCACCTCATCTGTCACCACACCCCACCTCATCTGTCACCACACTCCACCTCACATGTCATCTCACCCCACCTCATCTGTCACCTCATCTGTCACCTAACCCCACCTCATCTGTCACTTCACCCCACCTCACATGTCACCTCACCCCACCTCACCTGTCACCTCACCCCACCTCACATGTCACATCACCCCACCTCACATGTTACCTCACCCCAACTCACAAGTCACCTCACCCCACATCACCTGTCACCTCACCCAACTTCATCTGTCACCTCACCCCACCTCACATGTCACCAAACCCCACCCCACTTCATCTGTCAACTCATCTGTCACCACACCCCACCTCATCTGTCACCTAACCCCACCTCATCTGTCACTTCACCCCACCTCACATGTCACCTCACCCCACCTCACCTGTCACCTCACCCCACCTCACATGTCACATCACCCCACCTCACATGTTACCTCACCCCAACTCACAAGTCACCTCACCCCACCTCACCTGTCACCTCACCCAACATCATCTGTCACCTCACCCCACCTCACATGTCACCAAACCCCACCCCACTTCATCTGTCAACTCATCTGTCACCACACCCCACCTCATCTGTCACCTCAACCCACCTCACATGTCACCTCATCCCACCTCATCTGTCACCACACCCCACCTCATCTGTCACCTCAACCCACCTCACATGTCACCTCACCCCAACTTATATGTCACCTCATCTGTCACCTCAACCCACCTCATCTGTCACCTCACCCCACCTCACCTGTCGACTCACCCTACCTCATCTGTCACCACATCCCACCTCATCTGTCACTTCACCCCAATTCATCTGTCACCTCATCTGTCACCTCACCCCACCTCACATGTCACCTCACCCCACCTCATTTGTTACCTCACCCCACCTCATCTGTCACCTCATCTGTCACCTAAACCCATCTCACCTGTCACCTCACCACACCTCATCTGTCACCTCACCCCACCTCACATGTCACCACACCCCACCTCATCTGTCACCTCATCTGTCACTACACCCCACATCAAATGTCACCTCACCCCACCTAATCTGTCACCTCACCCCACCTCACATGTCACCTCATCCCACCTCACATGTCACCTCAGCCCACCTCATCAGTCACATCACCCCACCTCACATGTCACCTCATCCAACCTCATCTGTCACCTCACCCCAACTCACATGTCACCCCACCCCACCTCATCTGTCAACTCAACCCACCTCACATGTCACCTAAAACCACCTCACCTGTCACCTCACCCCACCTATTCTGTCACCTCATCCCACCTCACCTGTCACCACACCCCACCTCATCTGTCACCTCACCCCACCTCATCTGTCAAGTCACCCCACCCCATCTGTCATCTCACCTGTCACCTCATCTGTCATCTAACCTGTCACCTCATCGGTCACCTCATCTGTCACCTCACCCCACCTCACATGTCACCTCACCCCACCTCATCTGTCACCTCGACCCACCTCACCTGTCACCTCACCCTAACTTACTTGTCATCTAACCCCACCTCATCTGTCACCTCACCCCACCTCATCTGTCACCACACCCCACCTCATCTGTCACCTCACCCCACCTCACATGTCACCTCACCCCACCTCACCCCACCTCACATGTCACCTCATCCCACCTCAACTGTCACCTCACCCCACCTCAACTGTCACCTCACCCCACCTCATATGTCTCCTCACCCCAAATCATCTGTCACCACACCCCACCTCATCTGTCACCTCATCCCACCTCACATGTCACCTCACCCCACCTCATCTGTCACCTCAACCCACCTCAACTGTCACCTCACCCCACCTCATATGTCTCCTCACCCCACCTCATCTGTCACCTCACCTCACCTCATCTGTCACCTGATCCCACCTCACATGTTACCTCACCCTACCTCACATGTCACTTCACCCCACCTCATCTGTCACCTCACCCCACCTCATCTGTCACCTCATCTGTCACCTAAACCCATCTCACCTGTCACCTCACCCCACCTCATCTGTCACCTCACCCCACCTCACATGTCACCACACCCCACCTCATCTGTCACCTCATCTGTCACTACACCCCACATCAAATGTCACCTCACCTCACCTAATCTGTCACCTCACCCCAACTCACATGTCACCTCAGCCCACCTCATCAGTCACCTCACCCCACCTCAACTGTCACCTCACCCAACCTCATCTGTCACCTCACCCCACCTCATCTGTCACCACACCCCACCTCATCTGTCACCTCACCCCACCTCACATGTCACCTCACCCCAACTCACATGTCACCCCACCCCACCTCATCTGTCAACTCAACCCACCTCACGTCACCACACCACAACCCACCTCACATGTCACCTCAAACCACCTCACATGTCACCTCACCCCACCTCACATGTCACCTCACCACACCTCACCTGTCACCTCACCCAACCTATTCTGTCACCTCATCCCATCTCACCTGTCACCACACCCCACCTCATCTGTCACCTCACCCAACCTCACCTGTCACCACACCCCATATCACCTGTCACCTCACCCCACCTCATCTGTCACTTCACCCCACCTCATCTGTCACCTCATCTGTCACCTCACCCCACCTCACATGTCACCTCACCCCACCTCATATGTCACCTCACCCCACCTCATCTGTCACCTCATCTGTCACCTCACCCCACCTCACATGTCACCTCACCCCACCTCATCTGTCACCTCACCCCACCTCACATGTCACCTCACCCCACCTCATCTGTCAAGTCACCCCACTTCATCTGTCATCTCACCTGTCACCTCATCTGTCATCTCACCTGTCACCTCATCGGTCACCTCATCTGTCACCTCACCCCACCTCAACTATCACCTCATCTGTCACCACACCCCACCTCATCTGTCACCTGTCACTCCACCTCAACCCACCTCACATGTCACCTCATCTGTCACCACACCCCACCTCATCTGTCACCTCACCACACCTAACCTGTCACCTTACCCCACCTCATCTGTCAAGTCACCACACTTGATCTGTCACCTCATCTGTCGCCTCACCCCACCTCACCTGTCACCTTACCCCACCTCATCTGTCAAGTCACCACACTTGATCTGTCACCTCATCTGTCACCTCACCCCACCTCACTTGTCACCTCATCCCACCTCACATGTCACCTCACCTCACCTCAACTTACATGTCACCCCACCCCACCTCATCTGTCAACTAAACCCACCTCACATGTCACTACACCACACCCCACCTCACATGTCACCTCAAACCACCTCACATGTCACCTCATCCCACCTCACATGTCACCTCACCCCACCACATCTGTCACCTCAACCCACCTCACATGTCACCTCACCCCACCTCACCTGTCACCTCACCCAACTTCATCTGTCACCTCACCCCACCTCACATGTCACCACACCCCACCCCACTTCATCTGTCACCTCATCTGTCACCACACCCCACCTCATCTGTCACCTCAACCCACCTCACATGTCACCTCATCCCACCTCATCTGTCACCACACCCCACCTCATCTGTCACCTCAACCCACCTCACATGTCACCTCACCCCAACTCATGTGTCACCTCATCTGTCACCTCACCCCACCTCACCTGTCGACTCACCCTACCTCATCTGTCACCACACCCCACCTCATCTGTCACTTCACTCCACCTCATCTGTCACCTCATCTGTCACCTCACCCCACCTCACATGTCACCTCACCCCACCTCATATGTCACCTCACCCCACCTCATCTGTCACCTCATCTGTCACCTAAACCCATCTCACCTGTCACCTCACCCCACCTCATCTGTCACCTCACCCCACCTCACATGTCACCACACCCCACCTCATCTGTCACCTCATCTGTCACTACACCCCACATCAAATGTCACCTCACCCCACCTAATCTGTCACCTCACCCCACCTCACATGTAGCCACTTATTACCTGTATAGGTAAGTAAGCCTAGGAAGCTATTTATCACATCATATCAGCTGTCACCTCACCTGTCACCTCAGCTGTCACCTCACCCCAACTCATCTGTCACCTCAACCCATCTCACCTGTCACCTCAACAAACCTCACCTGTCACCTCAGCTGTCACCTCACCCCAACTCACATGTCACCCCACCCCACCTCATCTGTCAACTCAACCCACCTCACATGTCACCTAAAACCACCTCACATGCCACCTCACCCCACCTCACATGTCACCTCACCACACCTCACCTGTCACCTCACCCCACCTATTCTGTCACCTCATCCCACCTCACCTGTCACCACACCCCACCTCATCTGTCACCTCACCCCACCTCATCTGTCAAGTCACCCCACCCCATCTGTCATCTCACCTGTCACCTCATCTGTCATCTAACCTGTCACCTCATCGGTCATCTCATCTGTCACCTCACCCCACCTCACATGTCACCTCACCCCACCTCATCTGTCACCTCGACCCACCTCACCTGTCACCTCACCCTAACTTACTTGTCATCTAACCCCACTTCATCTGTCACCTCACCCCACCTCATCTGTCACCACACCCCACCTCATCTGTCACCTCACCCCACCTCACATGTCACCTCACCCCACCTCACATGTCACCTCATCCCACCTCAACTGTCACCTCACCCCACCTCAACTGTCACCTCACCCCACCTCATATGTCTCCTCACCCCAAATCGTCTGTCACCACACCCCATCTCATCTGTCACCTCATCCCACCTCACATGTCACCTCACCCCACCTCATCTGTCACCTCAACCCACCTCAACTGTCACCTCACCCCACCTCATATGTCTCCTCACCCCACCTCATCTGTCACCTCACCTCACCTCATCTGTCACCTGATCCCACCTCACATGTTACCTCACCCTACCTCACATGTCACTTCACCCCACCTCATCTGTCACCTCACCCCACCTCATCTGTCACCTCACATGTCACCTCACCCTACCTCACATGTCACCTCACCCCACCTCATCTGTCACCACACCCCACCTTATCTGTCACCTCACATGTCACCTCACCCCACCTCATCTGTCACCTCACCTGTCACCTCACCCCACCTCATCTGTCACCTCACCCCACCTCATCTGTCATCTCACATGTCACCTCACCCCACCTCATCTGTCACCTCACCTGTCACCTCACCCCACCTCACCTGTCAACTCACCCTACCTCACATGTCACCTCACCCCACTTCATCTGTCAACTCAACCCACCTCACATGTCACCACACCACACCCCTCCTCACATGTCACCTCAAACCACCTCACATGTCACCTCATCCCACCTCACATGTCACCTCACCCCACCACATCTGTCACCTCACCCCACCTCACATGTCACCTCACCCCACCTCACCTGTCACCTCACCCAACTTCATCTGTCACCTCACCCCACCTCACATGTCACCACACCCCACCCCACTTCATCTGTCACCTCATCTGTCACCACACCCCACCTCATCTGTCACCTCAACCCACCTCACATGTCACCTCATCCCACCTCATCTGTCACCACACCCCACCTCATCTGTCACCTCAACCCACCTCACATGTCACCTCACCCCACCTCACCCCACCTCACATGTCACCTCATCCCACCTCAACTGTCACCTCACCCCACCTCAACTGTCACCTCACCCCACCTCATATGTCTCCTCACCCCAAATCATCTGTCACCACACCCCACCTCATCTGTCACCTCATCCCACCTCACATGTCACCTCACCCCACCTCATCTGTCACCTCACCCCACCTCATCTGTCACCACACCCCACCTCATCTGTCACCTCACCCCACCTCACATGTCACCTCACCCCACCTCACCCCACCTCACATGTCACCTCATCCCACCTCAACTGTCACCTCACCCCACCTCAACTGTCACCTCACCCCACCTCATATGTCTCCTCACCCCAAATCATCTGTCACCACACCCCACCTCATCTGTCACCTCATCCCACCTCACATGTCACCTCACCCCACCTCATCTGTCACCTCAACCCACCTCAACTGTCACCTCACCCCACCTCATATGTCTCCTCACCCCACCTCATCTGTCACCTCACCTCACCTCATCTGTCACCTGATCCCACCTCACATGTTACCTCACCCTACCTCACATGTCACTTCACCCCACCTCATCTGTCACCTCACCCCACCTCATCTGTCACCTCATCTGTCACCTAAACCCATCTCACCTGTCACCTCACCCCACCTCATCTGTCACCTCACCCCACCTCACATGTCACCACACCCCACCTCATCTGTCACCTCATCTGTCACTACACCCCACATCAAATGTCACCTCACCTCACCTAATCTGTCACCTCACCCCAACTCACATGTCACCTCAGCCCACCTCATCAGTCACCTCACCCCACCTCAACTGTCACCTCACCCAACCTCATCTGTCACCTCACCCCACCTCATCTGTCACCACACCCCACCTCATCTGTCACCTCACCCCACCTCACATGTCACCTCACCCCAACTCACATGTCACCCCACCCCACCTCATCTGTCAACTCAACCCACCTCACGTCACCACACCACAACCCACCTCACATGTCACCTCAAACCACCTCACATGTCACCTCACCCCACCTCACATGTCACCTCACCACACCTCACCTGTCACCTCACCCCACCTATTCTGTCACCTCATCCCATCTCACCTGTCACCACACCCCACCTCATCTGTCACCTCACCCAACCTCACCTGTCACCACACCCCATATCACCTGTCACCTCACCCCACCTCATCTGTCACTTCACCCCACCTCATCTGTCACCTCATCTGTCACCTCACCCCACCTCACATGTCACCTCACCCCACCTCATATGTCACCTCACCCCACCTCATCTGTCACCTCATCTGTCACCTCACCCCACCTCACATGTCACCTCACCCCACCTCATCTGTCACCTCACCCCACCTCACATGTCACCTCACCCCACCTCATCTGTCAAGTCACCCCACTTCATCTGTCATCTCACCTGTCACCTCATCTGTCATCTCACCTGTCACCTCATCGGTCACCTCATCTGTCACCTCACCCCACCTCAACTATCACCTCATCTGTCACCACACCCCACCTCATCTGTCACCTGTCACTCCACCTCAACCCACCTCACATGTCACCTCATCTGTCACCACACCCCACCTCATCTGTCACCTCACCACACCTAACCTGTCACCTTACCCCACCTCATCTGTCAAGTCACCACACTTGATCTGTCACCTCATCTGTCGCCTCACCCCACCTCACCTGTCACCTTACCCCACCTCATCTGTCAAGTCACCACACTTGATCTGTCACCTCATCTGTCGCCTCACCCCACCTCACTTGTCACCTCATCCCACCTCACATGTCACCTCACCTCACCTCAACTTACATGTCACCCCACCCCACCTCATCTGTCAACTAAACCCACCTCACATGTCACTACACCACACCCCACCTCACATGTCACCTCAAACCACCTCACATGTCACCTCATCCCACCTCACATGTCACCTCACCCCACCACATCTGTCACCTCACCCCACCTCACATGTCACCTCACCCCACCTCACCTGTCACCTCACCCAACTTCATCTGTCACCTCACCCCACCTCACATGTCACCACACCCCACCCCACTTCATCTGTCACCTCATCTGTCACCACACCCCACCTCATCTGTCACCTCAACCCACCTCACATGTCACCTCATCCCACCTCATCTGTCACCACACCCCACCTCATCTGTCACCTCAACCCACCTCACATGTCACCTCACCCCAACTCATGTGTCACCTCATCTGTCACCTCACCCCACCTCACCTGTCGACTCACCCTACCTCATCTGTCACCACACCCCACCTCATCTGTCACTTCACTCCACCTCATCTGTCACCTCATCTGTCACCTCACCCCACCTCACATGTCACCTCACCCCACCTCATATGTCACCTCACCCCACCTCATCTGTCACCTCATCTGTCACCTAAACCCATCTCACCTGTCACCTCACCCCACCTCATCTGTCACCTCACCCCACCTCACATGTCACCACACCCCACCTCATCTGTCACCTCATCTGTCACTACACCCCACATCAAATGTCACCTCACCCCACCTAATCTGTCACCTCACCCCACCTCACATGTAGCCACTTATTACCTGTATAGGTAAGTAAGCCTAGGAAGCTATTTATCACATCATATCAGCTGTCACCTCACCTGTCACCTCAGCTGTCACCTCACCCCAACTCATCTGTCACCTCAACCCATCTCACCTGTCACCTCAACAAACCTCACCTGTCACCTCAGCTGTCACCTCACCCCAACTCACATGTCACCCCACCCCACCTCATCTGTCAACTCAACCCACCTCACATGTCACCTAAAACCACCTCACATGCCACCTCACCCCACCTCACATGTCACCTCACCACACCTCACCTGTCACCTCACCCCACCTATTCTGTCACCTCATCCCACCTCACCTGTCACCACACCCCACCTCATCTGTCACCTCACCCCACCTCATCTGTCAAGTCACCCCACCCCATCTGTCATCTCACCTGTCACCTCATCTGTCATCTAACCTGTCACCTCATCGGTCATCTCATCTGTCACCTCACCCCACCTCACATGTCACCTCACCCCACCTCATCTGTCACCTCGACCCACCTCACCTGTCACCTCACCCTAACTTACTTGTCATCTAACCCCACTTCATCTGTCACCTCACCCCACCTCATCTGTCACCACACCCCACCTCATCTGTCACCTCACCCCACCTCACATGTCACCTCACCCCACCTCACATGTCACCTCATCCCACCTCAACTGTCACCTCACCCCACCTCAACTGTCACCTCACCCCACCTCATATGTCTCCTCACCCCAAATCGTCTGTCACCACACCCCACCTCATCTGTCACCTCATCCCACCTCACATGTCACCTCACCCCACCTCATCTGTCACCTCAACCCACCTCAACTGTCACCTCACCCCACCTCATATGTCTCCTCACCCCACCTCATCTGTCACCTCACCTCACCTCATCTGTCACCTGATCCCACCTCACATGTTACCTCACCCTACCTCACATGTCACTTCACCCCACCTCATCTGTCACCTCACCCCACCTCATCTGTCACCTCACATGTCACCTCACCCTACCTCACATGTCACCTCACCCCACCTCATCTGTCACCACACCCCACCTTATCTGTCACCTCACATGTCACCTCACCCCACCTCATCTGTCACCTCACCTGTCACCTCACCCCACCTCATCTGTCACCTCACCCCACCTCATCTGTCATCTCACATGTCACCTCACCCCACCTCATCTGTCACCTCACCTGTCACCTCACCCCACCTCACCTGTCAACTCACCCTACCTCACATGTCACCTCACCCCACTTCATCTGTCAACTCAACCCACCTCACATGTCACCACACCACACCCCTCCTCACATGTCACCTCAAACCACCTCACATGTCACCTCATCCCACCTCACATGTCACCTCACCCCACCACATCTGTCACCTCACCCCACCTCACATGTCACCTCACCCCACCTCACCTGTCACCTCACCCAACTTCATCTGTCACCTCACCCCACCTCACATGTCACCACACCCCACCCCACTTCATCTGTCACCTCATCTGTCACCACACCCCACCTCATCTGTCACCTCAACCCACCTCACATGTCACCTCATCCCACCTCATCTGTCACCACACCCCACCTCATCTGTCACCTCAACCCACCTCACATGTCACCTCACCCCAACTCATGTGTCACCTCATCTGTCACCTCAACCCACCTCATCTGTCACCTCACCCCACCTCACCTGTCGACTCACCCTACCTCATCTGTCACCACACCCCACCTCATCTGTCACTTCACTCCACCTCATCTGTCACCTCATCTGTCACCTCACCCCACCTCACATGTCACCTCACCCCACCTCATATGTCACCTCACCCCACCTCATCTGTCACCTCATCTGTCACCTAAACCCATCTCACCTGTCACCTCACCCCAACTCATCTGTCACCTCACCCCACTTCACATGTCACCACACCCCACCTCATCTGTCACCTCATCTGTCACTACACCCCACATCAAATGTCACCTCACCCCACCTAATCTGTCACCTCACCCCACCTCACATGTAGCCACTTATTACCTGTATAGGTAAGTAAGCCTAGGAAGCTATTTATCACATCATATCAGCTGTCACCTCACCTGTCACCTCAGCTGTCACCTCACCCCAACTCATCTGTCACCTCAACCCATCTCACCTGTCACCTCAACAAACCTCACCTGTCACCTCACCTGTCCTGTCACCACACCCCACCTAACATGTCACCTCACCCAAACTCATCTGTCACCTCATCTGTCACCTCAACACACCTCACCTGTCACCTCATCCTACCTCATCTGTCACCACACCCCACCTCATCTGACACCTCACCCAACCTCATCTGTCACCTCATCTGTCACCTCACCCTACCTCACATGTCACCTCACCCCACCTCACATGTCACCTCACCCCACCTCACATGTCACCTCACCCCACCTCATCTGTCACCACACCCCACCGCATCTGTCACGACACCCCACCTCACATGTCATCTCACACCACCTCATCTGTCACCTCATCTGTCACCTAACCCACCTCATCTGTCACTTCACCCCACCTCACATGTCACCTCACCCCACCTCACCTGTCACATCACCCCACCTCACCTGTCACCTCACCCAAACTCACAAGTCACCTCACCCCACCTCACCTGTCACCTCACCCAACTTCATCTGTCACCTCACCCCACCTCACATGTCACCACACCCCACCCCACTTCATCTGTCACCTCACCTGTCGACTCACCCTACCTCATCTGTCACCACACCCCACCTCATCTGTCACTTCACCCCACTTCATCTGTCACCTCATCTGTCACCTCACCCCACCTCACATGTCACCTCACCCCACCTCATTTGTCACCTCGGCCCACCTCATCTGTCACCTAAACCCATCTCACCTGTCACCTCACCCCACCTCATCTGTCACCTCATCCCACCTCACATGTCACCACACCCCACCTCATCTGTCACCTCATCTGTCACTACACCCCACATCAAATGTCACCTCACCCCACCTAATCTGTCACCTCACCCCACCTCACATGTCACCACATCCCACCTCACATGTCACCTCAGCCAACCTCATCAGTCACCTCACCCCACCTCAACTGTCACCTCACCTGTCACCACACCCCATATCACCTGTCACCTCACCCCACCTCATCTGTCACTTCACCCCACCTCATCTGTCACCTCATCTGTCACCTCACCCCACCTCACATGTCACCTCACCCCACCTCATATGTCACCTCACCCCACCTCATCTGTCACCTCATCTGTCACCTCACCCCACCTCACATGTCACCTCAACCCACCTCATCTGTCACCTCACCCCACCTCACATGTCACCTCACCCCACCTCATCTGTCAAGTCACCCCACTTCATCTGTCATCTCACCTGTCACCTCATCTGTCATCTCACCTGTCACCTCATCGGTCACCTCATCTGTCACCTCACCCCACCTCAACTATCACCTCATCTGTCACCACACCCCACCTCATCTGTCACCTGTCACTCCACCTCAACCCACCTCACATGTCACCTCATCTGTCACCACACCCCACCTCATCTGTCACCTCACCACACCTAACCTGTCACCTTACCCCACCTAATCTGTCAAGTCACCACACTTGATCTGTCACCTCATCTGTCGCCTCACCCCACCTCACCTGTCACCTTACCCCACCTTATCTGTCAAGTCACCACACTTGATCTGTCACCTCATCTGTCGCCTCACCCCACCTCACTTGTCACCTCATCCCACCTCACATGTCACCTCACCTCACCTCAACTTACATGTCACCCCACCCCACCTCATCTGTCAACTAAACCCACCTCACATGTCACTACACCACACCCCACCTCACATGTCACCTCAAACCACCTCACATGTCACCTCATCCCACCTCACATGTCACCTCACCCCACCACATCTGTCACCTCACCCCACCTCACATGTCACTTCACCCCACCTCACCTGTCACCTCACCCAACTTCATCTGTCACCTCACCCCACCTCACATGTCACCACACCCCACCCCACTTCATCTGTCACCTCATCTGTCACCACACCCCACCTCATCTGTCACCTCAACCCACCTCACATGTCACCTCATCCCACCTCATCTGTCACCACACCCCACCTCATCTGTCACCTCAACCCACCTCACATGTCACCTCACCCCAACTCATGTGTCACCTCATCTGTCACCTCAACCCACCTCATCTGTCACCTCACCCCACCTCACCTGTCGACTCACCCTACCTCATCTGTCACCACACCCCACCTCATCTGTCACTTCACTCCACCTCATTTGTCACCTCATCTGTCACCTCACCCCACCTCACATGTCACCTCACCCCACCTCATATGTCACCTCACCCCACCTCATCTGTCACCTCATCTGTCACCTAAACCCATCTCACCTGTCACCTCACCCCACCTCATCTGTCACCTCACCCCACCTCACATGTCACCACACCCCACCTCATCTGTCACCTCATCTGTCACTACACCCCACATCAAATGTCACCTCATCCCACCTAATCTGTCACCTCACCCCACCTCACATGTAGCCACTTATTACCTGTATAGGTAAGTAAGCCTAGGAAGCTATTTATCACATCATATCAGCTGTCACCTCACCTGTCACCTCAGCTGTCACCTCACCCCAACTCATCTGTGACCTCAACCCATCTCACCTGTCACCTCAACAAACCTCACCTGTCACCTCACCTGTCCTGTCACCACACCCCACCTAACATGTCACCTCACCCCAACTCATCTGTCACCTCATCTGTCACCTCAACACACATCACCTGTCACCTCATCCTACCTCATCTGTCACCACACCCCACCTCATCTGACACTTCACCCCACCTCATCTGTCACCTCATCTGTCACCTCACCCTACCTCACATGTCACCTCACCCCACCTCACATGTCACCTCACCCCGCCTCACATGTCACCTCACCCCACCTCATCTGTCACCACACCCCACCTCATTTGTCACCACACCCCACCTCACATGTCATCTCACCCCACCTCATCTGTTACCTCATCTGTCACCTAACCCCACCTCATCTGTCACTTCACCCCACCTCACATGTCACCTCACCCCACCTCACCTGTCACCTCACCCCACCTCACATGTCACATCACCCCACCTCATCTGTCACCACACCCCACCTCATCTGTCACCACACCCCACCTCACATGTCATCTCACCCCACCTCATCTGTCACCTCATCTGTCACCTAACCCCACCTCATCTGTCACTTCACCCCACCTCACATGTCACCTCACCCCACCTCACCTGTCACCTCACCCCACCTCACATGTCACATCACCCCACCTCACATGTTACCTCACCCCAACTCACAAGTCACCTCACCCCACCTCACCTGTCACCTCACCCAACTTCATCTGTCACCTCACCCCACCTCACATGTCACCAAACCCCACCCCACTTCATCTGTCAACTCATCTGTCACCACACCCCACCTCATCGGTCACCTCAACCCACCTCACATGTCACCTCATCCCATCCCATCTGTCACCACACCCCATCTCATCTGTCACCTCAACCCACCTCACATGTCACCTCACCCCAACTCATATGTCACCTCATCTGTCACCTCAACCAACCTCATCTGTCACCTCACCCCACCTCACCTGTCGACTCACCCTACCTCATCTGTCACCACACCCCACCTCATCTGTCACTTCACCCCACTTCATCTGTCACCTCATCTGTCACCTCACCCCACCTCACATGTCACCTAAACCCATCTCACCTGTCACCTCACCCCACCTCACATGTTACCTCACCCTACCTCACATGTCACTTCACCCCACCTCATCTGTCACCTCACCCCACCTCATCTGTCACCTCACATGTCACCTCACCCTACCTCACATGTCACCTCACCCCACCTCATCTGTCACCACACCCCACCTTATCTGTCACCTCACATGTCACCTCACCCCACCTCATCTGTCACCTCACCTGTCACCTCACCCCACCTCATCTGTCACCTCACCCCACCTCATCTGTCATCTCACATGTCACCTCACCCCACCTCATCTGTCACCTCACCTGTCACCTCACCCCACCTCACCTGTCAACTCACCCTACCTCACATGTCACCTCACCCCACTTCATCTGTCAACTCAACCCACCTCACATGTCACCACACCACACCCCTCCTCACATGTCACCTCAAACCACCTCACATGTCACCTCATCCCACCTCACATGTCACCTCACCCCACCACATCTGTCACCTCACCCCACCTCACATGTCACCTCACCCCACCTCACCTGTCACCTCACCCAACTTCATCTGTCACCTCACCCCACCTCACATGTCACCACACCCCACCCCACTTCATCTGTCACCTCATCTGTCACCACACCCCACCTCATCTGTCACCTCAACCCACCTCACATGTCACCTCATCCCACCTCATCTGTCACCACACCCCACCTCATCTGTCACCTCAACCCACCTCACATGTCACCTCACCCCAACTCATGTGTCACCTCATCTGTCACCTCAACCCACCTCATCTGTCACCTCACCCCACCTCACCTGTCGACTCACCCTACCTCATCTGTCACCACACCCCACCTCATCTGTCACTTCACTCCACCTCATCTGTCACCTCATCTGTCACCTCACCCCACCTCACATGTCACCTCACCCCACCTCATATGTCACCTCACCCCACCTCATCTGTCACCTCATCTGTCACCTAAACCCATCTCACCTGTCACCTCACCCCAACTCATCTGTCACCTCACCCCACTTCACATGTCACCACACCCCACCTCATCTGTCACCTCATCTGTCACTACACCCCACATCAAATGTCACCTCACCCCACCTAATCTGTCACCTCACCCCACCTCACATGTAGCCACTTATTACCTGTATAGGTAAGTAAGCCTAGGAAGCTATTTATCACATCATATCAGCTGTCACCTCACCTGTCACCTCAGCTGTCACCTCACCCCAACTCATCTGTCACCTCAACCCATCTCACCTGTCACCTCAACAAACCTCACCTGTCACCTCACCTGTCCTGTCACCACACCCCACCTAACATGTCACCTCACCCAAACTCATCTGTCACCTCATCTGTCACCTCAACACACCTCACCTGTCACCTCATCCTACCTCATCTGTCACCACACCCCACCTCATCTGACACCTCACCCCACCTCATCTGTCACCTCATCTGTCACCTCACCCTACCTCACATGTCACCTCACCCCACCTCACATGTCACCTCACCCCACCTCACATGTCACCTCACCCCACCTCATCTGTCACCACACCCCACCGCATCTGTCACGACACCCCACCTCACATGTCATCTCACACCACCTCATCTGTCACCTCATCTGTCACCTAACCCACCTCATCTGTCACTTCACCCCACCTCACATGTCACCTCACCCCACCTCACCTGTCACATCACCCCACCTCACCTGTTACCTCACCCAAACTCACAAGTCACCTCACCCCACCTCACCTGTCACCTCACCCAACTTCATCTGTCACCTCACCCCACCTCACATGTCACCACACCCCACCCCACTTCATCTGTCACCTCACCTGTCGACTCACCCTACCTCATCTGTCACCACACCCCACCTCATCTGTCACTTCACCCCACTTCATCTGTCACCTCATCTGTCACCTCACCCCACCTCACATGTCACCTCACCCCACCTCATTTGTCACCTCACCCCACCTCATCTGTCACCTAAACCCATCTCACCTGTCACCTCACCCCACCTCATCTGTCACCTCATCCCACCTCACATGTCACCACACCCCACCTCATCTGTCACCTCATCTGTCACTACACCCCACATCAAATGTCACCTCACCCCACCTAATCTGTCACCTCACCCCACCTCACATGTCACCACATCCCACCTCACATGTCACCTCAGCCAACCTCATCAGTCACCTCACCCCACCTCAACTGTCACCTCACCCCACCTCATCTGTCACCTCACCTGTCACCTCACCCCACCTCATCTGTCACTTCACCCCACCTCATCTGTCACCTCATCTGTCACCTCACCCCACCTCACATGTCACCTCACCCCACCTCATATGTCACCTCACCCCACCTCATCTGTCACCTCATCTGTCACCTCACCCCACCTCACATGTCACCTCAACCCACCTCATCTGTCACCTCACCCCACCTCACATGTCACCTCACCCCACCTCATCTGTCAAGTCACCCCACTTCATCTGTCATCTCACCTGTCACCTCATCTGTCATCTCACCTGTCACCTCATCGGTCACCTCATCTGTCACCTCACCCCACCTCAACTATCACCTCATCTGTCACCACACCCCACCTCATCTGTCACCTGTCACTCCACCTCAACCCACCTCACATGTCACCTCATCTGTCACCACACCCCACCTCATCTGTCACCTCACCACACCTAACCTGTCACCTTACCCCACCTAATCTGTCAAGTCACCACACTTGATCTGTCACCTCATCTGTCGCCTCACCCCACCTCACCTGTCACCTTACCCCACCTCATCTGTCAAGTCACCACACTTGATCTGTCACCTCATCTGTCGCCTCACCCCACCTCACTTGTCACCTCATCCCACCTCACATGTCACCTCACCTCACCTCAACTTACATGTCACCCCACCCCACCTCATCTGTCAACTAAACCCACCTCACATGTCACTACACCACACCCCACCTCACATGTCACCTCAAACCACCTCACATGTCACCTCATCCCACCTCACATGTCACCTCACCCCACCACATCTGTCACCTCACCCCACCTCACATGTCACCTCACCCCACCTCACCTGTCACCTCACCCAACTTCATCTGTCACCTCACCCCACCTCACATGTCACCACACCCCACCCCACTTCATCTGTCACCTCATCTGTCACCACACCCCACCTCATCTGTCACCTCAACCCACCTCACATGTCACCTCATCCCACCTCATCTGTCACCACACCCCACCTCATCTGTCACCTCAACCCACCTCACATGTCACCTCACCCCGACTCATGTGTCACCTCATCTGTCACCTCAACCCACCTCATCTGTCACCTCACCCCACCTCACCTGTCGACTCACCCTACCTCATCTGTCACCACACCCCACCTCATCTGTCACTTCACTCCACCTCATTTGTCACCTCATCTGTCACCTCACCCCACCTCACATGTCACCTCACCCCACCTCATATGTCACCTCACCCCACCTCATCTGTCACCTCATCTGTCACCTAAACCCATCTCACCTGTCACCTCACCCCACCTCATCTGTCACCTCACCCCACCTCACATGTCACCACACCCCACCTCATCTGTCACCTCATCTGTCACTACACCCCACATCAAATGTCACCTCACCCCACCTAATCTGTCACCTCACCCCACCTCACATGTAGCCACTTATTACCTGTATAGGTAAGTAAGCCTAGGAAGCTATTTATCACATCATATCAGCTGTCACCTCACCTGTCACCTCAGCTGTCACCTCACCCCAACTCATCTGTGACCTCAACCCATCTCACCTGTCACCTCAACAAACCTCACCTGTCACCTCACCTGTCCTGTCACCACACCCCACCTAACATGTCACCTCACCCCAACTCATCTGTCACCTCATCTGTCACCTCAACACACATCACCTGTCACCTCATCCTACCTCATCTGTCACCACACCCCACCTCATCTGACACTTCACCCCACCTCATCTGTCACCTCATCTGTCACCTCACCCTACCTCACATGTCACCTCACCCCACCTCACATGTCACCTCACCCCGCCTCACATGTCACCTCACCCCACCTCATCTGTCACCACACCCCACCTCATTTGTCACCACACCCCACCTCACATGTCATCTCACCCCACCTCATCTGTTACCTCATCTGTCACTTCACCCCACCTCACATGTCACCTCACCCCACCTCACCTGTCACCTCACCCCACCTCACATGTCACATCACCCCACCTCATCTGTCACCACACCCCACCTCATCTGTCACCACACCCCACCTCACATGTCATCTCACCCCACCTCATCTGTCACCTCATCTGTCACCTAACCCCACCTCATCTGTCACTTCACCCCACCTCACATGTCACCTCACCCCACCTCACCTGTCACCTCACCCCACCTCACATGTCACCTCACCCCACCTCACATGTTACCTCACCCCAACTCACAAGTCACCTCACCCCACCTCACCTGTCACCTCACCCAACTTCATCTGTCACCTCACCCCACCTCACATGTCACCAAACCCCACCCCACTTCATTTGTCAACTCATCTGTCACCACACCCCACCTCATCGGTCACCTCAACCCACCTCACATGTCACCTCATCCCATCCCATCTGTCACCACACCCCACCTCATCTGTCACCTCAACCCACCTCACATGTCACCTCACCCCAACTCATATGTCACCTCATCTGTCACCTCAACCAACCTCATCTGTCACCTCACCCCACCTCACCTGTCGACTCACCCTACCTCATCTGTCACCACACCCCACCTCATCTGTCACTTCACCCCACTTCATCTGTCACCTCATCTGTCACCTCACCCCACCTCACATGTCACCTAAACCCATCTCACCTGTCACCTCACCCCACCTCATCTGTCACCTCACCCCACCTCACATGTCACCACACCCCACCTCATCTGTCACCTCATCTGTCACTACACCCCACATCAAATGTCCCCTCACCCCACCTAATCTGTCACCTCACCCCACCTCACATGTCACCTCATCCCACCTCACATGTCACCTCAGCCCACCTCATCAGTCACCTCACCCCACCTCAACTGTCACCTCATCCAACCTCATCTGTCACCTCACCCCAACTCACATGTCACCCCACCCCACCTCATCTGTCAACTCAACCCACCTTACATGTCACCTAAAACCACCTCACATGCCACCTCACCCCACCTCACATGTCACCTCACCACACCTCACCTGTCACCTCACCCCACCTATTCTGTCACCTCATCCCACCTCACCTGTCACCACACCCCACCTCATCTGTCACCTCACCCCACCTCATCTGTCAAGTCACCCCACCCCATCTGTCATCTCACCTGTCACCTCATCTGTCATCTAACCTGTCACCTCATCGGTCACCTCATCTGTCACCTCACCCCACCTCACATGTCACCTCACCCCACCTCATCTGTCACCTCGACCCACCTCACCTGTCACCTCACCCTAACTTACTTGTCATCTAACCCCACCTCATCTGTCACCTCACCCCACCTCATCTGTCACCACACCCCACCTCATCTGTCACCTCACCCCACCTCACATGTCACCTCACCCCACCTCACATGTCACCTCATCCCACCTCAACTGTCACCTCACCCCACCTCAACTGTCACCTCACCCCACCTCATATGTCTCCTCACCCCAAATCGTCTGTCACCACACCCCACCTCATCTGTCACCTCATCCCACCTCACATGTCACCTCACCCCACCTCATCTGTCACCTCAACCCACCTCAACTGTCACCTCACCCCACCTCATATGTCTCCTCACCCCACCTCATCTGTCACCTCACCTCACCTCATCTGTCACCTGATCCCACCTCACATGTTACCTCACCCTACCTCACATGTCACTTCACCCCACCTCATCTGTCACCTCACCCCACCTCATCTGTCACCTCACATGTCACCTCACCCTACCTCACATGTCACCTCACCCCACCTCATCTGTCACCACACCCCACCTTATCTGTCACCTCACATGTCACCTCACCCCACCTCATCTGTCACCTCACCTGTCACCTCACCCCACCTCATCTGTCACCTCACCCCACCTCATCTGTCATCTCACATGTCACCTCACCCCACCTCATCTGTCACCTCACCTGTCACCTCACCCCACCTCACCTGTCAACTCACCCTACCTCACATGTCACCTCACCCCACTTCATCTGTCAACTCAACCCACCTCACATGTCACCACACCACACCCCTCCTCACATGTCACCTCAAACCACCTCACATGTCACCTCATCCCACCTCACATGTCACCTCACCCCACCACATCTGTCACCTCACCCCACCTCACATGTCACCTCACCCCACCTCACCTGTCACCTCACCCAACTTCATCTGTCACCTCACCCCACCTCACATGTCACCACACCCCACCCCACTTCATCTGTCACCTCATCTGTCACCACACCCCACCTCATCTGTCACCTCAACCCACCTCACATGTCACCTCATCCCACCTCATCTGTCACCACACCCCACCTCATCTGTCACCTCAACCCACCTCACATGTCACCTCACCCCAACTCATGTGTCACCTCATCTGTCACCTCAACCCACCTCATCTGTCAACTCACCCCACCTCACCTGTCGACTCACCCTACCTCATCTGTCACCACACCCCACCTCATCTGTCACTTCACTCCACCTCATCTGTCACCTCATCTGTCACCTCACCCCACCTCACATGTCACCTTACCCCACCTCATATGTCACCTCACCCCACCTCATCTGTCACCTCATCTGTCACCTAAACCCATCTCACCTGTCACCTCACCCCAACTCATCTGTCACCTCACCCCACTTCACATGTCACCACACCCCACCTCATCTGTCACCTCATCTGTCACTACACCCCACATCAAATGTCACCTCACCCCACCTCATCTGTCACCTCACCCCACCTCACATGTAGCCACTTATTACCTGTATAGGTAAGTAAGCCTAGGAAGCTATTTATCACATCATATCAGCTGTCACCTCACCTGTCACCTCAGCTGTCACCTCACCCCAACTCATCTGTCACCTCAACCCATCTCACCTGTCACCTCAACAAACCTCACCTGTCACCTCACCTGTCCTGTCACCACACCCCACCTAACATGTCACCTCACCCAAACTCATCTGTCACCTCATCTGTCACCTCAACACACCTCACCTGTCACCTCATCCTACCTCATCTGTCACCACACCCCACCTCATCTGACACCTCACCCCACCTCATCTGTCACCTCATCTGTCACCTCACCCTACCTCACATGTCACCTCACCCCACCTCACATGTCACCTCACCCCACCTCACATGTCACCTCATCCCACCTCATCTGTCACCACACCCCACCGCATCTGTCACAACACCCCACCTCACATGTCATCTCACACCACCTCATCTGTCACCTCATCTGTCACCTAACCCACCTCATCTGTCACTTCACCCCACCTCACATGTCACCTCACCCCACCTCACCTGTCACATCACCCCACCTCACCTGTTACCTCAACCAAACTCACAAGTCACCTCACCCCACCTCACCTGTCACCTCACCCAACTTCATCTGTCACCTCACCCCACCTCACATGTCACCACACCCCACCCCACTTCATCTGTCACCTCATCTGTCACCACACCCCACCTCATCTGTCACCTCAACCCACCTCACATGTCACCTCATCCCACCTCATCGGTCACCACACCCCACCTCATCTGTCACCTCAACCCACCTCACATGTCACCTCACCCCAACTCATGTGTCACCTCATCTGTCACCTCAACCCACCTCATCTGTCACCTCACCCCACCTCACCTGTCGACTCACCCTACCTCATCTGTCACCACACCCCACCTCATCTGTCACTTCACCCCACTTCATCTGTCACCTCATCTGTCACCTCACCCCACCTCACATGTCACCTCACCCCACCTCATTTGTCACCTCACCCCACCTCATCTGTCACCTAAACCCATCTCACCTGTCACCTCACCCCACCTCATCTGTCACCTCACCCCACCTCACATGTCACCACACCCCACCTCATCTGTCACCTCATCTGTCACTACACCCCACATCAAATGTCACCTCACCCCACCTAATCTGTCACCTCACCCCACCTCACATGTCACCACATCCCACCTCACATGTCACCTCAGCCCACCTCATCAGTCACCTCACCCCACCTCAACTGTCACCTCATCCAACCTCATCTGTCACCTCACCCCACCTCATCTGTCACCACAACCCACCTCATCTGTCACCTCACCCCACCTCACATGTCACCTCACCCCAACTCACATGTCACCCCACCCCACCTCATCTGTCAACTCAACCCACCTCACATGTCACCACACCACACCCCACCTCACATGTCACCTCATCCCACCTCACATGTCACCTCAGCCCACCTCATCAGTCACCTCACCCCACCTCAACTGTCACCTCATCCAACCTCATCTGTCACCTCATCTGTCACCTAAACCCATCTCACCTGTCACCTCACCCCACCTCATCTGTCACCTCAACCCACCTCACATGTCACCTCATCCCACCTCATCTGTCACCACACCCCACCTCATCTGTCACCTCAACCCACCTCACATGTCACCTCACCCCAACTCATGTGTCACCTCATCTGTCACCTCAACCCACCTCATCTGTCACCTCACCCCACCTCACCTGTCGACTCACCCTACCTCATCTGTCACCACACCCCACCTCATCTGTCACTTCACTCCACCTCATCTGTCACCTCATCTGTCACCTCACCCCACCTCACATGTCACCTCACCCCACCTCATATGTCACCTCACCCCACCTCATCTGTCACCTCATCTGTCACTTAAACCCATCTCACCTGTCACCTCACCCCACCTCATCTGTCACCTCACCCCATCTCACATGTCACCACACCCCATCTCATCTGTCACCTCATCTGTCACTACACCCCACATCAAATGTCACCTCACCCCACCTAATCTGTCACCTCAGCCCACCTCATCAGTCACCTCACCCCACCTCAACTGTCACCTCATCCAACCTCATCTGTCACCTCACCCCACCTCATCTGTCACCTCAACCCACCTCACATGTCACCTCACCCCAACTCATGTGTCACCTCATCTGTCACCTCAACCCACCTCATCTGTCACCTCACCCCACCTCACCTGTCGACTCACCCTACCTCATCTGTCACCACACCCCACCTCATCTGTCACTTCACTCCACCTCATCTGTCACCTCATCTGTCACCTCACCCCACCTCACATGTCACCTCACCCCACCTCATATGTCACCTCACCCCACCTCATCTGTCACCTCATCTGTCACCTAAACCCATCTCACCTGTCACCTCACCCCACCTCATCTGTCACCTCACCCCACCTCACATGTCACCACACCCCACCTCATCTGTCACCTCATCTGTCACTACACCCCACATCAAATGTCACCTCACCCCACCTAATCTGTCACCTCACCCCACCTCACATGTAGCCACTTATTACCTGTATAGGTAAGTAAGCCTAGGAAGCTATTTATCACATCATATCAGCTGTCACCTCACCTGTCACCTCAGCTGTCACCTCACCCCAACTCATCTGTCACCTCAACCCATCTCACCTGTCACCTCAACAAACCTCACCTGTCACCTCACCTGTCCTGTCACCACACCCCACCTAACATGTCACCTCACCCCAACTCATCTGTCACCTCATCTGTCACCTCAACACACCTCACCTGTCACCTCATCCTACCTCATCTGTCACCACACCCCACCTCATCTGACACCTCACCCCACCTCATCTGTCACCTCATCTGTCACCTCACCCTACCTCACATGTCACCTCACCCCACCTCACATGTCACCTCACCCCACCTCACATGTCACCTCACCCCACCTCATCTGTCACCACACCCCACCTCATCTGTCACCACACCCCACCTCACATGTCATCTCACCCCACCTCATCTGTCACCTCATCTGTCACCTAACCCCACCTCATCTGTCACTTCACCCCACCTCACATGTCACCTCACCCCACCTCACCTGTCACCTCACCCAACCTCACCTGTCACATCACCCCACCTCACATGTTACCCCACCCCAACTCACAAGTCACCTCACCCCACCTCATCTGTCACCTCACCCCACCTCACATGTCACCACACCCCACCCCACTTCATCTGTCACCTCATCTGTCACCACACCCCACCTCATCTGTCACCTCAACCCACCTCACATGTCACCTCATCCCACCTCATCTGTCACCACACCCCACCTCATCTGTCACCTCAACCCACCTCACATGTCACCTCACCCCAACTCATGTGTCACCTCATCTGTCACCTCAACCCACCTCATCTGTCACCTCACCCCACCTCACCTGTCGACTCACCCTACCTCATCTGTCACCACACCCCACCTCATCTGTCACTTCACCCCACTTCATCTGTCACCTCATCTGTCACCTCACCCCACCTCACATGTCACCTCACCCCACCTCATTTGTCACCTCACCCCACCTCATCTGTCACCTCATCTGTCACCTAAACCCATCTCACCTGTCACCTCACCCCACCTCATCTGTCACCTCACCCCACCTTACATGTCACCACACCCCTTCTCATCTGTCACCTCATCTGTCACTACACCCCACATCAAATGTCACCTCACCCCACCTAATCTGTCACCTCACCCCACCTCACATGTCACCTCATCCCACCTCACATGTCACCTCAGCCCACCTCATCAGTCACCTCACCCCACCTCAACTGTCACCTCATCCAACCTCATCTGTCACCTCACCCCACCTCATCTGTCACCACACCCCACCTCATCTGTCACCTCACCCCACCTCACATGTCACCTCACCCCAACTCACATGTCACCCCAGCCCACCTCATCTGTCAACTCAACCCACCTCACATGTCACCACACCACACCCCACCTCACATGTCACCTCAAACCACCTCACATGCCACCTCACCCCACCTCACATGTCACCTCACCACACCTCACCTGTCACCTCACCCCACCTATTCTGTCACCTCATCCCACCTCACCTGTCACCACACCCCACCTCATCTGTCACCTCACCCAACCTCATCTGTCAAGTTACCCCACCCCATCTGTCATCTCACCTGTCACCTCATCTGTCATCTAAACTGTCACCTCATCGGTCACGTCATCTGTCACCTCACCCCACCTCACATGTCATCTAACCCCACCTCATCTGTCACCTCACCCCACCTCATCTGTCACCACACCCCACCTCATCTGTCACCTCACCCCACCTCACATGTCACCTCACCCCACCTCACATGTCACCTCATCCCACCTCAACTGTCACCTCACCCCACCTCAACTGTCACCTCACCCCACCTCATATGTCTCCTCACCCCAAATCATCTGTCACCACACCCCACCTCATCTGTCACCTCACCCCACCTCACATGTTACCTCACCCTACCTCACATGTCACTTCACATCACCTCATCTGTCACCTCACCCCACCTCATCTGTCACCTCACATGTCACCTCACCCTACCTCACATGTCACCTCACCCCACATCATCTGTCACCACACCCCACCTTATCTGTCACCTCACATGTCACCTCACCCCACCTCATCTGTCACCTCACCTGTCACCTCACCCCACCTCATCTGTCACCTCACCCCACCTCATCTGTCATCTCACATGTCACCTCACCCTACCTCACATGTCACCTCACCCCACTTCATCTGTCAACTCAACCCACCTCACATGTCACCACACCACACCCCACCTCACATGTCACCTCAAACCACCTCACATGTCACCTCACCCCACCTCACATGTCACCTCACTCCATCTCATCTGTCACCTCACCACACCTCACATGTCACCTCACCCCACCTCACCTGTCACCTCACCCAACTTCATCTGTCACCTCACCCCACCTCACATGTCACCACACCCCACCCCACTTCATCTGTCACCTCATCTGTCACCACACCCCACCTCATCTGTCACCTCAACCCACCTCACATGTCACCTCACCCCACCTCATCTGTCACCTCGACCCACCTCACCTGTCACCTCACCCTAACTTACTTGTCATCTAACCCCACCTCATCTGTCACCTCAACCCACCTCATCTGTCACCTCACCCCACCTCACCTGTCGACTCACCCTACCTCATCTGTCACCACACCCCACCTCATCTGTCACTTCACCCCACTTCATCTGTAACATCATTTGTCACCTCACCCCACCTCACCTGTCACCTCAACCCACCTCACCTGTCACCTCACTCCACCTCATATGTCACTTCACCTGTCACCTCACCTGTCACTCCACCTCATATGTCACTTCACCCCGCCTCATCTATCACTCACCCCACCTCACCCCACCTCATCTGTCACCTCCCCCCACCTCAACTATCACCTCACATGTCACCTCACCCTACCTCACATGTCACCTCACCCCAACTCACCCCACCTCATCTGTCACCTCATTTGTCACCTCACATGTCACCTCACCCCACCTCACCCCACCTCACATGTCACCTCACCCCACCCCATCTGTCACCTCACCCCACCTCATCTGTCACCTCACATGTCACCTCACCCCACCTCATCTGTCACCTCACCCCACCTCATCTGTCACCTCACCCCACCTCATCTGTCATCTCACATAGCACCTCACCCTACCTCACATGTCACCTCACCCTACCTCACATGTCACCTCACCCCACCTCACATGTCATCTCACCCCAACTCACCTGTCACCTCACCCTACCTCACATGTCACCTCACCCCACCTCATCTGTCACCTCACATGTCACCTCACCCTACCTCACATGTCACCTCACCCTACCTCACATGTCACCTCCCCCCACCTCATTTGTCACCACACCCCACCTCACATGTCACCCCCACCTCATCTGTCACCACACCCCACATCACCTGTCACCTCATCCCACCTCACATGTGACCACACCCCACTTCATTTGTCACCTCAACCCACCTCATCTGTCACCTCACCCCACCTCATCTATCACCTCACCCAACCTCACATGTCACCTCACCCTACCTCACCTGTCACCTCCCCCCACCTGATCTGTCACTTCACCCCACCTCACCTGTCACCTCACCCCACCTCATCTGTCACCTCACCCCACCTCACCTGTCACCACACCCCACCTCATCTGTCACCTCACCCCACCTCACCTGTCACCTCACCCCACCTCACCTGTCACCTCACCTGTCACCTCATCCCACCTCATCTGTCACCTCACCCCACCTCATCTGTCACCTCACCTGTCACCTCACTCCACCTCATCTGTCACCTCACCTGTCACCTCACCCAACCTCACATGTCACCTGACCCCATCTCATCTGTCACCTCATCTGTCACCTTATCTGTCACCTCCCCCAACCTCATCTGTCACCTTATCTGTCACCTGACCCCACCTCACCTGTCACGTCATCCAACCTCATCTGTCACCTCATCTGTCACCTCCCCCCACCTCATCTGTCACCTCATCTGTCACCTCATCTGTCACCTCACCCAACCTCATCTGTCACCTCACCCCACCTCATCTGTCACCTCACCCCACCTCATCTGTCACCTCACCCCACCTCATCTGTCACCTCACCGCACCTCACCTGTCACCTCACCCTAACTTACTTGTCACCTCACCCCACCTCAACTGTCACCTCGCCCCATCTCACCTGTCACCTCACCCAACCTCACCTGTCACCTCACCCCACCTTACCTGTCACCTCAACCCACCTCACCTGTCACCTCAATCCACCTCATATGTCACTTCACCTGTCACCTCACCTGTCAGTTCATCCAACCTCATCTGTCACCTCATCTGTCACCTCATCTGTCACCTCACCCAACCTCATCTGTCACCTCACCCCACCTCATCTGTCACCTCACCCCACCTCATCTGTCACCTCACCCCACCTCACCTGTCACCTAACCCTAACTTACTTGTCACCTCACCCCACCTCAACTGTCACCTCGCCCCACCTCACCTGTCACCTCACCCAACCTCACCTGTCACCTCACCCCACCTTACCTGTCACCTCAACCCACCTCACCTGTCACTTCAATCCACCTCATATGTCACTTCACCTGTCACCTCACCTGTCACCTCACCCCACCTTACCTGTCACCTCAACCCACCTCACCTGTCACCTCCACCCACCTCATTTGTCACCACACCCCACCTCACATGTCACCCCCCCACCTCATCTGTCACCAAACCCCACATCACCTGTCACCTCATCCCACCTCACATGTGACCACACCCCACTTCATCTGTCACCTCAACCCACCTCATCTGTCACCTCACCCCACCTCATCTATCACCTCACCCAACCTCACATGTCACCTCACCCTACCTCACCTGTCACCTCCCCCCACCTGATCTGTCACCTCAATCCACCTCACATGTCACCTCACCCCATCTCATCTGTCACTTCACCCCACCCTACCTGTCACCTCACCCCACCTCATCTGTCACCTCACCCCACCTCACCTGTCACCACACCCCACCTCATCTGTCACCTCACCCCACCTCACCTGTCACCTCACCCCACCTCACCTGTCACCTCACCCCACCTCATCTGTCACCTCATCATACCTCACATGTCACCTCACCCTACCTCACATGTCACCTAACCCCACCTTATCTGTCACCTCACCCCACCTCATCTATCACTCACCCCAACTCACCCACCTCATCTGTCAACTCCCCACACCTCATCTGTCACCTCCCCCCCCCTCCCCACCTCATTTGTCACCTAACATGTCACCTCACCCAACCTCACATGTCACCTCACCCCACCTCATCTGTCACCTCACCTGTCACCTCACCTGTCACCTCATCCCACCTCATCTGTCACCTCACCCCACCTAATCTGTCACCTCACCCCACCTCATCTGTCACCTCACCTGTCACCTCACTCCACCTCATCTGTCACCTCACCTGTCACCTCACCCAACCTCACATGTCACCTGACCCCATCTCATCTGTCACCTCATCTGTCACCTTATCTGTCACCTCCCCCAACCTCATCTGTCACCTTATCTGTCACCTGACCCCACCTCACCTGTCACCTCATCCAACCTCATCTGTCACCTCATCTGTCACCTCATCTGTCACCTCACCCAACCTCATCTGTCACCTCACCCCACCTCATCTGTCACCTCACCCCACCTCATCTGTCACCTCATCCCACCTCATCTGTCACCTCACCCCACCTCACCTGTCACCTCACCTTAACTTACTTGTCACCTCACCCCACCTCAACTGTCACCTCGCCCCACCTCACCTGTTACCTCACCCAACCTCACCTGTCACCTCACCCCACCTTACCTGTCACCTCAACCCACCTCACCTGTCACCTCAATCCACCTCATATGTCACTTCACCTGTCACCTCACCTGTCACTCAACCTCATATGTCACTTCACCCCGCCTCATCTATCACTCACCCCACCTCACCCCACCTCATCTATCACTCACCCCAACTCACCCACCTCATCTGTCAACTCCCCACACCTCATCTGTCACCTCCCCCCCCCCCCCCCCACCTCATTTGTCACCTAACATGTCACCTCACCCAACCTCACATGTCACCTCACCCCACCTCATCTGTCACCTCACCTGTCACCTCATCCCACCTCATCTGTCACCTCACCCCACCTAATCTGTCACCTCACCCCACCTCATCTGTCACCTCACCTGTCACCTCACTCCACCTCATCTGTCACCTCACCTGTCACCTCACCCAACCTCACATGTCACCTGACCCCATCTCATCTGTCACCTCATCTGTCACCTTATCTGTCACCTCCCCCAACCTCATCTGTCACCTTATCTGTCACCTGACCCCACCTCACCTGTCACCTCATCCAACCTCATCTGTCACCTCATCTGTCACCTCCCCCCACCTCATCTGTCACCTCATCTGTCACCTCATCTGTCACCTCACCCAACCTCATCTGTCACCTCACCCCACCTCATCTGTCACCTCACCCCACCTCATCTGTCACCTCATCCCACCTCATCTGTCACCTCACCCCACCTCACCTGTCACCTCACCTTAACTTACTTGTCACCTCACCCCACCTCAACTGTCACCTCGCCCCACCTCACCTGTCACCTCACCCAACCTCACCTGTCACCTCACCCCACCTTACCTGTCACCTCAACCCACCTCACCTGTCACCTCAATCCACCTCATATGTCACTTCACCTGTCACCTCACCTGTCACTCAACCTCATATGTCACTTCACCCCGCCTCATCTATCACTCACCCCACCTCACCCCACCTCATCTGTCAGCTCCCCCCCCCACCTCATCTGTCACCTCCCCCCACCTCAACTGTCACCTCACATGTCAATTCACCCCACCTCACATGTCACCTCACCCTACCTCACATGTCACCTCACCCCAACTCACCCCACCTCATCTGTCACCTCCCCCCACCTCACTTGTCACCTCATTTGTCACCTCACATGTCACCTCACCCTACCTCACATGTCACCTCACACCACCTCATCTGTCACCTCACCCCATCTCATCTGTCACCTCACCTTAACTTACTTGTCACCTCACCCCACCTCAACTGTCACCTCGCCCCACCTCACCTGTTACCTCACCCAACCTCACCTGTCACCTCACCCCACCTTACCTGTCACCTCAACCCACCTCACCTGTCACCTCAATCCACCTCATATGTCACTTCACCTGTCACCTCACCTGTCACTCAACCTCATATGTCACTTCACCCTGCCTCATCTATCACTCACCCCACCTCACCCCACCTCATCTATCACTCACCCCAACTCACCCACCTCATCTGTCAACTCCCCACACCTCATCTGTCACCTCCCCCCCCCCACCTCATTTGTCACCTAACATGTCACCTCACCCAACCTCACATGTCACCTCACCCCACCTCATCTGTCACCTCACCTGTCACCTCATCCCACCTCATCTGTCACCTCACCCCACCTAATCTGTCACCTCACCCCACCTCATCTGTCACCTCACCTGTCACCTCACTCCACCTCATCTGTCACCTCACCTGTCACCTCACCCAACCTCACATGTCACCTGACCCCATCTCATCTGTCACCTCATCTGTCACCTTATCTGTCACCTCCCCCAACCTCATCTGTCACCTTATCTGTCACCTGACCCCACCTCACCTGTCACCTCATCCAACCTCATCTGTCACCTCATCTGTCACCTCCCCCCACCTCATCTGTCACCTCATCTGTCACCTCATCTGTCACCTCACCCAACCTCATCTGTCACCTCACCCCACCTCATCTGTCACCTCACCCCACCTCATCTGTCACCTCATCCCACCTCATCTGTCACCTCACCCCACCTCACCTGTCACCTCACCTTAACTTACTTGTCACCTCACCCCACCTCAACTGTCACCTCGCCCCACCTCACCTGTCACCTCACCCAACCTCACCTGTCACCTCACCCCACCTTACCTGTCACCTCAACCCACCTCACCTGTCACCTCAATCCACCTCATATGTCACTTCACCTGTCACCTCACCTGTCACTCAACCTCATATGTCACTTCACCCCGCCTCATCTATCACTCACCCCACCTCACCCCACCTCATCTGTCAGCTCCCCCCCCCCACCTCATCTGTCACCTCCCCCCACCTCAACTGTCACCTCACATGTCAATTCACCCCACCTCACATGTCACCTCACCCTACCTCACATGTCACCTCACCCCAACTCACCCCACCTCATCTGTCACCTCCCCCCACCTCACTTGTCACCTCATTTGTCACCTCACATGTCACCTCACCCTACCTCACATGTCACCTCACACCACCTCATCTGTCACCTCACCCCATCTCATCTGTCACCTCACCCCACCTCATCTGTCACCACACATGTCATCTCACCCTACCTCACATGTCACCTCACCCCACCTCATCTGTCACCTCACCCCACCTCATCTGTCACCTCACCCCACCTCACATGTCACCTCACCTCACCCCACCTCACCTGTCACCTCACCCCACCTCACCTGTCACCTGACCCCACCTCATCTGTCACCTGACCCCACCTCACATGTTACCTCTCCCTACCTCACATGTCACCTCACCCCACCTCATCTGTCACCTCACCCCACCTCATATGTCACCTCACCCCACCTCATCTGCCACCTCACATGTCACCTCACCCTACCTCACATGTCACCTCACCCCACCTCATCTGTCACCACACCCCACCTCATCTGTCACCTCACATGTCACCTCACCCCACCTCATCTGTCACCTCACCTGTCACCTCACCCCACCTCATCTGTCACCTGACCCCACCTCACATGTCACCTCACCCTACCTCACATGTCACCTCACCCCACCTCATCTGTCACCACACCCCACCTCATCTATCACCTCACCCCACCTCATCTGTCACCTCACCCCACCTCATCTGTCACCACACCCCACCTCATCTGTCACCTCACATGTCACCTCACCCCACCTCATCTGTCACCTCACCTGTCACCTCACCCCACCTCAACTGTCAACTCAACCGACCTCATCTTTCACCTCACCCCACCTCATCTGTCACCTCACCCCACCTCATCTGTCACCTCACATGTCACCTCACCTTACTTCACATGTCACCTCACCCTACCTCACATGTCACCTCACCCCACCTCATCTGTCACCACACCCCACCTCATCTGTCACCTCACCCCACCTCATCTGTCACCTCATCTGTCACCTCACCCCAACTCAACTGTCTTCTCACCTGTCACCTCACTGTCAGCTCAACCCACCTGATTTCCTCATGTGTGACTCCTTCGTGTCCGTTTCCTCAGCACTGATTTGCTCCACACCTTTCTATCAATGTTGTTACAGATTCCCTGTCACTAATGTCTACAACCCAGCTTTAACCTGTTTAGCCCACCAACAGTTTCTCAGCAAGGTAGTACTGATATTATGAATTAGGTTCCCCATGGCTGTTCTATAGTTATGTAATAGAACAGAGAAACACACATTCTTGTCGAGTGCCAGGAATCGAACCCGGTCTCCGGCATGATAATCTATGGCTCTACTGACTGAGCCAAAGAAGCATGCATGCTCCATCAGCTGAGTGACAGAGACCATATTTAACACTATGTACAAGCCACACCGACCCACTCCTTTTACAGTTATATGTAGCAGAATTGGGCCAAGGTTCGAATCTCTGTATGGCTGCTACATTTTCTCATAATTGTGACAATATTGCATTGGCAAGCTTGCAATTGCCCTTAACCCATATTTTGAGAGTTTATAGCCCTATATAGTTGTTTCTAAGAATTAGGAGCATGTTTGTTTGGCAAGGGGATACACATGACTTGGATAGTAGATATATAGCTTGTCATGATCATGCAGGGCAAAGACTTGGAGAATTGAAGCGGAACTGGGCTGGGTCGATCTTCGTCCAGAATCAATAATACAGAAGGTCCCTGGTTTGAACCCCAGTCTGCATGGCCACTGCATTTTCTTTTTCTCACTTTTTATTACAGCTTAGTTATAAAAAATAATTTGTTAAACTGATCTTTAGTCACTTTTTGTCGTTGAATGTCCTTCTTTGACGGGATCCAGGAGCACTCCCTCTGCAATGTGGTAAATGCTGCATTGCAAACTTTAATGGGTAAAATATACTCAGGTAGGCCTAGTACATCTTGGCAGTTTTTTTATACCTCTTGCCCTGTTCATCCATCTTTGAATGACAAAAGTTCTTACTAATGTACAATACAATTTTTACAACTTTTAAGCATTTTGCATATAGTTACAGTGTATCATACAATAAAAGCATTTGTTGTAATTTAAATAATATTATGAAGTTCAAATAAAAAATTGGGGCTCTATAGCTAGATCTGTATACGTACCTGTATATCTGTTGTAAATGTATGTTGGTCAGTCAATATCATTTCAGAATATAACTGTTAGGCCTATTATTTTCTAAAAATGATATCACCCTCAGCACCACCAATCAGCTGTCACTTTAATTAAGTTGTTCATTCCCATTATACGGTCATCCTCGATCTGTGGAATCCCCTGTGGGCGACTCCTTCTGTGCCCCTCGATCCGAGCTCCCCTAGATGGAATAATATATATATATATACTTGGGGAGGATTGTATATTGTTGAGACTGCTGGCTGCCTGTAGTGTATTATGGAAGATGTATTTTTAGCTTTTTAGTGATTACATATAGGCCTATATGTATATGTGTGTATGGGAATAGAATGTTGCAATTGTTGATAAGTGAGTTTGGACTCCGTATGCAACTTGTAGACTAGGAATCTATATATATATATATACCAGTACCTTTCAACAACAAATACCATATCGATTTGCCTGCCTACTGAGAGATAGCTTAGCGACCTTCAAGGGTCAACGTTACTATTTATAGCTAGTGCCAGCCATTAATAGCCTGAGCTGTAGATATAGCAGATTCTAGTCCAGCCAGCTCTGGGAGTTAGCTAGCCTGTGTGTTAGCGAATTCGAATCAACCATTTTCTCATGTTCTTGATTGGATCATTTAAACCAGGAATAGTACAATCGCTTGAATTATCTATCATTGAAATCATTTCTGAAATTGGACAAGGCTAAAAGCAGAAATTTCCATAGTTTGTGTTGCCGGGATTCTGTGGAAAAAATGTAAACAAATGGGACTGGCTTGTGGAGTAAGTGGCTGTGGTATAGCTGGCCTGTATACAGTATAACAGGTCTGAACTCCCTCCAGTCTGGTACTCGGTCGGGAAACACCATCGACATTCAAAGTGTGTCAGCTAGGCTGTCTAACCTTTTCACAATACAAGAAAATTTAATTGTAAGCCTGAATTGTGATAATCGGATAGGAAAAGTGAGCTGTTATTGGATTTATTACACGAGGAGGGTAAGTATTCTTCTACAACATATATATATATAGCGTAGTGACCTAGCGGTACGTGTAATCTTTGTGTAGAAGGCTGGCTGTTATTCTGTGTAGGTCTGGGTCTAAGTTACCTATGAGTACGTACGGAAGTCTTACCATACATTTCATGTGTAAAAATCTGCAGTTAGATGTGTGTGTATGTGTAAAATTGTGTGAGAAAGTCTCTTACTACATGCATGTTTGTAAACTTTTGTAATAAAGCCTATTATTATACGTGTGTAAAGTTGTGTGAGGAAGTGTGTTATAACATACATGTGTGTAAAGTTGTGTGAGGAAGTGTGTTATAACATACATGTGTGTAAAGTTGTGTGAGGAAGTGTGTTATAACATACATGTGTGTAAAGTTGTGTGAGGAAGTGTGTTATAACATACATGTGTGTAAACTTGTGTGAGGAAGTGTGTTACTACATGTGTGTAAACTTGTGTGAGGAAGTGTGTTACTACATGTGTGTAAACTTGTGTGAGGAAGTGTGTTATAACATACATGTGTGTAAACTTGTGTGAGGAAGTGTGTTATAACATACATGTGTGTAAACTTGTGTGAGGAAGTGTGTTACTACTCGTGTGTAAACTTGTGTGAGGAAGTGTGTTACTACATGTGTGTAAACTTGTGTGAGGAAGTGTGTTATTACTCGTGTGTAAACTTGTGTGAGGAAGTGTGTTACTACTCGTGTGTAAACTTGTGTGAGGAAGTGTGTTACTACATGTGTGTAAACTTGTGTGAGGAAGTGTGTTACTACTTGTGTGTAAACTTGTGTGAGGAAGTGTGTTACTTATGTGTGTAAACTTGTGTGAGGAAATGTGTTACTACTCGTGCATGTGTAAACTTGTGTGAGGAAGTCTGTTGTACATGGGTGTAAACTTGTGTGAGGAAGTGTGTTATTACTAGAGCTGAAACCAATGTTTGCGAATGAATACCATTTGCCCGAATATTTGAATGGTGAAATGGTATTTGAATATTCGGTACAATATTTATTAGTGGTGTGTCAATGATTAATTGGAAATGATCGATTAACGGTTGATTATGCACCCAAAAGTGGAACTTTGTCCATGTTACAACCAAAATGACCAATTCAGTGTGTTAAGTTTGTGTGGGGAGTTGGACAATAAAAAGTGAAGCAGAATGACCCCATCAAATGTGGACATGTTTGTGTTCCATAAAAACGAAGCATGGAAGACTTCTGGTGATGTATGAATACCTTACATGGCAGCAAATTAAGTCACCTGGTTATAAATATTAATCGAGTTAATAGACCAATACGTTCATAAGATTTCCCTTTGAATTGTATTGTGGTCTGTTAATTTTTTTTTGTGAAGATTTACAGTTTACCACAATGAAATTAGTTTACTGGTTTCCTTTTATTCTGCTCAATATAGAACTTAGAAGTATAATTTTGTAAACAAATAAAACACATATTAAGGCAACATGTATGAATTATATACATCAAACGAATATTCGAATGCAAAAATCTGATATTCATTTCGACTCTTAGGTTATAACACATGTGTAAACTTGTGTAAGGAAGTGTGTTGCCACATGTGTGTAAACTTGTGTAAGGAAGTATGAAACTACATGTGTGTAAATTAAACTTGTTTTAGGAAGTGTGTTGCCACATGTGTGTAAACTTATATGAGGAAGTGTGTTATTACTCGTGTGTAAACTTGTGTGAGGAAGTGTGTTACTACTCGTGTGTAAACTTGTGTGAGGAAGTGTGTTACTAAATGTGTGTAAACTTGTGTGAGGAAGTGTGTTACTAAATGTGTGTAAACTTGTGTGAGGAAGTGTGTTATTACTCGTGTGTAAACTTGTGTGAGGAAGTGTGTTACTAAATGTGTGTAAACTTGTGTGAGGAAGTGTGTTACTACATGTGTGTAAACTTGTGTGAGGTGTTTATGTTTGTTGGCCCTACTGTATGTGAGGTGTGTATGTTTGTTGGCCCTACTGTATGTGAGGTATGTTGGCCCTACTGTATGTGAGGTGTGTTGGCCCTACTGTATGTGAGGTGTGTTGGCCCTACCGTATGTGAGGTATGTTGGCCCTACTGTATGTGAGGTGTGTATGTTAATTGGCCCTACTGTATGTGAGGTGTGTTGGCCCTACTGTATGTGATGTGTGTTGGCCCTACTGTATGTGAGGTTTGTTGGCCCTACTGTATGTGAGGTATGTTGGCCCTACTGTATGTGAGGTATGTTGGCCCTACTGTATTTGAGGTGTGTTGGCCCTACTGTATGTGAGGTGTGTTGGCCCTACTGTATGTGAGGTGTGTTGGCTCTACTGTATGTGAGGTATGTTGGCCCTACTGTTTGTGAGGTGTGTTGGCCCTACTGTATGTGAGGTACATGTATGTTGGCCCTACTGTTTGTGAGGTATGTTGGCCCTACTGTATGTGAGGTATGTTGGCCCTACTGTATGTGAGGTGTGTTGGCCCTACCGTATGTGAGGTATGTTGGCCCTACTGTATGTGAGGTGTGTTGGCCCTACTGTATGTGAGGTGTGTTGGCCCTACTGTATGTGATGTGTGTTGGCCCTACTGTATGTGAGGTGTGTTGGCCCTACTGTATGTGAGGTGTGTTGGCTCTACTGTATGTGAGGTGTGTTGGCCCTACTGTTTGTGAGGTGTGTTGGCCCTACTGTATGTGAGGTGTGTTGGCCCCACTGTATGTGAGGTTTGTTGGCCCCACTGTATTTGAGGTGTGTTGGCCCTACTGTATGTGAGGTGTGTTGGCCCTATTGTATGTGAGGTGTGTTAGCCCTACTGTATGTGAGGTGTGTTGGCCCTACCGTATGTGAGGTATGTTGGCCCTACTGTATGTGAGGTGTGTATGTTAATTGGCCCTACTAGTACTGTATGTGAGGTGTGTTGGCCCTACTGTATGTGATGTGTGTTGGCCCTACTGTATGTGAGGTATGTTGTCCCTACTGTATGTGAGGTGTGTTGGCCCTACTGTATGTGAGGTGTGTTGGCCCTACTGTATGTGAGGTATGTTGGCCCTACTGTATTTGAGGTGTGTTGGCCCTACTGTATGTGAGGTGTGTTGGCTCTACTGTATGTGAGGTGTGTTGGCCCTACTGTTTGTGAGGTGTGTTGGCCCTACTGTATGTGAGGTGTGTTGGCCCCACTGTATGTGAGGTTTGTTGGCCCCACTGTATTTGAGGTGTGTTGGCCCTACTGTATGTGAGGTGTGTTGGCCCTACTGTATGTGAGGTGTGTTAGCCCTACTGTATGTGAGGTGTGTTGGCCCTACTGTATGTGAGGTATGTTGGCCCTACTGTATGTGAGGTGTGTATGTTAATTGGCCCTACTGTATGTGAGGTGTGTTGGCCCTACTGTATGTGATGTGTGTTGGCCCTACTGTATGTGAGGTATGTTGGCCCTACTGTATGTGAGGTGTGTTGGCCCTACTGTATGTGAGGTGTGTTGGCCCTACTGTATGTGAGGTATGTTGGCCCTACTGTATTTGAGGTGTGTTGGCCCTACTGTATGTGAGGTGTGTTGGCCCTACTGTATGTGAGGTGTGTTGGCCCTACTGTATGTGAGGTGTGTTAGCCCTACTGTATGTGAGGTGTGTTGGCCCTACTGTATGTGAGGTATGTTGGCCCTACTGTATGTGAGGTGTGTATGTTAATTGGCCCTACTGTATGTGAGGTGTGTTGGCCCTACTGTATGTGATGTGTGTTGGCCCTACTGTATGTGAGGTATGTTGGCCCTACTGTATGTGAGGTGTGTTGGCCCTACTGTATGTGAGGTGTGTTGGCCCTACTGTATGTGAGGTATGTTGGCCCTACTGTATTTGAGGTGTGTTGGCCCTACTGTATGTGAGGTGTGTTGGCCCTACTGTATGTGAGGTGTGTTGGCCCTACTGTATGTGAGGTATGTTGGCCCTACTGTATTTGAGGTGTGTTGGCCCTACTGTATTTAAGGTGTGTTGGCCCTACTGTATGTGAGGTGTGTTGGCCCTACTGTATGTGAGGTGTGTTGGCCCTACTGTATGTGAGGTGTGTTGGCTCTACTGTATGTGAGGTATGTTGGCCCTACTGTTTGTGAGGTGTGTTGGCCCTACTGTATGTGAGGTGTGTTGGCCCTACTGTATGTGAGGTGTGTTGGCCCTACTGTATGTGAGGTGTGTTGGCGCTACTGTATGTTAGGTGTTTATGTTTGTTGGCCCTACTGTATGTGAGGTGTGTATGTTTGTTGGCCCTACTGTATGTGAGGTGTGTTGGCCCTACTGTATGTGATGTGCGTTGGCCCTACTGTATGTGAGGTGTGTATGTTTGTTGGCCCTGCTGTATGTGATGTGTGTTGGCCCTACTGTATTTGAGGTGTGTATGTTTGTTGGCCCTACTGTATGTGAGCAGTGTATGTTTGTTGGCCCTACTGTATGTGAGGTGTGTATGTTTGTTGGCCCTACTGTATGTGAGGTATGTTGGCCCTACTGTATGTGAGGTATGTTGGCCCTACTGTATGTGAGGTTTGTTGTGTGGTGGCCCTGCTGTATGTGATGTGTGTTGGCCCTACTGTATGTGAGGTTTGTTGTTTGGTGGCCCTGCTGTATGTGATGTGTGTTGACCCTACTGTATGTGAGGTGTGTTGTTTGGTGGCGCTACTGTATGTGAGGTGTGTTGTTTGGTGGCGCTACTGTATGTGAGGTGTGAATGTTTGTTGGCCCTACTGTATGTGAGGTGTGAATGTTTGTTGGCCCTATACTACTGTATGTGAGGTGTGTATGTTTGTTGGCCCTACTGTATGTGAGGTATGTTGGCCCTACTGTATGTGAGGTGTGTTGGCTCTACTGTATGTGAGGTGTGTATGTTTGTTGGCCCTACTGTATGTGAGGTGTGTATGTTTGTTGGCCCTACTGTATGTGAGGTGTGAATGTTTGTTGGCCCTACTGTATGTGAGGTGTGAATGTTTGTTGGCCCTACTGTATGTGAGGTGTGTATGTTTGTTGGCCCTACTGTATGTGAGGTGTGTTGGCCCTACTGTATGTGAGGTGTGTTGGCCCTACTGTATGTGAGGTTTGTATGTTTGTTGGCCCTACTGTATGTGAGGTATGTTGGCCCTACTGTATGTGAGGTGTGTTGGCCCTACTATATGTGAGGTGTGTATGTTTGTTGGCCCTACTGTATGTGAGGTGTGTTAACGTTGGCCCTACTGTATGTGAGGTGTGCTGGCCCTACTGTATGTGAGGTATGTTGGCCCTACTGTATGTGAGGTGTGCATGTTTGTTGGCCCTACTGTATGTGAGGTGTGTTAACGATGGCCCTACTGTATGTGAGGTGTGCTGGCCCTACTGTATGTGAGGTATGTTGGCCCTACTGTATGTGAGGTATGTTGGCCCTACTGTATGTGAGCAGTGTATGTTTGTCGGCCCTACTGTATGTGAGGTGTGTTGGCCCTACTGTATGTGAGGTGTGTATGTTTGTCGGCCCTACTGTATGTGAGGTGTGTTGGCCCTACTGTATGTGAGGTGTGTTGGCCCTACTGTATGTGAGGTATGTTGGCCCTACTGTATGTGAGGTTTGTTGTTTTGTGGCCCTACTGTATGTGAGGTGTGTTGTTTGGTGGTGCTACTGTATGTGAGCAGTGTATGTTTGTCGGCCCTACTGTATGTGAGGTGTGTTGGCCCTACTGTATGTGAGGTGTGTATGTTTGTCGGCCCTACTGTATGTGAGGTGTGTTGGCCCTACTGTATGTGAGGTGTGTTGGCCCTACTGTATGTGAGGTGTGTTGGCCCTACTGTATGTGAGGTATGTTGGCCCTACTGTATGTGAGGTTTGTTGTTTTGTGGCCCTACTGTATGTGAGGTGTGTTGTTTGGTGGCGCTACTGTATGTGAGCAGTGTATGTTTGTTGGCCCTACTGTATGTGAGGTGTGTTGGCCCTACTGTATGTGTGGTATGTATGTTTGTTGGCCCTGCTGTATGTGATGTGTGTTGGCCCTACTGTTTGTGAGGTGTGTATGTTTGTTGGCCCTACTGTATGTGAGCAGTGTATGTTTGTTGGCCCTACTGTATGTGAGGTGTGTATGTTTGTTGGCCCTACGGTATGTGAGGTATGTTGGCCCTACTGTATGTGAGGTATGTTGGCCCTACTGTATGTGAGGTTTGTTGTTTGGTGGCCCTGCTGTATGTGATGTGTGTTGGCCCTACTGTATGTGAGGTTTGTTGTTTGGTGGCCCTGCTGTATGTGATGTGTGTTGGCCCTACTGTATGTGAGGTGTGTTGTTTGGTGGCGCTACTGTATGTGAGGTGTGTTGTTTGGTGGCGCTACTGTATGTGAGGTGTGAATGTTTGTTGGCCCTACTGTATGTGAGGTGTGTATGTTTGTTGGCCCTACTGTATGTGAGGTGTACTGGCCCTACTGTATGTGAGGTGTGTATGTTTGTTGGCCCTACTGTATGTGAGGTGTGCTGGCCCTACTGTATGTGAGATGTGTTGTTTGGTGGCGCTACTGTATTTGAGGTTTGTTGTTTGGTGGCCCTACTGTATGTGAGGTGTGTTGTTTGGTGGCGCTACTGTATGTGAGGTTTGTTGTTTGGTGGCGCTACTGTATGTGAGGTGTGTTGTTTGGTGGCTCTACTGTATGTGAGTGGTGTTGTTTGGTGGCGCTACTGTATGTGAGGTGTGTTGTTTGGTGGCGCTACTGTATGTGAGGTGTGTTGTTTGGTGGCGCTACTGTATGTGAGGTGTGTTGTTTGGTGGCGCTACTGTATGTGAGGTGTGTTGTTTGGTGGCGCTACTGTATGTGAGGTGTGTTGTTTGGTGGCACTACTGTATGACGAATCTTGTAGTGAAGGGCCGTCAAGCATGAAATTTTAGAGAATTTGTCAGAGATGTCTGTAAATAGCCACAGGTCAGCTGTTGGAGTGAGGACAGGTCAGAGCATGATCAATAGATTGGTTTAGCAGAATCAATTATCGCCCCTCATGTTGATGCTGATTACCTGGTCATTGGTCGATACATATATTCTCACCTGGATTATGTCACACTAAAAATTGGTATTTAGATCTGTGCGATATATTTATATCTATAATAAAGAAATCTGCCTATAAGAAATACTGAAGGACAGCTATATTTTTGATTGCTGGAAAGTGACATTGGAATCTATAGACACAATGTAGTTATAATTAATCAATGACAAAAGAATATCTGTATAAAAACAAGGTTATATTAAGTCCCTAAAATGCCACCCCAGTGATGATAATATACAATTATAATACCAATGCCCCCGTAACCACTTAGTTAGAGGGGGTATACTAAAATCAGGTCGTCCGTCTGTCTGTAGATCTATACAAAGATTTATCGGCTACTCCTCAAAAAGGGCTGAAGGAATATCAATGGAACTTGGTGGCAATAATCATTATACATTGTAGATGTCAGGTTGCCAAATTTAACCAGGTCATTATACTTCGTTTTTTTTTGTTTTTTTTTTTGGGGGGGGGGGGGGGGGGGATGTAAATGTCTTCTTCTCAATAACCAAAAAGCCCAGGATGCTGATATTTGGCCTGAAGGTACCTGGGATAAAGTGCTACAAAGTTTCCTCATATCAATGCAACAACCTTCTTTCAAGGTCACAGGGGTCAAATATGTAAAAATATTTCTGAAACTTCTTCTCAATAACCGAAAAGCCCAGGACTTAACTCCAGCTCGTACTCGCCGGGCAAACCAAGCACTTAACTCCAGCTCGTACTCGCCGGGCAAACCAAGCACTTAACTCCAGCTCGTACTCACCGGGCAAACCAAGCACTTAACTCCAGCTCGTACTCGCCGGGCAAACTAATCACTTAACTCCAGCTCGTACTCGCCGGGCAAACTAAGCACTTAACTCCAGCTCGTACTCGCCGGGCAAACTAAGCACTTAACTCCAGCTCGTACTCGCCGGGCAAACTAAGCACTTAACTCCAGCTCGTACTCGCCGGGCAAACTAAGCACTTAACTCCAGCTCGTACTCGCCGGGCAAACTAAGCACTTAACTCCAGCTCGTACTCGCCGGGCAAACTAAGCACTTAACTCCAGCTCGTACTCGCCTGACAAACTAAGCACTTAACTCCAGCTCGTACTCGCCTGACAAACCAAGCACTTAACTTCAGCTCGTACTCTCCTTACAAACTAAGCACTTAACTTCAGCTCGTACTTGCCTGACAAACTAAGCACATTTTAACTTCAGCTTGTACTCGTCTGACAAACTAAGCACTTAACTTCAGCTCATAGTCGCCTGACAAACCAAGCACTAAACTTCAGCTTGTACTCGCCTGACAAACCAAGCATGGGAATTTTAAAGTCCACTTTTTATAGTGTCACTGTTATCAGATTCAATTGAAAGTTCGGGTATTTACTGATACATGTATCATCATATTGGACATTTTACTGATTTGGAGTTAATTCACTTGAAGGTGCTGCTGTTATTGGGAAAATTTTTTGAATTTTGAGTATTTGCTTTAAAAAACACTTTTTATAGTCTCACTGATATTGGATTCAATTGAAACTTAGGGTAGTTACTAATATTATCATACTGAACATCTTACTGTTTGGAAGAAACTAATTTGCAGGATTTGCTGTTTTTGGGCAAAAACATGGGAATTTCGAGATTTTACTTTAGCATCCACTATTTATAGTGTTATTGATCTGTAATTAAATTGAAACTTGGCCAAGCTACTGATATCATCTTGCTGTATGTATTTTGTCAAACCAATTTTTCCATTGGGACTTCAACATTATCGGCAAAGGAGAAAAGGCGAGACATATTATTACACGTAATTCTTGTCATAACATACGAGGGGTGTTCCATAAATAATGTCATCTGTGCTTTATTTCGCTGAAATCGTGCAATTTATGCACAAAACCACCTCGTGTCGATTGAGTGATCCCTGGCTCGTGACACAGGTAAATATCTCGTCCACACGTTCACTGGCCTCGGTACAGTGTACATGTACATCGTTTCATAGCCTATTCATTAGACTAGACACAAAATGACAGGAAAACGAGCTGAAAATGTTCTTGAAATTAGGGCCTATATAAAAGGTAGGTCATTACTCGGCATAAAGGCTGCAGATATTCACCGCGAGGTAACATAGAAAAAATCTGAAATATCCTCCAAACTGATGCTCGATTCACCGTAAGACAATTGGCTCGAATGACAAACTTGTCGTTAGCAAGAGTTCATGCAATTTTGAAGAAACACCTAAAAGTTAGAAAGATAAATGCAAGATGGATACCCCATTTGTTAACGGATGAGCAAAAGAAGACGCGTGTAACAATGGCAAAAAAACTTCTCAAAATGTACCCAAAATATAGTAAAAAGGCTTTTGATAATATAGTCACTGGTGATGAGACCTGGGTGTATTATTTTGAACCAAAGCCGTTGGTTGCCAACTGAATATGGGCCACTAAAAATGCCAGACGCCCAAGTATTGCCAAACAAATACGAACGGTAAAGAAGGTTTTGTATGCTATTTTTTTCACTAATAAGGGTCCAGCTATTCAAATCCCGGTGCCAAAAGGCAGAACGGTCACAGGCAAGTTCTATAAAAACGTTGTTCTGATTAAGAAAGTTGAAGAACTACTACAAAAGTCGCCGCCCCAAAACAGGACTTAAGTATGTCCGACTTTTGCATGATAATGCACCCACTCACAAGGCACGTATTGTGACTGACTTTTTGGAGTCAGAGAAGGTTACCGTCCTTCCGCACCCTCCGTATTTGCCAGACTTGGTCCCCTGCGACTATTTTCTCTTTCCAAAACTTAAATATCATTTATCTTGAAGGAGATACAATTCGAGAAATGCCCTTGGATCTGCTGTTTATCAGTGTCTGATGGGTGTACCCATTGAAGAGTATGAAAAATGCTTCCAAAAATGGATTGACCGGCTAAAAAGGTGTGTTCTGGCTGGCGTAGAGTATTTTGAAGGGCAGAGCAAATTGAAATGAACAAAAGCACTTCCGCTATATATGAGCACCGATGCAAGTGACATCATTTTTGGAACACCCCTCGTACAGTATATCAATTTCATTCTATTTCTAACTCATTTGATCAACTTTCAACTTTAAACATACATTATTACAGTTGTGGTAGCTTGATATTTGGCTGAAATGTTCCTTGGATGAAGCCCGACAAAGTTTGCGAAAAAGAAATGACCTTGACCTATATTCAAGGTCACAGGGGTCAAATCTGTTAAAACCTTCAAACGACTTCTTCTGAAACACCAAAAGCCCTAGAAGCATGATATTTGGCTGAAAGGTTCCTTGGATAAAGCCTGACAAAGTTTGCAAAAAGAAATGACCATGACCTATATTCAAGGTCACAGGGGTCAAATCTGTTAAAACCTTTACCCGACTTCTTCTGAAATACCAAAAGCCCTTGAAGCATGATATTTGGCTGAAAGGTTCCTTGTATGAAGCTTGACAAACTTTGGGAAGGAAAATGAGCTTGACCCATATTAAAGGTCACAGTGGTCAAATCAGTGGTTAAAAGCTTTGAGTGACTTCTTCTGATAAAGCGAAATGCCTAGAGACATGATATTTGGCTGGTAGCGTCCTGAGATGAAGCCAAACAAAATTTGAAAATGAAATTTGATGTTGTCTTATAAGGTCACAGGGGTAAAATATGTTTAAATCTTAAGATGTTCTTCTAAATGTCTTACATTAAAAGATTTTAGGGGACTTTAGGGTTACACTATAATATAAGTCAGAGATTGATACCAGGTGAGCGATGCAGGCCCATTGGGCCTCTTGTTTTTTTAGCGTTTTCTCAAGAAGCCAAAAAGAACGGATACTGTTATCACAAAGTTGAGATTCGTTATTCGTTTCTATAAATGTACTAGTATCGACACGGACTTGGATAGATAATTTTATCCCGTGTTGTCGACGATAATAATTGTACACTGAAGTACACAAATTAACACTGCTCATTCCCCCCTGAACTTTCATAATGAACTGTTCCAATTATTCAATCAGACCAGTTCAAGTGTGTCTTCATGAGTGAATGAGTTAAGGGTCGACAATTTTACGACATCATATGGTAATTATTACAGTCAAGTTTCACCACACCTGTACAGAATATACTACCCCACTGCCCTGGTTTCATCAACGTTCCTTAACTTAAGGAAACTCCTTAACTTAAAAATCTCCATAGGAAAGCATAACAGAATTTAAGGAAAGTTCCTTAACTAAGGATTTTCCCCTTAAATTCTGTAATTCTTTCCTATGGAGATGTTTAAGTTAAGGAGTTTCTTTAAGTTAAGGAACGTTGATGAAACCATGAAACCAGGGCCTGTTTCCTGGGAGTTGTTTGATTGACAGGTGTTACGCACAGGTGAATTCCCCCATCCCCTCCTCTGTTCTGTTAAATGCAAACAGTTTTACGATCTTAAGCGACTAAAGCAAGGTGAGAGAAACTATGGTGAACAGTTAATTGTACGGTACCTGCATAAAACAATTTACTATTGTGTGTATTGTCTGAAAACAATGTGTGACGATAGGTGAAGGGCAAAGGGAGTGAGGGGTACGGGGCTCAGCCATTTCCCGTGTTTTGTTGAAATTTTGCTGGCAGAAAAAAAAAATAGGATTTTTTTTTTATAATGGTACACAAGAAAAAGTTTGGATTAAAATACACGTATCTGATGATTAATTTTTTTTTCATTCATCAGAATATAATGTGTTTTTTTTATTGTGTATAGAGCATTTCGTATCTGCAAGATGAAATAATAAATGGAAACGATTAGTGAGAATTGATCTCTTGACAACAGGCACCTGAGAATTTGTTACAGCTAGTTTTGGACCTTTAGCCGCTGTTTAGAGTATTTTATCGAAAATTGATCTTAACCTCTCAAACATGTAAAATGTTTAAGTCCAAAACTAGCTGTAACAAATTCTCAGGTCCCTGTGTTTGACTTCTTGAGTAGCTGTCACTCCTCAATCACAGTTCGCTGCATCCATGGGTTTAGTAAGCTTGTGGAAAAGATTCCGCTAGTTTTGATTTAAAACTAGCCAAAAATTAACGCTTACAATATGCCAACTGTCAGAAGACCAAAGTGTTCCAGATTGTTCCATATATATATATTAGTTTTTAGGTCATCTGACCAGAAGGGTCAAGATGACCTATTGCCATCATGCTTCGTCCGTCGTCGTGCGCCGTCCGCCGTCCGCCGTCCGTAAACTTTTCCTTTAACAATCTTCTTCTTAGTAACCAAAAGGCTCTAGGTGCTGATATTTGGCCAGTAGGCACCTGGGATTGAGTGCTACAAAGTTTCCTCATTTCAATGACCTTGACCTGTTTTCAAGGTCACAGGGGTAAAATATGTAAAAACCTTTAACAATCTTCTTCTCAGTAACCAAAAGGTCTAGGGTAATGATATTTGGCCAGTAGGCACCTGGGATAGAGTGCTACAAAGTTTCCTCATATCGATGACCTTGACTAACTTTCAAGGTCACAGGGGCCAAAAAGGTCAAAATCTTTGAACGACTTCTTCTGAATAACCAAAAGGCCCAGAGACCTAATATTGGGCCTGTGGCATGCTGGGATAAAGGGCTACCAAGTTTGTTCAAACAAATGACCTTGACCTTCATGCAAGGTCACAGGGGCCAAAAAGGTCAAAATCTTTGAACGACTTCTTTTGAATAACCAAAAGGCCCAGAGACCTGATATTGGTCCTGTGTTATGCTGAGATAAAGGGCTACCAAGTTTGTTCAAAGAAATGACCTTGACCTTCATTCAAGGTCACAGGGGATAAAACTGTCATAATTTTTAAACGACTTCTTCTGAATAACCAAAAGGCACAGAGACCTAATATTGGGCCTGTGGCATGCTGGGATAAAGGGCTACCAAGTTTGTTCAAAGAAATGACCTTGACTTTTATTCAAGGTCACAGGGGCCAAAACGGTCATAATCTTTAAACAACTTCTTCTGAATAACCAAAAGGCCCAGAGACCTGATATTGGGCCTGTGGCATGCTGGGATAAAGGGCTACCAAGTTTGTTCAAAGAAATGACCTTGACTTTCATTCAAGGTCACTGTGGCCAAAACGGTCATAATCTTTAAACATTTTTTTCTGAATAACCAAAAGGCCCAGAGACCTAATATTGGGCCTGTGGCATGCTGGGATAAAGGGCTACCAAGTTTGTTCAAAGAAATGACCTTGACTTTCATTCAAGGTCACTGGGGCCAAAACGGTCATAATCTTTAAACATTTTCTTCTGAATAACCAAAAGGCCCAGATACCTAATATTGGGCCTGTGGCATGCTGGGATAAAGGGCTACCAAGTTTGTTCAAAGAAATGACCTTGACTTTCATTCAAGGTCACAGGGGCCAAAACGGTCATAATCTTTAAACGACTTCTTCTGAATAACCAAAAGGCCCAGAGACCTGATATTGGGCCTGTGGCATGCTGGGATAAAGGGCTACCAAATTTGTTCAAAGAAATGATCTTGACTTTCATTCAAGGTCACAGGGACCAAAACGGTCATAATCTTTAAACAACTTCTTCTGAATAACCAAAAGGCCCAGAGACCTGATATTGGGCCTGTGGCATGCTGGGATAAAGGGCTACCAAGTTTGTTCAAACAAATGACCTTGACCTTCATTCAAGGTCACAGGGGCCAAAAAGGTCAAAATCTTTTTAAACAACTTCTTCTGAATAACCAAAAGGCCCAGAGACCTGATATTGGTCCTGTGTTATGCTGGGATAAAGGGCTACCAAGTTTGTTCAAAGAAATGACCTTGACCTTCATTCAAGGTCACAGAGGCCAAAACGGTCATAATCTTTAAACAACTTCTTCTGAATAACTAAAAGGCTCAGAGACCTGATATTAGGCCTGTGGCATGCTGGGATAAAGGTCTACCAAGTTTGTTCAAATAAATGACCTTGAACTTCATTCAAGGTCACAGGGGCCTAAAGGGTCAAAATCTTTAAAACAACTTTTTCTGAATAACCAAAAGGCACAGAGATGTGATATTGGGCTTGTGGCATGCTGGGATAAAGGTGTGTCAAGTTTGTTTAAAGAAATGACCCTGACATTCATTCAAGGTCACAGGGGCCAAAAGGGTTTGTTGTCAAGTTTACTCACTAGGAATAAGCTGAAACTTGCCAGAAATGATTCTGAGATGATGCTGATTAAGTGTTGTTATTTTTAGGTTTGTTCAAAATTCAAGATGGCCACCACAGCCGCCATTTTGAATACACATTTTAAACTTCTCAAGTTCTACCAGTGGAATTGAGCTGAAACTTGCCAGAAATGATATCCTGAGATGGTCCCAACAAAGTGTTGTTATTTTTCAAGCCCATCAGAAATCCAAGAAGGCCACTATCTTGAACTTGGCAATCTATACAGGCATATTATAACTTGATTTAATGACTACACGTATTTTCATAGTGATTTTACAATTGGTAGTCAGATGACCGTTAAGGCCCGTTGGGCCTCTTGTCTGTGAATGCAAAATAGACGAGTTTGTCCAATACATTAACACATAAAAAGAATAGTAAAGCTAACCATGCTTTCACAACTTGAGACACCTGTTCGCTAGGCTGCAGAGCTCCTTGCTGTAGGTCAAAGGTCCCCACCGTGGCTGGTAAAAAAAAAACTATTGCTTTCTACCCTCTGGCAGAATATAGACTAGCCAATTAATTCTCGCACCTCGGACAGGGAAATCTCACGTGATACCCAGTGCTAGATTTTTCTATCTCGTCCGATCTGTCTGGTACCTTTACGTGAGTTTTGGCGGAAATTTAACCCATTCATGTATTCATCCGCGCAAATGACGTAATACTCTCGAATCGGTGATGTCACACGCTCCAGTTAACCAATATTATTAGAAATATGTGCATTCAAACTGTTTTTGTCATGTATTTAATTACTATGTATTGTTTGGTTGGTTTTTATTTATTAGGTCACCTGAGACAAAGTCTCAAGTGACCTATTCTAATCGCCTTTTGTCCGTCATCGTCCGTCGTCCGTCGTGCGGTGTGCGTCGTGCGTCTTGTGTCGTGTGTCCGTAAACTTTTTACATTTTCGACTTCTTCTCCAAAACCACTGAACCAAATTCAATGAAATTTTACAGGAAGCTTCCATGGTTGAGGATGAACCAAAATTGTGAATTATATGGTCCTCACCCCCCAGGGGCATGCGGGACGGGGCCAAAAAGGGTAAAATTGACTAAAACTTCAAAAATCTTCTCCTCTACTCTCAGATATGGTAGAATCAAATACTCTTCATAGATAGAAGGGTCTTAAGGTGCTTTACCAAAATTGTGAATTTCATGACCCTGGGGTCTCATGTTTGCCCCTGGGGAGGGGGTAAACTTTACTATAGTTTATATAGGGAAATCACATTTTTGACTATTATTTGTTGGATTTGTATTGGAATTCATTCTAACTTGTATAAAATTATCAGCATGGGATGACACTTTGATGGTTTGTGCATGTTGGCCCTAGTTGACCCCCAGGGGCTGGTGGGCAGGGCCAAAAAGGGTCAAATTAAGAAAAATTTCAAAAATCTTCTTCTCTACTCTCAGATATGGTAGAATCAAATACTCTTCATAGACGGAAGGGTCTTAAGGTTCTTTACCAAAATTGTGAATTTCATGACCCTGGGGTCTCATGTTTGCCCCTGGGAAGGGGGTAAACTTTACTATAGTTTATATAGGGAAATCACATTTTTGACTATTATTTGTTGGATTTGTATTGGAATTCATTCTAACTTGTATAAAATTATCAGCATGGGATGACACTTTGATGGTATGTACATGTTGGCCCTAGTTTACCCCCATGGACTGGTGGGCGGGGCCAAAAAGGGTAAAATTGACAAAAATTTCAAAAATCTTCTTCTCTTCTCCCAGATATGCTGGAATCAAATACTCTTTATATAGATGGATTGGTTTTAAGGTTCTTTACCAAAATTGTGAATTTCATGACTCTGGGGTCTTGCATCTCCCCCTGTGGAGGGGGTTAAGTTTACTATGGTATATTGGCAGAAAAAAAACATTTTTTTGCATTATTTGTTTAATTGCCATAAGAAATGATGCAAATTTGGTTGAAATTATCAATATGACATGACTTTTGAGTAGTACGCACATATTGACACTGACTGACCCCCAGGTGCCTGAGGGGTGGGGCCTAAAAGGGTCAAATTGACATAATTTCAAAAATTCTTTTTTTCCACTCCCAGATATGCTACAATGTATTGTTATAAATATTCATCTCAACATTCCCATATTTCTCTTTCATGTCAAACATCAGGTGACCGTTAAGGCCCATGGGCCTCTTGTTATCTAAATAATATGTACCGATTGATCATTGTTTTTCTTCTTTGGTATAACCGAACTATATTTTTACGCGAAAGGACTGAATTCGAAGCGCAGATGAAGTGGTTAATCGGCTTTGAACCGGGAGGCCCCAGACGGGATACTCTTACACGCTAAACGCATATATAGATGGGTTGTTATTATACAACTAGATATATGTAAGAGGTGCGAGAAAAAAAATCTATTACCTGTAAGTGATCGAGATCGGGTTATCTCAGTCTCGGGCTAAGATTCTGTAACATCCCAACCTCGGCTAACGCCTCGGTTGGGATTATGTTACAGAATCTAAGCCCTCGACTGAGATAACCCGATCTCGATCACTTACAGGTAATAGATTTTATTAGTCAGGTATGGGACAAGTATTCTGTATTTTAGGGTTGAAAGCATGACTCAAAATCCTTGAGTGCCGTGTTTGTTTTGTGCATTTGTCAAGATCGAAGGCGAACGGGACACATGACTTTCACTACGATAGCGAATGACTGGAGAACATACACATGTACTTTTTTTTTTTTCGTTAACTATTTCTTAATATTTCCTTTCAAACAAAGCTTACATTACATTACTTTCAAAACATAGTTGGTTTGATGCTGTTAGTTTAAACACGGATGTATACGTCCCTGGTTTATATGATTCTAGTATAAGTGTATTTCGTATTGTAAAAGCTTTAAACACAATCTGGACCAATTGCTTTAGAATATTACCTAAATTGTATATTTTTCAACAAACTACACCTAATCTAGCAATTTCCTATAATCGTTGACGAAAGTTACAATTAGGTAATACTTTCCGTTTCCGATTTATACATACGAAATAACAGATCCGGTCTAGATACACTACATTCCTCACTCTTTTAATAAAGTGTCTGGCCCAAAGTTAGCTTATAATCTTTAAACAACATTTTCTGAAATACTGAAAGGCCTAGTGACATGAAATTTGGCTTTGAAGGAGCTGAACAAAGTTTGCAAAAAAAAATTACTTTGAGCTACTTTCAAGGTCACATAGGTCAAATATGTTAAAATATTTAAACGACTTCATCTGAAGTAGATTCCTTGGATGAAGCAGAATAAAGTTTGCGAAAGAAATGACCTTCGCTTATATTAAAGGTCACAGGGGTCAAATATGTTAAAACATTTAAACAACTTTTTCTGATTAACAAAACATTTAAACAACTTTTTCTGATTAACAAATAGGCATAGAGCCATGATATTTGGCTGGTAGCTTCCTTGGATAAAGCATGACACAGCTTGCGAAAATAAATGACCTTGACCCGTATTCAAGGTTGTAGGGGTCAAATATGTTTGAGCGACTTCTGATGATAAGCCAAAAGGCATAGAGCCATGATATTTGGCTGGTAGCTTCCGTGGATGAAACCGAACAAAATTTGCAAATGAAAATAACATTGTCTTACAAGTTTACAGGGTTAAAATATGTTTAATTCTAAACATGTTGTTCTGAATGTCTTACAGTAATAGATTTTATGCGACTTTAGAGTTACAAGTCAGAGATTGATACCAGGTGAGCGATGCAGGCCCATCGGGCCTCATGTTGAAAATATTTCACTGGCAATGTTTGATGTGTATTATCTATTTTTTCAAATTGGTAACACATATGATAACTATATTGCTGAAAATTTAAATGACCCCAGAGTAGGCAAGGACTGATAGTATTGATCCTGGATATGTAGGTCAGTGTATAGGTATGTATATGTAGCTGCTGATATAGTGTACAGGGCCCAATCTGTAGTCTGTCATTGTCCTGTGTGTATATATATATACTTGTGTGTTTGTGTATAGACAAGATTATAAACTGTGTAATAATGCTTCTTATCTATTGTATCATATTGGTAATTATGAGCATGTGTTCTAAAATTAGATGTTGTTCTTTGGCACAAACTGTGGCATTTATCCGTCCTTAACAATTCTTGTGATCACTATAGTTCTTGAGAAGTGCTGGAGGAATCTTTCTCAAATTTCAAATGCATGCTCCCTTTGATCTCTAGTTGTGCAATGACTAGTTTTTGAGCTGATTGGAAAAACAAAATTGTCGACTGGGGGCCATCTTGGATTTTGGCAGTAATAGATTTTAATCATAATTTCTATACAAGTGCTGGATGGATCCTTCGCAAATTTAGTATGCAGGCTACCCTTTGTCCTTAGTTGTGCATTGTCCAGTTTTTAGCTCGCCTGTTCGAAGAACAGGGAGAGCTATTGCAATACCCCGATGTGAGAGTGAGATTCAGCGTGAAAATGGTTAAGAATGGTTTAGTCCGTTGTGAAGTAACTATAAGAGCTACATCAACCAAACTTGAATGCTTGATGTACATGTGTCTATAAAGGATACACAGCACATGCTAACCTTTGGAAACTGGATTTGACCTATTTTTTCTGCTTGAGTGACTACACAGTAAATATAAATTTACGAATTATGTGTGTGTACAGGCGAGCGTTGGGTGGCTTTGACACCATCTTTGGTTGTTGGTTGGTTGGTTGTTTTTACGTCCTATTAACAGCTGAGAGCGGGTGTGCAGTATTTGAGAAGTGCTTGATTGATCTTTCTCAGATTTCATATGTAGGTTTCCCTTGGTGCCTAAGTTGTACCCTTTTGATTTTGGGACTGATGAGGAAAAGAAAATGGCTGAAAGGCAGCCATCTTGGATTTTGACATTGAAAACTTGTCATGCTATTTCTTGAGAAGTACCTGCAGGATCTTGTTCAAATTTCATATGTACAACCTTAACCATGTAGGGTCCCTTTGGTACCTTATTGAGCCCTTTTGATTTTTGGACTGATTGGAAAAACAAAATGGCTGAAAGCTAATTCAGGCATGTGCAGCTGTCTTGGATTTTGCCATTGAATGTTTGTTATTGCACCTTCTTGAGAAGTATTTGATGGACCTTTCTCAAATTTCTTATCTAGGTTCCCCTTGGTGCCAAGTTGTGCCCTTCTGATTTCAAGAATGATCGGGGAAAAAATGTCTGAAAGGCAGCCATCTTTGATTTTGCCATTGAAAGTTTGTTATCGCTATAATGCTGTTGTTTTATATTTCCAGATCCCATTGGCCCACATGATTCCACCATGGAGATAAATAACCATTTTTCTCCAGTCAGTCGGAAGACAGGTAAGAAACACTTCTTGACCCTTCGCAAAATCAAACTGACAAGTGTTAATTAGGATCCAGGTAGATTTCCATCATGGAAAATGGAACAGTACATTTAAGAAACACCAAAGCATGCATGCATGGGTAAATAGTTGGTCTAGAAAGTTTAAACTGTCGACAGAGCTCGAGCTTTTCAATATTATATAAATGGCAGAACTGTAATATAGATACTGAACAATTATAACCAAATCACTTAAGGTTGTCTGTACCACTCTTTGCAATAACTTAGATGAATTATTTCTGTAAGAAAAAGCTGTGGAAGAGACCTCTTGTATAGGAAAATGACACTTTTTGAAATATTTTGTTCATTTTCAGTTGGAGATAATTGAAACTTGGTTGGAATAATAACCAGGACATGACGGTTTGACATTGAAAGAATTTTGACACTTGCCCAACAGCCGTGCATTGGGGAGGGGCTTAAAAGGGTCAAGTAGGCTAAAATTTCAACAATCTTCTTCCCCAGACCTAGATATGCTGGAATCAAATACTATTCACCAATGGAAGGTGCTTTATCAAAATTGTGAATTTCAGGCCCCCTAGACTTCATGTTTCTACCCTTGGGAGGGGTTGAAGTTTGCTATAGTTTATATAGGAAATTGACACTTTTGGATATATTTTGTTCATTTTAAATTGGAGATAATTGAAACTTGGTTGGAATAATAGCCAGGATACGACGGTTTGATATTGGGCAAATTTTGAGGCAGTGGGGAGGGGTCAAAAGGGTCAAATTGGCTAAAATTTCAACAATATTCTTCTCAAGACCCAGGTATTCTGGAATCAAATACTATTTACAAATGCAATGGTACTAAGGTGCTTTATCAAAATTATGAATTTCAATCTCCCTAGACTTCAGGTTCCTGCCTGGGGAGGGGGTGAAGTTTACTATAGTTTATATCTATAGGAAAATTACACTTTTGGATATATTTTGTTCATTGTCAGGTGGAAATAATTGAAACTTAGTTTGAATTATAACCAGGAGTTGACGGTTTGATATTGAACAGATTTGACTCCGGCCCACACCTGGGGCAGTGGGAAGGGGCTCAAAAGGGTCAAATTGGCTAAAATTTCAACAATCTTCTTCTTTAAAGACACAGATATGCAGTTATTGGTACTACTAGTACATAAAAACTCAGGTGACCATTAAGGCCCGTGGGCCTCTTTTTTCCTTATTCAATCTTGAGCATCAATAGGTCGAGACAATTAAAGAGGTATTTTTTAAGGCGCAGATCGGCTCGTTTCGACCTAAAGGTGACCGTTTTCAAATTAAAAAGATCAACATCAAAATGTGAGGTTTTGGAATACAATTGTTGAATATATAACATTTATATGTTCTTACTTGCAAAAAATGAGTTCATGAGTCCAACTGTTATCAAGTCGTATTTTGTTTATGTACCAATTAAATTACTACTATAGGTACACTGAACCACACCTGTCAACAATCTGTTGAACAGGTATAACACACCTGTGGTGTACCAGTTTATAGGTATAACACACCTGTGGTGTACTGATATATAGGTATGCTGAACCACACTTGTCAACAATTTGTTGTACAGGTATAACACACCTGTGGTGTACCGATATATAGGTACGCTGAACCACACTTGTCAACAATCTGTTGAACAGGTATAACACACCTGTGGTGTACCAGTATATAGGTATAACACACCTGTGGTGTACCGATATATAGGTATGCTAAACCACACTTGTCAACAATTTGTTGTACAGGTATAACACACCTGTGGTGTACCGATATATAGGTACGCTGAACCACACTTGTCAACAATTTGTTGTACAGGTATAACACACCTGTTGTGTACCGATATATAGGTACGCTGAACCACACTTGTCAACAATTTGTTGTACAGGTATAACACACCTGTGGTGTACCGATAAATAGGTATGCTGAACCACACTTGTCAACAATTTGTTGTACAGGTATAACACACCTGTGGTGTACCGATATATAGGTATGCTGAACCACACATGTCAACAATCTGTTGTACAGGTATAACACACCTGTGGTGTACCGATATATAGGTATAACACACCTGTGGTGTACCAGTATATAGGTATATTTACATTTGCTCTGCAATTTTCCATTGACACAATGCTAAGAGGCAGTTGCTGTCATACACCTATAACACCCAGTGCCTCAGACTATAACAGCAGTTGGTATTGTGACGTCATCAATCTCTATTGTGACGTCATGAATTTCATTGTTGTCTTCACTTGATTTGCTGATCAAAATCGGTCCGAAGAAACTAAATAAAGCATAATAATTCTATCAAAATGTAAATATAAGTAATGAACATTTTAGCAAGTATTGTTACAGTCCTATAACACACATTGCTATTGCTGACAAACTTACATAAAGCCCTACCGGGCTTTATTTAGTTTGTCATCAATAGCAATGTGTGTTATAGGACTGTAACAACATTTGCTTAAACATTCATTGCTTAAATAACACACCTGTGGTGTACCTATATATAGGTATGCTGAACCACACATGTCAACAATCTGTTGTACAGGTATAACACACCTGTGGTGTACCGATATATAGGTATGCTGAACCACACATGTCAACAATCTGTTGTACAGGTATAACACACCTGTGGTGTACCGATATATAGGTATAACACACCTGTGGTGTACCAGTATATAGGTATAACACACCTGTGGTGTACTGATATATAGGTATGCTGAACCACACTTGTCAACAATCTGTTGTACAGGTATAACACACCTGTGGTGGTACCGATATATAGGTATAACACACCTGTGGTTTACCAGTATATAGGTATAACACACCAGTGGTGTACCAGTATATAGGTATAACACACCTGTGGTGTACCGATATATAGGTATGCTGAACCACACATGTCAACAATCTGTTGTACAGGTATAACACACCTGTGGTATATCGATATATAGGTATGCTGAACCACACTTGTCAACAATCTGTTGTACAGGTATAACACACCTGTGGTGGTACCGATATATAGGTATAACACACCTTTGGTGTACCAGTATATAGGTATAACACACCTGTGGTGTACCAGTATATAGGTATAACACACCTGTGGTGTACCGATATATAGGTATGCTGAACCACACATGTCAACAATCTGTTGTACAGGTATAACACACCTGTGGTGTACCAGTATATAGGTATAACACACCTGTGGTGTACCAGTATATAGGTATAACACACCTGTGGTGTACCGATATATAGGTATAACACACCTGTGGTGGCCCAGTATATAGGTATAACACACCTGTGGTGTATCGATATATAGGTATAACACACCTGTGGTGTACCGATATATAGGTATGCTGAACCACACTTGTCAACAATTTGTTGTACAGGTATAACACACCTGTGGTGTACCGATATATAGGTATAACACACCTGTGGTGTACCGATATATAGGTATAACACACCTGTGGTGTACCGATATATAGGTATAACACACCTGTGGTGTACCGATATATAGGTACGCTGAACCACACATGTCAACATGCTGTTGTACAGGTTTAGCAATATATAATAATTCTCAAATGATTTTTTGTTTACACATCATGGTTTTTCAGAGACAATAAACTCTAATGCTGTATGACAAGGCAAAGTTAATGTTTTAAGATCTAGTTGTTATAAATACGCAAATAATTACTTACAGATATATAGATAATATAATAGATATTTTTATCTGTACAGTAAAACGACTTGTGTCCGACCTGGTGAGGGGTTTGAGCTTGAGTAAATATCTAATGTCAAATCACAGTCAAAATTGACGCTATTCAGATTATTTACAACATTTTAGATCAGAAGAAATCATTTCATGCCAATGTTTAATTCTTAAAACATTGTAAGAACAGATTTGCAACCACATGGTTTTTATGGAGGAGGATATTTTTCAATATAATACTACATTTGACTGGTATAAACATAGGAAACATGAATGTACATATCATTAATCAAAATATCGTTGAACAAAAAACTTCTGTTGTCTGTTGTGTTAAGATTGTTGTACATTTCCGCACCGATGAAATCTCATGGTATCAAAAAGTTACCAAAGCCATCCATGATTGTTTGTGTGTCCGAGTTACTTAAACGCTTCACATGCAGAACATACTAGATGAAACACCCAAATGAATCAAATTGTTTTTTAAAGGCCTACTTTCACTTTTGTACGATACACAAACGTTCAACCACAAGTGAAATTTGAAATTTACGGTGATCATGCAAAATTTCCCTTAATAGCAAATGTAAGTAGCTGAATTAAAGATAAATGTGGAATATATTTGCAGCCTAGATTATTTCTTTGGCTTAAATATGGTTTCGCAAAAGTCACGAAAATGATCAATTTCATTTTCACTATTAATGATTACAATTTGCAAAATGGGATCGATAGCGTGAGCACAGGTTGATGGATAACTACATGACAAGGGTCCTTGAAGGTCTGTCAGTAGTCAGTATTCTCTTTTGTAGTTGGTAGTAGAAGGGTTAGGGTGACCTATAGTCATCATGCTTCATTCGTCATCATACTGTAAACATACTTATTTTAGCGGTACTTTAATTTTAGCGCTAATTCATGTACAGCGCTAAAAAAATGCATCTAAAGCTGAACCTGAACAAAGTATGTACAGTGTAGCTTCCCTATATACACGTACCTATCACCTCATTATGCCGAACTAAATATATAAATATATACGGAATTGTTTCTTCTTTATATTCCTAATACCGTTCCCTCTGAATTCCGAATACCGAACCGTGTTTGTGTCCGGATAAGTTAAAACATTATCAAAATTACTTTTGTAAATCAGTGTTACCTGGGGTCCATTCACCCTAACGTGAATTAAACACCTGTGACAATTGTGAGCTTCATGCTAGTGGTAAGTGTTGATAGACTTGCACCTAGCCCTCTCCATGGTTTAACTCTTTCCGTACTCATGACGCCTTGAGACATCATAAAAAAGTGCTCCATATCCTTCATGACACCTGGAGACGTCAAGAAAAATGTGTATGTAACTCGCTCGTTTGGCGTGTTTGTACAAAGGAGTTTACATACGAAATGCTTATTTAACAAATAATAAATATCAAAAAGAAATTCAAAACATTCAATATTACTTATTATAAGCTTAACTATTTGTTATAATAGTCGTTTTCACAGAAAACGGCAGGTTTTTAGCTCACCTGGCCCAAAGGGCCAAGTGAGCTAATGTGATGGTGCAGCGTCCGTCGTCCGTCCGTCCGTCCGTCGTCCGTCCGTTCGTCATCCGTCTGTCCTGCGTCCGTCAACTTTTTCCTTTAAACGACTTCTTCTAAAATACTGAAAGGCCCAGTGACATGAAATTTGGCTGGTAGATTTCTTGGAAGGAGCTGAACAAAGTTTGCAAAAAAAAATCACTTTGACCTAATTTCAAGGTCACAGGGGTCAAATATGTCGAAACCTTCAAACAACTTCTTCTAAAATGCCGTCAGGCATAGAGACTTCATATTTGACCAGTAGCTTCCTTGGATGAAGCTAAATAAAGTTTGCGAAAAAAAATGACCTTGACTAATATTCAAGGTCACAGTGAGGTTAAATTTATTTTAACCTTTAAACGACTTCTTCTGAAATACCAAAAGCCCTAGAAACATGATATTTGGCTGAAAGGTTCCTTGGATGAAGCCCAATAAAGTTTGCGAAAAAAAATGACCTTGACCTATATTCAAGGTCACAAGGGTCAAATCTGTTAAAACCTTCAAACGACTTCTTCTAAAATACCAAAAGCCCTAGAAGCATGACATTTGGCTGAAATGTTCCTTGGATGAAGCCCGACAAAGTTTGCGAAAAGAAATGACCTTGACCTATATTCAAGGTCACAGGGGTCAAATCTGTTAAAACCTTTAAACGACTTCTTCTGAAATACCAAAAGCCTTAGAAGCATGACATTTGGCTAAAAGGTTTCTTGGATGAAGCCCAACAAAGTTTGCGAAAAGAAATGACCTTGACTTATATTCAAGGTCACAGGGGTCAAATATGTTAAAACCTTTGAACGACTTCTTCTGAAATACCAAAAGCCCTGGAAGCATGATATTTGGCTGAAAGGTTCCTTGGATGAAGCCCAACAAAGTTTGCGAAAAAAAATGACCTTGACCTATATTCAAGGTCACAAGGGTCAAATCTGTTAAAGCCTTCAAACGACTTCTTCTGATTTACCAAAAGCCCTAGAAGCATGATATTTGGCTGAAAGGTTCCTTGGATAAAGCCCGACAAAGTTTGCGAAAAGAAATGACCTTTACTTATATTCAAGGTCACAGGAGTCAAATCTGTTGAAACCTTCAAACGACTTCTCCTGAAATACCAAAAGCCCTAGAAGCATGATATTTGGCTGAAATGTTTTTTGGATGAAGCCCGACAAAGTTTGCGAAAAGAAATGACCTTGACTTATATTCAAGGTCACATGGGTCAAATCTGTTAAAACCTTTAAACGACTTCTTCTTTAATACCAAAAGCCCTAGAAGCATGATATTTGGCTGAAAGGTTCCTTGGATGAAGCCCGACAAAGTTTACGAAAAGAAATGACCTTGACCTATATTCAAGGTCACAGGAGTCAAATCTGTTGAAACATTCAAACGACTTCTTCTGAAATACCAAAAGCCCTAGAAGCATGATATTTGGCTGGAACGTTCCTTGGATGAAGCCTGACAAAGTTTGCGAAAAGAAATGACCTTGACTTATATTCAAGGTCACAGGGGTCAAATCTGTTAAAACATTCAAACGACTTCTTCTGAAGTACCAAAAGCCCTAGAAGCATGACATTTGGCTGAAAGGTTTCTTGGCAAAGCCTGACAAAGTTTGCGAAAAGAAATGATCTTGATCTTTATTTGCCTAGAGACATGATATTTGGCTGGTAGCGTCCTGGGATGAAGCCAAACAAAATTTGAAAATGAAAATGATGTTGTCTTATAATGTCACAGGGGTAAAATATGTTTAAATCTTAGATGTTCTTCTAAATGTCTTACATTAAAAGATTTTAGGGGACTTTAGGGTTACACTATAATATAAGTCAGAGATTGATACCAGGTGAGCGATGCAGGCCCATTGGGCCTCTTGTTATTGAGTTCAGTCCGAGGTGTTTACACTGACAACAAAATGGCGGACCCGGATTTTACTTTCGATTTCAAGGCATTAATGGCAGTAAAAAAGGCAAAAAAAGTAGTACAAACGTTTACAAAATATACAACAGAGTACAAATGATCGTCAAAATAAAACAAGAATATGTTTAACGTGTTTTCGCAACGAAATAATAGGGTTATGATGAAGTGATTTTCCACACATGTGTGACACTGTGAGCAGATAAACAGTTCGACTTCCTGTCATTCTACCGGATGATTTTGTCATGTATTCTCATAGATACTTGATAAACATGATTCTGCCAATTTCATACAATGAATTTCAACAAATAAATGACAACGTACCGATATATAAGCCCCAGACAGTCGTAAATCATCCTTTAATCGAAGCGGCAGCATTCCGCCATGTGCTGTGAAAAGCGCCATGCACAAACGACAAACTGGTGATCACTTCCAGGTAATTTGAATGAGTACGGAAAGAGTTAAATCCCTACTAGTGATAAGGTAATGAATGGTTTTGAACAAAATTTGGTCAGAAACATCCTTGAGGGAGGGGAACAGATTTTGTATAAATGGTTACTTTGACTCCCCAGGGGCTGGAGGGGGGGGGGGGGGGCGAGCCCAATAGGGGAAATACAGGAAAAGACTTTTTAATCGCTGTTTGTTTAACTTGGTTTTGGTTCTGATCCCCATCCTATAAAATATATACCATTGCTTGGCAGAACACAATCATGATATTATGATTGGTCCGGGGTGAGCCCCGCCCTTGCAGAATCAATTTCTGAATCAGAACTTTTAAACATTTGAGATCCCCATGGCCACCACAAAACTATATACAATTGCTGGGCATTAAGAGATGATCACAATCCTGATACAGTTGTAGACTTCCTACAGGGCTTTTTCTGGGGTCTCTCAGGGGCCGATATACGGCCCCATTCCCAATGAGATTTGGGCTTCAAATTCCCCAATTTCAGGGTTTTTTTCGCAATCAATTAACTAGGCTAATTTTCACAAATTTTCTTGAAAATGTAGAAAGAAAAACGTGTGCACTGCTGCAAACATATTGAGACAAAAATGATGTATTTCTTGCAACATAATATTATTTTAAAATACATTAGAACTATTTTTGCTATATTGGTGATATTATAAGTACCTTCTGAGGCCCTCTGACACAATAATACCAGCATACAAAATTCTGAAAATGTGTGTATACATGTAGTTCTGATTGCAGTGAGAGCAGTAGTGCGGAGTTAGGCGCCATTTTTAGCTCACCTGGCCCGAAGGGCCAAGTGAGCTTATGTGATGGTGCAGCGTCCGTCGTCCGTCCGTCCGTCTGTCCATCCATCCGTCAACTTTTTCCTTTAAGCGACTTCTTCTAAAATACTGAAAGGCCCAGTGACATGAAATTTGGCTGGTAGATTTCTTGGAAGGAGCTGAACAAAGTTTGCGAAAAAAAATCACTTTGACCTAATTTCAAGGTCACAGGGGTCAAAAATATCGAAACCTTCAAACAACTTCTTCTAAAATACCGTCAGGCATAGAGACTTCATATTTAACCAGTAGCTTCCTTGGATGAAGCCAAAGGAAGTTTGCGAAAAGAAATGACCTTGACTAATATTCAAGGTCACAGTGAGGTTAAATCTATTTTAGCCTTTAAATGACTTCTTTTGAAATACAAAACGCCCTAGAAATATGGTATTTGGCTGAAAGGTTCCATGAAAGAAGCCTGACAAAGTTTGCGAAAAGAAATGACCTTGTCCTAAATTAAAGGTCACAAGGGTCAAATCTGTTAAAACCCTCAAAAGACTTCTTCTGAAATACCAAAAGCCCTAGAAGCATGATATTTAGCTGAAATGTTCCTTGGATAAAGCCTGACAAAGTTTGCAAAAAGAAATGACCTTGACCTATATTCAAGGTCACAGGATTTAAATCTGTTAAAACCTTCAAACAGCTTCTTCTGAAATATCAAAAGCCCTAGAAGCATGCTATTTGGCTGAAATGTTCCTTGGATGAAGCCCGACAAAGTTTGCGAAACGAAATGACCTTGACCTATATTCAAGGTCACATGGGTCAAATCTGTTAAAGCCTTCAAACGACTTTTCCTGAAGTACCAAAAGCCCTAGAAACATGGTATTTGGCTGAAAGGTTCCTTGGAAGAAGCCTGACAAAGTTTGCGAAAGGAAATGACCTTGACCTATATTCAAGGTCACAGGGGTCAAGTCTTTTAAAACCTTTAAACGACTTCTTCTGAAATACCAAAAGCCTTAGAAGCATGATATTTGGCTGAAAGGTTCCTTGTATGAAGCTTGACAAACTTTGAGAAGGAAAATGAGCTTGACCTTTATTCAAGGTCACAGGGGTCAAGTCTTTTAAAACCTTTAAACGACTTCTTCTGAAATACCAAAAGCCCTAGAAGCATGATATTTGGCTGAAAGGTTCCTTGTATGAAGTTTGACAAACTTTGAGAAGGAAAATGAGCTTGACCCATATTAAAGGTCACAGTGGTCAAATCAGTGGTTAAAAGCTTTGAGCGACTTCTTCTGATAAACCAAAATGCCTATAGACATGATATTTGGCTGGTAGCGTCCTGGGATGAAGCCGAACAAAATTTGAAAATGAAAATGATGTTGTCTTATAAGGTCACATGGGTAAAATATGTTTAAATCTTAAGATGTTCTTCTAAATGTCTTACAGTAAAAGATTTTTAGGGTTACACTATAATATAAGTCAGAGATTGATACCAGGTGAGTGATGCAGGCCCATTGGGCCTATTGTTCTTTGTAATGATCAAGTTCCATATGAAGGGAGATAACTCCGATGAGAAAGGGAGAGTGATGAATGAGATGTACTATGTATAATGGCAGTTTTACATTTTATACTCTTATGTCATCAAACAAAAATTACAAAACAGTCTAGATGTGTTTTATTTGTTTAATTCATATTACGTTAAAACTATCCTGTGAATTGCAAATTTAAAAACTCTAAATTTTACAACTAGAATATGGATTATGGGGATGCTTTTCTTTCTTTCAATTATCAAAACACTATATAAAAAGTATGTGGAATATAGATATAATTAACACAATATACATTAATAGATTATTTTAATTCAAGGAAATATTTTGTTGATATGCCGATGATTTTTCCTAATTTCACCCAGGGGCCTTTTCCCATTTCACATAGAAAAAGCCCTGTAACCAAATACTATACAATTGCTGGGCATAAAGAAACAAATGCTATCATGATATTAGCATTGATGTCAGGGTCTGGTCACAGCCCTGAGGGACCCAGTTTCTCAGTTGAATTTGAAAACAGTTGAGGAACTCACCAATTAACCAAACTTTAATTTTTACAGATATGCCTCAAGGATTAGTCTTTAGGTCTGTCCATGTCCATGGAATCTTTTTGGAAAATATTTAACCATGATTACCTAGATACCAATGTATCCAGGTGAGTGATACAGGCCCTCTAGATCTGGGCCTCTTGTTTTCAATAACCCAAAAGCCCAGGGTACTGATATTTGACTTGTACCATGCTTGAATGAAGGGCTACCAAGTTTGTTCAAACCAATGGCATTGACATGTCATTCAAAGTCACAGGGGTCATTTGTGTTAAAAATGTTTCAAACAAGTTCTTCTCATTAAATTTAAGGCCCAGGATGCTGATAATTGGCTAGTAGCATGCTTGGATGAAGGGCAACCAATTTTGTTTAAATGAATGACCTTGACCTATTTTCAAGGTCATAGGAGTCAAATGTCTGAAAATCTTCAAGAAATTTCTTTTCAATAACTGAAAAGGCCTGGGTAACTAATATTTAGCCTGTAGCATGCTGGGATGAAGGGCTACCAAATTTGTTTAAATGCATGACCTTGACTGACTTTCAAGGTCACAGAGAGGTCAAATGTATTAAAAATCTTCCAGCAACTTCTTGCCAGTAACCGAAAGGCTCAGGGAACTGATATTTTCCTGGTACAGTAGACTCACTTCTCATTTGTCCGGGGAAAACATGATATTAACTGGAACATGATATTAAAAGAAAACGTATTTTCTGACATTTTTCAGCCCTCAAAACCGAAAGTGGACTTGGTTAAATGTCGTAGTGCTGTGACTCAACAGAGAAGATTGTTGAATAAAGATATTTTATCACTAAAAATGTTTTTCAATCCAGTGACAGTATATTCTTTGGTTTTATTCTGGAATGCAATTATTTTCATATATTTATTGTTTGTACGTAATATTATCAGTAGGCTAGCTTCACACGAAACGTACTACGATTGTTTACTGCAGTAGGCCTACTGTAGTGATGTAGGCAAACAAGTGGCTGGTATTCTGCATCAAATTCGTGTTTTAAAATCATGACACTCAGTAAATATTTACCGTTATCTTGATATGTATACTGGTTTTTCGCTTGTGAAATCTGTTGTTTGTTTAATTTCTTTAGATATTCGCTGCAAGTGCGACATCGTTTTCACAGAGTTTGTCAGTTGTATACCGCTACCGCGAAATGAACTTTTACCTTTGAAACGTGACGTTTCATTGGATGACCTCTATGCAAATAAAGCAACCACGCGATAATATTTAGTCTCGGCACTTAGGCCTATTCACCAGCCGGCCTAGAATCAGGGCATGTCGGCGTCGTACTTCGGCTATTTAAAAATCAAAACAAAGACGATATCTTCGCATTTTACGTGAACATTAGCTTAAATTAATTAATTGGACATTTATTGTTTAAAAAACACTTTTTATTTTAATTTCAATCAATATTTCGTCATGTTTACGGAAGACCATCCACTTGTAAGCCTTCTTCCACGACAACGTGAATTTCAATCTTAGACGAGCTGAAATGAAAAATAGAACTCATGTTAGGAACACATGGCGTTAGACTTATAGGTAAGATTACAAAAGTATGGGTTCCCTCACCCAAAGGTGTAATCTTTGCTCCGGTAATTACCAAGTCAATCTATTGTTCGACTAGTACTGCAGTGATCAGGTAGGTGTGAAAAAGACGCAGCTGACCACGGTGTTGTTTACATAGCGAGTTCAGGTGTGAAACTCGGGTCCCCGGGGAATTTATATGAAATTATTTCTAACATTTACCTGTAATGTTTGTATGACAGTGGCCAAAAAAAGGGATATTACCGAAATCCACCTGGAAACAAGTGATATTAAAAGAATGGCATTACATAGATTATATAGCAGGAAAACGGTGCATGAAGAAAATGTGATAATAACCGAAAAGTGATATTAACCGACGTGACATTAAGTGGGAGTCTACTGTATCATGCTTGGATGAAGATCTACTAGGTTTGTTCATCTTCTTGCAAGGTCACATGGTTAAAAAAATGACTTTTTGCAATAACAAATACAAAAAAATACTGTATGTACCTGGTCTTTATAGTCAGATGACCGTTAAGCACATGGACCACTTCTCTAATTTCAACATTCAGTACTTTGAGTTTACAAAATAAAGTGCATGCCAGATTGGCCAAACTTGTAGGATCAAATTGACAGTTTTATTAAAAAGAGATGTGATTTTTGATATGTTATTGCATGCAAATACACTATCATCATGAAAATGTCTGTGTATACTCCCTTCTTTTGCTGATAGATAAAATAAAATTGGCATTGTTGTGATAAATTATCCTTTTTGGTTCTCAAATCAATTGCAGAAATTTATTTTATCAGCAAAAATTGTGTATCAGTATCTTATTGGTCTATAAATACTCTTGGTGTGCTTATTCCATTATTCAAACTGTCTACACAAGAAGTTATTTGAGAAATTCAATAAAATATCATATTCATTGGTTATATATTGTCTGGTAAAAGGTCAGAAAGTAAGGCAGAAAAAACATTAATTGGAATTGATATGAAAATGATGTGAACAATTTTTTACAATTATGATGCACAAGCAAAATATGTTGAGTAATAAAAATTGATAATTTTTTACCAATGGCGTACTAGAAACTGATATATCAGAATAAAGATATTTTTTGACAAGTATGAAAACAAGTTTTCTTTCAGATATATCACATGCAGTCAGATATAATTGAAGCTATTATCTGAAGGGAGTGTTGTGCTTTGTATAAAATAGATTATGTTTACCATTAAAACAGTAGAAAAGACAATATATCATTATTTGGCTTAATTGTGTATGTTCATATGTAGAAACTTTTAAAAGTGATCTGTTTTGATAAGTAGAAGTAATCTGTTTCGATAAGTAAAAGTGATCTGTTTTGATAAGTAAAAGTGATCTGTTTTGATAAGTTTAAGTAAAAGTGATCTGTTTTGATAAGTAAAAGTGATCTGTTTTGATAAGTAAAAGTGATCTGTTTTGATAAGTAAAAGTGATCTGTTTTGATAAGTAAAGGTGATCTGTTTTGATAAGTAAAAGTAAAAGTGATCTGTTTTGATAAGTAAAGGTGATCTGTTTTGATAAGTAAAGGTGATCTGTTTTGATAAGTAAAGGTGATCTGTTTTGATAAGTAAAGGTGATCTGTTTTGATAAGTAAAGTAAAGGTGATCTGTTTTGATAAGTAAAAGTGATCTGTTTTGATAAGTAAAGGTGATCTGTTTTGATAAGTAAAAGTAAAAGTGATCTGTTTTGATAAGTAAAAGTGATCTGTTTTGATAAGTAAAGGTGATCTGTTTTGATAAGTAAAAGTAAAAGTGATCTGTTTTGATAAGTAAAAGTGATCTGTTTTGATAAGTAAAGGTGATCTGTTTTGATAAGTAAAAGTAAAAGTGATCTGTTTTGATAAGTTAAAGTAAAAGTGATCTGTTTTGATAAGTTTAAGTAAAGGTGATCTGTTTTGATAAGTAAAAGTGATCTGTTTTGATAAGTTGATAAGCTTGTGTTCAGTTTTTACAAGGTTGATAAACACTTCAGATATAAACTGGTATAGGTTTTGGGCCTCTATCATCAGAACATAGGCTGTTGAAATTGCCATTTTTAGACCACCACCATCAGATGGTGGGCTATTCAAATCACCCTGCGTCCATGGTCCATGGTCCATGGTCCGTCCTTAAACAATTTTTATACGCCTGTCAAAAATGACGGGACATATTATGGTATGGCGTTGTCCGTCCGTCCTTCCGTATGTCTGTCCTAAACTTTTATTTGTCCGGAGATCTCCTCCTACAGTTTTCAACCAATTTCTTTCAAACTTGTTAGGCTTGACCACCATGACATGAAGTTGTGTTTTTCCTGGACGACAGTTTGATTCAATAAAATTCACTAGAGTTATTGTCCTTTGGGATGCAATTTCGGACATTATGTAGAAAAAGTCAGAACATTTTTGTGTTTTCTTCATTTCTTCTAAAATTTGGTATGGTACAGTTGTGGGATCGCACAACGTTACACGATGTGTGGTGGGCGCACGATGTGTGAACGGTGTATGCACGAGGTGTGCACGATGTGAGAACGATACAATCTCGGGCAATTAATTCAAACGCACATGTGGGCGCACAATGAACAAACATTGTACGATGACAATCTTGGTTGATGTAAATTGAGAAATAGTTTAGCAATATATACGGTTTCGAGCTTTTTAGGTCACCTGAGACGAAGAGGGCGGGGCCAAAAAGGGTCAAATTGACAAAAATTTCAAAAATCTTCTTCTCTTCTCCCAGATATGCTGGAATCAAATACTCTTCATAGATGGATTGGTTTTAAGGTTCTTTACCAAAATTGTGAATTTCATGACTCTGGGGTCTTGCATCTTCCCCTGCGGAGGGGGTTAAGTTAACTATGAAGCCTTGTGTGGCAATGTATTGTTATAAATATTCATCTCAACATTCCCATATTTCTCTTTCATGTCAACCATCAGGTGACCGTTAAGGCCCATGGGCCTCTTGTTGTTTATAACATATTTCTATATTCTAACTGTATACATTAGCTGATATTTCTATCTATATATTTCTTAAAATTAGTAATAGTCTTTTTGTAGTTTTTGAAACAAACCAAATAGACACATATTGACAAGTTCTCATTCAGGTAAATATTGCCATTTTTTACCAAGTTATACCTGTACATAGACCATATATATAGATGTCTCTGGCCCCCCGGGGGCACTTACAACACTCGCTAAGTGTGAATACACAGGTAAAGTGGTGGGAAGGGGAGTTTAGGGGAGGGATGTTCAAATAACTAATTATAAGACTCCAGTTTGTTTTCATAATGGTCACTTGGTAATGGCTGTCATAGCGGATCGCCACACACGGGACAGGTAAAACTCTGGCATGTTATTTACTTGTTCTGGGAGCTAAACCCACACGTACTTGACTGTCTCATTGTCACTGTAATACTGTTTATTGTATATTGTAAAATTAACATAATCCCAATAAATATGATGCAAATTTATGTAGTTTTTGGACAAGAGGTTTCCATATTTTTTTCATTCCGTAATATTTATCGACCAATTGTACCAAGTCGTGCAAGTGTGCGATGAGAATTGCAAACGCACAATCGTTAGATGGCCCAGTTGTGCGCACCATGGGCAAACGATGTGTGAACGATGGGTGCATGATGTATGCACAATGTACGCACGCAATTTTTGGTGCGTTATTTGTTACCACAATTGCAGTTCGAAAAGTTATAATATTTCACTTATATTACGTTTTTTTTTAGTTAATTCAACTTTTAGCGTAACAGCATTGCATAATTGCAGTTGCAAAATACAGTCAAACCTGCCTTAACAACCACCTGTATTAAGCGACTTCCTGTCATATGTGACTGTAATATTTCCTCCCAACGAAATTCACTATATAAATGACCTGAATTAAGCGACTACCTGTCTGACGCGACCAACGACCATCATTTCTGTGTCCCAAATACCGAAAACTACTTTTTTGCATGAATCTCTTCAGATAAACTCTTCACCGGGCAGCATCCGTTGTCTGTCGGTCCGTCGACCGACAACATTTTCTTAAATAGCTACTATTCAAAAAATCTTGATCAGATTTTGACCAAATTTTGTCAAAAACATCTTTAGGGGAAAAAGAACAGATTTTGCAGAAATGGTGACTGACCCTCAAGGGGCCAGAGGGGTGGGACCAAATAGGGGAAATAAAGGCACCGTAATTTCTCGCATATAGTGCGCACTCGCGTATAGTGCGCAGGTACGTTTTGTGGTCCAAAAATGAAAAAAAAAAATCTTGAAAAAAAACCCCAACTAGGTAAGTCACCATTTAAGGTTAATTAAACAAACACCTTTGAATAGGAAACTTTGAAAACATAACACAATGCCTCGTTAATAAGGCTTGACATTGATTGACACTTCACGTGAGTTACGATGAAGATCTGTTGACACCAGCGAAGGCAATCTGATTAAAATACAGATCCTCACTATTACTATCGTGTGTAGGATCTGACAGCGACCAGTAGAAGGTCATGTGCAGATGACCTTTGTATTCACCAATCAAATCGCTGCTTACAAGATTCTGAAAGTGAAAAACTAATTTCGATTTGTTTCTACACTAAGTAAAACCAGAGTTAAGTAGCGAGGAACCCGAATGACCGTATACAAAAATGGCGGCGCCCAGCTCAGCGGTCTCTACGCAAAGGCATGTGTTCTTTTTAGACATTATCTATTTGATTTGTAGTTTTTTGATTGTCCGAAAAGAATTAACAACTGACGGTAAATAAATTATCACAAAATGTACTGATCAAATTGTTATATAACGCCCTGAATGATTTTTAGCTCACCTGGCCCAAAGGGCCAAGTGAGCTTATGTGATGGTGCAGCGTCCGTCGTCCGTCGTCCGTCCGTCCGTCCGTCCGTCCGTCCGTCTTTTTCCTTTAAACGACTTCTTCTAAAATACTGAAAGGCCCAGTGACATGAAATTTGGCTGGTAGATTTCTTGGAAGGAGCTGAACAAAGTTTGCGAAAAAAAATCACTTTGACCTAATTTCAAGGTCACAGGGGTCAAAAATATCGAAACCTTCAAACAACTTCTTCTAAAATACCGTCAGGCATAGAGACTTCATATTTGACCAGTAGCTTCCTTGGATGAAGCCAAATAAAGTTTGCGAAAAGAAATGACCTTGACCAATATTCAAGGTCAAAGTGAGGTTAAATCTATTTTAACCTTTAAACGACTTCTTCTGAAATACAAAAAGCCCTAGAAATATGGCATTTGGCTGAAATGTTCCTTGGATGAAGCCCGACAAAGTTTGCGAAAAAAAATGACCTTGACCTATATTCAAGGTCACAAGGGTCAAATCTGTTAAAACCTTTAAACGACTTCTTCTGAAATACCAAAAGCCCTAGAAGCATGATATTTGGCTGAAATGTTCCTTGGATGAAGCCCGACAAGGTTTGCGAAAAAAAATGACCTTGACCTATATTCAAGGTCACAGGGGTCAAATCTGTTAAAACCTTTAAACGACTTCTTCTGAAATACCAAAAACCCCAGAAGCATGACATTTGCCTGAAATGTTTCTTGGATGAAGCCCGACAAAGTTTGCGAAAAGAAATGACCTTGACTTATTTTCAAGGTCACAGGGGTCAAATCTGTTAAAACCTTCGAACGACTTCTTCTGAAATACCAAAAGCCTGAGAAGCATGATATTTGGCTGAAAGGTTCCTTGGATGAAGCCTGACAAAGTTTGCGAAAAGAAATGACCTTGACCTTTATTCAAGGTCACAGGGGTCAAATCTGTTAAAACCTTTAAACGACTTTTTCTGAAATACCAAAAGCCTGAGAAGCATGATATTTGGCTGAAAGGTTCCTTGGATGAAGCCTGACAAAGTTTGCGAAAAGAAATGACCTTGACCTATATTCAAGGTCACAGGGGTCAAATCTGTTAAAACCTTTAAACGACTTTTTCTGAAATACCAAAAGCCTGAGAAGCATGATATTTGGCTGAAAGGTTCCTTGGATGAAGCCCGACAAAGTTTGCGAAAAGAAATGACCTTGACCTATATTCAAGGTCACAGGGGTCAAATCTGTTAAAACCTTTAAATGACTTCTTCTGAAATACCAAAAGCCCTAGAAGCTTGATATTTGGCTGAAATGTTTCTTGGAGGAAGCCCGACAAAGTTTGCGAAAAGAAATGACCTTGACTTGTATTCAAGGTCACAGGGGTCAAATCTGTTAAAACCTTCGAACGACTTCTTCTGAAATACCAAAAGCCCTGGAAGCATGATATTTGGCTGAAAGGTTCCTTGGATGAAGCCTGACAAAGTTTGCGAAAAGAAATGACCTTGACCTATATTCAAGGTCACAGGGGTCAAATCTGTTAAAACATTCAAACGACTTCTTCTGAAGTACCAAAAGCCCTAGAAGCATGACATTTTGCTGAAAGGTTTCTTGGATGAAGCCTGACAAAGTTTGCGAAAAGAAATGACCTTTATCTTTATTTGCCTAGAGACATGAAATTTGGCTGGTAGCGTCCTGGGATGAAGCCAAACAAAATTTGAAAATGAAAATGATGTTGTCTTATAAGGTCAAAGGGGTAAAATATGTTTAAATCTTAAGATGTTCTTCTAAATGTCTTACATTAAAAGATTTTAGGGGACTTTAGGGTTACACTATAATATAAGTCAGAGATTAATACCAGGTGAGCGATGCAGGCCCATTGGGCCTCTTGTTTCTTCTTCGCTTCGATCCGCCGCAATTTTTGTTCGTCCACCAAACACCATTTACAAGGTGCATTTTGATTGGCTATTCATTTCCTAGATATGGAAATAATAAAGGTCATCTGCACATGACCTTCTACTGTTCGCTGTCAGATCCTACACACGATAGTAATAGTGATGATCTGTATTTTAATCAGATTGCAGCGATGGCACAGGCCTATTACTGATAATTGAAATACACGATGTTTTCAAGGCAATATCATTCATAAATTATTCAATTAAATCTTACATCAGACTTAATCTTCCACGTTTTCTATAAAATAAACAATTTGGAAGTCTCTGTGCGTTTAGACGTCGATAGAATCGGCAGTGTACTGGGTGTACTAAAAACAGCCACTCAATCAAGTCCGACGAGGACCGCATACAGCCGAATTAGTTAGACATAAAAAACACAAGCCCTTTGTGATTTTAGCATTTTTGCTTTGAAAAGAAAATATGTATATGTATTGGACTGTTTTGAGTCCCTAAATGTTCATTTTCCAAACTATAACTGTTATCGTTACCAGTTCAACTCGCATGTTTGCGACCCTGTTGGTTACTGCCGGGTATTAATATTACGCGACCTTCACTCTTTGCAATACACAAACCGGCGAACCTCCTATGTGTTCTTGACACATTTCTACCGTCAGGATTGAATTGTCCAGTATAATTTTACACAAGAAAGGCATTTTCAACATCAGAGTGCTAACAAGGTCTAATTCTTCGGTATATTTCACCATATGCCTGGTGATAATGTAGCATCCATATAATCTCGACCTGAACGTTCAGGCTACTTTCCTTGAGTTTATTTATCAGATCCTATCGTATTGTATGGCTGTTATAAATGCAATTTTTTTGGTTGTAAAAAGATAATGCAAATCAGGAATTATTTGACAAAATATCAACTGTTAACTACCGCGAGGGTATTTCAAGTCATTCTGAAAATCTCCGAAAAATTAATGATACATGATCGCGACCAAGTTAAGGTTTTTCTTGTTCTTGTGTATAGTGCGCACCCCCTTCTTGACACTTTCGATTTTCCCTAAAAAAGTACGCACTATACATGAGAAATCATGGTAGGTAATTACTTAAAATCGCTATTGTCATAAAGTTTTGATTGGACTTTATAACCAGATTTGGTAAGAAACATCCTTGGATAAGGGGGAACAGATTTTGCATAAAAGGTGATGTTGACCCCTAAGGGGCAAGATGGGCAGTGCCAAAAAGGGGTAATAGAGGTAAAGCCTTTTAAATCACTACTTATCTTAAAGTTAAAATGGATTTTGACCAAATTTTGACCAAAGTACTGAATGGATCTTTTGGGAAAAGATTTAACCATGATTACCTAGATGTCAATGTATTCAGGTGTGTGATACAGGCCCTCTGGGCTCTGAAGTTCACGCCATGGGACACGTTTCTCATGAATTTCAAATGGTCCCACAAAAAGAATCAAACTTTGGTCATTATAATTAATAAACAATAGCGACATGGATTCACACTGACCTTTATCACAGACAAGCCACTTTAATTACAATCCAGACCAATTGGGCCTAGCAGCGTGGTTTGAAAATTGTTGGTCATGCAACACTGGCCTGTACACAACAGCCGTGGGGGCCTAGCAGCACATGGTTTCGTGTCATTCTTACTGATGTGTATACTGTAGAGCAATTAAATCATCCTGTTGGGGCTAGTTGCTAATTAATATGTGATTACAGGATGTATAAACATTAAATAGCCACATCGCAGCATGGTCTGTTGAGTGAGTCTCGCATGGTTTACTGAACGGAAATGAAGTAGAGGCTATGAAATAGAAACCGGATACTAACATTGGGTCCGGAATTTGTTTGTCCGATAGCGCTAGGATGAATGTTGATAAGAAAACAACATACAAATAAGCAAATTTCTTCATTAAAACAAATATAAAATTACCGGTCATTTTTTCACAAACGAAAATGTCAGAACTTTTTTGTGTTTTTAGGTCACCTGAGGCGAAGTCTCAAGTGACCTATTCCAATCACTTTCCATCCGGCGTCGTGCGCAGTGTGTAAACTTTTTACATTTTCGACTTCTTCTCCAGAACCAGTGGATGGAATCTTTTTAAACTTGACCAAATTGATCCTTAGTTGATGAGGATTAAGATTTGTAAAATTTTGATTCCTGTCCCAACCCCAGGGGCTAGGGCAGGGCCAAAAATTTTCTTCTCCAGACTCACAGGTACTACAGCCTATTTCTCTACATAGATAGAAAGATCATCAAGGGCTTTGTTAAATTTGTAAATTTCAGTACCCCTGGGCTATCCGTGTCCCCTCGGTGAGAGGGCAAAGTTTACTATAGTTTATATAGTGAAATAACACTTTTGGGTATATTTTGTCCATTTTAAGTAAAAAATTATTTCTACTTTGACACAATCATCCTTGGAGAAAGATGGAATCAAAATGTAAAATTTGGATTCCTGCCCCTACCCCAGGGGCCAGAGCCGAGGCCACAAGAAAAATTATACAAAATTTAAAAAAATGTTCTTCTAGGCAGACTCATAAGTACTATACAGTCTTATTCTCTACATGGATAGAAAGATCATCATGGGTTTTAGTTAATTTGTAAATTTCAGTTTCCCTGGGCTTTCCCCTTCAGAGTGGGTCCCGGTAAAGTTTACTGTACATAGTTTATATTGGGGAAATAACACTTTTGGGTATATTTTGTCCATGTTCTTTGAGGAAACCATTCCTACTTTGTGACAATCATTTCAAAAGTTTTAGAATTCTTTTCCTGTAATGACATGACAAATGTGATATTTCAACTAGTTAACATGTTGATTTCATCATTAAAATTTAGCTACCATACCTATAATATTACTCAAGTGACCGCTAAGACCCTTGGGCCTCTTGTCTTTAATTCCTCTAAAATTTGGTATGGTACTATGAAAAGCTATAATATTTAACATATATACTTTTCGTGTAACAACATTGCATAACTGCAATTGCAAATTATAGGCATTATGTAGAACATGCATTTCTGTTGTAAACTGTTGTTTTGTCCAGAGATCTTCTCAGTTTTCAACAGATACCTTTCAATTTGTAGGCTTAATCATCATATCATGTGTATCATGAAATGGTGTGTTTTTCTGAATGACAGTTCAATTAGACAATATTTACCAGAGTTATGGCCCTCGGAATTTCAGATATTATTTAGAAAGTGTCAGAAATTTTTTGTGTTTCCATACAACAATATTTCTGATAGACGGGCATATCATGCTTCCGCTTGCGGTGCTCTTGTTGTTACCGTTATAACTTGAGGAGAACTGGATGGATCTTTCTCAAATTTCATATGCAGGTTTTTTCTTGGTCTCTAGTTGTGCTGTATTGATTTTGGAACTGATCAGAAAAAACGAAATGGCTGACAGGCGGCCATGTTGGATTTTGACAATGAAATTTTGTTACTATTATTAGCTCACCTGGCCCGATAATGGGGAACAGATTTTGCATAAAAGGTGATGCTGACCCCTAAGGGGCTAGAGGGGCAGGGCCCAAAAGGGGAAATAGAGGTAAAGCCTTTTATATTACTACTTGTCCTAAAGATTAAATGGATTTTGACCAAAGTACTGAATGGATCTTTTTGGAAAATATTTTACCATGATTACCTAGATACCAATGTATCCAGGTGAGCGATACAGGCCCTCCGGGCTTCTTGTTAAGAGAAATACATATAACTAAAAAGTTCATAAATGAAAGTTAAAATAAGATAGGAAAAGATCGATCCATCTTCTAAGAACGATGAAAAGCATTGATGGTTAACACCAAGATCTCTCTGGGATCTCTTGTTAACAGATGTGATACTCACCCTCTATTAAGGACACAGGTGTGAGTATGTCCCACCTGCTATTGATGCTATGTAAAGTACCAATATTGAATGTTGTATGACTAGCAATATTGGCTAAAATATTTATCATTTATGCTATATTGAGTTATTTTTACAATACAGATTGATGATGTCACAATACAGTAAAACCCCAATTACTTGAACCCTGCATGTTTACTCGAATACCCTTCATTTGTCAAATAGTTTGTTTGGGCCTGCCAGGTTTGTACATATTCAACCAACCTCTGATTTCTTGAACACCATTTCTTCCTCTAACAATTGATCAGGTCCCAACGAATTGGGGTTTAATGTACTCTAAGAGCTAATCCCTATACCCTGTGGGGTTTAATGTACTCTAATCCCTATACCCTGATAGCTAATCCCTATATTCCAACATTTAATCCCAATACTCCGGCAGGTAATCCCATAACTCCAGCAGATAATCTCAATACTTCATTATTTAATCCCAATACTCCAACAGCTTATCCCAATACTTCAACAGATAATCCAAATACTTCAACAGATAATCCCAATACTCCAACAGATAATCCCAATACTTCAACAGATAATCCCAATACTCCAACAGATAATCCCAATACTTCAACAGATAATCCCAATACTTCAACAGATAATCCCAATGCTTCAACAGAAAAACCCCAACAGATAATCCGAATACTCCAACAGATAATCCGAATACTCCAACAGATAATCCCAATACTTCAACAGATAATCCCAATACTTCAACAACTAGTCCCTCAGAGCTTTTTCTGGGGTCTCTCAGGGGCCGATATACGGTCTCATTTCCAATAAGGTTTGGGCTTCAATTTTCCCAATGTCAGGGTGTTTTTCCCAGTCAATTAACTTTGCTAATTTTCTTGAAAATGTAGAAAGAAAAAGTGTGCCCTTCTGTAAACATGTGTTTCTTGCAATTTGATATCATTTTAAAATACATTAGAACTATTTATGCTATATTGGTGATATTATAAGTACCTTCTGAGGCCCTCTGACACAATAATACCAGCATACAAAATACTGAAAATGTGTGGATACGTGTAGTTTTGATTGCCGTGAGAGCAGTGCAGAGTTGCCATGGGCACCATTTTTTTTTGTAATGAGTTCCATATGAAGGGAGATAACTCCGATGAGAAAGGGAGAGTAATGAATGAGATGTACTCCGATGAGAAAGGGAGAGTAATGAATGAGATGTACTATATGTATAATGGCAGTTTTACATTTTATATTTAATGTCATCAAACAAAAATTACAAAATAGTCTAGATGTGTTTTATTTGTTTAATTCATATTACTTTAAAGCAATCCTGAGAATTGCAAATTTAAAAACTTAAAAATTTTACAACTAGAATATGGATTATGGGGATGCTTTCCTTTCTTTCAATTATCAAAATACTATATAAAAAGTATGTTAAATATAGATATAACTAACACAATATACATTCATAGATTATTTTAATTCAAGGAAATATTTTGTTTTTAGGCTGATAATTTTTCCCTATTTCACCCAAGGGCTTTTTCCAAATTCACCTAGAAAAAGCCCTGTCCCAATACTCCAACAGATAATCTCAATACTCCGACAGATAATCCCAATACTCCGACAGATAATCCCAATACTTTAACAGATAATCCCAATACTTCAACAGATAATCCCAATACTTTAACAGCTAATCCCAATACTTCAACAGCTAATCCCAATACTCTGACAGATAATCCCAATACCCCAACAGATAATCCCAATACTCCAACAGATAATCCCAATACTCCAACAGATATCCCAATAATCTGGCAGATAATCCCAGTTCTCCGACAACCAATCCCAATGCTCCTACATTTAATCCCAATACTTCAAAAGCTAATCCCAATAATCTGGCAGATAATTCCAATAATCCAACAGATAATCCCAATACTCCAACAGATAATCCCAATACTCCAACAGTTAATCCCAATACTCCAACAGATAATCCCAATAATCTGGCAGATAATCCCCATTCTCCGACAACCAATCCCAATGCTCCTACATTATATCCCAATACTTCAACAGCTAATTCCAATTCTTCAACAGCTATAATCACAATACTTCAATAGCTAATCACAATAATTCAATAACTAATGTTATTTTCGTTTCATAACATTTATCTTTTCAATGGAAAGATGCAGAGCAAATTGTAAATATTATGGGAAATAAAGAAAATCTTAAAATTTAATTAATATTTTTAATGAGAATATTTAGCTATGACTGCAAAATTATCCAGGTGATTATGACATGCTGTTCCAATAGGTCTGTTGGACAGTATTTTCTTAGCATTCATTTTACAAGAAAAGCAGAATCCTATACTTTTGATTAGGAGATGATGGTAAGTAAGGGATAGAGCGGTCTGTGATCAGGTCAGTCAGTCCATGTTATTTACCTTAATGACGTCACATATACCTGTACTTAACAGTGGTTAGCTATCAAACATTGACTACAGTGAATGGGGCTCCTGCATGGTTGAATGAGAGAGTGTGTAGATATCATAAATAATCAACACAGAACATAAACACCAGCGAACCAGTTGGTGGGGAAGCTTGCCATTACTTGTCAGCTCCCTCCAGTAAATGGAGTGTCTAATCACATGCCTATAGCTAGCTTCAGTAATGTGATGTGAGACAAAACCAAAACATGAGTGTTGGCTAGCTATAAATATATCAGCTGCCCTACTGTTGTGTTAAGTAGGACCTGTATTTACTTCAATATATACACTACACATACACATCTATACACAGACAGTTATATATATTACATTTATAAGCCTCACATCACATGACCAGGAGGTGTTTACACCGCTCTGCGTCCGGCATTGTTTGGGTCTAGTAAATAAGGCCATTTACGTCATTCATTGGTGATTCTGACAAGCTTTTTCAAGTAGTGATATCCTATTCCTCAGCATACATTTTAGCTGGTTATCAGATATAAAGCTGTTTCAGCTCCACCACAGGTTTACTCACTCTCTTATCACTAAGACATGCACGCTGCACCACCACAGCGTCTGGGCTATAAGTCTGAAATGTTTACTTTCATGTCACACACTGGATTTAATCCTGCTGGTAAGCATATTTTCTTGTTGTTATTGTAAGATTCCATTTTAATTCGATTTTCCATACTTTTAAATGTTATTGAACTTTTTTCAGTTTGAGTTTTCTAGTATTGACCCATGCATTGTTTACATTATTGTCAATAATGTACATACAACCAAATTCATTCTCAGTTACTGAGTTGGTAAGTAGCCTTTAATAACACACTCAAAAACAGTACAATCAATAGGTGGGCAGCTTCACATTGGCTACCTTTACAATGAACTAGGTACAAAGGCACTTAGCAAATATAAATGGCTACTACCAAATGCTTTTGATTTAGAATGCTCTTATTCAAATTGTAATGTTGCCATTCTGTTATTGTGTTTTAGTGGTGCTCAGACACAACAAGCCGAGACATGAACACTTTATTAAAAAACATAATTCAGCCTTTGGTAGACATTTAAAAAAATATATTTGAGTGAGTAGTATACTTTTGCCTGAAAAATTTGGCAGTGTGCATTGCATCTCTATGAAGACAGTTAAAAAAGGTCACTGTAAAACAGTTGAATGTTGCATAGTGTTAGCATTATCAAAAACAAATGTTGCTCTAAACACAGACATGTAATGTATACTTATAATTTTACTGGCCATAACTAATACCAACGATTTAAAGTCACATATCTAAATACAACTATTGCCAACCATTTAAAGTCCTAGCTGTTGTCGATCATTTAAATAGAGGATATCTAACAGTATCTTTAGTAATACCAAATATATTTCACGAGTAGGGCTAATATTTTGATATTTTTCACTAGTGCATATAAAGTAGCTGTAATGTATTAGCCCCACGAGTGAAATATATTTGGTATCACCGAAGATACTGTTAGATATGCTGTTAATTACATTTTTAAAGCAAAATCTACCTGGGCAGCTTTTGAGCCTCCCAAATGTCATTTGTAAGCAGTGTTTGATTGGTCAAATCAGAAAAGTGATATTTTTCACTAGTGAATAACTTCAGATATTTCACAGGTAAAAATGAAATAAAGTCCCATATCTAACCACCACTATTGTCGACCAGTTAAAGTACCATATCTAACTACCACTATTGTTGACCAGTTAAAGTCCCATATCTAGCTACCACTATTGCTGACCAGTTAAAGTCCCATATCTAGCTACCACTATTGTCGACCAGTTAAAGTACCATATCTAGCTAACACTATTGTCGACCAGTTAAAGTCCCATATCTAGCTACCACTATTGCTGACCAGTTAAAGTCCCATATCTAGCTACCACTATTGTCGACCAGTTAAAGTCCCATATCTAACTACCACTATTGCTGACCAGTTAAAGTCCCATATCTAACTACCACTATTGCTGACCAGTTAAAGTCCCATATCTAACTACCACTATTGCTGACCAGTTAAAGTCCCATATCTAGCTACCACTATTGTCGACCAGTTAAAGTCCCATATCTAACTACCACTATTGCTGACCAGTTAAAGTACCATATCTAACTACCACTATTGCTGACCAGTTAAAGTCCCATATCTAGCTACCACTATTGCTGACCAGTTAAAGTCCCATATCTAGCTACCACTATTGTCGACCAGTTAAAGTACCATATCTAAATACCACTATTGCTGACCTGTTAAAGTCCCATATCTAACTACCACTATTGCTGACCAGTTAAAGTCCCATATCTAGCTACCACCATTGTCGACCAGTTAAAGTACCATATCTAAATACCACTATTGCTGACCAGTTAAAGTACCATATTTAGCTACCACCATTGCTGACCAGTTAAAGTCCAATATCTAACTACCACTATTGCTGACCAGTTAAAGTCCCATATCTAGCTACCACTATTGTCGACCAGTTAAAGTCCCATATCTCACTACCACTATTGCTGACCAGTTAAAGTCCCATATCTAGCTACCACTATTGCTGACCAGTTAAAGTACCATATCTAGCTACCACTATTGCTGACCAGTTAAAGTACCATATCTAACTACCACTATTGCTGACCAGTTAAAGTCCCATATCTAGCTACCACTATTGCTGACCAGTTAAAGTCCCATATCTAACTACCACTATTGCTGACCAGTTAAAGTCCCATATCTAACTACCACTATTGCTGACCAGTTAAAGTCCAATATCTAACTACCACTATTGCTGACCAGTTAAAGTCCCATATCTAACTACCACTATTGTCGACCAGTTAAAGTCCCATATCTAGCTACCACTATTGCTGACCAGTTAAAGTCCCATGTCTAACTACCACTATTGTCGACCAGTTAAAGTCCCATATCTAGCTACCACTATTGCTGACCAGTTAAAGTCCCATATTTAGCTACCACTATTGTCGACCAGTTAAAGTCCCATATCTAGCTACCACTATTGCTGACCAGTTAAAGTCCCATATCTAACTACCACTATTGTCGACCAGTTAAAGTCCCATATCTAACTACCACTATTGTCGACCTGTTAAAGTACCATATCTAACTACCACTATTGTCGACCTGTTAAAGTCCCATATCTAACTACCACTATTGTCGACCTGTTAAAGTCCCATATCTAACTACCACTATTGTCGACCAGTTAAAGTCCCATATCTAACTACCACTATTGTCGACCTGTTAAAGTCCCATATCTAACTACCACTATTGTCGACCAGTTAAAGTCCCATATCTAACTACCACTATTGTCGACCTGTTAAAGTCCCATATCTAGCTACCACTATTGTCGACCAGTTAAAGTCCCATATCTAACTACCACTATTGCTGACCAGTTAAAGTCCCATATCTAACTACCACTATTACTGACCAGTTAAAGTCCCATATCTAACTACCACTATTGTCGACCAGTTAAAGTACCATATCTAACTTTATTTTGTCCATTTTAAGTAGGAAATTATTCCTACTTTGTCACAATCATCCTTAGAGAAAGATGTATTCAAATTGTAAAATTTGGATTCCTGCCCCTACCCCAGGGGCCAGGGCAGGGCCCCAAAGGGAAAATTATCCCAAACTCAGAGGTACTTCAGCCTATTTCTCTACATGTTAGAAAGATTATCAGGGGCTTTGTTTAATTTGTAAATTTCAGTACCCTGAGCTATCCGTTCCCCCTGGTGGAGGGGGTAAAAGTTTTCTATAGTTTATATAGCGAAATAACACTTTTGGGTATATTGTGTCCATTTTAGTCCCAATCAACCTTGGAGAAAGACATATTCAAACTGTAAAATTTGGATTCCTGCCCCTACCCCAGGGTCCAGGGCGGGGCCAAAAGAAGAAATTATATAAAATTTCAAAAATGTTCTTCCAGGCAGACTCATAGGTAATACTACAGTCTAATTCTCTACATGGATAGAAAGATCATCATGGGCTTCAGTTAATTTGTAAATTTCAGTATCCCTGGACTATAATCCCCATCAGAGAGGGTTCTGGTGAAGTTTACTGTAGTTTATATTGGGAAATAACACTTTTGGGTATATTTTGTCCATATTATTTGAAGAAACCATTCCTACTTTGTGACAATCATTTCAAAAGCTTTAGAATTCTTTTCCTGTAATGACATGACAAATGTTATATTTCACCTAGTTAACATGTTGATTTCATCATTAAAATTGAGCTACCATACCTATAACATTACTCAAGTGACCGCTAAGGCCCTTGGGCCTCTTGTTTGTGTTGCTATTGATATGTTCTTGGTTTTCAACTAAACAATATTTCCTCTAACTCTTTGATGGGGAATGCACTGGAACTTTATTATTGATGAGGTACATTTTGGTTTATCATTTGTGTTTAAGACTTCAAAAAAAAATAATAACTACCTGTTAGAAAATATATATGCACAAGATATATTATGATGATATTGAAATGCTGAAAGAGTGAGTAATACAAATATGTAAAATAAATTCTTTATTGTTGGACCTCAGTCATTATCTATGCTCACGCTGTGATTCCTGTATGGTGGGAAGCTAGGGAGCTAGATGAGGTTATGGAAGGATTCCCCATACCAATTTGACAGAGAGCTAGCAAAGAGACTGGAGATCAAGACAGAATCAGAAAAAAACAGAAAAGGAAGTATAGTCTAGTAGAAAATTGAAATATTGGTCGGTATTGAAAATATTTCGACCGACTAATACACTTTGCGTACACAGTATAGTCTGAAAGACCAAAAGATAAATGAACTTTTGCCCCCTTTCATAGATTTATTTAGAATTTTCATATCAAATATTTCATTTTATTTATGTTATCAATTCCAAAAAAAATTCATTAAACAAAGTTTAATTCTTTTTAAATTTTGTTACAGATTAATTTCCATATTCTTTGGAGATATATACATCATAATAAAGACAGTATATAGTATAAACACTGACCATGCGGTGACCATGTGGTTGTGTTTACAGGCCAAGTTAAGTCCCGCCCCCCAAAATAAATCTTTAAAATGGCGCCTTACCTATTGGCCCATGCAAAATCTTCCAAGTGACGCTAAACCTAGTCACGTGATCACATATCCCTCCGCCGTGAGCAAGGTCTATAACCGACTCACCTAGAAAATATATGCACTGGCCAAAAGAAATAGTTCCCTATGAAAAACCGTAACCATCATCATAAATGCAATTAAATACTTTGCATTTAATTGTTGTTTTATGATGTATGGTTCGCACCCTAAGTCAAGCAGCTGAAGCTATGCAATGGTACAATAGTCAATGAAAACCAGTAAGACATACATGATTGAAAATGGCCGTTTTTATTAAACGACATAATATCAAAATACATGTTACAACACATGCATTACATAACATCCAAATACATGTTACAATACTCACTCTCCTATCAATTAATTGCTTACCACCTGGTTTTTTATGTAGGTTGACCCCGGCCCTTAAGGTCACCGGGTTAAAGGTCAAGGTCAAATTTTATATCTTTTCACTGTTGAATATTTTGTAATGACAGTATGAAGCAAAGTTGTTTGGATTAAGCAAGGATTCAACTGACCAAAAGTCAAGGTCACTGGTTCAAAATTCAAGGTCAAATTTTATAGCTCTTTACTGATTAACATTTTGTTAGAAATTTGATAAGAATTAAAACAAGGAATCAACTGACCAAAAGTCAAGGTCACTGATTCAAAGGTCAAAGAAACTGTTTGTAACTTTCTTTTCATGGAGGCATAGCATATAGTGATTAGTTATGTAACCCGTTGTATACATGTGTGTCAATGTTTGTGACGTCACTCAGGTGTGTTATGTTATACATGTACGTTCTATATATGGACACAGACATTGACTGGTTATTACCATATAAGGTTAATGTGACGGACTGGACTGCACGGACATTTGCACGTACAAGTTCCCGCCACAGCCCGGCACTATATAAGCACTTGCGGCCCTTGGGCCGGGGTCTACATTACATGGTACGTTACCCGTGCCACGTCGATACCGTATAATGGTATATACGTACAGTACAGATAGTGTACTAGGGATTATTCATGCTGCGAAGCATGGATAATTATATAAGTGTCCTTTATTAGGAGCTGTAGGAGCAGCCGTTCCCGGTATGTATATACGTGCTGTATTATTGATACCGCTGTTAATTCATTATAAGTATTTGTGTAATTTGTAATTACTTCGTATCCGCGTTATGTAAGTGTACACGCACTGTACTCTTTGAGTGTGAGTGTAAGAGTGTTTATTCTTCTGTTGTAGGTTTTAATGTACAATATCTTCATAACCACTCATCAACTAAATAAAATGAACTGTCTCAGTGAACCACACTGCTTGTGTTGACTCCGTCTTTCTTGAGCTACCACGACCATTGGCTAAAGTTAAAAACCAGATATACTGAGTTTGAGACACCTAGCGGTAATCTACATAATTAGTGTAAATAAGGGAGACAACTTTTCACATATGACTAAATCTAACTCTGTTCATGTTACATGTTTTGAAACGAACATTTTAGAATCATGCAGAATTACCATATTAGGAAGACTGGTTTACTATGTCACCCTCTTGTGAGTTAAAAACCATCCAATATGGCTGATGTACAAGTATAAACGTTTGCTTCAAACCACATACTTTGAAATATATATGAAGCAGCGATCATGATTGTTGAAACCTCACAACTGATTAAAACCCTTTGGCTGCTAATCGCGACAAAAGTTTTGTTGATAAAATGGCCCTCACTGTTGATCGCAACAAAATTGTTAGTCCAGAAGGAAAATCTGTCGTCTGTGGCTAAATTTGTGTCTAGAAACAAGAGAAGAATACCTCTGATTGGTTCTGATGTCATGACTTTCTATATTTCTATAATACAACAAACAAATGCACAAGAGAACTTGAAGTCAAATTCAGGCGAAACTTTCCTTCCCTAACGTCAATTAGGATAGAAGTAAAAAATTGCAAATTAATCAATAATGGATAAGTTGTATCGTAATCAACAACACTTTTTATAATGGCTAAAGCAGGAAATATCGGGCGAATGAATGACCTTGACCTACTTTCAAGGTCACAGGGGTCAAATATGTTTAAATCTTTCAAACAACTTGTAGCATGCTAAGATGAGGAGCTACCAAGTTTGTTAACCTTTAGGCTACGACATTGCTTTGTATAGCAATGGCTCTCGGTGCTGAATTAGTTATGTTATATCTAATGCAATTTAATATTTGATTTCAAATGATCATAACTTGAAAAATATTTATATTAGGCTTATAAAAGCCTTTTAAATCCCATCTTAGTCATAAAGTTTTGAATGGTTTTGAACCAAATTTGGTCAGAAACATCCTTTGGGTAAATTTTGTGTAAATGGTGACTATGACCCCCCCCCCCCCCCCCCCCCTTGGGCTTAATTTTTAGCCCACCATCATCAGATGGTGGGCTATTCAAATCGCCTTGCGTCCGTGGTCCCTCGTCCGTCCGTCCGTCCGTTAGTCCGTCCGTAAACAATTCTTGTTATCGCTATTTCTCATAAAGTACCGAAGGAATCTTTCTCAAATTTCATGTGTTGGTTCACCTTGGTCCCTAGTTGTGCATATTCCATTTTGGGACCGATCTGAATTCAAGATGGCCGACAGGCAGCCATCTTGGATTTTGACATTTGAACTTTGTTATCCCTATATCTGAGAATGTACTGAATGGATCTTTCTCAAATTTCATGTGTTGGTTCACCTTGGTCCCTAGTTGTGCATATTCCATTTTGGGACCGATCTGAATTCAAGATGGCCGACAGGCAGCCATCTTGGATTTTGACATTTGAACTTTGTTATCCCTATTTCTGAGAATGTACTGAATGGATCTTTCTCAAATTTCACGTGTAGGTTCCCCTTAGTGCTTAGTTATGCATATTGCATTTTGGGACCAATCCGAAAACAACATGGCCGACAGGCAGCCATCTTGGATTTTGACAGTTGAACTTTGTTATCGCTATTTCTGAGAATGTACTGAATGGATCTTTCTCAAATTTCATGTGTTGGTTCACCTTGGTCCCTTGTTGTGTATATTGCATTTTGGGACCGATCTGAATTCAAGATGGCCGACAGGCAGCCATCTTGGATTTTGACATTTGAACTTTGTTATCCCTATTTCTGAGAATGTACTGAATGGATCTTTCTCAAATTTCATATGTAGGTTCCCCTTGGTGCCTAGTTATGCATATTGCATTTTTGGACCAATCCCAAAAAAACAACATGGCCGACAGGCAGCCATCTTGGATTTTGACAGTTGAACTTTGTTATCGCTATTTCTGAGAATGTACTGAATGGATCTTTCTCAAATTTCATGTGTAGGTTCCCCTTGGTGTGTAGTTATGCATATTGCATTTTGGGACCAATCCAAAAACAACATGGCCGACAGGCAGCCATCTTGGATTTTGACAATTGAAGTTTGTTATCGCTATTTCTAAGAAAGTACTGAAGGTATCTTTCTCAAATTTCATGTGTTGGTTCACCTTGGTCAGTAGTTGTGTATATTCCATTTTGGGACCGATCTGAATTCAAGATGGCCGACAGGCAGCCATCTTGGATTTTGACATTTGAACTTTGTTATCGCCATTTCTGAGAATGTACTGAATGGATCTTTCTCAGATTTCATGTGTAGGTTCCCCTTGGTGCCTAGTTATGCATATTACATTTTTGGACCAATCCGAAAACAACATGGCCGACAGGCAGCCATCTTGGATTTTGACAGTTGAACTTTGTTATCGCTATTTCTGAGAATGTACTGAATGGATCTTTCTCAAATTTCATGTGTAGGTTCCCCTTGGTGTGTAGTTATGCATATTGCATTTTGGGACCAATCCAAAAACAACATGGCCGACAGGCAGCCATCTCGGATTTTGACAATTGAAGTTCGTTATGACTATTTCTCAGAAATTACTGAAGGTATCTTTCTCAAATTTCATGTGTTGGTTCACCTTGGTCCCTAGTTGTGTATATGCCATTTTGGGACAGATCAGAAAACAATATGGCCGACAGGCAGCCATCTTGGATTTTGACAATTGAAGTTTGTTATCGCTATTTCTAAGAAAGTACTGAAGGTATCTTTCTCAAATTTCATTTGTTGGTTCACCTTGGTCCCTAGTTGTGCATATTCCATTTTTGGACAGATCGGAAAACAACATGGCCGACAGGCAGCCATCTTGGATTTTGACAATTGAAGTTTGTTATCCCTATTTCTGAGAATATACTGAAGGGAACTTTCACAAATTTCATATGTAGGTTCCTCCTGGTGCCTAGCTATGCTAAGAATAAGGAAACGACAATGTAATTCACAAAAAAAACCAAAAAAATGCATCTGTGTCCCACCAGAGTCTCTGCTCACACTTAATCAACACCTAAGAGACAATCGAAAGAAGAGAAAAGAACCATCTTTCAAAAAACAAACTTAGATCATTTGATGGTGGGCGCAAAGATCCCTCTGGGATCTCTTGTTATCTGACAGAATCATCTGAGATGACATCGATAATGCATTGATATGCAAGTTGAAACAATGGAAATACATCGTAAATTTGAAACAAAAGTTGATTTTTTTCAAAAATTACTCAGTGCCTGGGTCTAGGGAGATAACTCCATTACTTAGCAGGCAAAGAGTTACAAACAATTTCATAAACAATGGGAAATGGTTCACCGACCGATAACTAAAACCATGAAGCTTAGGGACTTTCCCTTAAATGCATGGCCCATGCCCTTAGGCTGCCGCAAAGTATGCGAAAAGAAATGCCCTTGACTCATATTCATATCATGGATCAAGTCTGTTAAAAGCTTCTAGTGACTTTTTCTGACAAATAAAAAAACCTACAACCTTGATTATAACTTGGCTGAAATGTTCATTTAATGAAGTAACAAAGTTTGTGAAAAGAAATGACATTGACCCCTATTCAAGGTCACAGGGGTCAAATTTGTTAAAAACTTTTAACAACTTCTCCTGATCAACCAAAACAACTTCTTCTGAAATACGAAAAGACCTAGAGACATGATATTTGGCCATGCAGTAGCTTCCTTTGGAAGATGCTATTGCAAAAATAAAATCACTTTGACCTTCTTTCAAGGTCACAGGCATCAAATATATCAAAATGTTTTATGGCTTGATTTCGGAAATACCAAAAGGCCTGGAGACATGATAAGCCTTATATGTTTTGCAAAAATAAATCACATTTACTTACTTTCAAGGTTACAGTGGTCAAATTTGTCAAAATCTTCAAATGACTTCTTCTGGAATACTGTTAGGCTTAGAGACTATTATTTTCAGCAGGAATCCTTTTTGGAAGAAACTGAGCAACGTTTTTTCAGTAAAAACCACCTTGACATATAGGGGTGACTATTGAGCACAAATTTACCATTGCGATAGTATTGTGATAGTCAGAATTACTATTAAGATAGTATTGTGATTCTGACAAACTATTGCGATATTATTGTGATAGTCATTGATACCCAATATCATACATTAAAGTGACAAGCACCTTCATTTACAAAATTAGGCCAAAATATTTATCTTTTTAGCCCACCATCATCAGATGGTGGGCTATTCAAATAGCCCTGCGTCCGTGGTCCGTGGTCCGTCCGTCCATCCGTCCGTAAACAATTCTTGTTATCGCTATTTCTCATAAAGTACCAAAGGAATCTTTCTCAAATTTCATGTGTTGGTTCACCTTGGTCCCTAGTTGTGCATATTCCATTTTGGGACCGATCTGAATTCAAGATGGCCGACAGGCAGCCATCTTGGATTTTGACATTTGAAATTTGTTATCCCTATTTCTGAGAATGTACTGAATGGATCTTTCTCAAATTTCATGTGTTGGTTCACCTTGGTCTCTAGTTGTGCATATTCTATTTTGGGACCGATCTGAATTCAAGATGGCCGACAGGCAGCCATCTTGGATTTTGACAGTTGAACTTTGTTATCGCTATTTCTGAGAATGTACTGAATGGATCTTTCTCAAATTTCATGTGTAGGTTCCCCTTGGTGTGTAGTTATGCATATTGCATTTTGGGACCAATCCAAAAACAACATGGCCGACAGGCAGCCATCTTGGATTTTGACAATTGAAGTTTGTTATCGCTATTTCTGAGAATGTACTGAATGGATCTTTCTCAAATTTCATGTGTAGGTTCCCCTTGGTGTGTAGTTATGCATATTGCATTTTGGGACCAATCCAAAAACAACATGGCCGACAGGCAGCCATCTTGGATTTTGACAATTGAAGCTTGTTATCGCTATTTCTAAGAAAGTACTGAAGGTATCTTTCTCAAATTTCATGTGTTGGTTCACCTTGGTCCCTAGTTGTGTATATTCCATTTTGGGACCGATCTGAATTCAAGATGGCCGACAGGCAGCCATCTTGGATTTTGACATTTGAACTTTGTTATCGCTATTTCTGAGAATGTACTGAATGGATCTTTCTCAAATTTCATGTGTAGGTTCCCCTTGGTGTGTAGTTATGCATATTGCATTTTGGGACCAATCCAAAAACAACATGGCCGACAGGCAGCCATCTCGGATTTTGACAATTGAAGTTCGTTATGACTATTTCTCAGAAATTACTGAAGGTATCTTTCTCAAATTTCATGTGTTGGTTCACCTTGGTCCCTAGTTGTGTATATGCCATTTTGGGACAGATCAGAAAACAATATGGCCGACAGGCAGCCATCTTGGATTTTGACAATTGAAGTTTGTTATCGCTATTTCTAAGAAAGTACTGAAGGTATCTTTCTCAAATTTCATTTGTTGGTTCACCTTGGTCCCTAGTTGTGCATATTCCATTTTTGGACAGATCGGAAAACAACATGGCCGACAGGCAGCCATCTTGGATTTTGACAATTGAAGTTTGTTATCCCTATTTCTGAGAATATACTGAAGGGAACTTTCACAAATTTCATATGTAGGTTCCTCCTGGTGCCTAGCTATGCTAAGAATAAGGAAACGACAATGTAATTCACAAAAAAAAACAAAAAAATGCATCTGTGTCCCACCAGAGTCTCTGCTCACACTTAATCAACACCTAAGAGACAATCGAAAGAAGAGAAAAGAACCATCTTTCAAAAAACAAACTTAGATCATTTGATGGTGGGCGCAAAGATCCCTCTGGGATCTCTTGTTATCTGACAGAATCATCTGAGATGACATCGATAATGCATTGATATGCAAGTTGAAACAATGGAAATACATCGTAAATTTGAAACAAAAGTTGATTTTTTTCAAAAATTACTCAGTGCCTGGGTCTAGGGAGATAACTCCATTACTTAGCAGGCAAAGAGTTACAAACAATTTCATAAACAATGGGAAATGGTTCACCGACCGATAACTAAAACCATGAAGCTTAGGGACTTTCCCTTAAATGCATGGCCCATGCCCTTAGGCTGCCGCAAAGTATGCGAAAAGAAATGCCCTTGACTCATATTCATATCATGGATCAAGTCTGTTAAAAGCTTCTAGTGACTTTTTCTGACAAATAAAAAAACCTACAACCTTGATTATAACTTGGCTGAAATGTTCATTTAATGAAGTAACAAAGTTTGTGAAAAGAAATGACATTGACCCCTATTCAAGGTCACAGGGGTCAAATTTGTTAAAAACTTTTAACAACTTCTCCTGATCAACCAAAACAACTTCTTCTGAAATACGAAAAGACCTAGAGACATGATATTTGGCCATGCAGTAGCTTCCTTTGGAAGATGCTATTGCAAAAATAAAATCACTTTGACCTTCTTTCAAGGTCACAGGCATCAAATATATCAAAATGTTTTATGGCTTGATTTCGGAAATACCAAAAGGCCTGGAGACATGATAAGCCTTATATGTTTTGCAAAAATAAATCACATTTACTTACTTTCAAGGTTACAGTGGTCAAATTTGTCAAAATCTTCAAATGACTTCTTCTGGAATACTGTTAGGCTTAGAGACTATTATTTTCAGCAGGAATCCTTTTTGGAAGAAACTGAGCAACGTTTTTTCAGTAAAAACCACCTTGACATATAGGGGTGACTATTGAGCACAAATTTACCATTGCGATAGTATTGTGATAGTCAGAATTACTATTAAGATAGTATTGTGATTCTGACAAACTATTGCGATATTATTGTGATAGTCATTGATACCCAATATCATACATTAAAGTGACAAGCACCTTCATTTACAAAATTAGGCCAAAATATTTATCTTTTTAGCCCACCATCATCAGATGGTGGGCTATTCAAATAGCCCTGCGTCCGTGGTCCGTGGTCCGTCCGTCCATCCGTCCGTAAACAATTCTTGTTATCGCTATTTCTCATAAAGTACCAAAGGAATCTTTCTCAAATTTCATGTGTTGGTTCACCTTGGTCCCTAGTTGTGCATATTCCATTTTGGGACCGATCTGAATTCAAGATGGCCGACAGGCAGCCATCTTGGATTTTGACATTTGAAATTTGTTATCCCTATTTCTGAGAATGTACTGAATGGATCTTTCTCAAATTTCATGTGTTGGTTCACCTTGGTCTCTAGTTGTGCATATTCCATTTTGGGACCGATCTGAATTCAAGATGGCCGACAGGCAGCCATCTTGGATTTTGACATTTGAACTTTGTTATCGCCATTTCTGAGAATGTACTGAATGGATCTTTCTCAGATTTCATGTGTAGGTTCCCCTTGGTGCCTAGTTATGCATATTACATTTTTGGACCAATCCGAAAACAACATGGCCGACAGGCAGCCATCTTGGATTTTGACAGTTGAACTTTGTTATCGCTATTTCTGAGAATGTACTGAATGGATCTTTCTCAAATTTCATGTGTAGGTTCCCCTTGGTGTGTAGTTATGCATATTGCATTTTGGGACCAATCCAAAAACAACATGGCCGACAGGCAGCCATCTTGGATTTTGACAATTGAAGCTTGTTATCGCTATTTCTAAGAAAGTACTGAAGGTATCTTTCTCAAATTTCATGTGTTGGTTCACCTTGGTCCCTAGTTGTGTATATTCCATTTTGGGACCGATCTGAATTCAAGTTGGCCGACAGGCAGCCATCTTGGATTTTGACATTTGAACTTTGTTATCCCTATTTCTGAGAATGTACTGAATGGATCTTTCTCAAATTTCATGTGTAGGTTCCCCTTGGTGCCTAGTTATGCATATTGCATTTTTGGACCAATCCGAAAACAACATGGCCGACAGGCAGCCATCTTGGATTTTGACAGTTGAACTTTGTTATCGCTATTTCTGAGAATGTACTGAATGGATCTTTCTCAAATTTCATGTGTTGGTTCACCTTGGTCCCTAGTTGTGTATATTCCATTTTGGGACAGATCAGAAAACAATATGGCCGACAGGCAGCCATCTTGGATTTTGACAATTGAAGTTTGTTATCGCTATTTCTAAGAAAGTACTGAAGGTATCTTTCTCAAATTTCATTTGTTGGTTCACCTTGGTCCCTAGTTGTGCATATTCCATTTTTGGACAGATCGGAAAACAACATGGCCGACAGGCAGCCATCTTGGATTTTGACAATTGAAGTTTGTTATCCCTATTTCTGAGAATATACTGAAGGGAACTTTCACAAATTTCATATGTAGGTTCCTCCTGGTGCCTAGCTATGCTAAGAATAAGGAAACGACAATGTAATTCACAAAAAAACCCCCAAAAAAATGCATCTGTGTCCCACCAGAGTCTCTGCTCACACTTAATCAACACCTAAGAGACAATCGAAAGAAGAGAAAAGAACCATCTTTCAAAAAACAAACTTAGATCATTTGATGGTGGGCGCCAAGATCCCTCTGGGATCTCTTGTTTTTCCATTTAAATTTAATTGTAATATTCAATTATTAATTAAAATTACGACATTAAAACTTGATGATTGTTTCTTTAAATGATGCCTTTTAGGTAATAACAAATACTAGTGATGAAATGATCAATACTATTGCAATAGTCACATAATACTGCGATTGTCCATTGTATTGCCACTTTACTGTTGTGATTGAACTATTGCGTTGCATCAATAATTTGATACATTTATTGTTACACCCCTATTGACATATACCTTCAATGATACAGGAGTCAAATAGGTTTTAATTTTAATGTGTTCTTTAGAATGACTAAGTCATTAACTACGTAAACTATAAGATTTTAGACCACTTTAAGGTTACAAATATGATATAAATACTAGGTGAGCGATGCAGGTCCATTGGGCCTCTTGATTTTGTAAACTTTGTGTTTAGTTATGATTCAATTGACTATATACACAAAACCTCGGCACGAGGAAAAACAAATGATCATGACTTTGTACTTAATTGCATTATTTAGCTGAATAAGAAAAGCTTTTCGCAGTGAAAAACACTGCGAAATGATAAACTTCCCTTACTTTTAGCCCACCCGATGATGGTGGGCTATTCAAATCACCCTGCGTCTGTGGTTCGTGGTCAGTCCGTCTGTCAGACGTCCTTCCTTCCTAAAATTGTTTTAGCTCACCTGGTCTGAAGGACCATGGTGAACTTATGCCATACCATGGCGTCCGTCGTTCGTCCGTCGTCTGTCAACAATTCTTTAAACGACTTCTTCTCCATAACCACTGATTGGAAATCAGTGAAGAACTGAATGGATCTTTCTCAAATTACATCTATAGGTTCCCCTTGGTCCCTAGTTGTGCCCTTTTGATTTAGGGACTGATAGGGAAAACATAATGGCTGAAAGCCAGCCATCTTGGATTTTGAAATGAAAGTTTGTTATCGCTATTTCTTGAGAAGGACTTGATGGATCTTTCCCAAATTTCATATGCAGGTTCCCCTTGGTCCCTAGTTGTGCTGTATTGAATTTAGGACTGATCGTAAAAAATGAAGTGGCTGACAGATGGCCATCTTGAATTTTGACCATAAAAAATTGTGTTTGTTATATCTTGTGAAGTATTGGATGGATCTTTCCCAAATTTCATGCAGGTTCCCTTTGGTCCTTAGTTGTGCTGTATTGATTTTGGGACTGATCGAAAAAAACAAAATTGCTTACAGACGGCCATCTTGGATGTTGACAATGAAATTTTTTATCTTTACATCTTGTGAAGCATTAGATGGATCTTTCCCAAATTTTATTTGCAGGTTCTCCTTGTTAATAAATACAAAATAGATCTCTCTTTAAGTTTTGGATTTCAGAACTTAGCAGAAAAACAAAACTCCTGATTAGACACCTTCTTTCAATTATTATTAATTTTCACAAGAAAGTTCATAGCACTAGGAAAAAAATACATACCGTATTTTACCGGGAATAAGCCCCCTCCCACGAATAAGCCCCCTCCCCACTTTGGTAAAGGTTCTTGGAACAGGGTGGGAGCCTGGGAATAAGCCCCCACCCTAAATTTTGTCTTTCTCTCAATAAAAAGCTTGTTACTTTCTTTTTAATTTTGTGTCTGAACATAAAATATCTCAAACTGTGTGCAAAAGAAATATCTATAAGGCTCAACTTGAAATAAAACATTGTTAAGCTGGTGTTAAGAACACCATACTTTCATGTTTGAACTGGTTGTGCATTTTGCAAACTTTGAACAAAAACGGAATATTATTCTTGTACTTGATCCATTATATGCAAGTCTGTATTGAAAAAGAAAATAAAGAAAATATATTTTATAATGATAAAGCAAAAGTAAATTCATTTTGAAGTAGTTTGTTGCCAAGTAGTTTGTTTCAAATCTAACCTTTCTGTCAATATTAGTTCGTTAAAATTGTCATTCTGAAATTTGTATCAACCGGCTCTTTGAGAAAACAAGATGGCTGCCTTCAGATGGCCTTAGCGTTTTTTGGAAGACTTTTATCCATAAATACATGTCTCTTGCTCTTAATGCTTCCAGACTCAATGCAGATAAGTTGGTTTGTTGTTTTTGTATGATTCATGCATTGGTTTTGTGTTAATTTTACCTTGTTTACTCAAATTTCATAAGCCATCTACTGCCTTGCAGGCCTATCACAAATCTCGTAATGGCAGTAGCCAAATGACAAGCAGTCTTATTGTCATGATATTAATTCCTTTTACACATCTGAATGTTATTATTGTATCTTAATGAATACTTATTAACTTATAAATGAAAATTCATTCAAAATGATGCTTGATAAATTGAATTATCTCAACCAATTGCTAATAGAAAATCTGTTAACAGCACCCATCAATCGGTGAATGGCATCAATTTGTAGTGACTGTTTTTAAATATTCTGAATGTAAATTGCTATTTTAACAAAACAAACAACTAGAATTACATACTGGTATAGTGTGGACTGAGTTCCTAGATCAAAACAGTAGAATATCCAAAATGGCGGACTTATGTGAACAGGGGTGTATTCGGGAATAAGACCCCTCCCTACTTTTGATCAATTATTTTTCTCAGGGGGTGGGGGCTTATTCCCGGTCAAATACGGTAAATGAAAGTTAAAATAAGAATGGAAAAGATCCATCTTTCTAAGAATGAATGAAAATCATGACTGGTGGGCGCCAAGATCCCTCTTGGATCTCTTGTTTCCTCAGTTCCTTTAACTCTTTCGGCGCCAAATAACCTTGTCCATCCTTCGACAATTCTTATCGCAATTTCTTGAGAATTACTGAATGGATCATTCTCAAATGTTGCCTAGTTGTGCATGATCCATTTTCTGACAGATCTGATAAAAAATATGGCTGACAGGCAGCCATCTTGGATTTGTGAGTAATAGTTTGTTATCGCTATTTCTTGAGAAGTACTATTGATGGATCATTCTCAAATTTCATATGTAGGTTCCCCATAGTGCCTGGTTGTGCATAGTACATTTTCGGACAGATTCGATAAACAGTATGGCCGACAGGCGGCCATCTTGGTTTTGTGAGTAATAATTTGTTATCGCTATATTCTCAAATTTCATATGAAGGTTCCCCTTGGTGCCTAGTTGTGCATGGTTCATTTTGGACAGATCTGGCAAACAATATTGCTGACATGTGGCCATCTTGGATTTGTAATGGTTTGTTATCACTATTTTTTGAGGAGTATATGGAATGGATCATTCCCAAATTTCATATGTAGGTTTTTCCTGGTGATTAGTTTTGCCCTTTCAATTTTGGGCCTGATCAGAAAAACAAAATGGCTTACAGATGGCCATCTTTGATTTTGACATTGAAAATTTATTGCTATTTCTTGAGAAATATTAAAGGGATCTTTCTCAAATTTCATATGTATTAGGATCTTTTGATTTTGAGACTAATCTGAAAGAAAAATGGGTGACAGATGGCCATCTTGGTTTTGACAATGAAAATTTCTTGCTTCCACTCTTTCAACTAATATTGCCTTTTTGTGTCGCCTGAAAAGGCGACATATAGGGATCACTATGTTGGCGGCGGCGTCTGCACCAACAGTTTCCGTGCGATAACTTGAGTTTCTTTGGGCCAATCAAACTCAAACTTCATACGGTGCTTCCTTACTAAAAGTGCTCGCTTGGGATTGCTTTTCAGAGTCAAAGGTCAAAGGTCAAGGTCACTGTTGCTATAAATAGAAAATCGGTTTCCATGCGATGACTTTAGTTTCCTTGGGCCAATCAAACTCAAACTTCTTACAATGCATCATTACCAAAAATGCCTTCTTGGGATTGCTTTTCAGGGTCGAAGGTCAAAGGTCAAGGTCACTTGCTATAAATAGAAAATCTGTTTGAGTGCAGTTACTTCAGTATCTCCCAACTTGCTGCGCAGGTGACACATCCACTTCAGTGGAATTCTTGTCTTAAGAGGAATTCTCGAATTTTACAGAACTAAAATTCAATACAAAAGTGTAAGAGAAAAGAAGGGAAATGATCCATCAATTTAAGAACAGATAAAGATTGTCTTTGGTGGGTGCCAAGATCTCTCGGGGATCTCTTGGGACTTTTGGGACAAAGTAAAGTCTAAAATAATAATAATGATAAACAGATCAGAAACAATACATAAAGGTCTTTCACCAGTTGGTGAAAAGCCCTATAATAAACAGAACAGAAACAATAGGTCTTTCACCATTTGGTGAAAAGCTCTATAATGAATTACTCATTAGCAAAGCTTTGTGTCAAAATGACTATATATATGCATGATATACTTTGCCGTTGATTTGATGAAGAGTGCTGTTACTTAATTCACTGTGTCATTGATGGCACTGTATACACACACACCTGTACAGGTAACGAGTAGGCTTGTCTACCTGTACTAGATCAGTATACATGATAGGTAAATCTGCTAGCCCCGGGGCATTACTCCTTATTCATATATAAGTCAACTTGGCATGGATGTCACGTTTACCACCTACTTTTGTGAATTATATTCAAACCATGCGGCTGACATTGGAGGGCCAGTAACATGCTTCTGTTCCGGTGTTGTAACATCGATATCTAATATCAGGTGTCACAGTGATTGTCCAGCATGTCATTTGTAAAATTTAAAGATGATTTTTGAGGTTTTTGTTAGTGTGTAATATGGGAATATCAGATTTCATGGGATGAAGTTTCACGCTTGATAGACGTGTCAGTGTTATGTGATTATTGCATTTTTTTTTTCAATTGTTTAGGAGATGAAAAATACACTGGATAATAATAGGAATGAGGAGTGGGGATTATTTCAATTGTGATTTATCTTCTGATCAATTTACTTTGTGATATTGCAAGATAAAATATTGGATTATATCAGTGGAAATTAGAGTGGAATTCGAAGGTTGATTTTCATCAAGTGAATATGGAAAGTGGATAATATGTCGTGATTTCTGTTACAATGGATGTGATTCGATATCGTAGTGGCAAAATGTACCACAGGAGAAAACCTAGGTTGTCTGGCTGTCCATTGCATGGCTTTCATAGCAAAAGTAAGTATGATTAATGTATCAGTTCACAGAGCAAGACTTTCTGGTTTCTTTGACCTGTCAGGTTCATTAAAAGGTAGAAATTGTCATTGTACGATGGTAACGGAGCATGCAATAGATCTAAAGACTGTGCGTTTATGTGTGCGATTCTAATCGCACACACGCACGATTTGGTACAATTGGTCAATAAATATTACGGAATGAAAAAAATGTGGAACCCTCTTGTCGAAAAACTATATAAATTCGCATCATATTTATTGGGATCATGTTGATTTTATAAATATGTATCCATTGTAATATAAACAGTATTACAGTGACTAGGAGACAGTCAAGTGCGGGGTCAGCTCCAAGGTAACAGAACAGGTAAATAACATGTCAGAGTTTTCCCTGTCCCGTGTCCGGGGATCCACTACACTGTACGACAGCCATTATACAGAGCGACCGTTATGAAAACAAACTGGACTCTTATAATTAGTTATTTGAACACCCCCTCCCCTTTGAACACCTAGTCCCCTCCCCTCCCCACCAATGTACCTGTGTTTTCACACCTAGGCGAGTGTTGTAAGTGCCCCGGGTCTATGTACAGGTATAACTTGGTAAAAACTGGGAATATTTACCTGAACGAGAACTGTCAATATGGGTTGAAAGTTGACATGTGTCTATTTGGTTTGTTTAAAAAACTACAAAAAGACTATTCCTAATTCTAAGAAATATATATATGTAAATATCAAATAATGAATGTTGTTAAAATATAGAAACATGCTTAAAACAACTAGCGCGAAACCGTATATTAGTGTTAAGCCATTTCTCATTTTACATCAACCACGATTGTCATCGTACAATGTTAGTTTATCGTGCGCCCACATGTGCGTTGGAAATAATTGCCCAGGATCGCATCGTTCGTACATTGGCATACACCGTTCACCCATCATGCGCACACCGCACATTGTGTAACGTTGTGCGATCCCACAACTGTATCTGCTTTCTAATCTACTGGACAATTGAAAGCTATTGAGAATTAAGAAAACACTGACAAAGATAATTTAGAGACTTAAGGTATCCAAGGACCGTATGTATGAGGTATCCAAAGACCGTATGTATGAGTTATCCAAGGACTGTATGTATGAGTTAACCAAGGACCGTATGTATGAGGTATCCAAAGGCCGTATGTATGAGTTAACCAAGGACCGTATGTATGAGTTATCCAAGGACCGTATGTATGAGGTATCCAAGGACCGTATGTATGAGGTATCCAAGGACCGTATGTATGAGTTATCCAAGGACCGTATGTATGAGGTATCCAAAGGCCGTATGTATGAGTTATCCAAGGACTGTATGTATGAGTTATCCAAGGACCGTATGTATGAGTTATCCAAGGACCGTAAGTATGAGTTATCCAAGGACCGTATGTATGAGGTATCCAAGGACCGTATGTATGAGTTATCCAAGGACCGTATGTATGAGTTATCCAAGGACCGTATGTATGAGGTATCCAAGGACCGTATGTATGAGTTATCCAAGGACCGTATGTATGAGTTATCCAAGGACTGTATGTATGAGTTATCCAAGGACCGTATGTATGAGGTATCCAAGGACCGTATGTATGAGTTATCCAAGGACCGTATGTATGAGGTATCCAAGGACTGTATGTATGAGGTATCCAAGGACCGTATGTATGAGTTATCCAAGGACCGTATGTATGAGTTAACCAAGGACCGTATGTATGAGTTATCCAAGGACCGTATGTATGAGTTATCCAAGGACCGTATGTATGAGTTATCCAAGGACCGTATGTATGAGTTAACCAAGGACCGTATGTATGAGTTATCCAAGGACCGTATGTATGAGTTATCCAAGGACCGTATGTATGAGTTATCCAAGGACCGTATGTATGAGTTATCCAAGGACCGTATGTATGAGTTCACCAAGGACCGTATGTATGAGTTATCCAAGGACCGTATGTATGAGGTATCCAAGGACTGTATGTATGAGGTATCCAAGGACTGTATGTATGAGGTATCCAAGGACCGTATGTATGAGTTATCCAAGGACCGTATGTATGAGGTAACCAAGGACCGTATGTATGAGTTATCCAAGGACCGTATGTATGAGTTATCCAAGGACCGTATGTATGAGTTATCCAAGGACCGTATGTATGAGGTATCCAAGGACTGTATGTATGAGGTATCCAAGGACCGTATGTATGAGTTATCCAAGGACCGTATGTATGAGGTAACCAAGGACCGTATGTATGAGGTAACCAAGGACCGTATGTATGAGTTATCCAAGGACCGTATGTATGAGGTATCCAAGGACTGTATGTATGAGGTATCCAAGGACCGTATGTATGAGTTATCCAAGGACCGTATGTATGAGTTATCCAAGGACCGTATGTATGAGTTATCCAAGGACCGTATGTATGAGTTATCCAAGGACCGTATGTATGAGTTATCCAAGGACCGTATGTATGAGGTATCCAAGGACCGTATGTATGAGGTATCCAAGGACCGTATGTATGAGTTAACCAAGGACCGTATGTATGAGTTATCCAAGGACCGTATGTATGAGTTAACCAAGGACCGTATGTATGAGGTATCCAAGGACCGTATGTATGAGTTATCCAAGGACCGTATGTATGAGGTATCCAAGGACCGTATGTATGAGGTATCCAAGGACCGTATGTATGAGTTAACCAAGGACCGTATGTATGAGTTATCCAAGGACCGTATGTATAAGTTAACCAAGGACCGTATGTATGAGTTATCTAGGGGTTAATGACTACATTGACCTGGTGACATCATGTCACCTACTGTATTCTATAGACCTGCGTATAACCTTCAGCAAACACATAGAAATGCTAGTTATGCAAGATTTGATTTATTCTACTATCAAATACTTTTGATACTGTTTTCAAAATCAAAGACATATGTTCTGAAGAAAATATCATATGATATTCTTGAATTGGCTTTTCATACAATAAGCTAACAACAAAGGGTTTAAATAACAACTTCAATTAACTTTTGTCTTAGATAGCATGAACAGGTGTTTGATACCATCAACTAAAAATGTACTCACCTGAGAGACAATATTGTTCCGATGGAGAGTTACTTACAAGATGTGCTATACATATGTTTATCACGGGATTGCCGTATTATGCAGTGTATACTCAGGTCATATTTTTGCATATCATATGTGTTTGTGACCTATCAGCCCTGTGATTTGTTGCAAGTTTCAGTTCACCTGGCCTGTCGAGTGAGCATATATGCCATATGGTTCATCATCTGTCGTCAACTTTTACTTCAACAACTTCTTCTCAATAACCAAAAGGCCAAGCTTGTACTGAATCCTGTAGCAGTACTTTAACTCCTCTGGCTATTCTATAAGCAATGCAATTTTTCTCTGTTTGCATTCTTAACAATGAAAACTACCTATAACATAACATAGGTACCCATTGCGGCCCTCAGTCTCTTGTTCAATGATCTGAAATTTTGTATTTCCTCTTTTTCAGAAATCAATCCATCTCCACTAGCTTCCCCGGTGCTTAGTCGACGCCCACCACAGTCAAATTTCTTTGCAGACCATCAGTTACAGCAACAAATTGCATCGCTGAAGCAACAACAAGATCTGCAGCAACAGCTTCTACTGCAGCAGTTCCAACAGCAGCAACAACAGTTAGCCCAGGAACATGAACAGCAGCTTCAGGAGCACATTAAGGTCAACATGGTATGTACAAGGTCAAACATATATGTCAAGGACTGTAGGCTTAATTTATCAGGGATATATGTTGGGTGAGGGGCTACCGCATTTGTTCAAATGAATGACCTTCCTCCATATTCAAAGTAAAAAATGTCTTTAAACTTTTTAATATCTTCTTCTGAAGGTCAAAAATGACTACATTAAAGACATTTTTAGCCACCATCATCAAATGGTGGGCTATTCAAATCAAACGGAGTCTGTTTGTCCTTAAACAATTCTTGTTGTCGCTATATCTTGAGAAGTACTGAATGGATCTTTTTCAAATTGCGTATATACGTTCCTCTTAGTCCCTATATAGTTGTGCCCTTTTGATGTTGGGACTGATCAGAAAAACAAAATAGTTGAAAGGCGGACATTTGATTTTGTCATTGAAAGGCTATTGCTATTTCTTGAGAATCTTCCCAAAAATTCAAATGTATAGGTCCCTCTTGGTCCTTATAGTTGTGTTATTAGGGCTTTTCACCAACTGGTGAAAAGACCTATTGTTTCTGTTATGTTCATTAGGGCTTTTCACCAACTGTTGAAAAGACCTATTGTTTCTGTTATCAGCCCTGGCACCGTCATCAGTTTGTGGGATATTCAAATTGCCCTTCGTCCGTTGTCTGTGGTCCGTCTGCCTTCCATGGTCCATCCATCGTCTGTCCTTAAACAATTCTTGTTATCGCTATTTCTTGAGAAGTACTTAATGGATCTTCCTCAAATTTCATATGCAGGTTCCTCTCGTTAAAGAAATACAAGATGGATTTAGAATTTGGAAATGATCAGAAAAACAAAACTGCTGACAAGAGACCTTCTCTCAACTATTTAATTTTCCGGAGAAATTCATAAAACTAAGATTAAATACATAAATGAAAGTTTAGAAAAGATATGAAAAGATCCATCTTTCTAAGAATGAATGAAATCAATGGTGGGCGCCAAGATCCCTCAAGGATCTCTGGTGTTTCTTATTATTAGGGTTATTATGACAAGGGAGTATGAGTGAAATCAAACTTATTGTGACAACAGAGTATAAGTGAAATCAAACTTATTGTGACAACGGAGTATGGATGAAATCAAACTTATTGTGACAACAGAGTATTGGTGAAATAAAACTTATTGTGACAACGGAGTATGGATGAAATCAAACTTATTGTGACAAGGGAGTATGGATGAAATCAAACTTATTCTGAGAACAGAGTATGAGTGAAATCAAACTTTTTGTGACAAGGGAGTATGGATGAAATCAAACTTATTGTGACAACAGAGTATTGGTGAAATCAAACTTATTGTGACAACGGAGTATGGATGAAATCAAACTTATTGTGACAACAGAGTATTAGTGAAATAAAACTTATTGTGACAAGGTAGTATGAGTGAAATCAAACTTATTGTGACAAGGGAGTATGGATGAAATCAAACTTATTGTGAGAACAGAGTATTGGTGAAATCAAACTTATTGTGACAACGGAGTATGGATGAAATCAAACTTATTGTGACAACAGAGTATTAGTGAAATAAAACTTATTGTGACAAGGTAGTATGAGTGAAATCAAACTTATTGTGACAAGGTAGTATGGATGAAATCAAACTTATTGTGACAAGGTAGTATGGATGAAATCAAACTTATTGTGACAAGGGAGTATGGATAAAATCAAACTTATTGTGACAAGGGAGTATGGATGAAATCAAACTTATTGTGACAAGGTAGTATGGATGAAATCAAACTTATTGTGACAAGGGAGTATGGATAAAATCAAACTTATTGTGACAATGGAGTATTGGTAAAATCAAACTTATTGTGAGAACAGAGTATTGGTAAAATCAAACTTATTGTGACAACAGAGTATTAGTGAAATCAAACTTATTGTGACAAAAGAGTATTGGTAAAATCAAACTTATTGTGAGAACAGAGTATTGGTAAAATCAAACTTATTGTGACAACAGAGTATGAGTGAAATCCAACTTATTATGACAACAGAGTATTGGTTAAATCAATCTTATTGTGACAATAGAGTATTAGTGAAATCAAACTTATTGTGACAACAGAGTATTAGTGAAATAAAACTTATTGTGACAAGGTAGTATGGATGAAATCAAACTTATTGTGACAACGGAGTATAAGTGAAATAAAACTTATTGTGACAACAGAGTGTTAGTGAAATAAAACTTATTGTGACAATGGAGTATGGATGAAATCAAACTTATTGTGACAACGGAGTATTAGTGAAATCAAACTTATTGTGACAACAGAGTATTGGTAAAATCAAACTTATTGTGACAACAGAGTATTAGTGAAATACAACTTATTGTGACAACAGAGTATTGGTGAAATCAAACTTATTGTGACAACAGAGTATTAGTGAAATGAATCTTATTGTGACAACAGAGTATTAGTGAAATACAACTTATTGTGACAACGGAGTATTAGTGAAATCAAAATTATTGTGACAACAGAGTATTGGTGAAATAAAACTTATTGTGACAAGGTAGTATGGATGAAATCAAACTTATTGTGACAACAGAGTATTAGTGACATCAAACTTATTGTGACAACAGAGTATGAGTGAAATCAAACTTAATGTGACAACGGAGTATGGATGAAAGCAAACTTATTGTGAGAACAGAGTATTAGTGACATGAAACTTATTGTGACAACGGAGTATTGGTGAAATCAAACTTATTGTGACAAGGGAATATGGATGAAATCAAACTTATTGTGACAACAGAGTATGGATGAAATCAAACTTATTGTGACAACGGAGTATTAGTGAAATCAAACTTATTGTGACAACAGAGTATTGGTAAAATCAAACTTATTGTGACAAGGTAGAATGGATGAAATCAAACTTATTGTGACAACAGAGTATGAGTGAAATCAAACTTATTGTGACAACAGAGTATGAGTGAAATCAATTTTATTGTGACAAGGTAGTATGGATGAAATCAAACTTATTGTGACAACAGAGTATGAGTGAAATCAAACTTATTGTGACAACAGAGTATTAGTGAAATCAAACTTATTGTGACAACGGAGTATGGATGAAATCAAACTTATTGTGACAACAGAGTATTAGTGAAATCAAACTTATTGTGACAACAGAGTATGAGTGAAATCAAACTTATTGTGACAACGGAGTATGGATGAAATCAAACTTATTGTGACAACAGAGTATTGGTAAAATCAAACTTATTGTGACAAGGTAGTATGGATAAAATCAAACTTATTGTGACAACAGAGTATTAGTGAAATCAAACTTATTGTGACAACAGAGTATTGGTAAAATCAAACTTATTGTGACAAGGTAGTATGGATGAAATCAAACTTATTGTGACAAAGGAATATAGATGAAATCAAAATTATTGTGACAACAGAGTATCGATGAAATCAAACTTATTGTGACAACAGAGTATCGATGAAATCAAACTTATTGTGACAACAGAGTATTGGTGAAATCAAACTTATTGTGAGAACAGAGTATTGGTGAAATCAAACTTATTGTGACAACAGAGTAAGGATGAAATCAAACTTATTGTGAGAACAGAGTATTAGTGAAATCAAACTTATTGTGACAACGGAGTATAAGTGACATCAATCTTATTGTGAGAACAGAGTATTAGTGAAATGAAACTTATTGTGACAACAGAGTATTAGTGAAATCAAACTTATTGTGAGAACAGAGTATTGGTGAAATCAAACTTATTGTGACAGCGGAGTATGGATGAAATCAAACTCATTGTGAGAACAAGAGTATTGGTGAAATCAAACTTATTGTGACAAAGTAGTATGAGTGAAATCAAACTTATTGTGACAATGGAGTATGGATAAAATCAAACTTATTGTGACAACAGAGTATTAGTGACATCAAACTTATTGTGACAACAGAGTATTAGTGAAATCAAACTTAATGTGACAACGAAGTATGGATGAAATCAAACTTATTGTGACAACAGAGTATTAGTGACATCAAACTTATTGTGAGAACAGAGTATTAGTGACATCAAACTTATTGTGACAACGGAGTATTGGTGAAATCAAACTTATTGTGACAAGGGAATATGGATGAAATCAAACTTATTGTGACCACGGAGTATGGATGAAATCAAACTTATTGTGACAACGGAGTATTAGTGAAATCAAACTTATTGTGACAACAGAGTATTAGTGAAATCAAACTTATTGTGACAATGGAGTATGGATGAAATCAAACTTATTGTGACAAGGGAGTATGAGTGAAATAAAACTTATTGTGACAAAGGAATATAGATGAAATCAAACTTATTGTGACAACGGAGTATGAATGAAATCAAACTTATTGTGACAACAGAGTATTGGTGAAATCAAACTTATTGTGAGAACAGAGTATTGGTGAAATCAAACTTATTGTGACAACAGAGTAAGGATGAAATCAAACTTATTGTGAGAACAGAGTATTAGTGAAATCAAACTTATTGTGACAACAGAGTATTAGTGACATCAAACTTATTGTGACAACAGAGTATTAGTGAAATTAAACTTATTGTGAGAACAGAGTATTGGTGAAATAAAACTTATTGTGACAAGGTAGTATGAGTGAAATCAAACCTATTGTGACAGCGGAGTATGGATGAAATCAAACTTATTGTGAGAACAGAGTATGGATAAAATCAAACTGATTGTGACAACAGAGTATTAGTGACATCAAACTTATTGTGACAACAGAGTATGAGTGAAATCCAACTTATTGTGACAAGGGAGTATGGATGAAATCAAACTTATTGTGACAACGGAGTATGGATGAAATCAAACTTATTGTGAGAACAGAGTATTAGTGAAATAAACTTATTGTGACAACAGAGTATTAGTGAAATCAAACATATTGTGACAACAGAGTATTAGTGAAATGAAACTTATTGTGACAACAGAGTATGGATGAAATCAAACTTATTGTGACAACAGAGTATTAGTAAAATAAAACTTATTGTGACAAGGGAGTATGAGTGAAATAAAACTTATTGTGACAAGGGAGTATGGATGAAATCAAACTTATTGTGACAACGGAGTATGGATGAAATCAAACTTATTGTGAGAACAGAGTATTAAGGAAATCAAAGTTATTGTGACAAAGTAGGATGAGTGAAATCCAACTTATTGTGACAACAGAGTATTAGTGAAATAAATTTTATTGTGACAAGGGAGTATGAGTGAAATCAAACTTATTGTGACAAGGGGATATTGAACAAATTAAACTTATTGTGACAAGGGAGTATGGATGAAATCAAACTTATTGTGACAACAGAGTTTAGTGAAATAAACCTTTTTGTGACAAGGGAGTATGAGTGAAATCAAACTTATTGTGACAACAGAGTATTAGTGACATCAAACTTATTGTGACAAAGTAGTATGAGTGAAATCCAAATTATTGTGAAAACAGAGTATTAGTGAAATGAAACTTATTGTGACAACAGAGTATTAGTGAAATGAAACTTATTGTGACAACAGAGTATTAGTGAAATAAAACTTATTGTGACAACAGAGTATGAGTGAAATCAAACTTATTGTGACAACAGAGTATGAGTGAAATCAAACTTATTGTGACAACAGAGTATGAGTGAAATCAAACTTATTGTGACAACAGAGTATGAGTGAAATCAAACTTATTGTGACAACAGAGTATGAGTGAAATCAAACTTATTGTGACAACAGAGTATGAGTGAAATCAAACTTATTGTGACAACAGAGTATGAGTGAAATCAAACTTATTGTGACAACAGAGTATAAGTGAAATCAAACTTATTGTGAAAAGGGAGTATGGATGAAATCAAACTTATTGTGACAACGGAGTATGGATGAAATTAAACTTATTGTGACAAGGGAGTATGGATGAAATCAAACTTATTGTGACAAGGGAGTATGGATGAAATCAAAGTTATTGTGACAATGGAGTATGGATGAAATCAAAGTTATTGTGACAACAGAGTATGAGTGAAATCAAACTTATTGTGACAAGGGAGTATGGATGAAATCAAACTTATTGTGACAAGGGAGTATGGATGAAATCAAACTTATTGTGACAACAAAGTATTAGTGAAATCAAACTTATTGTGACAACAGAGTATTAGTGACATCAAACTTATTGTGACAACAGAGTATGAGTGAAATCAAAATTATTGTGACAACAGAGTATGAGTGAAATCAAACTTATTGTGACAACAGAGTATTGGTTAAATAAAACTTAATGTGACAGCAGAGTATGGATGAAATCAAACTTATTGTGACAACAGAGTATGAGTGAAATCAAACTTTTTGTGACAACAGAGTATTGGTTAAATAAAACTTAATGTGACAACAGAGTATGGATGAAAGCAAACTTATTGTGAGAACAGAGTATTAGTGACATCAAACTTATTGTGACAACGGAGTATTGGTGAAATAAAACTTAATGTGGCAACGGAGTATGGATGAAAGCAAACTTATTGTGAGAACAGAGTATTAGTGACATCAAACCTATGGTGACAACAGAGTATTAGTGACATCAAACTTATTGTGACAACAGAGTATTGGTGAAATAAAACTTATTGTGACAACAGAGTATGGATGAAATCAAACTTATTTTGACAACGGAGTATTGGTGAAATCAAACCTATTGTGAGAACAGAGTATTAGTGACATCAAACTTATTGTGACAACAGAGTATTGGTGAAATAAAACTTATTGTGACAACGGAGTATGGATGAAATCAAACTTATTGTGACAACAGAGTATTGGTGAAATAAAACTTATTGTGACAACGGAGTATGGATGAAATCAAACTTATTGTGACAACAGAGTATTGGTGAAATAAAACTTATTGTGACAATGGAGTATGGATGAAATCAATCAAACTTATTGTGACAACAGAGTATTGGTGAAATAAAACTTATTGTGACAACGGAGTATGGATGAAATCAAACTTATTGTGACAACAGAGTATTGATGAAATCAAACTTATTGTGACAACAGAGTATGGGTGAAATCAAACAAACTTATTGTGACAAGGGAGTATGGGTGAAATCAAACAAACTTATTGTGACAACACCCTGTATCTCCATTACATTACATTTATTTACAAAGAAAACATGTTTGCACCACACATGATAAACTAAAAAAGAGACATGCACTATTTTGTTCTATATTTGGCATGGGCCTTAATCCCTTTAATTTAACTCACCACAGTGGACACTGGCTACATGGTATCTAACTATCAAGAACACAATTATGCCATGGTGCAGCATCTGTCTTCCGTCTTTTCAACTTTTCCTATAAATCCCTACTAGTCCTGAACCACACAACATAATGTGACCAAATTTGGCCAGAAACATCCTTGGGTGAAGAGGATTCAATATTGTATAAATGGTTGGTCTGACCCCCCTGGGGCCTGAGGGACAGGGCCCAATAGGGAAAATATAGTCAATTCTTTAAAATCCTTCTTTTTCTGTAGGAATGACAGGATATTGTCCAAATTTGGTCTGAAGTAACCTTGAGTAAAGGTAATTCAATTTTGTATAAACGTTTGGTCTGACCCCCCTAGGGCCTGAGGGGCGGGGCCCAATAGGGGAAATAGAGAAAAAGCGTTTAAATCCCTACTGGTCATGAAGTACTGAATAGATTTGAACCAAATTTGGTCAGAAACATCCTTTGTAGGAGGGGGACAGATTTTGTATAAATGGTGACTCTGACCCCCCGAGGGCCTGAGTGGCGGGGCCCAATAGGGAAAATAGAGGAAAAGAAATCGCTGCTTGTTAGCTCACCTGGTCCTAAGGACCGAGGTGAGCTTATGCCATATACCATGGCGTCCGTCGTCCGTCAAAAATTGTTAAAACGACTTCTCCTCCATAACCACTGATAGGAAATCAACCTAATTTGGCAGGAAGCATCCTTAAAATTAGGTGCCCATGATTCAAAATTGTACTAATGGTGGGACTGACCCCCTTAAAAGGGGGCTGAGGGGCAGGGCCAAAAAGGGTTGTTTAGCTATATTGGTTTAAGCGACTTCTTCTCCATAACCACTGATTAGAAATCAGCCTTATTTTGCAGGAAGTATCCCTGGGTGCTCAGGATTAAAAATTGTACTCATGGTGGGACTGATCCCCCAGGGGGCTGAGGGGTGGGACTATTAAGAATTATTTAGCTATATTGATATTAGCGACTTCTTCTCCATAACCACTGATTAGAAATGAACCTTATTTAGCTGGAAGCATCCTTAGGTGCCCATGATTCAAAAATGTACTAATGATGGGACTGACCCCCTAGGGGGCCGAGGGGTGGGGCCAAAAAGGGTTATTTAGCTATATTGGTTTAAGCGACTTCTTCACCATAACCACTGATTGGAAGTCAGCCTTTTTTGGTAGTAAGCATCCCTAGGTGCTCAGGATTCAAAATTGTACTCATGGTTGGACTGACAACCTAGGGGGCTGAGGGGTGGGACCAAAAAGGGTTATTTAGCTAAATCATGGTTTAAGCGACTTCTTCTCCATAACCACTGATTGAAAATCAGCCTTATTTGGTAGAAAGCATCCCTAGATGCTCAGGATTAAAAATTGTACTAATGGTGGGACTGACCCCCTAGGGGGCTGAGGGGCGGGGCCAAAAAGTTATTTAGCCATATTAATATTAAGGACTTCTTCTCCATACCCATGGTTTGGAAATCAACCTTATATAGCAGGAAGCATCTTTAGGTGCTCAGGATTCAAAATTGTACTAATGGTGGGACTGACCCCCAAGGGGGCTGAGGGGCGGGGCCAAAAAGGGTTATTTAGCTATATTGATATTAGCAACTTCTCCATAAACTTTGATTGGAAATCAACCTTATTTGACAGGAAGCATCCCTAGGTGCTCAGGATTCAAAATTTTACTAATGGTGGGACTAGCTGACCCCCTAGGGGGCTGAGGGGTGGGGCCATAAAAGGATTATTTAGCTATATTGGTTTAAGCGACTAACTAATTGGAAATCAACCTTATTTGGTAGGAAGCATCCCTAGGTGCTCAGGATTCAAAATTGTACTAATGGTGGGACTGAGGGGTGGGGCCAGAAAGAAAATATTTTACCATGATTTCCTAGATATCAATGTATCCAGGTGAGCGATACAGGCCCTTTGGGCCTCTTGTTTAACTTGGTTTTGGTTGTGATCCCCACCCTATAATATGACAATATATACCATTGCTTGGCATAAAGAGACTACCGTATTTGACCGGGAATAAGCCCCCACCCCCTGAGAAAAATAATTGATCAAAAGTAGGGAGGGGTCTTATTCCCGAAAACACCCCTGTACAAAAAAGTCCGCCATCTTGGATATTCTACTGTTTTGATCTAGAAACTCAGTCCCCACTATACCAGTAATGTAATTCTAGTTGTTTGTTTTGTTAAAATAACAATTGATGGTGCTGTTAACAGATTTTCTATTAGCAATTGGTCTAGATAATTCAATTTATCAAGCATCATCTTGAATGAATTTTCATTTATAAGTTAATAAGTATTCATTTAGATACAGTTATAACATTCAGATGTGTAAAAGGAATTAATAGCATGACAATAAGACTGCATGTCGTTTGGCTACCGCCATTACGAGATTTGAGATAGGCCAGCTACAGGCAGTACATAGCTTAAGAAATTTGAGTAAACAATGTAAAATTAACACAAAACCAATGCATGAATCATACAAAAACAACAAACCAACTTATCTGCAATGAGTCTGGAAGCATTAAGAGCAAGAGACATGTATTTATGGATAAAAGTCTTCCAAAAAACGCTAAGGCCATCTGAAGGCAGCCATCTTGTTTTCTCAGAGAGCCGGTTGATACAAATTTCAGAATGACAATTTTAACGAACTGATATTGACAGAAAGGTTAGATTTGAAACAAACTACTTGGCAACAAACTACTTCAAAATGAATTTACTTTTGCTTTATCACTATAAAAATATTTTCTTTATTTTCTTTTTCAATACAGACTTACATATAATGGATCAAGTACAAGAATAATATTTCATTTTTGTTCAAAGTTTGCAAAATGCACCACCAGTTCAAACATGAAAGTATGGTGTTCTTAACACCAGCTGAACAATGTTTTATTTCAAGCTTAGCTTTATAGATTTTTTTTTTTTGCCCACAGTTAGATATATTTGATGTTCAGACACAAAATTAAAAAGAAATTAACATGCTTTTTATTGAGAGAAAGACAAATTTTAGGGTGGGGGCTTATTCCCAGGCTCCCACCCTGTTCCAAGAACCTTTGCCAAAGTGGGGAGGGGCTTATTCGTGAGAGGGGGCTTATTCCCGGTAAAATACGGTAACACAATCATGATATTATGATTGGTCCTGGGATGAGTCCTGCCCTTGCAGAATCATTTTCTGAATCATAACTTTTTTAACGGTTGAGATACACAGCCCAAAGTTATATGTACCACAATCCTGATATAGATTTGATCCCAGGATCTACCATGTGCTTGTAGACTTCCTAACCAAATACTATACAATTGCTGGGCATAAAGAGACAAATGCTATCATGATATTAGCATTCATGTCAGGGTCACAGCTCTAAGGGACCCAGTTTCTCAGTTGAACTTGAAAACAGTTGAGAAACTCACTCATTAACCTAACTTTAATTTATACTGATATGCCTCAAGGACTTGTCTTCAGGTCTGTCCATGTCCATGGGATCTTTTTGGAAAATATTTAACCATGATTACCTAGATACCAATGTATCCAGATGAGCGATACAGGCCCTCTGGGCCTATTTTCAATTCTAGTTAAATACAAAAAATACTGGTTGACAAAATTTTCCATTTAAATATACAATCATGGCTTCCATAGGGAACATCAAAATAGGGGATTATATAAGGGTCCATCAGATGTATGCTGACAGATAATTTGTCTCGTTGTTCTGATTCCTTCTATATATACCCACAGCCATGGAAATACCAATAGATGGAAGGCTTCCTCAATGACAGAGTGCTTTCCACAGAGATTTCAACATCTTTACTTAGCTGCTTAAAATAGAATGTGTGGGCTGGAGTTGTGAAGACTGTCATTGGTCAGTCGGCTCTTCACTTATTATTTACAAGAGTACAAAGCGGGAGCGTGGAAGCCATTTTTAGCAATACACAGCCGCATTTAGAATATCAGGATTGGATGTAAATACAAGATAAGATTGATTTTCATAAGATGTTTTGCTGAAATCTCTCATTAGCTTATATTGATGCTGGCTAAGGCTGTGTTGTTAATATAATTGAATGAAGCAGTTCATCAACACTTTATGACCAAAGGATATTCTTACTCAATCCATTTGTTTTCTAGGGGCATTAAGGAGATCACCCACTGGGATATTTATAGATAGCAGTTATAATTGATTTGGTATGTTAGCATGTTCAACTTGGCAATTATAAATGCATAGTGATTTACAATACATTGATGGCACATCACGATCCTGAGTACAACCTGTTACCCAGTAACTAAACTCTGTCGGTGCTTAATGGAAATTATTATGCTCTCCACTTAGGCAAGGGAAGAAGGGGGGCAGTTATAAGTTATCACTTTGTCTGTGTGTCTGTCTGTGAGTGAGTCTGTTCAGGAGTCTGATTGTATGCTAGATATTTCAGAAATCCCTGGTCAGATATTCATACCATCACACTATCAAGTTCTACACATAATATAAGATTTCGGTGTTCATTTGTCAAGTTCAAAAGCCAAAAGTTACAATTGGCCACTTATAGAATAAAAAGCTTCTGTACAAAGATAGATATCTCAGATAAACCTTAGCAGATGTGGAGTTATACACCTTATTATATTTTGGTGGTCATTGGGCGAAGTCACACTTTACCACAGGTTAAGAACAAAGCTTCATTACTTAGTATGTATGTTATACTCTTTAAAGAATGATTGTTAGACTCAGTGTGTATGTTATACTCAGTATGTATGTTAGACTCAGTGTGTATGTTAGACTCAGTATGTATGTTAGACTCAGTATGTATGTTAGACTCAGTATGTATGTTAGACTCAGTGTGTATGTTATACTCAGTATGTATGTTAGACTCAGTATGTATGTTAGACTCGTTGTGTATGTTAGACTCTGTATGTATGTTAGACTCAGTGTGTATGTTAGACTCAGTGTGTATGTTAGACTCAGTATGTATGTTAGACTCAGTATGTATGTTAGACTCAGTATGTATGTTAGACTCAGCATGTATGTTATACTCAGTATGTATGTTAGACTCAGTGTGTATGTTAGACTCAGTGTGTATGTTAGACTCAGTATGTATGTTAGACTCAGTATGTATGTTAGACTCAGTATGTATGTTAGACTCAGCATGTATGTTATACTCAGTATGTATGTTAGACTCGTTGTGTATGTTAGACTCAGTGTGTATGTTAGACTCAGTGTGTATGTCAGACTCAGTGTGTATGTTAGACTCAGTATGTATGTTAGACTCAGTATGTATGTTAGACTCGGTGTGTATGTTAGACTCAGTATGTATGTTAGACTCAGTATGTATGTTAGACTCAGTGTGTATGTTAGACTCAGTGTGTATGTTAGACTCAGTATGTATGTTAGACTCAGTATGTATGTTAGACTCAGTGTGTATGTTAGACTCAGTGTGTATGTTAGACTCAGTATGTATGTTAGACTCAGTATGTATGTTAGACTCAGTATGTATGTTAGACTCAGTATGTATGTTAGACTCAGTATGTATGTTAGACTCAGTGTGTATGTTAGACTCAGTGTGTATGTTAGACTCAGTGTGTATGTTAGACTCAGTATGTATGTTAGACTCAGTGTGTATGTTAGACTCAGTGTGTATGTTAGACTCAGTGTGTATGTTAGACTCAGTGTGTATGTTAGACTCAGTATGTATGTTAGACTCAGTGTGTATGTTAGACTCAGTATGTATGTTAGACTCAGTATGTATGTTATACTCTGTGTGTATGTTATACTCAGTATGTATGTTAGACTCAGTGTGTATGTCAGACTCAGTGTGTATGTTAGACTCAGTATGTATGTTAGACTCGGTGTGTATGTTAGACTCAGTGTGTATGTTAGACTCAGTATGTATGTTAGACTCGGTGTGTATGTCAGACTCAGTGTGTATGTTAGACTCAGTATGTATGTTAGACTCAGTGTGTATGTTAGACTCAGTGTGTATGTTAGACTCAGTATGTATGTTAGACTCAGTATGTATGTTAGACTCAGTATGTATGTTAGACTCAGTATGTATGTTAGACTCAGTGTGTATGTTAGACTCAGTGTGTGTGTGTTAGACTCAGTATGTATGTTAGACTCAGTATGTATGTTAGACTCAGTATGTATGTTAGACTCAGTGTGTATGTTAGACTCAGTGTGTATGTTAGACTCAGTATGTATGTTAGACTCGGTGTGTATGTTAGACTCAGTATGTATGTTAGACTCAGTGTGTATGTTAGACTCAGTGTGTATGTTAGACTCAGTATGTATGTTAGACTCGGTGTGTATGTCAGACTCAGTGTGTATGTTAGACTCAGTATGTATGTTAGACTCAGTATGTATGTTAGACTCAGTGTGTATGTTAGACTCAGTGTGTATGTTAGACTCAGTATGTATGTTAGACTCAGTATGTATGTTAGACTCAGTATGTATGTTAGACTCAGTATGTATGTTAGACTCAGTGTGTATGTTAGACTCAGTGTGTGTGTGTTAGACTCAGTGTGTATGTCAGACTCTGAATGTATGTTAGACTCAGTGTGTATGTTAGACTCAGTATGTATGTTAGACTCAGTGTGTATGTTAGACTCAGTGTGTATATTATACTCAGTATGTATGTTAGACTCTGAATGTATGTTAGACTCAGTATGTATGTTAGACTCTGAATGTATGTTATACTCAGTATGTATGTTAGACTCGGTGTGTATGTCAGACTCAGTGTGTATGTTAGACTCAGTATGTATGTTAGACTCAGTATGTATGTTAGACTCAGTGTGTATGTTAGACTCTGTATGTATGTTAGACTCAGTATGTATGTTAGACTCTGTATGTATGTTAGACTCAGTGTGTGTGTGTTAGACTCAGTGTGTATGTCAGACTCTGAATGTATGTTAGACTCAGTGTGTATGTTAGACTTGGTGTGTGTGTTAGACTCAGTGTGTATATTATACTCAGTATGTATGTTAGACTCTGAATGTATGTTAGACTCAGTATGTATGTTAGACTCTGAATGTATGTTATACTCAGTATGTATGTTAGACTCGGTGTGTATGTCAGACTCAGTGTGTATGTTAGACTCAGTATGTATGTTAGACTCAGTATGTATGTTAGACTCAGTGTGTATGTTAGACTCTGTATGTATGTTAGACTCTGTATGTATGTTAGACTCGGTGTGTATGTCAGACTCAGTGTGTATATTATACTCAGTATGTATGTTAGACTCAGTATGTATGTTAGACTCAGTATGTATGTTAGACTCAGTATGTATGTTAGACTCAGTATGTATGTTAGACTCTGTATGTATGTTAGACTCAGTGTGTATGTCAGACTCTGAATGTATGTTAGACTCGGTGTGTATGTTAGACTTGGTGTGTGTGTTAGACTCAGTGTGTATATTATACTCAGTATGTATGTTAGACTCTGAATGTATGTTAGACTCAGTATGTATGTTAGACTCTGAATGTATGTTATACTCAGTATGTATGTTAGACTCAGTATGTATGTTAGACTCTGAATGTATGTTAGACTCAATATGTATGTTATACTCAGTGTGTATGTTAGACTCAGTGTGTATGTTAGACTCAGTGTGTTTGTTAGACTCTGTATGTATGCTAGCAAGTCGACAGTCTCTAGTCAGTATTGTTTTTAGGCCAGGTGAGCTTATGTCAAGGTACGGCTTCCGTCGTCCGTCTGTCAACTTTTCCTATAAATCCCTACTTGTCCTGAACCACACAACAGAATTTGAGTAAAAGGGATTAAATTTTGTATATACGGTTGGTCTGACCCCCCTGGGGCGTGAAGGGCGGGGCCCAAATAGGGGAAATAGAGGAAAAGCCTTTAAAATCCCTACTAGTCATAAAGCACTGAATGGTTTTGAACCAAATTTGTTCAGAAACTTCCTTTTGGGGAGGGGAACAGATTTTGTATAAATATTGACTCTGACCTCCCAGGGGCCTGAGGGGTGGGGCCCAATAGGGGAAATAGAGGAAAATACTTTTAAAGCCCTACTAGTCATAAAGTACTGAATAGATTTGAACCAAATTTGGTCAGAAACATCCGTTGGAGGAGGGGAACAGATTTTGTATAAATGGTGCTTCTGACCCCCTGGGAACAAAGGGGCGGGGCCCAATAGGGGAAATAGAGGAAATGACGTATAAATGCCTACTAGTCATAAAATACTGAATAGATTTGAACCAAATTTGGTCAGAAACATCCTTTGGAGTAAGGGAACAGATTTTGTGTAAATGGTGCTTCTAACCCCCCTGGGGCTGGAGGGGCGGGGCCAAATAGGGGAAATTGAGGAGAAGCATTTTAAATGCCTACTTAAAGTCAAGAAGTACTGAACAGATTTGAACCAAATTTGGTCAGAAACATCCTTAAGGGGAGATGAACAGATTTTCAGCTCAACTGGCCTGAAGGGGCGGGGCGATATAGTGAAAAAAAAGCATTTTAAATGCCTACTAGTCCTACAGTACTGAATGGTTTTGAACCAAATTTGGTCAGAAACATCCTTTTGAGAAGGAAAACAGATTTTGCATAAATGGTGATTCTGACCTCCCAGGGGCAGGCGTAGCGAGGCCCAATAGGGGAAATACAAGAAATGTATTTTAAATCGCTGCTTGTTGAACTTGGTTTTGGTTGTTATCCCCACCCTATAACATTACAATAAATAACATTGCTTGGCATAAAGAGACTAACACAATCATGATATTATGATTGGTCCTGGGGTGAGTCCTGCCCTTGCAGAATCAATTTCTGAATCATAGCTTTTAAATGGTTGAGATCACCACCCCAAAGCTATATATAAAATTGCTGGGAATTAAGAGACGATCACAATCCTGATATAGATTTGATCCCAGGATCTACCATGCCCTTGTAGACTTCCTATAACCAAATACTATACAATTGCTGGACATAAAGAGACAAATGCTATCAAGATATTAGCATTGAGGTCTGGTCACCGCCCTTAGGGACCCAGTTTCTCAGTTGAACTTGAAAACAGTTGAGAAACTCACCTATTAACCAAACTTTAATTTATACAGATATGCCTCAAGGATTTGTCTTCGGGTCTGTCCCTGTCCATGATTACCTAGATACCAATGTATCCAGGTGAGCGATACAGGCCCTCTTGTTATACTGTGGAGTATGGCTCGTGATGACTATAGGTCATCCTGACCCTTTCGGTCAGATGACCTATAGCCATCGTCCGCCCTGCGTAAACTTTCCTTATAAGCAACTTCTTTTCAATAACCGAAAGGCCCAGGGTGCTGATTTTATACACGTAGCATGTTGGGATGAAGGGCTACTAAGTTTGTTAAAATGAATTACCTTGACCTACTTTCATGGTCACATTGGTAATGTGTAGAAATCTTTTAGAAACTTCATCTCAAGAACCGAAATGTCCAGGTACTGATATTTGGCCTGTAGCATAGTGGGATGAAGGGCTACCAAGTTTGTTCAAGTGAATGACCTTGACCTACTTTCAAGGTCACCAGGGTCAAATGTGTTAAAAATCTTTCAAACAACTTCTCCTTGTTAACTAAAAGACCTAGGGTGCTGATATTTGGCTTGAAGCATGCTAGGATTAACTCTTTGCCTGCCAAGTAATGGAGTTATTTCCCTAGACAGGGGTCTGGAAATTTTTTTCAAACCACGGGGCACAGTGACATCAAAACTTGACTTGTCCCAATTAGAAAGTCACTTGCCCGAATCATACAATTCCAATTTCCTTATTACATTGATACAAAAAAGGGGCTGCGAGAAAAAGTTAGAAAGCTGGAGACCTATAACGGTAATTCTTGTTAGTTCAACCACCATATTGGAAATTATACCCACGCACAACCACCATATTGGAAATTATACCCACGCACTGCATCGGATTATTGTGTGAAATAGGAAGACAATTTTTCAAAGGAAGATTTCCATTCCTGGACGGTAACACATTAGGTTTAAGTTGATTTTAGTAATTTTAAATAAATAAATGAAGCTTTACCTATGAAGCTCTGATTCCTGACAAAAATGTAAATATTTTTGCAACAAAGAATTTTTATTGCAATACATGAACTATACATACTTTACACCATCTTTATAATTAGTATACTCCCTTTGTCATAAAAAACGTCAAAGGGTTTGTTGAAATGAAATTTTCAAATTCTCATATTTGTCAACAAATTGAGATCGAAATGCCCATGAAATACATACCCCTTATACAAATTTAAGTGGATTTGTTAAGAATAATAATTGGCTGACAAAAATACATGTAATACAGCCTGGAATTAGGCAAGACTGTCCTTTGTCTTGTTAAATTTTTGTAATATCTGTGGAAATATTAGCAATTGAAATAAGAGAAGACATAATTCATATAAATAACGTACGTTATGGACTGTCTGATAATCGTTTTATTTTACTTCCACAAATGTCTCGTTTTTTCTATCGTGATCGAGAAATTGTTTGTCTGAAGTACCAGTGCTATCTAAACTTGAAGATTCATTGTCACTGGCTTTTGTATCTGGAGTTTGATTTTGTTTATTATCTGGCTTTATGATGCCGACCAGAAATATCTGCCTCGAATTAGACACCATATTTGTTGTTATTGACACCAAACTAATACCCCAGATGATAGGCCGGAACTCTTTGTGATTTTACCTGTCATTATACATTCAAACCTGTCTATAAAGACCGCTCAAGGGGAGACAGAAAAACGGTCACTATAGACAGGTTGCCTTTATAGACAGGTCAAGATTTTTGGACCAACCACTTTTATTGAAAATGTCATAAATGACTTGTCATTAAATAGGGCATTCAGTATAACATTACAGAAGTCAAACTTTTTGTTTTGAAATATATTCTTATAATATTATTTTTACGTTTAAATCTATATTTTTTAAAACATCTTAAAATGGTATGATGAATGCCCTATTCAATAATATTCATGATCATTTTATTACATTTGTGAATTCTTGGTTGAGTTTGTTGTTCTTTTCCTAAAAATATCAAATTAAACAGTAACGTAATTTATCGCATATAGTGCGCAGGTACGTTTTGTGGTCCAAAAAATGAAAAATAAAATCTTGAAGAAAAAAATTTTTTTTTGGAAAAAAAACCTGTCAAGTCGGAATGATAGCACCAACCATGTAAGTCGGCATTTAAGGTTAATAAAACAAACACCTTTGAATAGGAAACTTTGAAAACATAACACAATGCCTTGTTAATTAGGCTTGACATTGATTGACACCTCACGCGAGTTACGATGAAGATCTGTTGACACCAGCGAAGGCACAGGTCTAATACTGATAATTGAAATGAACGATGTTTCCACGGCAATATCATTCATAAATTAGGCCTATTCAATTAAATCTTACATAAGACTTAATCTCTGTGCGTCTAGACATCGATAGAGTCGGCAGTGTCCTGGGTTGACGGTAATTCTGACAATTAAAGCCTGACACACGGGTCGCGAACAGGCCTGCATAAACGTGAACACGAATGATGCAACGCTGTTCAATCGTATCATATGACTACACTCATACTGGAAAGCACTACGCGTTATTCAGGTTAGGAAATAACCTAGATCGTCGCTATCAGTAGCCAATCAAAATGCAGGATATTGTCGAAAACAGATACAGCAGTGATGGGCTCACCGAAAAGTTTTCACTTGTCATAAAATAATAATATCTTCAGTCAATGTGTTTTACAACTCATATTTTCAACATTTATAGTATTTTCTACTAATGAATCATGTACGCAAATACCGGACATTTTGTACGGAGCTGTACATGTGCGACGGGTTACCGGAACGGCATTTTCACCGGAAATTGGTCGTTATAGGAAGCGAACTAGCGACCGTCGTTCCAAAATTACCGGTCGTTAGCCACATCAGACTGGTGGTCGTTAAACAGATGGTCGTTATATAATGAAATCTCACGAGGAATCTGAAAATCGGTCGTTATAGAAAGCGAACTAGCGACCGTCGTTCCAAAATTACCGGTCGTTAGCCACATTAGACAGGTGGTCGTTATACAGATGGTCGTTATATAGTGAAATCTCACGGGGAATCTGAAAATCGGTCGTTATAGACAGGCGGTCGTTAGAGCAGGTTTTACTGTATTTGGAGACAAAGTGTTCTGATTAAAGCGACATACATATAAATGGCATAGATCTATCAGTACGAACTGAATAAATGCAATTATATAATTTACAATGAAAACAACATAATCCATGAATAGTCAATGCATTTTATTTCAAGTAACAATAATATAAGATCTCAGTAGAAAAAAATACTCGTCCAACGGACGACTAGCACACTCATATTTAATTGCCCAGATCAATTTTCACTCATCCCTGATGACCGGACGAGTGCTTTTCAGACCCCTGCCTAAACTCAGGCACTGAGTAATTTTTGAAAAAAAATCAACTTTTATTTAAAATTTACGATGTATTTCCATTATTTCAACTTGCATATCAATGCATTATTGATGTCATCTCAGATGGTTCTGTAAGAAGTCTATAACATTTTAATTTATAATAACCATTGGTAAAACGGATGAAAATGAGCCTTGCCGACATTTCTTGCCAAAAATCCCCATATAAATCGGTAAAATTTTGACTGTAAAAAAAGCGAAAATCATGCTGTAGAAAGCATGGAATCTATCTTTGTTATTACCAGAAACGAGGCTAAGGAATTGTGGGTAGTGATATAATGCTTATACTCAGAAAACGAAAGTACTTCTGAGAATATCAACCAGGGCAGAACTCCTGCCGGCAGTGGCTGACAGTAGCAAATGTCTGGGCAGGGCTGCCCTGACTGCCAGTCGCAGGCAAAGAGTTAATTAACGAAGGGCTACCAAGTTTGTTCAAATGTATAACCTTGACCTATTTTCAAGGTCACAGGTACAAATATGTTATAATTTTCCAGAAATTCTCAATAACCAAAAGGCCCAGAGTACTGATATTTGGCCCGCAATCTGATTAAAATACAGATCCTCACTTTAACTATCGTGTGTAGGATCTGACAGCGACCAATAGAAGGTCATGTGCAGATGACCTTTGTTTTCACCAATCAAATTGCTGCTTACCAGATTCTGAAAGTGAAAAGCTAATTTCGATTTGTTTCTACACTTGCCGTTAAACCAGAGTAAAGTAGCGAGAAACTTGAACCGTATACAAAAATGGCGGCGCCCAGTTCAGCGGTCTCTACGCCAAGGCATGTGTTCTTTTTATACATTATCTGTTTGATTTGTAGCTTTCTGTTTGTCCAAAAAGAAATAACAAGTGAAGGTAAAGAAATTATCACAAAATATACTAATCAAATTGTTATATAATGCCCTGAATGATTTTCTCATCTTCGCTTCGATCTGCCGCCATTTTTGTTCGTCTACTAAACAACGTTTACAAGGTGCAATTTGATTGGCTGTTCATTTCCTAGATATGGAAATAATAAAGGTCATCTGCACATGACCTTCTACTGGTCGCTGTCAGATCCTACACACGATAGTTATTGTGAGGATCTGTATTTTAATCAGATTGTTTCGCCCGCAGTATGCTTAGATGAAAGGCTACCAAGTTTGTTTTAATGAATTTTAATGAAAGATCACAGGGGTCAAATATATTAAAATCTTCATGCAGCTTCTTCTCAATAATCTTAACCTTAATCCAGTGAACTGATATTTGGCTTGTATCATGATTTGATGTTAAGTTACTTGTTTGTCCAAATGAATGACCTTGATCCACTTTCAAGGTCACAGGGGTCAAATAATTTTATATCATAACCAACTAAAATTTTATATAATCAGATTACCATTAAGGCCCATTGGGCCTCTTGTTAATACTTGAAATGTGTTTTTGAACTATCAGCCTATTTGAACTGACCTGGAAGTTTACTGTTCTTACATTTTATAGTAGAGACTACGTGTGGTAAGTCTCACTGTGCTCATGTTTACAAGAAAAAAAAAATTGGTTATATGTGTACAACTTGTTAAAAATTGATGACAATAATGTTGTACATCATGAGTGCTACCCATAATATATTTTGTACATATGAATACAACACTTTTCGTCAAGATGTAAGTTTTACCTATTTAGCGTCCCTTTTGAACTGCCCAAAGTGAGCTTATATTGCCATGGTGCAGTGTCCGTCGTTTGTCCAGCAATTTTTGCTATAAATCCCTTTTAGTTCTGAACCACATAGCAAAATTTGACCAAATTTGGTCTGAAGTTTCCTTGAGTGAAGGGGAATCAATTTTGTATAATTGGTAGGTCCTACCTCAATTGGGCCTGTGTTGCAGGGTCCAATAGGGAAAATATAGTCAATTCTTTAAAATCTTTCTCCTTCTTTATAGGAATGACAGGATGTTGTCCATATTTGGTCTGCAGTACGTATCCTAGAGTGAAAGGGATTCAATTTTGTATAAATGGTTGGTCTGACCCCCTTGGGCCTGAGGGGCGAGGCCCAATAGGGAAAATATAGTCAATTCTTCAAAATCTTTCTCCTTCTTTAGGAATGACAGGATGTTGTCCATATTTGGTCTGAAGTATCCTAGAGTGGAAGGGATTCAATTTTGTATAATTAGTTGGTCTGATCCTCTTGGGCCTGAGGGGAAGGGCCCAATAGGGAAAATATAGTAAATTCTCTAAAATCCTTCTTCTTCTTGAGGAATAAGAGGATATTGTTCAAATTTGATCTGAAGTATCCTTTGGTGATTGGGAATCAATTTTTAGCTCACCTGAAGTGCCAAGTGAGCTTATGTAATGGTGCATGGTCTGTCCATCCGTTGTCCATCATCTGTCCTACATCAGTCAACTTTTCCTTTAAACAACTTGTTCTGATTTACTAAAATGCCTAGAAGCATGATATATGGCTTAAAGGTTCCTTTGATGAAACCCCACAAAGTTTGTGAAAAGAAGTGACCTTGACCAATATTCAAGATCACAGGGTTAAATCTTTTAAAACATCTAAATGACATTGGCAAGGTTTCATTTTAGCTCACCTGCCAAAATGAGAGATGAAGACCCATTTTACCTTGTGTTTTACTGTTAATATTAAATGGTTTTGTTTTACTTTACAAATATTGATACCGTACTATAATTTTATTTCAGCATCTGGTGTTGCTCCAGAAGCAACAAGAATTCATTGAACAACAGAAGAAGCTCGAAGAACAGCACAGACTGGAAAAGGAACTGTTGGAAAAGGAAAGATTGGAACAGATAAAAAATAAAAACAAAAACGAAGAAAGTAAGAACAAAGAAATTTAGAACAATATTTCAATTTAAATATTGTAAATGTTTTTGAAATCGTTATTGGTCAGTTCATTCTGTTGATAATTAGTCTGGAATAATATTCTTATGTAGGCACCCATAGGGTCTGTAAGTGTAATATCCTTATGTAGGCACCCATAGGGTCTGTAAGTGTAATATCCTGATGTAGGCACCCATAGGGTCTGTAAGTGTAATATCTTTATGTAGGCACCCATAGGGTCTGTAAGTGTAATATCCTTATGTAGGCACCCATAGGGTCTGTAAGTGTAATATCTTTATGTAGGCACCCATAGGGTCTGTAAGTGTAATATCCTTATGTAGGCACCCATAGGGTCTGTAAGTGAAACAGGTGGTAATTTAATACTCACAACTTCCTATGTTTACATTATCACTACACTAGATGAAGCTACTGTGTGAGACATTGTGATGTCATCATGCTTATGACTTCATTATTGTAGCACTGGAGACTGCACTGTTCCACTGTGTCAGTGGGTGGCTGTTCTCTCTCTGGATTTACCCTGATGTTGAAACATGCTTTGACTTAAACTATTTGTATATATCTTCATCAACTGTATGTTGTTTAACAAAATATATAAATATAAGTATTATTAGTTGTCATATTTTTGACATTCATTCCACATTTAGCACATATAAATGTATGGGAAAATGTGTGATCACTGAAAATGAACACTCACTTTAAAAAAATGTGTATGCATAGGGAGAGTGGCAGTGGTACCTTTCACAAGTCAGTACACACTTTATCAGCGAGAGAACACCCTGAGCGAGAGAACACCCTGAGCGAGAGAACACCCTGAGCGAGATAGTGACATCTATAATTATCTCTACATAAACACTGTAGAAACAACATCCAACATATATATGGCTCACGGTAACCCCAGTAAGGTTTCAGCTGGACATGCAGTGGAGCCACTTGTAACCTGATAACAACTCAGGCCTTGCAGGGCATCCAGCATCAGGTCATGGAAACTAAAGATGAACAACTGTAAACTCTTATGATGTTGTTGTTTCAAGATGGTTAACCCAAAGTCTGGTGCCGAAGTCAAAACTAATTTGAATCCTCTTTTAGGGTTGAAAGCAGCCCAACAAATTATTAATGAACCTGATGACTGTGAACTATGAATGCATTCAGACAATAGACAAAGGGTCATAACCCCCTAAACTAGACTCCAAGGAGACAGCCAAGAAACTATACAGCAGTGTATTTGGAGGGACAGGCAAGATGGAGGGAAATTATCACATTTGAGTCGATGAAACTGTCACACCGGAAAGTTCCGCTTGTCCTAAGGGGAAAGCTTTGGAACGCTTAGTAAGAGCCAACACCTTGTGTCTCAAGCCTGGTAACAGTTCTCAAGCCGAATGGGAAAATTTGTGTCTACATAGATGCAAAAGATCTAAACAAATCCATCAAGTGAAGCCTTTCTTAATGGCATATGAAGCATTTACAATGATATCCTCCATTTATGGAGAGACAACCGAGTAACATGACAAACATTGCCATTCACTAATGGAACGCTGCAAAGAATGTAATTTACGTTTGAATGTAGACAAGATGCGGTTCAAATTCTTCAGACACCTCATCACAGATCAAGATCTGAAACCTTACCTTGAAAAAGTGTGTGTTGTTGCTGATATGCCAACCCCAACAGATATAGCAGGTGTGCGCAGGTACCTGGGGTTCGTCAACTACCTCTGCAAATTCCTGCCGAAGCTTAGCGACATCACACAGTGCGAACCTCTTCGTGATTAAGTTGACATAGAATGAGGAATGGATATGGACCACAACCCAAGAGAAATCTGTACAAGATACACTGCAATCTAAAAGTTTTGTTACAAACTTTGTGTACATATCACCGTAAGAAGTTAATTATAACATAAAAATATTAATAGTAATACATACCTCAAAATAGGGTTTTGCTCAATTTCAAAGCGTTTGCAGAAAAGATGTATCAGAACTGGGGGGCAGCGTTGGCTGAGTGGTTAAGGTGTTCCGACACTCTACCACTAGCCCTCCACCTCCTGGTTGTGAGTTTGAATCCTACGTGTGGCAGTTGCCAGGTACTGACCATCAGTGGTTTTTCTCTGGGTACTCCGGCTTTCCTTCACCTCCAAAACCTGGCACGCCCTTAAATTACCCTGGCTGTTCATAGGACGTTAAACAAAATAAACCTAATAAACCAAACAGTATCAGAACGTTTGGATGGCAGTGTATAAAGGCCACAACACTGACAATACCATTCCTTCACTTCTACATGTAACCCTGCAAAGGAACTTACACTTCAGTATGACGCATCCAAAAGAAGGTTTTGGAGCATGTGCAATGCAACAGGGACAGCCTGTGGCCTATGCAAGTAGACTGATGCACCAAATAAAGTCTGTGAAAGAGAAATTGCATCTGTGAATGTGATCAACACTCTGTCTCTCTGGTAAGCGAATAAAGGACATACAGCATCACACTGGATAAGAGTTGGAGAGTCAAAAGACAGTTATTAGGTGGCCAGAAACCAAATCAGAAGTTCCTGAAGAGTTAATTAAAGCCTTTCTTTGATGTGCGAGACGAACTATGGATCCAAAGATGACATTATACTGGCAGTGATCCCAGAAAGCATACGTTCTGACATGCTGCACAGGATCCACTCCTCGCATCTAGGTATGGAGGCATGTCTACGTCGTGCCCGGGTCTACTGGCCAAGACGGTGAATGCTCAACTGAGAGATAATGTTTCCAGATGTGAAACTTGCTGCAGCTACCAAACCCAACGACAGAAGGAGCCAGGGGTCAAATCTGTTAAAACCTTTAAACGTCTTCTTCTGAAATGACAAAAGCCCAAAAAACATGGTATTTGGCTGAATGGTTCCTTGGATGAAGCCCGACAAAGTTTGCGAAAAGAAATGACCTTGACTTATATTCAAGGTCACAGGGGTCAGATCTGTTAAAACATTGAAATGACTTCTTCTGAAGTACCAAAACTCCTAGAAGCATGATATTTGGCTAAAAGGTTCCTTGGATGAAGCCAAGCAAAGTTTGCGAAAAGAAATGACCTGAACCTATATTCAATGTCACAGGGGTCAAATCTGTTAAAACCTTTAAACGACTTCTTCTGAAATACCAAAAGCCCAAGAAACATGGCATTTGGTTGAAAGGTTCCTTGGATGAAGCCCGACAAAGTTTGCAAAAAGAAATGACCTTGACTTATATTCAAGGTCATAGGGGTCAAATCTGTTAAAACACTTATACGACTTCTTCTGAAATACCAAAAGCCCAAGAAGCATGATATTTGGCTGAAACTTTCCTTGGATGAAGCTTGACAAACTTTGGGAAGGAAAATGAGCTTGACCCATATAAAGGTCACAGTGGTCAAATCGGTTAAAAGCTTTCAGCGACTTCTTCTGATAAACCCAAATGCCTAGAGACATGATATTTGGCTAGTAGCATCCTGGGATGAAGCGAAACAAAATTTGAAAATGAAAATGATGTTGTCTTATAAGGTCACAGGGGTAAAATATGTTTAAATCTTAACATGTTCATCTAAATGTCTTACAGTAAAAATTTTGGGTGACTTTAGGGTTACACTATAATATAAGTCAGAGATTGATACCAGGTGAGCGATGCAGGCCCATTGGGCCTCTTGTTTTTAGTTCGTGTGATAATTATGGTAAAAAGATTTAGGGAGATGTACTTTGGTAAGTGTAACACTATTTCATGGAATACAGCATACTGTTTATCACTTATATTTCATGTGTGATTTATTTTCCCGGTAATACGCGAGATGATTCGATCGCGAATTCAAATACCTCACAAATATTTGTATGAAAATAATAACACTGGATGGTATTCATGTTTGTTCTGTCGTTTTAGACATTTCTGTTGATTTTATATAACGTAGACAAATCTGTATAAACCATATATTTCCTTTAAACTCATAGACATCGTTATAACTCTGTGCATTCACATGTAAGTCGGACCCTGGCTGTTAATAGGACATAAAAACAATCAATCAACCAGCCATCTTCGATCAAATTAACACTGCAGATTTACAATAGCAAGTGTTTAAAATGTGCAAAGTATTTATTTTATTGTATAACACAGTAGAAAAACCGTCAAAGATGTTAGCGCTGGGACAACTATACTGTTTACTAATTAAAAGTGATTAGTATGAACACATTATGAAGTGTAAAGTTATAATCACTGCACAAACATGTCAGACTAATTGAAGTCCTTAATGGGATGGCCGTATATTGTTCCGCCATGTAGCACTCTTGTTTGTCAGTATTAAGGATCTGCTCGTGTGAGGTTTCAATCACGTTCAAATCTCGTTTTGATATCATGTGAGATATGTTTGCAATATCTAACAATGACTATTATTAATTTTAAAAGTAAATATGCATCTGAAGATGTAGCAAAAAATTTGATGTCTGTTGTTTGTAGAACTTTTTTAGAAGAATTTTAAAAAATGACAATAATGGCGGCCATATTATGCAACAAGGATATTTTTTACATTTTAGCTCACCTGGCCCGAAGGGCCAAGTGAGCTTATGTTATGGTGCAGCGTCCGTCGTCCGTCCGTCCGTCCGTCTTGCGTCCGTCAACTTTTTCCTTTAAACGACTTCTTCTAAAATACTGAAAGGCCCAGTGACATGAAATTTGGCTGGTAGATTTCTTGGAAGGAGCTGAACAAAGTTTGCGAAAAAAAATCACTTTGACCTAATTTCAAGGTCACAGGGGTCAAAAATGTCGAAACTTTCAAACAACTTCTTCTAAAATACCACCAGGCATAGAGACTTCATATTTAAGCAGTAGCTTCCTTGGATGAAGCCAAATAAAGGTTCCGAAAAGAAATGACCTTGACCAATATTCAAGGTCACAGTGAGGTTAAATCTATTTTAACCTTTAAACGACTTCTTCTGAAAAACAAAAAGCCCTAGAAACATGGCATTTGGCTGAAATGTTCCTTGGATGAAGCCCGACAAAGTTTGCGAAAAGAAATGACCTTGACTTATATTCAAGGTCACAGGGGTCAAATCTGTTAAAACCTTCCAACGACTTCTTCTGAAATACCAAAAGCCCTAGAAGCATGATATTTGGCTGAAATGTTCCTTGGATGAAGCCCGACAAAGTTTGCGAAAAGAAATGACCTTGACTTATATTCAAGGTCACAGGGGTCAAATCTGTTAAAACTTTCGAACAACTTCTTCTGAAATACCAAAAGCCCTAGAAGCTTGATATTTGGCTGAAATGTTTCTTGGATGAAGCCCGACAAAGTTTGCGAAAAGAAATGACCTTGACTTTTATTTAAGATCACAGGGCTCAAATCTGTTAAAACCTTCCAACGACTTCTTCTGAAATACCAAAAGCCCTGGAAGCATGATATTTGGCTGAAAGGTTCCTTGGATGAAGCCCGACAAATTCTACGAAAAGAAATGACCTTGACTTATATTCAAGGTCACAGGAGTCAAATCTGTTGAAACCTTCAAACGACTTCTTCTGAAATACCAAAAGCCCTAGAAGCATGATATTTGGCTGAAAGGTTTCTTGGATGAAGCCCGACAAAGTTTGTTTAAAGAAATGACCTTGACCTATATTCAATGTCACAGGGGTCAAATCTGTTAAAACCTTCCAACGACTTCTTCTGAAATACCAAAAGCCCTAGAAGCATGATATTTGGCTGAAAGGTTTCTTGGATGAAGCCCGACAAAGTTTGTTTAAAGAAATGACCTTGACCTATATTCAATGTCACAGGGGTCAAATCTGTTAAAACCTTCCAACGACTTCTTCTGAAATACCAAAAGCCCTAGAAGCATGATATTTGGCTGGAACGTTCCTTGGTTGAAGCCTGACAAAGTTTGCGAAAAGAAATGACCTTGACTTATATTCAAGGTCACAGGGGTCAAATCTGTTAAAACATTCAAACAACTTCTTCTGAAGTACAAAAAGCCCTAGAAGCATGACATTTGGCTGAAAGGTTTCTTGGATGAAGCCTGACAAAGTTTGCGAAAAGAAATGACCTTGATCTTTATTTGCCTAGAGACATGATATTTGGCTGGTAGCGTCCTGGGATGAAGCCAAACAAAATTTGAAAATGAAAATGATGTTGTCTTATAAGGTCACAGAGGTAAAATATGTTTAAATCTTAAGATGTTCTTCATTTAGAACATTATGAGATTTTACATTAAAAGATTTTAAGGGACTTTAGGGTTACACTATAATATAAGTCAGAGATTGATACCAGGTGAGCGATGCAGGCCCATTGGGCCTCTTGTTGATATTTTTCAGATATGAAGTGTAACTGAAGCTATTTTGATTTTTGACTCAAGAATAGTGAAAAATAACACATTTGATAATGGAACAAAAAACAAGCATGCTACCCCCAGTTTTTATGACTGCTTTTGAATGAGAAACCCATTTCCTTTTGATCTGCAAAATTTCTAAAAATGTTTGTTGCCAGAATTTTTTATTTTGCATTAAATCTGCACAATATGATGAAAAATGGAGTATTTTCTCATTGAAAAATAAAGGGTTGAGGTAACTAAAATTCAATTTTTGAGAAAAAAAAATAATTTAAAGACCTTTTACTTCCATAATTAATAAGAAAATTACTTTTTTGTCAATTCTGCAAACATTTATAAATATCGGATCACAAATCTGGAAGATATTGAATGAAATTGTCCTGCAATTGGCCAAAACAGCATTTTTCACATAAATCATGTGTTCAGAAAAACGATTTCACTATTATATATTTTTCTTTGCATTTTCTGTTATGCAATGAACTTCTGTTTTCATAAAAGTACACCAGAAAAAAAAGTTAGTCAGAAAATTTTGACTTATTTAATTTTCACAAGAGAAGATTCTTAAAGGTCGTGTAGCTAGTTCTAATTTGCAAGTATATAGCAAGTGTCTTAAATTTTGTAGGTGCAATAGCATCTTCAGAAGTCAAACAGAGACTACAAGAATTTGTCTTGACAAAAAAACAGAGAGAAGCTGCTGCCAGAAATTCTCCTCCACAATACCGTCACTGGTAAGTAGGCTGTGTTATAGTAACTGTCTGAATTCTACACAATACCGTCACTGGTAAGTAGGCTGTGCTATAGTGACTGTCTGAATTCTACACAATACCGTCACTGGTAAGTAGGCTGTGCTATAGTAACTGTCTGAATTCTACACAATACCGTCACTGGTAAGTAGGCTGTGCTATAGTAACTGTCTGAATTCTCCTCCACAATACCGTCACTGGTAAGTAGGCTGTGCTATAGTAACTGTCTGAATTCTACACAATACCGTCACTGGTAAGTAGGCTGTGCTATAGTGACTGTCTGAATTCTACACAATACCGTCACTGGTAAGTAGGCTGTGCTATAGTGACTGTCTGAATTCTACACAATACCGTCACTGGTAAGTAGGCTGTGTTATAGTAACTGTCTGAATTCTACACAATACCGTCTCTGATAAGTAGGCTGTGTTATAGTGACTGTCTGAATTCTACACAATACCGTCTCTGATAAGTAGGCTGTGTTATAGTGACTGTCTGAATTCTACACAATACCGTCACTGGTAAGTAGGCTGTGTTATAGTAACTGTCTGAATTCTACACAATACCGTCACTGGTAAGTAGGCTGTGTTATAGTGACTGTCTGAATTCTACACAATACCGTCACTGATAAGTAGGCTGTGTTATAGTAACTGTCTGAATTCTACACAATACCGTCACTGGTAAGTAGGCTGTGCTATAGTGACTGTCTGAATTCTCCTCCACAATACTGTCACTGATAAGTAGGCTGTGCTATAGTAACTGTCTGAATTCTACACAATACCGTCACTGATAAGTAGGCTGTGTTATAGTAACTGTCTGAATTCTACACAATACCGTCACTGGTAAGTAGGCTGTGCTATAGTGACTGTCTGAATTCTCCTCCACAATACTGTCACTGATAAGTAGGCTGTGCTATAGTAACTGTCTGAATTCTACACAATACCGTCACTGGTAAGTAGGCTGTGCTATAGTAACTGTCTGAATTCTCCTCCACAATACTGTCACTGGTAAGTAGGCTGTGAATAAATGTCAATTTCTCAGTCATAGTGATATACCAGTTGGTCATAATGCTGCAAAAATTAAGAGTGGTATGTCTATAAACAATGACATGAAAGATTAACAATGTTAGTTTACAGTTACCTGTTCATTTCTTGCAGCAGATACACATCATCCAAAACAAATTTGTATATCGCCATTTTTTAGCTCACCGTCATCAGATGTTATCCGTCCAATGTTGTCTCCGTCATCCGTCCAGGTGTCCGTCAACTTTTCCTTTAAACAACTTCTTCTGAAATACCGTCAGGCAGAGACACCTCATATTTGACTGGTAGCTTCCTTGGATGAAGCCTAACAAAGTTTGCGAAAAGAAATTACCTTGACCCATATTCAAGGTCACAGGGTTTAAATCTGTAAAAACCTTTAAACAGCCTTTTCTGAAGATACCGGCCTAGAAGCATGATATTTGGCTGAAATGTTCCTTGGATGAAAGTCGACAAAGTTTACAAAAAGAAATTATCTTGACCCGTTTTCGAGGTCACAGGGGTCAAATCTGTTAAAATCTTTTAACAACTTCTTCTTCTTAAATACCAAAAGGCCTGGAGACATGATATTTGGCTGCTTGATTTCTTGGAAGAAGCCAAACAAAATTTGCTAATGAAAATGACCTTGTTTTACATTCAAGGTCACAGGGGTAAAATATGTTTAAATCTGATTATGTTCTTCTGAATAGATTTTAGGAGACTTTTGGGTTACAAGTAAGAAATTGATACCAGGTGAGCGATGTAAGCCAATTGGGCCTCTTGTTTTAGAAATACAACATGGATTTTGAATTTGGCAGTGAAGGACCGAGTTGAGCTTATGCCATACCGTGGCGTATGTCTCCTGTCCGTCTAGTGTCCGTCAACATTTTTAGCTCACCTGCCCAAAGTGTCTGACCCCTCTGGGGCCTGAGGGGCAGTGCCCAATAGGGAAAATACAGTAAATTCTTTGAAGATCCTTCTTCTTCTTTTGTAATGACAGGATATTGTCCAAAATAGCTCTGAATTTTGTATAAACGGTAGGTCTGACCCCCCCCCCCCCCCAATGGGGCCTGAGGGGCAATAGGAAAAATAAAGTAAATTCTTTAAAATCCTCCTTCTTCTTTAGGAATGACAGAATATATATGACCCCCCCCCCCCCCTAGGGTGTTAGGTGTGGGCCCAATATGGAAATATAGTAAATTCTAAAAAATTCTTCTTCTTTAGGAATGACAGAATATTGCCCACAATTGCTCTGGAGTAACCTGGAGTAAAGGGGATTCAATTTTGTATATTTACATTCTGTGTTGCCTTTGCCTATATATCTTTACGAAACCAAATTGTAGTATATCACACTGTATACTACAATTTGCAATCCACATCACATGACATTATTTCTGATGCCATGTTGGACTATGTTATATCAAAGCTTAGCACTCCGCCTCTGATAACATGTATGATGGCTTTGAATCAATCACTTAGATGACACTGATTTAAATCAGGCTATTGTGACGTCATTTCTGACGCCATGTTGGACTACGTTGCGTCAACGCTTTGCACTTCGCCTCAGATAACATGAATAATGGCTTTGAGTCAATAGCTCAATTGATATTGATTTAATTAAGACTCTTCCAGTAAAGAAACACAAATGTAGAACGTTTACCGACTATATCCCAAAGAAATATACAGATACAGATAGATAAAGATACAGGCATATTTTAAAATTACCGGAAATGTAAATATAAGCATTGAACTGTTACCAGATGTAGTATACAGTCAATATGAATACAATTTGGGTGACAGATAAATAATCATGTCGCCCATTAAATAAACCGTTCGTCTGTCCCCCCTGGGGCCTGAGGGGCGGGGTCCAATCGGTCTGTCCCCCCTGGGGCCTGAGGGACGGGGTCCAATCGGTAAATTATAGTAAAGTCATTAAAATTCTTCTTCTTTAGGAATCACAGGATGTGTCAAAATAAGGTCTAAAGTAACCTTTAGTAAAGGGGATTCAATTTTGTATAAACTGTGGGTAGGAAACTCCTTTTGATTGTGGGGTGGAGCCCAATAAGGGGAATGTACCTGGTAGTAAATTCTTTAAAATTCTTCTTCTTGTGTATGTATAACAGCATATTGTCCAATTTTGTTGTGAACCATCCTTTGGTGAATGGGGTTAAATTTCGTATCACTGGGACTAAACCATCATCCCTCTCATTGACCTCTCATCTTCTCTCTATATAATATAGGTAATTTTTAATTTGGTTATTATCATGTATTTTGAGGTGAATTCTTCTTAATATCATGGGTTTTTTTTAACCAATCACATAAAATATCCAGAAATGATGTCATTTCAATTGATTTCAGATACAACTTGTACAAAATGTTGCATAGAAAAAAAAAAAAAATAACCCCCAAAATGATTTTTAATTGAAATAATGTTATCTATATATTGAAACACCTTCATATGTACATTGAATAGCTTACTTTTAGTGTGGAAATTGGAAATGCACTACATTTAGTTGAAAAACATGTTTCTCTTAATGTCACATTCCTGTTAATATCATGTTATTGTCTGACAAATGCAACATGATATAAAGAGTAGTGCACTGTATTATGATTGTTCCAAGGGTGTGCCCGGCACTCGCAGAATCAACACCTGAGACGTAACTTTGAAACGGTTGAGATCCCCACCTTAAATCTTTATTCCCCACCTCAAAACTTTATACAGTTGCTGGGCATAAAGAGACAAACATAATTGTAATATAAGCTTTGATGTCAAGGTTTGGCCACTAGGGACCTAATTTCTTAGTTGAAATTGAAATCAGTTGATATACTCACCCATTTACCAAACTTTCAATTCATACAGATATGCTTCAAGGATTGGACTTTCAGTCTATCCCTGTCCTTGGGATATTTTTGGATAATATTTTTACCACAATTACCTGGATACCAATGTATCCAGGTGAGCAATACAGGCCCTCTGAGTGGGGCAAGTCTAGTTAGAGCAGCCGGTATGGATTCCGCATCGGAGTTTCGGTGCAGAAAGGGTTAAACAACCTCTTCTTAAGCAACCAAAAGGTCTTGAGACATAATGTTTACCTTGTAGTTTTCTGACCAAAGTTTGCAAATAAAAATGACCTTGACATACTAAGGTCATAGAGGTCAAATGGGAGATAAATACCACCAGGTGAGTGATACAGGCCCATTGGGCCTCTTTGTAACATCAACCTTTTACAAAATAGATCCATGTACAATAGTTAACAAATTAAATTCGCTTCAATGTTTGAACATTCTGATTTAAATGATTATGAACATTCTGATGAAAATGATCATAGGCATTCTTCAAAATTTTCTTTGTCAGGGCTGATCAAAGTTCACCTCCACAAACCGGACTGTCTCCACCTTATGGCCCTCATTTATTAGGAAAATATGAAGATGATTTTCCATTACGGAAAACAGGTATGTGTATTTCATTGCTTGCTCTAAATTCATTGTGTTGAAGCATCATGATAGCATTGCTTGAGTTTGTAGATTTTTTATTGATAAAACCATTGTGTTTTGGAAGAGATGGTTTTTGTTTGCTTTCATCAGTTTTAGTCCTAGCTGTGAGCCTTTTTTTTTATTAATTCAATAACCAATCAATGAAATACATCATTTTTGTGGCAAGACCTATTTGATTCTGTGCTGTTTTTAGCCCACAATCATCATATTCAAATCACCCCGCGTCTGTGGTCCGTCCTCTGTCCGTCCTTAAACAATTCTTGTGATCGCTATTTCTTGAAAAGTACTGCACGAATCCTTCTCAAATTTCATATGCAGGTTCCTCTTGGTCCCTAGTTGTGCATTGTCAATTTCTTAAGCCGATCCCACATATAATATGGCCAGTTTCAAGGTCCAGTGGTCAAATATGTTAAAATCTTCAAATAACTTCGCAATAACCAAAAACATGTTGCTGGTAGCATGCTAGGATAAGGAACTACAAAGTTTGTTTTAAAGAATGATATTGACCCAGTTTTAAGGTCACAGGTGTCAAATATGTTAAAATGTTCAAGCAACTTCTTTTCAATAACAAAAATGTTTATTTCATTTGAACAAACTTGGGTACTGATATTTGGCTTGTAGCATGCTGGGATGAAGAGCTATCAAGTTATTTTAATGAATGACTTTGGCCAAGTTTTAAGGTCACAGGGGTCAAATATGTTAAAATCTTCAAGCAACTTCTCAATAGCCGAAAGGCCCTGGATACTCATATTGGGCCTGTAGCATGCTGGGATGAAGGGTTACAAAGTTTGTTGAAATGAATGACCTTGACCCACCTTTAATGTAATAGGGGTCATATATGTTCAGATTTTCAGACAATTTTTCAGTAACCAAAAGGCCAAGGGTACTGAAATTGGGCCTGTAGCATACTGGGTTGAAAGGATACCAAGTTTGTACCTTGATCCACTTTCAAGTTCATCACAGGGGTCAAATATGGTAAGGTCTTAACCAACAAACACAATCATATATAGTCTTTATATAGTCAGATGATTTATTAGGTCAATGGGTCTATTGTTTCGATAGTTTTTGAAACTCCTATCCTTTAGTTACATGATAAATATTGTATTTCGCTTTCTTTACATGTCACCTCAATGTGTACCAGTTATCACATATAACTTTACATAGGTGACCACTAAGGCCCTTGAGGCTCGTAAAGTAACAATAGGATTTAATTCGGGAACTTTACTGGTATAAACAGCTCCAAAACTAAATCAAACTTTTCTCCACTTAAGGGATCAAGGAAACCAGGCTGCTAATAGAGTTCACTGCTGAAATCGGGTGCGGTCAGATCACTCAACCAATAATAAAGATACACAAATCTGTTTAGATTAACTGTACTTTATTACATATACATATTATATAACATACATTTACATATAGAAGACAATGTGTTGTTTCTTCTTGTCAAAATGGCAACAACTGGCCATTGTTTTCAGAGAGCGATCATAATTGAGACCAAATTTAACTTGCCGCTGGCCATGTAGGACAGGTTACTGCCAATAGGGCTCATTATGTCATCAGGAGGACCAAAAACTGATTTCTAGGACAGGTAACTGCTGAAATAGGGCTCATTATGTCATCTGGAGGACCATAAACTGATGTCTAGGACAGGTGACTGCTGAAATAGGGCTCATTATGTCATCAGGAAGACCATAAACTGATGGTCTAGGACAGGTGACTGCCAATAGGGCTCATTATTTCATCAGGAAGACCATAAACTGATGGTCTAGGACGGGTGACTGCTGAAATAGAGCTCAGTATGTCATCAGAAGGACCATAAACTGATGGTCTAGGACAGGTAACTGCTGAAATAGGGCTCATTATGTCATCAGGAAGACCATAAACTGATGTTTAGGACAGGTGACTGCTGAAATAGGGCTTATTATGTCATCAGGAGGACCATAAACTGATGTCTAGGACAGGTGACTGCTGAAATAGAGCTCATTATGTCATTAGGAGGACCATAAACTGATGTCTAGGACAGGTGACTGCTGAAATAGGGCTCATTATGTCATCAGGAAGACCATAAACTGATGGTCTAGGACAGGTGACTGCTGAAATAGGGCTCATTATGTCATTAGGAGGACCATAAACTGATGTCTAGGAGAGGTGACTGCTGAAATAGGGCTCATTATGTCATCAGGAGGACCAAAAACTGATTTCTAGGACAGGTAACTGCTGAAATAGAGCTCATTATGTCATCAGTAGGACCATAAACTGATGTCTAGGACAGGTGACTGCTGAAATAGAGCTCATTATGTCATCAGAAGGACCATAAACTGATGTCTAGGACAGGTAACTGCTGAAATAGGGCTCATTATGTCATCAGGAGGACCATACACTGATGTCTAGGACAGGTAACTGCTGAAATAGGGCTCATTATGTCATTAGGAGGACCATAAACTGATGTCTAGGACAGGTGACTGCTGAAATAGAGCTCATTATGTCATCAGGAGGACCATAAACTGATGTCTAGGACAGGTGACTGCTGAAATAGAGCTCATTATGTCATGAGAAGGACCATAAACTGATGGTGTAGGACAGGTAACTGCTGAAATAGGGCTCATTATGTCATGAGAAGGACCATAAACTGATGTCTAGGACAGGTGACTGCTGAAATAGGGCTCATTATGTCATCAGGAGGACCATAAACTAATGTCTAGGACAGGTAACTGCTGAAATAGGGCTCATTATGTCATCAGGAGGACCATAAACTGATGTCAAGGACAGGTGACTGCTGAAATAGAGCTCATTATGTCATCAGGAGGACCATAAACTGATGTCTAGGACAGGTGACTGCTGAAATAGAGCTCATTATGTCATCAGAAGGACCATAAACTGATGTCTAGGACAGGTGACTGCTGAAATAGAGCTCATTATGTCATCAGAGGGACCATAAACTGATGTCAAGGACAGGTGACTGCTGAAATAGAGCTCATTATGTCATCAGGAGGACCATAAACTGATGTCTAGGACAGGTGACTGCTGAAATAGAGCTCATTATGTCATCAGAAGGACCATAAACTGATGTCTAGGACAGGTGACTGCTGAAATAGAGCTCATTATGTCATCAGAGGGACCATAAACTGATGGTCTAAGACAGGTAACTGCTGAAATAGAGCTCATTATGTCATCAGGAGGACCATAAACTGATGTCTAGGACAGGTGACTGCTGAAATAGGGCTCATTATGGCATCAGGAGGACCATAAACTGATGTCTAGGACAGGTGACTGCTGAAATAGAGCTCATTATGTCATCAGAAGGACCATAAACTGATGGTCTAAGACAGGTGACTGCTGAAATAGGGCTCATTATGTCATCAGGAGGACCATAAACTGATGTCTAGGACAGGTAACTGCTGGAATAGAGCTCATTATGTCATCAGAAGGACCATAAACTGATGTCTAGGACAGGTGACTGCTGAAATAGAGCTCACTTTTAGTCATCAGGAGGACCATAAACTGATGTCTAGGAGAGGTGACTGCTGAAATAGGGCTCATTATGTCATCAGGAGGACCATAAACTGATGTCTAGGACAGGTGACTGCTGAAATAGGGCTCATTATGTCATCAGGAGGACCATAAACTGATGGTGTAGGACAGGTGACTGCTATAATAGGGCTCATTATGTCATCAGGAGGACCATAAACTGATGTCTAGGACAGGTGACTGCTGAAATAGGGCTCATTATGCAACAGGAGGACCATAAACTGATGTCTAGGACAGGTGACTGCTGAAATAGGGCTCATTATGTCATTAGGAGGACCATAAACTGATGTCTAGGACAGGTGACTGCTGAAATAGAGCTCATTATGTCATCAGAAGGACCATAAACTGATGGTGTAGGACAGGTAACTGCTGCAATAGAGCTCATTATGTCATCAGGAGGACCATAAACTGATGTCTAGGACAGGTGACTGCTGAAAAAGAGCTCATTATGTCATCAGGAGGACCATAAACTGATGGTCTAGGACATGTGACTGCTGAAATAGAGCTCATTATGTCATCAGGAGGACCATAAACTGATGGTCTAGGACAGGTGACTGCTGAAATAGAGCTCATTATGTCATCAGGAGGACCATAAACTGATGTCTAGGACAGGTGACTGCTGAAATAGGGCTCATTATGTCATCAGGAGGACCATAAACTGATGGTCTAGGACAGGTGACTGCTGAAATAGGGCTCATTATGTCATCAGGAGGACCATAAACTGATGGTCTAGGACAGGTGACTGCTGAAATAGAGCTCATTATGTCATCAAAAGGACCATAAACTGATGGTCTAGGACAGGTGACTGCTGAAATAGAGCTCATTATGTCATCAGGAGGACCATAAACTGATGGTCTAGGACAGGTGACTGCTGAAATAGAGCTCATTATGTCATCAGAAGGACCATAAACTGATGGTCTAGGAGAGGTGACTGCTGAAATAGAGCTCATTATGTCATCATAAGGACCATAAACTGATGGTCTAAGACAGGTGACTGCTGAAATAGGGCTCATTATGTCATCAGAAGGACCATAAACTGATGTCTAGGACAGGTGACTGCTGAAATAGGGCTCATTATGTCATCAGAAGGACCATAAACTGATGTCTAGGACAGGTGACTGCTGAAATAGAGCTCATTATGTCATCAGAAGGACCATAAACTGATGTCTAGGACAGGTAACTGCTGAAATAGAGCTCATTATGTCATCAGGAGGACCATAAACTGATGTCTAGGACAGGTGACTGCTGAAATAGGGCTCATTATGTCATCAGGAGGACCATAAACTGATGTCTAGGACAGGTGACTGCTGAAATAGAGCTCATTATGTCATCAGAAGGACCATAAACTGATGGTCTAAGACAGGTGACTGCTGAAATAGGGCTCATTATGTCATCAGGAGGACCATAAACTGATGTCTAGGACAGGTAACTGCTGAAATAGAGCTCATTATGTCATCAGGAGGACCATAAACTGATGGTCTAGGACAGGTGACTGCTGAAATAGGGCTCATTATGTCATCAGGAGGACCATAAACTGATGTCTAGGACAGGTGACTGCTGAAATAGAGCTCATTATGTCATCAGGAGGACCATAAACGGATGGTGTAGGAGAGGTGACTGCTGAAATAGGGCTCATTATGTCATCAGGAAGACCATAAACTGATGTCTAGGACAGGTGACTGCTGAAATAGGGCTCATTATGTCATCAGAAGGACCATAAACTGATGGTCTAGGACAGGTGACTGCTGAAATAGAGCTCATTATGTCATCAGAAGGACCATAAACTGATGGTCTAGGACAGGTGACTGCTGAAATAGAGCTCATTATGTCATCAGAAGGACCATAAACTGATGTCTAGGACAGGTGACTGCTGAAATAGGGCTCATTATGTCATCAGGAGGACCATAAACTGATGTCTAGGACAGGTGACTGCTGAAATAGAGCTCATTATGTCATCAGGAGGACCATAAACTGATGTCTAGGAGAGGTGACTGCTGAAATAGAGCTCATTATGTCATCAGGAGGACCATAAACTGATGTCTAGGACAGGTGACTGCTGAAATAGAGCTCATTATGTCATCAGGAGGACCATAAACTGATGTCTAGGACAGGTGACTGCTGAAATAGGGCTCATTATGTCATCAGGAGGACCATAAACTGATGTCTAGGACAGGTGACTGCTGAAATAGGTTAATATAAATATATATAGACTAATATGAAATGTGGCATTCTCCAAAAGAAATATCTGTAGATGTTGATTAATAATGACTTTGAAGAACGAAAATCCAAAACTGTGTAAATGCTCTAGGTAGGAAAAATGTCTCGAGGGATTCTGAATAAAAGTTCAGAAATCTGTGTTCAAACCAGATATTATTAAAGATTAATACAAAAAATCTTACTGTTAACTAGCAGGATTTATCAAAACACGTTTTATCCGACAGAAAATAACCAAAATCTGTGTCAGATCTGGGTTCTTGCAGGTAGGGCATAAGAATTGTACCTGCTGCCCCCATTGCATGATCGTAAGAGCTGACTAAATTTGGGATTTTATCTTTTCCATTCTTTCTAAACAACTTTCTCTTTCCTAATGTCTCCCTTGACACAACCTCACTTTTGGTTTTTAGTTGCCTGTTCGCCCTATGAGGAAGGCATTTTGGTACCCTGGCTGAGACATACAAAAGTCTCTAACAATGTTAGCTACTACTCCCTGCTTGACGCTTAGCAAAATGGGAGTTGAACGACTGGTTCACCCGTTGTCAGTATAATTAGTGTGGTAGCACTTTAAATTGACAATAGATCAAAACTATTGCCAGAAGGCTTACATTATCATATCACAGCTTCCCAAATACACAAACATTCAACACACAACCACACTACATACACTGGGAGGCCTTCCTTAAATGACCCCAGCTGTTAATAGGACGTAAAAACAATCAAACCAATGAACAAGTGTATCCACACTTAAACAGGTGTAAGATGTCCTTGTCTCGTACCCTGAACAGGTGTATCTACACTTAAACAGGTGTAAGATGTCCTTGTCTTGTACCCTGGACAGGTGTATCTACACTTAATCAGGTGTAAGATGTCCTTGTCTTGTACCCTGGACAGGTGTATCTACACTTAAACAGGTGTAAGATGTCCTTGTCTTGTACCCTGGACAGGTGTATCCACACTTAAACAGGTGTAAGATGTCCTTGTCTCGTACCCTGGACAGGTGTATCTACACTTAAACAGGTGTAAGATGTCCTTGTCTTGTACCCTGGACAGGTGTATCTACACTTAAACAGGTGTAAGATGTCCTTGTCTTGTACCCTGGACAGGTGTATCTACACTTAAACAGGTGTAAGATGTCCTTGTCTCGTACCCTGGACAGGTGTATCTACACTTAAACAGGTGTAAGATGTCCTTGTCTCGTACCCTGGACAGGTGTATCTACACTTAAACAGGTGTAAGATGTCCTTGTCTTGACCCTGGACAGGTGTATCTACACTTAAACTGGTGTAAGATGTCCTTGTCTCGTACCCTGAACAGGTGTATCTACACTTAAACAGGTGTAAGATGTCTTTGTCTTGTACCCTGGACAGGTGTATCTACACTTAAACAGGTGTAAGATGTCCTTGTCTCGTACCCTGGACAGGTGTATCTACACTTAAACAGGTGTAAGATGTCCTTGTCTTGTACCCTGGACAGGTGTATCTACACTTAAACAGGTGTAAGATGTCCTTGTCTCGTACCCTGGACAGGTGTATCTACACTTAAACAGGTGTAAGATGTCCTTGTCTTGTACCCTGGACAGGTGTATCTACACTTAAACAGGTGTAAGATGTCCTTGTCTCGTACCCTGGACAGGTGTATCTACACTTAAACAGGTGTAAGATGTCCTTGTCTTGTACCCTGGACAGGTGTATCTACACTTAAACAGGTGTAAGATGTCCTTGTCTCGTACCCTGGACAGGTGTATCTACACTTAAACAGGTGTAAGATGTCTTTGTCTTGACCCTGGACAGGTGTATCTACACTTAAACAGGTGTAAGATGTCCTTGTCTCGTACCCTTGACAGGTGTATCTACACTTAAACAGGTGTAAGATGTCCTTGTCACGTACCCTGGACAGGTGTATCTACACTTAAACAGGTGTAAGATGTCCTTGTCTCGTATCCTGGACAGGTGTATCTACACTTAAACAGGTGTAAGATGTCCTTGTCTTGACCCTGGACAGGTGTATCTACACTTAAACAGGTGTAAGATGTCTTTGTCTTGACCCTGGACAGGTGTATCTACACTTAAACAGGTGTAAGATGTCCTTGTCTCGTACCCTGGACAGGTGTATCTACACTTAAACAGGTGTAAGATGTCTTTGTCTTGACCCTGGACAGGTGTATCTACACTTAAACAGGTGTAAGATGTCCTTGTCTCGTACCCTTGACAGGTGTATCTACACTTAAACAGGTGTAAGATGTCCTTGTCTCGTACCCTGGACAGGTGTATCTACACTTAAACAGGTGCAAGATGTCCTTGTCTCGTACCCTGGACAGGTGTATCTACACTTAAACAGGTGTAAGATGTCCTTGTCTCGTACCCTGGACAGGTGTATCTACACTTAAACAGGTGTAAGATGTCCTTGTCTCGTACCCTTGACAGGTGTATCTACACTTAAACAGGTGTAAGATGTCCTTGTCTCGTACCCTGGACAGGTGTATCTACACTTAAACAGGTGTAAGATGTCCTTGTCTCGTACCCTGGACAGGTGTATCTACACTTAAACAGGTGTAAGATGTCCTTGTCTCGTACCCTGGACAGGTGTATCTACACTTAAACAGGTGTAAGATGTCCTTGTCTCGTACCCTGGACAGGTGTATCTACACTTAAACAGGTGTAAGATGTCCTTGGTTGTACCCTGGACAGGTGTATCCACACTGAAATGGAACAATTCCCCTTTAAAACCTTGTTTAGCCAAAGGCCTAAATGACAAGATATTTTGTTTGTAACTTCTTTGGAAGGAACATAACTAAAGATTGCAAAATATAACAACATTTTTTATCAACTTTCAAGGTCACCGGGGTCAAATCCAAATTTCAAATCCTTCAAATGACTTCTTTTGAAATACAAAAAGCCCTTGTTACATGCTGCTTGCTTCATTGGAAGTAGCTTAACAAAATTGTGAAAAAGATGACTTTGACCTTCTTTCAAGGTCACAGAGCTCAAGTATGCCAAAATGTTCGAATGACTTTTAATTAAATACTAAAAAAGCCTATAAAGACAAGATATTTACTGTTGGCTTCCATGGAAAGAACCAAATAAAGTTTGCAAATAAAAATGACCTTGGCATGCATTCAAGAGGACAGATATGTTCAAATCTTCCAAAATGTTTTATTGAAAGACTTGTAGTTCTAGATTTTAGTCCACATTGAGGTTACGAGTGAGAGAATAATACCAGGTGAGTGGTATACAGGACTATTGGGCCTCCTGTTACATGTATTCTATGATAAATGGGAATAATGAAGATCATTTGATATGATAGATTCAGTAACTGAGTCGGAAAATGATTATTGAAAAGAAAACAGTTAATGGTTTTTGCTACAGCACTATAACATCAAGCTACTCAAACAATACCAAATGTTAAAGCCCCATGATATAGGGTTGGACAAAATTAGTTAGAAAAAAAAGTTCCTGTTGCATTAATTTTGATCTATGAAGATATACTGGAAACAAACTGTAAAGTTGTGTGCTGTATGGATTAAGACAGACTTGGCATGGCATTAGGGCAGCATTTTTAGCACAATTAAGAAAGAAGGAATACATATGAGATGTGTGTCCTTGTCAAATATTCTGTGTTCACTATTGAGATATTTTGGTGTTTTTGTTTTTTTCTTGGTTTCTGTGGTCCGACTGTGCATGGTCTGTTGTCCGTCGTCTGTCCATCATCCATCCTTCAAAAGTTCTGGCTATCAATATTTCTTGAGAAGTACTGCATGGATCCTTCTCAGATGTCTTTTGTAGGTTCCCCTTGGTCAATGTTACGTCAGTTATAATGTTACCTCAGTTATAATGCCACCTGGGTTATAATGTCAAATTGGTTATAATGCCACCTCGGTTATAATGTCACATTGGTTATAATGTCATGTGGGTTATAATGTCACCTTGGTTATAATGTCACGGTTATAATTTCATGTTGGTTATAATGTGACGTCGGTTATAATGTGATGTCCATTATAATGTCACCTTGGTTCTAATGTAATGTCGGTTATAATGTCACGTTGGTTATAATGTCACGTCGGTTGTAATGTCAAATTGGTTATAATGTCACGTCGGTCATAATGTCACGTCGGTTATAATGTCATTTTTGTTATAATGTCACGGTTATAATTTCATGTTGGTTATAATGTGACGTCGATTATAATGTCACCTTGGTTCTAATGTAATGTCGGTTATAATGTCACATTGGTTATAATGTCACGTCGGTTGTAATGTCAAATTGGTTATAATGTCACGTCGGTTATAATGTCATTTTTGTTATAATGTCACGTCGGTTATAATGTCACGTCGGTTATAATGTCACTTTGGTTAAAATGTCACCTCGATTATAATGTCACTTTGGTTATAATGTCACATCAGTTATTATGTCATGTTGGTTATAATGTCATGTCGGTTATAATGTCACATTGGTTATAATGTCACGTCAGTTATAATGTCACATCGGTTATAATGTCACATCAGTTATAATGTCACGTCGATTATAATGTCACCTTGGTTATAATGTCACATCAGTTTTAATGTCACATCAGTTATAATGTCACGTCAGTTATAATGTCACATCAGTTATAATGTCACGTCGGTTATAATCTCACTTTGGTTATAATGTCATGTTGGTTTTTAGCTCACCTGGCCCGAAGGGCCAAGTGAGCTTATGTGATGGTGCAGCGTCCGCCGTCCGTCCGTCCGTCCTGCGTCCGTCAACTTTTTCCTTTAAACGACTTCTTCTCAAATACTGAAAGGCCTAGTGACATGAAATTTGGCTGGTAGCTTTCTTGGAAGGAGCTGAACAAAGTTTGCGAAAAAAAATCACTTTGACCTAATTTCAAGGTCACAGGGGTCAAAAATGTCGAAACCTTCAAATAACTTTTTTAGGTCATCTGACCCGAAGGGTCAAGATGACCTATTGCCATCATGCTTCGTCCGTCGTCGTGCGCCGTCCGCCGTCCGTAAACTTTTCCTTTAACAATCTTCTTCTTAGTAACCAAAAGGCTCTAGGTGCTGATATTTGGCCAGTAGGCACCTGGGATTGAGTGCTACAAAGTTTCCTCATTTCAATGACCTTGACCTGTTTTCAAGGTCACAGGGGTCAAATATGTAAAAACCTTTAACAATCTTCTTCTCAGTAACCAAAAGGTCTAGGGTAATGATATTTGGCCAGTAGGTATCTGGGAAAGAGTGCTACAAAGTTTCCTCATATCAATGACCTTGACTAACTTTCAAGGTCACAGGGGTCAGATATGTAAAAAAACGTTTGACAATCTTCTTCTCACTAACCAAAAGGCCAAGGGTGATCATATTTGGCCAGTAGGTACCTGGAATGGAGTGCTACAAAGTTACCTCATATCAATGACCTTGACCTACTTTCAAGGTCACAGGGGCCAAAAAGGTCAAAATCTTTGAACGACTTCTTCTGAATAACCAAAAGGCCCAGAGACCTGATATTGGGCCTGTGTTATGCTGGGATAAAGTGGTACCAAGTTTGTTCAAACAAATGACCTTGATCTTCATTCAAGGTCACAGGGGCAAAAAAGGTCAAAATCTTTTTAAACAACTTCTTCTGAATAACCAAAAGGCCCAGAGACCTGATATTGGTCCTGTGTTATGCTGAGATAAAGGGCTACCAAGTTTGTTCAAAGAAATGACCTTGACCTTCATTCAAGGTCACAGGGGACAAAACGGTCATAATTTTTAAACGACTTCTTCTGAATAACCAAAAGGCCCAGAGACCTAATATTGGGCCTGTGGCATGTTGGGATAAAGGGCTACCAAGTTTGTTCAAAGAAATGACCTTGACTCTCATTCAAGGTCACAGGGGCCAAAACGGTCATAATCTTTAAACAACTTCTTCTGAATAACCAAAAGGCCCAGAGACCTGATATTGGGCCTGTGACATGCTGGGATAAAGGGCTACCAAGTTTGTTCAAAGAAATGACCTTGACTTTCATTCAAGGTCACTGGGGCCAAAACGGTCATAATCTTTAAACATTTTCTTCTGAATAACCAAAAGGCCCAGAGATCTAATATTGGGCCTGTGGCATGCTGGGATAAAGGGCTACCAAGTTTGTTCAAACAAATGACCTTGACTTTCATTCAACGTCACAGGGGCCAAAACGGTCATAATCTTTAAACATTTTCTTCTGAATAACCAAAAGGCCCAGAGATCTAATATTGGGCCTGTGGCATGCTGGGATAAAGGGCTACCAAGTTTGTTCAAAGAAATGACCTTGACTTTCATTCAAGGTCACTGGGGCCAAAACGAAACTGTTGTTATTTTTCGTGTAGTCAAAAATCCAAGATGGCCTCCACAGCGGCCATTTTGAAAACACATTCTAAACTTCTCAAGTTCTACCAGTGGAATTGAGCTGAAACTTGCCAGAAATGATATCCTGAGATGGTCCCAACAAAGTGTTGTTATTTTTCAAGCCCATCAGAAATCGTAGAAGGCCACTATCTTGAACTTGGCAATCTATACAGGCATATTATAACTTGATTTAATGACTACACGTATTTTCATAGTGATTTTACAATTGGTAGTCAGATGACCGTTAAGGCCCGTTGGGCCTTTTGTCTAAAATACCGTCAGGCATAGAGACCTCATATTTGACCAGTAGCTTCCTTGGATGAAGCTGAATAAAGTTTGCGAAAAGTAATGACCTTGACCCATAGTCAAGGTCACAGTGAGGTTAAATCTATTTTAACCTTTAAACAACTTCTTCTAATAAACCAAAATCCCTAGAAGTATGATATTTGGCTGAAATGTTCCTTGGATGAAGCCCGACAAAGTTTGCGAAAAGAAATGACCTTGACCTATATTCAAGGTCACAAGGGTCAAATCTGTTAAAACATTTAAACGACTTCTCCTGAAATACCAAAAGCCCTAGAAACATGGTATTTGGCTGAAATGTTCCTTGGATGAAGCCCGACAAAGTTTGCGAAAAGAAATGACCTTGACTTATATTCAAGGTCACAGGGGTCAAATCTGTTTAAACCTTTAAATGACTTCTTCTGAAGTACCAAAATTCCTAGAAGCATGATATTTGGCTGAAAGGTTCCTTGGATGAAGTCCGACAAAGTTTGCGAAAAGAAATGACCTTGACCTATATTCAAGGTCACAGATGTCAAATCTGTTAAAACCTTTAAACAACTTCTTCTGAAATACCAAGAGCCCCAGAAGTATGATATTTGGCTTAAAGGTTCTTTGGATGAAGCCCGACAAAATTTGCAAAAAGAAATGACCTTGACCTATATTCAAGGTCACAGGGGTCAAATCTGTTATAACCTTTAAACGACTTCTTCTGAAATACCAAAAGCCCAAGAAACATGGTATTTGGCTGAAATGTTCCTTGGATGAAGCCCGACAAAGTTTGCGAAAAGAAATGACCTTGACCTATATTCAAGGTCACAGGGGTCAAATCTGTTAAAACATTTAAACGACTTCTTCTGAAATACCAAAAGCCCAAGAAGCATGATATTTGGCTGAAAGGTTCCTTGGACGAAGCTTGACAAACTTTGGGAAGGAAAATGAGCTGGACCCATATAAAGGTCACAGTGGTCAAATCGGTTAAAAGCTTTCAGCGACTTCTTCTGATAAACCCAAATGCCTAGAGACATGATATTTGGCTAGTAGCATCCTGGGATGAAGCGAAACAAAATTTGAAAATGAAAATGATGTTGTCTTATAAGGTCACAGGGGTAAAATATGTTTAAATCCTAAGATGTTCTTCTAAATGTCTTACAGTAAAAGATTTTTAGGGTTACACTATAATATTAAGTCAGAGGTTGATACCAGGTGAGCGATGCAGGCCCATTGGGCCTCTTGTAATGTCATGTCGATTATAATGTCACCTCGGTTATAATGTCACATCAGTTTTAATGTCACATCAGTTATAATGTCACGTCGGTTATAATGTCACATCAGTTATAATGTCACATCAGTTATAATGTCACTTTGGTTATAATGTCATGTTGGTTTTTATGTCACGTCGGTTATAATGTCACATCGGTTATATTGTCACATCAGTTATAATGTCACGTTGATTATAATGTCACATCAGTTATAATGTCACGTCGGTTATAATGTCACGTCGATTATAATGTCACGTCAGTTATAATGTCACTTAGATTGTAATGTCACGTCGGTTATAATGTCACATCATGTCGGTTATAATGTCACGTCGGTTATAATGTCGCATTGGTTATAATGTCATGTCGTTGATGATGTCACGTCGGTTATAATGGCACATCAGTTATAATGTCATGTTGTTTATAATGTCACAACGGTTATAATGTCACATCATGTCGGTTATAATGTCACGTCGGTTATAATGTCACTTTTGTTAAAATGTCACGTCGGTTATAATGTCACGACAGTTATAATGTCATGTCAGTTATCATGTCACATTGGTTATAATGTCACGTCAGTTATAATGTCACGTCGGTTATAATGTCACATTGGTTATAATGTCAAATCATGTCTGTTATAATGTCACGACGGTTTTAATGTCACATCGGTTATAATGTCATTTTGGTGATAATGTCACGTCGATAATATTTTCATGTTGGTAATAATGTCATGTCCATTATAATATCACGTCAATTATAATGTCACCTTAGTTATAATGTCACGACAGTTATAATGTCATGTCGGTTATAATGTCACGTCGGTTATAATGTCAAATCATGTCTGTTATAATGTCACGACGGTTATAATGTCACATCGGTTATAATGTCATTTTGGTTATAATGTCACATCGATAATATTTTCATGTTGGTAATAATGTCATGTCCATTATAATATCACGTCAATTATAATGTCACCTTGGTTATAATGTCATGTCGGTTATAATGTCACGTTGGTTATAATGTCACATTATGTCGGTTATAATGTCACGTCGGTGATAATGTCACGTTGGTTATAATGTCACATTGGTTATAATGTCATGTCGGTTATAATGTCATGACAGTTATAATGTCACGTCGGGTATAATGTCACGTCGGTTATAATGTCACATTGGTTATAATGTCAAGTGGGTTATAATGTCACATCAGTTATAATATCATGCCGGTTATCATGTCACCTTGGTTATAATGTCACTTAGGTTATAATGTCACGTCGGTTATAATGTCACGTTGGTTATAATGTCACGACGGTTATAAAGTCACATTGGTTATAATGTCACGTCAGTTATAATGTCACGTCGATTATAATGTCACTTAGGTTATAATGTCATGTCGGTTATAATGTCACATCAGTTATAATGTCATGACGATTATAATGTCACGTCGGTTATAATGTCACGTTGGTTATAATGTCATGTCGGTTATAATGTCACGACAGTTATAATGTCACGTCGGGTATAATGTCACGTCGGTTATAATGTCACATTGGTTATAATATCAAGTGGGTTATAATGTCACATCAGTTATAATATCATGTCGGTTATCATGTCACCTTGGTTATAATGTTACTTAGGTTATTATGTCACGTCGGGTATAATGTCACGTTGGTTATAATGTCATGACGGTTATAAAGTCACATTGGTTATAATGTCACGTCAGTTATAATGTCACGTCGATTATAATGTCACTTAGGTTATAATGTCACGTCAGTTATAATGTCACATCAGTTATAATGTCATGACGATTATAATGTCATGACGATTGTTATAATGTCATGTTGGTTTTTATGTCACGTCGATTATAATGTCACTTCGGTTATAATGTAATTTTTGTTATAATGTCATGTTGGTTATAATGTCACATCAGTTATAATGTCATGTCGGTTATATATATAATGTCATGTCAATTATAATGTCACCTTGGTTTTAATGACACCTTGGTTATAATGTCACCTTTAATGTCACCTTGGTTATAATGTCAAGTCTGTTATTATTATGTTATCTTTCTGCTCTGTTTTTCCTGCTGTGTAATCTTTGTATTGTAATTCTTTTATTATCACTCATGTTAATGATGATTCTGGTTAATATCAAATTATTTTGAACAGTACCACAAAATAAACCTGGGTAAAGGATGATAAGAATTAATGATTTATGGGTCTTGTGTCACACTTGGGTGCCTTATGTAAACACAGCATGAGCTCACGCGACATTGTTCACACCTGGCTGATTAAGAACAATGGATTGACCCTACTTACCTATCAAGTTTATAAACTTGATACTCACCTGTACGGTCCACCAGTCGGTATACGGTTCTGACATGTATGTCTTTGTTAGAACTTACTCTCTTCCCTAATGTTTATGTTTCAAATTTTTTTGTGAAAAGAGAGTGTAGATTTGCAAGTAAATGATTTCTTTGAACGTAATTCGATGTTTGTTTGATTAGAATATCTTCAGAAAAAAGTCATTTGAAATTAATCCAACCCTGAAAAAGTTTTATGTCATCTAAGGTAATTCTTTCAGCTAAAAATAATTTCAGAAGCTTATAACACTTAAAATTTTCATTGTAAAACTGAGAATCATGCTGTAGAAAGCATGGAATCCATCTTCTATTGTCGGAAAACGAGGCAGAGGAATTGTGGGTAGTGATGTAATGTTTATATTTAGAAAACGAAAGTACTTCTGATAATTATCAGCTGATGTACTGGATGGATCATTCTCAAATTTCACATGCAGGTTCCTCTTTGTCTCTTGACCAGATTTTGAGCAGATCTACAAAACAATATGGCCGAAAGGCAGCCGTCTTGGATTTTGCATTAATAGTTTGTGATGGCTTTTTCTTGAAAAGTACTTGATGGATCCTTCTCAAATTTCATATGCAGGTTCCACTTGGTACCCACGCAGTTATGCATTATTCAAATTTTGAGCTAATTCAAAAACATTTTAGTTGAAAGGCAACCATCTTTGATTTTGACAGTGATAGTGGGCCCAATAGAGTATATAGAGGTAATTCCTTTCAATTGCTACTTGTCATAAAGTTATGAATGCATTTGAACCAAATTTGGTCATAAACATCCTTGGTTGAAGGGGAACAGATTTTGCATAAATGGTGACTCTGACCATCAAGGGGCCAGAGGCGGTATAGGGCCAAATAGGGGAAATAGAGGTAATTCCTTTAAATCGCTCCATATTTGGCATAAGTGGTGACTGATCCCCGACTGACTCCCAAGGGGCCAAGAGGTATAGGGCCCAATAGGGGAAATTGAGGAATATCCTTTTAAATTGCTACTTATCAATATTGAGTACTGCATGGATTTAACCCCATTCAGTCAGAAACATCCTTTGGGGAAAGTTTTGGATAAATGGTGACTCTGACCCCCCTCCCCCAGGGTTGGAGGGGCGGGGCCCAATAGGGGAAATAGAGATAAAGCCTTTTAAATCAATACTTGTTTCACTTGGATTTGGTTGTTATCCCCACCCTTTAGCAATATAAACCATTGCTTGGCATAAAGAGACTAACACATTCCTTATATTACGATTGGTCCCGGTTGAGCCGCGCCCTGCAGACTTAACTCCTGAGTCATAACTTTCAAGCAGTTGATATCCCCACCCCAAAAATATATAAACATAATCATGATATTGTGATTGGTCTTAGGGTATATCACGTCGTTGCTAGGCAGAAAGAGATGAATACAGTCATGATATTAGCATTGATGTCAGGGTCTGGCCTTAGCCCTGGGGACCTTGTTTCTCTGTGGGACTTTTGAGAACAGTTGAGATACCCACCCATTAGCCAAGCTTTAATTCTATAGGTATGCTTCAAGGATACCAGTGTTTCCAGGTGAGCAAATCAGGCCCTCTGGGCCTTTTGTCTTTAGGAATTACAGGATATTGTCCAAATTTGTTCTGAAGTAACCTTGAGTAAAGGGAATTCAATTTTGTATAAAAGGTTGGTCTGACCCCACTGGGGCCTGAGGGGCGGGGCCGAATAGGGAAATGTAAAGTAAATTCTTTAAAACCTTCTTTTTCTTTAGGAATGACAGGATATTGTCCAAATTTAGTCTGAAGTATCCTTGAGTGAACGGGATTCAGTTTTGTACAATCAGTGGGTCTGACCCCCATTGGGGGTGAGGGACAGAGCCCAATAGGGAAACTATAATAAATCCTTGAAAATCCCTCTTTTTCTTTAGTAATGACAGGATATTGTCCAAATTTGATCTGTCAGCATCCTTCGATGAATGGGAGGCAGTTTTTATAAACTATTGGTAGGAAATCCCTGGGGTCAGTGGGGTAGAAAATCCCTGGGGTCAGTGGGGTGGGAAATCCCTGGGGTCAGTGGGGTGGAGCCCAATATAAACTATTGGTAGGAAATCCCTGGGGTCAGTGGGGTAGAGCCCAATATAAACTATTGGTAGGAAATCCCTAGGGTCAGTGGGGTGGAGCCCAATATAAACTGTTGGTAGGAAATCCCTGGGGTCAGTGGGGTGGGAAATCCCTGGGGTGAGTAGGCTGGAGCCCAATATAAACTATTGGTAGGAAATCCCTCGGGTCAGTGGGGTGGAGCCCAATATAAACTATTGGTAGGAAATCCCTCGGGTCAGTGGGGTGGAGCCCAATATAAACTATTGGTAGGAAATCCCTGAGGGTCAGTGGGGTGGAGCCCAATATAAACTATTGGTAGGAAATCCCTGGGGTCAGTGGGGTGGAGCCCAATATAAACTATTGGTAGGAAATCCCTGGGGTCAGTGGGGTGGAGCCTAATATAAACTATTGGTAGGAAATCCGTGGGGTCAGTGGGGTGGGAAATCCGTGGGGTCAGTGGGGTGGGAAATCCGTGGGGTCAGTGGGGTGGAAAATCCCTGGGGTCAGTGGGGTGGAAAATCCCTGGGGTCAGTGGGGTAGGAAATCCCTGGGGTCAGTGGGGTGGGAAATCCCTGGGGTCAGTGGGGTGGGAAATCCCTGGGGTCAGTGGGGTGGGAAATCCCTGGGGTCAGTGGGGTAGGAAATCCCTGGGGTCATTAGGGTAGGAAATCCCTGGGGTCAGTGGGGTAGGAAATCCCTGGGGTCAGTGGGGTGGGAAATCCCTGGGGTCAGTAGGCTGGAGCCCAATATAAACTATTGGTAGGAAATCCCTGGGGTCAGTGGGGTGGAGCCCAATATAAACTATTGGTAGGAAATCCCTGGGGTCAGTGGGGTGGAGCCCAATATAAACTATTGGTAGGAAATCCCTGGGGTCAGTGGGGTAGGAAATCCCTGGGGTCAGTGGGGTGGAGCCCAATATAAACTATTGGTAGGAAATCCCTGGGGTCAGTGGGGTAGGAAATCCCTGGGGTCAGTGGGGTGGAGCCCAATATAAACTATTGGTAGGAAATCCCTGGGGTCAGTGGGGTGGAGCCCAATATAAACTATTGGTAGGAAATCCCTTGGGTCAGTGGGGTGGAGCCCAATATAAACTATTGGTAGGAAATCCCTGGGGTCAGTGGGGTGGAGCCCAATATAAACTATTGGTAGGAAATCCCTGGGGTCAGTGGGGTAGGAAATCCCTGGGGTCAGTGGGGTGGAGCTCTATATAAACTATTGGTAGGAAATCCCTGGGGTCAGTGGGGTGGAGCTCAATATAAACTATTGGTAGGAAATCCCTGGGTCAGTGGGGTGGAGCTCAATATAAACTATTGGTAGGAAATCCCTGGGGTCAGTGGGGTGGAGCCCAATATAAACTTTTGGTAGGAAATCCCTGGGGTCAGTGGGGTGGTGCCCAATATAAACTATTGGTAGGAAATCCCTGGGGTCAGTGGGGTAGGAAATCCCTGGGTCAGTGGGGTGGAGCTCAATTTAAACTATTGGTAGGAAATCCCTGGGGTCAGTGGGGTGGAGCCCAATATAAACTATTGGTAGGAAATCCCTGGGGTCAGTGGGGTGGAGCCCAATATAAACTATTGGTAGGAAATCCCTGGGGTCAGTGGGGTAGGAAATCCCTGGGGTCAGTGGGGTGGAGCCCAATATAAACTATTGGTAGGAAATCCCTGGGGTCAGTGGGGTAGGAAATCCCTGGGGTCAGTGGGGTGGAGCCCAATATAAACTATTGGTAGGAAATCCCTGGGGTCAGTGGGGTAGAAAATCCCTGGGGTCAGTGGGGTAGGAAATCCCTGGGGTCAGTGGGGTGGAGCCCAATATAAACTATTGGTAGGAAATCCCTGGGGTCAGTGGGGTGGAGCCCAATATAAACTATTGGTAGGAAATCCCTTGGGTCAGTGGGGTGGAGCCCAATATAAACTATTGGTAGGAAATCCCTGGGGTCAGTGGGGTAGGAAATCCCTGGGGTCAGTGGGGTGGAGCCCAATATAAACTATTGGTAGGAAATCCCTGGGGTCAGTGGGGTAGGAAATCCCTGGGGTCAGTGGGGTGGAGCCCAATATAAACTATTGGTAGGAAATCCCTGGGGTCAGTGGGGTAGAAAATCCCTGGGGTCAGTGGGGTAGGAAATCCCTGGGGTCAGTGGGGTGGAGCCCAATATAAACTATTGGTAGGAAATCCCTGGGGTCAGTGGGGTGGAGCCCAATATAAACTATTGGTAGGAAATCCCTGGGGTCAGTGGGGTGGAGCCCAATATAAACTATTGGTAGGAAATCCCTGGGGTCAGTGGGGTGGAGCCCAATATAAACTATTGGTAGGAAATCCGTGGGGTCAGTGGGGTAGGAAATCCCTGGGGTCAGTGGGGTGGAGCTCAATATAAACTATTGGTAGGAAATCCCTGGGTCAGTGGGGTGGAGCTCAATATAAACTATTGGTAGGAAATCCCTGGGTCAGTGGGGTGGAGCTCAATATAAACTATTGGTAGGAAATCCCTGGGGTCAGTGGGGTGGAGCCCAATATAAACTTTTGGTAGGAAATCCCTGGGGTCAGTGGGGTAGAGCCCAATATAAACTATTGGTAGGAAATCCCTGGGGTCAGTGGGGTAGGAAATCCCTGGGTCAGTGGGGTGGAGCTCAATTTAAACTATTGGTAGGAAATCCCTAGGGTCAGTGGGGTGGAGCCCAATATAAACTTTTGGTAGGAAATCCCTGGGGTCAGTGGGGTGGAGCCCAATATAAACTATTGGTAGGAAATCCCTGGGGTCAGTGGGGTAGAGCCCAATATGGGAAATTTAGTTAATCCTTTAAAATCCTTTTTCTTTTGTTTGAATGATAGGATATTGTCCAGATTTGTTGTGAACCATCGTTTAGTGAATGGAGTTCAATTTTGTAACCCAGGGACTAAACCATCATCCACCACCCCACATCATCTCCCTTTCCCCCTGGTGGGGCCCAATAGGAGTAAATTAGGAAATACCATATAATCCTTTCTATTAAATAAATGACAGGATAATGTCCATTTTCTTTCATAATTGCTTTGAAACAACTTTATGCCCTCTGGGCCTCTTGTATTAATTTTGAGAGAAATTTTCAAATTTCATAGAACTAAGATTTAATGCATAAATGTGAGAGAGAAAAGAAGGGAAAAGATCCAACTTTTTAAGAGCAAATGAAAATCACCGCTGGTGAGAGCCAAGATCGCCTTGGGGTCTCTTGTTTTCAAACTTTCCCAGAATGATCCTTGTAGGATTAGGATACTTTTGGTTTCCTGCCCAAACCCATGGGCCCTGAGGGGGGAGCATTTTTTTCCTAATAATCCACCTTCTTCCATAGGAATGTAAAGACTTAATCCTTATTTGGTCTGAAACATCCTTGGATGAAGTAAAATCAATTTTTTTTTATAAAAGATGAGTCTGGCCTCCCCGGGGTCTGAGGGGCAAAGTCCAATAGAAGTCGTTTTTAGCTCACCTGACCCGAAGGCGTTTCTCGTATAGCTTAGTCCATGTTGGTCGTAGTTTAAGTAGAGATCCCTACCCTAAAACTATATATACAATTGCTAAGCATAAAGAGACAATCACAAAAATGATTTTAGATTTGACCCCAGGGTCCACCACACCTATGCAGACTTGACTCCTGAGTCATAACTTTTAAACAGTTGAGATTCCCACCCCAAAACTATATATACAATTGCTAAGCATAAAGAGAGGATCATAAACATTTGTGATTCGCACCCTTGCTGACTTAACTCCCAAGTCATAACTTTAGATGATTGAGATCCCCACCCCAAAATTATACAACTCTACAGTAGCTGGACATAAAGAAAGGAACACAATCATGACATAAGCATTGATGTCAGAGCCTGGCCTTTGCCCTGAGGATTTGTTTCTCAGTTGAACTTGAAAACACTTTGACCTACTTGCAAGGTCACAGGGGTAAAAAATTTTGAAACTTCAAACCTCTTCTTCTGAAATACCGTCAGGCATAGAGACCTCATATTTGACTGGTAGTTTCCTTGGATGAAGCCGAATAAAGTTTGCGATAAGAAACAACCTTGACCCATATTCAAAGTTACAGGGGTCAAATCTACTATAACCTTTAAACAACTTCTTCTAATAAACCAAAACCACTAGAAGTATGATATTTGGTTAGTAGCTTCCTTGGAAGAAGTTGAGCAAAATTTGCAAATGACCTAGACCTATATTCAAGGTCATAAACGTCAAATATGTTAAAACCTTCAAACGACTTCTTCTGAAAAACTAAAAGCCCTAGAAGCATGATATTTTGTTGGTGGCTTTCTTGGAAGAAGTCGAGAAAAGATCCAACTTTTTCAGAACAGATGAAAATAATCAATGTTGGATGCCAAGATCCCTCTGGAATCTCTTGTTATGGAGGCGTTATTAACGCCGTGTATATAGCGGTAATTACAGTTGTGGTATCGCACAACGCACCAAAAACTGCGTGCGTGCATAGTGCATACATCGTGCACACATCGTTCGCCCATGGTGCGCACAACCGGGCGATCTAAAGATCGTGCGTTTATGTGTGCGATTAAATCGCACACACGCACGATTTGGTACAATTGGTCGATACATATTACGGAATGAAAAACATATGGAACCCTCTTGTCCAAAAACTATTTAAATTCGCATCATAATTATTGGGATTATGTCAATTTAATAATATACAGTAAACAGTATTACAGTGATTATAAGACAGCCAAGTGCGGGTTAAGCTACCAGGTATCAGAATATGTAATTAACATGCCGGAGTTTTACCTGTCCCGTATGCGGCGATACGCTACGACAGCCATTACCGAGCGACCATTATGAAAACAAACTGGACTCTTATAATCAGTTATTTGAAAAACCCTCCCATCCCCAACAGTTTACCTGTGTTTTCACACCTAGGCGAGTGTTGTAAGTGCCCCGGGCCAGAGATATCTACACATATTGGCCATGTACAGGTACAGTTTATAACTTGGTAAAACTGGCAATATTTACTTGAATGAGAACTTGTCAATATGAGTTGAAAGTTTTCATACATGTGTCTATTTGGTTTGTTTCTAAAACTACAGAAAGACTATTATTAATTTTTAGAAATATATAGATAGAACTATCAGCTAATGTAAATAGTTAAAATATAGAAATATGTTTAAAACAACTAGCGCGAAACCGTATATATTGTTAAACCATTTCTAAATTTACATCAACCACGATTGTCATCGCACAATGTAAGTCTATCGTGCGCCCACATGTGCGTTAGAAATAATTGCCCAGGATCGCATCGTTCGCACATCGTGCATACAACGTTCGACCATCGTGCGCCCACCGCACATTGTGTAACGTTGTGCGATCCCACAACTGTAGTTACAAACCAGATATACGTCGTTTGAGACACCTAGTGGCAATCTCCGTAATTACTGTGAATAAGGGAAACAACTTTTACAGTGTATGGTGCTTCGTTCAGAATACTGTGGGACATTTGGGTAAATACAGACAAGAGGAACACTTCTTACATGAACTTCACATATGATTAAATCTATAACTCCGTTCATGTTAAATGTTTTTAAACGAACATTATAGAATCATGCTGAATGCCCATATAAGGAAGTCAAAATGACCATATTAGGAAGACTGGTTTACCATGACACCCTCTGGTGAGTGAAAAACCCCACCAATATGGCTGACGTAAAAATGTTTGCTTCAAACCACAGACTTTGAAATATGCATAAAACAGCGATCGTGATTGTTGAAACCTCACATCTGATTAAAACCCTTTGGCTGATAATTGGCCGAATAAATTAACACATATGCCGAAATTTGCGTTAAGATGAATGAAAAAATTGAAAAAAAAAAAAAATCTTTGAAGTTACCCTATCATATTTTACCTGAGAATTGCTGGAAATGAATTTTAGAAAGTAGAAATACACGAATAGAAAGTTATTGTTATTAGTTATTATTATTTTTATGAAGTTAACGGGAAAATTCTACGTTTAATCAATTTAATTAACAAAATATTGCCTTTTAGGTGAAAGTTCACTTTAGATTGCCCAAGGAAAATGTCTGTTATAATCTGTTGCATTTAGTTTGATGTTAAATCATAAATTGATATGACTATATATATATCTTAAACTTTAATCTTTTAAAATGATGTGAACTTCACAAAAATTGTTGTTAGGTCATCTGACCCGAAGGGTCAGGATGACCTATAGTCATCATGCTTCGTCCGTCGTCGTGCGCCGTGCGCCGTCCGTAAACTTTTCCATTTAAACATCTTCTTCTCATAAACCAAAAGGCCCATAGACCTAATATTGGGCCTGTGGCATGCTGGGATAAAGGGCTACCAAGTTTGTTCAAACAAATGACCTTGACCTTCATTCAAGGTCACAGGGGCCAAAAAGGTCAAAATCTTTGAACGACTTCTTCTGAATAAGCAAAAGGCCCAGAGACCTGATATTGGGCCTGTGTTATGCTGGGATAAAGGGCTACCAAGTTTGTTCAAACAAATGACCTTGACCTTCATTCAAGGTCACAGGGGCCGAAAAGGTCAAAATCTTTTTAAACAACTTCTTCTGAATAACCAAAAGGCCCAGAGACCTGATATTGGTCCTGTGTTATGCTGAGATAAAGGGCTACCAAGTTTGTTCAAAGAAATGACCTTGACCTTCATTCAAGGTCACAGGGGACAAAATGGTCATAATTTTTAAACGACTTCTTCTGAATAACCAAAAGGCCCAGAGACCTAATATTGGGCCTGTGGCATGCTGGGATAAAGGGCTACCAAGTTTGTTCAAACAAATGACCTTGACTTTCATTCAAGGTCACAGGGGCCAAAACGGTCATAATCTTTAAACAACTTCTTCTGAATAACCAAAAGGCCCAGAGACCTGATATTGGGCCTGTGTTATGCTGGGATAAAGGGCTACCAAGTTTGTTCAAACAAATGACCTTGACCTTCATTCAAGGTCACAGGGGCCAAAAAGGTCAAAATCTTTTTAAACAGCTTCTTCTGAATAACCAAAAGGCCCAGAGACCTGATATTGGTCCTGTGTTATGCTGAGATAAAGGGCTACCAAGTTTGTTCAAAGAAATGACCTTGACCTTTATTCAAGGTCACAGGGGACAAAACGGTCATAATTTTTAAACAACTTCTTCTGAATAACCAAAAGGCACAGAGACCTAATATTGGGCCTGTGGCATGCTGGGATAAAGGGCTACCAAGTTTGTTCAAAGAAATGACCTTGACTTTCATTCAAGGTCACAGGGGCCAAAACGGTCATAATCTTTAAACAACTTCTTCTGAATAACCAAAAGGCCCAGAGACCTGATATTGGGCCTGTGGCATGCTGGGATAAAGGGCTACCAAGTTTGTTCAAAGAAATGACCTTGACTTTCATTCAAGGTCACTGGGGCCAAAACGGTCATAATCTTTAAACATTTTCTTCTGAATAACCAAAAGGCCCAGATATCTAATATTGGGCCTGTGGCATGCTGGGATAAAGGGCTACCAAGTTTGTTCAAAGAAATGACCTTGACTTTCATTCAAGGTCACTGGGGCCAAAACGAAACTGTTGTTATTTTTCGTGTAGTCAAAAATCCAAGATGGCCTCCACAGTGGCCATTTTGAAAACACATTCTAAACTTCTCAAGTTTTACCAGTGGAATTGAGCTGAAACTTGCCAGAAATGATATCCTGAGATGGTCCCAACAAAGTGTTGTTATTTTTCAAGCCCATCAGAAATCCAAGAAGGCCACTATCTTGAACTTGGCAATCTATACAGGCATATTATAACTTGATTTAATGACTACACGTATTTTCATAGTGATTTTACAATTGGTAGTCAGATGACCGTTAAGGCCCGTTGGGCCTCTTGTTTTCAGTAATATCATTACTTTTCTTTTTTTTTCGTGGTTAGCAGACAAAAACTTGATAACACAGAGTCTGAAATTAGCAAAAGTTTTTCTAATCTTAATATTTGTCGCTGTGCGTGTTACGACAGGTACGGAAATTTCATTTCCGATAACTATATTCGACAACTTAGCCACAGTTATACTTTACTTCTCTTCAGAAATATCAACATGTCCTAGTAATTTTCACCTTTTTTTCAGATGGGTACTGTGTATTACTGTATCACAGGGAACTGCACCGATGCTCAGCATCCGCCCATCAGTTTACAATTATAGATTGAACGACCATTTAATTTGTTTGTTGTCAGATTCCTTCATGGTGAAAACACAGACCGTGCAATTTATTATTGTCCCTTTGATCTAAATCATAGAAAGTGCTGAACAGAGTGGTAGCGCAAAATCCGACACAGTGAACACAGGGACCTAAGAATTTGTTACAGCCAGTTTACATTTTAAAAATGCACGTTTCACATTTCATTATTTTACCATGTCCAAATATCCGAGTAACGCCTGCTTCACTACTTCCAGCACTTTTGTTTTTTGATAAGTTAAGATTATTCTTATGTGGTATTTGTAGATACCCTTTGGTCCTTAATTGTGCATGGTCATATTATTGACTGATCTGTGGCCAATAGCCATCAATGTTTGGCAGTAAATAATGGTTATTTTTAGCTCACCTGCTTGAAGGGCAAGTGAGCTTATGTCATGTGCAGCATCTGTTGTTTGTCTATCATCTGGCAACAAGATTTTACTTCAAACAACTTATTCTCAATAACTTAAATAGGCCCTGAGTACTGAAATTGGGCATCATGAGATTAATATTTATGTCAGAGAATGAACAGTTTGTATGTGATGAACAAATCAATTAAATAGCAGCCAATCACATAGTTGAATAGATGACAATACAAACAATCAAGGTATCCCAGGACACAGCACCATAAGACTAAAAGTTAATCTACAACTTGATTGGCACTGAAAGCAATACCTGTGTGGATGTAGTCTGATATATGAGATGCTAGAGGATGTAATATCAACTCGAATGAGTCATATGTTTGGATCAGATCTGGATATACAGGTTTTACTGTCATGTATTCTTGTTTTCAGCCTCTGAACCAAATCTTAAAGTGCGCTCTGCTCTGAAGCAGAAATTGGAAAGCCAACGGAGAATTACTCACAGCCCGATTCTCCGAAGGAAAGAAAAACTGGGACAAGCTTATCTCAAACGTAAAACTCCATTATCAAGTATGTATATCTCCCTACTGCCTTCCTTCCTTCATCCATCAATTACGTTCATTGTTATCAGATTTAAAAAAAAAAAATGAGATTAATGGTGACTTTTACAACACCCAAAGCAGCTGTGTAATGTTGACTTTTACAACAAACAAATAACCGTGTAATGTTGACTATTACAACAAACAAATAACCGTGTAATGTTGACTTTGACAACACCCAAAGCAGCTGTGTAATGTTGACTTTGACAACACCCAAAGCAGCAGTGTAATGTTGACTTTTACAACAAACAAATAATAGTGTAATGTTGACTTTTACAACAAACAAATAACCGTGTAATGTTGACTTTTACAACACACAAAATAACTGTGTAATGTTGACTTTTACAACACAAAATAACTGTGTAATGTTGACTTTTACAACACAAAATAACCATGTAATGTTGACTTTTACAACACAAAATAACTGTGTAATGTTGACTTTTACAACACAAAATAACTGTGTAATGTTAACTTTTACAACAAACAAATAACCGTGTAATGTTGACTTTTACAACACACAATAACTGTGTAATGTTGACTTTTACAACACACAAAATAACCGTGTATTGTTGACTTTTACAACACACAATAACTGTTTAATGTTGACTTTTACAACAAACAAATAACTGTGTAATGTTGACTTTTACAACACAAAATAACTGTGTAATGTTGACTTTTACAACAAACAAATAACCGTGTAATGTTGACTTTTACAACACAAATAACTGTAATGTTGACTTTTACAACACACAAATAACTGTGTAATGTTGACTTTTACAACAAACAAATAACCGTGTAATGTTGACTTTTACAACACAAAATAACCGTGTAATGTTGACTTTTACAACACAAAATAACTGTGTAATGTTGACTTTTACAACACAAAATAACCGTGTAATGTTGACTTTTACAACAAACAAATAACCGTGTAATGTTGACTTTTACAACAAACAAATAACCGTGTAATGTTGACTTTTACAACACAAAATAACTGTGTAATGTTGACTTTTACAACACAAAATAACCGTGTAATGTTGACTTTTACAACACACAAAATAACTGTGTAATGTTGACTTTTACAACACAAAGTAGCTATGTAATGTTGACTTTTACAACACACAAAATAACTGTGTAATGTTGACTTTTACAACACAAAGTAGCTGTGTAATGTTGACTTTTACAACACAAAATAACCGTGTAATGTTGACTTTTACAACAAACAAATAACCGTGTAATGTTGACTTTTACAACAAACAAATAACTGTGTAATGTTGACTTTTACAACACAAAATAACCTTGTAATGTTGACTTTTACAACACAAAATAACCGTGTAATGTTGACTTTTACAACAAACAAATAACCGTGTAATGTTGACTTTTACAACAAACAAATAACCATGTAATGTTGACTTTTACAACAAAGAAATAACCGTGTAATGTTGACTTTTACAACACAAAATAACCGTGTAATGTTGACTTTTACAACACACAAAATAACTGTGTAATGTTGACTTTAACAACAAACAAATAACCGTGTAATGTTGACTTTTACAACAAACAAATAACCGTGTAATGTTGACTTTTACAACAAACAAATAACCGTGTAATGTTGACTTTTACAACACAAAATAACAGTGTAATGTTGACTTTTACAACACGAAATAACCGTGTAATGTTGACTTTTACAACACACAAAATAACTGTGTAATGTTGACTTTTACAACACAAAATAACCGTGTAATGTTGACTTTTACAACACAAAATAACTGTGTAATGTTGACTTTTACAACACACAAATAACCGTGTAATGTTGACTTTTACAACACAAAATAAACGTGTAATGTTGACTTTTACAACACAAAATAACTGTGTAATGTTGACTTTTACAACACAAAATAACCGTGTAATGTTGACTTTTACAACACAAAATAACTGTGTTATGTTGACTTTTACAATACACAAAGTAGCTGTGTAATGTTGACTTTTACAACACGAAATAACTGTGTAATGTTGACTTTTACAACACAAAATAACTGTGTAATGTTGACTTTTACAACACAAAATAACCGTGTAATGTTGACTTTTACAACAAACAAATAACTGTGTAATGTTGACTTTTACAACACAAAATAACCGTGTAATGTTGACTTTTACAACACAAAATAACAGTGTAATGTTGACTTTTACAACACAAAATAACCGTGTAATGTTGACTTTTACAACAAACAAATAACCGTGTAATGTTGACTTTTACAACACAAAATAACAGTGTAATGTTGACTTTTACAACACGAAATAACCGTGTAATGTTGACTTTTACAACACACAAAATAACTGTGTAATGTTGACTTTTACAACACAAAATAACCGTGTAATGTTGACTTTTACAACACAAAATAACTGTGTAATGTTGACTTTTACAACACACAAATAACCGTGTAATGTTGACTTTTACAACACAAAATAAACGTGTAATGTTGACTTTTACAACACAAAATAACTGTGTAATGTTGACTTTTACAACACAAAATAACCGTGTAATGTTGACTTTTACAACACAAAATAACTGTGTTATGTTGACTTTTACAACACACAAAGTAGCTGTGTAATGTTGACTTTTACAACACGAAATAACTGTGTAATGTTGACTTTTACAACACAAAATAACTGTGTAATGTTGACTTTTACAACACAAAATAACCGTGTAATGTTGACTTTTACAACAAACAAATAACTGTGTAATGTTGACTTTTACAACACAAAATAACCGTGTAATGTTGACTTTTACAACACAAAATAACAGTGTAATGTTGACTTTTACAACACAAAATAACCGTGTAATGTTGACTTTTACAACAAACAAATAACCGTGTAACGTTGACTTTTACAACACAAAATAACCGTGTAATGTTGACTTTTACAACACAAAATAACCGTGTAATGTTGACTTTTACAACACAAAATAACTGTGTAATGTTGACTTTTACAACACACAAATAACCGTGTAATGTTGACTTTTACAACACAAAATAAACGTGTAATGTTGACTTTTACAACACAAAATAACTGTGTAATGTTGACTTTTACAACACAAAATAACCGTGTAATGTTGACTTTTACAACACAAAATAACTGTGTTATGTTGACTTTTACAACACACAAAGTAGCTGTGTAATGTTGACTTTTACAACACGAAATAACTGTGTAATGTTGACTTTTACAACACAAAATAACTGTGTAATGTTGACTTTTACAACACAAAATAACCGTGTAATGTTGACTTTTACAACAAACAAATAACTGTGTAATGTTGACTTTTACAACACAAAATAACCGTGTAATGTTGACTTTTACAACACAAAATAACAGTGTAATGTTGACTTTTACAACACAAAATAACCGTGTAATGTTGACTTTTACAACAAACAAATAACCGTGTAATGTTGACTTTTACAACACAAAATAACAGTGTAATGTTGACTTTTACAACACGAAATAACCGTGTAATGTTGACTTTTACAACACACAAAATAACTGTGTAATGTTGACTTTTACAACACAAAATAACCGTGTAATGTTGACTTTTACAACACAAAATAACTGTGTAATGTTGACTTTTACAACACACAAATAACCGTGTAATGTTGACTTTTACAACACAAAATAAACGTGTAATGTTGACTTTTACAACACAAAATAACTGTGTAATGTTGACTTTTACAACACAAAATAACCGTGTAATGTTGACTTTTACAACACAAAATAACTGTGTTATGTTGACTTTTACAACACACAAAGTAGCTGTGTAATGTTGACTTTTACAACACGAAATAACTGTGTAATGTTGACTTTTACAACACAAAATAACTGTGTAATGTTGACTTTTACAACACAAAATAACCGTGTAATGTTGACTTTTACAACAAACAAATAACTGTGTAATGTTGACTTTTACAACACAAAATAACCGTGTAATGTTGACTTTTACAACACAAAATAACAGTGTAATGTTGACTTTTACAACACAAAATAACCGTGTAATGTTGACTTTTACAACAAACAAATAACCGTGTAACGTTGACTTTTACAACACAAAATAACCGTGTAATGTTGACTTTTACAACAAACAAATAACCGTGTAATGTTGACTTTTACAACACAAAATAACCGTGTAATGTTGACTTTTACAACACAAAATAACCGTGTAATGTTGACTTTTACAACACAAAATAACCGTGTAATGTTGACTTTTACAACACAAAATAATCGTGTAATTTTGACTTTTACAACACAAAATAACCGTGTAATGTTGACTTTTACAACAAACAAATAACTGTGTAATGTTGACTTTTACAACAAACAAATAACCGTGTAATGTTGACTTTTACAACACGAAATAACCGTGTAATGTTGACTTTTACAACAAACAAATAACTGTGTAATGTTGACTTTTACAACACAAAATAACCGTGAAATGTTGACTTTTACAACACACAAAATAACCGTGTAATGTTGACTTTTACAACACGAAATAACCGTGTAATGTTGACTTTTACAACACCCAAAATAACCGTGTAATGTTGACTTTTACAACACACAAAATAACCGTGTAATGTTGACTTTTACAACACACAAAATAATCGTGTAATGTTGACTTTTACAACACAAAATAACTGTGTAATGTTGACTTTGACAACACGAAATAACCGTGTAATGTTGACTTTTACAACACACAAAGTAGCTGTGTAGATGCTTTTTCTTGTATTTCTGTATTGTTGTTTTGTGACCAGTACCTTTCATGTAGTAGAATATTAATCAACTACACAAATGTGTATTTCATACTGACATATCCATTTAATTGTCATTATTGCATAATTAGGATTGGAATCTGAAGTTTTGCATATATGTGGAAAAATCATCAATCAATTTCAAAAGGAGACATTTATTGTTTGAGGAAAGTTTAATTAAGTTTTCATTGATTTCAGTATAAATTGACATCAAAGCTAAACTGTTCCTGTGTATTAAATTGCCATAGGTATACATATGTTAATGCGTCGATTTGATATTTTAGAAATTGTAATTTCAGAAATTATTCTTACTTTCTCTTTTCTATAGACAAGCTTACTGACTCTTCTATTCTAGTTTCCTTATCTTGTAAAATTTTGACAAATATATTATTTTGCTATGGAGTCATTACGCACAGTTGTTGGGTTCCTTTCTTTAATGGAGACATGTGGGGCATGTGTGGCGTGTAAGCACACAGAATTATTGAATGTTAAATTGTATGGTCTTGCCCAACAATTTCATTGATGAGTGGCTGCCTGAGTGAATGCATTGTGAGATGTATTTTTGATTTCACAGGAGCCTGTTCAAAGACTGGTTAAAATCATTGATTGAAAAATTGAGATATGTTCAAAACAAATGGGAAAAAAGGAATAAATTATATTATTTCAAATGTGTGTTTTTTTTCAAAGATTAGTCCTTTTGTTGTTTCAACAGAAAAAAATGGTAGAAATTATTTCTCCATTTGAACGGCTCCAGATTATTAGTTTTCTATTTTGTATTAACACATGCAGTCTATTAACACTAGGATACTCTAATCAGTTTCTGCTATAAATCATTCAAATCTGTGATTCATATAACAATTATGCCTGTCTTTGTTTGATGTGTATAATATAATCATTAATTCATCTGCTATGCGACACATTTATCTTATCTAACTTGCACATGAAACACATGAAATATTATACAAGGATACATAAACAATATTAAACCAGGATACACAGACAATATTATACCAGGATACACAGACAATATTATACCAGGATACACAGACAATATTATACCAGGATACACAGACAGTATTATACCAGGATACACACACAATATTATACCAGGATACACAGACAATATTATACCAGGATACACAGACAGTATTATACCAGGATACACAGACAATATTATACCAGGATACACAGACAATATTATACCAGGATACACACACAATATTATACCAGGATATACAGACAATATTATACCAGGAAACACATACAATATTATACCAGGATACACAGACAATATTATACCAGGAAACATAGACAATAGTATACCAGGATACACAGACAATATTATACCAGGATACATAGACAATATTATACCAGGATACACACAATATTATACCAGGATACACACACAATATTATACCAGGAAACACAGACAATATTATACCAGGATACACAGACAATATTATACCAGGATACACATACAATATTATGCCAGGATACACACACAATATTATACCAGGATACACAGACAATATTATACCAGGATACATAGACAATATTATACCGGGATACACACACAATATTATACCATGATACACAGACAATATTTTACCAGGATATACAGACAATATTATACCAGGATACACACACAATATTATACCAGGAAACATTGACAATATTATACCAGGAAATAGACAATATTATACCAGGATACACAGACAATATTTTACCAGGATACACGCACAATATTATACCAGGATACACACACAATATTATACCAGGATACACACACAATATTATACCAGGATAAACAGACAATATTATACCAGGAAACATTGACAATATTATACCAGGATACACAGACAATATTATACCAGGATACACAGACAATATTATACCAGGATACACACACAATATTATACCAGGATACACACACAATATTATACCAGGATACACAGACATTATTATACCAGGATACATAGACAATATTATACCAGGATACACAGACAATATTATACCAGGATACACACACAATATTATACCAGGATACAAAGACAATATTTTACCAGGATACACAGACAATATTATACCAGGATACACAGACAATATTATACCAGGAAACATAGACAATAGTATACCAGGATACACAGACAATATTATACCAGGATACATAGACAATATTATACCAGGATACACACAATGTTATACCAGGATACACACACAATATTATACCAGGAAACACAGACAATATTATACCAGGATACACAGACAATATTATACCAGGATACACATACAATATTATTCCAGGATACATAGACAATATTATACCAGGATACATAGACAATATTATACCTGGATACACAGACAATATTATACCAGGATACACAGACAATATTATACCAGGATACATAGACAATATTATACCAGGATACATAGACAATATTATACCAGGATACACAGACAATATTATGCCAGGATACACACACAATATTATACCAGGATACACAGACAATATTATACCAGGATACATAGACAATATTATACCAGGATACACACACAATATTATACCATGATACACAGACAATATTGTACCAGGATATACAGACAATATTATACCAGGATACACACACAATATTTTACCAGGAAACATTGACAATATTATACCAGGAAATAGACAATATTATACCAGGATACACAGACAATATTTTACCAGGATACACGCACAATATTATACCAGGATACACACACAATATTATACCAGGATACACACACAATATTATACCAGGATAAACAGACAATATTATACCAGGAAACATTGACAATATTATACCAGGATACACAGACAATATTATACCAGGATACACAGACAATATTATACCAGGATACACACACAATATTATACCAGGATACACACACAATATTATACCAGGATACACAGACATTATTATACCAGGATACATAGACAATATTATACCAGGATACACAGACAATATTATACCAGGATACACACACAATATTATACCAGGATACAAAGACAATATTTTACCAGGATACACAGACAATATTATACCAGGATACACAGACAATATTATACCAGGATACACACACAATATTTTACCAGGATACACTGACAATATTATACCAGGATACACAGACAATATTATACCAGGATACACAAACAATATTATACCAGGATACACAGACAATATTATACCAGGATACATAGACAATATTATACCAGGATACACAGACAATATTATACCAGGATACACCGACAATATTATACCAGGATACACAGACAATATTATACCAGGATACACACACAATAATATACCAGGATACACAGACAATATTATACCAGGATACATAGACAATATTATACCAGGATACACAGACAATATTATACCAGGATACACAGACAATATTATACCAGGATACACACACAATAATATACCAGGATACACAGACAATATTATACCAGGATACATAGACAATATTATACCAGGATACACAGACAATATTATACCAGGATACACAGACAATATTATACCAGGATACACAGACAATATTATACCAGGATACACAGACAATATTATACCAGGATACACAGACAATATTAAACCTGGATACACAGACAATATTATACCAGGATACACAGACAATATTATACCAGGATACATAGACAATATTATACCATGGTTAAACACACAATAATATACCAGGATACACAGACAATATTATACCAGGATACACACACAATATTTTACCAGGATACACAGACAATATTATACCAGGATATACAGACAATATTATACCATGATACACACACAATATCATACCAGGAAACATAGACAATATTATACCAGGATACACACACAATATTATACCAGGATAGATAGACAATATTATACCAGGATACACAGACAATATTATACCAGGATACATAGACAATATTATACTAGGATAAACAGACAATATTATACCAGGATACACACACAATATTATACCAGGATACATAGACAATATTATACCAGGATACACAGACAATATTATACCAGGATACACAGACAATATTATACCAGGATATACAGACAATATTATACCAGGATACACAGACAATATTATACCAGGATATACAGACAATATTATACCAGGATACACATACAATATTATACCAGGATACACACACAATATTATACCAGGATACACAGACAATATTATACCGGGATACATAGACAATATTATACCAGGAAACATAGACAATATTATACCAGGATACATAGACAATATTATACCAGGATACACACACAATATTATACCAGGATACACAGACAATATTATACCAGGATACACACACAATATTATACCAGGATACATAGACAATATTATACCAGGATACACAGACAATATTATACCAGGATATACAGACAATATTATACCAGGATACACAGACAATATTATACCAGGATACACAGACAATATTATACCAGGATACACAGACAATATTACACCAGGATACACAGACAATATTATACCAGGATACATAGACAATATTATACCAGGATACACACACAATATTATACCAGGATACACACACAATATTATACCAGGATACACACACAATATTTTACCAGGATACACAGACAATATTATACCAGCATATACAGACAATATTATACCATGATACACACACAATATTATACAAGGAAACATAGATAATATTATACCAGGATACACACACAATATTATACCAGGATACACAGACAATATTATACCAGGATACACAGACAATATTATACCAGGATACACAGACAATATTATACCAGGATACATAGACAATATTATACCAGGATAAACAGACAATATTATACCAGGATACACACACAATATTATACCAGGATACACACACAATATTATACCAGGAAACATAGACAATATTATACCAGGACACATAGACAATATTATACCAGGATACATAGACAATATTATACCAGGATACATAGACAATATTATACCAGGATACACAGACAATATTATACCAGGATACACCGACAATATTATACCAGGATACACAGACAATATTATACCAGGATACACACACAATAATATACCAGGATACACAGACAATATTATACCAGGATACATAGACAATATTATACCAGGATACACAGACAATATTATACCAGGATACACAGACAATATTATACCAGGATACACACACAATAATATACCAGGATACACAGACAATATTATACCAGGATACATAGACAATATTATACCAGGATACACAGACAATATTATACCAGGATACACAGACAATATTATACCAGGATACACAGACAATATTATACCAGGATACACAGACAATATTATACCAGGATACACAGACAATATTAAACCTGGATACACAGACAATATTATACCAGGATACACAGACAATATTATACCAGGATACATAGACAATATTATACCAGGATACACACACAATAATATACCAGGATACACAGACAATATTATACCAGGTTACACACACAATATTTTACCAGGATACACAGACAATCTTATACCAGGATATACAGACAATATTATACCATGATACACACACAATATCATACCAGGAAACATAGACAATATTATACCAGGATACACACACAATATTATACCAGGATACATAGACAATATTATACCAGGATACACAGACAATATTATACCAGGATACATAGACAATATTATACTAGGATAAACAGACAATATTATACCAGGATACACACACAATATTATACCAGGATACATAGACAATATTATACCAGGATACACAGACAATATTATACCAGGATACACAGACAATATTATACCAGGATATACAGACAATATTATACCAGGATACACAGACAATATTATACCAGGATATACAGACAATATTATACCAGGATACACATACAATATTATACCAGGATACACACACAATATTATACCAGGATACACAGACAATATTATACCGGGATACATAGACAATATTATACCAGGAAACATAGACAATATTATACCAGGATACATAGACAATATTATACCAGGATACACACACAATATTATACCAGGATACACAGACAATATTATACCAGGATACACACACAATATTATACCAGGATACATAGACAATATTATACCAGGATACACAGACAATATTATACCAGGATATACAGACAATATTATACCAGGATACACAGACAATATTATACCAGGATACACAGACAATATTATACCAGGATACACAGACAATATTATACCAGGATACACAGACAATATTATACCAGGATACATAGACAATATTATACCAGGATACACACACAATATTATACCAGGATACACACACAATATTTTACCAGGATACACACACAATATTTTACCAGGATACACAGACAATATTATACCAGCATATACAGACAATATTATACCATGATACACACACAATATTATACAAGGAAACATAGATAATATTATACCAGGATACACACACAATATTATACCAGGATACACAGACAATATTATACCAGGATACACACACAATATTATACCAGGATACACAGACAATATTATACCAGGATACATAGACAATATTATACCAGGATAAACAGACAATATTATACCAGGATACACACACAATATTATACCAGGATACACACACAATATTATACCAGGAAACATAGACAATATTATACCAGGACACATAGACAATATTATACCAGGATACATAGACAATATTATACCAGGATACATAGACAATATTATACCAGGATACACAGACAATATTATACCAGGATACACAGACAATATTATACCAGGATACACAGATAATATTATACCAGGATACACACACAATATTATACCAGGATACATAGACAATATTATACCAGGATACACAGACAATATTATACCATGATACACAGACAATATTATACCAGGATACACAGACAATATTATACCAGGATACATAGACAATATTATACTAGGATAAACAGACAATATTATACCAGGATACACAGACAATATTATACTAGGATACACACACAAAATTATACCAGGATACACAGACAATATTATACCAGGATACATAGACAATATTATACCAGGATACACAGACAATATTATACCAGGATATACAGACAATATTATACCAGGATACACAGACAATATTATACCAGGATACACACACAATATCATACCAGGATACATAGACAATATTATACCAGGATACACAGACAATATTATACCAGGATACATAGACAATATTATACTAGGATAAACAGACAATATTATACCAGGACACATAGACAATATTATACCAGGATACATAGACAATATTATACCAGGACACATAGACAATATTATACTAGGATAAACAGACAATATTATACCAGGACACATAGACAATATTATACCAGAATACACAGACAATATTATACCAGGACACATAGACAATATTATACCAGGATACACACACAATATTATACCAGGATACACAGACAATATTATACCAGGATACATAGACAATATTATACCAGGATACACAGACAATATTATACCAGGAAACATAGACAATATTATACCAGGATACATAGACAATATTATACCAGGATACACACACAATATTATACCAGGATACACAGACAATATTATACCATGATACACACACAATATTATACCAGGATACACAGACAATATTATACCAGGATACACACACAATATTATACCAGGATACATAGACAATATTATTCCAGGATACACAGACAATATTATACCAGGATACATAGACAATATTATACCAGGATACACAGACAATATTATACCAGGATACACAGACAATATTATACCAGGATACACAGACAATATTATACCAGGATACACACACAATATTGTACCAGGATACATAGACAATATTATACCAGGATACACAGACAATATTATACCAGGATACATAGACAATATTATACCAGGATACACAGAAAATATTATACCAGGATACATAGACAATATTATACCAGGATACATAGACAATATTATACCAGGATACACAGACAATGTTATACCAGGATACACAGACAATATTATACCAGGATACACACACAATATTATACCAGGATATACAAACAATATTATACCAGGATGCATAGACAATATTAAACCAGGATACACACACAATATTATACCAGGATATACACACAATATTATACCAGGATACATAGACAATATTAAACCAGGATATACAGACAATATTATACCAGGATACATAGACAATATTATACCAGGATACATAGACAATATTATACCAGGATACACAGACAATATTATACCAGGATACACAGACAATATTATACCAGGATACACACACAATATTATACCAGGATACATAGACAATATTATACCAGGATACACACAATATTATACCAGGATACATAGACAATATTTTACCAGGATATACAGACAATATTCTACCAGGATACACAGACAATATTATGCCAGGATACACATTCAATATTATACCAGGATACATTGACAATATTATACCAGGATAAACAGACAATATTATACCAGGATACATAGACAATATTATACCAGGATAAACAGACAATATTATACCAGGATACACAGACAATATTATACCAGGATACATAGACAATATTATACCAGGATACACACACAATATTACACCAGGATACATAGACAATATTATACCAGGATACATAGACAATATTATACCAGGATACACAGACAATATTATACCAGGATACACAGACAATATTATACCAGGATACATAGACAATATTATACCAGGATACATAGACAATATTATACCAGGATACACAGACAATAATATACCAGGATACACAGACAATATTATACCAGGATACACAGACAATATTATACCAGGATACACACACAATAATATACCAGGATACACACACAATATTATACCAGGATACACACACAGTATTATACCAGGATACACACACAATATTATACCAGGATACACAATATTATACCAGGATACACACACAATATTATACCAGGATACACACACAATATTATACCAGGATACACACACAATATTATACCAGGATACACACACAATATTATACCAGGATACACAATATTATACCAGGATAAACAGACAACGGACGTAAAAACAATCAAACCAAACCAAATTCATCTTTGTCAGGAACCAAACATGTGGTAACAATAGGATAAATCAACAGCTTTACTAATGGAGTGTTGTCACAAAATTAATAAAATTGGACACTTTCTTAAAAAACAAATTATACAGCATTTCACATTAGAATAAAAGGCAGTGTTTTAGCAAGTTAAAATATGTAACTCACACTTCAATAATGATATCTATTTCATCCCAGAATATGACCATGTGTGACCATATTTCAGACTTTTGTATCTGTACTAGCTGCACTTGTTTGACATCCAGAGGTGTTGACTGAGACTCCAGTCTGGGAGTAGTTTGATAAAATGAGTTTTAAAATGTCACCAAGATGATTGGATAAGTTGCGGCTGTTGTAAATAGCCCTGTCTCCTGGCCTCCAAGCCAGGCTCGACTGTCGACTGTTGTAAGCCAATCAATATTGTTGTTTCATGTCGTGACTGCTTGTGCTATATATAGAAACCATTTTTATAGAATCTTTTCAATCCTTAATGCTGCCTACATTTGGTTTGATGTTTCCATGGTAACTGAGCATAATGTGACAAAGGCACAAGATCAAATAGGAAATGTCCAAATAATGTCTACATTAAACTTCTATATTTAGATCGCTTGAATTGAACTTGGAAAGCTATATGACACAAACATGTTGACATTCAAATGTACAAATAAATCACAGTAACAATATACTGTGGAATATACAATACACTTACAAATAAATCACAGTCACAATATACTGTGGAGAATACAATACACGTACAAATAAATCACTGTCACAATATACTGTGGAATATACAATACACTTACAAATAAATCACAGTCACAATATACTGTGGAGAATACAATACACGTACAAATAAATCACAGTCACAATATACTGTGGAATATACAATACACTTACAAATAAATCACTGTCACAATATACTGTGGAATATACAATACATGTACAAATAAATCACAGTCACGATATACTGTGGAATATACAATACACGTACAAATAAATCACAGTCACAATATACTGTGGAATATACAATACACATACAAATAAATCACAGTCACAATATACTGTGGAATATACAATACACGTACAAATAAATCACAGTCACAATATACTGTGGAATATACAATACACATACAAATAAATCACAGTCACAATATACTGTGGAATATACAATACATGTACAAATAAATCACAGTCACAATATACTGTGGAATATACAATACACATACAAATAAATCACAGTCACAATATACTGTGGAATATACAATACACATACAAATAAATCACAGTCACAATATACTGTGGAATATACAATACACATACAAATAAATCACAGTCACAATATACTGTGGAATATACAATACACATACAAATAAATCACAGTCACAATATACTGTGGAATATACTATACACATACAAATAAATCACAGTCACAATATACTGTGGAATATACAATACATGTACATATAAATCACAGTCACAATATACGGTGGAGTATACAATACACATACAAATAAATCACAGTCACAATATACTGTGGAGTATACAATACACGTACAAATAGATCACAGTCACAATATACTGTGGAGTATACAATACACGTACAAATAAATCACTGTCACAATATACTGTGGAATATACAATACACGTACAAATAAATCACAGTCACAATATACTGTGGAATATACAATACACATACAAATAGATCACAGTCACAATATACTGTGGAATATACAATACACATACAAATAGATCACAGTCACAATATACGGTGGAGTATACAATACACATACAAATAAATCACAGTCACAATATACTGTGGAATATACAATACACGTACAAATAGATCACTGTCACAATATACTGTGGAATATACGATACACGTACAAATAAATCACAGTCACAATATACTGTGGAATATACAATACACTTACAAATAAATCACTCACAATATACTGTGGAATATACAATACATGTACAAATAGATCACTGTCACAATATACTGTGGAGTATACAATACACATACAAATAAATCACAGTCACAATATACTGTGGAATATACAATACACATACAAATAAATCACAGTCACAATATACTGTGGAATATACAATACACATACAAATAAATCACTGTCACAATATACTGTGGAATATACAATACACGTACAAATAGATCACAGTCACAATATACTGTGGAATATACAATACACGTACAAATAAATCACAGTCACAATATACGGTGGAGTATACAATACACATACAAATAAATCACAGTCACAATATACTGTGGAATATACAATACATGTACAAATAAATCACTGTCACAATATACTGTGGAATATACAATACACGTACAAATAAATCACAGTCACAATATACGGTGGAGTATACAATACACATACAAATAAATCACAGTCACAATATACTGTGGAATATACAATACACATACAAATAAATCACAGTCACGATATACTGTGGAATATACAATACACATACAAATAAATCACAGTCACGATATACTGTGGAATATACAATACACGTACAAATAGATCACAGTCACAATATACTGTGGAATATACAATACACATACAAATAGATCACAGTCATGATATACTATGGAATATACAATACACGTACAAATAAATCATTCACAATATACTGTGGAATATACAATATATGTACAAATAGATCACAGTCACAATATACTGTGGATTATACAATACACGTACAAATAAATCACAGTCACAATATACTGTGGAGTATACAATACACGTACAAATAAATCACAGTCACGATATACTGTGGAATATACAATACACGTACAAATAAATCATTCACAATATACTGTGGAGTATACAATACACATACAAATAAATCACAGTCACAATATACTGTGGAGTATACAATACACGTACAAATAGATCACAGTCACGATATACTGTGGAATATACAATACACATACAAATAAATCACAGTCACAATATACTGTGGAATATACAATACACATACAAATAAATCACAGTCACAATATACTGTGGAATATACAATACACATACAAATAAATCACAGTCACAATATACTGTGGAATATACAATACACATACAAATAGATCACAGTCACAATATACTATGGAGTATACAATACACATACAAATAAATCACAGTCACAATATACTGTGGAGTATACAATACACGTACAAATAAATCACAGTCACAATATACTGTGGAATATACAATACACATACAAATAAATCACAGTCACAATATACTGTGGAGTATACAATACACGTACAAATAAATCATTCACAATATACTGTGGAATATACAATACACGTACAAATAAATCACAGTCACAATATACTGTGGAATATACAATACACTTACAAATATATCACAGAGTCACAATATACTGTGGATTATACAATACACGTACAAATATATCACAGAGTCACAATATACTGTGGATTATACAATACACGTACAAATAAATCACAGTCACAATATACTGTGGATTATACAATACACGTACAAATAAATCACAGTCACAATATACTGTGGAATATACAATACACATACAAATAGATCACAGTCACAATATACTGTGGAGTATACAATACACGTACAAATAGATCACAGTCACAATATACTGTGGAGTATACAATACACGTACAAATAAATCACAGTCACAATATACTGTGGAGTATACAATACACGTACAAATAGATCACAGTCACGATATACTGTGGAATATACAATACACTTACAAATAAATCACAGTCACAATATACTGTGGAATATACAATACACGTACAAATAGATCACAGTCACGATATACTGTGGAATATACAATACACATACAAATAAATCACAGTCACAATATACTGTGGAATATACAATACACGTACAAATATATCACAGAGTCACAATATACTGTGGAATATACAATACACTTACAAATAAATCACAGTCACAATATACTGTGGAATATACAATACACGTACAAATAAATCACAGTCACAATATACTGTGGAATATACAATACACGTACAAATAAATCACAGTCACAATATACTGTGGAATATACAATACACACACAAATAAATCACAGTCACAATATACTGTGGAATATACAATACACATACAAATAAATCACAGTCACAATATACTGTGGAATATACAATACATGTACAAATAAATCACAGTCACAATATACTGTGGAATATACAATACACATACAAATAAATCACAGTCACAATATACTGTGGAATATACAATACATGTACAAATAAATCACAGTCACAATATACTGTGGAATATACAATACACATACAAATAAATCACAGTCACAATATACTGTGGATTATACAATACACATACAAATAAATCACAGTCATGATATACTATGGAATATACAATACACATACAAATAAATCACAGTCACGATATACTGTGGAATATACAATACACTTACAAATACATCACAGTAACAATATACTGTGGAATATACAATACACATACAAATAAATCATAGAGTCACAATATACTGTGGAATATACAATACACGTACAAATAAATCACTGTCACAATATACTGTGGAATATACAATACACTTACAAATAAATCATAGAGTCACAATATACTGTGGAATATACAATACACATACAAATAAATCACTGTCACAATATACTGTGGAATATACAATACATGTACAAATAAATCACAGTCACAATATACTGTGGAATATACAATACATGTACAAATAAATCACAGTCACAATATACTGTGGAATATACAATACACATACAAATAAATCACAGTCACAATATACTGTGGAATATACAATACATGTACAAATAAATCACAGTCACGATATACTGTGGAATATACAATACACTTACAAATAAATCACAGTCACAATATACTGTGGAATATACAATACACGTACAAATAAATCACAGTCACAATATACTGTGGAATATACAATACATGTACAAATAAATCATAGTCACGATATACTGTGGAATATACAATACACTTACAAATAAATCACAGTCACAATATACTGTGGAGTATACAATACACGTACAAATAGATCACAGTCACGATATACTGTGGAATATACAATACACTTACAAATAAATCACAGTCACGATATACTGTCGAGTATACAATACACGTATAAATAAATCACAGTCACAATATACTGTGGAATATACAATACACGTACAAATAAATCACTGTCACAATATACTGTGGAATATACAATACACGTACAAATAAATCACAGTCACAATATACTGTGGAATATACAATACACGTACAAATAAATCACAGTCACGATATACTGTGGAATATACAATACATGTACAAATAAATCACAGTCACAATATACTGTGGAGTATACAATACACGTACAAATAGATCACAGTCACAATATACTGTGGAGTATACAATACACAAATAAATCACAGTCACAATATACTGTGGAATATACAATACACATACAAATAAATCACAGTCACAATATACTGTGGATTATACAATACACGTACAAATAAATCACTGTCACAATATACTGTGGATTATACAATACACGTTCAAATAAATCACAGTCACAATATACTGTGGAATATACAATACACATACAAATAAATCACAGTCACAATATACTGTGGAATATACAATACACGTTCAAATAAATCACAGTCACAATATACTGTGGAATATACAATACACATACAAATAGATCACAGTCACAATATACTGTGGAGTATACAATACACATACAAATAAATCACTGTCACAATATACTGTGGAATATACAATACACGTACAAATAAATCACAGTCACAATATACTGTGGAATATACAATACACATACAAATAGATCACAGTCACAATATACTGTGGAGTATACAATACACATACAAATAAATCACAGTCACAATATACTGTGGAATATACAATACACATACAAATAAATCACAGTCACAATATACTGTGGATTATACAATACACATACAAATAAATCACAGTCACGATATACTGTGGAATATACAATACACATACAAATAAATCACAGTCACAATATACTCTGGATTATACAATACACATACAAATAAATCACAGTCACAATATACTGTGGAATATACAATACACATACAAATAAATCACTGTCACGATATACTGTGGAATATACAATACACATACAAATAAATCACAGTCACGATATACTGTGGAATATACAATACACGTACAAATAAATCACAGTCACAATATACTGTGGAATATACAATACACTTACAAATAAATCACAGTCACAATATACTGTCGAGTATACAATACATGTACAAATAAATCACAGTCACAATATACTGTGGAATATACAATACATGTACAAATAAATCACTGTCACAATATACTGTGGAATATACAATACATGTACAAATAGATCACAGTCACAATATACTGTGGAGAATACAATACATGTACAAATAAATCACAGTCACGATATACTGTGGATTATACAATACACATACAAATAAATCACAGTCACAATATACTGTGGAATATACAATACACATACAAATAAATCACTGTCACAATATACTGTGGAATATACAATACACTTACAAATAAATCACAGTCACAATATACTGTCGAGTATACAATACACGTACAAATAAATCATAGAGTCACAATATACTGTGGAATATACAATACACACACAAATAAATCACAGTCACAATATACTGTGGAATATACAATACACGTACAAATAAATCACAGTCACGATATACTGTGGAATATACAATACACGTACAAATAAATCACTGTCACAATATACTGTGGAATATACAATACACGTACAAATAAATCACAGTCACAATATACTGTGGAATATACAATACACTTACAAATAAATCACAGTCACAATATACTGTGGAATATACAATACACTTACAAATAGATCACTGTCACAATATACTGTGGAATATACAATACACGTACAAATAGATCACAGTCACAATATACTGTGGAATATACAATACACATACAAATAGATCACAGTCACAATATACTGTGGAATATACAATACACATACAAATAGATCACAGTCTTGATATACTGTGGAATATACAATACACATACAAATAAATCACAGTAACAATATACTGTGGAATATACAATACACATACAAATAAATCATAGAGTCACAATATACTGTGGAATATACAATACACGTACAAATAAATCACTGTCACAATATACTGTGGAATATACAATACACTTACAAATAAATCATAGAGTCACAATATACTGTGGAATATACAATACACATACAAATAAATCACTGTCACAATATACTGTGGAATATACAATACATGTACAAATAAATCACAGTCACAATATACTGTGGAATATACAATACATGTACAAATAAATCACAGTCACAATATACTGTGGAATATACAATACACATACAAATAAATCACAGTCACAATATACTGTGGAATATACAATACATGTACAAATAAATCACAGTCACGATATACTGTGGAATATACAATACACTTACAAATAAATCACAGTCACAATATACTGTGGAATATACAATACACGTACAAATAAATCACAGTCACAATATACTGTGGAATATACAATACATGTACAAATAAATCATAGTCACGATATACTGTGGAATATACAATACACTTACAAATAAATCACAGTCACAATATACTGTGGAGTATACAATACACGTACAAATAGATCACAGTCACGATATACTGTGGAATATACAATACACTTACAAATAAATCACAGTCACGATATACTGTCGAGTATACAATACACGTATAAATAAATCACAGTCACAATATACTGTGGAATATACAATACACGTACAAATAAATCACTGTCACAATATACTGTGGAATATACAATACACGTACAAATAAATCACAGTCACAATATACTGTGGAATATACAATACACGTACAAATAAATCACAGTCACGATATACTGTGGAATATACAATACATGTACAAATAAATCACAGTCACAATATACTGTGGAGTATACAATACACGTACAAATAGATCACAGTCACAATATACTGTGGAGTATACAATACACAAATAAATCACAGTCACAATATACTGTGGAATATACAATACACATACAAATAAATCACAGTCACAATATACTGTGGATTATACAATACACGTACAAATAAATCACTGTCACAATATACTGTGGATTATACAATACACGTTCAAATAAATCACAGTCACAATATACTGTGGAATATACAATACACATACAAATAAATCACAGTCACAATATACTGTGGAATATACAATACACGTTCAAATAAATCACAGTCACAATATACTGTGGAATATACAATACACATACAAATAGATCACAGTCACAATATACTGTGGAGTATACAATACACATACAAATAAATCACTGTCACAATATACTGTGGAATATACAATACACGTACAAATAAATCACAGTCACAATATACTGTGGAATATACAATACACATACAAATAGATCACAGTCACAATATACTGTGGAGTATACAATACACATACAAATAAATCACAGTCACAATATACTGTGGAATATACAATACACATACAAATAAATCACAGTCACAATATACTGTGGATTATACAATACACATACAAATAAATCACAGTCACGATATACTGTGGAATATACAATACACATACAAATAAATCACAGTCACAATATACTCTGGATTATACAATACACATACAAATAAATCACAGTCACAATATACTGTGGAATATACAATACACATACAAATAAATCACTGTCACAATATACTGTGGAATATACAATACACATACAAATAAATCACAGTCACGATATACTGTGGAATATACAATACACGTACAAATAAATCACAGTCACAATATACTGTGGAATATACAATACACTTACAAATAAATCACAGTCACAATATACTGTCGAGTATACAATACATGTACAAATAAATCACAGTCACAATATACTGTGGAATATACAATACATGTACAAATAAATCACTGTCACAATATACTGTGGAATATACAATACATGTACAAATAGATCACAGTCACAATATACTGTGGAGAATACAATACATGTACAAATAAATCACAGTCACGATATACTGTGGATTATACAATACACATACAAATAAATCACAGTCACAATATACTGTGGAATATACAATACACATACAAATAAATCACTGTCACAATATACTGTGGAATATACAATACACTTACAAATAAATCACAGTCACAATATACTGTCGAGTATACAATACACGTACAAATAAATCATAGAGTCACAATATACTGTGGAATATACAATACACACACAAATAAATCACAGTCACAATATACTGTGGAATATACAATACACGTACAAATAAATCACAGTCACGATATACTGTGGAATATACAATACACGTACAAATAAATCACTGTCACAATATACTGTGGAATATACAATACACGTACAAATAAATCACAGTCACAATATACTGTGGAATATACAATACACTTACAAATAAATCACAGTCACAATATACTGTGGAATATACAATACACTTACAAATAGATCACTGTCACAATATACTGTGGAATATACAATACACGTACAAATAGATCACAGTCACAATATACTGTGGAATATACAATACACATACAAATAGATCACAGTCACAATATACTGTGGAATATACAATACACATACAAATAGATCACAGTCTTGATATACTGTGGAATATACAATACACATACAAATAAATCACAGTCACAATATACTGTGGAGTATACAATACACGTACAGATAAATCACTGTTAATTATGGTTTTAAACATAATCAATTATCTGTTGCACAGTTTTGATTTGTAGCTCACCTGGCCCAAAGGGCCAAGTGAGCTTATGTGATGGTGCAGCGTCTGTCATCCATCTGTCAGTCCGTCCGTCCGTCAACTTTCTCATTTAAACGACTTCTTCTAAAATACTGAAAGGCTAGTAGCATGAAATTTGGCTGGTAGCTTTCTTGGAAGGAGCTTAACAAAGTTTGCGAAACAAAATCATTTTGACCTAATTTCAAGGTCACAGAGGTCAAAAATGTCAAAACCTTCAAACAACTTCCTCTAAAATACTGTCAGGCATAGAGACCTCATATTTGACTAGTAGCTTCCTTGGATGAAGCCGAATAAAGTTTGCGAAAAGAAAAGACCTTGACCCATATTCAAGGTCACAGTGAGGTTAAATTTATTTTATCATTTAAACGACTTCTTCTAATAAACCAAAATCCCTACAAGTATGATATTTCGCTGAAAGGTTCCTTGGATGAAGCCCAATAAAGTTTGCGAAAAGAAATGACCTTCACCTATATTCAAGGTCACAAGAGTCAAATCTGTTAAAACCTGAAAGGTTCCTTGGATGAAGCCCAACAAAGTTTGCGAAAAGAAATGACCTTGACCTTTATTCAAGGTCACAGGGGTCAAATCTGTTTAAACCTTCATACGACTTCCCTAGAAGCATGATATTTGGCTGAAAGGTTCCTTGTATGAAGCTTGACAAACTTTGGGAAGGAAATTGAGCTTGACCCATATCAAAGGTCACAGTGGTAAAATCGGTTAAAAGCTTTGAGCGACTTCTTCTGATAAACCCAAATGCCTAGAGACATGATATTTGGCTGGTAGCGTCCTGGAATGAAGCCAAACAAAATTTGAAAATGAAAATGATGTTGTATTATAAGGTCATAGGGGTAAAATATGTTTAAATCTTAACATGTTCTTCTAAATGTCTTACAGTAAAAGATTTTAGGGGACTTTAGGGTTACACTATAATATAAGTCAGAGATTGATACCAGGTGAGCGATGCAGGCCCATTGGGCCTCTCCTATATGTTGTAGTAATGTAAATGCATACCAGGTTTGAATATTGATGCACAAAAGTGTTACATGTTGTAGCACTGATAATGTATAGCAATGTATGAAGATTGGTATTGTTGTTGTAATATAGTGTGTAGTTCGGAGGCACGGTGGTGCAGTGGTAGGACGCCGGGCTCGTGATCGAAGGGTTGCGAGTTCAAGTCCTGGTCATGGCACTTGTGTTGTATTCTTGAGCAAGATACTTCATTCCGCTTGTTCCAGTCTCAGTAACTGAGCTGTGAATGAGTACTTGGTTGGGCAGTGCTAGAAATTGTAGAATGCTAGCTCTGAGTGCCGAGATGGCAGCACCGGTTGTATGCTCCCCATGGAGTTGAGAACGATATTGGCTGGTTGCTAAGGCCCTATAACCAAGGATAATAATTTGTGAACCGCTTTGAGGCGACATTTAAGTTGTGATAAAGCGGTATATAAGAACCTCGAATTATTATTATTATTATTATTAATTAGTGTTGGGAAATTCTAATCGATCATCAGTTAGAATTGGTTCATAATCAGATGCAATTAACCTGATGAATTTAAATTTTTTCGCTTTTCTTTATTGCAACTATTGATTACAAACATCATTTGGCAAAATGGTTGTATTAATAGTACATGATATCAAAATACAATAAGAACTTTAAAAATTGAAAAATAGATATGCAGAAATAAAATATACAAGTAATAAGGAATAAGGAAATTATTTTCTCTATTTTGAAAAAAATACCTTGATCTATGTAAACCCAGTTAAATTGATCATCAGAAATTACACATTGTAACTGATGATGGCATCAGCAGAAGGTCAATTACCGATAAATCAACTTTATCTTTTCATTGCCGATCACTTAAGTACATACAAACTAGAAATTGTTGGCTAACAATTTGATGGGCTTTTCACCTATAATCTATATCATTTCTGTTGGATTTTGAATCAACTTTAAAATTGCACACTTTTGTCGAAACTATCTCGGGATCAATTCATTTAAAATTTGATGAGATGAACAGATTCTTAAAATGGTAAGTATGAGTATTAAACTGCGTTAAGTTTGCATTCAAAGGTACAGTTGTGGTATCGCACAACGCACCAAAAACTGTGTGCGTGCATCGTGCATACATCGTGCATACATCGTGCACACATCGTTCGCCCATGGTGCGCACAACTGGGTGATCTAAAGATCGTGCGTTTATGTGTGCGATTAGAATCGCACACACGCACGATTTGGTACAATTGGTCGATACATATTACGGAATGAAAAACATATGGAACCCTCTTGTCCAAAAACTATTTAAATTTGCATCATATTTATTGGGATTATGTCAATTAAACAATATACAGTTAACAGTATTACAGTGACCATGAGACAGCCAAGTGCGAGTTTAGCTATCAGGTAACAGAATAGGTAATAACATGTCAGAGTTTTACCTGTCCTGCGTGCGGCGAAACGTTATACGACAGCCATTACCAAGCGACCGTTATGAAAACTGGACTCTTATAATTTGTTATTTGAAAACCCCCTCCCCTCCCCACGACTTTACCTGTGTTTTCACACCTTGGCGAGTGCTGTAAGTGCCCCGGGCCAGAGACATCTACATATATTGTCCATGTACAGGTGCAGTGTATAACTTGGTAAAAACTGGCAATATATATTTACTTGAATGAGAACTTGTCAATATATGTTGAAAGTGTACATGTGTCTATTTGGTTTGTTTCAAAAACTACAGAACGACTATTACTAATTTTAAGAAATATATAGATAGAATTATCAGCTAATGTAAATAGTCAAAATATAGAAATATGTTTAAAACAACTAGCGCGAAACCGTATATATTGTTAAACCATTTCCAAATTTACATCAACCACGATTGTCATCGCACAATGTTAGTTTATCGTGCGCCAACATGTGCGATAGAAATAATCGCCCAGGATCGCATCGTTCGCATATCGTGCATACATCGTTCGCACATCGTGTGCCCACCGCACATCGTGTAACATTGTGCGATCCCACAACTGTAATATGAATGCCCGCTGAAAGCTGTTCAATGCAAACTTAAGTGTAAGCATTTGAAAAGTTTTTCAAAGTCATTAAAAAGGTTTGTTAAGCCAATAATACCACTACACTTCCTCAGTTTAGGCCCTAATTACGGTTTGTTTAAAGCGCACAAAATGATCAGATAGTGATATATATATTTGCTGAGAAATGTATGTTCCAATTATCAAATGTTAACAGATTTTCAGTATCTCCCAGTCGTAAAAGCACTTGTCCCGACAATGGGAAAATCTCTCCTCCAGTTTCATATGTTCCGACAATCAAATGAGATTTGTTTAAACATGTCCTGATATAATCAAATGAGATTTCTGTTACGATGTCTTGATAATAACGTGTATAGATGTATTACAACGAAAAAAAAAAAAATTCTGCTGAGTGTTCCGCCCAGGAATCGAACCTGTGTCTCCATCGTAATAAACTATAGCTCTACCATTTGAGCCAAATCGGCGGTTAGTATTCGCCGTTAATTCAGTGACACAGATCGTATTTTACACTATTAAACTTTTGTTTGGAGCTTACAATAAACGTCTTACACCACCATTATAGCGCCCCTATAACTAGAGCAAGTCTAAATAACAATTCACGCTCAATTTTAAAAGTATGTATAGATAACATTTCCTCCTGTGACGGCGATCTTCAGCCATTCTATAGCATTGCAAACCAAACCGATATAGACAAAATGCCTGCGTCAATCGTATGCATGTACACACTCAGTGCACTATATTTTCGGGGATTTCTATGGACTACTTTCATATACAACATTTCCCATTGGTGCAGCCTGGTCTATCTTCTCACACTTTCATTCTCTGACGTCATTAGGCATCCACATGGTGAAAAGCCCTAATAATTAATTTACATGATGTTATGTATAAGTGCAAAGTAAGTATGCATATACTTTATCCAGTAATGTTGTTGTGGTATGTATTGAAGTACTGGCAATGTTTAATTATTGTGAAATTACCTGCTCTGGTATATGATTTGTATTAACTTTGTATGTATGTAATTAAGACTATACTGTACCTATACCTGAAAAATAAAATAAATATGAAAAAAAAAAGATTGTCCCAACAATAACAAAAAAAAAATTAAAAAATTAAAACGGTTAAGGTATGGTGTTTAGGGATATTTAACAAGTTTCTGGTTTCCCTTAACCATTCCTATTTAGACATGGTCTCGGGAGACAAGAAACATGCTATATCCCTCAACCCCATACTTTAACTGTATAATATTTTCCCCTGATTGCACAAATATCCAATAAAGTGATTCAGGGTCTCTGGGCCCCTTGTTTAGAACTTTTTGAGATTTTTTTATACTAACCTGTGCTTTCTTTGTGCTTACAGTTGACTGTAGCAGTAATTCTGACTCAGGTCCGAACTCCCCCTCCGGTGCTCCCCTCACAAACATGCCCAATGGAAGTCTTGCACCTCTTCATTCAAAGGAGGTAAGATCTACATTGATGTTTTAGAAGTTTTTTTTATCAACAAATTAATTTGGTTAGCACAGATTGTGGACATGGACAGCTGGAGATGGAGAGAAGAGAAAAAGACAGCAAACATTTGTTATGATAAAAAGGAAGGGAGAGAAGGAAAATGGTTCAGTAGAGCTTATGTTAGCTTGTCTATTTGAAGAATAGGGGGACTTCTGTTTTCACCCAGTGCTGGCAGTGCCAATGTTGTTTTATATTGTTTGGACATTCAATATCTGTGGTATGATGTTGTAATTTGGATGGTTTTTAGCTCACCTGGCCCGAAAGGCCGTCATCCGTATGTCTGTCCGGCGGCCGTCAACTTTTCCCTGTAAACGACTTCTTCTAAAATACTGAAAGGCCTAGTGACATGAAATTTGGCTGGTAGCTTTCTTGGAAGCAGCTGAACAAAGTTTGCGAAAAAAAATCACTTTGACATAATTACAAGGTCACAGGAGTCAAAAACCTTGAAATCTTCAAACAACTTCTTCTAACATACCGTCAGGCATAGAAACCTCATATGTGTCTGGTAGCTTCCTTGGATGAAGCTGAATAAAGTTTGCAAAAAGAAACGACCTTGACCCATATTCCTTTAAACAAGTTCTTCTAAAAAACCAAAATCCCTAGAAGTATGATGTGAAAGGTTCCTTGGATGAAGCCCGACAAAGTTGGCGAAAAGAAATGACCTTGACCTATATTCAAGGTCACAAGAGTTAAAACTAATAAAACGTTCAAACAACTTCTTCTGAAATACCAAAAGCCCTAGAAGCATGATATTTGGCTGAAATGTTCCATGGATGAAGACTGACAAAGTTTGCAAAAAGAAATGACTGTGACCTTTATTCAAGGTCACAGGGGTCAAATCTGTTAAAACATTTAAACAATTTCTTCTGATTAACCAAAAGGCCTAGAGACAGTATATTTAGCTGGTAGCTTTCTTGGATGAAGCTCAACAAAGTTTGCGAAAAGAAATGGCCGTGACTTATATTTAAGGTCACAGGGGTCAAATCTGTTAAAACTTTCAAACAACTTCTTCTGAAATACCAAAAGCCCTAGAAGTGTGATATTTGGCTGAAATGTTCCATGGATGAAGCCCGACAAAGTTTGCAAAAAGAAATGACCGGGTCTGGTCACAGCCCTTAGGGACCCAGTTTCTCAGTTGAACTTGAAAACATTTGAGAAACTCACCCATTAACTAATCTTTAATGTATGATTCAAGGATTTGTCTTCAGGTCTTTCCCTGTCCATGGGATCTTTTTGGAAAATATTTTACCATGATAACATAGATACCGATGTATCCAGGTGAGCGATACAGGCCCTCTGGGCCTCTTATCAACGCTTAAAGTTGCGACATGTTTTCTGAAACAAATAGCATGTATATAGGTCTACCATCATTTTTCAATGTACATGTATTTTCCGATTTCTTTGGTCTTTCATCTAATCAACATATTGAGTTCTTGATAATATTCATATAAGGTGATCATGACATAGTATGATTTAAACGAATTCTTCTATACTTCTACATATACACATATTGCTTAGGAGATAGCTGGTTCCAAATCTTTTTACTTCACATATATACTAAGTGCAAGATCAGACAACTTTAAAGCAAAAAAACAAAAATAAAACAAACTTTCCACTAACAAATCAGTAACAACAATGATCGATGTAGCATAAAAGAATAGATAACAATTTGTCTTTTTAGCTTATATATAATTATGTCATGGCTCTACATCCATCGTCTGTCTGTCTGTCCTTCAGTCATTCCTTCTGGTGTCAACTTTTTTAGCTCACCTGGCCTGACGGGCCGGTGAGCTTCTGCCATGGTGCGGCGTCTGTTGTCCGTCTGTCGACTTTTCCTATAAATCCCTACTAGTCCTGAACCACACAACAGAATTTGACCAAATTTGGCCAGAAACATCCTTAGGCGAAGGGGATTCAATTTTGTATAAATGGTTAGTCTGATCCCCCCTTTCCAATAGTGAAAATATACTAAATTATTTAAAATCCTTCTTCTTCTGTAGGAATGACAGGATATTGTCCAAATTTGGTCTGAAGAAACTTGAGTATGCCTACTAGACATAAAGTACTGAATGGATTTGAACCAAATTTGGTCAGAAATATCCTTTGGAAGAAGGGAACAGATTTTGTATAAATGGTGCTTCTGACATCGTTTATTTCAATTATCTGTATCACTCCAATATATCAACTTATTAAAAAATCTTCTTTTCAATAACCAGAAGATTCTCGAGTACGTATATATCTGGCCTGTATGCTAATATGATCATTGATGGGCTACTGAGTCTGTGGAGATGAATGACCTGAACACACATTTAAGATAACATATGTGATATGTTAAAATCTTTCAATGTCTTATTTTAATCTCTGACACTGCTATTCTGTATTTGCAATGTCGTTCAATTTTAATATAAAAAATGTGAGATTAATAGCATGTTAGCGATTCAGGCACAAGGACTCCTGTTTTGATATTGTTTTCCATTGCAAAAGAACAATTTTTTTTTAGGTTTTGCCTAAGCTTTCAGTACTTTCAGTATTTTGATTTCGATTCTACTTCTCATCCAAGCTGATAAGCCTCCTCACACTTAAACAACAGATATGTGTACCATGATTTGGTCCTTTTCCAAGTGGCTGCACCACTCCTTTCCCAAGCTGTTGTTGCTGAGTAATTGCCAGAGTGTATTGCATTATATGAAAAATAAAATTGTTATTGCAGTGTAAAATTGATGTGTGACAGAAACTTAGACCCCAAATTATTACTTACTTGCTGTGGTTACTTTACTCTAAAAGTTCAGATGACATTGGTTATCATGAAATTAAGGGTTTATTTTTCCACTGGATTAAATTGATCAGTGAAAATTACATCAGAACTTGGTGTTATTTCTGTGCAATATTAAACCTTTTCTGTGATTTTTTTTCAACCACCCCAGAAATTAACCTACACGTTGATCATATACTGAAGAATTTTGTAACTCATCTGCCCCAATGGCACGTGAGCTTATGCCATGGTGCACATTTGTCCTCTGTTGTCATGCACTCTGTCAACTTTCCCTATCAATCCCTAAGTCATCAGACCTGGGGGAAGCAAATTCTTCTTTAAATTCCTTCTTCTTCTGAAGGAATTTATTCTATATTTGGTCTGAAACATCCTTGGATGGAAGAAAATCCTCTTGTCCAAATTTGGCAATGATGGCTTAATACAACTGTTTTTAGGTGAGTGATACAGGCCCTCTGGGTCTCTTGTTTTTAAATTAAACTAGAAACAAAAGTTAACAGAATCAGATCTAATGATTTGTGACTGACACAGGTATAATGAGATACAGATGTATTGGTGCTGTTTCCAGTGGTGTATTTCAGTGTGTAGGTGGACAGTGGTGTGTAGCCTATGTTTCCAGTGGTGTATTTCAGTGTGTAGGTGGACAGTGGTGTGTAGCCTATGTTGCCAGTGCGGTATTTCAATGTGTAGGCAGACAGTGGTGTAGCCTATGTTTCCAGTGCTGTATTTCAGTGTGTAGGTGGACAGTGGTGTGTAGCCTATGTTGCCAGTGCTGTATTTTAGTGTGTAGGTGGACAGTGGTGTAGCCTATGTTTCCAGTGCTGTATTTCAGTGTGTATGTGGGCAGTGGTGTGTAGCCTATGTTTCCAGTGCTGTATTTCAGTGTGTAGATGGACAGTGGTGTGTAGCCTATGTTTCCAGTGGTGTATTTCAGTGTGTAGGTGGACATAAGTGTAGCCTATGTTTCCAGTGGTGTATTTCAGTGTGTAGGTTGACAGTGGTGTGTAGCCTATGTTTCCAGTGCTGTATTTCAGTGTGTAGGTGGACAGTGGTGTGTAGCCTATGTTTCCAGTGGTGTATTTCAGTGTGTAGGTGGACAGTGGTGTGTAGCCTATGTTTCCAGTGGTGTATTTCAGTGTGTAGGTGGACATAAGTGTAGCCTATGTTTCCAGTGGTGTATTTCAGTGTGTAGGTTGACAGTGGTGTGTAGCCTATGTTTCCAGTGGTGTATTTCAGTGTGTAGGTGGACAGTGGTGTGTAGCCTATGTTTCCAGTGCTGTATTTCAGTGTGTTGGTGGACAGTGGTGTGTAGCCTATGTTGCCAGTGCTGTATTTCAGTGTGTAGATGGACAGTGGTGTGTAGCCTATGTTTCCAGTGGTGTATTTCAGTGTGTAGGTGGACATAAGTGTAGCCTATGTTTCCAGTGGTGTATTTCAGTGTGTAGGTTGACAGTGGTGTGTAGCCTATGTTTCCAGTGGTGTATTTCAGTGTGTAGGTGGACAGTGGTGTGTAGCCTATGTTTCCAGTGCTGTATTTCAGTGTGTTGGTGGACAGTGGTGTGTAGCCTATGTTGCCAGTGCTGTATTTCAGTGTGTAGGTGGACAGTGGTGTGTAGCCTATGTTGCCAGTGCGGTATTTCAGTGTGTAGGTGGACAGTGGTGTGTAGCCTATGTTTCCAGTGCTGTATTTCAGTGTGTAGGTGGACAGTGGTGTGTAGCCTATGTTTCCAGTGGTGTATTTCAGTGTGTAGGTTGACAGTGGTGTGTAGCCTATGTTTCCAGTGCTGTATTTCAGTGTGTAGTTGGACAGTGGTGTAGCCTATGTTTCCAGTGGTGTATTTCAGTGTGTAGGTGGACAGTGGTGTGTAGCCTATGTTTCCAGTGGTGTATTTCAGTGTGTAGGTTGACAGTGGTGTGTAGCCTATGTTTCCAGTGCTGTATTTCAGTGTGTAGTTGGACAGTGGTGTAGCCTATGTTTCCAGTGGTGTATTTCAGTGTGTAGGTGGACAGTGGTGTGTAGCCTATGTTTCCAGTGGTGTATTTCAGTGTGTAGGTGGACAGTGGTGTAGCCTATGTTTCCAGTGCTGTATTTCAGTGTGTAGGTGGACAGTGGTGTGTAGCCTATGTTTCCAGTGGTGTATTTCAGTGTGTAGGTGGACAGTGGTGTGTAGCCTATGTTTCCAGTGGTGTATTTCAGTGTGTAATTGGGCAGTGGTGTGTAGCCTATGTTTCCAGTGCTGTATTTCAGTGTGTAGGTGGACAGTGGTGTGTAGCCTATGTTTCCAGTACTGTATTTCAGTGTGTAGGTGGACAGTGGTGTAGCCTATGTTTCCAGTGGTGTATTTCAGTGTGTAGGTGGACAGTGGTGTGTAGCTTATGTTTCCAGTACTGTATTTCAGTGTGTAGGTGGACAGTGGTGTAGCCTATGTTTCCAGTGCTGTATTTCAGTGTGTAGGTGGACAGTGGTGTGTAGCCTATGTTTCCAGTGGTGCATTTCAGTGTGTAGGTTGACAGTGGTGTGTAGCCTATGTTTTCAGGGCTGTATTTCAGTGTGTAGGTGGACAGTGGTGTGTAGCCTATTTTTCCAGTGCTGTATTTCAGTGTGTAGTTGGACAGTGGTGTGTAGCCTATGTTTCAAGTGGTGTATTTCAGTGTGTAGGTGGACAGTCGTGTAGCCTATGTTTCCAGTGGTATATTTCAGTGTGTAGGTGGACAGTGGTGTGTAGCCTATGTTTCCACTGGTGTATTTCAGTGTGTAGGTGGACAGTGGTGTAGCCTATGTTTCCAGTGGTGTATTTCAGTGTGTAGGTGGACAGTGGTGTGTAGCCTATGTTTCCAGTGCTGTATTTCAGTGTGTAGGTGGACAGTTGTGTGTAGCCTATGTTTCCAGTGCTGTATTCCAGCGTGTAAGTTGACAGTGGTGTGTAGCCTATGTTTCCAGTACTGTATTTCAGTGTGTAGGTGGACAGTGGTGTGTAGCCGATGTTTCCAGTGCTGTATTTCAGTTTGTAGGTGGACATTAGTGTAGCCTATGTTTCCAGTGCTGTATTTCAGTGTGTATGTGGACAGTGGTGTGTAGCCTATGTTTCCAGTACTGTATTTCAGTGTGTAGGTGGACAGTTGAGTGAAGCCTATGTTTCCAGTGCTGTATTTCAGTGTGTAGGTGGACAGTGGTGTGTAGCCTATGTTTCCAGTGCTGTATTTTAGTGTGTAGGTGGACAGTGGTGTGTAGCCAATGTTGCCAGTGCTGTATTTCAGTGTGTAGGTGGACAGTGGTGAGTAGCCTATGTTTCCAGTGGTGTATTTCAGTGTGTAATTGGGCAGTGGTGTGTAGCCTATGTTTCCAGTGCTGTATTTCAGTGTGTAGGTGGACAGTGGTGTGTAGCCTATGTTGCCAGTGCTGTATTTCAGTGTGTAGGTGGACAGTGGTGAGTAGCCTATGTTTCCAGTGGTGTATTTCAGTGTGTAATTGGGCAGTGGTGTGTAGCCTATGTTTCCAGTGCTGTATTTCAGTGTGTAGGTGGACAGTGGTGTGTAGCCTATGTTTTGCCAGTGCTGTATTTCAGTGTGTAGGTGGACATAAGTGTAGCCTATGTTTCCAGTGGTGTATTTCAGTGTGTAGGTGGACAGTGGTGTGTAGCCTATGTTTCCAGTGCTGTATTTCAGTGTGTAGGTTGACAGTGGTGTGTAGCCTATGTTTCCAGTGCTGTATTCCAGCGTGTAAGTTGACAGTGGTGTGTAGCCTATGTTTCCAGTACTGTAATTGAGTGTGTAGGTGGACAGTGGTGTGTAGCCGATGTTTCCAGTGCTGTATTTCAGTGTGTAGGTGGACAGTGGTGTGTAGCCTATGTTTCCAGTACTGTATTTCAGTGTGTAGGTGGACAGTTGGGTGAAGCCTATGTTTCCAGTGCTGTATTTCAGTGTGTAGGTGGACAGTGGTGTGTAGCCTATGTTTCCAGTGCTGTATTTCAGTGTGTAGGTGGACAGTGGTGTGTAGCCTATGTTGCCAGTGCTGTATTTCAGTGTGTAGGTGGACAGTGGTGAGTAGCCTATGTTTCCAGGGGTGTATTTCAGTGTGTAATTGGGCAGTGGTGTGTAGCCCATGTTTCCAGTGCTGTATTTCAGTGTGTAGGTGGACAGTGGTGTGTAGCCTATGTTTCCAGTGCTGTATTTCAGTGTGTAGGTGGACAGTGGTGTGTAGCCTATGTTGCCAGTGCTGTATTTCAGTGTGTAGGTGGACAGTGGTGTGTAGCTTATGTTTCCAGTGCTGTATTTCAGTGTGTAGGTGGACAGTGGTGTGTAGCCTATGTTTCCAGTGCTGTATTTCAGTGTGTAGGTGGACAGTGGTGAGTAGCCTATGTTTCCAGTGGTGTATTTCAGTGTGTAATTGGGCAGTGGTGTGTAGCCTATGTTTCCAGTGCTGCATTCCAGTGTGTAAGTGGACAGTGGTGTGTAGCTTATGTTTCCAGTGCTGTATTTCAGTGTGTAGGTGGACAGTGGTGTGTAGCCTATGTTTCCAGTGCTGTATTTCAGTGTGTAGGTGGACAGTGGTGTGTAGCCTATGTTTCCAGTGCTGTATTTCAGTGTGTAGGTGGACAGTGGTGTGTAGCTTATGTTTCCAGTGCTGTATTTCAGTGTGTAGGTGGACAGTGGTGTGTAGCCTATGTTTCCAGTGCTGTATTTCAGTGTGTAGGTGGACAGTGGTGTAGCCTATGTTTCCAGTGGTGTATTTCAGTGTGTAGGTGGACAGTGGTGTGTAGCCTATGTTTCCAGTGCTGTATTTCAGTGTGTAGGTGGACAGTGGTGTGTAGCCTATGTTTCCAGTGCTGTATTTCAGTGTGTAGGTGGACAGTGGTGTGTAGCCTATGTTTCTTTAGTTTGGCATCGATCAGACATTGGTGTGTTTGTATGGACTTACAAATGATCATATTGATCTGGGAATATGATGGGATTTTCTATATCAACTGATATCTTTATCCAAAATAAAAATTGATGAGACAATATAGAGATGGGACATCATAGAGATGTGATGGGGAGTAAGTTGTACAGAAGGATACTGGGGAGTAGATTGTACAAAAGGATGTTGGGGAGTAGGTTGTACAGAAGGCTGTTGGGAAGTAGGTTGTACAGAAGGGTACTGGGGAGTAGGTTGTACAGAAGGATGTTGGGGAGTAAGTTGTACAGAAGGGTACTGGGGAGTAGGTTGTACAGAAGGATGCTGGGGAGTAGGTTGTACAGAAGGCTGTTGTGGAGTAGGTTGTACAGAAGGATGCTGGGGAGAAGGTTGTATAGAAGGATGTTGGGGAGTAGGTTGTACAGAAGGATGTTGGAGAGTAGGTTGTACAGAAGGATGCTGGGGAGTAGGTTTTACAGAAGGCTGGTGGGGTGTAGGTTGTACAGAAGGATGGTGGGGAGTAGGTTGTACAGAAGGATGTTGGGGAGTAGGTTGTATAGAAGGATGTTGGGGAGTAGGTTGTACAGAAGGATACTGGGAAGTAGGTTGTATAGAAGGATGTTGGGGAGTAGGTTGTACAGAAGGATACTGGAGAGTAGGTTGTGCAGAAGGATACTAGGATACTGGAGAGTAGGTTTTATAGAAGGATGTTGGGGAGTAGGTTGTACAGAAGGATACTGGGGAGTAGATTGTACAGAAGGATACTGGGGAGTAGGTTGTACAGAAGGATACTGGGGAGTAGGTTGTACGGAAGGATGTTGGGGAGTAGGTTGTACAGAAGGATGCTGGGGAGTAAGTTGTACAGAAGGCTGTTGGGGAGTAGGTTGTACAGAAGGATACTGGGGAGTAGGTTGTACAGAAGGATACTGGGGAGTAGGTTGTACAGAAGGATACTGGGGAGTAGGTTGTACAGAAGGCTGTTGGGGAGTAGGTTGTACAGAAGGATGCTGGGGAGTAGGTTGTACAGAAGGATGGTGGGGAGTAGGTTGTACAGAAGGCTGTTGGGGAGTAGGTTGTACAGAAGGATGCTGGGGAGTAGATTGTACAGAAGGATGGTGGGGAGTAGGTTGTACAGAAGGATACTGGGGAGTAGGTTGTACAAAAGGATGCTGGGTAGTAGGTTGTACAGAAGGATGCTGGTAAGTAGGTTGTACAGAAGGATGGTGAGGAGTAGGTTGTACCGAAGGATGGTGGGGACTAGGTTGTACAAAAGGATGCTGGGGAGTAGGTTGTACAAAAGGATGCTGGGGAGAAGGTTATACAGAAGGATGGTGGGGAGTAGGTTGTACAGAAGGATACTGGGGAGTAGGTTTTACAGAAGGATGGTGGGGATTAGGTTGTACAAAAGAATGCTGGGGAGTATGTTGTACAGAAGGATGCTGGGGAGTAGGTTGTACAGAAGGATGTTGGGGAGTAGGTTGTACAAAAGGATGCTTGGGAGTAGGTTGTACAGAAGGATACTGGAGAGTAGGTTGTACAGAAGGATACTGGAGAGTTGGTTGTACAGAAGGATGCTAGGGAGTAGGTTGTAAGGAAGGATGCTAGGGAGTAGGTTCTATGGAAGGATACTGGGGAGTTGGTTGTACAGAAGGATACTGGGGAGTAGGTTGTACAGAAGGATACTGGAGAGTAGGTTGTACAGAAGGATGCTAGGGAGTAGGTTGTACGGAAGGATGCTAGGGAGTTGGTTGTACAGAAGGATACTGGAGAGTAGGTTGTACAGCAGGATGGCGGGAAGTAGGTTGTACAGAAGGATGCTGGGGAGTTGGTTGTACAGAAGGATACTGGGGATTAGGTTGTACAGAAGGATGGTGGGGAGTAGGTTGTACAGAAGGATGGCGGGAAGTAGGTTGTACAGAAGGATGGTGTGGAGTAGGTTGTACAGAAGGATACTGGGGAGTAGGTTGTACAGAAGGATACTGGGGAGTATGTTTTACAGAAGGATGGCGGGGATTAGGTTGTACAAAAGAATGCTGGGGAGTATGTTGTACAGAAGGATGCTGGGGAGTAGGTTGTACAGAAGGCTGTTGGGGAGTAGGTTGTACAGAAGGATGCTAGGGAGTAGGTTGTACGGAAGGATACTGGGGAGTTGGTTGTACAGAAGGATGGCGGGAAGTAGGTTGTACAGAAGGATGCTGGGGAGTAGGTTGTACAGAAGGATGGTGGGGAGTAGGTTGTACAGAAGGATACTGGGGAGTAGGTTTTACAGAAGGATGGCGGGGATTAGGTTGTACAAAAGAATGCTGGGGAGTATGTTGTACAGAAGGGTGCTGGGGAGTAGGTTGTACAGAAGGATGTTGGGGAGTAGGTTGTACAGAAGGATGCTAGGGAGTAGGTTGTACGGAAGGATACTGGGGAGTTGGTTGTACAGAAGGATGGTGGGGAGTTGGTTGTACAGAAGGATACTTGAGAGTAGGTTGTACAGCAGGATGGCGGGAAGTAGGTTGTACAGAAGGATGCTGGGGAGTTGGTTGTACAGAAGGATACTGGAGAGTAGGTTGTACAGAAGGATGCTAGGGAGTAGGTTGTATGGAAGGATGCTGGGGAGTAGGTTGTACAGAAGGATGTTGGGGAGTAGGTTGTACAGAAGGATGCTAGGGAGTAGGTTGTACGGAAGGATACTGGAGAGTTGGTTGTACAGAAGGATGGTGGGGAGTAGGTTGTACAGAAGGATACTGGAGAGTAGGTTGTACAGAATGATACTGGAGAGTAGGTTGTACAGAAGGATGCTAGGGAGTAGGTTGTACGGAAGGATGCTAGGGAGTAGGTTGTATGGAAGGATACTGGGGAGTTGGTTGTACAGAAGGATACTGGGGAGTAGGTTGTACAGAAGGATACTGGAGAGTAGGTTGTACAGAAGGATGCTTGGGAGTAGGTTGTATAGAAGGATGTTGGGGAGTAGGTTGTACAGAAGGATACTGGGAAGTAGGTTGTATAGAAGGATGTTGGGGAGTAGGTTGTACAGAAGGATACTGGAGAGTAGGTTGTGCAGAAGGATACTAGGATACTGGAGAGTAGGTTTTATAGAAGGATGTTGGGGAGTAGGTTGTACAGAAGGATACTGGGGAGTAGATTGTACAGAAGGATACTGGGGAGTAGGTTGTACAGAAGGATACTGGGGAGTAGGTTGTACGGAAGGATGTTGGGGAGTAGGTTGTACAGAAGGATGCTGGGGAGTAAGTTGTACAGAAGGCTGTTGGGGAGTAGGTTGTACAGAAGGATACTGGGGAGTAGGTTGTACAGAAGGATACTGGGGAGTAGGTTGTACAGAAGGATACTGGGGAGTAGGTTGTACAGAAGGCTGTTGGGGAGTAGGTTGTACAGAAGGATGCTGGGGAGTAGGTTGTACAGAAGGATGGTGGGGAGTAGGTTGTACAGAAGGCTGTTGGGGAGTAGGTTGTACAGAAGGATGCTGGGGAGTAGATTGTACAGAAGGATGGTGGGGAGTAGGTTGTACAGAAGGATACTGGGGAGTAGGTTGTACAAAAGGATGCTGGGTAGTAGGTTGTACAGAAGGATGCTGGTAAGTAGGTTGTACAGAAGGATGGTGAGGAGTAGGTTGTACCGAAGGATGGTGGGGACTAGGTTGTACAAAAGGATGCTGGGGAGTAGGTTGTACAAAAGGATGCTGGGGAGTAGGTTATACAGAAGGATGGTGGGGAGTAGGTTGTACAGAAGGATACTGGGGAGTAGGTTTTACAGAAGGATGGTGGGGATTAGGTTGTACAAAAGAATGCTGGGGAGTATGTTGTACAGAAGGATGCTGGGGAGTAGGTTGTACAGAAGGATGTTGGGGAGTAGGTTGTACAAAAGGATGCTTGGGAGTAGGTTGTACAGAAGGATACTGGAGAGTAGGTTGTACAGAAGGATACTGGAGAGTTGGTTGTACAGAAGGATGCTAGGGAGTAGGTTGTAAGGAAGGATGCTAGGGAGTAGGTTCTATGGAAGGATACTGGGGAGTTGGTTGTACAGAAGGATACTGGGGAGTAGGTTGTACAGAAGGATACTGGAGAGTAGGTTGTACAGAAGGATGCTAGGGAGTAGGTTGTACGGAAGGATGCTAGGGAGTTGGTTGTACAGAAGGATACTGGAGAGTAGGTTGTACAGCAGGATGGCGGGAAGTAGGTTGTACAGAAGGATGCTGGGGAGTTGGTTGTACAGAAGGATACTGGGGATTAGGTTGTACAGAAGGATGGTGGGGAGTAGGTTGTACAGAAGGATGGCGGGAAGTAGGTTGTACAGAAGGATGGTGGGGAGTAGGTTGTACAGAAGGATACTGAGGAGTAGGTTGTACAGAAGGATACTGGGGAGTATGTTTTACAGAAGGATGGCGGGGATTAGGTTGTACAAAAGAATGCTGGGGAGTATGTTGTACAGAAGGATGCTGGGGAGTAGGTTGTACAGAAGGCTGTTGGGGAGTAGGTTGTACAGAAGGATGCTAGGGAGTAGGTTGTACGGAAGGATACTGGGGAGTTGGTTGTACAGAAGGATGGCGGGAAGTAGGTTGTACAGAAGGATGCTGGGGAGTAGGTTGTACAGAAGGATGGTGGGGAGTAGGTTGTACAGAAGGATACTGGGGAGTAGGTTTTACAGAAGGATGGCGGGGATTAGGTTGTACAAAAGAATGCTGGGGAGTATGTTGTACAGAAGGGTGCTGGGGAGTAGGTTGTACAGAAGGATGTTGGGGAGTAGGTTGTACAGAAGGATGCTAGGGAGTAGGTTGTACGGAAGGATACTGGGGAGTTGGTTGTACAGAAGGATGGTGGGGAGTTGGTTGTACAGAAGGATACTTGAGAGTAGGTTGTACAGCAGGATGGCGGGAAGTAGGTTGTACAGAAGGATGCTGGGGAGTTGGTTGTACAGAAGGATACTGGAGAGTAGGTTGTACAGAAGGATGCTAGGGAGTAGGTTGTATGGAAGGATGCTGGGGAGTAGGTTGTACAGAAGGATGTTGGGGAGTAGGTTGTACAGAAGGATGCTAGGGAGTAGGTTGTACGGAAGGATACTGGAGAGTTGGTTGTACAGAAGGATGGTGGGGAGTAGGTTGTACAGAAGGATACTGGAGAGTAGGTTGTACAGAATGATACTAGAGAGTAGGTTGTACAGAAGGATGCTAGGGAGTAGGTTGTACGGAAGGATGCTAGGGAGTAGGTTGTATGGAAGGATACTGGGGAGTTGGTTGTACAGAAGGATACTGGGGAGTAGGTTGTACAGAAGGATACTGGAGAGTAGGTTGTACAGAAGGATGCTAGGGAGTAGGTTGTACGGAAGGATGCTAGGGAGTTGGTTGTACAGAAGGATACTTGAGAGTAGGTTGTACAGCAGGATGGCGGGAAGTAGGTTGTACAGAAGGATGCTGGGGAGTTGGTTGTACAGAAGGATACTGGGGATTAGGTTGTACAGAAGGATGCTAGGGAGTAGGTTGTATGGAAGGATGCTAGGGAGTAGGTTGTATGGAAGGATACTGGAGAGTAGGTTGTACTGCAGGATGGCGGGAAGTAGGTTGTACAGAAGGATGCTGGGGAGTTGGTTGTACAGAAGGATACTTGAGAGTAGGTTGTACAGCAGGATGGCGGGAAGTAGGTTGTACAGAAGGATGCTGGGGAGTTGGTTGTACAGAAGGATACTGGAGAGTAGGTTGTACAGAAGGATGCTAGGGAGTAGGTTCTATGGAAGGATGCTAGGGAGTAGGTTGTATGGAAGGATACTGGAGAGTAGGTTGTACAGCAGGATGGCGGGAAGTAGGTTGTACAGAAGGATGCTGGGGAGTTGGTTGTACAGAAGGATACTGGGGAGTAGGTTGTACAAAAGGATGCTGGGGAGTAGGTTGTACAGAAGGATGTTGGGGAGTAGGTTGTACAGAAGGATGCTGGGGAGTAGGTTGTACAGAAAGATGGTGGGGATTAGGTTGTACAGAAGGATGGTGGGGAGTAGGTTGTACAGAAGGATGGTGGGGAGTAGGTTGTACAGACGGATGCTGAGGAGTAAGTTGTAACGACGGATGGTGGGGAGTAGGTTGTACAAAAGGATGGTGGGGAGTAGGTTGTACAGAAGGATGGTGGGGAGTAGGTTGTACAGAAGGATGGTGGGGAGTAAGTTGTACAGAAGGATGGTGGGGAGTAGGTTGTACAGCAGGATGGTCGGGAGTAGGTTGTACAGCAGGATGGAGGGAAGTAGGTTGTACAGAAGGATGCTGGGGAGTAGGTTGTACAGAAGGATGCTGGGGAGTAGGTTGTACAGAAGGATGCTGGGGAGTAGGTTGTACAAAAGGATGGTGGGGAGTAGGTTGTACAAAAGGATACTGGGGAGTAGGTTGTACAGAAGGATGCTTGGGAGTAGGTTGTACAGAAGGATGCTGGGGAGTCAAACCTGTTTAAACCTTTTAACAACTTCTTGTAAAATACTGAAAGGCATAATGACATGAAATGTTACTGGTAGCTTTCATGGGAGGAGCTGAACCATTTTTTTGTGAAAAAAATGACCTTGACCCATATTCAAGGTCACAGGAGTCAAACCTGTTGTAAACCTTTACATGACTTCTTTTGATTAACTAAAAGGCCAAGAAGCATGATATTTGGCTGCAAGTTGCAAGATGAAGCCCAACAAAATGTGTGAAAAGAAATGACTTTGACCAATATTCAAGGTCACAGGGGTCAAATTTGTTAAAACATTTAAATGACTTCTTCTGAAATACCAAAAAGCCTAGAGACATGATATTTGGCTGGTAGCTTTCTTGGAAGATGCCAAACAAAGTTTGTGAATGAAAATGACCTATCTTACTTTCAAGGTCACAGGGTTAAATATGTTTAAATCTTAACATGTTCTTCTGAATGTCTTACAGTAATAAGTTTAAGGCGACTTTATTGTTACTAGTAAGAGATTGATACCAGGTGAGTGATGCAGGCCCATTGGGCCTCTTTTTAGACAATATTGACAATATTTAAGAAAATTTTTCTCAATAACTGAAAGGCCCAGGGTTGATATTTGGCCTATAGCACGCTGGGATGGGGGTTACCAAGTTTGTTCAGATGAATCACCTTGATCTGCTTTCAAGGTCATAGGGGTCAAATGTCTCAAAATGTTTTAAACACTTCTTCTCAGTAACTAAAATTCCTAGGATAAGGCTATTTTACTGGTAGTATCACTATGCTGTGATGAAGGAATTTCAAGTTTGTTCATTGACCATCTTAGGTAACAGGGGTCAAATATGGTAATATCTTTAAACAATTACAAACAGAAAGTTATATAGATTATCAGATGACTGTAAAGGCCATGGGCTTCTTGTTTTCTGTTGTAATTTTGGTTGCCATGGTAAATAAGTCACTATACTTTGGGGGGAAATTTTGTCCAGACAACTCATAAACCTGTGAACTGTTAACAGTAAAACTACACAGGAGTGTTTAATAGGGACTATGTGTAAGGTGCATGCAGGGTATTTTTCTACAGAAATTTTGGTTACCATGGTAACCAGTTCACAATACCTAAGTTCTTGTGGAAAACTTTATCAGGACAACTCCTCTTGAACCTATATAAACCGGTTTCAATAAAACTACACACAACTATAGGGACTATATGTACACATATGCATGCAGATTTTTTCAAACAGAAAAGAAATTTAGGTTACCATGGTAACCAGGTCACTATAAACAGGTTTTTATTGGAAAAATTTCCCTATACCACTGAACCAATTTCAATGAAGCTGCACAGGAACATTAGGGACCATGGTTACATATATATCCAGTGTTACTGAGTTCTCTAGCAAGGAATATGGATTTCTTTGAAAAACTTGTGATACTGGTATATGCTGCTTGAACATTTCACTAAAAATGAAATAGACACAAAGATTAGATAGCAATTTCCTTATCAAGACTTGTATATCATCTAAATCCAGTGATAAACAACAAAGTTTTGATAGGCTTTACACCTGTAGGAAGTCAATTAATGAGATTTCTCCCAACAGTGTTTACCTGTGTGCACTAAAATAAACTAGTAACTGCATCAGCACCGGCAGTGTCCAGGAATCTCTGGAATGTTTAGACATACCAGTGGGGGTAGTGTTTTGGTACAACCTGCTGAGTTTAAAGCCTTGTAAACCATATAGCACTGCATGAATAAATATCAACTATATAAGATAGGAGTTCTTACTCAATATTTCAGCATTCTAAATTCTCTAAATATTAGACATTTTTATTTGAAACTAATTCTACCAAAATACCTAAGTTCAAGGCAATTGACTAAGGGAAAATTTGTTTACAACATCTTCTCTAAAAGATGCAAAGCTTGTTGTGCTTTCTGTACATGGCTGTTGAATACTTAAATGTGAGGCACTGAAAATAGAAAATGTGAAGATATGCCAAAACCTGTTTTCTCTGTTACCACAAAGGCCATTTAACATTTCTGATCTAAAACAAACTGATCTATGTGGTTTATAATAAACCAATTCTAAAAATAAAGATATTGCTAAATAAAGCAACATTTTTTTAGCTCACCTGCCTGAAAGGCAAGAGAACTAATGCCATGATTCGGCATCTGTCTGTCTTCTGTCCTACATTACTCAACTTCCTTTAACTCTTTCGCGGACGATCCTGCTTCTATACGTGATATTTACAACCCCCCCTGCAGGCCCGATAGCGCATATAGGAGGTCTATAGCCATGCTCGTCGTTACGGCCGATCCCACATACAGGCGGGCTAAATCCTGTTGTAACATTTGCTATGATTAGTTGAAAACAAACATTTCAATGGAATACTCCTATTTCGTCCAATCAGAGGAGGTTTTACTGAACACATTGATGGGTTGTTTATCATGATTTGATTGGTTGATACACACAAAGTTATTTAGTCAGGTTTTAACCTTCACCTTTGTTCATTCATAATGAAAGAAGTCAGGAAATTTGTACATCAATGTAAATAATATACACATTACAAGATGATGATTTAGACATAAACATTATTTCAAGCTCCAACGAATGGGACAAATCTGCGGATGAAGATGTGCCCATCAATTTTCAAATGATGCTTAACTCTTTCCGTACTCATGACGCCTTGAGACGTCATAAAAAAGAGCTCCATATCCTTCATGACACCTTGAGACGTCAAGAAAAATGTGTGTGTAACTCGCTCGTTTGGCGTGTTTGTACGAAGGAGTTTCTATACGAAATGTGTCTTTAACAAACAAAGATTCAAAGCATTCAATATTACTTATAACAAGCTTATTAATTTCCATAGTAGTCGTTTTCACAGAAAACGGCAGGTTTTTATCAGTCCGAGTTGTTTACACTGAAAACAAAATGGCGGACCCGGATTTTTTCTTTCTATTTCAAGGCATTTATGACGGTAAAAACGGCAAAAAAGTAGTACAAACGTTTACAAATATTTCAAGAGAGCACAAGTGATCATCAAAATAAACAAGATTATGTTTTCCCAACGAAATAAAAGGGTTACGATGAAGTGATATTCCACACATGTGTGACATGGTGAACAGATAAACTTCTTCTCCAGAACCGGTTGATGGAATCTTGGCCAAAATGTAGTTGATGAGGATACAGATTTGTAAAATTGGGATTCCTGCCCCTACCCTATGGACTAGGGCGAGCCGCAAAGGGAAAATTATCCTTAGATCATCAGGGACTTTGTTAAAATTGTAAATTTCAGTACCCCCAGGCTCTCCGTTCCCCCTCCGGGCCCAAGGGGGTAAAGTTTACTATGGTTTATATAAGAAAATAATACTTTTTACTATATTTTGTCCATATTTCTGGAGTTAACCATTTCTGCTTGATGACAATCATTCCAAAAGAATTCTTTTCCTGTAATGATATGACAAATATTATAATTCACCTAGTTTACATGTTGATTTTATCATTGAAATTGAGCTTCCTATAACATTACTCAGTTGACCACTAAGTCGCTTGGGCCTCGATCTTGTTTTAGATTTTACTCCAGGGTCTGCGAAGCCCTTGCAGACTAATGAGTCATAACATTTAAACGGTTGAGATCCCCACCGCAAAACTATATAAAAAATTGCTGAGCATAAAGAAACGACCCCAGGGTCTACCACGCCCTTCCAGACTTGACTCCTGAGTCTTAACTTTTAAACGATTGAAATCCCCAACCAAAAACTATATATACCATTGCTGCACATAAAGAGAGAAGGAACACAATGTGATATTAGCATTGATGTTTGGGTCTGGCACATCCACAGTTTCTTGATCAGTTAAACTCAAAAACAAATGAGATACCAACAAATTAACCAAACTTTTAATTTATACAGATCTGGTTCAACTTTTTGGTCTTTGGTCTATCCCTGTCCATTGGATCTTTTTAGAAAATATTTTACCATGATTACCTATATACCAAAGTATCCAGGTGAACGATACAGGCCCCCTTGGCCTCTTGTTTCTTCTCGCTGTAAATTATAGAAAAAAACAACATGTAAATCAACATTATGAGTGTTTAAATGCAACTACCCAAGCTCTGACCACTGATCAATGTAGCTGGACAATTAGGGACACATGGCCCTAGCCAGCCCCACAGGTGCTAGGCCTGAAAGAGTTAAACAACTTCTTCTGATCTTTGGCTGGCAGTTTCCTGTGATTGAGTAAAACAAATTGTGTGAACAAAATAACTTTGACCTACTTTCAAGGTCACAGATTAACAATTATTTAAAAGCCTAATGACACAATATATTAGAAGGAGCCCAACACGGTTTACAAAAGGAAGTAATTAGGGCCTCGCAAGAAGTCCTATAGTAATCATATGTTGTCCGTCCGTCAGCAATTTTGTTTATTGACATTATCTTAGAAACCAGAAGGTCAAATTTCCTGACACTTTACATGCTGTTACACTGTGATGTACAGATGTGCACGAGGGGCTTAAAACCTTTCTTAGGGCAAGGTCACGCAATACTATTTCTAAAATAGAACTTAGTTTAGATCATATATGCTTCTTAACTGATAAACAATTATTACATTATGAAGAAAAGTTACTCACAATACAACTAGCAGTCAACTAGAGGGGCGGGCCCAACAGGGGAAATAGAAGAAAAACCTTTTAAACTCCTACTAGTCATTAAGTATAGAATAGATTTTAACAAAATTTGGTCAGACACATCCTTTGGAGGAGGGGAACAGATTTTGTATAAATAATGATTCTGACCCACCTGGAGCACGAGGGGCGGGGCCAAATATGGGAAATATAGAGAAAACAAAAAGGCGTTTAAATCTCTATTAGTCATAAACTATAGAATAGATTTGAACCAAATTTGGTCAGAAACATCCTTTGGAGAAGGGGAACAGATTCTGTGTAAATGGTGACTCTAAACCATCTGGGCAGGCAGGTCAAGGCTTAATAGGGGACATACCGTAAAAGCCTTTTAAATCATTGCTTGTTTAACTTGGTTTTGGTTGTGATCCCCACCCTATAACAATATAAACCATGGCTTGGCATAAAGAGACTAACACAATCATGATATTATGATTGGTTCCGAGTTGAGCCCCGCCCTTGCAGATCCCAGGATCTACCATGCCCTTGCTGGGCATAAAGCGACAAATGCTATCATTTCATTTCAATAAATTTTATTGACATATAAAACATATCAATAGGTTTAGACAACAGGCTTGAAGCCTATATAAGTCTTCTCCCAAATCCAATGATCAGCAATGAAAATTAAATAGTACAAACATATTTACATGTAACATATTAAGTGGTTAAGGGGAAACAACTTTTGTTTACAGGTAAAGAATCTGGACATTATAATTAAATGATGGAGGAAATAATCCATCATTGTTATTAACAAAAGTTTAGTGAAATTTTGTAATAAATACACATTTTACATACTCGCCATACCATTCACTAGTGGATTGGACTAAAGTGTCCATGGTATATTAATAGGTCCTTTCCCCCAGAGTTGGTACAGCGAGTATAAGAAATGTGTATTTTGATACATGCAAAGAATTTTTATACCGTCAGGCATAGAGACTTCATATTTGACCAGTAGCTTCCTTGGATGAAGCCAAATAAAGTTTGCGAAAAGAAATGACCTTGACCAGTATTCAAGGTCACAGTGAGGTTAAATCTATTTTAACCTTTAAACGACTTCTTCAAATAAACCAAAATCCCTAGAAGTATGATATTTTGTTAAAATGTTCCTTGGATGATCCCGACAAAGTTTGCGAAAAGAAATGACCTTGACCTATATTCAAGGTCACAAGGGTCAAATCTGTTAAAACTTTTAAACGACTTCTTCTGAAATACCGAACGACCTAGAAACCTGGTATTTGGCTGAAAGGTTCCTTGGAAGAAACCAGACAAAGTTTACGAAAAGAAATGACCTTGACTTATATTCAAGGTCACAGGGGTCAAATCTGTTAAAACCTTTAAACAACTTCTTCTGAAATACCAAAAGCCCTAGAACATGATATTAGGCTGAAAGGTTCCTTGAATGAAGCCTGACAAAGTTTGCGAAAAGAAATGACCTTGACTTATATTCAAGGTCACAGGGGTCAAATCTGTTAAAACCTTTAAACGACTTCTTCTGAATTACCAAAAGACCTAGAAACCTGGTATTTCGCTGAAAGGTTTCTTGGATGAAGCCTGACAAAGTTTGCGAAAGGAAATGACCTTGATCTTTATTCAAGGTCACAGGGGTCAAATCTGTTAAAACCTTGAAAAGACTTCCTCTGAAATACCAAAAGCCCTAGAAACACGGTATTTGGCTGAAAGGTTCTTTGGATGAAGCCTGACAAAGTTTGTGAAAAGAAATGACCTTGACTTATATTCAAGGTCACAAGGGTCAAATCTGTTAAAACCTTTAAACAACTTCTTCTGAAATACCAAAAGCCCTAGAAACATGATATTTGGCTGAAAGGTTCCTTGAATGAAGCCCGACAAAGTTTGCGAAAAGAAATGACCTTGACTTATATTCAAGGTCACAGGGGTCAAATCTCTTAAAATATTCAAACGACTTCTTCTGAATTGCCAAAAGCCCTAGAAGCATGATATTTGGCTGAAAGTTTTCTTGGATGAAGCCTGACAAAGTTTGTGAAAAGAAAAGACCTTGACTTATATTTAAGGTCACAAGGGTCAAATCTGTTAAAACCTTTAAACGACTTCTTCTGAAATACCAAAAGCCCTAGAAGCTTGATATTTGGGAAGGAAAATGAGCTTGACCCATATTAAAGGTCACAGTGGTCAAATCCGTTAAAAGCTTTGAGCGACTTCTTCTGATAAACCCAAATGCCTAGAGACATGATATTTGGCTGGTAGCATCCTACGATGAAGCCAAACAAAATTTGAAAATGAAAATGATGTTGTCTTATAAGGTCACAGGGGTAAAATATGTTTAAATCTTAACATGTTCTTCTAAATGTCTTACAGTAAAAGATTTTAGGGGACTTTAGGGTTACACTATAATATAAGTCAGAGATTGATACCAGGTGAGCGATGCAGGCCCATGGGGCCTCTTGTTTCTTTCTCAAAGTGGGAATGTTGCATCATTTAGTTTAGGATAGGGCCCAAAATCAGAGTGACAAAACACTGTCAGGTGAGATGTCCAATCACTGGATTGTCTGTCATGGTCGACAGGTGATAAACAATAATAAAACGTACACTTTGTAGATAACAAAATATGGTCAACATCATAATAGTGACCAACCAACCAGGATCACAGATCAATATAATTGATATAAATAATCACTGTACTGTTCATATTTAAATTAGCCTAGCAGACAGATGTTTATACTGACATGACTGGTGTAAATGCTCCTGCCATATTTACGATAAGTACCTCATGTTTAACAAATATTATGTACAAATCACAACAGATTATCTCTGCAAGTTTAGCTCACCTGGACCAAAGGTCTGGTGAGCTAATGCCATGGCGCAGCGTCGGGCATCCTCCATCTGTCAACATCTGCTTCAAATCGCTACTAGTCAAAACGTCCTGATTTGATCTTGACTGAATTTGGCCAGAAACATCCTTTGGGGGGGAGGGGAACAGATTTTGCATAAATGGTGACTCTGACCCTCAAGGGGCCAGATAGGTGGGACCCAATAGGGAAAATAAAGGTAATTCCTTTAAACGTCCCTAGTTATGAAGCTATATAAACATTTGTGCTACAACCCACTACATGAATATTACCAGCAAAAATGCCTTTCATAAAAGTAATGGAGCTCGAGACCTAGCACGTGGTTTAATTATGACGTCAAAGATCAAGCTTGTTCAATGAGAGTCTTGTCGCGCCGCTTCGAACAACATGGGGAATGCATGCCCTTGCGTCAAACGCTCAAATGACTAATTATTATTATTGGCGCCAATTTATTAAGCTGGGCTGCTCCGTCAATGTCTTTTAAATGACAACCAAATACAAATGCAGGTAATAAACAATAAATTTGGAAAAAATATAAATGAAGTTAAGCAATTGTTTTATTGTAAAAATGTAAATATATGGATTGAAAGTCATTTTTAGAGCTTATGTGATGGTGCAATGTCCGTCAGTTGTCCGTCCTTCGTCTGTCAACTTTTTGCATGAAACAACTTCTTCTTAAATACCCAAAGGCCTAGTGACATGAAACTTGGCTGGTAGCTTTCTTTGAAGGAGCTGAACAAAGTTTGCAAAAAAAAAAATCACTTTTACCTACTTTTAAGGTCACAGGGTTAAAAATTGTTGAAACCTTCAAACAACTTCTTCTAAAATACCGTCAGGCATAGAGACCATATTCGACTGGTAGCTTCCTTGGATGAAGCCGAATAAAGTTTACGAAAAGAAAAGACCTTGACCCATATTCAAGGTCACAGGGGTCAAATCTATTATAACCTTTAAATGACTTATTCTATTATACCAAAACCCCCAGAAGTATGTTATTTGCCTGAAAGGTTACTTGGATGAAGCCCGACAAAGTTTGCGAAAAGAAATGACCTTGACCTATATTCAAGGTCACAAGGTCAAATCTGTTAAAACCTTCAAACAACTTCTTCGGAAATACTAAAAGCTCTAGAAGCATGATATTTTAAGGTTCCTTTGATGAAGCCCAACAAAGTTTGCGAAAGGAAATGACCTTGACTTATATTCAAAGTCACAGAGGTCAAATCTGTTAAAACATTTAAATGACTTCTTCTGATTAACCAAAAGTCCTAGAGACATTATTGGTTGGTAGCTTCCTTCGATGAAGTCCAACAAAATTTGCAAATGAAAATGACATTGTCTTACAAGGTCACAGGGGTAAAATAAGGTCACAGGGGTAAAATATGTTTAAATTTTAACTGATGTTCTTCTGAATGTCTTACAATATATGATTTTAAGCGACTTTAGGGTTACACTATAATATTAGTCAGAGATTGATACCAGGTGAGCGATGCAGGCCCATTGGGCCTCTTGTTTTAACTTTCATTGTGCTATGAAAGGTCAGCCATTACATCCATATTTAGCATTAAGTCCTATCGGGCTTCCTTCAATATGGATGTAATGGCTTTCAATCCCTATATGAATGCATTTGAACTAAATTTAGTCAGAAATATCCTTGAGGGAAGGGGAACAGATTTTTCATAAATTGTGACTCTGACCCCTTCCCCTAGGGACAGGTGGGTGGGGCCTGAGTCATAGCTTTCAAACGGTTGAGATCCCCACCCCTATAATATTATTGCTGGCCACAAAGAGACACAATCATGATAGTAGCATTGACATCAGGGTCTAGAACACCCATAGTTTCTCAGTAGAACTCAAAAACAGATGAGATACCAACCAATTAACCAAATCTTTTATTTATAAAGAGATGCTTCCTCAATTGGTCTTTGGGTCTTTCCCTGTCCCAATGATGGGATCTTTTTGAAAAATATTTTACCATGGTTTCTTAGATACTAATGTATCCAGGTAAGCGATACAGGCACTCGTTTCCAAATTTATTCGTGTGGGTTTTCAGTGTGGAAAGTATTACATCGGGATTATATTTTCGTGGATTTTTTAAAACCACAAATAAACGAAATTAAATCCTGAATGAAATTTAATGCATTTACTGTATATATAGGTTCTATTGAATTTGAAACAGTGATAAGTTTCGTACTTTGATTTGAGTTCAATGTTAGGATTACACATGTGAGATTTATACCAGGTGAGTGATATAGGCCCCCTTTGGCCTCTTGTATATAGAGGTAAAACTTTATATAGAGAAAAACATTATATAGAAATGAAACCTTATATCTTTAAAATCTTTTTTTTATTTCACGAACATGTTTCTTGGACATATTAAAAGGACACGCAAGTTTTTGTTCAGAAAATGAATATCTAGTTATCTGTGAATGAAAGGCTTATATTTTATTTCTGTCATTGCAGGAGAACGGAGCCTACCCATTCTTATCCATCTACAGGTCCATGGGATACCATGGTACCAGTGATCTCTACCCCTCACCTTCCATGCCTAACATATCACTAGGACGACCACCATCCTCATCAGTAAGTTAATCACTAAATACAGACGTATAAAATTGGTAGAGTACCATATGAAGAGATCTCAATAGAAAATAATGATAAAGAATATAGGGAAAATGTTGTTTTAGTAAAGAAAGATGATATAAATGATAATGTGATTTCAAGTGGAATTCACAGTAGTTTGCCGTATTAACAAGAATTTCTTATTCTTTATTTTGTGTAGCAGGGATCAAACACTAATAGCTCGTCTGGGCCTTCGGAGTCTGACCTGAGAGCCATGGAAGCAGCTCGACATGCGATACCTCTCTCTGGGCACCATATGCATGGAGCTCTTCCTTTCTACCCATCATTACCAGGTACTGTGGATATGAGCCTTCTGATTGGTTCAAATTATAATTTTCCTTGAAACAATAGAAAAGTATAATGGCGTATAATAATTGAGGGTCACTATATAAATAAATTATCTTGTTCATACAGCATACCATCTTGTATCTATATACATGATATTTTCTTTTATGTACAACTTGCTGTTTAAACAGGAATTCATGACGGTGTATTGTGCGGATAAGGATCAAACAATTAACAGCTCATCAGGGCCATTGGAGTATGACCTCTGAGATAAAAAGTTGTATGTACAGGATACTAAGTTGTATGTACAAGATACTAAGTTGTATGTACAGGATACTAAGTTGTATGTACAGGATACTAAGTTGTATGTACAAGATACTAAGTTGTATGTACAGGATACTAAGTTGTATGTACAGGATACTAAGTTGTATGTACAAGATACTAAGTTGTACATACAAGATACTAAGTTGTATGTACAGGATACTAAGTTGTATGTACAGGATACTAAGTTGTACATACAAGATACTAAGTTGTATGTACAGGATACTAAGTTTATGTACAGGATACTAAGTTGTGTGTACAGGATACTAAGTTGTGTGTACAGGATACTAAGTTGTACATACAAGATACTAAGTTGTATGTACAGGATACTAAGTTGTATGTACAGGATACTAAGTTGTATGTACAGGATACTAAGTTTTATGTACAGGATACTAAGTTTTATGTACAGGATACTAAGTTTTATGTACAGGATACTAAGTTGTACATACAAGATACTAAGTTTTATGTACAGGATACTAAGTTTTATGTACAGGATACTAAGTTTTATGTACAGGATACTAAGTTGTGTGTACAGGATACTAAGTTGTATGTACAGGATACTAAGTTTTATGTACAGGATACTAAGTTGTATGTACAGGATACTAAGTTTTATGTACAGGATACTAAGTTGTATGTACAGGATACTAAGTTGTATGTACAGGATACTAAGTTTTATGTACAGGATACTAAGTTGTACATACAAGATACTAAGTTGTACATATACAAGACCATAAATTGTACTTAAAAGATTAAAAGTTGTAGGTACAAGATTATAAGTTTTACGTACAGGATACTTAGTTGTACATACAAGATTATAAGTTGTACTTATAAGCTTATAAGTTGTAGAATTGAAATTTGGCAGGACCATGCCCTGGACAAAGATGCACCAAAATTGTGAATTGTATGGTCCTTGCCCTCTAGGGGCCTGAGAAAAGGGCTCCAAAGGGTCAAAATAATTAAAAAATTAAAAAATTCTCTTCTCCAGACTCAAATATGCTGGAATCTAAAGCTCTTCATAAATGGAAAGGTCTTAAGGTGCTTGCCCCCCAGACTCTACATTCCCCCTTGGAGAGGGAGTAAAGTTTACTATAGTTTATATTGGAAAATGATAATTTTGGGTATATTTTGTTCATTTTGAATTTAGAAATAATTCAAATTTGGTTGGAATTATAACCAAGAGATGTCAGTTTGAATTTGAGACATAATTTAGGCATATTCGGGAAGGTTACCATGGCAACCATAGCACAAACAATAAATAAATACTATTACAATTGCATGAGGGATGTAGTCTATATTTGAAATAAAACAATTTGAGAGTTCAATAATGAAATTCAAAATTTTTGCTGATGAACTTTTTGTTATGACATTATGAAGCATTAAACAAGTTTTTTAACTGATCTATAGTCAAGGTCACCAACTCAAATTTGATGGTCAATTTTTAGCTCAGCTGGTCTGAAGGACCAGGGTGAGCTTATGCCAAACCGTCCTTCCGTCCGTCGTCTGTTCGTCATCTGACAACAATTTTTTTAACAACTTCTTCTCCATAGCCACTGATAGGATATTAACATCATTTCCCAGGAAGCACCCTTAGGTGCCCTGAGGATTCAAACTGTTACTCATGGTGGGACTGAGCCCCTAGGGGGCTGAGAAGTGGGGCCAAAAATGGTTATTTAGCTATATTTATATTAGCGACTTCTTTGCCATAACCACTGATTGGAAATCAACCTTATTTGGCAGAAAGCATCCTTGTGTTTGTCTCTTTATGCTCAGCAACTGTACATATATATAGTTTTGGGGTGGGGATCTCAACCATTTCAAAGTTGTGACATAGGGTTTAAAGTCTGCAAGGGCGTGGCAGACCCTGGGATCAAATCTAAAATCATGATTGTGATTGTGAAAAGAGGTCAAATTGGCAAAAGTTTACCCCTGAGAAGGTTGTCAAATCTATTTTGCATGTAGTTAATTATTATCTTTAACTGTTTGGCCAATTTCAAAGAAACTTCACACAAATAAAGGACCATGTTTAGATGTGCATGTAACATTTCTTTTTTTCAAAATTATGGTTGCTATGGTAACTGGTCACTATAAACAGGTTTGCCTGCAGAAAAACATTGTCCGGACAACTCCTTCTTAACCACTTGGCCAGTTTCAATGAAACGCATCATACAGATATAAAGGAACGTGTGTAGATGTGCAAGCACCATTTCCTTTCTCAAAATTATGGTTGCTATGATAACTGGTCATTATAAACAGGTTTTCTGTAGATAAAGTTTGTCCGGACAACTCCTCTTTAACTGTTTTTGCCAATTTCAATGAAACTTCACACAGATATAAAGGACCATGTGTAAATGTGCATACACCATTTCCTTTCCAAAATTATGGTTGCTATGGTAACTGGTCACTATAAACAGGTTTTCTGCAGAAAAACATTGTCCAGACAACTCCATCTTAATCACATTGCCAGTTTCAATGAAACACATCACACAGATATAAAGGAACATGTGTAGATGTGCATGCAACTTGTCTTTCTTAATATTATGGTTGCTATGGTAAACAGTCATTATAAACAGGTTTTCTGATTAAACATTTCTCCAGGCATTAAACTCCACCTAAACTGTTGATACAATTTCAATGTAGCTACACACAAATATAAAGGAAGATATGTAGACTTTGACATTAATATGTGCATGCAAAATTCATTGCATTTGTAAAAATTCTAAACAAAGTGTCAGTACTACAAAACTGTAGTTTGCAAACAACATGGAGTGGGGTGGGGGGGGGGGGAGGATTTTACAGAACTGCTTTCATATGGGGGATGGGGCATTTGTGTCTCACAGACATTTCTAGTTTAAATATAATGGCATTTGCTGTTTCAGCTATAGATGGTGAATTTAATCCCCAAGCAAATCCAGCATACATATCTGCACATGTAAAAGTATTAGAGGAAGCACGCAGCCAAAGTCAGGGCAAGCTGCAACAGATGCCTATGGGGGCTAACCCTTACACTGCCATTCCTGGTGCAGCTATCCCACCTGGTAGTGCCGCCTCAGAGGCTCACCAAGCACAAATACATAGGTATGTATACACAACACATTTACATACATGTATAAGAGCTGACAAACACAATGTTAAGAGCCACAACATATGATAAGAAATCAGAGCCATCAATCAGAAATTGATAAAGAACCGAATCTGTTAATGGGCAGAGTATCACCTCTAAAGAATTATTATCATGTCATTTCAAGCCAGTTACCTGAAACTTGAATGACATATTTCTCAACTGTTTGCATTTTAGGCACAAAAAATTGGGGCGTACACAGTCCGCACCTTTACCCTTGGGACATCCCTACCTACAGCAGCATATCCTGCAGCAGCAGCAGCAGCAGCAGCAGCAGCAGCAGCAACAACAACAACAGCAACAACAGCAACATCAGCAGCAGCAGCAGGAGAAGAAGATGAAAGAGAAGATGTTTGTAAAGCAACACATACGCCAAGCAGTTTTACAGCGAGCAAACAGCAAAACTCACATGGAAAATGTGGATGAGGAAACGGAGGCCAAACTACAGCAGGTATTCATAGATATTTTGATTGATGCAATTGCTTTGACACCATGACTCATCTAGAAGACCAAAAAGTTTATCATCGCTATTGGCAACAGTAACATTATTATTAGCTCACCTGGCCCGAAGGACCAAGTGAGCTTATGTGATGTTGCAGCGTCCGTCGTCCGTCCGTCCGTCCGTCCGCTCTTACTCAAGATACACTGAGGGGTCTTTCTTCAGTAATTTAGGTCATTGTGGGGTCACATGGTAATTGTGGGGTTAACCCCACAAAGTGTTTAATTTAAACATGTCTAAAGGGCATAGTGAGGTTGTTTGTCCATTTTTATAGAAAACCCCAGAGAGACTTTGTCCTAAACAAAAGTGTCATTGACACTCGTGTCTAATGTGTCTCGTTTAGACACTCCCAGTAAAACAGCTTTTGGACACAGATCAGAGGTTTGCGCCTAAGTGCGCACGCGCGGTTTGTTATACGCATGCGTAATTTTTAATCCTATATGCGCATGCGTTGAGGAAGCTTGAGACGAAGGCTGCTGTGCAGTGTGGGGTTGCAATCAAAAAAGGTAAGTTATCTGGCATCTTTCATAACTGTTCTTCTTTGTCATTTCAACAACCCTGTTATAGAAATCAGAAGAAAAAATCTTTAGAGTGGTAGTCAGTTGTGTGATATTGCAGTATTCGTATTATAACTATTGATAGCGACAATTTGTCGGCAATGACTCGTGGGGTTCATACGACGCCATCTTGTTTTTTATCGTAGGCCTAATTTGAGCAAGAACTTTTGTTTTTCTTCGTCACATTTATAATGGCTTCTGATTGGCATTAAATATGCACATATTGATTTAGCTCACAAAAAAACACGTCATGCGGGACAGCACTCAAAAAAAATACTGCAGACGCCGTAATTTTCTAAGGCGAGGACTTGCAGTAGTCTAATGCATTGCAAGTTCCGAAAACATTTGTTGAATGAATGATCCAAAAATGTCCACATTATTTTTTGATCGAATGCTAAATAAAAATATCGTGAAAATCACATTTCCAATAAATTTGGACCAGCTACAATTATTTTGCACGGTAGGATATTTCCGTTTCGTTACCTACGCTAACTAACCATTGGATTCAAACGCTCAACTGATATTGACTACTGAAGTAAAAGTAAACAAAATGGCGTGTTTCTGAAGGAGATCTGGGGTTGTCGTTCGCACACTAGGCCTACCTTGCGATAAGTATGTAACCTAGATGTCTGATGTGTGTCCCGACGTTTTCTCAGATAAGCCATGCTATCATTCTGGTATTTCCCTTTAAATAACAAAGTATAACTCGACCAGATGAAAAAAAATCGAATTCAAATGTGCATATCTGCATCAATGTTCAATCATTTTAAAATTCTGTTGTGACATTGTCGGCGAGAAACTTAATGCAGCATATGGATGGAAATAAGGACAAACAATATGTTTATTTTGGGTTGTAATTCAATACAGTGTAGTGTATGAAGATAAGAGGGATATTGATCAAATTCGCTTTTTGTCTTCTGGCTTTATATATTGTTTGGGTATCCAAAGGTTCTTCCTCTTTAGTTTAGGATGATGCTATCAATTTGATGATTTTATCATTGTGTGAACATCTAATTGAACATGTTCTGTTTGAATGTATTTTATAAATATATATCAATTGAATAAATAATTGAATTTTCTTTAATTTTGTGTTACTGGTAATATTAATCCACATTAATCAGGAAGCAATCTTATATGAATAACCTGCATAGGTAGTGTTTTCAAATTGAAGCTGAAAGAGATTTGCTATAGAGGAAACAAATAACTAAAAAAATGTGTTTGTTCACCTGTATTTTTTCTTAGCCAAGTTAAATTGGGATGTATTAGGTAGCGGTAATACTATGACTATACAGAATTCAGGCACAATCATTTACATCTTAATTATTATGTTATTTTTCAAACTACAGTACAAATATTCTATAGCAGGATTTAGTACTGAACTTAAACACAGTCAATGAAATGATACCAATGAAATGTTTACATGCTGTTAGATAGATGATTATCAATCTTCTGCAGGCATTTGAATTTTGGTTTGTGTGTAAAGAATTTCAACTTGTGTTTTAACATGCATTGCAGGGGTTAATCTAGACCAATTTTACTACCGAAAATGGGAAATATTACCCACTGATAGTGTTTTCCCCTTTCTATAAAAACAAATTCCCCATAAAAAAAAATCAACTCAAAGCAGGGGAAATTCTCCTATGTTTGATGAAATATGAAAGGATTATAGCAAAGAATAGCTGTAAAATATTAAAATTTAAAGAACAATTCAAGACAACTTTCACATTTTATCCTTTTCGCAGAAGTGATAATCTATAAAATACAAAATAGATCTGCTTTCTTTTTCTGTCATACTTTCGGTCATGATCATTTAAATATTTGATGACAATAATGAACATTAAGCTGCCCTTCATTTCCCCTAATATGACCTATTTCCCCTAAATTTCATAATGGGTAGTATTCCCCAAATCCTAGATTAACCCCTGATATATGATGCATATTATGATACAAAATCTGCAAAAACCCCACAATGTAAGAAAGGACAAAAAAAAGGAAGTGACATCATGCAAATGGAGGTTTCTGGGATACATCATTGACTTCCTATTCTGGCACACAATTTCATGCAATGAATTTTGGAAAAGAAAGTCATTTCAAGCACAGATGAGGATATCTTCAGACAGACTTTTAGTTAATAGGAACAGATAAATTTCCTTTCATTTAGGCAAGCCACAAGTAGATAAATGGATTTTTGTCCTGTATTTTTGTAATGGCACAAATATTTCCAGATAGCTTTCCTGTTGGATTTCTTGGTTTTTCAGACAATTATGAGTTTTCAGAGGTTTGCTCATATTGTTCTGACTTTGATATGGATGTCCTAGAACTTTATATTAATGGGAAGAACTTTCTGGCTTTCTTTAGTAATGATGAATTAGAAGCTAGTATTTTTTTCTGTTATTGTGCAAATTTTGATTGTGCTGTGTATACAACAAATGAGTGAAGATGATATATAACAAGGTTTGTTGTTAACAAAAAGTATACATGTATATATGCTTATGTAAATGTAATTCAAGGGAAACTTTATGAGGATGTGCAAATGTATTTTTATTTGTTTTCTTTTTGAATTAAACTTCATTATTGAGATTTGAGAAAAAAATGTGTTTTGGAAACTTTTGGACGCAGTTACCCAATGGCTTTTTTTGTGTACATTTATCATAATATAAATGTAATGGACGTCACCTTGCAGTGACTTGTTAATGTCATATCAAGTTGGACATGTTGAGTTGTTGACCTTATATAAATTAGCTAGTGAGAAGTGACCTCACATATATGTACAGCTAAAAAAATTACTTGTTATTGAACATCCTGTAATTAAATGTACCTCAGGCTTACAAAGACTTAATTTTGTAATTTGACATCCAGTTGTGGGATTAACCTCACAGTGACCTGTTATATTGGACAATGTGACTTGTAATAACCTCACAGTGACTTGTAATTGGACATCAACAGGAAGTGATTGCTTCCCATAATGCCTTGCAACTTCCTGTATCAAGAAGCATGGAGGAGTGGTATTGTGTTTTTGTTGCTCTACTGCTTAGTATTCTGCTTGCAATTATCCTTTTAATTTATCTTGTTTACAACATCTTCAGAAGATGGTCAAGACTATTCAATTCATGGAATACTGACCTTGCCTAGCTGTTTCAGTTTTATTGGGAAAATGCATATGTTTGAAATATTTTTTCATCAAAAATATGATTTCAGATTAATTTTGTGTATAGTTCTTGAATTTAACATTAATTGTACACTTGTAACTAAACTGAAAGATTCAGCTGTGCTGTTTGGACTTGGAACACATTCTTTAAAAGTAGCTGAGGCATTAATATGTTTCTGTATTTTCCACAACATAACCATTGACTGTGACTGAAAGGTAATTATGTTCAAATGGATTTGCTGTCATGTTCTCCTTGTGGGTTAAGCAAGGGTCAACAGTGTTACTTCAACTTATCAAAAGCAACTTTTTTGTTTGATTGTTTTTTTATTTCTGACTATTTTCCCTACTTTCCAGCCATCTATAAGTCATCAAGTTGCCACATAACAGAAACTTAAAAAGAAGTCAGATAACATGTTAAATATTGGCATAGATCAGTATTGCATCCTCAAACGGTGCAGAAAGACCATGTGTTTAAGTTTTCACAGCAAACCTGTGCAATAGGCAATACCAAGGAAGAGTCTATATATCTTGGCTTTTGTTTCAGCATGGGAAAAAGAAAAAGAAAAAGGTGTGACAGAAATGTGCCTGAGGTCGGCCAGATTGTCTGGGCAATGCTTGCTGGAGTGTCCCAACAAATGATGTGGCCATGTCAGTTGGTGGAAACTGATGCTGGGGGATGCAAGGTTTACTGCAATGCTGATGAAGCTGTGTGAGTTATTTTTTTCTGTCTTTGATATAACCATCAAATCGGCCCAAAACTAAAACTTTTTATGAGATTGATCTTAGTCTGCACTGATCCTGATCATGATTGGTCATTGTCTTATAGGGAACACAATGCATGGGTTCTAATTTGTGCTTAGTTTTTAACAACTTTATATTATTTTATGTTGTAAATCATGTAGTATTGATTGATTTTGCTTTTGCACGTGTACAATTTTATGTATTACACACTAGCCCTTTTCCATCAGTAGCTATATAATTATATAATTTAGACCATTTTAACCCCAAGCATCAGTGATGAATCCTAGGACGACTCATTTTTCAGCATACTGTATGTATCATCAGTATGATATGTTTATCTTTCACAGATTAACTGCAAGAAAAGTGGAGTCTTTTCATAATGACAATGTGGAAGTGTGGAGAAAAAAGGGACAAAGTATTAACTTTGGTGTGGTTCATAAGTTTGTTGGTAAACAGCTGAAAGACATCCAGTTGGAAGGTATTTTTATAAGACTAACATAATTTTAGGTGGTAATAATCCAAACTTGTTTCAAATGGACAGATAGGCAATATCATTTGCAAGTTAAATTGTCTGTAAATTGATATTGTGCTACAAAAAAGTTCAGATGAGAAAACTCATACTTGCTAAAGTACGTTTAGTTTAAGGTACAATAAGGGTACACATGATTAATTTGAATTTTGAAAGCTGAGTGCATACTTGGGGTTGTGCGCAGTGATAATAAGTTTAGTTTAGGTTGTAAAAAGGTATGACCCTTATTCAAAATCTCCCTTTTCACACAAGACATGACCTTGTTATTATCCTCATTTTGAAAATAACGGGCAAAGTGCTAAGCGTTAATCAAGGACTTTCCTCATTTAAAGTAATTTAAAAAAAAATTGCATATGTTTTCAGATATTGTTCCAGGCGATCAGCAAACAGAACAGAATGAATCTCTGGATATAGAGGGAAATGAAACATTAATTGCTGGCAATGAGACAAGGTCTACCATTGATGAGCATTTCATACCAGATTTTGAGCAGTTTGAAGAGGAAGATACTGATGAAGAAAGTAAGTTGATTTGTTTAATTTTTCCAGTGACTAAAAGATGTTCTCAATGGATCACACTTCTTGCTTTCTATATTATTTAATAATAGTCTTATTGAATTGAGTTGAATTACTTGTTCCGGGTAAACTTTTAAGCCTTAAGGACCCTCTGATGCAGGTTTTGCATAAAGGTTTAGAGTGTGTGTTTCCAACGTTTTTTTCATAGTGTAGTCATTAATTTTTGTTAAATATTGTTTTTCGCAGGATATGTTTAACCACTGTGTTCATTATTTCATCCTACAAAAGAATGTTTTTGTTGATGCCGATAGCAGATTTTGTATTAAGATATTTCTTAACTTTTACAGCAGAAACACCAGTAAAACCGAAGAGAACCAGGTCCACTCCCACGACACGAAAAGGGTGGTCAGCTGAGGAAGAAAAGGAATTAGGAGAGTTATTCAAAGAAAACTTTCAAAACAATAAGTGTCCTGGGCAAGACGAAATAACAAAACAGATGAAAATAAGTTTCCGTAAGGAAGGCTTAATTCATAAGAGGCCAAGAGACAATATAAAAAAGAAAGTCAGCAGCATGTTGATCAGAATCAGAAAACTGAATAGATAAAGTGTGCATTAAACTGCTGATGGACAGGAAATTCACATTTTCTTGTGACTGTTAAATTTTTCACACATGTCTGTTGTGAAGTTCTTTATTTTACTTGTTTCTTGGTATTATTGGGCAAAATACCAGTTTTCATCATGCATGTTGAGACCTTTTTTTATATATTATAATAGAAATATGATATCATGGTATCCTGTGTATACTTGGTACAGCAAATTAAAATGCCTTTTATTAGCTGGCCTGTTCAAAAAGTAAGACAAGGGCTTATACGACCACTGCTTTGGTTAGTGAAGACATTGTCCACATTTGTATGAATCTTTTTATTGAAGTCTTTCACAAACATAGTAGTAAATCTACAGCCTTGAAACTTCACATATAGATTCTTTTCAGCTAGTTCTTTATTCTTGGGTGATTTCCTTCTAGTTGAACTTTTACCATTTTTCACCCTATAATATTAATAATTAATAATCTTGACATTTTTGTGCAGTAACAATACGGCGTTAAGGTTTTTATTTAGTAAATTGATCACAAAGTACTAAACTCACATTTATAAAACTTCACATGCATCTATATAAGTTGGATGATCAGGGTCAATACTTGAGAATATTAGATGATGTGGCTTAATTTTTACCTATTTTTTCAACCTAATACACATCATTTTTTTTGTCATTGTTTCATTTACACTACTGTGTCAAGGTTTTTGTAAAGTCAGTTGTTTGGAGCGAGCTGTATGGTCAGCATTTATGACCAGCTATTTAAAGCTCACTTGAGCTCAATGGCGGCAGATAGCATTTATGAGCTCGCCTCAATGGCAGCATCCGCTTGAGGTCATTTGTGAGGTGAGCTATGTAATCTCTCATTACCAAATAAATATATATATTCTTATACACTGGTTCGCTTAAAAGCAAGCTGTATACTTCTAATTGAAATATACGATTTTGCATGTCAAAAAGGGTTCATACAATAAGCAAATGTGTGCCATTTTTTTTGTCTTTTTTTTTGTGAAGAGCTGTTGTCTTTAAATCTGTTGATAACATTAGGGGTTTATGCTGGGTTGGAGGAAGTGCTTCATAATTGGTTAAAATTTTGTTATGCAAGTGTATTTTAGCATTGCAAACCGAAATTTGGAGGTTTGTGGGACATCTGATCTGTAATGGTCTCTGATTAAAATTAACACTTGTTTTCAATCACTTTTCTATGAAAATTGGAAATGTTTTAAAATATCTTGCTCTGATTATGTTGATTTTTTACCTTGTTGGAAAGGATTTGTAATGGCCACTAATGTATTATGAAATTACATGTTTACCAAGCTACAACCATTGATGTTTTCTTTGCCCCAAATTTAAAATGTCGTTTCCAGTCAAGTTTTATAATGGTGATCTCCTGATTTCTTTCCATTCCATATGTTGCTGAACAAAAGTGTACCGGTACTGTAATTCAGCTGTGTTAAAAATTTCCTAAAGAATAAAAAAGAAAAATAAATGAAAGTTTGAATTGTTTTCTTTTACACTAGCAGCTTCATGATGAGTTAAAGATTAAATAATAGAAATGAAAGAAGTTTTCAACTTTCATCTGCTTCATGACTTTGTTAATGATCTGTTATTTGAGCTTACTTTATTATAGGAGGTGCGGTGGTCTAGTGGTAGGACGCCGGGCTCGTGACCGAAGGGTTGCGAGTTCAAGTCCAGGTCCCGGGACTTGTGTTGTATCCTTGAACAAGATGCATTACTCTGCTTGTTGCAGTCTACTCGGCTGTAAATGAGTACATGGTTGGGTAGTGCTAGAAATTGTAGAATGCTAGCTGTGAACGCTGAAAAGGCAGCACCAGTTGTGTATATGCTCCCCATGGATTTGAGAACGATATTGGCTGGTTGCTAAGGCCCTATAACCACGAATAATAGTTTGTGAACTGCTTTGAGACAACTTTTAAGGAAGTGATAAAGCAGTATATAACCTCAAATTGTTACTATTATTGGGGCATTGGGTGCTTTTATTTTTAGCGATCCAATTGTTTTGACCACAGTTTTTGTCTCGCCTTCAACGAAAGTCGAGGTAGGCGAGACTAAGGTACTGTAAATCACTTTGATTTTGCGAGTTTACTTATTTAGACATATTCGTTAAAACATAATTTGCGATTGAATCAACTCATGAATTAACGCGAAAATAAACACCTCACGAAATATAAGTGATTTACAGTATTGCTTTTCTGAAGGCCACGGTGGCGTCAACATTTGCATTAAAGTCCACTTTTGACAGTGTTTTTGCTAATCAATTGAATAGAAACTTGGTGGGGTGTCCGATTATTACATACTGAACACCTATCCAGTTTGGAAGAAATTTCTTTTCTGGTTCACCTATTTTTGGCTAAAAAAAACTGAATTTTGAGAATTTGCGTTTAAGTCCACTTTTTATAGTGTTGCTGATATATGATGGAATTGAAACCTGGTATAGTTACTGAAATCATCATACTGAACACCTTACTGAAATTTGAAGGACATAAAATTCCAGGTTCTGCTGTTTTGGGACAAAAGCATTAGAATTTCCGTTAAAATCCACTTTTTATAGTGTTATGATTTCTGATTAAATTGAAACTTGGCCAATTAATTTACTGATAGCAATCTTGTCGATAGTATTTTGTCATACTTTTGTATACCCTTTGGAGCTTTATGTTATTGACAAAGTGGAAAAGGTGAGACATACAATTACGCGTAATTCTTGTTTGAAATAAGGTCAGACCAAGTAAATCTGATGCTGCTTTCAGGGAAACTTACACAAAGCCTTAAAAGGCCTGCAGAAACCTTAGCAGTTCTGAAGAAAAAGACCTAGATTTTGTTTGAAGGGATTTTAATCAAATATGAACTTTACCCTGTAGGCATTTATTTTTAGGTTACCTAATGTTGATTTGTGAGGTATTTTGTCTAAGGATATGTCTCTTGTTGTTCTGGGGTGCTTTGTCTATTAGAATCATTGTGGGGTTATCTAATGTTGGATTATCTAAGTATGGTACGAGTCCTTGTGGGGTTGATATGTCTCTTGTTGTTCTGGGGTGCTTTGTCTATTAGAATCATTGTGGGGTTATCTAATATTGGATTGTCTAAGTATGGTACGAGTCCTTGTGGGGTTGATATGTCTCTTGTTGTTCTGGGGTGCTTTGTCTATTAGAATCATTGTGGGGTTATCTAATGTTGGATTGTCTAAGTATGGTACGAGTCCTTGTGGGGTTGATATGTCTCTTGTTGTTCTGGGGTGCTTTGTCTATTAGAATCATTGTGGGGTTATCTAATATTGGATTGTCTAAGTATGGTACGAGTCTTTGTGGGGTTGATATGTCTCTTGTTGTTCTGGGGTGCTTTGTCTATTAGAATCATTGTGGGGTTATCTAATGGTGGTTTGTCTAAGTATGGTATAAGCCTTTGTGGGGTTGATATGTCTCTTGTTGTTCTGGGGTGCTTTGTCTATTAGAATCATTGTGGGGTTATCTAATGTTGGATTGTCTAAGTATGGTATAAGCCTTTGTGGGGTTGATATGTCTCTTGTTGTTCTGGGGTGGTCTGTCTATCAGAATCATTGTGGGGTTATCTAATGGTGGTTTGTCTAAAGATGATTGAGCCCTTAATTGTGGGGTTGATATGTCTCTTGTTGTTCTGGGGTGCTTTGTCTATTAGAGTCATTGTGGGGTTATCTAATGTTGGATTGTGGGGTGGTTTGTCTAAAGATGATTGAGCCCTTAATTGTGGGGTTGATATGTCTCTTGTTGTTCTGGGGTGCTTTGTCTATTAGAGTCATTGTGGGGTTATCTAATGTTGGATTGTGGGGTGGTTTGTCTAAAGATGATTGAGCCCTTAATTGTGGGGTTGATATGTCTCTTGTTGTTCTGGGGTGGTCTGTCTATTAGAATCATTGTGGGGTTATCTAATGGTGGTTTGTCTAAAGATGATTGAGCCCTTAATTGTGGGGTTGATATGTCTCTTGTTGTTCTGGGGTGCTTTGTCTATTAGAATCATTGTGGGGTTATCTAATGTTGGATTGTCTAAGTATGGTACGAGTCCTTGTGGGGTTGATATGTCTCTTGTTGTTCTGGGGTGCTTTGTCTATTAGAATCATTGTGGGGTTATCTAATGTTGGATTGTCTAAGTATGGTACGAGTCCTTGTGGGGTTGATATGTCTCTTGTTGTTCTGGGGTGCTTTGTCTATTAGAATCATTGTGGGGTTATCTAATGGTGGTTTGTCTAAAGATGATTGAGCCCTTAATTGTGGGGTTGATATGTCTCGTGTTGTTCTGGGCTGCTCTGTCTATTAGAGTCATTGTAGGGTTACCTTTATTGGTTTGTGGGGTGGTTTGTCTAAAGATAGTATGAGCCTTTGTGGGGTAGATTTGTGTTGTTGATATTTAGGTTGGTCAATCCTTTAGATCATTGTTGCTATAGGGATGTTGGTTTGTGAAGTATTGCTCCATTTCTACTTCTATTGGGATGTCATTTCCAACAATGGTTATATTACAGCAAGGTTGCTTTTTTGTTTGCAGATGATTTAATCAAATTATAATTCTTGAATTCTTTTCAGTTTGCGGTTGTAAAACATGTGTAAACCATAAAATAAAGTAATTGTTCTTGGTCGTGGTATTGAATCAAATAATGATTTAGCAATCATTAAAACCTGCATATTCTATTTTACAACCAGTTAATGTGGTTTGTGACAAATACTTCTATGGACAGACAACCCCCATTATAGATCATTTCAGTTCTGTAGATTAACCCCAAACATATTTACAGACATATATACCCCATGATGTTTTTCAGGTATGGACTTGAAAACCCCAGAAATAAAGACGCGTACCCCAATATGTATCTCCTGTAAGAAATCCTGACGTGCACCCCACATTGTCAGTTTGTACAGAAGCGTAACCCCACAATGAAAAATTTGCACAATGTATCTCTCGTCTGTACGTCCGTCCGTCCGTCCGTCCTGCGTCTGTAAACTTTTTCCTTTCAACGACTTCTTCTAAAATACTGAAAGGCCCAGTGACATGAAATTTGGCTGGTAGATTTCTTGTAAGGAGCTGAACAAAGTTTGCGAAAAAAAATCACTTTGACCTAATTTCAAGGTCACAGGGGTCAAAAATGTCGAAACCTTCAAACAACTTCTTCTAAAATACCGTCTGGCATAGAGACCTCATATTTGACCAGTAGCTTCCTTGGATGAAGCTGAATGTAGTTTTCGAAAAGAAATGACCTTGACCCATATTCAAGGTCACAGTGAGGTTAAATCTATTTTAACCTTTAAACGACTTCTTCTAATAAACCAAAATCCCTAGAAGTATGATATTTGGTTGAAATGTTCCTTGGATGAAGCCCGACAAAGTTTGCGAAAAGAAATGACCTTGACCTATATTCAAGGTCACAAGGGATAAATCTGATTAAACCTTCAAACGACTTCTTCTGAAATACAAAAAGCCCTAGAAGCATGATATTTGGCTGAAAGGTTCCTTGGATGAAGCCTAACAACGTTTGCAAAAAAGAAATGACCTCGACCCATATTCAAGGTCACAGGGGTCAAATCTGTTAAAACCTTTAAACGACTTCTTCTGAATTACCAAAACCCCTAGAAGCATGATATTTGGCTGAAATGTTCCTTGGATGAAGCCCGACAAAGTTTGCGAAAAGAAATGACCTTGACCTATATTCAAGGTCACAGGGGTCAAATTTGTTAAAACCTTTAAACGACTTCTTCTGAAATACCAAAAGCCCTGGAAGCATGATATTTGGCTGAAAGGTTCCTTGGATGAAGCCCAACAAAGTCTGCAAAAAGATATGACCTCGACTTATATTCAAGGTCACAGGGGTCACATCTGTTAAAACCTTTAAACGACTTCTTCTGAAATACCAAAAGCCCTAGAAGCAGGATATTTGGCTGAAAGGTTCCTTGGATGAAACCCGACAAAGTCTACGAAAAGAAATGACCTTGAATTATATTCAAGGTCACAGGAGTCAAATCTGTTGAAACCTTCAAACGACTTCTTCTGAAATACCAAAAGCCCTGGAAGCATGATATTTGGCTGAAAGGTTCCTTGGATGAAGCCCAACAGAGTTTGCGAAAAGAAATGACCTTGACTTACATTCAATGTCACAGGGGTCAAATCTGTTAAAACCTTCAAACGACTTCTTCTGAAATACAAAAAGCCCTGGAAGCATGATATTTGGCTGAAAGGTTCCTTTGATGAAGCCCAACAAAGTTTGCGAAAAGAAATGACCTTGACCTATATTCAAGGTCATAGGGGTCAAATCTGTTAAAACCTTTAAACGACTTCTTCTGAAATACCAAAAGCCCTAAAAGCATGATATTTGGCTGAAAGGTTCCTTGGATGAAGCCCGACAAAGTTTGTGAAAAGAAATGACCTTGACTTATATTCAAGGTCACAGGGGTCAAATCTGTTAAAACCTTTAAACGACTTCTTCTGACATACCAAAAACCCTAGAAGCATGACATTTGGCTGAAATGTTTCTTGGATGAAGCCTGACAAAGTTTGCGAAAAGAAATGACCTTGACTTATATTCAAGGTCACAGGGGTCAAATCTGTTAAAACATTCAAACGACTTCTTCTGAAATACCAAAAGCCCTGGAAGCATGATATTTGGCTTAAAGGTTCCTTGGATGAAGCCCAACAGAGTTTGCGAAAAGAAATGACCTCGACCTATATTCAAGGTCACAGGGGTCAAATCTGTTAAAACCTTTAAACGACTTCTTCTGAAATACCAAAAGCCCTAGAAGCAGGATATTTGGCTGAAAGGTTCCTTGGATGAAGCCTGACAAAGTTTGTGAAAAGAAATGACCTTGACTTATATTCAAGGTCACAGGGGTCAAATCTGTTAAAACCTTCAAACGACTTCTTCTGAAATACCAAAAGCCCTAGAAGCATGATAATTGGCTGAAAGGTTCCTTTGATGAAGCCCAACAAAGTTTGTGAAAAGAAATGACCTTGACCTATATTCAAGGTCACAGGGGTCAAATCTGTTAAAACATTCAAACAACTTCTTCTGAAGTACCAAAAGACCTAGAAGCATGACATTTGGCTGAAAGGTTTCTTGGATGAAGCCTGACAAAGTTTGCGAAAAGAAATTACCTTGATCTTTATTTGCCTAGAGACATGATATTTGGCTGGTAGTGTCCTGGGATGAAGCCAAACAAAATTTGAAAATGAAAATGATGTTGTCTTATAAGGTCACAGAGGCAAAATATGTTTAAATCTTAAGATGTTCTTCTAAATGTCTTACATTAAAAGATTTTAAGGGACTTTAGGGTTACACTATAATATAAGTCAGAGATTGATACCAGGTGAGCGAAGCAGGCCCATTGGGCCTCTTGTTTTAACAATATGAAAAAGACGAAAGGGGATTAGTAAGTAATCAATTACACTCATTCCATTTGAGCCAAATTCGTTGGATCCTGGATCTGGGGTTTTTATATAGTTATGCTTCAAGGAAACCAATGTTTTCAGGTGAGCGAAACAGGCCCTCTGGGCCTCTTGTTTAAATGACTTCTTCTCCACAAACACTGATAGAAAATCAACTTAATTTAGCAGGAAGCATCCTTATGAACTCAGGATTCAAAATTGTACTAATGGTTGGACTGACCCTCTAGGGGGCTGAGGGGCGGGGCCAAAAAGAACTATTTAGCTATATTGGTTTAATAGAAACCAAGCAATCGACACCATGGTATAGTTTTACTAAGCTTCGTAACTTAAGAACGTACGTAACTTTTGCGTAAGTCAGATTTACGAATTACTAAGCGTTTCACAAAAACTTTGTAACTTACAAACGTTCGTAAATTACGCAAAAACCTTGCGTAACTCTACGTCATCTTCACCCTGTCGTAAGTTACGATAGAAAATGGTGTCGTATCGTCTACTCATGCTTCGATTGGGTTTTATTTCCTTTAATGTGGCTAACAATCTCAGTGAGGGAGAATCTTGTTGACAATGAAGCGGGGAAGTTCTGAACTAAGTATGTGGGGGTACAGAAATAAAGCTCATCTCTGCAAAAGTCGGCAGGACATGACAGTCATTTTTGTTTTGGATGCTTTATAATAGTAAAACCGGAATCTGGGTTTATTTTTCAGGAAAAAATCCTTATTTTTTCAAGCTTTAATAACGTTAAGGGTAAGGGTAATTGATTTAAATCTGTTTAAAGAAAAACACAACTATATGTGATATACAAGATAAGATAGCTTGTTTGCTCAAGATTGTCGACTAGAGCCATATTGTATTTGTCGGGCTTGCAGAATAGAATAGAACAGTATTAATTTTGAAGTTGAAATGGATTTTTCTCATATAATAAATTAAATCCATCACCTACATATGTATCTATTGTTGCACCCTTACCTCGGGGCTGGGCACATTTATGTTTACGGGACGAATATTTTGTTTTCGGAAAGTACCATCTTCCATTCCCGTAGGTAGGGAAAGACGGTCAATATAGAATAATTCCAACGTAGTTCTGTTCAGTAGTGTACATTTCAAGGTTGATGTACCTGGTAATCATTGATAGGAATGGACCACTGGCGCCCAAAAATTTGTTACAGCTAGTTTTGGACCTAAACTAAGGTATTTAGAATGATTTTACCCTATTTATAGGATTGAGCTGAACCCCTCAAAATTGTAAAATTACTCTATGTAGTCCATCAAACATGTCTAGGGAGTAACCCTATAGTTTAGATCCAAAACAAGATGTAACAAGAAATCAGACCCCTACATATGGACTTGACCCAAGCAACAGTGTGCGATGTTAGATGTACATTTCCAGAAGGAACAAAGGTTTTAGCCGCATGTGTTAAGTTTACACAGTTTTCAGTATGAAATAAAGCCTACATTAGTTATACAAAATTGGCGATCTAGTTGACTTACCTCTGTTAAAAAAACAGCACATACATTTTACTAGTACTTGGTATTTACCTCATACATATAAACGCACTGTACAAGTACTGTATAATAATCTTGTTCTGAAAATTTCAAATTGTCTGCCCATCAATCAGCTAGGAAAGTTATTAACCACAGAATTAGTGTTCAGCATTCACATAAAAAAATAATTTTACACATTTGGGGAGTTAAGACAAATTTTCGATAAAAATGCCCCCCTCAATAGTCATAAAAGCTACTAGCTTTTATGACCATTGAGGGGGGGGGGGGGGGGGGCATTTTTATCGAAAATTGATCTTGACCCCCCAAATGTGTTAAACTACTCTAAACATCCTATTTTAGGTCAAAACTAGCTGTGACAAATTCTCAGGTCCCTGTGATTACAATAAGGGTCACGAGGATGTCGAACTCCAAGAAGTAACATCGCTGCAATCAAAAACGACCAAGGAAACTGTCATACATTGTAATGAAATACTTTTTATGTATACAACTTTCAAATAAACTAACCTACATTAGCTTTATCGGTAGCTGATTATCGCTACATGGACAAATTAAAGAATAACTACCAAAACAAATCTATGCTGATTTGGATATCGTATTAAAAGTCAAATTTATCAAAACATGTACTAGGTAAGGAAAAGTAATTTAATCAGAACCTTCTTTGACTCAAAAAAGTTCAACTATGCATATTTTTTTTTCTTTCATCCCCCCCGCCCCCAAAACATTATCCCAAATTACCGGAGTCCCTTTCTAAGAATAATGTTGGTTTAATTACACCTACGTAACCCATTCTATTTGTGGAAACGTGTGCCCAAAATTGTTTCATATAATGGTCTCACGGAATACTGAAAAGACGAACGCGTACCTATTTGATAAAAAAACATTTCTGGAATTGATTATCTGGTTTACAAAACATTTGAATTTATTGAAAAAAATATCAGTCTCTACCGCAGAAACAAATGGGTTGCCTGGGTCTCTTGGTATCCACTGTAAACAGTGTTGTCTGCTTTTACTTCCACGTTATAGAGCACTATGTAAGTTTATATTTTCACCGGAAACGCACACAGATGGGAACGAGGATTGCTACTTCCGTTCGTAAGTTACGAAAAAGTTACGAAGACCTTTGTGAAACGGACTTAAGAAATTTGTAAGTTTTGCGTAACTTTTTCGTAAATATTTACGAACATTCATAAGTTACGAAGCTTAGTGAAACGATACCCATATCTATATCACTGGTAATATCTCTAGGTAGTATGAATTCAAAAATGTACTCATGGTTTGGCTGAGCCCTCGGGGGGCTGAGAGGCGGGCCAAAAGTGGATAAATTTGATCACACAATTTTTTCTTTAGAACTATGCACTGAATATCAATCATAATTGGTTGAAAACATTCATGGGAGGTAAGTATTCAAAGTTTTACAGATTGAGGGGATGACCCCCTCCCCCTCCTAGGGGGCTGAGGGGTACGTGAGACCAAAACTATTTTTAACTAGGATTAACTATATAATCTACCATTTGCTGAGCATAAAGAGACGAACACAATCATGATTTTATGATTGTTACACTGGTGTGTCCTGCCCTTCCAGAATCAACACCTGAGACGTAACTTTTAAACGGTTGAGATCCCCACCCCAAAACTATATATACGATTGCTGGACATAAAGAGACAATCACAATCATGATTTTAGATTTGATCCCAGGGTCTGCCAAGCCCTTGCAGACTTAAAACCCTGTGTCAAAACTTTGAAATGGTTGAGATCCCCACCCCAAAACTATATATATGTACAGTTGCTGAGCATAAAGAGACAAACACAACCGTAACATGCTGATTTCTTCATCACATCCTAATTATGAAATTACACTACTGTAAGCTAACGGTACCAATGATAGCTACATTAAGAAAGTATCATGAACTATCAGGGTTACAAGATCAAAGGTTATGGTCGCAGACTAAATAAAAGACTAAAAATGCTCTTCGTGATCAACTTTCTGTATTCATTGATACATAACAAAGTTGTCATGAATTATAAAACAAAATTAAAAAAAAACATAAAATGTGTGATAAGATTTTTGCATGCCCTTCCTAAAGGCTAAAATTATAGGCACAACTGAATGCTTATATACGATGCCATAATGCTTGCTTCCTCAAGGGGCTCTCTTTTTATTTCTGTTATTATTAAAAATTATCAAATATATTTTCTGGTTTTAAGGAGATGCGTGAAACAAGGGAACAAAATGAATGTATTGTCATCAAAGACAACAAAATGGATGACTCATCAAGTATGGAGAAAACACTAGATCGAGAAACATTCCCTGCTCACCATCGCGAGGCAGTGCGACCACGCCACAAGGGTCCCTCACACCACCGCCCACTGGCACGCACACAGTCTAGCCCCCTCGTCACCTTCTCAATGCCCCCTCAACAGCCCTCCGAGTCAAGCCCTGTTAGATACAACTTTACAACAGGTATGTATCGTAAATCAGTTGTTGTCTACGTATGTGTAAAGTAGCCAGTGTGTGAAAGTAAATCATAAGTCCCAAATAAATTAAGTCTGGTCACATAGACAGTAAGTCTGGTCACATAGACAGTAGGTCTGGTAACATAGACAGTAAGTCTGGTCACATAGACAGTAGGTCTGGTCACATAGACAGTAAGTCTGGTCACATAGACAGTAAGTCTGGTCACATAGACAGTAGGTCTTGTCACAAAGACAGTAAGTCTGGTCACATAGACAGTAAGTCTGGTCACATAGACAGTAGGTCTGGTCACATAGACAGTAGGTCTGGTAACATAGACAGTAAGTCTGGTCACATAGACAGTAGGTCTGGTCACATAGACAGTAAGTCTGGTCACATAGACAGTAAGTCTGGTCACATAGACAGTAAGTCTGGTCACATAGACAGTAGGTCTTGTCACAAAGACAGTAAGTCTGGTCACATAGACAGTAAGTCTGGTCACATAGACAGTAGGTCTGGTCACATAGACAGTAGGTCTGGTCACATAGACAGTAGGTCTGTTCACATAGAAAGTAGGTCTGGTCACATAGACGGTAGGTCTGGTCACATAGACAGTAGGTCTGGTCACATAGACAGTAGGTCTGGTCCCATACACAGTAAGTCTGGTCACATACACAGTAAGTCTGGTCACATAGACAGTAGGTCTGGTCCCATACAAAGTAAGTCTGGTCACATAGACAGTAGGTCTGGTCCCATACACAGTAGGTCTGGTCTCTGGTCACATAGACAGTAGGTCTGGTCACATAGACAGTAGGTCTGGTCACATAGACAGTAGGTCTGGTCCCATACACAGTAGGTCTGGTCACATAGACAGTAGGTCTGGTCACATAGACAGTAAGTCTGGTCACATAGACAGTAGGTCTGGTCACATAGACAGTAGGTCTGGTCACATAGACAGTAAGTCTGGTCACATAGACAGTAAGTCTGGTCACATAGACAGTAAGTCTGGTCACATAGACAGTAGGTCTTGTCACATAGACAGTAAGTCTGGTCACATAGACAGTAGGTGTGGTCACATAGACAGTAGGTCTGGTCCCATACACAGTAAGTCTGGTCCCATACACAGTAAGTCTGGTCACATAGACAGTAGGTCTGGTCACATAGACAGTAGGTCTGGTCCCATACACAGTTAGTCTGGTCACATAGACAGTAGGTCTGGTCACATAGACAGTAGGTCTGGTCCCATACACAGTAGGTCTGGTCCCATACACAGTAAGTCTGGTCACATAGACAGTAGGTCTGGTCACATAGACAGTAGGTCTGGTCCCATACACAGTAAGTCTGGTCACAAAGACAGTAGGTCTGGTCACATAGACAGTAGGTCTGTTCACATAGACAGTAGGTCTGGTCACATAGACAGTAGGTCTGGTCACATACACAGTAAGTCTGGTCACATACACAGTAGGTCTGGTCACATAGACAGTATAGGTCTGCTCCCATACACAGTAAGTCTGGTCACATAGACAGTAAGTCTGGTCACATAGACAGTAGGTCTTGTCACATAGACAGTAAGTCTGGTCACATAGACAGTAAGTCTGGTCACATAGACAGTACGTCTGGTCACATACACAGTAGGTCTGGTCCCATACACAGTAAGTCTGGTCACATAGACAGTAGGTCTGGTCACATAGACAGCAGGTCTGGTCACATAGACAGTAGGTCTGGTCACATAGACAGTAGGTCTGGTCACATACACAGTAGGTCTGGTCACATACACAATAAGTCTGGTCACATAGACAATAGGTCTGGTCACATAGACAGTAGGTCTGGTCCCATACACAGTAAGTCTGGTCACATAGACAGTAGGTCTGGTCCCATACAAAGTAAGTCTGGTCACATAGACAGTAGGTCTGGTCACATAGACAGTAGGTCTGGTCCCATACACAGTAAGTCTGGTCACATAGACAGTAGGTCTGGTCCCATACACAGTAAGTCTGGTCACATAGACAGTAGGTCTGGTCCCATACACAGTAAGTCTGGTCACATAGACAGTAGGTCTGGTCACATAGACAGTAGGTCTGGTCCCATACACAGTAAGTCTGGTCACATAGACAGTAGGTCTGGTCACATACACAGTAAGTCTGGTCACATAGACAGTAAGTCTGGTCACATAGACAGTAGGTCTGTTCACATAGACAGTAGGTCTGGTCACATAGACAGTAGGTCTGGTCACATAGACAGTAGGTCTGGTCACATAGACAGTAGGTCTGCTCCCATACACAGTAAGTCTGGTCACATAGACAGTAGGTCTGGTCACATAGACAGTAGGTCTGGTCCCATACACAGTAGGTCTGGTCCCATACACAGTAAGTCTGGTCACATAGACAGTAGGTCTGGTCACATAGACAGTAAGTCTGGTCCCATACACAGTAGGTCTGGTCCCATACACAGTAAGTCTGGTCACATAGACAGTAGGTCTTGTCACATAGACAGTAGGTCTGGTCCCATACACAGTAGGTCTGGTCACATAGACAGTAGGTCTGGTCACATAGACAGCAGGTCTGGTCACATAGACAGTAGGTCTGGTCACATAGACAGTAAGTCTGGTCCCATACACAGTAAGTCTGGTCACATAGACAGTAGGTCTGGCCCCATAGACAGTAGGTCTGGTCACATAGACAGTCGGTCTGGTCACATAGACAGTAGGTCTGGTCACATAGACAGTAGGTCTGGTCACATAGACAGTAAGTCTGGTCCCATACACAGTAAGTCTGGTCACATAGACAGTAGGTCTGGCCCCATAGACAGTAGGTCTGGTCACATAGACAGTCGGTCTGGTCACATAGACAGTAGGTCTGGTCACATAGACAGTAGGTCTGGTCACATAGACAGTTGGTCTGTTCCCATAGACAGTAAGTCTGGTCACATAGACAACAGGTCTTGTCCCATAGTCATTAGGTCCATTCCATAGACAATAATCTATTCCCATAGACAATAGGTCTCGACCCATTGATGATGGCTCCATGAGTGATATTTATTGAGGCTATTGGTAATATAACTACTATCTGCATATGTAGATAAATTTTAGCTCATCAGGCCTGAAATGCAAAGTGAGCTTATGCTGTGGTGTGAAATCCGTCATCCCTCTGTCCGTCATCTGTCCATCATCCGTCTGTCCGTCATCCGTCTGTCCGTCATCCATCTGTTTGTCATCCCTCTGTCCGTCATCCCTCTGTCCGTCATCCCTCCGTCCGTCATCCCTCCGTCCCTCATCCCTCCGTCCGTCATCCCTCTGTCCGTCATCCCTCTGTCCGTCATCCCTCCGTCCGTCATCTCTCTGTCCGTCATCCCTCTGTCCGTCATCCGTCCGTTCTGCGCCTGTCAACATTTTAAGTCACCAGAGGCAAAGTCTCGAGTCACCTATTCCAATTGTTTAATTTGTAAATTTCAGAACCCGCGGGCTCTCCGTTCCTCCTCAGGGAGGGGGTAAAGTTTTCTATAGCTTATATAGGGAAAAAACACTTGGGTATATTTTGTCCATTTTAATGATAAAATTATTCCTACTTTGTCACAATCATCCTTGAAGAAAGATTGAATCAAACTGTAAAATTTGGATACCTGCCCCTACCCCAGGGGCCAAGGCGTGGCCTCAAATATGTAAAAGCAAAGGTTATAAGTAAAACCTACCTTAGCATACCTTCAACATCATGGGGTAAAAAATCTTAATGTATTCTTTAGAATAACTTAATCATAGCTTTTGGACCACTTTTAAGGTTGAGATTATGAGATAAGTACCAGGTGAGTAATGCAGACCCATTGGACCTCTTGTTCCTCTTATCATAAATTTGTTGTTGTAAATTGGGTCATATAAATTTGTTTGGGATTGAACATAGCTATATATTTCTAATGTATATTGTATGTCTCTCTTTACATTGACAGGATTAGCATATGACTCTATCATGCAAAAGCATGAATGTACTTGTGGTAATAATGCAAACCATCCAGAGCATGCAGGGCGCCTCCAAAGCATCTGGTCTCGGCTCCAGGAACAGGCTCTCAACACACGCTGTGAGGTACTAAACCATCATACAGGTCATAGGCTGTTTTCTGTCATCACTCTTCGTTCATCAAGTTCATAAAAAAACAAAATGGCCGGAATGACGTCATTTCCGGTTTTGCCTTGTTACGTGATAATAACAGAAAAGGGAAACAAGCAGCTTAATTCAAAACACAATTTAATGAATTATTTACAAAATATATATAGATATAATTAACTCAGTGATGTACCAAGACGTATAGGTGAATAAGTAAACTAAAACTTATCTGCATAAAAAGATGTCCTTGTAGGTTTCTTTCCAATTTGTAATTCCAGAATTGAGAATGTTAATCACAGTTCATATGGTTCACAGGCAATATTACAGTTCCAGGCAATTAATATCCAACAGGTCATTTAGTCCTTCAAGCTTTACCAGTTCTGGCCTGTACATTTTCTGTCAGGGTATTTATACTAAATATTATTGGAAAACTAGTATTCTCTACAAACTTCTATCTTCTGGAATTCTCTAATCCACTCAGATAAACACAAACAAATGTTATGTAAACAACCCATACAATACTACTGAAAACGTTACACATGATGCTTTGTAAACAATTATATAATGTAAACAACCAAGCCTTCTCTAGAAACTTCTAGAGACATCTCCCATATGCCACAATATCATAATGTATTATGTAACAGCCTCTAAATGTCATACTTCATTCACAGCTAAATGTAATGAATTCATTCTTGGATATGTAAATTATGTAGAATAAGAAATGAATAACATTCATCAGAAAACGTTTTTCTCTAAAATGTCAACTTCCGGTTTTCCTAGGGGTCAAAGCTGAAAAGTGTTATTTTGGGTAGCAAATTTAGACTTCTTCTCAAGTTCTGCAAGGCCTAAGGCCTTGATATCTCACATACAAAGTGTTTATGTAATGGATTATTAGGTTTGAAAATATGAATGACCTTGACCCACTTTCAAGGTCACAGGGCTCATTTATCTTTTAACAACATGTTTAGCTCACCTGGCCCGAAGGGCCTGTGAGCTTAAGCCATATGGCGCAGCGTCCGTCGTCCATCCATCGTCCATCCGTCGTCCATCCGTCTTCCTTCAACATTTTCTTCAAATTCCTCAAGTTCTGCAATGATTTTAACCAAATTTGGTCAGGACCATCCATGGGGAACATATTTTGCATAAATGGTGACTCTGACCCCCAAGGGGCCAGAGGGGTTGGGCCACATAGGGGAAATAGAGGTAATTCCTTTAAATAACTACTGTAGTCATGAAGTTTTAAATGGATTTTGACCAAATTTGGTCAGAAGTATCCTTGGGGGAAGGGAACAGATTTTGCATAAATGATGACTATGACCCCCAAGGGGCAAAAGGGGCGGGGCCCCATAAGGGAAATAGACGTAATTCCTTTAAATCGCTAACAGTCAAGAAGTTATCAATGGATTTTGTCAGTTTGTCAGTTTGAATACTGTGTCCAAAGCTCAAGGTTTGATGATACTGACAGTTGTGTACCTCAGATGGGGCCCTTGTTGACCTGTCAGTGTTCTATTTCAAACTTGGTTGGGGTTTATGATAGTTTAGGGGTAAGGACAACAAAAGCTCATGGACCTCTTGTTTTATCATTTTAATTCAACTGGGTATAATAAGGAAGTATTATTTAGGCAGAACCATTGTTGAAAATCTCCAAAGTACGAAGATATCTGATTGGTTTCATATTGGTTTTGATCAACAGAGAATCAAAAGTCGCAAAGCTACGGTGGAGGAGTTAAAAAGTTGTCATACAGAGGCGCACACGCTACTGTACGGTACCAACCCTCTCAATAGACAAAGACTGGATCCCCGCCTGTTTGGTAGGTATAAACTGGATCCCACCTGTTTGGTAGGTAAAAACTGGATCCCCGCCTGTTTGGTAGGTAAAAACTGGATCCCCGTCTGTTTGGTATGTATAAACTGGACCCCCGCCTGTTTGGTAGGTATAAACCGGATCCCCTCTTGTTTGGTAGGTATAAACTGGATCCCCGCCTGTTTGGTAGGTATAAACTGGATCCCCACCTGTTTGGTAGGTATAAACTGGACCCCCGCCTGTTTGGTAGGTATAAACTGGACCCCCGCCTGTTTGGTAGGTATAAACCGGATCCCCGCTTGTTTGGTAGGTATAAACTGGATCCCCGCCTGTTTGGTAGGTATAAACTGGATCCCCACCTGTTTGGTAGGTATAAACTGGATCCCCACCTGTTTGGTAGGTAAAAACTGGATCCCTACCTGTTTGGTAGGTATAAACTGGATCCCCGCCTGTTTGGTAGGTATAAACTGGATCCCTGCCTGTTTGGTAGGTATAAACTGGATCCCCGCATGTTTGGTAGGTATGAAATGGATCCCCGCATGTTTGGTAGGTATAAACTGGATCCCCGCCTGTTTGGTAGGTATAAACTGGATCCCCACCTGTTTGGTAGGTATAAACTGGATCCCCGCCTGTTTGGTAGGTATAAACTGGATCCCTGCCTGTTTGGTAGGTATAAACTGGATCCCTGCCTGTTTGGTAGGTATAAACTGGACCCCCGCCTGTTTGGTAGGTATAAACTGGACCCCTGCCTGTTTGGTAGGTATAAACTGGATCCCTGCCTGTTTGGTAGGTATAAACTGGACCCCTGCCTGTTTGGTAGGTATAAACTGAATCCCCGCCTGGTTGGTAGGTAGAAACTGGATCCCTGCTTGTTTGGTAAGTATAAATTGGATCCCTGTTTGTTTGGTAGGTATAAACTGGATCCCCGCATGTTTGGAAGGTATAAACTGGATCCCCGCCTGTTTGGTAGGTATAAACTGGACCCCCGCCTGTTTGGTAGGTATAAACTGGATCCCCGCCTGTTTGGTAGGTATAAACTGGATCCCTGCTTGTTTGGTAGGTATAAACTGGACCCCCGCCTGTTTGGTAGGTATAAACTGGACCCCCACCTGTTTGGTAGGTATAAACTGGATCCCCACCTGTTTGGTAGGTATAAACTGGATCCCCGCCTGTTTGGAAGGTATAAACTGGATCCCCGCCTGTTTGGTAGGTATAAACTGGATCCCCACCTGTTTGGTAGGTATAAACTGGACCCCCGCCTGTTTGGTAGGTATAAACTGGATCCCCACCTGTTTGGTAGGTATAAACTGGATCCCCGCCTGTTTGGTAGGTATAAACTGAATCCCCGCCTGTTTGGTAGGTAAAAACTGAATCCCTGCCTGTTTGGTAGGTATAAACTGGATCCCCGCCTGTTTGGTAGGTATAAACTGGACCCCCGCCTGTTTGGTAGGTATAAACTGGATCCCCGCCTGTTTGGTAGGTATAAACTGGATCCCTGCTTGTTTGGTAGGTATAAACTGGACCCCCGCCTGTGTGGTAGGTATAAACTGGACCCCCGCCTGTTTGGTAGGTATAAACTGGATCCCCACCTGTTTGGTAGGTATAAACTGGATCCCCGCCTGTTTGGTAGGTATAAACTGGATCCCCGCCTGTTTGGTAGGTATAAACTGGATCCCCTCCTGTTTGGTAGGTATAAACTGGATCCCCACCTGTTTGGTATGTATAAACTGGACCCCCGTCTGTTTGGTAGGTATAAACTGGATCCCTGCTTGTTTGGTAGGTATAAACTGGACCCCCGCCTGTTTGGTAGGTATAAACTGGATCCCCGCCTGTTTGGTATGTATAAACTGGATCCCCGCTTGTTTGGTAGGTATAAACTGGATCCCTGCTTGTTTGGTAGGTATAAACTGTATCCCTGCTTGTTTGGTATGTATAAACTGGACCCCCGCCTGTTTGGTAGGTATAAACTGGATCCCCGCTTGTTTGGTAGGTATAAACTGGACCCCCGCCTGTTTGGTAGGTATAAACTGGATCCCCGCCTGTTTGGTAGGTATAAACTGGATCCCTGCCTGTTTGGTAGGTATAAACTGGATCCCCACCTGTTTGGTAGGTAAAAACTGGACCCCCACCTGTTTGGTAGGTATAAACTGGATCCCCACCTGTTTGGTAGGTATAAACTGGATCCCCGCCTGTTTGGTAGGTATAAACTTGATCCCCGCCTGTTTGGTATGTATAAACTGGACCCCCGCCTGTTTGGTAGGTATAAACTGGATCCCTGCTTGTTTGGTAGGTATAAACTGGACCCCCGCCTGTTTGGTAGGTATAAACTGGATCCCCGCCTGTTTGGTATGTATAAACTGGATCCCCGCTTGTTTGGTAGGTATAAACTGGATCCCTGCCTGTTTGGTAGGTATAAACTGTATCCCTGCTTGTTTGGTATGTATAAACTGGACCCCCGCCTGTTTGGTAGGTATAAACTGGATCCCCGCTTGTTTGGTAGGTATAAACTGGACCCCCGCCTGTTTGGTAGGTATAAACTGGATCCCCGCCTGTTTGGTAGGTATAAACTGGATCCCTGCCTGTTTGGTAGGTATAAACTGGATCCCCACCTGTTTGGTAGGTAAAAACTTGATCCCCGCCTGTTTGGTAGGTATAAACTGGACCCCCGCCTGTTTGGTAGGTATAAACTGGACCCCCGCCTGTTTGGTAGGTATAAACTGGACCCCCCGCCTGTTTGGTATGTATAAACTGGATCCCCACCTGTTTGGTATGTATAAACTCACACAAGATCCCCGCCTGTTTGGTAGGTATAAACTGGACCCCCGCCTGTTTGGTAGGTATAAACTGGATCCCTGCTTGTTTGGTAGGTATAAACTGGACCCCTGCCTGCTTGGTAGGTATAAACCTCAACATTCGTAAAAAAGCATACATCATTGTATCAATTTAATTTAACAAACTCTTTCGAGGGATTTCATTTTAATCAGATATTACTGACATCAAGGGAGACTAGATGTTCAGGTCAGATTAGACAGTGGTCAGTTTAAACCAAATATTACTGACATCAGGGGAGACTAGATGTTCAGGTCAGATTAGACAGTGGTCAGTTTAAACCAAATATTACTGACATCAAGGGAGACTAGATGTTCAGGTCAGATTAGACAGTGGTCAGTTTAAACCAAATATTACTGACATCAAGGGAGACTAGATGTTCAGGTCAGATTAGACAGTGGTCAGTTTAAACAGAATATTACTGACATCAAGGGAGACTAGATGTTCAGGTCAGATTAGACAGTGGTCAGTTTAAACAGAATATTACTGACATCAAGGGAGACTTTCATTTTGAATAATTATACATGGACGCTTTAGATTCAGTGATATAGTCATCCACTCCATTTCATGGCAGAAATGTAAGTGTGATCAAGTGCTTGAGTAGTCACATTTAATTCTTGTTTGATAAGTTTTAAATTTCATAACCTGCACAATTTTTGCCATGAAACTTCAATGTTTTCAACATTGTCTATGTTAACAAATTTGAATTTGTTTCTTTTGTAGAAAATTCACGATTTTGTTTGTTACCCTGTGGAGGTGTAGGGGTAGACTCTGACACGGTATGGAATGAACTGAACACATACATTGCTGCACGAACAGTGAGTATATAAACCTGCTGACAAAATGAAACAGCATAAATCAGTCCCATCAATGTTGACCGATACCACATAAACAGGGTCTCGCCATGCTTGTCATAAATTGCCTTAGGGGCATGGCAAAATAGGGAAAATATAGTTAAAATGCTTCTTCTCCTTCCCTAGGAATGAAATAATTTATCCATATTTAGTATGTAACATGCTTGACTGAAGAAGAACCACTTTTGTATAAACACTGAGTCCATTTGGGAGCCTGAGGGGTAGGGCCCAAAAGGAAAATTTTGTAAATTTAGGTCATCTGACCCAAAGGGTCACATTAATCGAAAGCTTTTTTAGTTGGATTGTCAGCTTTAAGGAATTTGTCCATGATTGTTTAGATACTTCTTTATCCAGGTGAGCAATACAGGCCCTTTAGTCTGTTATAAAACTTTCCTTCAAGCAACTTCTCAATAACCAAAATGCCCAGGGTACTAGTATTATCTTGTAGCATTCTGGGATGATGGGCCACCACTGAGTTTGTTTAAAATGAATAACTTTGACCTACCTTAAAGGTCACAGGGATCCAATGTCTAATTATCTTCAAGCAATTTCTTCTCAATAACTGAAAGGCACAGGAAATTGATATTTGGGCTGTATCATGCTGAGATGAAGGGCTACCAAGTTAGTTCAAATCACTGACCTTGACCAATGCTCAAGGTCACAGGGATCAAATGTCATAAAACTTTTTTAAACAAATTCTCCTTAGTAACTAAACGGCCCCGTGTGCTGATAATTGGTTGGTAGCATGCCAGGATAAAGGGCTACGAAGTGTAATTAAATGAATGACCTTGACTTATTTTCAAGATCATAGGGGTCAAATGTGGAAATATTCTTTAAGCAACTTCTTCTCAATAACCTTACAGCCCGGGGTGCTAATATTTTGCCTGTAGCATGCTGAGATGAAGAGCTACCAAGCAATGGATACAAACCATATTTCACTGGTAGCACCCCTAGGTAGTAAATATCAAAAATGCACAAATTACAGATCAGTGAGAGCCAAGATCAAAATGTGTAATTAAAGACATTGATTGAAACAACTTCTTAAGATATAAGAGATTAATAGCAGCAAAATTAGGTTGTAAGCATAGGTGGGATTGTACAAATGGTAGAGCTGGCCACCACAAACAACCTCCCCAGGGGACTGAGGGGCTGGACCAAAAACATAACAAAATATATTTTGCTAGCTTAGCCTGATGAAGCCCTAGAAGGCTTAAAGGCTAAGCCGAAATTCTTAAGCTGTTTATTATCTCCCGCCTATTGAAGTTGGCTGGGGATATATATTCAAATGGGTTCCTTCCTTCCATCTTTCCGTCCTTTCGTATTTCAGACCGTCCGGTTTTATTTCCGCATGATATCTTTTGAAGGAATTATCAGATTTTAAGGAAACTTGCTTGGTAGACTTATTCTCTAAACCCCCTTGCTCAAGTTCAATGCTAACGTTAGTGTCGCATATTTTAACGATATTTGAATGGGCGGGGATCTTGACGACTATGTCCTTGTTATTATTTTATTCTATATTTTTTTCCTTCACATGGATTTATTGATTCTTTATCTATATATAGAAAAGAATAAAACAGAATGAGTTTCGTCATACATTCCTAGTATTTTCACCTCCTAAGAGGTTCTTCAGGGGAAATACCTATACATATAATTTGATATTCCAGGCTGCAGGATGTGTGACAGAGTTAGCTACAAGAGTCGCAAACCGAGAGTTGAAGGTGAGATATTACAAGCTTTTTACAGAATTCTTCACAGAATTTTACTGAGCTGTGCAAAATATTGAGATCAATCTATGTATATGCTTCCCCATGTTGTCTTATTGAAGGGCAAGTGAGCTTATGCCATGATGCATCATTCGTCTGTCAAATTCCTATAAATCCCTACTAGTCCTGAACCACGCCACAGAATTTGACAAAATGTTGGCAAAAACATCCTTGGATGAAGTTGATTCTATTTTGTATAAATGGTTGGTCTGACCCCCTTGGGGCCTGAGGGGCAGGGCCCAATAGGGAAAATATAGTAAATTCTTTAAGTTCGTTCTTCTTCTTTAGAAATGACACGATATTGTCCAAATTTGGTCTGAAGTAACCTTGAGTAAAGGGAAAAGCCTTTGAAATCCCTTCTAGTCATAAAGTATAGAATAGATTTGAACCAAGTTTGGTCTGAAACACCCTTTGGAGGAGGGAAACAGATTTTCTATAAATGGTGCTTCTGACCCCCCTGGGGCTGGAGGGGCAGGGCAAAATAGGGAAATATAGTAAATTCTTATTTATCTCTTTCCGGACTCATGACGCCTTGAGACGTCATAAAAAAGTGTTCCCGCATCCTTCATGACGCCTGGAGACGTCATAAAAAAGTGTGTGTAACTCGCTCGTTTGGCGTGTTTGTACGAAGGAGTTTACATACGAAATGCGTATTTAACAAATAATAAATATCAAAAAGAAATTCAAAACATTCAATATTACTTATAACAAGCTTAACTATTTGTTATAATAGTAGTTTTCACAGAAAACGGCAGGTTTTATCAAGTTCAGTCCGAGTTGTTTACACTGACAACAAAATGGCAGACCCGGATTTTACTTAGGTTTCAAGGCATTAGTGATGGTAAAAACGGCAAAAAAGAAGTAAAAACGTTCACAAATATACAATGGAGTGAGTACAAATGATCGTCAAAATAAAACAAGAATATGTTTAACGTGTTTTCGCAACGAAATAATAGGGTTACGATGAAGTGATATTCCAAACATGTGTGACACGGTGAACAGATAAACAGTTCGACTTCCTGTCATTCTACCGGACGATTTTGTCATGCATTCTCGTAGCTACTTGATAAACATGTTTCTGCCAATTTCATACAATGCATTTCAACAAATAAATGACAACGTACCGTACATATAAGCACCAGACAGCCGTAAATCATCCTTTAATCGAAGTGGTATCATTCCGCCATGTGCTCTGAAAAGCGTCATACGCAAAGGAAGAACCGGTGATCACTTTCGGGTAGCGAGCGGGAAATTTTAACGAGTACAGAAAGGGTTAAAGTCTTTTTTCTTCTTGAGGAATGAAAGGATATTTTCCAAATTTGGTCTGAAGTATCTATTGGTGAAGTGGATTCAATTTGGTAAAAAGGGTTGGTCTGACATCCCCTTGGGCCTTAAGGGGCAGGGCCCAATAGAGAAATACAGTACCAGGTAATTCTTTAAAATCCTTCTACTTCTTGAGGAATGACAAGATATTGTCTAAAGGACTATGTATGGTTTGGGCCTATTTTGGCCAACAATTCATCAAATATTGAAACTGACTATTAAACTTTCAAATCAATGTATTTCAAATATGGAATACATTCTTGATAATACTGTAACAATTATTATTTGTTGTTTGAACTCTGGTTGTTATGGCAACCATCTCAAATATGCATGAATTAGGGAAATTTGACCATTCAGTTAATTTTGGTCCATTTTTGGATAGTTTTTCTATTGGAAACCATTGAGTGCATACATTCTTGAACAAACTTAATATCAAATGAGAATATAATTATGGGCACTTATACCACATCTTTAGGAGAAAAACAAAGTTTGTTCAAGAATGCGCACTTTGGTTGCTACATGAAAAACTTTGTAAAATTTACCAAAATTGACAAAATATTTACTTTTACATAATTTATACATATTCAGGAAAATTGCCATGGCAACCATAGCACAAAAAACAAATTAATATTATTACAATTGCATAAGGGATGTAGTCTATATTTGAAATAAAATTATTTGAAAGTTCAATAATGAAATTCAAAATTTTATGGATTTGGGGGCAAAAACAGGCAAAACCATATACAGTTCTGAAGTTCTGAAGTATCCTTGGAGGAAGGGGAATCAATTTTGTGTAAACCGTGTGGTTCTTCTGACCCCTAGGGGCAGGGCAAAATAGGGAAATATAGTAAATTCTTCTTTAATTCCTTCTTCTTCTTGAGGAATGACATGATATTGTCTAAATTTGGTGGGCTATTCAAATCGCCCTGTGTCATGATCAGTGGTCAGTCGTCTGTCCGCCATCCGTCATTAATTCTTGTTATCGATATATCTTGAGATGTACTGGATGGATATTTCACAAATTTACTATACAGGTTCACCTTGGTCCTTAGTTGTGCTGTATCGATTTTGGGACTGATAGGAAAAAACAAAAACAGAACTCTTGAATGACAGTTTGATTCGTCAATATTTACAAGAGTTATGGCCCTTTGAAACTTTATATTTGATGCAATTTCGGGCATTATGTAGAAAATTACAAAACTTATTTGTGTTATTTGTGTTTTCTTCAATTCCTCTAAAATTTGGTATGATATTTCGAAAAACTATAATATTTAACATAAATTACAGGTTTTGTTGAGTTATTTAAACTTATCGCGTAACAGCATTGCATATTTGCAACTGCAAAATATATGGCATTATGAAGAAAATGCATTTCTGTCGTAAACTGTTGTTTTGTCCGGAGATCTTCTACAGTTTTCAACTGATTTCTTTCAAACTTGGTAGGCTTAATCATCATGACATGAAGTTGTGTTTTCCTGAATGACAGTTCAATTAGACGAAATTTACTAGAGTAATGGCCCTTTGGAACTTTGTATCTGATGCAATTTCGGATATTATGTAGAAAGTGTCAGAAGTTGTTTGTGTATCCATACAATTATACTTCCGATAGAATACGACAGGCATATCATGCCTCTGCTTGCTTTGCTCTTGTTCATTTATAAAAAGCAATGTAAACTTTTTGTGGTGTTATACTTTGATCCATTTCATGTGTTGCTCAAAGTCTGCATTGTTTTATTCAGAATGGTTTTGCCATCGTTCGACCACCTGGTCACCATGCAGAATCTCACCAAGCCATGTAAGTATATCAGGGCAAAATTCAGAGCTTTTTATACCCCTGCATTGAGAGAGGGGGGGAAACTGGAATTAGTTGTCTGTCTGTCCGTCCGCCTGTAGACACAACATTGTACAAGCTACTCCTCCTAAACCACTGAGGGAATTTCATTGAAACTTGTTGGCCATTGCAGATGTATGCAATCTAAATCAAGTTTAAATTTTGGTTTCCATATGGTAACCAGGTCACTACACTTTAATTTTTGAGAAATTTTGTCCAGACAATTTATAAACTTGTCCGAAGGGTTGTGACTCTCTGACCCGCTAGGTGGGTGCGAGAGTCAGAATTCCTCCTTAGCTAAAAAGTTGAAATTTTACAGACCCGTGCACGGGTAGCCGTTCAAGCCCTGTTTTTAGGTCATCTGACCCGAAGGGTCTGGATGACCTATAGTCATCGTGCTTCGTCCGCCGTGCGCCGTCAGTAAACTTTTCATTTCAAAATGCTACTCCTCCTTCATTTCTTAATGGATCACCACCAAATTTGGTGTGAAGCATCATTGGGGGAGGGCGATCAGATTTTATATAAATGAGGCTGATCGAACCCCTGGGGCCATAGGGGCTGGGCCCGAAAAGGGGAACTTTGCTGAATTTTTGCTTTAAATTCCTACTCCTCCTTAATACTTGAATGGATTACATCCAAATTTGGTGTGAAGCATCATTTGGGGAGGGCGATCAGATTTTATATATATGAGGCTGATCCGACTCCTGGGGCCAGAGGGGTAGGGCCCCAAGAGGGGAACTTTGCTGAATTTTTACTTTAAATTCCTACTCCTCCTTAATACTTGAATGGATTGCATCCAAATTTGGTGTGAAACATCATTTGGGGAGGGCAATCAGATTTTATATAAATGAGGCTGATCCGACCCCTGGGGCCATAGGGGCGGGGCCTCAAAAAGGGGACTTTGCTGAATTTTTACTTTAAAATCCTACTCCTCCTTAATGCTTGAATGGATTGCATCCAAATTTGATGTGAAGCATCATTTGGGGAGAGCGATCAGATTTTATATAAATGAGGCTGATCCAACCCTTGGGGCCAGAGGGGCGGGGCCCCAAAAGGGGAACTTTGCTGAATTTTTGCTTTAAAATCCTATACTCCTTCTTAATGCTTGAATGGATTGCATCCAAATTTGGTGAGAAGAATCATTCGGGGAGGGCGATCAGATTTTTTATAAATGAGGCTGATCGGACCTCTGGGGCCAGAGGGGCGGGGCCCAAAAGGGGAATTTTGCTGAATTTTTGCTTTAAATTCCTACTCCTCCTTATTACTAGAATGGATTGCATCCAAATTTAGTGTGAAACATCATTTGGGGATGGCGATCAGATTTTATATAAATGAGGCTAATCAGACCCCTGGGACCAAAGGGGCGGGGCCCCAAAAGTGGAACTTTGCTGAGTTTTTGCTTTAAAATCCTCCTCCTCCTTAATGCTTGAATCGATCAGCACCAAATTTAATGTGAAGCATCATTGGGGGAAGGTGATAAGATTTTATATAAATGCGACTGATCTGGTCCCAGAGGCCAGAGGGGCGGGGCCCCAAATCCTTTTTCAGCTTTACTTCAAATGTAATTGAAGAAGAACAATCATATTTTACATACAGGAGACTGGTCTTCAGGGCACTGTGAAAGTGGAAAAGTATTAATGTTTAAATCCTAATTCCTGTATGTGGAGAATTTAGCAGAATTTGATATAACACATCAATCCCATTTTGGGAAAGCAACCATCTTCAATAAAGAGACTGACCAACACTATATGGGCCAGATGGGAGATAAAAGGGGTACTGTACATGTAGTTTGGCCAGTTTGCATGGAGCACTTGTAAGGCCATTATCAGTAATGTGCATTTTGATTTTTCTATACAATGATAAGGTGGTACACCTCTGTTAAATTGTAATATCATTAATTAAAAAACAAAAGCATGCGTTCATATAATTTTATACAGTACCAAAAGTATTTCAGTATTCAGTACTATTTCAAACAATCCTTTTTCTGAGAATATGTGTAATACTCCAAATTCAATGGAAATAAAACGACCTGTCATTCCAACATTGAAATATGATTTTTCCAAATAACAATAAATTAAATATTGGCATAGCCTACCAAATATTTCTAAAAATATTTTTCATGTATACTGTACATAAATGAAAACCATGCATAATACTGTATGCACATGTATATAATAAGGTTTGTTTTCTAATACATTAAATGAAAATATTGTGACTATATGTTGCAAACGAATTATCACATAAAAATTGCTATAAAACTAAACCTTGCATATTTCATTTTGAAACTATTTCATCATAAGAAAAAAAACTTCCAATATTATACATATATATCCAAAATATACATCCCTGGTGAAGTTGCTTAAAATGAAAATATAATTCAAAGTGAAAGAAATTGTAAGTATATTTCTTATCAGCAACAGATGATTATCATAAATAAATTTCGTAACCGACTCTAGATCTGAACAGATAGTTTATGACAATGATGCTGGTTTGAACACTTTTGAACTAAGGGGTGTGTCCCTGCTATAAGTGTTTGCAATTGTCAGATGACCGTTTAGGCCCATGGGCCTCTTGTATAATATGAAACATTTTCTATCACTTGTAAATTAAGTATCAATGGAAAGAACAGATATTTTTCTACTGACCTACACATTTAATCAAGTCACAGGAGGTTGTAAACTAACTGTTGCCACCCATTTCTAAAAAATAACCAGTTTCCTGACATCTGTTTGAAAATGGCCATGCGTCGCGAGATCCTGCAAGAATTTCTTCTTGACCTATCTATTTTTTATCATGTGACGTTAGGCGGCGGCCATTTCAAACAGATGTCAGGAAACTGGTTATTTTTTAGAAATGGATGACGACAGGTTGAACCAAGGGTCTGCCACACCATAAAGAGACGATCACAAACATTAATTATTTAAGATTTGATCCTGGCGATTTGCCACACCCCTTACAGACTTCCCACCACAAAACACTACAATTGCTGGGCATAAAGATGGCATAATATTTAATATGAACCAATTTCAAATAAATTGCCTCTAAATGCTCTTTTGAATCAGAAAGAGTTCATTAAAGGCAATATTGTGGCAGATCCCACACTTGAAAAGTTTGTTATTTAGCTTACACATCTCTTTTGTTGCTGGAAGCCCGGGCCTCTTGTTTAATATGTAGGTTCTGCTGGTTCCAAGTTGTTCTATTTTCGGACTGATCCAAAAGAAAACAAATTCTCCTGCTACACTCTTTCTATTTATATATTAAAAGGACCTCTCAAATTTTATAGAACATAGATTAAATACATCTACTTGTAAAAGAAAAGTAAGGAAATGATCCAACAATTTAAGAACAATTAAAGATCGCCTATGGTTGGCACCAAGATCCCCCTGGGATCTTGTGTTGAGAGCAGTTGTAATTGTGTTCACTACTTACAATTGTTACCATCAACTATACCTTCTACAAAGTACACCTGTACTTACCAGTTATATAATTGACGTATAACCAGCGGGCAATCTGCCAGTGTGGGCTATCTGGAATTTATTTTACAAATGCATCAAAAATGGCTTAATTTACTGCCCATGTATCAACATAATGTGTAATCAATTTCCAAACTTATTGGGCTGCAATCATTGGAGCTACATTCAAAATTCCAAAGTCATAATTGTATTTATTTGTTCTTTCAGGGGATTCTGCTACTTCAACTCTATAGCCATTGCTGCCAAACAGTTGAGGGAAAAATGCAAACTAGAAAGGATTTTAATTGTTGACTGGGTATGTTAACTAAAGGATTTTAATGTTAACTGGTAATGTTTATTAAAGGATTGATTTATGTGTAAAGGCAAGCATTGGGTGTCTTTGACACCATCTCTGGTTTGTTGTTGACTGTTACTGTTTATTCAAGGATTTTAATTGTTGACTGGGTATATGGTAATTAAATGATTTTAATTGTTGACTAGGTATGGTAATTTAAGGATTTTAATTGTTGACTAGGTATGGTAATTTAAGGATTTTAATTGTTGACTAGGTATGGTAATTTAAGGATTTTAATTGTTGACTAGGTATGGTAATTTAAGGATTTTAATTGTTGACTAGGTATGGTAAGTTAAGGATTTTAATTGCTGACTGGGTACCAGGTATGTTTATTAAAAGGATTTTAATTGTTGACTGGATATGTCTAAGGATTTTTAGCTCACCTGACCAAAGGTATGCCATGGGGCGGCGTCCGGCGTCTGTCAACATTTTCTTCAAATCGCAACTAGTCAAAAAGTCCTGATTGGAATTTCACCAAATTTGGTCAAAAACATCTGTGGGGGAAAAGAACAGATGTTGCATAAATGGTGGCTCTGACCCCTGAGGGGTCAGAGGGGTGGGGCCAAATAGGGGAAATAGATGTAATTCCTTTAAATCACTACTAGTCATCAAGTTATTAATGAATTTTGATAAAATTTAGTCAGAAACATCCTTGAGGGAAGGGGAACAGATTGTGTATAAATGGCAACTAGGATTTTAGCGGTGGGGCCTAATAGGGGAAATAGGTAATTCCTTTAAATCGCTACTTGTCATAAAGTTATCAGTGGATTTTTACCAAATATGGTCAGAAACATCCTTGGGGGAAGGGGAACAAATTTTGCATAAATGATGACTCTGACCCCTCAAGGAGGCAGATGGGTGGGTCCTAGTCCGAAGGGTTCTGACTCTCTGACCCGCTAAATATTTTGACGACTGGCGGGATGCGAGAGTCAGAATTCCTCCTTAGTGAAAAAGTGGAAATTTTACAGACCCGTGCACAGGTCGCTGTTTAAGCTTTTTTATGATATGAAACATTTTCGATCACATGTAAATTAAGTATCGATGGAAAGAACAGATATTTTTCTACTAACCTACACATTTAATCAAGTCACAGGAGGTCGTAAACCAACTGTATCCACCCATTTCTAAAAAATAACCAGTTTCCTGACATCTGTTTGAAAATGGCTGCGCGTCGCGAAATCCCGCGAGAACTACGCTTGACCTATCTAATTTTTATCACGTGATGTAAGGCGGCGGCCATTTCCAAACAGATGTCGGGAAATTGGTTATTTTTTAGAAATGGATGACGACAGTTGGTTTACGACCTCCTGTGACTTGATTAAATGTGTAGGTTAGTGGAAAAATATCTGTTCTTTCCATTGATACTTAATTTACATGTGATCGAAAATGTTTCATATTATAAAACACGGCTTAAAAGGCGACCCGTGCACGGGTCGGTAAAATGTCCACTTTTTTACTAAGGAGGAATTCTGACTCTCGCACCCCGCCTGTCGTCAAAATATTTAGCGGGTCAGAGAGTCAGAACCCTTCGGACTAGGTGGGTCCCAATAGGGGAAATAGAAGTAATTCCTGTAAATAGCTACTGGTCATTAAATTATCAATCGATTTTGGCCAGATTTTAATTGTTGACTTGGTTTTTTAATCAAATGATTTTAATTGTTGTAAGGGTATGTTAATTACAGGATTTTAATTGTTGACTGGGTATGTTAGGTGAAGGATTTTAATTATTGTTAGGGTATATGTTAATTAAAGGATTTTAATTGTAGACTGGGTATGTTTATCATGCAGTGTATAATTAAAATATTGATATTTTGAAAATGAAAAGAAATGAATTTGAAATAATCATACTTAAGATCTTTTTGTTCATAAAACATTTTTGAAACATTTTTAATATAAAAAATAGCATATACTAGGGCATGCATTGTAATGATGAAACCACCGTCTCAGTGTTAGGGTAAATGTTCTCACCCTATTTCTGGTAAACCACCGACTCAGTGTTAGGGTAAATAGTCTGATCCTATCTCTGGTAAACCACCGACTCAGTGTTAGGGTAAATAGTCTGACCCTATCTCTGGTAAACCACTGACTCAGTGTCAGGGTAAACGGTCTGGCCCTATTTCTGGTAAACCACTGACTCAGTGTTAGGGTAAATGTTCTCACCCTATTTCTGGTAAACCACTGACTCAGTGTTAGGGTAAACGGTCTGGCCCTATCTCTGGTAAACCACCGACTCAGTGTTAGGGTAAACGGTCTGGACCTACTTCTGGTAAACCACTGACTCAGTGTTAGGGTAAATAGTCTGGCCCTATTTCTGGTAAACCACCGACTCAGTGTTAGGGTAAACGGTCTGGCCCTATTTCTGGTAAACCACTGACTCAGTGTTAGGGTAAACGGTCTGGCCCTATTTCTGGTAAACCACTGACTCAGTGTTAGGGTAAATAGTCTGGCCCTATCTCTGGTAAACCACCGACTCAGTGTTAGGGTAAACGGTCTGGACCTACTTCTGGTAAACCACTGACTCAGTGTTAGGGTAAATAGTCTGGCCCTATTTCTGGTAAACCACCGACTCAGTGTTAGGGTAAACGGTCTGGCCCTATTTCTGGTAAACCACTGACTCAGTGTTAGGGTAAACGGTCTGGCCCTATTTCTGGTAAACCACCGACTCAGTGTTAGGGTAAATAGTCTGGCCCTATTTCTGGTAAACCACTGACTCAGTGTTAGGGTAAATGTTCTCACCCTATTTCTGGTAAACCACCGACTCAGTGTTAGGGTAAATGTTCTCACCCTATTTCTGGTAAACCACCGACTCAGTGTAAGGGTAAATGTTCTCACCCTATTTCTGGTAAACCACCGACTCAGTGTAAGGGTAAATGTTCTCACCCTATTTCTGGTAAACCACCGACTCAGTGTAAGGGTAAATGTTCTCACCCTATTTCTGGTAAACCACCAACTCAGTGTAAGGGTAAATGTTCTCACCCTATTTCTGGTAAACCACAGACTCAGTGTTAGGGTAAACGGTCCGGACCTATTTCTGGTAAACCACCGACTCAGTGTTAGCTAGGGTAAATGTTCTCACCCTATTTCTGGTAAACCACCGACTAAGTGTTAGGGTAAACGGTCTGGCCCTATTTCTGGTAAACCACTGACTCAGTGTTAGGGTAAACGGTCTGGACCTATTTCTGGTAAACCACCGACTCAGTGTAAGGGTAAATGTTCTCACCCTATTTCTGGTAAACCACCGACTCAGTGTTAGGGTAAACGGTCTGGCCCTATTTCTGGTAAACCACCTACTCAGTGTTAGGGTAAATAGTCTGACCCTATCTCTGGTAAACCACTGACTCAGTGTCAGGGTAAACGGTCTGGCCCTATTTCTGGTAAACCACTGACTCAGTGTTAGGGTAAATGTTCTCACCCTATTTCTGGTAAACCACTGACTCAGTGTTAGGGTAAACGGTCTGGCCCTATTTCTGGTAAACCACTGACTCAGTGTTAGGGTAAATAGTCTGGCCCTATCTCTGGTAAACAACCGACTCAGTGTTAGGGTAAACGGTCTGGACCTACTTCTGGTAAACCACTGACTCAGTGTTAGGGTAAATAGTCTGGCCCTATTTCTGGTAAACCACCGACTCAGTGTTAGGGTAAACGGTCTGGCCCTATTTCTGGTAAACCACTGACTCAGTGTTAGGGTAAATGTTCTCACCCTATTTCTGGTAAACCACCGACTCAGTGTTAGGGTAAATGTTCTCACCCTATTTCTGGTAAACCACCGACTCAGTGTAAGGGTAAATGTTCTCACCCTATTTCTGGTAAACCACCGACTCAGTGTAAGGTTAAATGTTCTCACCCTATTTCTGGTAAACCACAGACTCAGTGTTAGGGTAAACGGTCTGACCCTATTTCTGGTAAACCACCGACTCAGTGTAAGGTTAAATGTTCTGACCCTATTTCTGGTAAACCACCGACTCAGTGTTAGGGTAAACGGTCTGGCCCTATTTCTGGTAAACCACCAACTCAGTGTAAGGGTAAATGTTCTCACCCTATTTCTGGTAAACCACAGACTCAGTGTTAGGGTAAACGGTCCGGACCTATTTCTGGTAAACCACCGACTCAGTGTTAGCTAGGGTAAATGTTCTCACCCTATTTCTGGTAAACCACCGACTAAGTGTTAGGGTAAACGGTCTGGCCCTATTTCTGGTAAACCACTGACTCAGTGTTAGGGTAAACGGTCTGGACCTATTTCTGGTAAACCACTGACTCAGTGTTAGGGTAAATGTTCTCACCCTATTTCTGGTAAACCACCGACTCAGTGTTAGGGTAAACGGTCTGGCCCTATTTCTGGTAAACCACCTACTCAGTGTTAGGGTAAATAGTCTGACCCTATCTCTGGTAAACCACTGACTCAGTGTTAGGGTAAATGTTCTCACCCTATCTCTGGTAAACCACTGACTCAGTGTTAGGGTAAACGGTCTGGCCCTATTTCTGGTAAACCACCTACTCAGTGTTAGGGTAAATAGTCTGACCCTATCTCTGGTAAACCACTGACTCAGTGTTAGGGTAAACGGTCTGGACCTATTTCTGGTAAACCACTGACTCAGTGTTAGGGTAAATGTTCTCACCCTATTTCTGGTAAACCAACGACTCAGTGTTAGGGTAAACGGTCTGGACCTATTTCTGGTAAACCACCTACTCAGTGTTAGGGTAAATAGTCTGACCCTATCTCTGGTAAACCACTGACTCAGTGTCAGGGTAAACGGTCTGGCCCTATTTCTGGTAAACCACTGACTCAGTATTAGGGTAAATGTTCTCACCCTATTTCTGGTAAACCACCGACTCAGTGTTAGGGTAAATGTTCTCACCCTATTTCTGGTAAACCACTGACTCAGTGTTAGCAGTGCTTCAGCGAGGTGCCATTCTCGCGAACATTCTTCTTTTGGCCCGTTTTTTAAAATATCATGGGCCTTTATTGGCACTTAAAATAAGTGCCCTACGCTAAATTTTAAATTACCTGAGCCAAAAATTAAAAGTTTTACACATAAAATATCCTTATCGTGAAGTTTTAACGGTATTTTGAATTGTTATTTCAATATTTTAGAAAAATTGTCTGAAATACATGCCTCGGCATCTTGTTATTACTTGAGGATAGCCATGTTGGTATGCATAGTAACCAAGCGTTTGATTGACCCAGACTACCGAATAATCTGTGTCATTTCCGGTAGTCATCTCTTCCTGTAAAAACGGCATGGTTTGAGCCTCCGAGATGCCTAAAAGAAAACGAATTCAAGATGTTCCTTGTAATACAACGCCCATTACAAACTCTTTTTCCGGTAGGCAAAATGTTAACATAGCGGATGAAAGTAACAAAATTACAGGTGATCAAGAAGCTTCAGAACAGAATGCACATGAACGTGACGATGACGGTACTACTGTTGATAATACATCTACGGTCAAGAAAATATGACCACAAATTCCAACCGAAATGGATGGACACTTACCACTGGTTAAGGTTTGAAAGAGACACATGTCAAATGTTTTGCAAAACGTGTGAACTTTCTTCAAAAAATAATGTTATGACCGACGGCAGCAAAAATTATTGTACCAGTACACTAGCACGGCATGCTGAATTATCCAATCACAAAGATGCTATACGAAACGATATTTTGAGACGATGTACCTGTAACATGCTCTTTGCTGTTTTATTAGCATACCAACTATGTATGTACACTGTAAGGTGTTATCTTGCATTTTAGTGATATAACTAATTAAAAGATACATCAACCATGATATACTTTTGGAATTATTTATTCATTTTATTACTATTTATTTTACCAACCACTTCAAAAATTGAATTGGCCCATATTTCCAAATCTGATGGGCCAACTGGTGCATATGCATGGATTTCTGGCTGAAGCACTGTGTTAGGGTAAACAGTCTGGCCCTATTTCTGGTAAACCACTGACTCAGTGTTAGGGTAAACGGTCTGGACCTATTTCTGGTAAACCACTGACTCAGTGTTAGCAGTGCTTCAGCCAGGCGCCATTCTCGCGAACATTCTTCTTTTGGCCCGTTTTTTAAAATATCATGGGCCTTTATTAGCGCTTAAAATAAGTGCCCTACGCTAAATTTTAAATTACCTGAGCCAAAAATTAAAAGTTTTACACATAAAATATCCTTATCGTGAAGTTTTAACTGGTAAACCACTGACTCAGTGTTAGGGTAAACGGTCTGGCCCTTTTTCTGGTAAACCACCGTCTCAGTGTTAGGGTAAATGGTCTGGCCCTATTTCTGGTAAACCACCGACTCAGTATTAGGGTAAACGGTCTGGCCCTATCTCTGGTAAACCACCGACTAAGTGTTCGGGTAAACGGTCTGACCCTATTTCTGGTAAACCACCGACTCAGTATTAGGGTAAATGGTCTGGCCCTATTTCTGGTAAACCACCGACTCAGTGTTAGGGTAAATGTTCTCACCCTATTTCTGGTAAACCACTGACTCAGTGTTAGGGTAAACGGTCTGGCCCTATTTCTGGTAAACCACTGACTCAGTGTTAGGGTAAACGGTCTGGCCCTTTTTCTGGTAAACCACTGACTCAGTGTTAGGGTAAACAGTCTGGCCCTATTTCTGGTAAACCACTGACTCAGTGTTAGGGTAAACGGTCTGGCCCTTTTTCTGGTAAACCACTGACTCAGTGTTAGGGTAAACGGTCTGGCCCTTTTTCTGGTCAACCACCGTCTCAGTGTTAGGGTAAATGGTCTGGCCCTATTTCTGGTAAACCACTGACTCAGTATTAGGGTAAATGGTCTGGCCCTATCTCAGGTAAACCACCGACTAAGTGTTAGTTAACAAGATTGTACTCTGACAATATTTTGATTTTGTTATTACAGGATGTTCACTCTGACAATATTTTGATTTTGTTATTACAGGATGTTCATCATGGAAACTCAACCCAGCAGATGTTTTACAGTGATCCAAATGTGTTGTATATTTCAATGCATCGTCACGACAATGGCAATTTCTTCCCAGGCACTGGCTCCCCAGGAGAATGTGGGGAGGGTAAGGGATTAGGGTTCAATGTCAATATTGCCTTTGGAGGAGGTCTGAACCCACCGTTAAAAGATGCTGAGTATCTATCAGCATTTAGGTGAGTATAATCTGTCAAGTTGTTTTTCTCAACTGGAAACAAAATGACTATTTTTCATATATATCTGAAATTGTCATTATTTCCAATGATATAAACTAACACAAATACAAAAATAAAACTAATTGGGTATAGAGAGAGTTTTGACAAAAAGAGGGACCTAAGCAGAAGATGTTTAAAATCCTCAGAGAGTGGGGACCAATAGAGGGAACATAGCATTAAATGTTTAAAATCCTCAGGCAGAGAGTGGGGACCAATAGATGGAACATAGCAGTAGATGTTTAAAATCCTCCGATAGAGAGTGGGGACCAATAGAGGGAACATAGCATTAAATGTTTAAAATCCTCAGACAGAGAGTGGGGACCAATAGAGGGAACATAGCATTAAATGTTTAAAATCCTCAGACAGAGAGTGGGGACCAATGGAGGGAACACAGCAGTAGATGTTTAAAATCCTCAGACAGAGAGTGGGGACCAATAGATGGAACATAGCATTAAATGTTTAAAATCCTCAGACAGAGAGTGGGGACCAATAGAGGGAACATAGCATTAAATGTTTAAAATCCTCAGACAGAGAAGGGGGACCAATGGAGGGAACACAGCATTAAATGTTTAAAATCCTCAGACAGAGAGTGGGGACCAATAGATGGAACATAGCATTAAATGTTTAAAATCCTCAGACAGAGAGTGGGGACCAATAGAGGGAACATAGCATTAAATGTTTAAAATCCTCAGACAGAGAAGGGGGTCCAATAGAGGGAACATAGCATTAGATGTTTAAAATCCTCAGGCAGAGAGTGGGGACCAATAGAGGGAACATAGCAGTAGATGTTTAAAATCCTCAGGCAGAGAGTGGGGACCAATAGAGGGAACATAGCATTATATATAGATGTTTAAAATCCTCAGACAGAGAGTGGGGACCAATAGAGGGAACATAGCAGTAGATGTTTAAAATCCTCAGGCAGAGAGTGGGGACCAATAGAGGGAACATAGCATTATATATAGATGTTTAAAATCCTCAGACAGAGAGGGGGGACCAATAGAGGGAACAAAGCAGTAGATATTTAAAATTCTCAGAGAGTGGGGACCAATAGATGAAACATAGCTGTAGATGTTTAAAATCCTCAGACAGAGAGTGGGGACCAATAGAGGGAACATAGCAGTAAATGTTTAAAATCCTCAGAGAGTGGGGACCAATAGATGAAACATAGCTGTAGATGTTTAAAATCCTCAGACAGAGAGTGGGGACCAAAAAAGGGAACATAGCAGTAGATGTTTAAAATCCTCAGACAGAGAGTGGGGACCAATAGAGGGAACATAGCTGTAGATGTTTAAAATTCTCAGACAGAGAAGGGGGTCCAATAGAGGGAACATAGCATTAAATATTTAAAATCCTCAGACAGAGAGTGGGGACCAATAGAGGGAACATAGCATTAAATGTTTAAAATCCTCAGACAGAGAGTGGGGACCAATAGATGGAACATAGCAGTAGATGTTTAAAATCCTCCGATAGAGAGTGGGGACCAATAGAGGGAACATAGCTGTAGATGTTTAAAATCCTCCGATAGAGAGTGGGGACCAATAGAGGGAACATAGCTGTAGATGTTTAAAATCCTCAGACAGAGAGTGGGGACCAATAGAGGGAACAAAGCATTAAATGTTTAAAATCCTCAGGCAGAGAGTGGGGATCAATAGAGGGAACATCGCTGTAGATGTTTAAAATCCTCCGATAGAGAGTGGGGACCAATAGAGGGAACATAGCTGTAGATGTTTAAAATCCTCAGACAGAGAGTGGGGACCAATAGAGGGAACATAGCTGTAGATGTTTAAAATCCTCAGACAGAGAGTGGGGACCAATAGAGGGAACATAGCTGTAGATGTTTAAAATCCTCAGACAGAGAGTGGGGACCAATAGAGGGAACATAGCTGTAGATGTTTAAAATCCTCAGGCAGAGTGGGGACCAATAGAGGGAACATAGCTGTAGATGTTTAAAATCCTCAGAGAGTTGGGACCAATAGAGGGAACAAAGCATTAGATGTTTAAAATCCTCAGACAGAGAGTGGGGACCAATAGATGGAACATAGCATTAGATGTTTAAAATCCTAAGGCAGAGAGTGGGGACCAATAGAGGGAACATAGCATTAGATGTTTAAAATTCTCGAGCAGAGAGTGGGGATCAATAGAGGGAACAAAGCATTAGATGTTTAAAATTCTCGAGCAGAGAGACGGGACCAATAGAGGGAACATAGCATTAAATGTTTAAAATCCTCAGACAGAGAGTGGGGACCAATAGAGGGAACAAAGCATTAAATGTTTAAAATCCTCAGACAGAGAGTGGGGATCAATAGAGGGAACATAGCAGTAGATGTTTAAAATCCTCAGGCAGAGTGGGGACCAATAGAGGGAACATAGCTGTAGATGTTTAAAATCCGGGCAGAGAGTGGGGACCAATAGAGGGAACAAAGCTGTAGATGTTTAAAATCCTCAGCCAGAGAGTGGGGACCAATAGATGGAACATAGCAGTAGATGTTTAAAATCCTCAGGCAGAGTGGGGACCAATAGAGGGAACAAAACATTAAATGTTTAAAATCCTCAGACAGAGAGTGGGGATCAATAGAGGGAACATAGCAGTAGATGTTTAAAATCCTCAGGCAGAGTGGGGACCAATAGAGGGAACATAGCTGTAGATGTTTAAAATCCTCCGATAGAGAGTGGGGACCAATAGAGGGAACATAGCAGTAGATGTTTAAAATCCTCAGGCAGAGTGGGGACCAATAGAGGGAACATAGCAGTAGATGTTTAAAATCCTCAGACAGAGAGTGGGGACCAATAGAGGGAACAAAGCATTAAATGTTTAAAATCCTCAGACAGAGAGTGGGGATCAATAGAGGGAACATAGCAGTAGATGTTTAAAATCCTCAGGCAGAGTGGGGACCAATAGAGGGAACATAGCTGTAGATGTTTAAAATCCGGGCAGAGAGTGGGGACCAATAGAGGGAACAAAGCTGTAGATGTTTAAAATCCTCAGACAGAGAGTGGGGACCAATAGAGGGAACATAGCAGTAGATGTTTAAAATCCTCCGATAGAGAGTGGGGACCAATAGAGGGAACAAAGCTGTAGATGTTTAAAATCCTCAGACAGAGAGTGGGGACCAATAGATGGAACATAGCAGTAGATGTTTAAAATCCTCAGCCAGAGAGTGGGGACCAATAGAGGGAACATAGCAGTAGATGTTTAAAATCCTCCGATAGAGAGTGGGGACCAATAGAGGGAACATAGCAGTAGATGTTTAAAATCCTCAGGCAGAGTGGGGACCAATAGAGGGAACATAGCAGTAGATGTTTAAAATCCGGGCAGAGAGTGGGGACCAACAGAGGGAACATAGCAGTAGATGTTTAAAATCCTCAGGCAGAGTGGGGACCAATAGAGGGAACATAGCTGTAGATGTTTAAAATCCGGGCAGAGAGTGGGGACCAATAGATGGAACATAGCAGTAGATGTTTAAAATCCTCCGATAGAGAGTGGGGACCAATAGAGGGAACATAGCAGTAGATGTTTAAAATCCTCCGATAGAGAGTGGGGACCAATAGAGGGAACATAGCTGTAGATGTTTAAAATCCGGGCAGAGAGTGGGGACCAATAGAGGGAACATAGCTGTAGGTATTTAAAATCCTCAGACAGAGAGTGGGGACCAATAGAGGGAACATAGCTGTAGATGTTAAAATCCTCCGATAGAGAGTGGGGACCAATAGAGGGAACATAGCATTAGATGTTTAAAATCCGGGCAGATAGATGGGACCAATAGAGGGAACATAGCTGTAGATGTTAAAATCCTCCGATAGAGAGTGGGGACCAATAGAGGGAACATAGCATTAGATGTTTAAAATCCGGGCAGAGAGTGGGGACCAATAGAGGGAACAAAGCTGTAGATGTTTAAAATCCTCAGCCAGAGAGTGGGGACCAATAGATGGAACATAGCAGTAGATGTTTAAAATCCTCAGGCAGAGTGGGGACCAATAGAGGGAACAAAACATTAAATGTTTAAAATCCTCAGACAGAGAGTGGGGATCAATAGAGGGAACATAGCAGTAGATGTTTAAAATCCTCAGGCAGAGTGGGGACCAATAGAGGGAACATAGCTGTAGATGTTTAAAATCCTCCGATAGAGAGTGGGGACCAATAGAGGGAACATAGCAGTAGATGTTTAAAATCCTCAGGCAGAGTGGGGACCAATAGAGGGAACATAGCAGTAGATGTTTAAAATCCTCAGACAGAGAGTGGGGACCAATAGAGGGAACAAAGCATTAAATGTTTAAAATCCTCAGACAGAGAGTGGGGATCAATAGAGGGAACATAGCAGTAGATGTTTAAAATCCTCAGGCAGAGTGGGGACCAATAGAGGGAACATAGCTGTAGATGTTTAAAATCCGGGCAGAGAGTGGGGACCAATAGAGGGAACAAAGCTGTAGATGTTTAAAATCCTCAGACAGAGAGTGGGGACCAATAGAGGGAACATAGCAGTAGATGTTTAAAATCCTCCGATAGAGAGTGGGGACCAATAGAGGGAACAAAGCTGTAGATGTTTAAAATCCTCAGACAGAGAGTGGGGACCAATAGATGGAACATAGCAGTAGATGTTTAAAATCCTCAGCCAGAGAGTGGGGACCAATAGAGGGAACATAGCAGTAGATGTTTAAAATCCTCCGATAGAGAGTGGGGACCAATAGAGGGAACATAGCAGTAGATGTTTAAAATCCTCAGGCAGAGTGGGGACCAATAGAGGGAACATAGCAGTAGATGTTTAAAATCCGGGCAGAGAGTGGGGACCAATAGAGGGAACATAGCAGTAGATGTTTAAAATCCTCAGGCAGAGTGGGGACCAATAGAGGGAACATAGCTGTAGATGTTTAAAATCCGGGCAGAGAGTGGGGACCAATAGATGGAACATAGCAGTAGATGTTTAAAATCCTCCGATAGAGAGTGGGGACCAATAGAGGGAACATAGCAGTAGATGTTTAAAATCCTCCGATAGAGAGTGGGGACCAATAGAGGGAACATAGCTGTAGATGTTTAAAATCCGGGCAGAGAGTGGGGACCAATAGAGGGAACATAGCTGTAGGTATTTAAAATCCTCAGACAGAGAGTGGGGACCAATAGAGGGAACATAGCTGTAGATGTTAAAATCCTCCGATAGAGAGTGGGGACCAATAGAGGGAACATAGCATTAGATGTTTAAAATCCGGGCAGATAGATGGGACCAATAGAGGGAACATAGCTGTAGATGTTAAAATCCTCCGATAGAGAGTGGGGACCAATAGAGGGAACATAGCATTAGATGTTTAAAATCCGGGCAGAGAGTGGGGACCAATAGAGGGAACATAGCATTAGATGTTTAAAATCCTTCGATAGAGAGTGGGGACCAATAGAGGGAACATAGCATTAGATGTTTAAAATCCTCAGACAGAGACAATTTAACCGTGACCTTTAATTGACATGATGACCTTGACATATTGGTCAGCTAACTCCTTGTTTAATTCCAACAGACTTTGCTTTGTAATGTCATAGCAAAATGTTCATCATTGAAGAGATATAAAATTTGACCTTGACCTTTGACCTAATGACCATGACATCCAATCAGTTGTTTCCTTGTTTAATTATAACTAACTTTGCTTCACAATGTCATAACAAAATTATCATCAGTGAAAAGATGTAAAGTTTGACTTTGACCTTTGACCTGGTGACCTTGACTTTTTGGTCAGCTAACTCCTTGTTTAATTCCAACCAACTTTGCTTCATAATGTCATCACAAAATGTTCATCAGTACAAGAGACCCAAGGGCACAGCTGGGTCTAAATAGAAGATTGTTGAAAATTCACCCTTTTGAGCCTGTCCACACAGCCACTGTTTATTTCAAACTGGAAATGAACAAAATATCCAAAATTGTCATTCTCCTACATAAACTATAGTAAATTTCACACCCTCCCCAGGGGGAATCTGAAGTCTAGGGGACCTGAAATTCACAATTTTGAAAAAGCACCTTGTGACCATTGTATTGGTGAGTAGTATTTAATTCCAGCATATCTGGGTGTAGAGAAGATTGTTGAAATTTTAGCCAATTTGACCCTTTTGAGCCCCTCCCCACTGTCCCGGAGTTGGTCTAGAGTCAAAATTTCCCCAGTATCAAACCTGTATGTCCTGGCTATTATTCTAAACAAGTTTCAATTATCTCCAACTGAAAATGAACAAAATATATCCAAAAGTGTCATTTACCAATATAAACTATAGTAACTTTATCCCATCCCCAGTGGGTTTGATTCTGGCATATCTGGGTCTGGAGAAGAAGATTTTTGAAATGTTTACTAATTTGGCCCCTCCCTCAGACCCCTAGGGGGTTAGGACCATATAAGTAACGATTTTGGTGCATCTTTGGGCAGGGAAGGTTCCTGTCAAATTTCATTCATATCGGTTCAGGGGGTTTTGAGAAGAAGTTGAAAATGTAAATTGTTTAGGACCGATGGACAACGCACAATGACAGACAAAAGATGATTAGAATAGGTCACTTGAGACTTTGTCTCAGGTGCCCTAAAAATATGCAAACAATTTCTCCTCAGTAACCAAGATGCTCAGGGTACTGATGGTTGGGCCAGTAGCATGCTGGGATGAAGGGCTATCAGATTTGTTAGAATGAATTACCTTGACCCGGGGGCCACTTGTAAGTTCATAGAGGTCAAATGTCTTAAATATCTTCAAACAACTTCTTCTCAATAACAATGAAGCCCAGAGTCGTGGGAACCTGTATCATGCAGGGATTAAAGACTATAAAATCAGATTTTCAACTTGATTGACTTTTAAGTTTTCATATGTTTAAATTCTTTAATAGATTCTTTTCAATGGAACACTTAAATTTTGCTTTAGACAGTATTTTAGTCCCCTCTTACAGTTAACGTGCAAGAGTTTAAAAGCAAGTGAGCGATTCAGGCATATTGGGCCTCTTGTACTGATTATATACTATGTCTGTATCAGTGTGAAATTCATTGTTGTTTAAATTCTACTATGTTTTCTCTCAGATCTTTAGTAATGCCTATTGCTAAGGAGTTCCGACCAGACATGGTGTTGGTGTCATCAGGATTTGATGCAGCTTTGGGACATGCAGCTCCACTTGGCGGTTATGAAGTATCAGCTTCATGTATGTAAACCTCCTCAAACCAGTGTGTCTACTTCGTAACCGTCGACATCTTTCTTAATGCAGTCAATCTTCAGAAGATTTCTTTTTAACATACAGTATCTATATGATGAGTGGTAATTTAACTTGTGTATACTGGTACGACACATGTAATAGATTATGGTATGGATTGATGTTGGTATGGAGAGTGATGTTGGTATGGAGAGTGATGTTGGTATGGAGAGTGATGTTGGTATGGAGAGTGATATTGGTATGGAGAGTGATGTTGGTATGGAGAGTGATGTTGGTATGGATTGATGTTGGTATGGAGAGTGATATTGGTATGGAGAGTGATATTGGTATGGAGAGTGATGTTGGTATGGAGAGTGATGTTGGTATGGATTGATGTTGGTATGGAGTGATGTTGGTATGGAGAGTGATGTTGGTATGGAGAGTGATATTGGTATGGAGTGATATTAGTATGGAGTGATGTTGGTATGGAGAGTGATGTTGGTATGGAGAGTGATATTGGTATGGATTGATGTTGGTATGGAGAGTGATGTTGGTATGGAGAGTGATATTGGTATGGATTGATGTTGGTATGGAGAGTGATGTTGGTATGGAGTGATGTTGGTATGGATTGATGTTGGTATGGAGTGATGTTGGTATGGAGTGATGTTGGTATGGAGAGTGATATTGGTATGGAGATTGATGTTGGTATGGATTGATGTTGGTATGGAGAGTGATATTGGTATGGAGATTGATGTTGGTATGGATTGATGTTGGTATTGAGAGTGATATTGGTTTGGAGAGTGATGTTGGTATGGAGAGTGATGTTGGTATGGAGAGTGATGTTGGTATGGAGAGTGATGTTGGTATGGAGTGATGTTGGTATGGAGTGATGTTGGTATGGAGTGATGTTGGTATGGAGAGTGATGTTGGTATGGAGAGTGATGTTGGTATGGAGAGTGATGTTGGTATGGAGAGTGATGTTGGTATGGAGCGATGTTGGTATGGAGAGTGATGTTGGTATGGAGAGTGATGTTGGTATGGAGAGTGATGTTGGTATGGAGAGTGATGTTGGTATGGAGAGTGATGTTGGTATGGAGAGTGATGTTGGTATGGAGTGATGTTGGTATGGAGTGATGTTGGTATTGAGAGTGAGATGTTGGTATGGAGAGTGAGATGTTGGTATGGAGAGTGAGATGTTAGTATGGAGAGTGAGATGTTGGTATGGAGAGTGATGTTGGTATGGAGAGTGATATTGGTATGGAGAGTGATATTGGTATGGAGAGTGATGTTGGTATGGAGAGTGATGTTGGTATGGAGAGTGATATTGGTATGGAGAGTGATATTGGTATGGAGAGTGATGTTGGTATGGAGAGTGATGTTGGTATGGAGAGTGATGTTGGTATGGAGAGTGAGATGTTGGTATGGAGAGTGAGATGTTGGTATGGAGAGTGATGTTGGTATGGAGAGTGATATTGGTATGGAGAGTGATGTTGGTATGGAGAGTGATATTGGTATGGAGAGTGATATTGGTATGGAGAGTGATGTTGGTATGGAGAGTGATGTTGGTATGGAGAGTGATATTGGTATGGAGAGTGATATTGGTATGGAGAGTGATGTTGGTATGGAGTGATATTGGTATTGAGAGTGATGTTGGTATGGAGAGTGATGTTGGTATGGAGAGTGATGTTGGTATGGAGAGTGATATTGGTATGGAGAGTGATGTTGGTATGGAGTGATGTTGGTATGGAGAGTGATGTTGGTATGGAGAGTGATATTGGTATGGAGAGTGATGTTGGTATGGAGAGTGATGTTGGTATGGAGTGATATTGGTATGGAGAGTGATATTGGTATGGAGAGTGATGTTGGTATGGAGAGTGATATTGGTATGGAGTGATATTGGTATGGAGTGATGTTGGTATGGAGTGATGTTGGTATGGATTGATGTTGGTATGGATTGATGTTGGTATGGATTGATGTTGGTATGGAGAGTGATGTTGGTATGGAGAGTGATGTTGGTATGGAGAGTGATGTTGGTATGGAGAGTGAGATGTTGGTATGGATTGATGTTGGTATGGAGAGTGATGTTGGTATGGAGAGTGATGTAGGTATGGAGAGTGATGTTGGTATGGAGAGTGATGTTGGTATGGAGAGTGATGTTGGTATGGAGAGTGATGTTGGTATGGAGAGTGATGTTGGTATAGAGTGATGTTGGTGTGGATTGATGTTGGTATGGAGAGTGATGTTGGTATGGAGAGTGATATTGGTATGGAGAGTGATGTTGGTATGGAGAGTGATATTGGTATGGAGAGTGATGTTGGTATGGAGAGTGATGTTGGTATGGAGAGTGATGTTGGTATGGAGAGTGATATTGGTATGGAGAGTGATGTTGGTATGGAGAGTGATGTTGGTATGGAGAGTGATGTTGGTATGGATTGATGTTGGTATGGAGAGTGATATTGGTATGGAGAGTGATGTTGGTATGGAGAGTGATGTTGGTATGGAGAGTGTTGTTGGTATGGATTGATGTTGGTATGGAGAGTGATATTGGTATCGAGAGTGATGTTGGTATGGAGAGTGATGTTGGTATGGAGAGTGATGTTGGTATGGATTGATGTTGGTATGGAGAGTGATATTGGTATGGAGATTGATGTTGGTATGGATTGATGTTGGTATGGAGAGTGATATTGGTATGGAGATTGATGTTGGTATGGAGAGTGATATTGGTATGGAGAGTGATGTTGGTATGGAGAGTGATGTTGGTATGGAGAGTGATGTTGGTATGGAGAGTGAGATGTTGATATGGAGAGTGATGTTGGTATGGAGAGTGATATTGGTATGGAGAGTGATGTTGGTATGGAGAGTGATGTTGGTATGGAGAGTGATGTTGGTATGGAGAGTGATGTTGGTATGGAGAGTGATGTTGGTATGGAGAGTGAGATGTTGGTATGGAGAGTGATGTTGGTATGGAGAGTGATGTTGGTATGGAGAGTGATGTTGGTATGGAGAGTGAGATGTTGGTATGGAGAGTGAGATGTTGGTATGGAGAGTGATGTTGGTATGGAGAGTGATGTAGGTATGGAGAGTGATGTTGGTATGGAGGGTGAGATGTTGGTATGGAGTGATGTTGGTATGGAGAGTGATGTTGGTATGGAGAGTGATGTTGGTATGGAGAGTGATGTTGGTATGGAGAGTGATGTTGGTATGGAGTGATGTTGGTATGGAGAGTGAGATGTTGGTATGGAGAGTGATGTTGGTATGGAGTGATGTTGGTATGGAGAGTGATGTTGGTATGGAGAGTGATGTTGGTATGGAGAGTGATGTTGGTATGGAGAGTGAGATGTTGGTATGGAGTGATGTTGGTATGGAGAGTGATATTGGTATGGAGAGTGATGTTGGTATGGAGAGTGATATTGGTATGGAGAGTGATGTTGGTATGGAGAGTGATGTTGGTATGGAGAGTGATGTTGGTATGGAGAGTGATGTTGGTATGGAGAGTGAGATGTTGGTATGGATTGATGTTGGTATGGAGAGTGATATTGGTATGGAGATTGATGTTGGTATGGAGAGTGATATTGGTATGGAGAGTGATATTGGTATGGAGAGTGATGTTGGTATGGAGAGTGATGTTGGTATGGAGAGTGATGTTGGTATGGAGAGTGATGTTGGTATGGAGAGTGATGTTGGTATGGAGAGTGATGTTGGTATGGAGAGTGAGATGTTGGTATGGATTGATGTTGGTATGGAGAGTGATGTTGGTATGGAGAGTGAGATGTTGGTATGGAGTGATGTTGGTATGGAGAGTGATGTTGGTATGGATTGATGTTGGTATGGAGAGTGATATTGGTATGGAGAGTGATGTTGGTATGGAGAGTGATGTTGGTATGGAGAGTGATATTGGTATGGAGAGTGATGTTGGTATGGAGAGTGATGTTGGTATGGAGAGTGATGTTGGTATGGAGAGTGAGATGTTGGTATGGAGAGTGAGATGTTGGTATGGAGAGTGATGTTGGTATGGAGAGTGATGTTGGTATGGAGAGTGATGTTGGTATGGAGAGTGATATTGGTATGGAGAGTGATGTTGGTATGGAGAGTGATGTTGGTATGGAGAGTGATGTTGGTATGGAGAGTGATGTTGGTATGGAGAGTGATGTTGGTATGGAGAGTGAGATGTTGGTATGGAGAGTGATGTTGGTATGGAGAGTGATATTGGTATGGAGAGTGATGTTGGTATGGAGAGTGATGTTGGTATGGAGAGTGAGATGTTGGTATGGAGAGTGATGTTGGTATGGAGAGTGATGTTGGTATGGAGAGTGATATTGGTATGGAGAGTGATGTTGGTATGGAGAGTGATATTGGTATGGAGAGTGATGTTGGTATGGAGAGTGATATTGGTATGGAGAGTGATGTTGGTATGGAGAGTGATATTGGTATGGAGAGTGATGTTGGTATGGAGAGTGAGATGTTGGTATGGAGAGTGATATTGGTATGGAGAGTGATGTTGGTATGGAGAGTGAGATGTTGGTATGGAGAGTGAGATGTTGGTATGGAGAGTGATGTTGGTATGGAGAGTGATGTTGGTATGGAGAGTGATGTTGGTATGGAGAGTGATATTGGTATGGAGAGTGATGTTGGTATGGAGAGTGATGTTGGTATGGAGAGTGAGATGTTGGTATGGAGAGTGAGATGTTGGTATGGAGAGTGAGATGTTGGTATGGAGAGTGAGATGTTGGTATGGAGAGTGATGTTGGTATGGAGTGATGTTGGACTACTGGTACTTAGTGACACGTGTGATAGATAATGGTATGTAATGATGTTGAAGACAGATAGCTTATATATAGCTGATAATTATATAGTAATCAGATCATCCGTTCGTACAGTCCTCTGTCTGTCAATCTGTCCGTTTTAACCCACCTGGGCCAAAACGCCTAGTGCTATGATATTTTGCTGGTAGCTTCCTTTGAAGGAGCATATAAAAGTTTTTGAATAAAAATGACCTTGACTCATATTCAAAGTCATGTTAATCAAAGTCAAAACACTTGAATGCCCTCTTCTGAAATACATGTACTGGCTACAGATATGATAATTGCTTGGAAGAAGTTCAACAAGTTTGTGAATAAAAGTGACTTTGACTTACTTTCAAGGACACAGTGTCAAATTTGAATCACTTGCAGTCGTAGGTTTTATTGCACTTGAAGGTGACAGGAAAACGATGCAGGCTATTTTTTGGGTTGTTCTGAAATCCAATATGGCTGCCATCTTGAAAACACATTTTAAAGTTCTTCTCAAGTTCCATTGGTGCCATTTAGCTGAAAATTTTCAAATAGATTTAGCCTTGTTGAAGTTGTGATATGATCACAATTATGGTTTCCCTAGACAACACCTATTTTAAACTTTTTCTCAAGTTCCACAAATGGGAATTGAGCTGAAAATTGCCGTAAATGATCCATAGATGGTCCTGACCAAGCATAATTATTTTCTGGGCTGGACCAAATTCCAATAAGGCCATGCACCTGTCTAATATTTAAAAACCATATTTTGAACTTTTTGTCAGTTTCCAACCCTACGATTGAGCAAAATGATCCTGAGATAGTCTTGATCAAATTTTGTCTGAAGGATGAAAGGGAGCTAATGCCATACATCCATTTGTCTGTCGTCGGTCAACAATTTTTTGAACAACTTTTTCTCCATAACCAATGATTGGAAATCAACCTTATTTGGCAGGAAGCATCCCTAGGTGGTGCTCATGATTCAAAATTGAATGGTAGCACTGACCACCCCCCCCCCCCCCCCCCCAGGGCTAACAAGGATTATTTTGCTAAATTGTTTTAAGTGACTTAATTCTTCTCTGAAACAAGGCAACGGATACCAGCTATATTTCACTGAGAGCATCCCTAGGTAGTAGGGATTCAAAAATGTACTCATTGTTTGGCTAAACACTGTAAGTATAATGTACACACTACAAGGGGCTGTAACTGTAAGTATAATGTACACACTACAAGGGGCTGTCACTATAAGTATAATGTACACACTACAAGGGGCTGTTACTATAAGTTTGATGTACACACTGCAAGGGGCTGTCACTGTAAGTATGATGTACACACTACAAAGGGCTGTCACTGTAAGTATAATGTACACAATACAAGGGGCTGTCACTGTAAGTTTGATGTACACACTGCAAGGGGCTGTCACTGTAAGTATAATGTACACACTACAAAGGGCTGTCACTGTAAGTATAATGTACACAATACAAGGGTCTGACACTGTAAATACTATGTACACACTACAAGGGGCTGTCACTGTAAGTACAATGTACACACTACAATGGGCTGGCACTGTAAGTACAATGTACACACTACAAGGGGCTGTCACTGTAAGTACAATGTACACACTACAAGGGGCTGTCACTGTAAGTATAATGTACACACTACAAGGGGCTGTCACTGTAAGTACAATGTACATACTACAAGGGGCTGTCACTGTAAGTACAATGTACACACTACAAGGGGCTGTCACTGTAAGTACAATGTATATATAATATTTGGCTAGGAGAGGACAATTATAACCAAAGCCTGTTGTCCAATCCTTTTGATACTTAATTACAATTTACTGAAATCATTTGAAACATGTAAAAGAGTGCTATAAGATGACCTCAAACAAATGACCTTGACCCACTTCAAAGGTCAGAGGGGTCAAATAGATAAAACTATTTGGTCTTAGTCTCTTTTTTTGTATGTTGGTGTGGATGTAAGTGTAGTGTAGTGTGTAGTGTAGTGTGTAGTGTAGTGTGTAGTGTAGTGTGTAGTGTAGTGTGTAAGATAGTATGTTGGTGTGGATGTAAGTGTAGTGTAGTGTGTAATGTAGTGTGTAGTGTAGTGTGTAGTGTAGTGTGTAAGATAGTATGTTGGTGTGGATGTAAGTGTAGTGTAGTGTGTAATGTAGTGTGTAAGATAGTATGTTGGTGAGGATGTAAGTGTAGTGTAGTGTGTAGTGTAGTGTGTAAGATAGTATGTTGGTGTGGATGTAAGTGTAGTGTGTAAGATAGTATGTTGGTGTGGATGTAAGTGTAGTGTAGTGTGTAGTGTAGTGTGTAAGATAGTATGTTGGTGTGGATGTAAGTGTAGTGTAGTGTGTAAGATAGTATGTTGGTGTGGATGTAAGTGTAGTGTAGTGTGTAGTGTAGTGTGTAAGATAGTATGTTGGTGTGGATGTAAGTGTAGTGTAGTGTAGTGTGTAAGATAGTATGTTGGTGTTGATTTAAGTGTAGTGTAGTGTGTAAGATAGTATGTTGGTGTGGATGTAAGTGTAGTGTAGTGTGTAGTGTAGTGTGTAAGATAGTATGTTGATGTGGATGTAAGTGTAGTGTAGTGTAGTGTGTAAGATAGTATGTTGATGTGGATGTAAGTGTAGTGTAGATAGTATGTTGGTGTGGATGTAAGTGTAGTGTGTAAGATAGTATGTTGGTGTTGATGTTAGTGTAGTGTGTAGTGTAGTGTGTAAGATAGTATGTTGGTGTGGATGTAAGTGTAGTGTAGTGTGTAGTGTAGTGTGTAAGATAGTATGTTGGTGTGAATGTAAGTGTAGTGTAGTGTGTAAGATAGTATGTTGGTGTGGATGTAAGTGTAGTGTAGTGTGTAAGATAGTATGTTGGTGTGGATGTAAGTGTAGTGTAGTGTGTAGTGTAGTGTGTAAGATAGTATGTTGGTGTGGATGTAAGTGTAGTGTAGTGTGTAGTGTAGTGTGTAAGATAGTATGTTGGTGTGTATGTAAGTGTAGTGTGTAAGATAGCATGTTGGTGTGGATGTAAGTGTAATGTAGTGTGTAGTGTAGTGTGTAAGATAGTATGTTGGTGTGGATGTAAGTGTAGTGTGTAAGATAGCATGTTGGTGTGGATGTAAGTGTAATGTAGTGTGTAGTGTAGTGTGTAAGATAGTATGTTGGTGTGGATGTAAGTGTAGTGTACTGTGTAAGATAGTATGTTGATGTGGATGTAAGTGTAATGTAGTGTGTAGTGTAGTTTGTAAGATAGTATGTTGGTGTGGATGTAAGTGTAATGTAGTGTGTAGTGTAGTGTGTAAGATAGTACGTTGGTGTGGATGTAAGTGTAGTTTAGTGTGTAAGATAGTATGTTGGTGTGGATGTAAGTGTAATGTAGTGTGTAGTGTAGTGTGTAAGATAGTATGTTGGTGTGGATGTAAGTGTAGTGTAGTGTGTAAGATAGTATGTTGGTGTGGATGTAAGTGTAGTGTACTGTGTAAGATAGTACGTTGGTGTGGATGTAAGTGTAATGTAGTGTGTAGTGTAGTGTGTAAGATAGTATGTTGGTGTGGATGTAAGTGTAGTGTACTGTGTAAGATAGTACGTTGGTGTGGATGTAAGTGTAATGTAGTGTGTAGTGTAGTGTGTAAGATAGTATGTTGGTGTTGATGTAAGTGTAGTGTAGTGTTTAAGATAGTATGTTGGTGTTGATGTAAGTGTAGTGTAGTGTGTAAGATAGTATGTTGATGTGGATGTAAGTGTAGTGTAGTGTGTAGTGTAGTGTGTAAGATAGTACGTTGGTGTGGATGTAAGTGTAGTGTAGTGTAGTGTAGTGTAGTGTGTAAGATAGTATGTTGGTGTGGATGTAAGTGTAGTGTAGTGTGTAAGATAGTATGTTGGTGTTGATGTTAGTGTAGTGTGTAGTGTAGTGTGTAAGATAGTATGTTGGTGTGGATGTAAGTGTAGTGTAGTGTGTAGTGTAGTGTGTAAGATAGTATGTTGGTGTGGATGTAAGTGTAATGTAGTGTGTAGTGTAGTGTGTAAGATAGTATGTTGGTGTTGATGCAAGTGTAGTGTAGTGTGTAAGATAGTATGTTGATGTGGATGTAAGTGTAGTGTAGTGTGTAGTGTAGTGTGTAAGATAGTATGTTGGTGTGGATGTAAGTGTAATGTAGTGTAGTGTGTAAGATAGTATGTTGATGTGGATGTAAGTGTAATGTAGTGTGTAGTGTAGTGTGTAAGATAGTATGTTGGTGTGGATGTAAGTGTAATGTAGTGTGTAGTGTAGTGTGTATGATAGTATGTTGGTGTGGATGTAAGTGTAATGTAGTGTGTAGTGTAGTGTGTAAGATAGTATGTTGGTGTGGATGTAAGTGTAGTGTAGTGTGTAGTGTAGTGTGTAAGATAGTATGTTGGTGTGGATGTAAGTGTAATGTAGTGTGTAAGATAATATGTTGGTGTGGATGTAAGAGAAGTGAAGTGTAGTGTGTAAGATAGTATCATCATCATCATTATCATCATCTACACTACATCACACTCACATCCACACCAACATACAAAAATAGAGACTGAGACCAAAAGTGCAAGAGAAGAAAAAAATACTGAGAGAAAAATGAAAAACAGAGAGAGGCAGACAGAACAGCGAAAAAGAAATAGAGCATAGGAGAAAGAGAGAGACTGGGCTAGGACCATATAAGTATTATTGATATGCAAATTACCTTGATATTATTTAAGTTTTGCATTTGTTATGTCACAGGCTTTGGCCACATGACCAGAGAGTTGATGGGGTTGGCTGATGGGAAAATTGTGTTAGCCTTAGAGGGAGGATATGAACTGACAGCTATTTGTGACTGCACAGAAATGTGTGTGAAGGCCCTCCTGGGAGAAGAGGTGAGTAAATTACTTCCAGGTAAATACAGACCCTATGGGACATCCAGGTAAATACAGACCCTAGGGGACTTCAAGGTAAATACAGACCCAAGGGGACATCCAGGTAAATACGGACACTAGGGGACATCCAGGTAAAAACAGACACTAGGGGAACTTCCAGGTAAATACAGACACTAGGGGGACATCCTGGTAAATACAGACACTTGGGGGACATCCTGGTAAATATAGACACTAGGTGACATCCTGGTAAATACAGACACTAGGGGACATCCTGGTAAATACAGAAACTAGGTGGACATCCTGGTAAATACGGACACTAGGGGACATCCAGGTAAATACAGACACTAGGGGACATCCTGGTAAATACAGACACTAGGGGGACATCCTGGTAAATACAGACACTAGGGGACATCCTGGTAAATACAGACACTAGGGGGACATCCAGGTAAATACAGACACTAGGGGACATCCAGGTAAATACAGACACTAGGGGACATCCAGGTAAATACAGACACTAGGGGGACATCCTGGTAAATACAGACACTAGGGGACATCCTGGTAAATACAGACACTAGGGGGACATCCAGGTAAATACAGACACTAGGGGACATCCAGGTAAATACAGACACTAGGGGACATCCAGGTAAATACAGACACTAGGGGGACATCCTGGTAAATACAGACACTAGGGGACATCCTGGTAAATACAGACACTAGGGGACATCCAGGTAAATACAGACACTAGGGGGACATCCAGGTAAATACAGACACTAGGGGACATCCTGGTAAATACGGACACTAGGGGACATCCTGGTAAATACAGACACTAGGGGACATCCTGGTAAATACAGACACTTGGGGACATCCTGGTAAATACAGACACTAGGGGACATCCTGGTAAATACGGACACTAGGGGACATCCAGGTAAATACAGACACTAGGGGAACTTCCAGGTAAATACAGACACTAGGGGACATCCTGGTAAATACAGACACTAGGGGACATCCTGGTAAATACAGATACTAGGGGACATCCAGGTAAATACAGACACTAGGGGACATCCTGGTAAATACAGACACTAGGGGACATCCTGGTAAATACAGAGACTAGGGGACATCCAGGTAAATACGGACACTAGGGGACATCCAGGTAAATACAGACACTAGGGGAACTTCCAGGTAAATACAGACACTAGGGGACATCCTGGTAAATACAGACACTAGGGGACATCCTGGTAAATACAGATACTAGGGGACATCCAGGTAAATACAGACACTAGGGGACATCCTGGTAAATACAGACACTAGGGGACATCCTGGTAAATACAGAGACTAGGGGACATCCTGGTAAATACGGACACTAGGGGACATCCAGGTAAATACAGACACTAGGGGAACTTCCAGGTAAATACAGACACTAGGGGACATCCTGGTAAATACAGACACTAGGGGACATCCTGGTAAATACGGTCACTAGGGGACATCCTGGTAAATACAGACACTAGGGGACATCCTGGTAAATACAGACACTTGGGGGACATCCTGGTAAATACAGACACTAGGGGACATCCTGGTAAATACAGACACTAGGGGACATCCAGGTAAATACAGACACTAGGCACTTTCAGGTAAATACAGACACTAGGGGACATTCAGGTAAATACAGACCCTAGAGGACATTCAGGTAAATATGGACACTAGGGGACATCCAGGTAAATACAGACACTAGGGGAACTTCCAGGTTAATACAGACACTAGGGGAACTTCCAGGTAAATACAGACACTAGGGGACATCCGGGTAAATAGGGACACTAGAGGACAACCTGGTAAATACAGACACTAGGGGACATCCTGGTAAATACAGACACTAGGGGAACATCCAGGTAAATACAGACCCTAGAGGACATCCAGGTAAATACGGACACTAGGCAAAATCCAGGTAAATACAGACACTAGGGGACATCCAGGTAAATACAGACACTAGAGGACATCCAGGTAAATAGGGACACTAGAGGACAACCTGGTAAATACAGACACTAGGGGACATCCTGGTAAATACAGACACTAGGGGAACATCCAGGTAAATACAGACCCTAGAGGACATCCAGGTAAATACGGACACTAGGCAAAATCCAGGTAAATACGGACACTAGGCAAAATCCAGGTAAATACAGACACTAGGGGACATCATGGTAAATACAGACACTAGGGGACATCCGGGTAAATAGGGACACTAGAGGACAACCTGGTAAATACAGACACTAGGGGACATCCTGGTAAATACAGACACTAGGGGAACATCCAGGTAAATACAGACCCTAGAGGACATCCAGGTAAATACGGACACTAGGCAAAATCCAGGTAAATACAGACACTAGGGGACATCCAGGTAAATACAGACACTAGAGGACATCCAGGTAAATACGAACACTAGGGGACATACTGGTAAAAATAGACACTAGGGGGACATCCAGGTAAATACAGACACTAGGGGACATCCTGGTAAATACAGATACTAGGGGACATCCTGGTAAATACAGACACTAGGGGACATCCTGGTAAATACAGACACTAGGGGGACATCCTGGTAAATACAGACACTAGGGGACATACTCGTAAAAACAGACACTAGGGGGACATCCTGGTAAATACGGACACTAGGGGACATACTGGTAAAAATAGACACTAGGGGGACATCCAGGTAAATACAGACACTAGGGGACATCCAGGTAAATACAGACACTAGGGGACATCCTGGTAAATACAGACACTTGGGGAAATCCAGGTAAATACAGACCCTAGATGACATCTAGGTAAATATAGACACAAGGGGACATCCAGGTAAATACAGACACTAGGGGACATCCTGGTAAATACAGACCCTAAGGGACATCCTGGTAAATATGTACACTTGGGGACATCCTGGTAAATACAGACACTAAGGGACATCTAGGTAAATACAGAGACTAGGGGGACATCCAGGAAAATACAGACACTAGGGGACATCCTGGTAAATACAGACATTGGGGGACATCCTGGTAAACACAGACACTAGGGGACATCCTAGTAAATACAGACACTAGGGGACATCCTGGTAAATACAGACCATAGATGACATCCTGGTAAAAACAGAGACTAGGGGACATCCTGGTAAATACAGACATTGGGGGACATCCTGGTAAATACAGACACTAGGGGACATCCTGGTAAATACAGACACTAGGGGACATCCAGGTAAATACAGACCATAGATGACATCCTGGTAAAAACAGAGACTAGGGGACATCCTGGTAAATACAGACACTAGGGGACATCCTGGTAAATATAGAGACTAGGGGACATCCTGGTAAATACAGCCACTAGGGGACATCCAGGTAAATACAGACACTAGGGAAACATACTGGTAAAAACAGACACTAGGGGAACATCCTGGTAAATACAGACACTAGGGGGACATCCAGGTAAATACAGACACTAGGGGACATCCAGGTAAATACAGACACTAGGGGACATCCAGGTAAATACAGACACTAGGGGGACATCCTGGTAAATACAGACACTAGGGGACATCCTGGTAAATACAGACACTAGGGGACATCCAGGTAAATACAGACACTAGGGGGACATCCAGGTAAATACAGACACTAGGGGACATCCTGGTAAATACGGACACTAGGGGACATCCTGGTAAATACAGACACTAGGGGACATCCTGGTAAATACAGACACTTGGGGACATCCTGGTAAATACAGACACTAGGGGACATCCTGGTAAATACGGACACTAGGGGACATCCAGGTAAATACAGACACTAGGGGAACTTCCAGGTAAATACAGACACTAGGGGACATCCTGGTAAATACAGACACTTGGGGACATCCTGGTAAATACAGACACTAGGGGACATCCTGGTAAATACAGATACTAGGGGACATCCAGGTAAATACAGACACTAGGGGACATCCTGGTAAATACAGACACTAGGGGACATCCTGGTAAATACAGAGACTAGGGGACATCCTGGTAAATACGGACACTAGGGGACATCCAGGTAAATACAGACACTAGGGGAACTTCCAGGTAAATACAGACACTAGGGGACATCCTGGTAAATACAGACACTAGGGGACATCCTGGTAAATACGGTCACTAGGGGACATCCTGGTAAATACAGACACTAGGGGACATCCTGGTAAATACAGACACTTGGGGGACATCCTGGTAAATACAGACACTAGGGGACATCCTGGTAAATACAGACACTAGGGGACATCCAGGTAAATACAGACACTAGGCACTTTCAGGTAAATACAGACACTAGGGGACATTCAGGTAAATACAGACCCTAGAGGACATTCAGGTAAATATGGACACTAGGGGACATCCAGGTAAATACAGACACTAGGGGAACTTCCAGGTTAATACAGACACTAGGGGAACTTCCAGGTAAATACAGACACTAGGGGACATCCGGGTAAATAGGGACACTAGAGGACAACCTGGTAAATACAGACACTAGGGGAACTTCCAGGTAAATACAGACACTAGGGGACATCCTGGTAAATACAGACACTAGGGGAACATCCAGGTAAATACAGACCCTAGAGGACATCCAGGTAAATACGGACACTAGGCAAAATCCAGGTAAATACAGACACTAGGGGACATCCAGGTAAATACAGACACTAGAGGACATCCAGGTAAATAGGGACACTAGAGGACAACCTGGTAAATACAGACACTAGGGGACATCCTGGTAAATACAGACACTAGCGGAACATCCAGGTAAATACAGACCCTAGAGGACATCCAGGTAAATACGGACACTAGGCAAAATCCAGGTAAATACGGACACTAGGCAAAATCCAGGTAAATACAGACACTAGGGGACATCATGGTAAATACAGACACTAGGGGACATCCGGGTAAATAGGGACACTAGAGGACAACCTGGTAAATACAGACACTAGGGGACATCCTGGTAAATACAGACACTAGGGGAACATCCAGGTAAATACAGACCCTAGAGGACATCCAGGTAAATACGGACACTAGGCAAAATCCAGGTAAATACAGACACTAGGGGACATCCAGGTAAATACAGACACTAGAGGACATCCAGGTAAATACGAACACTAGGGGACATACTGGTAAAAATAGACACTAGGGGGACATCCAGGTAAATACAGACACTAGGGGACATCCTGGTAAATACAGATACTAGGGGACATCCTGGTAAATACAGACACTAGGGGACATCCTGGTAAATACAGACACTAGGGGGACATCCTGGTAAATACAGACACTAGGGGACATACTCGTAAAAACAGACACTAGGGGGACATCCTGGTAAATACGGACACTAGGGGACATACTGGTAAAAATAGACACTAGGGGGACATCCAGGTAAATACAGACACTAGGGGACATCCAGGTAAATACAGACACTAGGGGACATCCTGGTAAATACAGACACTTGGGGAAATCCAGGTAAATACAGACCCTAGATGACATCTAGGTAAATATAGACACAAGGGGACATCCAGGTAAATACAGACACTAGGGGACATCCTGGTAAATACAGACCCTAAGGGACATCCTGGTAAATATGTACACTTGGGGACATCCTGGTAAATACAGACACTAAGGGACATCTAGGTAAATACAGAGACTAGGGGGACATCCAGGAAAATACAGACACTAGGGGACATCCTGGTAAATACAGACATTGGGGGACATCCTGGTAAACACAGACACTAGGGGACATCCTGGTAAATACAGACACTAGGGGACATCCTGGTAAATACAGACACTAGGGGACATCCAGGTAAATACAGACCATAGATGACATCCTGGTAAAAACAGAGACTAGGGGACATGCTGGTAAATACAGACACTAGGGGACATCCTGGTAAATATAGAGACTAGGGGACATCCTGGTAAATACAGCCACTAGGGGACATCCAGGTAAATACAGACACTAGGGAAACATACTGGTAAAAACAGACACTAGGGGGACATCCTGGTAAATACAGACACTAGGGGACATCCTGGTAAATACAGACACTAGGGGACATCCAGGTAAATACAGACACTAGGGGACATCCTGGTAAATACAGAGAATAGGGGTCATCCTGGTAAATACAGACACTTGGGGAAATCCAGGTAAATACAGACACTAGGGGACATCCTGGTAAATACAGACACTAGGAGACATCTAGGTAAATATGGACACTAGGGGACATCCAGGTAAATACAGACCTTAGGGGACATCCTGGTAAATACAGACACTAGGGGGACATCCTGGTAAATACAGACACTAGGAGACATCCTGGTAAATACAGACACTAGGAGACATCCTGGTAAATACAGGCACTAGGGGACATACTGGTTAATATAGACACAAGGGGACATCCAGGTAAATACAGACACTAGGGGACATCCTGGTAAATACAGAGACTAGGGGACATCCTGGTAAATACAGACCCTAAGGGACATCCTGGTAAACACAGCCACTAGGGGGACATCCTGGTAAACACAGCCACTAGGGGGACATCCTGGTAAATACAGAGACTAGGGGACATCCTGGTAAATACAGACACTAGGGGACATCCTGGTAAATACAGAAACTAGGGGACATCCTGGTAAATACAGATCCTAAGGGACATCCTGGTAAATACAGACACTAGGGGACATCCAGGTTAATACAGACACTTGGGGACATCCTGGTAAATACAGACACTAGGGGGACATCCAGGTAAATACAGACACTAGGGGACATCCTGGTAAATACAGACACTAGGGGACATCCAGGTTAATACAGACACTTGGGGACATCCTGGTAAATACAGATACTAGGGGACATCCTGGTAAATACAGACACTAGGGGGACATCCTGGTAAATACAGACACTAGGGGACATCCAGGTTAATACAGACACTTGGGGACATCCTGGTAAATACAGATCCTAAGGGACATCCTGGTAAATATGTACACTTGGGGACATCCAGGTAAATACAGACACTAGGGGGACATCCTGGTAAATACAGACACTAGGGGACATCCTGGTAAATACAGACACTAGGGGACATCCTGGTAAATACAGACATTGGGGGACATCCTGGTAAACACAGACACTAGGGGACATCCTGATAAATACGGACACTAGGGACATCCTGGTAAATATGGACACTAGGGGACATCCAGGTAAATACAGACACTAGGGGACATCCTGGTAAATAGAGACACTAGGGGACATCCAGGTTAATACAGACACTAGGGGGACATCCTGGTAAATCAGACACTAGGGGACATCCTGGTAAATACAGACACTAGGGGACATCCTGGTAAATACAGACATTGGGGGACATCCTGGTAAACACAGACACTAGGGTAAACACAGACACTAGGGGACATCCTGATAAATACGGACACTAGGGACATCCTGGTAAATATGGACACTAGGGGACATCCAGGTAAATACAGACACTAGGGGACATCCTGGTAAATACAGACACTAGGGGGACATCCTGGTAAATACAGACACTAGGGACATCCTGGTAAATATGGACACTAGGGAAAATCCTGGTAACTATGTACACTTGGGGACATCCTGGTTAATACAGACACTAGGGGACATCCTGGTAAATACAGACACTAGGGGACATCCTGGTAAATACAGACATTGGGGGACATCCTGGTAAACACAGACACTAGGGGACATCCTGGTAAATATGTACACTTGGGGACATCCTGGTAAATACAGACACTAGGGGACATCCAGGTAAATACAGACACTAGGGGACATCCAAGTAAATACAGACACTAGGGGGACATCCTGGTAAATACGGTCACTAGGGGACATCCTGGTAAATATGTACACTAGGGGACATCCTGGTAAATACAGACACTAGGGGACATCCAGGTAAATACAGACACTAGGGGACATCCTGGTAAATACAGACACTAGGGGACATCCAGGTAAATACAGACACTAGGGGGACATCCTGGTAAATACAGATACTAGGGGGACATCCTGGTAAACACAGCCACTAGGGGGACATCCTGGTAAATACAGAGACTAGGGGACATCCTGGTAAAAACAGACACTAGGGGACATCCTGGTAAATACAGAAACTAGGGGACATCCTGATAAACACAGACACTAGGGGACATCCAGGTAAATACAGACACTAGGGGACATCCTGGTAAATACAGAAACTAGGGGACATCCTGATAAACACAGACACTAGGGGACATCCAGGTAAATACAGACACTAGGGGACATCCAGGTAAATACAGACACTAGGGGACATCCAGGTAAATACAGACACTAGGGGACATCCTGGTAAATACAGAGAATAGGGGACATCATGGTAAATACAGACACTAGGGGAACTTCCAGGTAAATACAGACACTAGGGGACATCCTGGTAAATACAGACACTAGGGGAACTTCCAGGTAAATACAGACACTAGGGGACATCCTGGTAAACACAGACACTAGGGGACATCCTGGTAAATACAGACACTAGGGGACATCCTGGTAAATACAGAGACAAGGGGGACATCCTTGTAAATATAGACACTAGGTGACATCCTGGTAAATATAGACACTAGGGGACATCCTGGTAAATATAGACACTAGAGGACATCCTGGTAAATACAGACACTAGGGGACATCCTGGTAAATACAGAGACTAGGGGACATCCTGGAAAATACAGACACTTGGGGACATCCAGGTAAATACAGACACTAGGGGACATCCTGGTAAATACAGACACTAGAGGACATCCTGGTAAATACAGATACTAGGGGACATCCTGGTAAATACAGACACTAGGGGACATCCTGGTAAATACAGACACTAGGGGACATCATGGTAAATACAGACATTAGGGGACATCCTGGTAAATACAGACACTAGGGGACATCCTGGTAAATACAGAAACTAGGGGACATCCTGGTAAACACAGACACTAGGGGACATCCTGGTAAATACAGACACTAGAGGACATCCTGGTAAATACAGATACTAGGGGACATCCTGGTAAATACAGACACTAGGGGACATCCTGGTAAATACAGACACTAGGGGACATCATGGTAAATACAGACATTAGGGGACATCCTGGTAAATACAGACACTAGGGGACATCCTGGTAAATACAGACACTAGGGGACATCATGGTAAATACAGACATTAGGGGACATCCTGGTAAATACAGACACTAGGGGACATCCTGGTAAATACAGAAACTAGGGGACATCCTGGTAAACACAGACACTAGGGGACATCCTGGTAAATACAGACACTAGGGGACATCCTGGTAAATACAGAGACTAGGGGACATCCTGGAAAATACAGACACTTGGGGACATCCAGGTAAATACAGACACTAGGGGACATCCTGGTAAATATAGACACTAGGGGACATCCTGGTAAATATAGACACTAGGGGACATCCAGGTAAATACAGACACTAGGGGACATCCTGGTAAATACAGACACTAGGGGACATCCTGGTAAATACAGACACTTGGGGACATCCTGGTAAATACAGACACTAGGGGACATCCTGGTAAATACAGACACTAGGGGGACATCCTGGTAAATACAAAGACTAGGGGGACATCCTTGTAAATATAGACACTAGGTGACATCCTGGTAAATATAGACACTAGGGGACATCCTGGTAAATATAGACACTAGGGGACATCCTGGTAAATACAGACACTAGGGGGATATCCAGGTAAATACGGACACTAGGGGATATCCTGGTAAAAACAGACACTAGGGGGACATCCTGGTAAAAACAGACACTAGGGGACATCCTGGTAAAATTCAGACACGAGGGGACATCCTGGTAAATACAGAGACTAGGGGACATCATGGTAAATACAGACACTAGGGGACATCCTGGTAAATACAGACACTAGGGGACATCCTGGTAAAATACAGACCCTAGAGGACATCCTGGTAAATACAGACACTAGGGGACATCCTGGTAAAAACAGACACTAGAAAGACATCCAGGTAAATACAGACACTAGGGGACATCCTGGTAAATACAGACACTAGGGGACATCCTGGTAAATACAGACACTAGAGGACATCCTGGTAAATACAGATACTAGGGGACATCCTGGTAAATACAGACACTAGGGGACATCCTGGTAAATACAGACACTAGGGGACATCATGGTAAATACAGACATTAGGGGACATCCTGGTAAATACAGACACTAGGGGACATCCTGGAAAATACAGACCCTAGAGGACATCCTGGTAAATACAGACACTAGGGGACATCCTGGTAAAAACAGACACTAGAAAGACATCCAGGTAAATACAGACACTAGGGGACATCCTGGTAAATACAGACACTAGGGGACATCCTGGTAAATACAGACACTAGAGGACATCCTGGTAAATACGGACACTAGGGGACATCCAGGTAAATACAGACACTAGGGGACATCCTGGTAAATACAGACACTAGGGGACATCCTGGTAAATACAGACACTAGGGGACATCCTGGTAAATACAGAAACTAGGTGGACATCCTGGTAAATACGGACACTAGGGGACATCCTGGTAAATACAGACACTAGGAGGATATCCTGGTAAATACAGAGACTAGGGGACATCCTGATAAAAACAGACACTGGAGAGACATTCTGGTAAATACAGACACTAGGGGACATCCAGGTAAATACAGAGACTAGGGGACATCCTGGTAAATACAGACACTAGGGGACATCCAGGTAAATACGGACACTAGGGGGACATCCTGGTAAATACGGAGACTAGGGGACATCCTGATAAAAACAGACACTAGAGAGACATCCAGGTAAATACAGACACTAGGGGACATCCTGGTAAAAACAAACACTAGGGGACATCCTGGTTAAAACAGACATTAGAGAGACATCCAGGTAAATACAGACACTAGGGGGACATCCTGGTAAATACAGAGACTAGGGGACATCCTGGTAAATACAGACACTAGGGGACATCCTGGTAAATACAAACACTAGGGAACATCCTGGAAAATACAGACCCTAGAGGACATCCTGGTAAATACAGACACTAGGGGACATCCTGGTAAAAACAGACACTAGGGGACATCCTGGTTAAAACAGACATTAGAGAGACATCCAGGTAAATACAGACACTAGGGGGACATCCTGGTAAACACAGCCACTAGGGGGACATCCTGGTAAATACAGACACTAGGAGACATCCTGGTACATACAGACACTAGGGGGACATCCAGGTAAATACAGACACTAGGGGACATCCTGGTAAATACAGACACTAGGGGACATCCAGGTAAATACGGACACTAGGGGACATCCTGGTAAATACAGAGACTAGGGGACATCCTGGTAAATACAGAGACTAGGGGACATCCTGGTAAATACAGACACTAGGGACATCCTGGTAAATACAGACACTTGGGGACATCCTGGTAAATACAGACACTAGGGGACATCCTGGTAAATACAGAGACTAGGGGACATCCTGGTAAATACAGATACTAGGGGACATCCTGGTAAATACAGACACTAGGGGACATCCTGGTAAATACAGACACTAGGGGGACATCCTGGTAAATACAGAAACTAGGGGGACATCCTGGTAAATACAGACACTAGGGGACATCCAGGTTGATACAGACACTAGGGGGACATCCTGGTAAATACAGACACTAGGGGACATCCTGATAAAAACAGACACTAGAGAGACATCCTGGTAAATATAGACACTAGGTGACATCCTGGTAAATATAGACACTAGGGGACATCCTGGTAAATACAGACGCTAGGGGACATCCTGGTAAAAACAGACACTAGGGGACATCCTGATAAAAACAGACACTAGGGGACATCCTGGTAAATACAGACACTAGGGGACATCCTGGAAAATACAGACCCTAGAGGACATCCTGGTAAATACAGAGACTAGGGGACATCCTGGTAAAAACAGATACTAGGGGACATCCTGGTAAATACAGACACTAGGGGGACATCCAGGTAAATACAGACACTAGGGGGACATCCTGGTAAATACAGACACTAGGGACATCCTGGAAAATACAGACCCTAGAGGACATCCTGGTAAATACAGAGACTAGGGGACATCCTGGTAAATACAGAGACTAGGGGACATCCTGGTAAATACAGACACTAGGGGACATCCTGGTAAATACAGACACTAGGGGACATCCTGGTAAATACAGACCCGAAGGGCCAAGTGAGCTTATGTGATGGTGCAGTATCCGTCGTCCGTCTGTCCGTCCTGCATCCGTCAACTTTTTCCTTTAAACGACTTCTTCTAAAATACTGAAAGGCATGAAATTTGGCTGGTAGATTTCTTGGAAGGAGCTGAACAAAGGTTGCGAAAAAAAATCACTTTGACCTAATTTCAAGGTCACAGGGGTCAAAAATGTCGAAACCTTCAAACAACTTCTTCTAAAATACCGTCTGGCATAGAGACTTCATATTTGACCAGTAGCTTTCTTGGATGAAGCCAAATAAAGTTTGCGAAAAGATATTCAAGGTCACAGTGAAGTTAAATCTATTTTAACCTTTAAACAACTTCTTCTGAAATACAAAAAGCCCTAGAAACATGGCATTTGGCTGAAAGGTTCCTTGGATGAAGCCCAACAAAGTTTGCGAAAAGAAATGATCTTGATCTATATTCAAGCTCACAGGGGTCAAATCTGTTAAAACATTTAACCGACTTCTTCTGAAATACCAAAAGCCCTAGAAGCTTGATATTTGGCTGAAAGGTTCCTTGGATGAAGCCCGACAAAGTTTGCGAAAAGAAATTACCTTGACTTATATTCAAGGTCACAGGAGTCAAATCTGTTGAAACCTTCAAACGACTTCTTCTGCAATACTAAAAGCTCTAGAAGCAGGACATTTGGCTGAAAGGTTCCTTGGATGAAGCCCGACAAAGTTTGTGAAAAGAAATTACCTTGACCTATATTCAATGTCACAGGGGTCAAATCTGTTAAAACATTTAAACGACTTCTTCTGAAATACCAAAAGCCCTAGAAGCATGACATTTGGCTGAAAGGTTTCTTGGATGAAGCCTGAAAAATTTTGCGAAAAGAAATGACATTGATCTTTATTTGCCTAAAGACATGATATTTGGCTGGTAGGGTCCTGGGATGAAGCCAAACAAAATTTGAAAATGAAAATGATGTTGTCTTATAAGGTCACAGGGGTAAAATATGTTTAAATCTGAACATGTTCTTCTAAATGTCTTACAGTAAAAGATTTTAAGGGACTTTAGGGTTACACTATAATATAAGTCAGAGATTGATACCAGGTGAGCGATGCAGGCCCATTGGGCCTCTTGTCTATATTTCACTTGCAAAATGTAACAAAGACTGAAATAATATGTGTACTATGAAAATAAAACAAGTAAATTATCATTTTATTCGACTGACAGATACCACCATTAAAGGAGGAGGAGTTACACAGGTCACCATGCCAATCTGCCCTTGAAACACTAGAAGAAGTTATCAAGATACAAGGTTAGTGTTCTACAACCAAATGTACGGGTCATAAATCTATTAACCATGTTATTCCTAACCTTAATAACTGGGACATGATATGTATCATAAACTGATTATGAGTTTCATGTTTAGGTCACCTTACCTTAGCTTTGGTTACCCTAACTGATCCTAATTTATGCAGTGTTCCATTTTCAGACTGATCCGGAAATACAATATGGTCTACATGGGGCCATCTTGGATAGATTGCTATCACTATTTCTTTTATACTTTTGGTATTGATTCACTTTTAAGGTCACTCTGTTATACAAATTTGATCTTTAAAACATTTGTCTGTGCTCTACCTCCTAAACTTCAATTCAGACAAACTTTATACCTGGGTATAAAATGGGTGAGACTGCCACATTGGTAGGGGGACTGTAATTCAGTGATACAGCCACATTGGTAGGGGGACTGTAATTCAGTGATACAGCCACATTGGTAGGGGACTGTAATTCAGTGATATAGCCACATTGGTAGGGGGACTGTAATTCAGTGATATAGCCACATTGGTAGGGGGACTGTAATTCAGTGATACAGCCACATTGGTAGGGGGACTGTAATTCAGTGATATAGCCACATTGGTAGGGGGACTGTAATTCAGTGATATAGCCACATTGGTAGGGGGACTGTAATTCAGTGATACAGCCACATTGGTAGGGGGACTGTAATTCAGTGATACAGCCACATTGGTAGGGGGACTGTAATTCAGTGATACAGCCACATTGGTAGGGGGACTGTAATTCAGTGATACAGCCACATTGGTAGGGGGACTGTAATTCAGTGATACAGCCACATTGGTAGGGGGACTGTAATTCAGTGATACAGCCACATTGGTAGGGGGACTGTAATTCAGTGATACAGCCACATTGGTAGGGGGACTGTAATTCAGTGATATAGCCACATTGGTAGGGGGACTGTAATTCAGTGATATAGCCACATTGGTAGGGGGACTGTAATTCAGTGATATAGCCACATTGGTAGGGGGACTGTAATTCAGTGATACAGCCACATTGGTAGGGGGACTGTAATTCAGTGATACAGCCACATTGGTAGGGGGACTGTAATTCAGTGATACAGCCACATTGGTAGGGGGACTGTAATTCAGTGATATAGCCACATTGGTAGGGGGACTGTAATTCAGTGATACAGCCACATTGGTAGGGGGACTGTAATTCAGTGATATAGCCACATTGGTAGGGGGACTGTAATTCAGTGATATAGCCACATTGGTAGGGGGACTGTAATTCAGTGATTTAGCCACATTGGTAGGGGGACTGTAATTCAGTGATATAGCCACATTGGTAGGGGGACTGTAATTCAGTGATACAGCCACATTGGTAGGGGGACTGTAATTCAGTGATATAGCCACATTGGTAGGGGGACTGTAATTCAGTGATATAGCCACATTGGTAGGGGGGGACTGTAATTCAGTGATATAGCCACATTGGTAGGGGGACTGTAATTCAGTGATACAGCCACATTGGTAGGGGGACTGTAATTCAGTGATACAGCCACATTGGTAGGGGGACTGTAATTCAGTGATATAGCCACATTGGTAGGGGGACTGTAATTCAGTGATATAGCCACATTGGTAAGGGGACTGTAATTCAGTGATACAGCCACATTGGTAGGGGGACTGTAATTCAGTGATACAGCCACATTGGTAGGGGGACTAATTCAGTGATACAGCCACATTGGTAGGGGGACTGTAATTCAGTGATATAGCCACATTGGTAGGGGGACTGTAATTCAGTGATACAGCCAAATTGGTAGGGGGACTGTTATTTGGTATATGTTATAAAGTGAAGTGAACACCTAACTTTAGTTATGCATGGGCAGTTCCATTTAAGGGCACCTACTGATCAAAATTTGGGCTTTTTATTTATTTCAAGGGGCATACATTTCATACTAGATTATTAATAAATTAATGCATATCTAATGTTATCTATTAGTTATTTCACATAACTGTCAACTTTAAGCGAGAATATCATTTCTCAAGTTTAAATAACAATTTTCTTATTGCTTCTATTCAATGCAGCTAAACACTGGGCTTGTGTGGAGCGCCACCTGGCCACCGTACAGTGCTCACTTGTTGAAGCACAGAAACAGGATGTTGAGGAAGCAGACACAGTCACAGCACTGGCATCGTTGTCAATGGTTGCAGCAAAGAGAAGGTAACTCTCAATTGAGTTTTGTGGAAACCAAATGTTTACCTAGTTCTTTGATCACACTTTTAGCCCACCATCATCAGATGGTGGGCTATTCAAATCGCCCTGCATCCCTCTGTACGTATGTCCTTAAACAATTCTTGTTGTCGCTATTTCTTCAAAAGTACTGAATGGATCTTTCCTAATTTTCATATTCAGGTTCCCCTTGGTCCCTTTGTAACTTTTTAATTTTGGGACTGATCGAAAAACAAAATGGCTGAAAATAGCCATCTTGGATTTTAACAGTGATGAAATTTGTTACTGTTATATCTTGAGGTGTACTGGATGGATCTTTCCCAGATTTCATTTGAAGGTCCCCCTTGCTCCTTAGTTAAGCTGTATTGATTTTGGGACTTATCAGTAAAAACAATGGGTCGACAAGACAGCCATCTTGGATTTTGACTTCCCCAAATTTCTCTCAAATTGAGATTCCCCTTGTTAGACTGCTCCAGGGGAAAAATATATCCGCCAGACAGCCATCTTGTATTTGTTGACTATGAAAGTAGTTTATGGTTATTAGCTAACCTTGCCCGAAGGGCCTGTGAGCTTATGCCATGGCGCGGCGTCCATCCGTCTGTCCTTCAACTTTTTCCTTTAAACAACTTCTTCTAAAATACTGAAAGGCCTTGTGACGTGAAATTTGGCCGGTAGCTTTCTTGGAAGGAGCTGAACAAAGTTTGCTAAAAAAATCACTTTGCTCTAATTTCAAGGTCACAGGGGTCAAAAAAGTCGAAACATTCAAACAACTTCTTCTAAAATACCGTCTGGCATAGAGACTTCATATTTGACCAGTAGCTTCCCTGGATATAGCCGAATAAAGTTTGCGAAAAGAAACGACCTTGACCCAATTCAAGGTCACAGGGGTTAAATCTATTTTAACCTTTAAAAGACGTCTTCTAATAAACCAAAATCCCTAGAAATATATTTGGCTGGTAGCTTCCTTGGATGAAGCATGGCAAAGTTTGCGAAAAGAAATTACCTTGACCTACAGTTAGAATTACGGCCAAGTATCCACCTTGGTTCCGTTCGTTCTGCGGTCGGCCTGCGTGCGGTAATCGTTAGTCCACCGTTCGGGAAGCGTTCGTTCTCCGTCCGTCATTTGCGTCTGTTTCGTTCGTGTCGGCTGAACCGTTCCGTTCGTTCGTTCCGACAGTCCGTCCCGTTTTATTTTTTCATTCGGCATCTCCGTCCGGCTGCTCCGTCCGGCTACCCGTCAGGCTGCTCCGTCCGGCCGTTTAGTTCGGTTAATCCGTCCGGTTGATTCGTCCGGCCGTTTAGTTCGGCTGTTCCGTCTTTTTAGGTGAAGATGCGCGCGCAGTTTATTATCTCGAAAATTAAAATGGCTGTGTAACAGAAGATCTCACGCTTACCTTCAGAGTTGAGAGCCAGTGGCGGATCCAGGGGGTTTTCAGAAACCCCCCAGCATTTTCACACACAAAACAAGATTTTGAAGCATATACAGTCATATTTTATAGTTTCATGAAACCGTCTATACAGTGCCTAAAAGCCTAGCATGTCTGATCACTAGCAATTAATTATGTTACCTGTGTTGTAAGAGCCAGTACAGGTAATATTTGCCCCATGACTAATCATTCATATCGCCCCAAAGCCACAGCATTTTGTTATTTGTGATCGAGGTGTGATAATCCTATCCCCACCCCAGCGTCTTCCCACTCAGCCAACATATCCTATTTCAGTATTTGTACAGAGCACATGTAGTTACAGGGTGAGAACAATATAGGTACTAAATACAGGCAGAGACGTATACGTCTGTTACAGGTAAGGCTATAGTCTGTTTTTAGAAAATGTCTAATTCTAGGTTCTATCTAAGTCCGTGATATCACCAGGGACGTACATATACGTCCTTGATTTCACATATATAAGTTTGCCTTGTATAACCTGAATTTGAGAGCCTTGCAAATGTCCATTAAACACGGATATATTTACCTAAGTCTGTGATGAAATTGATATTACTTTGCTTTTCCAGTTAGTCTCAATCAGCACTACATTTTACTGAGTACTGAAATATGCTCAAAAGGCAAGTTTGTGCATCTAAAAGTTAAGTTTTCTGCGGATACCCCGTACCCTCCTTGCGATCAAAACAAATTCAATATTTTTTCCCCTTAAATAAAATCATGTCTGACAATGTCTAAAGAATAAAAAGTTACTGAAATAATGTCACAGTGTATAATTTTCGTGTCTACAATTTCTGCGTTGGGGTGGGGGATGGGGGGCAGGTGGAGCAATACCAAATTCAAATTGATTTTATTTCCCTTTTTTTTCACAAGATATTGCATAGAGAAAATATATTTATGTACAATATAATACCAGGGACATATACGTCCCTGATAATACAGATGTACATACAATTACATGTAGTGTAGTGTAGTGTTCGTAGTCGATACACAGCACAGTTTCAAAATATTTCATTTCCATTTGTATCAAGGAGGACAAATCATGTTGTTAATCATTCTTATAAAATAACACATTTTCATCAATGTTTTAATATTAGCTGTATCCATCAATACATGAAACTTAAAGGCCCAAAATACGTAACTTCAGGAAATTTTTCGTAATTATGAAAAATTCTGAAAAAATCCAGTTAATAACCAGAGACGTATAAATATATATATACGTCTCTGTAATAACCATGCAAAAATAAGTCTGAAACGAAGTAAACCTGAGCGGTTACTAACAAGAAACTCTCCACAGCAAAATCCAAAGAATCGAAAATAATTCAGGTGGGGCCCACTTCCAACAACAAGCCGAAGTTAGAAGTCAGTTCAAAATGGACGCGTGTTTACAAATACCGAGTTTCAACTGCTGCTGTACCAGTAGCCGCGAAAGAATTCATCTTTAATATTGCTGATTTAACTTAATCTTAACTAAATCAATAAATATAAAAGTTATAAGGCTTCATTTTCGCTTCAAGTTTTGCCGAAAGTTACGCATATTGGGCCTTTAATAAAATTTGGTCTTGAACAATAGTATTTATCTATAAAGCATTCTATAAGCAGACAGTTTTGTACATTCAAGTAGATAATGAAAGTTGTCACTTTGGGCCTAAACCCCTTCCCGACAGGAGTCACACAGTGAAATTTTAAATAGTTAATTTCCTTAAAAAGGAGAAGATTTTTTGGTAATATCTAAGTACAAAAAATTACTGGGATATAGTCAGAATGCAGGATTTTTTGTCTACAGGTTGTATATCCCCTCAAAATTGTCTAGGGGAGATCCCCCACACCCCCTTGTATGTGACCTCAATGCCTCCCTTTCAGATAGCAGTTAATATGATATAAGCTTTCTTTATTTTACAACAATTATGAAACAAGTTATCCAACTTATATTATTAATCACTCTTGTTGGCCCGCAGTTAATGCAAAATAATTTAATGAAAAAAATAGAACAACCCCCCCCCCCCCCCCCCCCCCTTAGTGACAAAGGCTACATAAGATAAAAAATCTATCGACCACACAATGGGAAAATATTGTATGCAAAAACATTTCAGTTTAAAACGGTATTTATTCACCAACGTTGCAGTTTATATGAATTCCTATACCACATGTAATTATTTGATAAATAAACGGAATAGGGAGGCTTTACTAGCATGGAGTTAGCATAACAATGATCGCTTTATATACAAATCGTTAGCCCTGTTGGATCAGTGTATTTTGTTTTATAAAATAATGTCGGACCAAAAGTAATCGTGTTTAACATGTTATATGCTTATAATGGTCGAAGTACACATATTTATACATGTAAGTCGTGATTTACCCCTGAGGTAGGACCTAGTACGATCTGATGTGAGGCATACACCAAATTTACAAACCGATAAGGCCCCTGCGCAAGTTATACCAGAGTGGTAAAACTAAGTAATACCAGAGTGGTAAAACTAAGTTATACCAGAGTGGTAAAACTAAGTAATACCAAAGTGGTAAACTAAGTAATACCAGAGTGGTGAAACTAAGTAATACCAGAGTGGTAAAACTTAGTAATACCAGAGTAGTAAAACTAAGTAATACCAGAGTGGTAAACTAAGTAATACCAGAGTGGTACATTTAAGTAATACCGGAGTGGTAAAACTAAGTAACACAAGAGTGGTAAAACTAAGCTATGCCAGAGTATTCGCAATCCAAGGGTGTACAAAACGCAACTCTCCAATGAAAAGGAGATGTTGACCATGATGATATTACAAGACGACCGATATAATTACAAGAAGTAACGCAATTCAAATACCTGCAAAACGACGTTGATTTATTTATTTGTTTATTTATTTTTATCTTCTTTATGTAATTTGACCGATACTCACATTGGAAATATGCTGATTAATTGGTTGGTTTTGCCACAGGGAAATGAGGATTAGTTGCAGCTTATTTTGGGTCTAAATTAAGTGTGTGTGTGTGTAAGGGGGGGGGGGGGGGTTCGGTAACGATTATAAATGACAGACAGGAGAGGTGGGGGGGGGGGCTTAATGAGACATTTTTATTTCGAAAATTGAACGTTACCTTTTCAAAAGTTAAAAATTACTCTAAACACCTCAGTTAGGGTCCAAAACTATCTGTAGCAAATTATCAGGTCCCTTTGGGTTTTACGACAATACAGGTAGCTCGGTAAAGTGAGTAGAAACGGTAAAGTATGGAGTGAAGGAATAAAAAAGGGGGACACAGTAGAGAAATTAACGTCTATCCTTTGTATCAACAAATTGATAGTAGTGCTATTTGAATCTTATTCTTACACTAGTCGCATAACAGCAATCCTGGGTTGAAAACGGAATATATTCCGTGGTAATACATATTGGAATTCCTTATCACAGATAAAATATAACAATATCCTCTTTGTCGACGTTACCATTCGTAATTTCTTTGTTCGAGCAAAACTGAAACGGGCTGTTATGAAGAGCCAAAATCTTATTGAAATGAGATAATATATATATATAATGTGGAATGAGATCTCAGTATGTAGTAGTTTGTTGGTGTTACTTATTTCGATTGTAGCGACACGCCCTTCGAACAAGAATAATACATGAAAATGTATGATACTTTTATAATATCCATCTCATATTGATACATTGGGAAACTGAACTAACTAACATTAAAATGTTTTATCATAAATAATATTGATAATGCGTCACTGTGCCAAGACTTTTTGTGTTCGTTTCATTTATGTTTATTTTCTGTATTTTTTTCACAATTATTACTAGTCTACATTTTTAGTATGGGTCCGAAATGTACTGACTTTCTCTGGGTTCCCAAACTAGAAAAAATAGATTAAATATATATATATATACGCTCAGTAGCTTTCGTAAACGCTGCACGTACTGAGATCTTTAACAAGGTTATAAAGTGAATTAACCATATATTAAACATCACCTCGTTTTTACTAATTAAACCGTCCAATCTATTTTGGGGAACGCATTTATATTGGTAACTTTTTCATTGATGCCGTGACGTTTATTCGATTCTGTTGTATGTGATATAACGTGTGTACTATTGTGTCTTGACTAAGGCGTGTAACGCTTCAAAATTTTGACCATTTGTCCGTACTGCATGTCGTTAAGTTATAAAACATATCAGTGATAATCAAACCAGATACATAAAAGTCATGCGTAATACACGTATGATTCTTAATAAAATAAAGAAGGATCTAACCACAGAATTAGATAAGTCTGTGATTTTACAATTTTAACCTACATTGTCATGGTGGTATCTGCTATTCCGTTGTGTACAAAGAAAAGGCGGATACGATGGTAATATTTTTTTTACCATTTTCTTATTATTTTAATATATATATATTTTTTAAATGACATACCGGTCAAGTTGTTAATTTAGAGTAATCTTCATAATATTTTGAAAAAATATATTGTAAAAATGAAATGTGAATACGTTCCGCCTTGTAGATCTAGATGACCATGGTGATAATTTGGCTGTGTATACCAGGTGTACATGTGTGACACGTACCCCCCGGGGCCATTACTTGTAACACTTGTGAGACTGACCACCCGTCACCGTCTCTACTTCTTTGTCTTGTCTGACAGGGAAGCCATACTACCGTAATGCTCGTATCCTCGTTATCAAATGTCCTTAACTAAATAAGTTTCTAGTTAGTGCAAATTAGTATGTTTTTTCTCCTGTCTCCTACTTTTTGGGGATCAAAAGAATTATATAAACACTTGAGAACAATGGCACACCAATTAAAGTCTGGTCAGGGAAAGTGCATATGTACAGGTAGATATTTACCTGTATTTTCAGTTTAAACAGTCATTTATGTTACATGTACTTTATAGATCACAATATATTTTATCTTTTAAATGAAATAACAATATACTCAAGATTCCATTTACACAGTTCAATTAAAAACATCCAAATTTATAATTCTTAGGCTTAAATTGTTTTTGTTTTAAAATTAACAGCACAGTGCAATGTTTATACATGTATGTATACATTTCATGACATAATACAAAACATTTGAAGTATATGACCATTAATATATTATGAGAAAGAAAGATTTGTGTTACAATACTTGATGTATGCAGATATTACACTAGTGCTGAACATTTACATCAATCAGTTCAAATACGTTGTGCATGATATGCGCTTTAAATAAAAATACTAGAGTAAAAAGCATACTTAGAATATTTAGCTCTACATATTGGATTATTGAAAATTCAATGAAACACACAAATATTTAATAATAATTCGAAGGTTGCAGTAATTGATGAATACTTGACATATACACTTAGCACTTGACAATTGACGATAAATCATCAAAGAAATCTCACATCTAATAAACCATCGTTATCACTGTTATTATGTACATGTAACCTTATGTGATAGATTTCAAATCATTAAAAGATATTTTTTATCATTTTATTTTGTTGTCATCCTAATTAAAGGTAAACGACCCAATTCAATTTGTGCCTTCTTGTTATTGACAGATTTCTTCATTTTCAATAGTTTCTTGAAAAAAAAATATAAAAAGCGCTTGTTCAATATTTGCAGCTTTGTGTTTACACCAAATTTCAATCGCATAGATACTTCCTACATGTGTACATCGAAAAGGTGGAGCATATATGTATATGGTTTAATGCTGAACACTTCCAAAACAGTGCAAACATAGCCTTTCGCCCTTGTACAGTTAGTTACTTTTAAATAAAACTGAACGTATTGTTGTAATTTAAAATAAATTATGCTAAAGATGTTCGGGTGCAAGTGTTCCACTTTCCTCTTTAGTTACTTGTGTGCTAACTTCAATATTAGATTTATATCAACGGAAATACTAGCGATACCAACGATGTTGGTAAGGGTTATCGGATAGAAAACGTTAAATTTACAAATTAAACTATATTAAATATAGATATATAAAATAATAAAATTGAAATGTCCTTGCGGAAGAAAATATATGTAAAAATAAAAAAAAACGACACGGACACATAACTTAGCGCTTTCGCTCCATCGGTGGGAGCACCTCAGACTGTTTATTTAAACAAAATAAAACAAATAAAAATAAATTAAAATAAACAAATATAAAATTTATTTTATTATTTAAATAAACAGTCTGAAGAGCTCCCACCGATGGAGCGAAAGCGCTAAGTAATGTGTCCGTGTCGTTTTTTATTTTTACATATATAGATATAAAAACCGGCAAGAAAATCAGAGGGTACAAACAGAAATAATTGACACATGCATCTCATAGTTAACATATAGATGGACTAATTAGTCATTTGTGTATCATGGAGAGTAGTTTGTTTCATACTCAGTCTGAATGGCTTTTTTAATGTCATAACGTTCTGATTATTTCGTAGACGATTTCCACTATGATCATGTCAGAATACCGAACCGTCTATCACTGCGACTTCAAAACATCCATTTTGGGATGTTGAGTTGGCGCAATAGTAACGGCCGCAATTATTTCTGGCTATGCGATTTGGTGCCGGAGATCGTGAGTTCGAGGCCCGGATAGGGCACGAGTCAAAAAATTGTCTTCCTTCGTCATTTGTGTTTCCGTGTTACTTATAATATATTAAACACAATGTATCATATACACTTAGTGTTGTTGATCCGAAGGTTAAAATGTGAATTTCCTGTCGTAATTGTACCGTGCTTAATATATATGTAATGTTGTACAATTCGTATCCATGTATGTATATGCATTGCGATCCAGGTGTTCACATCACTATAATAGACGATTTCCAATATGATCATGTCAGAATACCGGACCGTCTATCACTGCGACTTCAAAACATCCTTTTTGGGATGTCGAGTTGGCGCATTGGTAACTGCAACAGGTTTTTCTGGCTAGGCGATTTGGTGCCGGAGATCGTGAGTTCGAGGCCCGGATAGGACACGAGTCAAAAAATTGTCTTCCTTCGTCATTTGTGTTTCCGTGTTACTTATAATATATTAAACACAATGTATCATATACACTTTATGTTGTTGATCCGAAGGTTAAAATTTGAATTTCCTGTCGTAATTGTACCGTGCTTAATATATGTAGACTAAAAGCGTATATATACGCCGTTAGACTACGCCACTTTATAATTATCTGTAGCTTGACTGTACCCATAATAACCTAAAGAGTAACTGAAGTGCAAATAGAAATTAAAATGATCAGACTCGTTGTGCCGGCATTAATACATTGTCGAAAACCGCATCGAAATCAGCCGACCGGTTACAAAGTTACGACAGGTTGATTGTTTTTTTTTACCTGTTTTGCCACAATCTAATTATGCGCACCGCAAACCGCTAAAAGTTGTTCTCACATATTGGTGACGTCACAACGGGAACACAAGAAATTGGGTCCGATCTCTCTCTATATATATGTACGTCTGATTAATTGTTAATCCGAAATGTATTATACAGTGAAATTAAGTGACGTACCATGTTATTGGAGGAGGGGGGGGGGGCTGAAATCGTCCTTGAAATACCTTTGTTTATTTTAGTGTTTAGATATTGACTGTTCAAATTCATTTTAATGAACCCATCTGCGCGATCAAAGTTAAAACTAACTGTTAATAGTATGTTGCGGTAATTTCCCCTCTTTATAACTTCTAAATGTGTACTCTAGATCTGTAGTTATTTCTCGACTTTGAATGGAACATAGACTATCGAGTGTACCTTTTGAAATCTCCAGAACCCGCCGCCAAGTCACAAAGTTCATATGTACATGTCACTTTATTAAATTTCAAATTTATTTCTTATATTCAACTTGACAAATTCTATTGAAAACTTGCATGGTATGTCTGTATCACAGTTACCATTCATATTTTGTTTTAACATAAAGAATAAAATGCGGATTAAAACCAATTAATTAATCTTCTCATCATATTTTCAAAAGACGTTCCATGTTCATTTCTTGTCAGCAACACACTGTGGTTTTCAAAGACATGATCTTATTTTTTCTCAAACAGAATTCCAAATAAACTGTTCTTGATTTCTTTTTCGATGAGTATGCCTGAAGACAGGTACATGTAGCATCAGGATTTCGCTCATGTTCCTTTTATTTTACAATATTCACGCATAGTTTTTATTTTTGTTTTTGCATATATATATACTGCATAGACATACATAATTATCAATGGATGGAAATCTGTTAACTTTAATACACACGTATAATTTCTCGAACATAGGATAAAAGATGTCGGGCAGTGCAGTGGATAGCCCACTTGCCTTTCACCAAGGCGGCCGGGGTTCGATTCCCCGACTAGACGTGAAAAGGTATTGGGTGTCACCTGCCCGATCACGTGGGGTTTTCTCCGGGTACTCCAGTTTCCTCCCACAATAAGACCCCTCGCGTTTTTATATATTTATATAAAAGTTGTCGAAATGTGATACCCTTCAAAATAGGTTATACAGGTCGAAAACATTGATAAAATCTACCAATTTTTATTTTCCGATATACGTACATTGTACATGTAGATATAAAAAGGATTGTCTCATGATTCTATATGATGTAATAAAATGTTCTTCTTTGAAGTCCAATAAAATATATGGTTTTCGAAGTTCTGAGTCCATACACGGAATTAGATTATATCTAAGTCCGTGGTCTACAGTAACACAAATATCCTTTTTCTTGTGTTTGTTTGAGGTTGTTTCTACGAAGTTTTATATTTATACAGTCGACCAACATGCATAAATATTTGTCAGTGTGCATTTTACTGATGTAACGATCAGTTCCTGGCTGATGTGTACATTCAAGGACGTATATGACTCACACATATATATATACGTCCCTGGTGCATGCATTGAATACCCACGCCGTTTTAGCGGAGTTATATGAAATAAAACATGAGAAACTTAATACATAATCATATCAAGCATATGTTTTGAAGTCTTACAGTTTTTCCACAAACTAATAACCTTTTGATCATGCTATCGAGCCCGGTGGTAATTGATTTATGGTCGAGTGACCATGACCATGTGTGCCGCATACACATACCTGTGGAACTCCCAAACCCGGGCCCCCTCCCCACTAATTACCGTCCCCTTGGACATATAATACCTTGCAATTAACAGTAGGGTCATTAATGAACTCCGTACAGCCTTGATATATAATCAGTGTCTTATTCTTGAATATGGGGCTCTCTACAAATAACAAGTCGCGATACGATTCATACAAGTTTAATATAATGACTACTCAATTAAGTCTATCAGTGCGGTTACCGTTGTGACGACACTTCCGCTTGTATGGCAAAATCGGGGATTTTTGGATTTGCGTTCAGGTGTGAAATTTAGTAAAATGGTAAAAACTTCGTTATTTTTTTTTTAACTTCTTATTTACCAGTCTTTCCATACACTAAATATGGTTCAGCACTACAGTTACTCTTTAAACATTGTTCGGGTAAGGGAATGTGATTTTTAGCGACATATCAATGAATTTTGCAATTTAAGTGACGCGAAATGTTTGTTGGGGTATGAATAAAACGCTACGAAAGGGCATATTTTATAGTTTATTTTATCATAAGAAGGGAAATAATATGGTTGTTTTCAGACCCAGTGAAGTGCTCTGGTATACGATTTCCATAAAAAGAATGTAATGACAGACAATGCAGTGTTTTAAACATACATTTATACAACTAGTTCTGATATCACTACTAAATAGAACACTTGCTATTTATATCAAAACGGTGACATTTTCTGAAGGATAATTATTTAAAACTTAAATGTTGGTTTTTTGAAAATGTTCCTCTGCTACAAAATTCGACTGGTGTGGTCTTCAATGTTTATTAAACGCTAGTGAGCACTACTGTCGATAACACTATATAGTGTCATGGCGAGTAGCAGTAGGAAAGTGCCGACATTGTAATGAGTTCAAGTTCAAGTTTAAGTTCAAATATTTCATTTTCGTGTCAAACACATATTTCACATAAAATCATAATAACATACCTATAAAAATTGTAATAAAATATGTGTCCAACCATATTGACTTTTTAGACACGTTTTTGAAAGATGCAAATAATAAAAAAATAAAGCATTACGCTAATTAAAATGAATATCGATATATAAACATTTGCCACTCAACTTTTCTTTATGCTTAACAATATACAATTACATGATATATCATACCACCTGAGAATGCGAAATGAGAAAAAGTGGTTGGGCCAATCCCTACCGACGATTCCCCCATCCCCTATTCTCTTTAGACCTTTAAGATATTAAAGGGTATATATATAAAGTTATGCAGTTAATTACTTACAAGACATACATTTATTGCCGTGTGCTCTTGTGCACTGTGCACTGATATTAAACGATTATTATGGGAGAAACATGGATCTTCTCCCCCACATAAGAGAAAGTTGAGTAGACAATGTTTTTTAATGAGTAAATAACGAATTGCGGACAAACAATTGTACAGGTAAGGTAAAAGATAGACTATTGTATAAATAATATTGGGATATTTTATTCACAATTGTTTCTTTTGCTATTTGCGATGGTTGATTACCCCGTCGAAAACCAGATGTTCAAGGGTACAGTAGATCTATCAGATCAACACTATTTAAACAACACGGCTTTAAGTTACGGATTAAAATTTAGTTCTGGATGGCTCCTTATACTGGATGACACTAGGCCTATTATTAGGTCTACTAGACATTTGTTCGTTTTCCTTCAGATTTATTACCGACGCTTAGACACGAACGCATGAGTTCACGGAATCAAATTATAATACATGTATAGATAGTACTAATACTAAACATTAATACCCGGCCTCCTACGGATCGTCGTTTATGAGTACGTTATCGCAGCTACGAGCTAGATAGCCTAAAACTATTTCATAATTATACACAGATTTGCATGCACACTTGATCGAGTAGTTTCGGTTTTACAGACGATAACATTGTACCGCTCGTTCCATTCGGGACGCTGCAAAGTTCGTTCGTTCGTTCGTTCGATACGCGAGATGGAACTTATCGTGCGGTAGCGGCCGGGCCAGCTTATCGGCCGGTAGCGGCCGGCTATGGTTATCGGCCGGTAGCGGCCGGCCAAGGTTATCGGCCGCTAGCGTTCGTTCCGTTCGGGAATCGGCCGTATTAGCTGCGTGGGTCCAATAGGTAATTCCGTGCGGCTCGCGTTCGTTCTCCGGTCGTGCAGCGGTAAGCCTCCGTCTGGGAAGCGTTCGTCTTCCGTTCGTCTCAAAAAAAGTGGATACTTAGCCGTAATTCTAGCTGTATATTCAATGTCACAAGGGTCAAATCTGTTAAAACCTTCAAACAACTTCTTCTGAAATACCAAAATCCCTAGAAGCATGGTATTTGGCTGAAAGATTCTTTGGATGAAGCCCGACAAAGTTTGCAAAAAGAAATGACCTTGACCTATATTCAAGGTCACAAGGGTCAAATCTGTTAAAACCTTCAATCAACTTCTTCTGATTAACCAAAAGGCCTAGAGACTTTATATTTGACTGGTTGCTTCCTTGGATGAAGCATGACAAAGTTTGCGAAAAGAAATGACTGTGACCTTTATTCAAGGTCACAAGGGTCAAATCTGTTGAAACCTTCAAACGACATTTTCTGAAATACCAAAAGCCCTAGAGACATGATATTTGCCTGAAAGGTTCCTTGGATGAAGCTTGACAAAGTTTGTGGAAGAAAGTGACCTTGACCCATATCAAAGGTCACAGGGTCAGATCCTTTAAAAGCTTTGAGCGACTTCTTCTGAAAATGAAAATGATGTTGTCTTATAAGGTCACAGGGGTAAAATATGTTTATAAATGTCTCACAGTAAAAGATTTTATGGGACTTTAGGGTAACACTATAATATAAGTCAGATATGGATACCAGGTGAGTGATGCAGGCCCATTGGGCCTCTTGTTTATGAAATACAAGATGGATTTGGAATTTCAATATGATCAGAAAAACAAAACTCCTGACAAGAGACCTTCTTTCAACTATTACCATATTAAGTTTCAAGAAAAATTCATAAAACTTAGATTGAATACATAGTACAAGATTACATAAAGTTAAAATAAGAAGGGAAAAGATCCATCTTTCTAAGAACGAATGAAAACTTATTGATGGTGGGCACCAAGATGCCTATGGGATGTCTTGTTTTTTATTATGAACTTGATAATCTCCATATAAATAACTTTATTGTCTGGTCAGTTGGTAGTGGTTTTCCAATAGTTAAAAAGATTAGCATTACAACTTTACACTTTATTTTTTCCAGCGATTCAGCCGAACAAGATTCTGAACCAATGGAAGAGGAACAATCATAATACTCTGTCATATGCTCTTATTACACATTACATGTGGTCCAATAGCATCGGTTGATGTGTTGCCTTGACGACAAACTTCTTGATAAGCTGTCATGAAGTGGACATTTACTTGTTACAATTCAGCTGCAGGTCGGCGCTTTTGTGGCATGATGGTAGAGCTTTATGACAGTGTATGTGATGCCCCCTGGTGGTGCTATGTTAAACAAAATCAGTCAAGAGGCAATTTCTCTCGGTGTTGTAGCCTTAGAATCTTCATTATAGATTTCATATAGAGAAATCTATGGAACCCATGGCAACCCTGTGGAGTTATCTACCCTGATATGATGACCCTTTATCCCAGGCTTTGCCAGTTGTTTGATATTGTTAAAGATTAACTTTACCAAAAATATGTTGATCTAGCAACAAAGGTGTATATTGTACAAGTTGAATAGAAAACACTTTTTTTTTTTGTTTGTACAATTATATGTTGCACTACTGTGTTACTTGTTGTACTTTATAGTTGTTATTGACTGACCGGTGTACAGACTGACAGGTGTCTACCCAACAGCTGCTGTTGTATGGTTGTTGGTTATCCTACTGACAGCCATTTTCATTGTATGACCGAAAGCCGCTTTCATCTGGTTGTTGGTTGTCCGACAGACAGCCGCTGTCATTGTCCAACCGACAGTCGCTGTCATATGATTGAATGTTGTCTGACCGACAGCTGTTGTCGTTTGGTTGTTGGTTGTCCGACCGACAGCTGCTGTCGTCTGGTTGTTGGTTGTCCGACAACCATTATATCACAATGATGCGACAAAATTGTTGGTTGTCCAGCAGGGGAAGACACGCCTGTATTTTGGGAGATTTCTTGTGTAATTTGTGTCTGTGATATAGCATGTTATTAAGTAGTTATTCATCATTTCATGTTACATTGTATTTGATTGGTTATTCTTGGTCACATGACATGAAAAAGTTACTTTGATTGATATGGGCATGGAACCATTTGACACTAGCAGATATTTTTTTTGATTTACCGATTATCCTGTCACAGTGATGAAAGAGAATATATTCTGAATCATTATTCTACATTGCCATGTGACAGAATTTGTCTTTGCACTGGTGTCCATATTGACATCTACTGTAGCATGACAGCAGATATCCATGGTGGCGAGTTTAAACAAATCCTTTTTGAGACTTAATATATCAAAATGGACTTCATGAAAATGATTTGTCAAAAGGATTTAATTGTTGTGTTGGTTATTGATAATTGTATTTACGAGAGATCTGAACAGAATTATTGATGTTATAAATCCCTTTTGGTGTCTTTATGTGTGAAAATATATCAAATATCATCTTAATATTTTGTATTATTTTATGACTTGTTTTAAAAATCAGAATGTTAAATTTCTAGATTTTATGTACAGTATTGAAATAATGATATATAATTCATATTTATTCTTTGGTGTTGATGTTAGATTTCAGTTATTTGGTAAATTGCAAATTTCATTTTGGATAAAAAATTTGGCTTTAATTTTTTTTAATAGATTTAGATTATGATTAAAGCCATTTGAAAATAAATGTGTTTTGATGATGTGTGTTGAATAGCTGATAAGAATTATGAACATTTTTTAAAACCATTTCTGTAAATATTTGATTAGAAGACTTGGTCTATGGGAGTATACCATTAGACAGAATATTGTTGTCTGGTTTCTCACAATTCACAGATGCCTTTATCATTGATTCTACTTGTGGTGTTTTAAGTTTTGGTCTCACCAACTCAATGTTTTGATCCTACAATGAAAACGATCTTTATGAATTTTCGACACTTTTAATTGTGAAAACAAAAAATATTTACTTATATATATATATATATTTGCAAGTTGAAATATTGTAATTTGTCATTGTGTGTATTTTGGCAAGTTGTTTGGGTTACCTGCCCGCTAACTAGATTGAGTGTTTATTGTTGACCACACATCTATTACAGACACCCAAGTGTCTCTAGTTAAATCAAATGTAATGATGTTCAGGGCTGTAAAGGCTTTATTGTATTGGTTTCAAGTTTAAATATTTGCATGTTGATTTGAAATAGATATTGGTGAATTAATAAATAAGAAAACAATTCACAGGATATTCTTAACTATTTCATAAAAGCTTTTTATCTTCAACATTTTGTAAATAATGCAAATATTAGAGAGAGAAAAAAGTTTTTTTAACTACCATACTTTTGTAGTGTTTTGTAGTGTTAAATGATCATCAAATTAACAAATATGGGATCAGTTAAAAGTTTTCTGTGACACTGTCTGATGGGTAAATGACCTTTGTTATGCTGTGGTGTGGCGTCTGTTGTCCAACCTTCTGTCAACTTTTCCTATGAACTCCATATACAAGTCATGAAACAAAAAACAGATTTTGAGCAAATTTGGTGAAGGGAATCAAATGTAAAACTGTGTAAATGATGGGCCTGTGACCCTAAGGAACACTGCTAAGTAGGGAACATTCAGTAAATTATTTAAAATCACTCTTCTTCTGAAGGCATGTCAAGATGTTGTCAAAATTTAGTCTTCAACATCCTTGCATGAAGTGACTTACCGTGGTTATGACCAATAGAGAAATAAAGTGAATTCTTTAAAACCTTTCATTTGTATTGGAATTGACTTCAGGGTCTACCAAAACCTTGCAAACTTGACCGCTGGGTCATAACTTCAATGCCTAAAACTACATATACAATTATTGTCTACAATATGGTACTTCAGACACTGCTTCAGCTTCGACAAAATAACCGCTTTATACTATTATATACTTTTACGACTCGTTCCATAGGCAACAAATAAATAAACTAGAAAATAATGAAAACCAATAGGAACTCATTAAAGGTGGCAAAGGTATTTAAAGAGAGTATCTTTAAATTAGTATTTTTGTACCAGACTTATGTATAACACTCAGGCAGTTCAGAATTATTTACAAGACTTGAAATTGTCATAAAAATAATGGTAAACTGCCTCAGTGTTATATCATGTATAGGGAGATTATAATGATCGCACTTTCCTTGATTTGAATTTCTTATCTTTGAAATGCACCATCTTGATTGTTTAATGTAAACAAGCAGGTAAAGAGTTTGAATTTTTAATTTCTAAAAATCTTCCCAAAACTGTTTTGATATTTGGTCATCTCCGAATTGTTTTGATATTTTAAGCACAGATGTAATAAGTGATAATTATAAATATATTGATGTCTGTATTCAGAAAATAGTTATCTTAGTTTTAAAAGTGTCAAATGAAATTTTTATATATTTGTACTAAATTTCAAAATTCTTTTTTTGTATTCGATGTTGACATCATGAGGTGAACTGAAAAATGTCTCGTCCATCAACATTTGCTTCAACATTTGCTTCACATCGCTACTAGTCAAAAAGTCCTGATTGGATTTTGCTCAATTTGGTCAGAAACATCCTTGGGGGAAGAGGAACAGATTTTGCATAAATGGTGACTCTGACCCTCAATGGGCCAGAGGGGTGCAGGTGAGGCCCAATAGGAGAAATAGAGGTAATTCCTTTAAATCCCTACTTTTTATAAAGTTATGTATGTATTTGAACCAAATTTATTCCAAAACATCCTTGGGAAGGGGAACAGATTTTGCATTAAAGGTCAATGACCCCTAAGGAGCCAGACTCGGGCTGGGCCCAATAGGGGAAATAGAGGTAATTCCTTTAAATCACTACTATAGTCATAAAGTTATGAATGTATTTCCAAATTTCTTAAATCACTACTACTAGTCCTAGAATACTGCATTATGTTCATATTGAAACAAATGACTCAGGAGTCCTGGCTTTCATCGGTTGAGATCCCCATCCCAAAGCTGTATATACTGTTTATGTTGAGATCCCCATCCCAAAGCTGTATATACTGTTTATGTTGAGATCCCCATCCCAAAGCTGTATATACTGTTTATGTTGAGATCCCCATCCCAAAGCTGTATATACTGTTTATGTTGAGATCCCCATTCCAAAGCTGTATATACTGTTTATGCTGGGCATAAAGAAACAATCACCAACATGATTTAGGGTTTGATCCCAAGGTCTACCACGCCCTTGCAGCCTTGATGAATCATAGCTTATAAACGATTGAAATCCCCACCCAAAACTATATATACCATTGCTGGTTATAAAGACACACAATCATGATAGTAGCATTGGTAGTAGTGTCTAACACACCCATAGTTTCTCAGTGGAACTCGAAAACAAATGGGATACCAACCAGTTCACCAAATTTTTAATTTATACTGATATGCTTCATTGACTAGTCTTTTGGTCTATGGGATCTTTTTGAAAACTATATTTTACCATGGTTTTCTAGATGTAGCCACGTGAGCAATACAGGTCCACTCACCCTCTTGTAAACAAAACCCAACCTCAAATTTTGCTATGCTCTGTTCATTCTGAAAAATAAACCTAATTGCCAGTTGGTTGGTAGTTACAACCATGCACATATGGCTGCATGAAATGTCTAATCAATTTATAACTAGGAAAGTGGGCTATTTATTCACCTGTCTGTGGTCTATTATTCCATCTGCCCTTCTGTTACAAATTCCTGTTAGTGTTACTACTCTTTATGATATAAAACTTCTCAGAATAGCCAGAAGGCCACGAATACTGATACTTGGCTAGTAAGTACCAGCTGGCATCATGTACTGTCCCCTCAAACAAATGACTATGACCTTCTTTCAATGTCACATGGGTTACATGGCCCAGAAGGCCAGTATTGCTCATCTGAATATACAATGTAGTTGTTTCAAAGCAATTCTGGAAAAAATTGAACAATATTCTGTCATTCCTCTAAAAGGTATTTTACAGAGTTTACTTAACTACCCCTATTGCCACCTGCCTTTTGGCCCCCAGGGGGGTCAGACACACCGTTTTTTACAAAATTCATTTTCCTTTTCCCGAGGATGCTTTAGACAAGATTTGGACAATATCCTGTCATTCCTTCAGGAGAAGAAGGATTTTAAAGAATTGACTGTTTAAATCAAACTGATTCCCCTTCACCCAAGGATGCTTTAGACCAAATTAAATTTGTACAAAATCCAATCATTCCCACAGGAGAAGAAAGGTTGCCCCTAGGGTCCAAGTAAGCCAAGACCCACCATACATACATTTCCTTCAGAGCATATAGTCAAAGGGGTAAAATATTTGGCCAGTATGTTCCAAAGACCAAAAGATTCTTTAAATAAATCATCTTAACCTATTTTGAAGGTCACAGGGGTCTAATATGTAAAATCAATAACCAAAGACCCAGAGGTAGTGATACTTGGCCAGTAGGTACCCCGAGGTAGTGATACTTGGCCAGTAGGTACCTCGAGGTAGTGATACTTGGCCAGTAGGTACCTCGAGGTAGTGATACTTGGCCAGTAGGTACCCCGAGGTAGTGATACTTGGCCAGTAGGTACCCTGAGGTAGTGATACTTGGCCAGTAGGTACCCCGAGGTAGTGATACTTGGCCAGTAGGTACCCTGAGGTAGTGATACTTGGCCAGTAGGTACCCCGAGGTAGTTATACTTGGCCAGTAGGTACCCCGAGGTAGTGATACTTGGCCAGTAGGTACCCTGAGGTAGTGATACTTGGCCAGTAGGTACCTCGAGGTAGTGATACTTGGCCAGTAGGTACCTCGAGGTAGTGATACTTGGCCAGTAGGTACCCCGAGGTAGTGATACTTGGCCAGTAGGTACCCCGAGGTAGTGATACTTGGCCAGTAGGTACCCCGAGGTAGTGATACTTGGCCAGTAGGTACCCCGAGGTAGTTATACTTGGCCAGTAGGTACCCCGAGGTAGTGATACTTGGCCAGTAGGTACCCCGAAGTAGTGATACTTGGCCAGTAGGTACCCCGAGGTAGTGATACTTGGCCAGTAGGTACCCCGAGGTAGTGATACTTGGCCAGTAGGTACCTGAGGTAGTGATACTTGGCCAGTAGGTACCCCGAGGTAGTGATACTTGGCCAGTAGGTACCCCGAGGTAGTGATACTTGGCCAGTAGGTACCTCGAGGTAGTGATACTTGGCCAGTAGGTACCCCGAGGTAGTGATACTTGGCCAGTAGGTACCCTGAGGTAGTGATACTTGGCCAGTAGGTACCCCGAGGTAGTGATACTTGGCCAGTAGGTACCTCGAGGTAGTGATACTTGGCCAGTACATGTAGGTACCTGGGACAGTGTGCCAATAAATAAAGTCTCCTCAAACAAATGACCGTGACCCATTTTCCAGGTCACTGTGATCAAACATGTTAAAACGTTTTATAACATTTTTACCGTTGAAATATCGAAAAAAAATCAAAACAACTGCTTTCAAATGATATATGGGAAACTTAAAAGCTGCCTGGGAAGGTTTTGCTTTTCATTTGTAATTATAGCAGAATATCTAACATTATCATCAGTAAAACCAATTATATTTCACTCGTGTCGCTAATATTTTGATATTTTAGCAGCAAGTGAAAAATATCAAAATATTAGCCCCACTCGTGAAATTATATTTGGTCTTACTGAAGACATTGTTAGATATCCTGTATTGATTTTTGAAGGCCCTGAGTACTAATACATGACAACCATAAACAGAGCGCTCTAAAGTTTCCTCAAATAATTTGCCTTGATCTTCTTTCATGGACACATGGGTCAGATATGTAAATATCTTTAACATTTTCCAGTAGGCCCAGGTGATGATAACTTTAACTTGTTGAGATAGGGTAGTATAAGGTTTTGTTTACACTGGAATGTTCTGAAGCCAATGTAATGAAATATTTGCAAAGTACTTTCATTGAGAACATTTTCTTGAGTGCATAAATAGAGCAATATAAGCCCTCTAGGCCTCTTGTTAAAATATTTTCACATCTATGCCCCCAATAATTAGTTTCTATACTACCAGATATAAAACTAAACAAGTTGAAATTGTTAGTGGTATTTGTCAGAAAACATTTGAAGAATATTTCTCATTTGACTTAAGTTTCAAATGGTGCCTAGCTACAAATATCATATTTGGGAATGATCAGGATGACGGACAGGTAGCCTTTAGTCAGAAACATCCTTGGGAGAAGGGGAACAGATTTTGCATAAATGGTGACACTGAGTGCAAAGGGGCCAGAGGGAGGGGCCAAATAGAGGAAATAGAGGTAATTGCTCTAAATCGCTACTCGTCATGAAGCTACAAATTGATTTTCACCAAAAGCCTTTTAAATCACTTCTGGTTCTAAAGTTAAAATGGATTTTGACCAAATTTCATCCAAAGTACTAAATTGATCTTTTTGGAAAATATTTTACCATGATTACCAATGTATCCAGGTGAGCGATATAGGCCCTCTGGGCCTCTTGTTGAAAGTTAAAATATGGTATTGCTATTTCCTGAAAGGTACTGGTATGGGTTTTTTCTCAAATTTCCTGTGGAGGTTCCTCAAGGTCCCTAGTTATGAATATTGGTACATGTATTGTCAATACACCACCATCTAGAGTTTTTAAAGTTCAATTTCTTAATCATTATGTGATGTACTGGTCCCCTTATTAGAAATACCTCTAGCCCTAATGAGAATTTACATTGACAGTACTTCTTATTATAAAAGAATTTCAGATTTTTTTATCGTTTTGTATAGAGTTCTATTGAACTGCTTTCAGTTGGCATTCATAGGCAATATCACTTACGTAATCAGCCTTTGTGTAGTTGATTTAATCAGTATTTTATTTTCAGAAATACATATGCAGTAATAAATACAAATACATAGAAGGATCTGGCGAGAGGGTTATATATAAGATAATATTTGACTAGTTGGCATTCATATTGCCTATGAATGTCAACTAAAAGCAGTTCAATACTGACATTTACCATTTTTGGAATCTGTTCATCTCATAAAAATTTCAATTACACATTTTATGTCTCCTAATTTAGCTCAAACAATCTATCGGGTATGCTTGTTCAATTAATAGAGCAGCCGTCGTCAGGCTCAATTATGACGTAATAATAATGATGACGTCAACAATTTGTCAATAGCCTTATGAATGCCAACTGAATCATTAGGGTTATATAAAAGATAATATTTGTCATAATGTCAAAAAACACGACTTATGAAGTTACTAGATATTCAATGTGGGTTTAGTAATAGTACAGTGCACTCCTCATTATATCATGTTGCATTTGTCAGATAAAAGCATGACATTAACAGGAATATGACATTAAGAGAAACATGTATTTTTCAATCTCCATATAACTAAAAGTAAGCCATTCAATGTACATATGAAGTCAATTATCTGAAATCAATGGAAATTACATCATTTTCTGGATATTTTATCTGATAGATTTAAAAAAAAACATGATATTAAGAGGAATTTCCCTCAAAATACATGATATTAACCAAATTAAAGTTCAAAGATTATATAGAGGGGAAAATGGTGCTTTGGAAAAATATGATATAAAGAGGAATGAGACATTAACAGGGGTAATATTAAGTGGAATCCACTGTATCTGTAAAGGAAGATTAAAGACGATAACAGATATTGTATATAGCACATTTATTTTGGTGCATTTCATGAATTAAGAAACCTGCTGACCTTGTTATCAGGAAACAGACACTAGATAAGGTTTCATTTCTTTTCTTTATTTTAGAAAAGACAATGTTTGAATTATTCATGCTCTGGCACATAGCTTTAACAATTTGGACTGGAGGTTACCAGTTGCGAGGTTATTAATCAGCCATCCTGGTGACAGTTCTAGTTGTGCAAGGTCTTATTTTTAGACTGCTCTAGGGGAAAAATTTGGCCGCCAGACAGCCATCTTGTATGTTGACTATGAAAGTATATTATGGTTATTTTAAGCCCACCATCATCAGATGGTGGGCTATTCAAATCGCCCTGCGTCCATGTTCTGTCCTTAAACAATTCTTGTTATTGCTGTTTCTTGAGAAGTACTGAATGGATCTTCCTCAAATTGCATATGTGGGTTCCCCTTGGCCCCTAGTTGTGCTCTTTTGATTTTGAGACTGATCGGAAAAACTAAATGGTTGACAGGCGGCTTTCTTGGATTTTGAAATGAAAGTTTGTTATCACTATTTCTTGAGAAGTACTTGATGGATCTTACTCAAATTTCATATGTAGGTTCCCCTTGGTGTCTAGTTGTGTCTTTTTTGATTTTGGGCCTAATTGGAAGAACAAAATGGCTGACAGGTGGCCATCTTGCATTTTGATATTGAAATTTGGTTATCGCTATTTCGAAAGGAGTACTGAATAGATCTTATTCAAATTTCATATTTACCTTCCCCTTGTGGGCTAGTTGTGCTCTTTTGATTTTGGGTATGATTGAAAAAAATGAAATGGCTGAAAGGCAGCAAGCTTGGATTTTGAAAATTGAAATTTGTTAGTGTTATATCTTGAGAAGTACTGGATTGATCTTTCTCAAATTTCACAGGTAGGTTCTTATGGTGCTTAGTTGTGCATTGTCCATTTTTGGACAAATTAGATAAACAATATGGCCGACAGGCAGCCCTCTTTGATTTGTCATTGATAGATTGTAATTGCTATTTCTTGAGAAGAACTTGAGGAATCCTTTCCAAATTTCATAAGCAGGTTCTGTTCGGGCCCTAGTTGTGCATGGATTTTTGACTGCTCCAGGGGAAAAATATGGCCACATGACGGCCATCTTGTATGTTGACTATGAAAACATATTATGGTTATATTTTAAGAAGTACAAGTTGGATTTGGAATTTGGAACTGATTATTAAAACAAGACTCCTGACAAGAGACCTTCCAACTATTATTAATTTTTAAGGGAAATTAAAAGAACTAAGATTAAGTACATAAATGAAAGTTTAAATAAGAAGGGAAAAGATCCATCTTTCTAAGAATGAATGAAAAATCATCAATGGTGGGTGCCAAGATCCCTCTGGGATCTCTTGTGATTTTAGGTATGATTGTAAAAACAAAATAGCTGAAAGGCGGCCATCTTTGATTTTGCCATTGAAAGCTGGTTATAACGACTTCTTGAGAAGCACTGAATGGATCTTAATTAAAGCTCATATGTAGGTTCCCCTTGGTGCCTAGTTGTGCTGTATCTATTTTGGCTGAAAGGTGACCATCTATGATTTTAAAATGAAAGTTTGTTATCGCTATTTCTTGAGAAGTTCTTGATGGATCTTATTCAATTTTCATATGTAGGTTCTACTCGTTCAAGAAATACAAGATGGATTTGGAATTTGGTACATACATGATCAGAAAAACAAAACTCCTGAAATTCATTGAAAGTTAAAATAAGAAGGGAAAAGATCCATCTTTCTAAGAATGAATGCAAATCATCAATAGTTGGTGCCAAGATCCCTCTGGGATCTCTTGTTTAAAAAATACAAGATGGATTTGGAATTTGGAACTGATCATAAAAACAAAACTACTGACAAGAGACCTTCTTTCAACTATTTTTACTTTTCATAGAACTAAGATTAAATACATGAATGAAAGTTAAAAGAAGAAGGGAAAAGTTCCATCTTTCTAAGAATGAATGAAAAATCATCGATGGTGGGCGCCAAGATCCCTCTGAGATCTCTTGTTAAAATACAAGTTGCAATATTCTTTAAAACAAACACTGTTCTTTTGCACTACATTTTAGACTTAACACATGTGCCTGTTGGTGGGAATGTCACTCTTATGTACAATTAGTAAGATTTACCAGCCAGATTTTATGTACTGTTAGATCTATGTACTGTTAGTAAGATTTACCAGCCAGATTTTATGTACAGTTACCTTATATATACAGGAAGTAATTCTTACCAGATTTTCCCACAGCTTTTTGTCTATTGTTCCCATGTCTAGTGAAGTCTGTGATTTTACCTGTTAATTCGCTTATATTTGTTGTAATCAAGCTAAATTTTTTGGGGTTATTTGGTAATGTATTACATTCTTTTTTTTTTTAAAGTTAAGTTAGTTTGATTCTTGAGAATAAACAAATTATGTATCATACATAATTTTGTGGGTCTTTTTTGGATTTTCAGGATTTTGCATAGGGACTTTTTTTAAATGTTTTAAATATTTGGAGTAAATAATGTGCACAAAGGTCATGGTATCAAAGTGTTGATTATGATTATTTATATAACAATATCTTGCTTCTTCTTTACTTTTTTATGTAAGGGAAATATTTACCAGCCAAAATATTCTGATTTCTATTTGATGAAATGTATAACTTGTATGTGGAAAATTTTTTAAAAAATTAGGTATTCAAAATCTTTTCATATATTATTTAGTATATACATGTACCTGTTTTGCCATATCACATGAAGTTAAAAACATTGCATCTCTATGAAAATAAGGAATATTGACACAACTTATTGTCTTAATTAGTGACTGCACAGGTACATTTAAGGTATCTAACCATTAGTACAAAGAAATAATGTTCCTGGCTGTCACAACAGCTGTCATCTCCAGGAAATCCCAGGTTTCGACTCACCATACTTTGGTTACAGGTATCGATCCCAGGGTTCGACTCACCATACTTTGGTTACAGGTATCGATCCCAGGGTTCGACTCACCATACTTTGATTACAGGTATCGATCCCAGGGTTCGACTCACCATACTTTGGTTACAGGTATCGATCCCAGGGTTCGACTCACCATACTTTGATTACAGGTATCGATCCCAGGGTTCGACTCACCATACTTTGGTTACAGGTATCGATCCCAGGGTTCGACTCACCATACTTTGGTTACAGGTATCGATCCCAGGGTTCGACTCACCATACTTTGGTTACAGGTATCGATCCCAGGGTTCGACTCACCATACTTTGATTACAGGTATCGATCCCAGGGTTCGACTCACCATACTTTGGTTACAGGTATCGATCCCAGGGTTCGACTCACCATACTTTGGTTACAGGTATCGATCCAAGGGTTCGACTCACCATACTTTGATTACAGGTATCGATCCAAGGGTTCGACTCACCATACTTTGGTTACAGGTATCGATCTTACTACCCTAATTTCCTGTGTATTGCCTGTGGGCTATACAATTCTTTACATCAGAAGATGCCTAGAGCAGGCTATCTGCCAGTGAGGACTATCTGGAATTTTTTACCAAATTATTGAAAAAAAAAGCGAACTATACTTGTTTTTTTACTTGTATCAACATGTAGATCTACGATATTTGTAAACAAAATATATCATCGATAAGTTTATATATGGCTTTAATTATAAACATATATATTTACAAATTAAACACAATATTTCCAACATTCAAAACAATGAAAATCACAAAGTCACACACGAAGTACACTTGTACTCACCAGGTATACATTTGACGTATATAACCAGCAGGCAATCTGATAGGGCGGGCTATCTTGAATTTATTTTACAAAAGCCTCAAAAATACCTTAATTTACTTTCAGCGGGCTATACCCCGGTGTGGGTAATACATAGGAAATTACGCTAGTCCTTTCTTTGATAACTGTCCTCTGAACATTACTGACAGCTTACCAAACTCTACAGCTGATGGGGAGTAACTACTATCAACCAACTTATATTTTCACATGTGATAATTTTTAGAGTATTTTGCAGTTGATTAATTGTTAATTGCTGTGAAATCGTTTCAATCACTATGCCAACTGTACAAGTACTGTACTGTACTGTACAAAGGATTTGAAAACGAATTTATCACGCCATGAAAAAGTCATTCCATAGGAAAGAAAATTAAGTCGCCACAAAAATTAGTTGGTTTACAGTAGCAGGTCAAATCATCAGAGTAACTACCTTGTCAAACCATCAGAGTAACTAGCTTGTCAAACCATCAGAGTAACTAGCTTGTCAAACCATACAAGTATCTTACAGCTTGTTGAACCATCAAAGTAACTATCTTGTCGAACGGTTCAGAGTAAATAGCTTGTCGAAACTGGTCGGAGTGACTAGCTTGTCGAACCATTGCAGTAACTCGCTTGTCAAACTGGTCCTAGTAAAAAGCTTGTTTGACTGTTAAGTCGGAAAAAACTATTACTAGGGGATTTCTTTAATTCTAAAAGATATCCAATTACCAGTAGTCCCCCATGGAAACACACAACATATATAGGGATACCCCATATAACCACACAACATATATAGGGATACCCCATATAACCACACAACATATATAGGGATACCCCATGTAACCACAACATATATCGGGGATACCCCATGTAAACACAACATATATCGAGGATACCCCATGTAAACACAACATATATCGGGGATACCCCATGTAAACACAACATATATCGGGGATACCCCATGTAAACACAACATATATTGGGGATACCCCATGTAACCACACAACATATATAGGGATACCCCATGTAAACACACAACATATATAGGGATACCCCATATAACCACACAACATATATAGGGATACCCCATGTAACCACACAACATATATAGGGATACCCCATGTAACCACACAACATATATAGGGATACCCCATATAACCACACAACATATATAGGGATACCCCATGTAACCACACAACATATATAGGGATACCCCATGTAAACACACAACATATATAGGGATACCCCATGGAAACACACAACATATATAGGGATACCCCATATAACCACACAACATATATAGGGATACCCCATGTAACCACACAACATATATAGGGATACCCCATGTAACCACACAACATATATAGGGATACCCCATATAACCACACAACATATATAGGGATACCCCATGTAACCACACAACATATATAGGGATACCCCATGTAAACACAACATATATCGAGGATACCCCATGTAAACACAACATATATCGGGGATACCCCATGTAAACACAACATATATCGGGGATACCCCATGTAAACACAACATATATTGGGGATACCCCATGTAACCACACAACATATATCGGGGATACCCCATATAACCACACAACATATATCGGGGATACCCCATGTAAACACAACATATATCGGGGATACCCCATGTAAACACAACATATATCGGGGATACCCCATGTAAACACAACATATATCGGGGATACCCCATGTAACCACACAACATATATCGGGGATACCCCATATAACCACACAACATATATCGGGGATCCCCCATGTAGCCACACAACATATATCGGGGATACCCCATGTAACCACACAACATATATCGGGGATCCCCCATGTAAACACAACATATATCGGGGATACCCCATATAACCACACAACGTATATCGGGGATCCCCCATGTAACCACACAACATATATCGGGGATACCCCATGTAACCACACAACATATAACGGGGGTACCCCATGTAAACACACAACATATATCGGGTAAACAGAGAAAATGTTCAAAGGTAGGCCTTGAATGTAAAAGATTTGTTTTTTTTGAAACATTTAAATGTTAAAAATTTCATTTTGTACTTTTTATGCTATGGGTTTAAAAGAAATATTACAATTCCAAAGAAACATTTCATCAAGAATTTAGTTTCAAAATATTTAGAATTTTTCATATTCACAAAGACATCAATAAGATACAGACCTGCATCAAGTCAATGATATTGACCGTTTATATTAGAATACTCCTGTCATCAAGTTTTATGATCTGCTGACTTCACTATAGAGTACACAAATTATCATTTTTGTAGTTGTCACATTTCATGACGGAATATTTACACATATAGCTACATGCATTAATAAGTCATATATAAACAACTTGGCATATTTTTTTTTTAAAGTTCCTGCAAATTCATATTTGATATATTATAAGCCTTGGTTGGAAAGTAGTGCTACTATGTTTTATATACAATGCTATGTCTCTTGTTTTAATATAATGTACAAATTCTTGTCATAATTTGTGAAGTAAACAGCCATGTTTACAGTCCATTATGTCTTGTGTTTTACATTTCATTGGTGATTGCTGGACATAGTGTTGTGAAATGTCTACAAAACATGGTTTAAGAGATAACAAGAGGCCCATGGGCCTTAACAGTCATCAGACTATGACAAAGAGAATGCAAGGCAAGTTTTTCGAAATGGTGGCCATGAAAGTCTTATTAGATTTCAGACCGACCAAACACAAATACAAGTGACAACACTTGTCCAGAACTTCTAAGGATCATTTCAGGTATGTTTGAAATAGTGTAACGTAGAGTCTACTTACGATTATATTCACTGTACCATGTTTTGTTTATGCTCGGTGTCATATAGATACTTGAATTATTGTATCGTTTAGAGGCGTAAAGTTTAAGCGATTAGCTGATGGAGACTGCATAGGGTTGCCTCACTTCCAGTAGTTACCCGGGGTTTTTGAGGGTATATAAGGCGAGAAGACAGCGAGGAAAGGAGTCCTGTTCAGACCATCAGACAGAGAACATCTCAAAGCGGTAGGTGTGTTACAGTATTTACATTTGAGCTCGTGTAAGAAATATAGCTGTGCAGATAAGCAGTGTTGAGGGATAGGGCTGAAATAGTGCCTTGTACTCAGCCAGACTCACTGTTACAAGCGTTACGACTCATTGTTTAAGCGGTTGAGATAATCGTGACACACTGGCAGAAACTCACAACATATAAAACACTCGCGTGATTAGCCTAGGGTTTACTCGTCCACATATTGCATTGACACAGCGGGGCGTGAAAGCAAATATGTTTGCTGAGTTGTGGTGTGTGAGTTTGGAGAAAAGGAGAGCTACAGTTGTGCCCCTTTGTACAGTCGTTGAGAGTAGCTCAGTTGTTAGACGCTATACATGTGAGCAGTGAGCGTTACAGCTCATTGTATATAGCTCAGAGAACTGGTAGTGTTACGGCTCATTATATAATTATAGTACATAGTTTGTGATTTAGCTGTTGCATGTGAAGGTTCTGAGTTAAGCATATTATTATTCATGTAGAGTTACAAATAGTCAGTAGTCATTTGTTTGCTATACAGGTTTTGAGTTGGGAACTCACTGTACTGCTCCATTGCTATGTAGATACTTGTTAGCTAGGTAGCTCATTTGTCTTGTAGTGTAATAGTTTAATTTAACTTTTGGATAATTATTAGTTGGCATAAGTATGAGCTTAGATAAGCTCTCATATCTGTATATATTTGTATTTAAAGCATTATGCTACTGTTGGATAGACATGCTGTGTACTCAAATATGGTGACTCCGAGAAATGACTCGTAATATACAAACCACCTTACACGTTATAATTTGGTGGCAGCGGTGGGATCACTGTGACACAGTATTTCTTATAAAAACTAGGGAAATATTTGTGTCTATATTATTGACAACATATTGACTCAGTATGGATTTTCCTCGTGAGAAAGATGAAATAAGGGATATAGATGCTCGTTTGTCAGAATGGCTGGACAGAGAAAGACAAAGGTCTTTACCTGGCAGTGAGTTTGAGAGGACAAGCGCAAGGGATCCTTGGTGATCTACTTGTAGGGTTACAGGGAGACTACCGATCACTGGTAACTGCTTTGGAATAAAGGCTTGCTCGGCCCAACCAAAATGAGCTCTACAGGATACAGTTGTTGGAGCCCAGACAGAGGGCTGCTGAGAGCCTTCCTAAACTAAGGCAAGCCATACGAAGGCCGGTAAACTTAGCCTACCCCACGGTACCTTCTGATGTGAGAGACACCTTAGCTAAGCAACAGTTTATAGAAGCTCTTGTTGACTCTGACATAAGGATTCGAATCAAGCAGTCAAGACCAGTGAATCTGATGGACGCAATCCGTTTGGCTGTGGAATTAGAAGCTTATAACCGAGCAAAAACATTTAGAAAGGAAGGTCGCTCACACTTACGCACAGCATCGACTGGGGTTAAAAGCAATCTACCGTTGCAGCTGATATGCTAGACCCACAGGGACGACAAGCGTTAAGAGCACTCTGGAGAGACATGAGGAAAAGCTAGATTCATTACAGAAAGAGGTCTACACAATAAAGAAATCACCACGGAAAAATGACGGCCAGCTTCAGAAAAAGCGTTGTTACAATTGTGGAGAAGAAGGTCACATTCGACCTAACTGTCCGAAGAAGAATAAAAGTGGTAAGGCAACCAAGCCAAAGGACTCCTCCAAATCTTCAGCCAAACCCCTCCAAGCTCAAAGGGAAATGGCACTGATTTAGATGCTGTTGGACAAGAAGAGTTTCTCCTTAAATTGGAGGCAGGAGACAATTTGAGGCAGTAGTGGCAAGTATTAGTACAGATGGAATTCTAGGGCTAATTGCATGCAAGCTAAGAAAGAAGTCGTAGATCTCCGGCTTGGGTGATTGAGAATAGACGACTATTATATTGACATGAATTACGAAGGATCACTTGGGTGTTTCCGAGTCTATGCGCCAGAGAAAATCAGACTACTCCTTGCTAGTGAAATGGTTATTGCTGGCAAGGTGTGCTTCTTTGAAGGAAGACAACCAGAAGGCGAAAGCTTCATAGTTGAAGGAAGTGAAACTTTATTGAAAACTGACAAGGCCGTAGTAGCTAGGTCAGTGGTTGACAATTGCTCAGAGGTTCCAGTAAGATTAATGAACCTTACAGATGAATCACAAGTCATATACCCTGGGACATCGATAGCTCAATTGACACAGGTACATAGTGTTTTGAGTTCTGTTCCCATGATGGAGAGTGAGGTAGCTGGAGAACTCAGAGAAGACTTGGGGTCTGTCCTGGACATATCCAATGAGCATTTAAACAAGGCACAAAAACGGGAGATGGCAACATTACTAAAAAGTTACAAGACCTTGTTTGCTGCACCAGCCCGGGATTTGGGACGAACTGATGTTGTGAAGCATAACATTCATACCGGAGATGCTCGACCCATAAAGCAACCTCTCCGACGTGTACCAGCTCATCTCAGAGAAGAAGCTGATAAACAGCTGGACGATATGCTGCAACGAGGTATCATAAAAAATCCTCCAGTCCGTGTTCGTCAGGAATCGTATTGGTAAAAAAAGGAGGATAGAAGTATGAGGTTCTGTGTTGACTATCGTCGCTTAAATGCTGTCAGCACACACGATGCTTACCCTTTACCAAGAATCGACGAAACACTCGATTATTTCGGTTGTACCTGGTTTTCCACTCTTGACCTAAGCATGGTATTGGCAAGTAGAGTTAGAAGAAGATGATCGGCCAAAAACTGCTTTTTCAACTCGAACCGGGTTATATGAGTTTCAAGTAATGCCATTTGGCCTCACCTCAGCCCACCTCACCTTTGAGCGCCTTATGGAGACTGTGCTTGCAGGACTCCAATGGCAATTATGTCTCGTATACTTTGATGACAGTATCGTCTTCGGAAAGAGCTTCGACATAAGATGAAGAATTGAACTTGTTCAAGCAGGACTTAAACTTAAAATCAAGAAATTTCAGTTGTTTGGCAAGATAGTACTCTATCTGGGCCATATCATATCGGAGGACGGGATAGCAACAGATCCAGAAAAGGTGAAGATAGTGAAGGACTGGCCAGTTCCTGTTTCTGTGAAGGAACTCCGGTCATTTCTTGGGTTCTCTAGTTATTACAGACGGTTTATTAAGAATTTCTCAAAGATAGCCAAGTGTCTGCACCGACTAACAGAGAAAGGTCGAAAATATGACTGGTCCGGGGAATGCAATATTGTATTTGAGAAACTTAAAGAACAACTCATTAAAGCGCCAGTCTTGAAACATCCCGATTTCTCGAAGTCCTTCATTCTTGATACAGACACGAGCAATGAACTCCCTTCCAAGATAGTTTGATTCTTTATAAATATGTGCAGTGCCCATGAAAATCCATGATGATCGAAACAAAGCGACTGAAGTACTGACAATAATTTTCAATAACAGTAAATGACCTTGACCTGACAACCTTGAGACTCAAACTTGTTCAAGATATCTTAATAGGTATGTGAAGATCGATGGAAATCCTTGAAAGAATGAAGTCGCTATAGCGCCGACAAACTTTAGTAGACAGACAGCAAGGAAAACTTTAGCCTCCCCCACCAGTTTCACCTGTAATAAAAGTCCCAATGCATAACCTTAGTTTTAGTATATGGTCTTTGGTCCTGCATAATTTTACAAGTCCAAGAGGCGTATCTTGTCAAACATTATTCAACTATTACCAAATCAGAACTTTACCTAAGATATCCCTATGATGTATCTGCATACCAATTTTCAGTTCAATATGTGTACATGTTGCAGAGATAATGAACGGAACTGTAAATTATTAGAAACTTTTGAAGTCCAAGGACTATGACTCTGTTACAAAATCATTCAACCATAACCAAATCAGAACTTGACCTAGATTTCCCTATGATGTATCTGTATACAAAATTGCAGTTCAATATGTGCACACGTTGCTGAGGTCATGAGAAACCCCCAAAAGGTGACAGCCGGACGGAGAGGTAAACTAATAATAACACCGTAATGATCATCTAAGGATCAGGCAAGTTTCAGGTCAATCCCTTGCATTGGTGGAACTTTGAGAATTTTGAAATAGGTGTTGTGTAGCTAGAAAACAATAAAAAAAACAAGTGACAGGGCTCAAATATCTGAAAATGTTCAAGCATCTTATAAACCAGAGGTCCAATGGGCCTCCATCACATGGCAATCTAATGCATTATAAACAAAAAATGACAGTTCGACCAGAAACGATATTAAGTCCTTTATTAGCGTATATAAGCCTTACAAGTTTATTTGTCGTCTGAGACGGGACCCAAAGTTGAATCAGTTGGCCTACATTTCCATCTATCGGCACCTGAATAGCTACAAGGAGAAATGAATTCATTGTGTAAACTATCATCAACCTTTCTTTAAAAATCTAATTGGAAATTTCTAATCGTTTAATTTTAACGTGATACCATTAATCATCAAAACAACGATACATCTAGTCGTGCAAAACAAACTGGAAATAAAATGTATTACATTGAACCACGGACTAAAATTTGTTTTTGCAAAAGGCTAAAGATATAACCATACTTTTAGCCATAACTTCGTATCCTTCGAATTCTACAGCCTTGTATTCAAGATTCTGAAACATAATGTCGCTTGCTAAGGACAGTTACTTCTTTCAAAAAGTGCAGACCGACAAAATCAATACCAAAATAAAGCATTCTTGAATGTTTATTTGTTGAAACTAATAATTACACTGACGTAAACATGCAGGTAACATATGATTACTACTTTGATCTCCTCAGGTAAAGTAAATGACCGAGAAATTTAGTGAATTTTTGGGGAAATCCCGCTCCAGGAATTTCGGCCGCCATCTTGGACCATGAAGTGACAAGTCGGAATTTTTTGGCAAATAATCTGTTGCATTTGGACATCGCGCGATCGCTGCCATAAGAAAAATATTTGTGTTGTAAGCATTTTGAACTGACAAGACTATTTGATAATCTTTTACGACTCCGAAATGCTTTTAGTTATTCTATCATATGGAATTTTTACCAGTAATCATGTCACGTGAACTTAAATTTGCCGTAAGGAGGAACTTTCACACCTGTTTACCTGTTCCTACAATTTACATAACATTACTTATGGCACTGTACAGATTTTATTGTGATTACATATTTCACAAAATGAAATCACAAAATCAATACAACATGAGGCCCAGGTGTTTCGCTCACATTGGTATCTAGGTAATCATGGTTAAATATTTTCCAAAAAGATCCATTCAGTTCTTTGGTAAAAATCCATTTTGTCTTTTACGACAAATAGTAATTTAAAAGGCTTTACCTCTACTTCCCCTTTTGGGTCCGCCCCTCTGGCCCCTTTGAGGTCAGCATCACCTTTTATGCAAAATCTGTTCCCCTTTCCCTCCATGATGTTTCTGACCATAATTGGTCAAAATCCATTGATAACTTTAAAACTAGTAGCGATTTATAGGAATTACCTCTATTTCCCCTATGGGGCCAAACCCCTCTGGCTCCTTTGGGGTCAGAGTCACCATGTTTGCAGAATCTGTTCCCCTCCCCCTAAGGATGTTTCTGACCGAATTTGGACAAATGTTTTAACTTATTGACTAGTAGTGATTTAAAGGAATTACCTCTATTCCCCTATTGGGCCCCACCCTCTCTGGCCCCTTAGAATTCAGAGTCACTATTTATGCAAAATCTGTTCCAATTCACATAAGGATGTGTCTGACCAAATTTGGACAAAATCCATTCATAACTTCATGACAAGTAACGATTTAAAGGAATTACCTCTATTTCTCTTATATTGCCCTGTCCCTCTTGACAGGATGTTTCTGACCAAATTTGGTCAAAATCATTGCAGTTCTTTATGACTAGTAGGAATTTAAAGAAAATGTTGACGGACGACGGACGGACGCCGCGCCATGGCATAAGCTCACAGGCGCTTCGGGCAAGGTGAGCTAAAAATTGTTTCACTTTTTATTTTTCACATTTCCCTAACTAACGTTCTCTTTAGAATCAACTGCGATATGTAAACACCATAGGTTGGAGAAGCAGGGAGGTTACTATCAAGAAATTGAAAGTTCACGATCGGAAAATTGAAATCATCGCGTTTATCGTATAGCTTAGTAGAAGGCTGTCCATGTTGGTCGAAGTTTAATTAGAGATTGAGGTAAGCAGCTGATGTAGAAGAGTATGTTGTGTCCTTTATTTCAAGGTCAGAAGGGCATATACGTTTATAGACAACACATCGTCGATATAACATTTTTGAAGTTACTATGTTCAGTTTGGTAATTCACAAATTTTGAAATTACAAATTATTAAGAAATTCCTTAAAGTTACCTTGTGTACAGTAGTGCTAGGTAATAGAAAGTGACATAGCGTTGAAAGGGCCCAACTCCAGTTCTGACATATTAGCTTATACAGGGTGTTTCAGAAAACATGTCCCCACTTTAAATGATTAAAACTTTTTGTTGAAGAATCATAGTGGTATCAAACAAACAATTATAGAATGCATATACAATCATATTTTTAAGAAATGATGATATCATAATTGTATATGTTGACGCCATTGATGAACAGATGGATAAATTGAAGCAAGCTCAAATAGATGTTAACTTTTACTATTTCAATAGTAAATCTAAAAGATTGGTGTATAAACTCATCAGAAATAAGTATTCAGATATCAAACCTTTCAGTCGAATTCGAATTGTTGAGCATATAGAAACAATCACAAATATGATTGTAGATTTGACCTAAGGGTCTACCACGCCCTTGCAGTCTAATTGCCTCCTGATTCATAACACTTAAACGGTTGAGATCCCCATCCCGAAACTTATATATACAATTGCTTGGCATAAAGAGACAATCACAAACATGATTTCAGATTTGATCCTAGCGACTGCCACACCCCTTGCAGACTTCCCAACACAAAACACTACAATTGCTGGGCATAATATTTAATATGAATCAATTTCAAATAAATTTCCTCTAAATGCTCTTTTGAATTAGAAAGCCCAGAGTTAATTAAAGGCAATATTGCGGCAGATCCAACACTGGAAAATCTTATGTTATTTAACTTACACATGTACACATCACATTTTGTTTCATTTACTGAAAGCCAGGTGAGCGATACAGGCCTTCTGGGCCTCTTGTTTATGATGATCTATTGATGCAATATTTAGAACAAACTACAAGATTTAGTGAGGAAAAATTGAGAAAACTGATGTTAAGGGTATCACAACTTTACAATTGTTTGTCATTGGATGTACAAAGTTTGAAAGAGATCAGTTTGGAACTGCGACAAAATTTAGATTGTGAACAATGCGAGGGGCAATAACTCTTCCAAATAAAGGAGAATCCATCAATGTTCAGGAAAACACAACATCATGTCATGGTGAATATTAAAGAGATCAGTTGAAAACTGGGAGGATATCTCAAAACAAGATTTAGATTGCAAAATATGTAATTAGAAAGAATAAAAACTTTCAAATATAGTTGAACCATATAGATGTTCAGGAAAACCCACCTTCATGTAATGGTGAATAAATGCACAAAGTTTGATAGTGATCAGTTAAAACCGTGGGACAAGATTTATAGTGAAATATAAAAGGGGGAAGCTACTCTTCCAAATATAGTCGAATCAATCTGACTTTGAGGAAAACACAACTTATGTCATAGTGAAAAACTATCTCAAGTTTGAAAGATCTCCAGTCAAAATAATTGTCCAACATATATAATGCTGATAATTTTCACAAAGAAGGGCGGCAATACTTACCAGGCTTTATTAACTTTGTCATCAATAGCAATGTATGTTAAAGGACTGTAACAACATTTGCTAAAACATTCATTACTTATATTTACATTTTTATGTCATAATGAATGACACAAGGATAGTGAAATATTTAAATCAATGAAGAATATTTAATTCTTGCATGTCTGGAACTGAAGAAAATGATTATTGAAAATTAATTCAATTTGCCCTCTTTGGAGCCCTTCCCTCATGCCTTTGAGATGGGCCAGGTAGTTCATTTTCATACATATATACCATCAGAATGCAGTCAAATGATTTGAAATGATAATCATTCAAGTGCAGGTTAAAAATACCCAAAAATGTTCTTTACCCATATTTTAACTGCAACAAGGTCAAAAACAAGATTACATAAAAATCATGACTAACATGAAATCTCCTGGGGAACTAAGAGTACATTTTATCACCTATTGATATCCATGAAAATCTGGCAAAGCTAAAGCGACAATTCCTGATTATGGGATTATTTTCCTACCAAATTTGTGATAGCAAAATGATCACATAAGAACATTAGTACTTTTTTTATATATTGTATATAAATATATAATATATTGAGAAAAAAGATTAGTCTGGTGACTGATCACCTATGTTATATTTCCTCTATTGAATGTAGTTTGAAAGTTGAAACCCAACTTAATACCTTCAAATCATTTACATATTATGTGCCGAAATAAGATTGTTGAAAATTTAATCAATTTGATGTCTTTTTGGCTTATAAAAAGAAAGAGGTTGATCTGAAAAAATTGTTTATGTCTTGAAATATATATATTTGATCATGGGACACATGAAGGCCTGATCACTGGATGTCTGAACACCAAAGACTTTGATAGTTTTTTTTTTTTTTAGTTCCAGACAACAATCATATACATCTTAGACATGGTCTTGTGCATTCATTCAAAGGCATTCAATGATATATTCAATGGTATTCAATGATACATTTAGTGGTGTTCTATGATGATAATAGTTATAGTCAAGTACAGTGCACTCCTCATTATATCCTGTTACATTTTGTCAGACAAAAACATGATATTAACAGGAATGTGACATTAAGAGAAACATGTTTTCGACTAAATCTAGTGCATTTCTAAACTCCATAATACAATGTAAGCTATTTAGTGTATATATGAAGATATTTCCATATAAAGATAACATTATTTCAATTAAAAATCATTTTTGGGGTTATTTTTTACTTTCTTTGCAACGTTTTGTTCAAGTTGTATATGAAGTTAATGGAAAAGGCATTTTTTGGGGGGATATTTTTTGTGCTAGATTAAAAAAAAATAATAATAATACTATTAAGAGGAATTCACCTCAAAATACATGATATTTACTCAATAAAATTACATAGATTATATGGAGAGAAAAAAGGTGCTTGGGGAGAAACATGATATAAAGAAGAATGTGATATTAACATGGGTGATATTAAGTGGATTCCACTGTATTAACTTCTTAGTTATTGTATATCTCTTCTCCACTTTAGTGTTCATAATTCTTACATACAATGTACCATAATAAAAACAATCAACAATATATTGACTGGAGCTAATTGAAAGGGGGGTTTGAGGGATAGCTTGGTTTAAAAGTAGAAACTGGTTGAGAAAAGGAAAGACAACGATAAGAGAGGAAATAGGACAAAAGAGCATGAAACAAAGAAAGAAAGAAAAAAGAAGAATTTCCGACAAAGGCAAAGGCAATCTCTGAAAGGGCTTTGTAAATATATCACCTAATGGATGAAAGAAGTTGATACGAAGATAACATAAAAACACAAGCTATAAGGAAAAGTATATATAAAAGGAATGGGTAAAAACTTATTTTTAATCCATACTGACTGAAATTCGCTTATTATAATTGGTATGTTTATTTTCTAAAAGCTATAAGTTAAGGACTGAAATCTTTGATAAAGGAAGCTTCCTTGTCATATTTTTTTGCTAATTACCTTTCAATATTATTTGAATTTTTCAGATTACTAATTAGAGTAGGTAAGTAAAGATCTTTGCCTAAACACTTTTGACAATATATGTAGTGCTTTATATTTAGTATTATAATATTTTCTGCTCTGTTATTTTGATGTTTGATTTTTGTTATTTTACCAAAAATGAAATCTTTTTTACATATATTAAAAGCAACATTACAAGTAGCTTGAATCCAAATTTGGAAAGCCATAATTAAATTTTGGACTTTATTACATTCCCAAAGTACATGTTGTATAGTTTCTTTTTCTATGAGGCAAAAATTATACAAATCTGACTGTGCCAAATTAATCTTTTTCAAAAAATTGTTTGTAACTAATATGTGGTGATCGATTAATTCTAAATTGCAGCCATTGTAGTTTTTAATTTTTATTGCTGTCAAAAGGTAAACTGTATATTTTATTCCATTCTTCAATAGGCATACATGTATCTAAAGGCCGAGCAGCTAATCGCATATAAGGAGTTTGTTGTTTATTAGGCATGTATCGAGTATATAGAGGACAAGGCTTCACAAGCGGTATCGTGGACTTGCACCAGGCCTTACCCTATGAAACGTTTGGGAAGCCGGCAATGGTTTTATATGTGAAAGAATGGCATCCATACTTCAATCATCTTTTGAGTCAAACACACAATCCGTCTATGAGGGCAGTGATCAGATAAAACTGGTTGAAATCGCTCAACATCGTTTCCAGGCTTCCTGGCGAAGTTTTCTATTTCGGTCTATTTCAACCAATCAGAATTTAGCAAATTTTTAAGCCCGCGATTTTCACACCGCAAATATTTCGCACGTTGAACCTGATTCGTCATAATCATCGATATATTTTTTAAAAATTATGTTTTAAGAAGGAATCACTTCAAACCATAAGGAATAAATTTGCAACGGTTACATAAACGAATTACGATATGAAACATAATATATATTCATATATCGCTAATATGAAATAGGCACTGCCTAAAAGCGAGCACACGTAGTTCAGTAATCATTATATGGTACATTGTGTACATCTCGGGCGCCAAAGGCGCCCCCAGGTAAGGGCTTTAGGTGACAAAATGAACAGAATACTTCATGTAGACACGTGGTGTGCTGATGATGGTTTTAGAAACTTATTTAAGAAAGTCTACTTACCAGATATTACGTTTAGGTCTTCACTTACTTACTCTTACCATCAATCAATTAAGCGCAAATGTCCTCATAACTTTCAAACGGTTGAGATCCCCACCCCAAAACAATATATACAATGGCTGAGCATAAAGAGATGATCACAAATATTGTTTTAGATTTGACCCCAGGGTGTGCCACAACCTTGCAGGCTTAACACTTAAGTCATAACTTTCAAACGGTTGAGATCCCCACCCAAAACAATATATACAATGGCTGAGCAAAGAGAGACGATCATAAATATGATTTTAGATTTGACCGCAGGGTCTGCCATGCCCTTGCAGACTTAACTCTTGAGTCATAACTTATTTCTAAATTCATAAATTTAAGGGGTATTACGCACCTGACCCTTTTGCTTCTACATTAGTTTAAAAATTTTGGATTCCCACCTTTCGGCCCCTTGGATCACTGAAGAGTCCTAGGAGGACGAAACAGCTGTATGGTGCAGTTTAATTCATTTTTTCGTCATGCTGTAACTATTACTAAATTTAAAAGGTACAGCATGTGTGTGTTACGTTAACTTTCAAAGGGTTGAGATTCCCACCCCATAACCATATGTATACAATTGTTGAGCGTAAAGAAACAATCACAAATATGATTGTAGATTTTACCCAAGAGTCTACCACTCCCTTGCAGACTTAACTCTTGAGTCATAACTTTTAAACGGTTGAGATCCCCACCCCATAACTATATATGCAATTACTGAGCATAGAGAGACGATCACAAATATGATTGTAGATTTGACCCCAGGATCTGTCATGCCCTTGTAGTCTTGACTCCTACTTCATAACGCCTGGAACGGTTGAGATCCCCATCCCAAAAATTATATATACAATTGCTTGGCATAAAGAGACGATCACAAACATGATTTCAGATTTCATCCTAGAAACTGCCACCACACCCCTTGCAGACTTCCCAACACAAAACACTACAATTGCTGGGCATAATATTTAATATGAACCAATTTCAAATAAATTTCCTCTAAATGCTCTTTTGAATCAGAAAGCTAAGAGTTCATTAAAGGCACTATTGCGGCAGATCCAACACTGGAAAATCTTATGTTATTAAGCTGACACATGTACGCATAACTTTTTGTTGCCTTTATTGAAAGTCAGGTGAGTGATACAGGCCTTCTGGGCCTCTTGTTTATGATGATCTATTGATGCAATATTTAGAACAAACTACAAGATTTAGTGAGGAAAATTTGAGGAAACTGATGTTAAGGGTATCACAACTTTACAATTGTTTGTCATTGGATGTACAAAGTTTGAAAGAGATCAGTTTGGAACTGCGACAAAATTTAGATTGTGAACAATGCGAGGGGCAATAACTCTTCCAAATAAAGGAGAATCCATCAACGTTCCGAAAAACACAACATCATGTCATGGTGAATATTAAAGAGATCATTTGAAAACTAGGAGGATATCTCAAAACAAGATTTAGATTGCAAAATATGTAATTAGAAAGAATAAAACTTTCAAATATAATAGAACCATATAGATGTTAAGGAAAATCCAACTTCATGTAATGGTGAATGAATGCACAAAGTTTGAAAGAGATCAGTTAAAACTGTGGGACAAGATTTAGATAGTAAAATATAAAAGAAGGCAGTTACTCTTCCAAATATAGTCGAATCAAACTGACTTTGAGGAAAACACAACTTATGTCATAGTGAAAAACTATCTCAAGTTTGAAAGATCTCCAGTCAAGTTAATTGTCCAACATATATAATGCTGATAATTTTCACAAAGAAGGGCGGCAATACTTACCAGGCTTTATTAACTTTGTCATCAATAGCAATGTATGTTAAAGGACTGTAACAACATTTGCTAAAACATTCATTACTTATATTTACATTTTTATGTCATAATGAATGACACAAGGATAGTGAAATATTTAAATCAATGAAGAATATTTAATTCTTGCATGTCTGGAACTGAAGAAAATGATTATTGAAAATTAATTCAATTTGCCCTCTTTGGAGCCCTTCCCTCATGCCTTTGAGATGGGCCAGGTAGTTCATTTTCATACATATATACCATCAGAATGCAGTCAAATGATTTGAAATGATAATCATTCAAGTGCAGGTTAAAAATACCCAAAAATGTTCTTTACCCATATTTTAACTGCAACAAGGTCAAAAACAAGATTACATAAAAATCATGACTAACATGAAATCTCCTGGGGAACTAAGAGTACATTTTATCACCTATTGATATCCATGAAAATCTGGCAAAGCTAAAGCGACAATTCCTGATTATGGGATTATTTTCCTACCAAATTTGTGATAGCAAAATGATCACATAAGAAAATTGTAAGAGTAATTATCATGATTTCACAATTTCTAGTTTTGAAATGAAAGAAAAAAGGTTGTTTGAGAAAAATAACTACATAAGATGCATATACATACATTAAAATTATAAATATTAACTAATGATAAGGTCAGCTCCAAAGTACTAGCAGACGACAAAGGTGAGGTACAGGTAAAAATCACAGGTAGCTGGATGGGACTGCCCATTTACCTGTAGGGGTATTTGACCTATATGGGGTTCAGGGTGTAGTGCACTACTAGTTTACCTGTAGTTTAAATGTAGTGCACTACTAGTTTAAACGTAGTGCACTACTAGTGCACTAGGTGTAAAGGTTAGCTTACACTCAACTGTATGATGCTGATAATTTTCAAAAAGAAGGGCGGCAATAATTACCAGGCTTTATTAACTTTGTCATCAATAGCAATGTATGTTATAGGACGGTAACAACATTTGCTTAAACATTCATTACTTATATTTACATTTTTACGCTAAGGCGTATACGCCTACAGCGTATTGTCGCCAGTCAGAAACCGGAAACATTTTTTTCCTTTCCGCCTACGATGACCTCTAGCGGACGTTATTGGCTTTAATCTGACATGAAATCTACTATAATATCGTAATCCATACAAACCTGAAAACAACTAGGTGCACACATTAATCCGTTGTGTGAGCTAAACCTATCTATCATAAACCTTCCTTTCCATGTTAGTTTATTTTAATGTATACCGTTTATCTACAAAACCAAACAATCGTTGTATCCATGTAACTTGCATATCAGTCGCGCAACTTCCGGTTGAGGTGCCAATATAAAATTCACGTATTGGATAATGAGAAATGAAAGACCCTTACGTAATTTTTGTCGAATTATAAAATTAATTTGCGAATTAACTTTTTAATGTCTTTTTATGAAATAGGCAGTTGAAAACTTTTATTCAAACATTCGGTGAATTTCGTGAATCTCCGACTTCTAAAAATACCCATGATGCAACCGGATGTTTACATTCATCGCCATTACTGATCGATTGCTGTTTCCTCGAAAGCCTCAAACAAATCCATTATCATCTTGTCTAGTTAATACCATCGGCAATAACAAGTGTAAGTATGCGTTTCTAGAATGTTTCATCTATCATTGTTTGTCCATTTTTATGATTCTTTGCCTTGCATTTTGACAAAACAGTAGTTTTCATTATTTGTTTTGATGTTGAATCAACAGCCCGTAACGTCAATATACATATCGAGTAAATTAAATAATTGCCATAATTGATTGTTTAAGTATTCGTTTATATGATGAAGATGCGAGAACGTGTGCATAAAATTACAATAAAGATTGGGAAGAACAAGGCTGTCAATTAACACCAAGTACGGGAAAAAATTTAATAAAGATTGGGATTAAGCCCGGTTGGGGTTAGTACTGTTGTGTCGTGGGTCTGTTTACATTACGTAATTTGCATATCCACCGGAAATGCATGGGACCCCGTGCCGCTTGATTGGAGAATAACTGACCCCAACTCTCTTCCTTCGAGGACTTGACACTGCACGGATGGTTTATCTTTAGCTCTGCATATTGTGGACTAAGTATTCCAAATATCCTACAGTGTACTCTACTTTAGGTAGTGACAGTTTCTCGGTATCCCGCATATTGTAGGGTTACCGTGCCAGATAAGTTTATATAAGTTTTACTCGCCATTTGAACCGTGTGAGTTGTATCTACTACTGCCTGACCTGTCCAGCGTCTCAGGTGATACAGCTCCATTGACCACGTGCACGTACGTGGCTGCACATAATATATCTCTTCACAAGGTAAGCTGTTGCTTGTATGTGGTGAACACATTTGTACTAACATTAATACCCGGCCTCCTATGGCTCTGCCCCGGCGAATATATAAAAATCGTCTCGTCGTGAAGAGCTACGTTATCGTAGCTAGGTTGGGGTATATACCGGAATGGACTTCAATAATTGAATTACCGAAAAGTAGGAGAATTGGCTGGAAATTTGAAAAGGGTATTATTTTAAGAGAATGGACCTAAATATGCATTCTTTATCATTACATTGGGGTATATGCAAAAGGTCGAGGGTGTATTTTATCCAGAAATATTTTAAATTCATTTTTCAAAATTACGCAATTCACGCCACGACTTTCGTCATCGAAATGGAGTGCAAACACATCTTTATTGACATTTTCCCCCAGAGAATGGACCCAAATATGCCTTCATTATCTCGAACTTATTGGTACATATTCCATATATGACAGATCATGAAAGCCCGACAGATCATGAAAGCCAGGTTGTAGCTACATATGTTGCTCTATGCACATTCTCATTGAAATTGATGTCTTTAGGTTTGCAAGGAATATTGAAATGTGGTCTCACTAGTTCAATTAAATTAAATGTGAATCCTATATCAAGATACTCAAATGCTTTCTAACAAAGATACATCACATGATATCAGACAATTGTGTAATTTGAGTATAATTTGATTATCAATGGTATATGTTTAAGGGTGGGGATTGAAACTAAATTCTGTAAGCATTATTTTGTCTCCACCCCTTAGACTGAGGGGGAGGGGTGTGTGAACCTGCCAATTTGTAAAAAAATGATTTTTGCATGACCAAATGCTAAGTCCCATTATATCCTTACATGTTTGTGTTAAAAGCTTTGTACTGATCACAAAAACAATTATTGCCATGTAAATTAGACTCTTTCTTATGATGTTTCCTTTCACATCAATTTGATTTTACTATATTTGTAAGAAGTACGGTCTCTTTCATTTCAATTACATCAAGATGAAAATATACTGTTTTTTCATGTGTATTATATTTTGGCTCCAAGCACAATATAAAAAGTTATCATACACAAAATATGTCAATTTAAAAATTGCAGGTTTCTTGCACTTTAGGATAGGACAAATCCCACTGTTTTTATGTAAGATTGCTCACTCACATTGTTTGTGAAATGTGTGGGAACTATAATTTCCTCGTTGTCTGTCCACTGAAGTCTGTCAGCACTATCACAAGCTAGAGCTAGAGAGTTATTAAGTTTGTAACCAAATCATGTAGCCTAATGCTGAAGAAGTTTTTAGTTTTTGAAATGTTTAATATCTTGTTTTAAAGTCAATAAGGAAATTACATCAACCAAGATTGTGTGACAGTTATGTCGCATGATGTAAACCATCGTTAAATTACTAACCAATAAGTCTACATGATATTAAATCAAAATCATTTAATTTACAGGTGACAACAGCCATAGAACTACATTGAGAAGGAGCGACAACAAAATGTATACAGAAATGCTAAATGGGCAGTTTAAAAAATCCACAACCAGCCATGGAACTACATTAAGAAAGAGAGCTGCAACAAAATGTAATAAAGAAATGCTAAATGGACAGTTTAAAAAATCCACAACAGTGTATAAATTTTTTTAAATCTTTCAACAAACTTTATGATATAAAATTCTACTATACTTTCAATCCTGGAAAGTGTTAAATAATGTGCCAAATTCATACTTGAACAAATTAACAGATAATGAAAGTGACCAGCATGTTTGAGATGATCTTGAGAAATTGACAGATTTTTACCTGGAAAGAAAGTTCTAATTTTTACGGTTAGTATAATTGTTGTATTGATGGTATTTATTGCTGAATTTGAAAATAAAGTGTATTGTTCATCATGTATTGATATATGTTGTTTGTTTCTTGAAAGTAACAGCCATTCATCTGAAAATATTAATTCTAAAACTTGGTCATTATACGTCTTAATTAAAAATAATGATTATGAAAAAATATAACTATTTGCTGTTGAATGTTGCAATTCATACTTGATAGCATTTGGAGGAATGACGAGCCCGGGTTGACTGGTGGCTGTGAAAAGAACACTACTGATAAAAATAAGTGGCTACTGAAAATCATACTTGGCTTTTTTTAGCCAACCATCATCAGATGGTGGGCTTATCAAATCATGCTGCATCCGTCGTCCGTCCTTACACAATTCTTGTTATCGCTATTTTTGGGAAAGTACTGGATGGATCATTCTCAAATTTCATTTGTTGGTTCCCCTTGCTGCCTTGTTTTGCATATTCCATTTTTGGACAAATACAATAAACAATATGGCCGTCAGGTCGCCATCTTGTATTTGTGAGTAAAAGTTTGTATCACTATTTCTTGAGAAGTACTGGATGGATCATTCTCAAATTTCATTTGTTGGTTCCCATTGATGCTTAAATTTGCATATTTCATTTACGAACAAATCTGATAAACAATATGGTCGCTAGGTGGTCATTTTCGATTTGTCGAGAGTAATAGTTTGTTATTTCTGACTACTGGATGGATCTTTCTCATAAAGAGAAGGTCTCAAACATTGATTTTAGATTTGAACCCATGGTCTGCAACACCCTTGCAGACTTGACTCTTTAGTCATAACTTTCAAACGGCTAAGATTCACACCCCAAATATATATATATATGTGAAAATAAAAAACGACACGGACACATTACTTAGCGATTTCACTCCATCGGTGGGAGCTCTTCGATATATACGATCGTTGAGCATAAAGAGACAATCACAAATATGATTTTAGATCCATCTTTCTAAAAATGAATAAAAAATCATTGATGACGGGCACCAAGATCCCGCTGGGATCTCTTGTTGACACAAACGTAAGTTTGAGTCATTGGTATTACCCTGGGAGGTAGGCGACAAAATCTACGATGCCCTCTGGCGGACACTTCGTTTTGACCAATCACAACATTGCTCTACAGTAACTCCGTTATTTTATGCAGTAAATATATGTTAAAACTTGTTCAACTTCATGATAGAAAAAAAAGTTCAGTAAATTTGTTCTATCAAAAAAAATCAGCTTTTAGTTCGTAGTATTTTTGAAGCGAACAGGACAACGATTGTCTTTTTTACATTTTCTCGTCTTGGCTCAAGCTACCATTGCCACTTCACAAACATATGTAATCGCAAAAGAAAATAGTTCCTTTTCTTGCTGACTGAAAAGTCACGCTTTCGTTTCGTAAAATATATGACAAAGCAGTAGAACATCATTTACAAATTGCATGTTCAGAGTTATGTAATTTGGAATTATTCTATCGAGGTTGCGTAACACATGTGCGCGTTGCATTTCCCGCGGAACGATATCCCCCTATCCGCTTTTCTCTGGCGCCATATTGCTGTTTACCTGTGACCCGGAAAAAAAATCTACTTTCCCTCAAGCTCTTTTGCATCATCGACATCTAGAAACGTAAGTGTTGAATTTCTCGGTCTCATGTTACTAGACAGGTTATAGATTTTTTGTAAGTTTCAACAGAATGTCGTTGTTATTTTGTACATTTGAAATCACCAATCCAGCATCCTTTTGTGTCCGCCATCTTTCAGTTATGTCAACAAAATAAAAGGAAGATAAGTAACCCTAGATCTCGGACTGTCAGATGTGTCGTTCTTTAAAATATGTACTTGCATATGATTTGTGAAGTTTGTATATAAAGACCCTGGTATAAAAGCGCGTCCCGTCAATATCACGGTGACGGCATACACAGTGCAGTACGCATAACACGATTGTTGTTTGTTTACAAGTTAAAAACGTAACGACTTTAGCCCTAATTTCCCACTCTATTGAGTTTCGAAATGTCAAATGGACTGCTGTTTACTTACGATAGCCTTTTAGAACTATATATTATATGCTTTTACAGAATGCATATCGGAAGTTTTCGCTTTTACCGTGACTGTCAGTTTTAATTTGATCCTCTTCACGGATGGTCAAAGGGCAGTAACTCTTAAACAACATTTTGCAATAGAAATGAAGGAAGTGGTATATCTATCGACTGATTGCTGAATTTAACCAAAGATATTAAAGGAAATGGAAATCATAAGGTGACAGTACCCAAATCGGATCAGTACCCAAATCGGATCACTTTTTTTCAAAAATACTTCTAAATAAACAACAGTGTCAACAGATTGATTATAACAATAATATAGTCTTAGAATAGATAGTCACACACCATTTTATGTCCACATATCATTAGTTTTTTAGTTTATATATGCCATAAAACATTATTGAATCTCAAAACTTTGCGTTTTGTTACGTTTCTGGAAAAAATGGCGCGTGCAACGACTACGCGTTCTGTTTTGAACTAGAAAAATAAATCCAGCCGATAGAAATGCTTGTTTTCATATAAATTCTAAAGGACATCATTAAATGTTGATATGCGACAACAAAAATATTACTTTGAAATGTAAAATACTGCAAAATTCATGTCTTGATCCGATTTGGGTCCTCAAATTCGCAAAATCTTGAACCGCTGATTGGTGACGTCAGAGCGTTCTATAAATACCCAACGTGAACCTCGAGTGCTAATTTTTTTTGTAAGAACACCCATCGATGTTCTTCTTTTGATGCAACTATTAATGGATATAATTCATCTTCATATTTTTTAATGAATTAATAAAATGATGGTTTGGTGATCCGATTTGGGTACTGTCACCTTATATTCCCACTTTTACAGTGTGTTTTGAACAACTTTTTGATTCTTTTTTTTTTTATCCAGTTGCATGACAATTTGACAAAATTATGTCCACCATTTCATTTCAGTTAAAAAGCTATGCAAAAAAAAATTATAACAACAAAAAACATAATGTATTGATGTAATAGGAACAACTGTAATAACATTTCTTTAATAACATATTAGTCGTAATCTCGGACAATTTTGTAATACAAAAATAAACCGAAATTGATGGCTGTTGTTTTAGTTGTGTTATCGTTCTCTGTAGGAAATCATCTGCAGCTTGAGGATAACAAATAATAACATGTAACATATTAGGTCTAGTAACATACTTTGACAATATATAACCACTTCTTAATATCAAATACATTTGGGTTGTAATATTTAATAAGACAGTTCAATGGTGAACTTCGCCGCTGTTCTTTTAACTTTTTTTGCAAATTTTTCCCCCTGGATGATTGAATGTCTTAGACCTGTTCAGACTGTTTTTTGTCCGCCGTTTTCTTTTTAAAAATGTACATGTTGATAGGAATGATCTCCCATTAGGTGCATTCAAATGAAAAAACAAAAGGCGTGTTCGATCAGTACAATTTTTTTTACCAATGGTCAATTAAAATGAATGAAACACAATCGATTGTCGCAATCTGCAAGTGTAAATCAACTGATCAAAAAGTGATTATGACAACCCGGTTCATCGTAAATGCATTTTTCTTTTGAAGGCCCAAAATACGTAACTTTCGGCAAAACTTAAGGCGAAAATCAAGCCTAATAGTAATAACTTATTATATTTATAGATTTAGTTAAGATTAAGTAATAACTGATATCAGCAATATTCAAGATGAATTCTTATGTGGTTACCGGTACAGCAGCAGTTGAAACTCAGTATCTACATCAACCTAGATTATGTGACAGATATGTTGTATGATGTAAACCATCGTTATATTACAAACCTGGTAATCTATATGAAATTAAATGGAAACATGTCTTTTCTGTCTTGTCTTCTGTATCAATTAATAATATTTTCATTTAATTTACAGGTGACAAGTTGACAACAGCCATGGAACCACATTGAGAAAGAGCTTCGAGCTCGAGGGCGACAACAAAATGAAATACAGAAATGCCAAATGGACAGTTTAAGAAATCCACAACTGTAACTTTTTCAGCAAACTTCATTATATAAAATTAATATTTACATTACTAGGAGCAATTCAGGAAAGTGTTACATAATTTGCCAATTTCATACTTGAACAAATTAATAGATAATGAAAGATGTTTGCATTCTTGAGATGATCTTGAGAAATTGACAGATTCTGACATGAAAACAAAGCTCTGATTTTAACTGTTACTTGATGTTATTTATTGCTAAATGTGAAAATAAAGTGTATGGTTCATGTATTGATGTTGTTTGTTTCTTCAAAGTTATAGCCATTCATTTGAATTTATGAATTCTAAAAATAACATCATTATATATGCATCTTAATTAAGTTGGTTTGGTTTATTTTGTTTTGCGTCCTGTTAACAGCCGATTCATTTAAGGACGTGCCAGGTTTTGAAGGTGGAGGAAAGCCTGAGTACCCGGAGAAAAACCACCAACCTATGGTCAGTACTAGTACTTGTAGGCAACTGCCCTACGTGGGATTTGAACTCGCAACCCAGAGGTGGAGGGCTAGTGGTAGAATGTCGGAACACCTTAATTAACCCCAGGGCCACCACAGCCCCTTTCTTAATTATAAATAGTGATTATGTAATCTTATAACTATTTGCTAATAAATGTTGCAATGCAGACTGAATAGCATTTGGAGGGATGACTAGTCGGGAACAACTGGAGGCAGTGAAAAGAACACTACTGTTGAAAATAATTGGCTACTGGCTACTGTGCAAGTCTATGCAGCGGAAGGTGCCAAGACGTAATGTCATCATTCACTGTGTGACGTCATCCCAATGAAATTCATAGTTGTTTTCGTATTGAAAACAACTATAAAACAGTACAACACAAACACTTATTTGATCTGACAACTGAAACAAACCCCAGGTTGTAAACAGTTTGGAAAAAGGGACTAATTCCTTTTAGTAAAATAAGTTTTGGTAAAAATGCCTCTGCCATATTGAATTGCCCTGTACCTAGTGCTTAATTTGAATCGCCTGTCTATAAACTAGGATTCAGATCATTTTCTATAATATAATATGGACATATACTGGTCCAATTCGTTTGTGTCTTCAGTACTTTCAGTACTTTGATTTTTTTTTAAGGTTCAATATTACCAGGGTGAGCCCTGTATCACCAGCATGAAGATTCATACAAACCTTACATTGACTAGCTGCACAAATGAATTTGTTATGTGAACTATCATATTCTCTTTTGGTTATTCTGATTGTTTGATTTATAATGCCGTGAAACTGGCAACTATAAAACTCTTTTAATTTCTTTGGGAGCGCTGACTTTTCAATGAACACTGAGTTTTGACCGACCATGCTGACTTTTATCGACAACTCTCTACTTTTCCATTGTGGTCGATGAAAAGTCAACTTTTGCTAATCTTGAATACCATTTAATTACTATTACATATGTATACTGTGTACTCCATCCAAAACATCATATTAATACTGTTTTTTCGCCTTAGCTTCCAGTACTTTCAGTACTTTGATTAAAGAAATACTGTGATTTATTATTTAGTTATTTAGAACAGTTTTGAGCAGCAAATCAACTTATCAAGTCACAAGAGATTAATGTTGTTACAACCTGTACAACATTTGCCTTCACATGCATTACAATGGAAGGATGCAGAGCAATTGTAAATATAACATATATATGTACATATATAAATTATACAGTTTACTCTGAGGAGTTAATGAATGACACAAGGATAGTGAAATATTTAAATCAATGAAGAAAATTCTAGCATGTTTGGATCTAAAGAAAATGATTATTGAAATTTAATCCAATTTGTCCTCTTTGGAGCCCTTCCCTCAGGCCTATGAGATGGGCCAGGTTGTTAATTTTCATACATATACGTACCATCAGAATGCAGTCAAATGAATTGAAATGATAATCATTCAAGTGCAGTTGAAATATACCCAAACATGTTCTTTCCTCATATTTTAACTGCAACAAGGTCAAAAACAAGATAACATACAAATTATGACTAACATGAAATTTCCTGGGGACCTAATAGTACATTTTATCACCTATTTATATCCATGAAAATCTGGCAAAGCTTAAAGTGGCAATCTTCCTGATTATAGGATTCTTACCAAATTTGTGATAGCAAAATGATCACTGAATGCAAGAACATCAATATTTTTTTATACATTGTATATAATATATATTTAGAAAAAAATTAGTCTGGTGACTGATCACCTGTAATATTTTCTCTATGGAATGTAGTTTGAAACACAACTTATATAAATACCTTAAAATCATTTACATATTAAGTGCCGGATTAAGATTATTGAAAATTAAATCAATTTAATGTCTTTTTGACTTATAAAAAAGAAAGAGGTTGATCCAAAAAAGTTGTTTATGTCTTGTAATATATATTTTATCATGGTCGCATGAAGGCCTGATCACTGGATGTCGGAACACCAAAGACTTTGATAGTTAAATGAAAACAAAATTGATGTGCTAGCTTAAGATCATATCACAATTCGCAAATGCCAAGTTGTGTAAACACAGTACAGCAAAGAAAAAATAATAATGGAAAAAGATATTACTAGGAAAATAGAGCAGTGTGGTAGGTGTATAAGGAGGAAAACTCCTGTAAGACCTGCTGCAGAGCTTGTCCCAATAAAAACAACTAGGCCTATGGAGTTAGTTTGCACTGATTTCCTGAGCTTGGAAAGGTCCAAGGGAGGGTATGAAAACATATTAGTCATAACCGACCATTTTACTCGGTATACGCAGGCTATACCCTGCAGGAATCAGACTGCTAAAACCACAGCCAAGGCCTTGTTTGACCATTTCATTGTACATTACAGCTTCCCAGAGAAATTACATAGCGACCAGGGTAGAAACTTTGAAAGTAGGGTTATTAGGGAACTATGTAAAATTGCTGGTGTACAGAAGTCGCGGACAACCCCATACAATCCTATGGGGAACGGCTCTGCCGAGCGTTTCAACCAGACACTTCTGAAAATGCTCGCAACACTGGAGGAGGACCAAAAAACTGATTGGAAATCCTTTGTATCCCCAATGGTACATGCATACAATGCTACCAAGAGTGATGCCACTGGCTACTCCCCTCATTATCTCATGTTCGGGTGGCACCCTAGACTTTCAGTGGATGCTTTCCTGGGTATTGACAGGGAGGAGGAGGGGTGTGTGGACCACTCCACATATGTAGGGAAACTTAAAGACCGCTTGGAGTTTGCGTATCGAGCAGCGGCTCATGAAGCAAGTAAAAACTCAGCTCGAAATAAATCAGCATATGATGGTAAGGTCAAGGTGACCGATACCAAGTTGGAGGTAGGTGACCGAGTACTGGTAAGAAAGGTTGGAATTCAGGGAAAACACAAGTTGGCTGACCGGTGGGAACAAACCCCATCAGTTGCAGTTGGTATTCCAAATGGGGATATACCAGTTTACAAGGTCAGGTCCGAAGGTAAAAAGGGATCCCAGCGTACTCTCCACCGCAACATGTTGTTGCCATTCAATGCCATTACCCCAGAGGAACCATCGGTGAACTCGACTCGTAAGAGACGACAAGGTAAATCTGTTGGTCCTCAGGATGTGGAATCATTGGACGAGTCCAGTTCCGAGACTGACTCAGAGGAGGAAAGGTATGTTATTCCTCAGAGAAGGAAAATTCCTGAATTACCTCCCCTTTCACCTATCACTCCTATGACACCTATGTCTTCACTCACATATCAATCTGTCGATGATGTAGACCAGGGGTTAATCACAATTTCCCCAAGGAGGAGTTGCCGTGTCCGGAACCCTCCAGACAGATTTGGTCAGTGGGTGCTTAACCAAAATGTTGGGCATAGGGAAGAGGTTTTTGTATGAATCTCATTGTATATGTCTGATCAGGGGGACTTAAGCAGTATATCATGTTATTGTTTATGATTTAGTCCTGAAATTTGGGTTGGTTAAGTTTCCAATTTCATATAATGTAACTAGATACCATTGGGTGTATTTACCTCTTATAGGATAGAATAATTAGTTTTAATCTAATGTAAAAACATAATTTTAGACGTTTACTATTGTTTTCCAGACCTGAAGGATTTTTGCAGCCATCCTGGATTGTTTTATTAATGGCCATGTGAGAATAGTTTATTTTTCAGGGTTATCAAATTATTAAATGAATGTATATATATAAGTTTTCTAAACTAATATTTGGTTTGGATCTCTTGCAGATGAAACTCATATTTTTGCATACAGGTTTATATTTGTAGAATGTGGGACACATTCTCCCTAAGGGGGGGAGTATGTAACCCGTTGTATACATGTGTGTCAATGTTTGTGACGTCACTCAGGTGTGTTATGTTATACATGTACGTTCTATATATGGACACAGACATTGACTGGTTATTTCCATATAAGGTTAATGTGACGGACTGGACTGCACGGAAATTTGCACGTACAAGTTCCCGCCACAGCCCGGCACTATATAAGCACTTGCGGCCCTTGGGCCGGGGTCTACATTACATGGTACGTTACCCGTGCCACGTCGATACCGTATAATAGTATATACGTACAGTACAGATAGTGTACTAGGGATTATTCATGCTGCGAAGCATGGATAATTATATAAGTGTCCTTTATTAGGAGCTGTAGGAGCAGCCGTTCCCGGTTTTAATGTACAATATCTTCATAACCACTCATCAACTAAATAAAATGAACTGTCTCAGTGAACCACACTGCTTGTGTTGACTCCGTCTTTCTTGAGCTACCACGACCATTGGCTAAATACAGAACAAATAAACAAGAGCAATGAAAATATTATATAGAGTGTATCAAGTAATGGGAAATAAATGAAAGAGTTCTATTATAGTTACTTGTAGTTATCTTTTTATGTTTACATGTTATTTATATTTTCCATGTTTCATTAATTTCAATTTGTGCTATCATTTCCACCAGGATTTGAACCTGGGTCTCCCACCACAAAGTGGCAAGTGTGATGACCACTACACTATAGAAATATTTCATAACACAACTGAATTCTTGATACATTTTGGATTTGAAATGTAACCTTAAGATTATACTCATCTTCTTTCCTCGGAAAATAGGAACTGGCGTATCAGAATTTTAAATAATAATTTAACTATGTACCAGTGTATCCCCTTAAATTTTAATTGATAAATGCCAGACTCAGAAATACAATTTCTCCCTGCAATTGTCTCCTTTTCCAAGATTCCTAAGACTATCTACATATATGCTAACCCTTAATTTGAAATCATTTTTTTGGTATTTTATAACACAAATATTTTCTCCCATGACACAAATAGTTTGGCAAGTGTGCATTTATCATTTCATCCATGTACCATAAATAATCTGTTTGCAAAAAGTAGTGTGATTTTAAAATACCTTCATTTTTAATACAGGGATTTAAGGGTTATATACAGTGACGAGCCAAAAGTCTTTCGATTTTTGTTTATTTTGCTATTATGATCTATATATATGTATTTCCAACTTTTTTTCAATGAATTTTCTTGACTTTGTTAATGGATCATTTTTTTATGAAGATGTGTGTACTTGTAGAGAATCGTTTCCTTTTTCATTTACATTTTTTACATTAGTCCTGTACCGGGTTTTTTGGGACTTTCATTTTACTTATCAATTTGAAAGAACTTTTGTTACATAGCTCAATTGAAATTCCAATATGGTTTAATAATATTTTCCTATAAGTTTGCTGATCAACTAGGACATAGCTTCACTCAAACACTATTAGAGGATAACACAACGAGAAACTTATGAAAGGCCTCTTGTTGATTGGCTTCAGAACAAAAAATACAGCCCGAGACCGTTAGTTAGCTCAAACATTCAATCAAGGTGGTATACCGTGGTACGTACCGCAGTATTTGCCTAAATAGACGTATCAACATAAAGTCGCCATATTGGATTTTTGGAGTTACGTCCCTTTAATCGGAGCATGACACATGACACACGTGTAAATGACACTGACGATATCAGTTTCCACTCTTACTAAGGACGTTGCTATCTTTATTACAGACGATAGAAGTCGTTTTGGGTTAGAAATAGTAACAATGACATTTTCTCTGTGATGTGTTACGGTTTAGTGGTCATCATACGAATGCAATCGTTTTTTTTCGCAGTATAACAAGAGCGAGATGGGCCCAGTTCTACAACCAGCTAGCTTTTTCGCTGTTCGATTCTCGTCCGTCAACCTAGGTTGAGGGGTTCTTTACACCCAGGCGTACTTTTTGATCATTGCTGAATTCTCTTAATAATATCCTATCAATCTACATTAATTATTTTTAAGGACATACGTCTATAGATATGACGGAGGAACTCGACTCCTAGTAGAGATCTGCAGTTGACCTACATTGTACATGTATGATATCCTAGGTGAAAGGATGAAAGAAGTCAAAATCTGTGATTATGATTACCATCTGTGATATTTTATATTCAGATTAAATTGTCCACCCAAATATTGCCTCATTTTATGTATTTAATTGTTGTCTTTTACCTGAATATTGCATAGAAAATTAAAAAATATATAATAAAAATGTATTTTTGATGAAACAGTGATATGTATAGATTGAAACATGTTCATATGTATATTGAATACAATTTTAGCTTACTTTTAGTTGGAAATGCACCAGATTTAGTGGATATAATTACAGTGTTAACAAATGGATGAGACAACAGGTCACGCCTATATATCTATCTTTAAATGCAATCATTATGTTCAGAAAATAAAAAATAAAGTTCTGTTAAGTCAATAGGCCTATATAAACATAACAACGTAATGATGATAATGAACTATTTCAAAAAGTTTATAATTACCCAACTGTGCAAGAGCAGTAGGAACACATGACACTTGCTGATGGCCAGCTTCTCCACATGCAGGGCACCCGTCATATATTCTTGAGTTAAAGTGCATTGTTACCTAAGCAGGTAGCCATTGACATAACCCAGAGACAAACAAAAAGTTTGAAAATATCGATGTTTCTCGAGTCGTATACCAGAATCGTCCATGTAAAGGCATGTTCACAACCTGCTGTTTATGTGTTGTAATTACTATGACAATCGAAAAAAGTGGTATAAAACATTTAAATTAATATAATTATTGCACAAATATATCGCAGAAATAACATTAGATAACGTTATATTTCAAAAACGGTGAAAACTCGACGATCGCTTCCCCTGTATCCATAGACGCCTACCTAAACCGGAAGTTGCTTTACTCCGGGCGCCACCGTCGCTTTGCAAAGGGAGGTAACACGAAAAAAGTTATGTTGATACGTCTATACCGTGGTAAACCGTGGTACTTTTGATTTTGTGGTACCCAGCTCTAGTGTCCGGGGTCAGATGTTCAGAATACACATGTATCGTGTCGTGTTCTCGCTTGATTACAGTTGTGAGAGTTGGGGAATTAACGATACAAATACTTGTTCCAGTTCCACATGTTCTCATTTTATTCGCCATCTTAGTTACACACAATTTCAGAGTCGGATCCGGACTATCCGGAACCCGGTACATACTAAAATATAAAATTAATATTTTCCGGACTTTCTTATAAATTCTATGGTCATATACAGTACACACATGCCTACTGTAAGCATCGATATCATAATCAATCGTCAAGCTTCGGTGCGGGGGGGGGGGGGGGGGGCAGACTATTCAGTATTCTATTCTATGAGATATGCTGCAACAAAGACACACAAGCTTCACAAGCGGTATCGTAGACTTGCACCAGTTTCGTTTTGTGTTACTATATATAGCTTTTAGATTGAACTATATATAAACGCCCATACGATATCTAAAAGCTCGCTGCGCTCGCTATTAAGGGTGGGACTGACCCATTATGGGGCTGAGGGGCGGTACCAGAAAGTGTTATTTTGCTATATTGATTTAACCGACTTCTTCTCCATAACCATTGATTGGAAATAAACCGTATTTTGGTGTAGTAGTGTCATTATTTGACAATATTGTTTTAATATGTTTTGTATTGTAATTACACGCGTTAGTATATAACAGAAGTCAGCTTTCTGCGAAGTATTATATGTTACGCATTTCGACAACAGTTTTAGCGTGCGCGGGAAAATAGCACGTGAGAATGCGGGTAAGATACTGAGCGGATGTGATGTAATGTGTTTGTAAACCTGTTTGCCGGTACGTACTGTCTATATATGGTATTTGCAAGTGTTGAATGTTGAGTAGCTAACCTGGTGCGGTGGTCACTTTGAACAGAGCGGTCAGAGCGACAACATCAGTAAATATATTAACTAACAGCCAGCCTAAAGACCAAAAGTAGTAGCGGACACTAGAGTCAAGAGTCAAGAAGCTTTATTTAACGTCGCATACATGTAACATAATAACATGAGCACTGTATTGCTATTCTTGCGACAAACATGTGTATAAAAAGTATTCTAACAAAATATCACAGTACATAATTATATAATTATAACAACTAGATATATAATAGGCATACAGTACATCATAAGTTAGTCCGAAGGATTCTGACTCTCTGACCCGCTAAATATTTTACGACAGGCGGGTGCGAGAGTCAGAATTCCTCCTTAGTTAAAAAGTGGAAATTTTACCGACCCGTGCACGGGTCGCCTTTTAAAGCTGACAATGCAACTTAAAAAGCTTTCAATTAATATTTTTTAAAAAAAGTTGGATTTTTTTCTGGTTTTGAGATCGCCCCTATTTGTTCCGACCATCGTTTCTAAGGAAGTGCCGACATTTTAGTTTTGCCTTTGCTTGGTAACGAGTATGGACCCCGATGGGTATATAAAGGTCATAGCCTGTAGAACCGGTTTTCAAAGTACTCCTGACCGTCACAACATTCAGTGCTCTGCGCACTCGGCAACCGCTGTCAAAAATCAAACGCACTCACCTTTAGACTTTGAACCACAATACTGCCATGCTGGCTGTTACTAATAACACATTCTTGAAATTGCGTATCCGAAATAAAAGGTATATCACTGAAAATACTTCCATAAATCCAATATATATCGCCGGTCTTTCACGTGCATATAATCGCATCCACGTACAAACTCTTAGTCTTGGTCATGTAGACGCTTGACAAGCAAACACGTGTAAAACACGGCACACCCAGGTGTGTAGTCAACAATGTGAAATGATATATTTGGACCATTCTCATGGACTTATGTGGATTTATTATGGTTTCTACGCTGGATGTTAGTACTAGTTGGATATCAAAAAGGTAGGCATAAGCGTTAAATAGCCATTTGTTTGTTTCACTTGCAACATATATTACATAGTTGTGTTGTGTTATTTTGTTGCAAGTTTCATGGGGATATGGATGTTTTTATTACAATTTCATTTCATATTTATTATATAGCTTTCCAATATCCATATTCGTAAAAAAAACACGAAACGAGCCGTAACGTCATGTGTACAGACTATTTGTAACTGTAAAAGACGTACTACACAGAGAGGGCAGTGTCGGAATGAAACCGGTTTTACAACTATCGGTGCTTTTATACCCAAGGTTGTCTACACACGTTACCAAGCAAGGGTAAATAAAAAATGTCTGCCACTTCCTTGGTTACGAAAACCGGAAGACACATGGTCAATGTAGGGAACATCTCGGAACTATTCGGAGTAATCACAATCTGAATATTTTTTTTTCAAATCTTTATTGAAAGCTTTTATAAATCAGCTGTCGTCATCCATTTCTAAAAAATAACCAGTTTCATGACATCTGTTTGAAAATGGCCGCCGCCTAACGTCACGTGATCAAAATTAGATAGGTCGAGGAAGTAATTCTCGCGGGATCTCGCGACGCGCGGCCATTTTCAAACAGATGTCAGGAAACTTGTTATTTTTTAGAAATGGGAGGCAACAGCTAGTTTACGACCTCATATGACTTGATTAAATGTGTATGTTAGTAGAAAAATATCAGTTTTTTCCATTGATACCTAATTTACATGTGATCGAAAATGTTTTATATTATAAAACACAGCTTAAACAGTGACCCGTGCACGGTCGGTATTATTTCCACTTTTTAACTAAGGGGGAATTCTTACTCTCGCACCCGCCTGTCGTCCAAATATTTAGCGGGTCAGAGAGTCAGAACCCTTCGGACTAATCATAAGTATATGAAATCACAATTGCTTAACATAATTACTCCTAAAAATGTAATTTAATAATGAACACTTGTATACATCACACAGGTGTTAAAAAAGAAAAAGTTAAAGCACTATCAAAGTGTAATGTACATATATGCTAATATAGCAAATTGATAAAAAACAGGATATACACTAATGTAGTGTGTATAAAAAAGAGACAATGAAGTCAGAATAGAAACAAAAAGCTAGAAATGTTATTACATAAAAAGTCTTTATTGGAAAATGTATCACAAACATTTCCAAGGGGGACAACTCACACAGCATTGCCTGTGCAGATAGCGCATGAGCAGATCTGGGTGTCCCAGGTGCGGAGCAGCCCACGAAAAGACCCATAATTCTAAGCTAACCTGAGTTCATTTGGTAGACTGTTCCACACCTGGGAAGCTGTAAAGCGAAAATATCTCTTGCCATATGTGGAGGTGTTCACCTTGGGAATTTTAACAAGGTTATATTGTCTAAGATTGTAAAAAACTTCTTTCCTCTCAACAAGATCATGAAAAATAGACGGCGAAATAACTTTTAAAATCTTAAAAGCCTCAGACGCCATACTTTTTATACGTGTTACATGTAAAAAATCAAGATAGTGTCTTCTTAAAATATCATAGACTAAGAGTCTAAGAGTTAAACGTAAGTACATTCGTAAAAATATCAGCGTAATTCAATATAGTATCTTTTGAATAATATATTTGATTAAAGGCAGTATTTTTTATTAAAAGTAAAGTTTGATATTTTTGAACTTATGTTAATTTAAATATCGGGCGTGGTCGTATTTGGCGAGTAATTTCAATGAAGAATAGTTTTAATGTGTGCATTATCTTAGTTATGCTTCATTACTTGTATTGGCTACATGTACGTGTCCTGCTGTCTAGGTGGGGTGATCTATATGTAGCCATCTCACCTGTACAACAAGTCCGGGTACGTGTTCCATTTATAGCGTGCCCGGGTCGAGATGACTTTACCTGTAGTTGGCGAGTTGTCCTATTGTAATGCTTTGTTACGTGTGTTTGAGTGTACGAGTCAAGTGGCCACAGGTACAAGTTTATGAGAGGTTTTCTTGGTAAGGTGTGTTCCTTTGTTTGGAGAGACAGAGCTTAGATGTTGAAAGGTACAAACATGTTTGTGGCACTTTTATTGTTAGTCTTTGTATATAGTTCTGTCTTATACATGTAAATGGTGACTGAATTCAGTTTTTGTGTCGCCTGAAAAGGCATAGGTTCATGTTTTGAAACGTTCGCTATGGATTCGTTTAATCCTACTCCCGAACGTTCACCATTAGTTCCCCGGACTAACGCGTTGGCTCCGGAAGTAGTTCTAGAATGTTTGAGAGACAGAATGGACTCATTTCATGTTTAATTGAGGACTTTCAGAGCGACATGAGGTCAGTGTTCAATGAAGTCCTTGAAACGTCTACCTATCTTTTGAGTGAGTTAGTGAACACTAGGAAAGAAGTACAGTTCTTGAATGAATAAACTTTCCAACTAAAAACCGATTTGAGCATTGTGCTGAGACAAAACAACGTGTTTGTACATCGGACAGTTATAGTCAAACTAATGCATGTTTAGGTTTAGAGATAGATGATGTATCTGATGTAGCTCCCACCTCGGCAAACAGATATTGTGCAATTAACACAGATGTTCCCTTAGATAACAGTACTCAGGTAGAGCATGTTAGACCCATTGCTGGACAGAGGGATCATGTTTGCGTTAGTAGTAATCAATGGGGGGGGGGGGGGGTATGTTGACTTCTGTAGCCTGCAGATAGAACATGTTGACCCTAATAGGTCATGATCATGTTGCTCTGGAACAGGTGCTTCCGCTAATCCCGATTCTAATCCTAATACGTCACAGTCGTCGGGGATTCATTTCAAAAGGGTTGTTATGAAACCAATTATTTACGATGGTAAAGAGGACTGGGAGGAGGAGTATCTTTCCCAGTTTGAAATAATGGCAGATATAAACAAAATGGGAGCTGCGAGGACAGTGGTCAGTGATATAGATAGTGCTAGTCGCCGTAATTTCTCTGAGCTAACCACCTCTCTCCAGCAAAGGTTTGGTAGCGAGAGCACGTCGGAAATGTATCGTGCTAAGCTTCAAACTAAAGCGGGAAAAGATGAGTCAATATCCGATTTGTCACGGGCCATACGTAAACTTACCCGTCAAGCTTACCCAAAGGCTCAACAACCTGTCCTGGAGATTCTGTCTGTAGACTACTTCATTAATGCCATAGTAGATTCTGATATTCGCCTGCGCTTGCGAAAAGCCCAATCGGAGAGTGTAACTCAAGCTGAGACCTTAGCCATGAAGCTTGAGTCTCATAACACTGGGGGACCCTTACAGTTCAAAAAACGCATTTTTTCGTACCTATTTCAAATACCGTTCACTTCTTTAATTTTTGTGTTAATTTTCCGGTTACCGTTTCACGGTGCACAGTTTATTCTTTAAATCAGGGTTTACTTTTGGGGTTCGTGTGTTGAATGTTCCTTTACCTTGTTCATTATTGAATCGGAGCGTTCATATCTAAAATGGGGAGTTTATTGTTCCCGATCACCTTTTACTGATTACGATCACCGTTTACTGATTACGATCACCGTTTCATGCCCCTGCTTACTTTTTAGTGATTCCGCTCACCGTTAACTGATTAGAATCCTTGTTCATTTAACAATGGAGGGTTTACGTTTAAGGGAGCTGTGTTCATGTTTCTGGAATCGGTGTTCATTTTTCCAAATCGTTTAGTTTTCGTCGGCGAGCGTCCAATTCCTTCAGTGCCTTTTGTTCTGACCAGTCCTTTTATGCGCTCCCGTCCACCTTACCTAATCCGGGCAGTGTATCGAAACCGTCCAACTTACCTGTGCTTTGTCAGAGCTCTCAACCGTGACGTACAGTACTTCCTGCAGCCCGAATCCATATAGTTACAATTAAAATGCAAGTAAAACACTTAATTCTTGGTACGAGTTTATAGTTCAAAATTATGTTTGAAATACAAATATGGCTTACTACGTTTTATTGTGCAGAACCGAGATTAAAATACTAGCAAATCAAATTACTTTTAGTATGCACTTCATTATGGCTTCATTATACAGGTGATTTGGTAGTCAAACGCCCCGCGGGCGATAGCCGCCGCCAGGGCGGAGGGGATTAAAGCCCCTCGGAGTGGGGACTTCCCTGAACACCAACTCTTCTTATAAAAACATGTTTATGAAGGTGGTCAGTTGTGATGATAGTGAGTTATAGTCTATAGCAGAAATGTTGTACAGGTAAGTTGCACAGGTAAATCAACTTCTGGTAACTAATCAGATTCCCAATAACTAATGATATTTGCAAACAAATAAATGATACATTAGGTACTGCAGATGCACACCGGGGACTTCCCTGAACACCAACTCTGCTTATAAAAACATGTTTATTTAGGTGGTCAGTTGTGATGATAGTGAGTTATAGTCTATAGCAGAAATGTTGTACAGGTAAATTACACAGGTAAATCAACTTCTGGTAACTAATCAGATTCTCAATAACTAATGATATTTGCAAACAAATGATAAATAGGTACTACAGTTGCACATTTAGGAAAATTAGCATATATAACACCTTCTTTTAGATATGTGTAAATTATCATATATTTATTGATATGTATATAAGTTTCAGATTTGTGTTAATTATTGTCATATATTGATTAATTTATACATTCTGTCAGATGTTTGTAAATTAACATATGCATATTGTCATATATTGATCTAACGTGTACCTTCTTTCAGATTTGTGTAAAATGTTAATGCTACTGTTTTAATTTGGATTAAAAATAATTTGCCATTCATTGATTAGCCCAACAGGGATTGATGAAAGGTCATCATTTAGTATATCAGCATGTGTATTAATATAAGGGCTTCATCACCATCTGCAATAACATATAGAGAAGTATCAACTGCAAACAAGGTTACGCCAGCTGTTATATCAATACATGATAGAAATAAAAAGGTCCAAAGAACAGATCCTTGAGAACCTCCTGCAGATACGGATAACGTATTTGATTTTTATCCATCAATTATTTCCCTTTTGTTTTCTATCAGATAATTAAGCTATCAACCACTCAAATAATATTTCTTTTAAAATCATTTTTTGTTAAGTTGATACAAAATACCTACATGCCGAACCATGTCAAATGCATTATTTATATAACAGAATATATTAGTTAAACATGTACAGATTTGTGTTTAATTTGTTTGACATCAGTTTAATATTATCTGTTATTGTGTGTTTTAATATGTCATCTTCATTTAATGGTTTTCAGTTTAAATACTGATGTCTAATAATTATCTTTCGATGGTGTATTAAACATGTATTATTATAACATGTATGAATAGATTTTTTATTTTATTACCAATGTGCTTTTAATATTTAGATTTATTTTCAAGTAATGTAATTTAATTATTATTTTCAATTTATTGCATTTTTAAATGATAATATTTAATAATCATTTTCTATTACTTAAAGCTGTATTATATGAAAATATTTTAGTTATTTCATTACTGACTTAAGTATCATATCCACAAATTAAATGAGTTGACATTCTTAGTTGAAACAGACTATAACTTTAACTTCAAAGGATTTCCTATATAAACACATTTCTTTCAAGTTACCAGAGTTGGTGTTCGGGGAATGAGCCCTCGGAGTATTCACCTGAGCAAATGTGCTTTTTATGAAACATAATACAGACGTAAAGGGTGTCATTTTCAAACCGATATTGTTTACGTTCACGTCAGATCATCAGGTGAAAATGGTTAATAAAACAATTAATACGCAAGCTAACAATTGCTAAGTTAACGTACTGTATATATGCGTAACACGAGGCTACAATGCAGTTGTTGAAAGAAGTCTCTAGTTTTGAAATGTTGTTTTATCTTATAATCGAAAATTTTCAATGGCAAAATCCGCCGATGATTTACATTACGTAATGCGAGGTCAATTAAAGGTGAAGCCAAAAGCACGGAATAAGATTCTAATTTACTTACGTCCGTGCCAAAATATTTTGGTATTTCAAAAACATTGTTTGAAGGAAATATTAAGGTCCATGACCAGACTTTCAGTAAATATTATTTTGTATTGAAATAGTTTGTACAAACACCAGGGTGTTTACGAGAGTAGCTATGGTTTTACCTGTGTTTCTTTTGAAAATGGAACACTATTGTATTCACAAATGCCTACCAACTCTTCCTAATAAACCAAATTGTTGGTTTGTTTACAGAAAGAATAAGTAGCCACTTCAAAAAAATCTATCTCAATACAGGTAACATGTACAAAATTATACCTTTTTATGAATAACCATATGACATTTACAAAGGTACTCCTATGCTTGAATTCCAAAAAAACATTTTAGATTTTGACTTTCAGTGTTGCAAACTCACCTACCCTATGCAACAACAGACCACTTGAGGGGGTAGGTACATGTGTCAATGATTTTTTGGTATTTATAATCAATACTCAGGTAAAATATTGATAGCAGTACCTTTCAGACAAATGGATAATCAACTTGTTTTATTTTTATCATGATGCTAGTTCCAGAAATGACTCTGGATTTTTTTGAAAGGAAATACATTTTGCCGTTGGATTTGCTAATATTGGGCAATGTATAGGTGAAATACACAGATAGTATGTCCTTGGATTGTAAAAGTGCAAGGTAACCTGAGGTCCAATGCAGGTACAGTATACATTTTCAATGGAATCTTACATAACATTGATACACGAGATGGATATGTCGGAGAGATTAGGTACTCGGATTGTGAACGGAGTTGCCACCGTAGTGCGCAGGGAACGTACCGGTAACAATACGGCGGATCATCGGTCCGATGATAAACACTATCCACGGTCGTGTGCACGTGGTTCACAAGCGTACGGTGATAGACATCACGGAGTAGTACGGGAGGATAGACACTACAGATCTCCGAATGCCGATATGAAACGCGAAAATAGGAATGACGGGGCCAGAGACCATAGGGATCGAAATGGATATCGCGGGGAACGGAACGATATAGGACGCGGAGCAAGGGACCAACGCGAGTACAGAAGTGCCAACCATACGGGTATCGGATCGCTTAATGACGACAACAACCACAGAGTAAGAAACGATAGAGATTACGGAGCACGGAATGTCATTGATCGAAGATAGAGTCATAATGACCGTAAAGCTGGAAACGAGAGAGAACGTGGTACGCGTGATCAATGCTGCAGAGCGCGAAACGTAGACATTCGAGACAGACGAGGATATAGGTAGGAGCTCGCGCTTGGCGTATGGAATGTAAATTCAGTAAATTTTGACATTATTGGTTTATGTGAAACCTTTTGGAAAGGACAAGATATTTTAAATATTGATGGTTATAACTGTTATCGTAGGAACAGGGATAACACACATAAGAACGCTAAAAGAGGATCAGGTGGTGTAGCGTTTTTAGTTAAGTCGGATTTAGCAAATGTTTTTGATATTGAGATTCTAGACGATACACAACAAGACATCATGTGGTTGAAATTAAGTAATAATGTAGAAACTTTTTGTCTGTGTGTGTGCTACTTACCACCAGAGACATCTGCTTATCACGATTCTCATACTTTTTATACTAAATTACTTCAACAAGTGTATATGTATCAGAACAATGGAAAACTGATAATTTTTGGAGATTTTAATGCGCGATGTAATGATGAACAGGATTTTATAGAGGATGTAGATAACGTCCCACTGAGGGAAATTATTGATGAAAATTCAAGTAGAAATGGTGACTTATTAGTTGAATTTTTAGTAGACTGTAATATGTGTATGTTAAATGGTCGCGTGGGTACGCAAGACTTCACAAACATTTCCGTAAAAGGCAGATCCGTGGTTGACTATATACTTGTTCCCCATGAACAATTATGCCACATAACGAACTTCAAAGTGCACACAATGACGGAGTTAGTTTCTAAATTAAATGTCCAAGGATACGAATCAATCCCTGTTAGAGTTCTCAATGTCGACACATACTACATCGTTTTTGTCAAATGGAGAACACCATAACCACACTGGAAACAAAGCCCCGAGACGATTTAAAATCGATTCCGTGCCGAATACTGATGATCTCTTTGCGGATGAAACTATCAAAGATAAACTTTTAAAAACAATAGACAAAACCGAGTCGATGGTAGATAATCGACAAGATGTAAATATAGCATATAGTGATTTTAAAGATCTTCTTGTAGAAGGGATGAAGCGCACATACAGGGAGGTAAAAACGAGAAAATGTAGACAGACAACTCGTCGTCGTAAACCATACTGGAATGAAGAATTACAGAATAAATGGAAAAATGTGTGTGAATCGAAGCATAAATGGAAAAAATGCAATAACCGAGAAAAACCGAGATTCCGTTCAATATTTTTACATACACGTAAAGACTTTGACCGTATTAATAGGAAATATAAAAGAATCTATCAGCGGGCTCAACAGGATAAAATCCATAATCTAAGTGAAGATTCCAATACACGAGAATTCTGGAGGTCAATTGGAAATCTTGGGTTAGCAAATGACCGTAAATGTGAACAGACATTCCGGATTCGTGATACCGATGGGAATATAATATCGGACAAGGCTAAAGTACTCGATAAATGAAAAACGGATTATGCGGATTTGTACAATGGAGCGGATGGAATGGACGGTTTCGATGATGATTTTCTTAAATATGTGCGTGAACAATCAACGCAGAATTTGTCGGAAAATAACATTGACATTTCAGCTCTAAATGAGGAAATCAGTATAGATGAAGTTAATAAAGCGGTTTTTAAAGCAAATATGAATAAGTCCGCTGGGATCGACGAACTTCCAAGTGAGATTTTACGGAATCAAACTAGCATTGACTTACTTTACAAAATTATCAAATATTGTTTTAATGAAGGACAAGTACCAGAAGAGTGGCAATCAAGCATTATAACACCAATTCCTAAACCCAAAACCGATACTTTGGACCCACTATCGTACAGACCTATCTCCTTAATATCTGTTCCATGCAAAATATACGCGGATATCTTAAACCAAAGGCTTTATAAATGGCTGGAGCAAAACGAACTTTTAGCAGAGGAACAAAACGGTTTTCGCAAAAAAAGAAGCTGTGTGGATCATTTGTATACGCTGACTTCCATAGTTAAGAATAGAAGAATAAACGCAAGGACACATTCGTATGCTTTATTGATGCAAAGCGGGCGTTTGACAATATTCATCGTGATCTACTGTGGTATAAACTGATGAAGCTGGGAATTACGGGTCCTTTTTTAAACGCCATCAAATCGTTATACACAACTACGAGGAGTGCTGTAAAACTTGGAAATTCTCTCACCGACTTCTTCACCGTTAATTTCGGAGCAAAACAAGGATGTAAGTTATCCCCGACACATTTTTCTGTGTACGTCAATGACATTGTCGATGAGATCAATTCTCTAAACTGTGGAATGAATATAAACGGGCAGAACCTAGCAATGTTATTATATGCTGATGATATTTCGTTAATTGCAGAGGATGAAACGAGTCTACAAGCGCTGCTGGATGTGGTTAATTCCTGGTGTAACAGATGGAGGATGGTTATAAATACAGAAAAAACGAAAGTTCTACACTTCAGGGGAAATAACTCGCCCAGATCTATCTACGAATTTAAATGTGGCGTTCAACGTATTAACTACGATAATTCATATCGATACTTAGGATTACCTTTTAATGAACTTATGGATTATAAATATACAGTACAAAATATTACCAAGTCGGCGAGTAGAGCGCTATCGGCTGTATATACCAAGTTCTTGTCAAGTGGAGGTTTTTCTTTTGAAGTATTTGAAAAACTATACCGCGTTCTCGTCGAACCAGTGCTTTACTACGGAGCAGGAATATGGGGAACATCAAAATGGACACAAGTAAATAGCATACAGAATAAAGCGTGTAGATTATTTCTGGGATCATCAAAAACCTCTTCAAATATAGCAAGTCGAGGCGATATGGGATTTACGTCGACTTATCATAAACAACTAATTGAAGTATTTCGTCTTCGTCTCCGACTAAAGGACGCGGGAGAAAACCGACTAACTACAAACATTTGCAACGTATCTGAGAATATCGCAAATTCCTGGAACAGGAAGTGTAGCAATATTATTAACAATATGGAAATAACTAATATTATGAATAGTCGTCGAACAACCAAAAATAAACTTCGCACGATAAAAGGGATGTTAGACCAACGTGACCAGCTAGACCGGAGAAGTGAGTTATTTAACGACAATAACCAGGAAAATGGAAATAAGCTGCGTACCTACCGCCTATATAATAATAGAATTACCACATGCCACTATGTAAAATGTGTAAGAAATAGGGGGCATAGACGTATTTTATCCAAGTTTAGAAGCGGTTCTTTGCCATTAGCTGTAGAGACAGGCAGATACGCAAGCCCAAAAATACCGTTTCAAGATAGAAAATGTAAATATTGTAAATCAAACTGTGTAGAGGATGAAACCCATTTTTTCATTGATTGCGAATTTTATTCTGATCTTAGATGTTTGATTTTTAATGAAGCTGGAAAAAATGCCAAACTTTTAACGTTTTAAGCAGTTTTGATAAATTGATATTTTTAATGAATGAAGATAGTTTACAGAAAAATGTTGCAAAAACAATGTATAATATGTATCATAGAAGACAAAACTTCGTATCAAATGATATCTAATCAAAGAAATGTATTTTAACAGTGTCTCGTAAGCCAAATATGGCTAGGTACCGATACATGTTTTAATGTCATAAATATTAATGTATGTATATATGTATGATGTATGTATTGGTATGTGACACTTAAATAAACATATCTGTATATGTATCATAACAACGTGTTTCAGCTTCGTTAAATACCCAATGTAGTACCTCACCAGCAAAACCTGTTTGGAATCCAGTATTATATGGTGTCTGCGGTCAAGCATGACGGTCTTACAATAGGATTCACCGAGAGTGTTGTCTTAGTAGCCCTGGTGTTATACAGCGAGGTGTGGTTACCGTAGTCGCTTCGAAAAAAGCCCTGGGTTTAGAGGTAAAATAGATCTGAACTGAGATTTTATGTCAGAAGTGTGGTCATGTACCTTAGAAACAGTTAACGAAAAAAGCGTATGTTCTCAAATCATTTGCTATCGTAGTGAAAGTCATGTGTACCGTTCGCCTTCGATCTTGACAAATGCACAAAACAAACACGGCACTCAAGGATTTGGAGTCATGCTTTCAACCCTAAAATACAGAATACTTGGCCCATACCTGACTTAATTGGCAAGTCCATATTCTGCCAGAGGGTAAAAAGAGTTTGATTTTTTACCGGCCGCGGCGGGGACCTTTGACCCACAGCAAGGATCTCTGCAGTCCGGCTAACAGGTGTCTCAAGTTGTGAAAGCATGGTTAGCTTTACTATTCTTTTTATGGGTTAATGTATCGGACAAACTCGTCTATTTTGCATTTACAGAAAATTAAATATATATATGGAACAATCTAGAACACTTTAGTCTTCTGACAGTAGGCATATTGTATGCGGAAGTTTATTTTTTTGGCTAGTTTTAAATCAAAATGTTATCGGATCTTTTGCACAAGTGTGACGAGCGAGTGTTGACCTATCCAGTTGTTTATTTTGTACATAAGTCACACAGTTCATAAGGTTACGATACCTGTTTACTTCCGTGTTTTAGTTCACCCTCGGTGTCAATTTCAAGCTTGCAAGATAGCGTGATTAGCACGCATACTATTCAAACGTCATGGAGACCAAGGTATGAAAGCGAGATTATAGGCGGCGCTACTTTCGGTTCTCGGGGGAATGGACAACAAAAAAACATAGTTTATTATCACCTGCATGGCACCCACGCACCTGCACATAGTCCATCGGATAGGACTTTAAATGGTGTCCTGTGTAGGAATGTCCAACCTGCACGTTAAAGATCCCTCTGTGTATTATCGTAAGAGTAGGCGCGTAAACGCCGACACAGAGGCTAGGGATAAGATAGGGCTAGTATAACTTTACCTTTTATTAGAATATTTCGATGGACTTCAAAATTTTAAATACATACCAAATTACATAAGTAGGTGCGGTTTAAGGTCATAGGACCCAGGGTGACGGAAATTAGCAATATATAAATAAGTTCGACCATCGGCACCTCTCCAATTTAACAGTCACCCTGCCGTCACCTACGACTACGCCACGCCAGACACTTTGACGAGATACGGCTAGTGACTGACGCAACAACCAATTATCATTCGAACCCGAGGTCGATTTTAATTTTTTTACAAAATCCATAATATAAGGCCCGATAATCGACCTCGTCCCCCCACTATCCCCCCCCCCCCCCCCCCTGAGGGAAGGCAGCTTCCCTCACGCCGGACGGAACACCGATTAACATCGGTGTGTGCTTCGGCGCTAAACTCGTAACTAACTAACTAACTAACATGTCAGGGCGCCGGACGGAACACCGATTAACATCGGTGTGTGCTTCGGCGTTAAACTCGTAACTAACTAACTAACATGTCAGGGGGACCAGATTTCGACTGCTGAAGAGGGAACATCGCTACACACATAGGTACAGGTAACAACGGCGTGAGTGAGCAGACTGTAGACGTAGCTGAAATAGTGCTTTTCCTCAGTCTGGCTCTCTGTGCGTTCGCTGTTGGTTTAGAGCGGTCGTGTATAGGTGTATATATACACAGGCCCTGCTGTTGTGAGCAGACGCAATATAACGCGTGCTCTGGTTGTGTGCTCGGTTCTGAGCGCTGGTACCTGGGTCGGGCTGTGGGCAGCGGAGCATTCCGGGCTGCTGAGACAGTGACCGTGTGTAGCGAGTTAGTGCCTGTACGAGTTGTGCCCCTTTGAGCGGGGATAGTACGGTGGTACTAGTATAGCAGTCGGGTGTGTAAGAGAGCACTCCTAGAGAGCACATTAAGAGATTGCTCTGTGGTGATATATTGCTTGATAAGGATAAACTGTATAAAGATGATACTTTGCTCTATTGATATAATATAATTAACATTTAGTGTTGCTCTGTTAAAACGTAGCGAGTAGTTGTTTGTACATTATAGAGACGTTTTTAGCTCACCTGGCCCGAAGGGCCAAGTGAGCTAATGTGATGGTGCAGCGTCCGTCGTCCGTCCGTCCGTCCTGCGTCCGTCAACTTTTTCACTTAAACGACTTCTTCCAAAATACTGAAAGGCCTAGTGACATGAAATTTGGCTGGTAACTTTCTTGAAAGGCGCTGAACAAAGTTTGCGAAAAAAAATCACTTTGACCTAATTTCAAGGTCACAGGGGTCAAAAATGTCGAAACCTTCAAACAACTTCTTCTAAAATATCGTCAGGCATAGAGACCTCATATTTTACCGTTAGCTTCCTTGGATGAAGCCAAATAAAGTTTGCGAAAAGAAACGACCTTGACCTATATTCAAGGTCACAGTGAGGTTAAATCTATTTTAACCTTTAAACGACTTCTTCTAATAAACCAAAATCCCTAGAAGTATGATATTTGGCTGAAAGGTTCCTTGGATGAAGCCCGACAAAGTTTGCGAAAAGAAATGGCCTTGACCTATATTCAAGGTCACAAGGGTCGAATCTGTTAAAACCTTTAAACGACTTCTTCTGAAATACCAAAAGCCCTAGAAACATGGTATATGGCTGAAAGGTTCCTTGGATGAAACCCGACAAAGTTTGCGAAAAGAAATGACCTTGACCTATATTCAAGGTCACAAGGGTAAAATCTGTTAAAACCTTCAAACGACTTCTTCTGAAATACCAAAAGCCCTAGAAGCATGATATTTAGCTGAAATGTTCCTTGGATTAAGCCCAACAAAGTTTGCGAAAAGAAATGACCTTGACCTATATTCAAGGTCACAGGGGTCAAATATGTTAAAACCTTTAAATGACTTCTTTTGAAGTACCAAAAGCCCTAGAAGCATGATATTAGGCTGAAAGGTTCCTTGGATGAAGCCCGACAAAGTTTGCGAAAAGACATGACTTTGACTTATATTCAAGGTCACAGGGGTCAAATCTGTTAAAACCTTCAAACGACTTCTTCTGAAATACCAAAAGCCCTAGAAATATGGTATTTGGCTGAAAAGTTTCTTGGATGAAGCCCAACAAAGTTTGCGAAAAGAAATGATCTTGACCTATATTCAAGGTCACCAGGGTCAAATCTGTTAAAACCTTCAAACGACTTCTTCTGAAATACCAAAAGCCCTAGAAACATGGTATATGGCTGAAAGGTTCCTTGGATGAAACCCGACAAAGTTTGCGAAAAGAAATGACCTTGACCTATATTCAAGGTCACAGGGGTCAAATCTGTTAAAACCTTTAAACGACTTCTTTTGAAGTACCAAAAGCCCTAGAAGCATAATATTTGGCTGAAAGATTCCTTGGATGAAGCCCGACAAAGTTTGCGAAAAGAAATGACCTTGACCTATATTCAAGGTCATAGGGGTCAAATATGTTAAAACATTCAAACGACTTCTTTTGAAGTACCAAAAGCCCTAGAATCTTGATATTTGGCTGAAAGGATCCTTGGATGAAGCCCAACAAAGTTTGCGAAAAGAAATGACCTTGATTTATATTCAAGGTCACAGGGGTCAAATATGTTAAAACATTCAAACCACTTCTTAGGAAATACCAAAAGCCCTAGAAGCTTGATATTTGGCTGAAAGGATCCTTGGATGAATCCCAACAAAGTTTGCGAAAAGAAATGACCTTGACCTATATTCAAGGTCACAAGGGTCAAATCTGTTAAAACATTCAAACGACTTCTTCTGAAGTACGTAAAGCCCTAGAAGCTTGATATTTGGCTGAAAGGATCCTTGGATGAAACCCAACAAAGTTTGCGAAAAGAAATGACCTTGACCTTTATTCAAGGTCACAAGGGTAAAATCTGTTAAAATCTTTTAACGACTTCTTCTGAAATACCAAAAGCCCTAGAAGCATGATATTTGGCTGAAAGGTTCCTTGGATGAAGCTCGACAAAGTTTGCGCAAAGAAATTGACCTTGACCTATATTCAAGGTCACGATTAAAAGCTTTGAGTGATTTCTACTGATAATCCCAAATGCCTAGAGACATGATATTTGGCTGATAGCGTCCTTGGATGAAGCCAAACAAAATTTGAAATTGAAAATGATGTTGTCTTATAAGGTCACAGGGGTAAAATATGTTTAAATCTTAACATGTTCTTCTAAATGTCTTACAGTAAAAGATTTTTGGGGACTTTAAGGTTACACTATAACATAAGTCAGAGATTGAAACCAGGTGAGCGATGCAGGCCCATTGGGCCTCTTGTTCAATATTGTATTACATTCATCATTTTATATAGTTCTGTTACCATTGTTTGTTAAGCTGAGTCAGTTCTGCTCCGTTAAGGGTGTTTATGTGTTGCTACCATTCCTTGAGCAAGGCATGCTCTGGATAATTATTTGTATATATTTGCACTTGTGTTAAACCCTTTTGGAGCACATATCAGGGATCTCAAGAAGTAACTTGGGTACGGACCCCCGGCACGTTACACAAGCTTACTAAACCCGCGGAGGCAGCGAACTGTGACTGACGAGTGACAGCTACTCAAAGAAGTCAAACACATGGACCTGAGAATTTGTTACAGCTAGTTTTTGACCTAAATGTTTTTAACATGTTTAAGAGGTTTAGATCAATTTTCGATAAAATACGCTAAACACCGGCTAAAGGGCCAAAACTAGCTGTAACAAATTCTCAGGTGAATAGTTCAAATCTCGCTAATCGTTTCCAATTATTATTTCATCTTGTAGATACGAAATGCTCTATACACACACAAAAATAAAAGAAATTCTGAGGAATGGAAAAAAAATAAAATAATCTTAAGATACGTGTATTTTAATCCAAAAGTTTTCTTGTGTTCCGTTGTAGAAAAAAAAATCATTTTTTAACAGCAAAATTGCAAAAAAAAACGGGAAATGGCTAGAATTGAACTTTTTCCTGAGCCCCGTACCATCACCAGGGACGTATACGTCCCTGCCATCACACATTGTTTTCATACAATAATATTTACATTTTCACTTCACTCCGCCTTTATGAAACTAGTAAACTCTGGTTGCTTCATTTCCCGATGAAACAAGTGGGGCACGCGCTTTTTCGTTCCTGGCGAAGTAATACATTTGTTTACAGTGTACAATAATGTACGGGTGTACTACACACGTAAAACAGCTGTTTTACATGCCAATGAGGTATGCCAGTATCATATCACACATAGCTTTAATAATACTTGATATGACAAAATTCTGACATTTCCGAAAGCATTTATTCAAGATATGTTGGTCCTAAATTCCTCATTGATTCCCTCGATGATCGTGCGTTTAATGCAAATGGGATCATCTGCCTGTCGGCAGATTTCGCATTTTTTTTTTCATTTTTTTTTTCATTTCATGTCCACTACTAAAATAAAATGTTTGAGATTGGTCACAGAAGTCCGTTCTCTTTTAATAAGTTACATATGTTTTTTTTCTATTATTCGACAAATGTAACATGTTCAAGAAACTGATAAGCTAGCTAGACTAGATCTACGTTAGGGCCTAACCTATCTTGCTCATAGGGGCCCGATAATTTGTTACACTTACAGCGTAGTTTTAAGACCTAAACCACGGTGTCTAGAATAAATTTATACTTCCGAGGAGTTTATATTAGGGTGGCATTTTTATCGGAAAGTGATCTGAACCCCCAAAAGTTTAAACATACTCTAAAAACCTTAGTTTATGCCCAAAAGCAGATGTAACGAATTCTCAGGCACCTGTGATCTTGTCAACATAACTGTACCGTGTGCTTACTGTATCGTATTGTGGTTCGTTTGACGTACCGCAAATGTGGTTCGCCTATACGTGCTAGTGCGCATGCTTGTGTACAGTGTTATCAATTAAATATGGTTGTTGTGCTTGTGTCAAGGCCAACCAGCTAGCCATGTACCCGGCTAGAAAACACGACAGACTTTAAAGCTTGTAGTTTTCGGTTAATGTCCCAAATTAAAAATCGTTAAATCACTAATCCAGTTGATTACATGTCACCAATATCATTCATCATATATTCATCAATAAGCTATACATGCCTAAATCCACTAACTGTTATGAGACGTTTTCAGTACTGGCCTAACCGAAATCTGACTTCCGACAACTTTATTTGACTCGCTTCAACTGTGACCAAATCACAACGTCGTTATGTTTACTGCTGCGCGATGCAAACCGCTTAAAAAGACTCTCTTGTAATTCATTTTATACTGGAAAGGTATATCAATCAATTCTTAATGAAAAAAAAAGTTTGAGAGGTATGATTACAGCAGATATTAAAATCAAAAAATAAAAATCTTGTCTCTGGACTACATTTTTTCTGTTGCCTAGTGATGAACGAAGCTGCAGTTGAGTTTAGACTAAAGGTTACACAAAGTGCACTCCGAGTGCACTCCGTTTGGACTTGGAGTGCACTCTGTTTGGACTCCAGGTGAACTTGCACTGGTGTGCACTCCGTTTGGACTCCATATGAACTTGGATTGCACTCCAGGTCCACTCCCAGTCTACCTGAAGTCCTATCAGGCATTAATACCTCTACATATAAGGACCACATTCATATTACAATTTGAATTGTAGATAGTTCAACAAATACATGTATCATATAAATCAATCAATCAATATTTATTAATACATATGTTTGTTGCTGAAGATGTTTATATTAAAGGTTCGTTATTTAGTTGTTAAACAAGCTATATAGACTATGTCTGCTGTTTAATTTTTGTTTAATTTGTGTAATATATTAGTTGAACTTGATATAAAAACCTTAAATGTATACTTACATTACTGTATTTGAAACATTGAATGACAATAACAGATACAAAATAACTGAATAAATCTCGAGGATTTACAATGCAATGAAGGATTTCGGAACAAGCACAACATATATTTGACTCGTCCTTTGTGGTCTTACAATATGTGAAGTCTAGATCTGTGTGTGGATTTTAAATTGCGTGTAAGTGATAAATTCAATTTTAATAAAATATAATGTTAAAAGAAAATTATATTTTAATTAAAACATTAGACATTCAAGTATAATGTGAAGAAGATTTACTGTTTCACATTTGAAAGTTTTCAAACAACAACAACAACTTCAAAACACAATGAATGGCTTTTGATAATTGGATGTTGCCCGTCCCCTCCCTATTCAATGTTTTGTCTGTATCAGGTCAGATCAAATTTGAAGATTTGGACAGACTTACACTTGGCCATCTAATTAGATAATGACCCCCCTCAGGCCTCAACCCCTCCTGGTCAAAATGGTTTAGTCTCACCTAGCATACATTTGAAAAATACCTGGTCTCACCTAGCATACATTTCTGTTTTCACACCTATTGACAATTTGGCTATAGTCTGTTTCATAGTGATATAGATGGTGTTAAAAGATATACACTGTACATATATAATATATGTTATTATAGAACAACTGTATATCTATTTTAATGAAAATGAGAATTATATATATAGTATCTTTGTAACAAATTGGAGCACCATTTTGTAGATTATAATGTTAAAAAAATAAATTTTATTAAAGTATACATTGCAAAAGTAACTTTTGCATTGCACATATGTACCCTTAATAATTAATAATAAATCATATGTTATATTCATAAATTATTAATTTAACTGTATAATGCAAAACGGTTATAAGGAATTAAAATCCTACTAGATAACGGCCTATGTACACATTCAACCATTAATACTTCTTTATGATAAAATTTAACCTCAATTACTCAAATATAAAATTACTTTTAAACATTGTATTCCTTTATGTGAACATATCTTAAGTATTTCAGAATTATGAACATAGAGATACAAATATTTATAATGTCTTATGATGCTTCCAAAACATCATATTTGTTTTGTAATACTTATATAGTAGATATTGAGAGTTTTATTTAATGAACAGCTATATGCCAAAAATGAACCTGTTACCAGAACGGAATTTTGTTCAAATGAAGAATGAATATAATATTTTTATGGTGAGATATATACAAATGTAAATGGACAATAAATAACTAATACTAGTAAGATGAGGTGAATATTCAATTTTAAACTAGATATGTCAATAGGATATAGATGCGCCCACTAAGAACCAATGAGAAGTACCTTTTTATGATTTTCAGGCAGGGTCTCCAATTTTGGTTCTGCAATGTACAGTGTTTTACTGAAATTTATTAATTTAATTTGACCATATTTCTGGAAACAGTAGATTGATCGTCACCAAATTAAAGTGTAAAAATCAATAGTATATGGAAGTGTCATAGTTTAGTTATAGGTAAATATGAATAGCTAGATTTTAATAAAAAATCAATATAGATTAACAGTTCAGATAATTTTTGAAAAAGTTTGTATACTGGGTATGTATAATGTATATATCCGTGATTCAATTTAAATCGTAACTAATACATGTACTTTTGTTTAACGGCCAATCAGTCAACAAAACCATAATACAACACTTTACAGCATTGTGTATACAAACATAGAGAAGTTATACTCAGGGAGCACTACATTTCTTTTTCATTTTCTATTCTCAATAACTAGATCAATTTATTAGGATGATTTTCTAATAATAATGTTTGATGTGGTTGTAATACACATATAGCATACAAAATTAACACAGTTGAAACAATTTCTTGTTTTTCTTTTCACTTCTTAAAATACTCATAATTGAAACCAATATTTAAATATTCTAAATTTCTTTTCATATTTCAATGGAAAACGACCTAGTTCACTATATATTAAATGATTCGGGGTAGATGTTTTAACATTAAGTATGTTAGGTAAGATAGTTACTATATGATACAGACTATAGTTAACCTGTAATTAAATCCTATTGTTCTCTACCTGACACGAAATCTCACATAGCATACACCCAACACCTTACCTGTATATAGGAAAATACCAAATGTATGCTACGTGAGACGACACCGTCAAAATTTACCTGTATCAGGTCTGATACAAGGTGTGAAGATCTGGAGAAAATAACCCCGGGGCCCCTGATTGTTAGTTGGGAACAGGTCATAACACCTTATACATGTCTGTCCTTATTTAATTGCTGGTACATATGCATGCTGCTGACAGTCTAGACCCAGGGTTAATATTACCTGTATTTTTACCTGGACAAAACCGAGTATAGTCTCTTTCAATATTTACAAGTCTAATTATTACCTGTTCTTTTCTTTTAAGTTAAACTTAGCCTTCAATAAAAAATACTTTTTACTTTACAAAATGAAAGATGTTTTAATAAACATTGTAAAGGGAATAAATTAGATATGATGAAGCATTCAACAGGTGAGTTGTTACGTATACCTGAGAATTATAGTTACTTTTCAAAAACAGGCTATAGTCTTATCTGTAATTAGTACCCATTGTTCTCACCCTGTACCTGTGTCCTATTTACTAAAATAAAGGATATATATAATATTGGCTGAGTGGGACATTTTCCAAAACCTCTGACTGTGGTGTTGCTAGTTTCTGCAGTTATACAGCCGCCAGCAAGACCATAATTTATTATAATTAAGCAGAACTCCGATAATTATAGACTCTGAACCCTATATGGACTAAATTATATAAAATGGGAAGACACCAGACCTTGTATCTTTTATGAATTTGAAACTTAATACAAACACATACATCTACATGTAATGGATAATGTAATAGCCATGACAAAAGTAATATTCTAACATATACCACAAACGGTACATGGTTTAATTCTGATTCATCTAAAACTGGTCAACATACATTACATATCAATACTCTGGAATATCAGGTATTATTTGACTTCTATGGAACATATTTTATTAGCTTTGATTGCATAATAAAATATCATAAAAAATATATAACTTAAAGTATGACTCATCTAATATTTAGAAATGTCAGCTGGCCACTATAATTATAACAGATATTGACACATATTTAGTTTCATCCCAATATGATATGGCTTTTCATCAATTTAAAAGTCTATAACTTTATGGTCTTGATTACCATTGAACATTTTTACTAATACTTGTATTTGTAACATTTGTGATGTAATGTGTGACACTATCTTCAGTCAAAAAACTGTTGGTGCTTAAATGCCATCATCGTCGGATACCCACGGTTGATCTCGCTTCGCTAACTCACTCATCACCCGTGGGCAAACTCGCCGAGAAATCCTCGTAGGTAATTAATATGTACGAAGCATTTGATTGGTTCCAGTGCAGTTTCGCGATGGGATTTTAAACCAATCAGAATTAGCGTTATATAATCTATACGGAAGTATAACTTAGATAAGTAGCACTGTATTGTTCTTGACTTGTTTTGAATTCAACGACCTGTAAGACTTGTCTCATATGATTTTTAAACAAAATTCACAAGACTTAATTGACGCCGCCATCGTTGTAAACACGTCTTCTACTCGTCGTTTACACGCTTTCTCATGGGCGCAGCCATTGTTGTGTATGGTGTACCACGAAACGGGTCTTCAAACTGGAGAGTTCCGATTTTCTGATTGGTCCGTTCTAATATACGAATTACCATATTTTACGAGGATTTCTCGGCGAGTTTGCCCACGGGTGATGAGTGAGTTAGCGAAGCGAGATCAACCGTGGGTATCCGACGATGAAATGCCATACAAGTAAATAAAAATCTACACTGGTCTGAGACAAGGCTCTCCAATGTCAGCCATGTTATTTTAGTTTAAGTTTACTAATAGCCAGAACCTGATTTGCGTTTTATATCCTCATACAACTACATGTATTACCAAAGTTCTGGTTCAAATATATCTCTATCCATGGAGGAATTAATTAGCAGAAACGAAATTATGACAGAAAGATGGAACATGGGAGCATAAAATTTCTAAATTATGAGAGAATTAAAGGTACATATATATGGTACCACGGAATTAGATTAGAGCTCTGATATCGAAGTCTGTGATTGTACTTGGAGATAATTAATTAAAGTTACATTTCATATTCCGGTATATATAAGTGAAGCTGATTTTATTCTGAATGCATGATACGTACATGTAGCAATAAAATAACATGAATATAAAAGCACGGACTAAATTTGAGATCTATACAGTGTAATTCTGTGGTCAAAGTCATACTTTAAGATTTTTCATCATTACACCTGCACAACCCGGTATACATTCAGTGCCTGTATCAGTACTTGGCTATCAGGTCACTCACCTGGAACACATCTCAGGTGTGACAGACCAGAGTCAACCATGCATGGCGGCATTGGCCACTACAGATAATTGACACTTATATTGGGTAGTATACACAACCTGTATACTGTAGTGTGGGTACAATCTACCATTAAAAATGTAAAGTTAGTGTAGGGGTTTTAAGCCTAATCATATAAGCTAAACTGATTTTAATAGAAGTTAAAGTTAAACCTTTCTTCATTACAATAATTTTTTTTCCTTTGGTGTAAAAAAAAGCTAACATACATGAAATAACATACTTTTTCATTCATTGAAAATTTTCATCAATACTTGTTTAATTGCAATATTTAAATGGATAAATAATAGCATATACATGGACACAAAAAACGTTTTTTGATATTCAGATGCATAATACAAAATGTTTAATTCATTATTGTTTCTATACAAATATTATCAATATCATTTTAAATATTATGCAATTAACTTTCATAAAAACTTGATATTATACTGTCTTTTATACATCTTTATATACATTTAGGTTAATTGGTTCAATGTGTTCACAACACAAGTGTATTATAAAGTTATGTAATTATGGTCCAGATATCTATTCCTTGTACACGATAAAACAAAATTTAATGTAGATTCTAATATCTATCTTTTATCTATTGTAAACAGAACTAAATGTCTTATATAGTGTTTTATGTAATTTGAATGTGAACCCCAAGTAGAATTGAATTTCATGTCTTTAAAAATAGGACTCCAGGTAGACTCAGAGTGGACCAGGAGTGCACTCCAAGTTCATATGGAGTCCAAATGGAGTGCACTCCAAGTCCAAACGGAATGCACTCGGAGTGCACTTGGGTGTAACCTTTAGTCTACACTCAACTGTAGCTATCAGCTGTTCCGCGTATGTACATACATGCCGATAAGTGTGCAACAATGTAACAAAAGTAAAGCACTGTGTGACACCGGCAGCTTAAAGTGCATGCAAATGGCGGGAAATTTAAAATAGTTAACGTAAATATAAGGATTGAATGTCTATTTTGTTGTTTGCATCGGCTGATGAAGTCAAGTGAACCTCGTGCAAATGGTACATGAACTGCTTCGCAGTTCACTTGACTTCATCAGCCGATGCAAACAACAAAATAGACATTCAATCTTTAACACAAAATAGTAAATTGTTTTATGCGGGTACCGTACAATTAATTGTTGACCGTAGTTTCTCTCACCTGGCTTTAGCCGCTTAAGCCCGTAAAACTGTTTGCATTTAACAGCAAGGGGGGGGGGGGGGGAGGGGGATTCACCTGTGCGTAACACATGTCAGTCAAAACAGTTTGACACAATGGACAATATCAGCTTCAACACACAGTTTTAACAACCTCAGGAAACAGGTGTGAAACTTGCCCTGGGGGTGTATATCCCGTTCAGGTGTGGCGAAATCTGACTGTAATAACTACCATATAATGTCGTAAAAATTGTGAAAATTCACTCGCGAAGACACATTTGAACGGGGGGTTCCCACTTATATTTACCTGAGTGTGTAAAAATTACCTGTGTGGACGCTACCTGTGTGTCTATAGACTATAGTATATATAAGACCAAACACTTGATTACATGAGCAAAAATATTTTATAATTTAACTCTATTTCATTCATTGGATTTTCTTAATTGATATGATCAGGGACGTATATGTGAGATATTATTATATATTACATTAATTACAGTAAAATTAAATATCTTTCATTCAATATTACATATAATCATGTAAATATATATTTTAATAAGTTAACTCTATTCCATTTATTTAATTTTATCAATTAATATTATATATTACATCAATTACAGTAAAATTAAGTTTCTTTAATTCAGTATTACATACACTGTATATATTAGTACATGCGTTTCAATACTTGTACGTAATGATTACATCTTACATTTAAAGGCCCAATATACGTAACTTTCGGCAAAATTTGAAGCGAAAATCAAGCCTAATAACTTATTATGTTTATAGATTTAGTTAAAATTAACTGATATCAGCAATATTCAAGATGAATTCTTTCGCGGTTACCGGTACAGCAACAGTTGCAACACGCGATTTGTAAACACGCCTCCATTTCGAACCGTCTTCTACCTTCGGTTTGTTGTTGAAGTGGGCCCAACCTGAAGTATTTTCAATTTTTTGGATTTTTTTGTCCAGAGTTTCTTGTTAGTTACCGCTCAGGTTTACATCGTTTTAGGCTTATTTTTGCATGATTATCAACTGGATTTATTTTCTTCAGAATTTTTCAGAATCACAAAAAATTCCCTGAAGTTACGTATATTGGGCCTTTAATTCAATATTTCAAACACTTCAAATATACATGTTACATGATAAATTATCAAAAGGATATCTTCATTATTAACTGAAAGTTCCATAGTCAATTGCAATATTTGCATAACGTTGTTTAATTACAAATACTTTATAGCAAAATAAAAAGCTAAAAATAGAGTTCAACTGTGAATACGGCAAAAAATAAAAATATCTTTCAATTTTATTTATTCCTTATGCAACAGCATATATGATTACAATTACATACATATCAAATCATATAGCATTTTGCAAGATGTCGGAGACCACAACCAATATAATTCAAATATTTATAATACAGCTCAATACGCCAATGACTTTATCGTGAGAAAATTCATATACAATTCAAGAACAAACAACATCCAAACATAATCATCAGTTTGAAACCTACATTTGTACCTTCATACATACACGAAGTATCCATGTCCAGGAGACGGATTTATATAAGTTACTAAGTGAATATTGCCGAATGAACATTGGGAATTACATGAAAGGATCATTGAGGCCATATATCGTTTAAATTATAAGGATGACATGCTTAATAATGAAACAAAAATATCTTTTTATTCACTATTTGACATGTATGTCACTTGGGGGGGGGGGGGGGGGGGGGGGGGGGGGGGACAGATTTTCCATGAATGACGACTCTGACTCCTCAGGGGCCAGACGGGTGGGGAAATAGGTACATTCCTTTAAATCACTACTTGTCATAAAGTTATGAATGCATTTGAACCCAATTTAGTCAGAAACATCCATGAGAAAAGTGGAACAGACATTGCATAAATGGTGACTTTGACCCCAAAGAGGACATGGAGACGGTGCCCAATAGAAGAAATAGAGGTCATTCCTTTAAATCGCTAATAGTCTTAAAACTTTGAATAGATTTTAACCAAATTTAGTCGAAAACATCCTTGAATTGTGCAACGCGAAAAATGAAAATTTTATATTTGATAAAAGTATTATTGTAAAACCATAATAACATGCCCTGACGATTGCGCGGGGTCTGGTTTTCTTGCATTGACACGAAATTCGGGTCATACGCCTTGGACCTTTCAAGCGAAACTAGAGATAATGAGTTCGTCGGTCACGTGATCGCGTAACGTCATCTTAGTCCAAGGACTCCTCAATCTAACCTTACCTCGTTACATTCTTATATTAGGTCCGCTGATTACCGACCTAAAATACTGTAATTTTGGCAACAATCAGCATGCCAGATACATATAGTGATGTAGTTGGTATTAGAGTTTACCTTGATATTTTATCCACATAAAAAAACATGTTTATAGAGCTACAGAATTATTTGCCGCTTTCAGAGACGGACAAGTAGACATACCAGGGAAAGCGACATCAGCATAGAAAACATTGTCAACACGCATATGTTACTTCGACTCGAAAAAATGTGAAATACAATCTAACTATCTAAAAATGCTATTGTAAATTCTATGTATTCGGTTCAAATACGAACAAACGAAATCAGGACCCCATAAATATACATTATATATTACATCATGTATATATTAACACGGTACAATTATGACAGGGAATTCACAACATGAATAATAATATGTATCATGTCTTTTTACGGAATTAAATTACAAGGTCGGGATCACGCTAGATAAATAATAATACGAAAGTACTTATTTTCATTTATTTTACGTCAGCTCAGAAATGCAAACAATTTTAAGATGTGATTATTTTAGTTGTGGAACGGAACATTCCCATCTTTGATTTTCTTAAGAAAAACCGGACTTTCGATAGTATTCCCTTGTCGATCTCTGTGTGGGATAATTCGGGAATTTGAAAAAGGAAATATCGCTTCTTTATTAATAATATAAGCTCCATGTCGGTGACAGTTTTTACCTATCCATCGCAACGATTGCATTACCAACGTTTTTTTTCTAATTCATATTTTTTCCAGTTTATACAAAATATATGTATAGTGGGCGTAATAATGTACATCGCAATGTGTATTTAATTATTATCTGAGAGAATTTGACAGGGTGTCAAGCTATTGTATACCTTTCTTAATGTGTTAATAGACCAGTTTCACAATCGTCTCGGTAGCTAAATATAGTGGCTGTATCAAAGTCAAAACGAGGCGGAGGTTGTAAGACTGACTTCCAGTTATCTGTCAAACCATTATTAACGTGGCGAGTAGCCGGTGGCTCTTGCTGCATTATGGCGATTATCATATGTGAACCGAAAGAAATATTAAGGGAAGACAACAAAAGTATGACTTTAATATAAGGCTAGCTTGACGCTATATAGCCGTTACACTGGATCGACGGAGACAACCAAATTAAAGCGAACAGGCGAACTCCAACCCCATCATGAGTTCAAAAGATCTTAGATAGACTTATCTTAGTGATTCAAGTAATGAAATGAAATAAACAATTTTATTATATTAGAAAAATGTATAAAATAGTGAATACTAGAACAAAATGTGTTTTCCACTTTTGTGTTGATTAATAAATTCTTAATTTACTTTTATCACGGAATTATATTTTATGTCTAAGGCCGTGCTTTACCTAGTTTCTATTATTATAAAGAAGGCAATAAAGATGAGATAAATTCAGAATGGCTTTAATAAACACAGATACAAATTACAAACAAATATATTGTACAAGTATATCCAATGGACTAATGGAAAATTATACAATATACTGATAGAATACATTATTCCACATACCTATAACATAAACGAATTAATACACATATACATAATAGTAAAAAGCAAAGAGATAGCAAATTTAGCAAGTTGAAAAAACAACCAACAAGCACCCTAGTAATTCTACTGTGAGGGTGTGAGACGCGATTTAAAAAGCAGCGGTCAGCAACCACTAAGCTAGCACAGCATGGCGTGACACTAATAACTAAAACGAGGCCGCGTTACACGTTAGGCAAAGCAAGCATTAGAAAAACAGCAGATACGAAACTACCGCGTTACAAGTTTAGGCAAAACTAGCATTAGAAAAACAGCAGATACGAAACTATCTAAAATTCAATTTACATATAAATACCACTTAACCTAGTTTATATTATTATCAAGAAGGCAATAAAGATGATATAAATTCAGAACGGCTTTAATAAACACAGACACAAATTACAAACAAATATATTGTACAAGTATATCCAATGGACTAATGGGAAAATATACAATATACTAGTAGAATACATTATTCCAAACCCGAAGATAGAGTGTTGGTAATGTGTAACTGTTGGGGGGAAAAACAACTAGCCAGGTACTACTGAAGGTAGGTTTTTGCAAAAAGCTTGTAGAGCAGCATGCTTGTCATCATTTGTGTGATCAACATATCGTTTAAAACAATCACAAGCCCAATATACCAATAATTGGATTTGGGAACCCTCCAAACTAGCCGAATGAGCCCATGTAGCAGCTCCCCGGCGGAACGAATGCCCCCAAAAGGAAGACCGGTCAAAACCGATATTACTCAATACAACACGCAAAGCTCTTAGAAATACTGAGTATGTGAGACAGGAACCTGATGATAACACAAAAAGGGGGCCGAGGGGGTCCTGGCCCGACACAAGGGCATTACGAATAGCCCGACAAGGACAGAGAGGGTGGGAATCTAGCTTAGGTAAAACAATATCTATAGGGTGTTGCCTAAACTAGAGAGTTTTTACAATTTTTAGCGAAAACAAAAAACCCCAAGGGTATTGTAACAAATCTATGTATTGAACATGAACAGAAGGGTTAAAGGCACCCTTAACCAAAAAATTGTTGGGTCGTAAAAACCCCAAAAAACCTGTTAAGCAGGCTGCCCAAAAACACGATTGTTTTGGTATGAAAAATCCAAAGCATTATGCATTTTTAAAAGTACATGTGGTGATAAAGCAGTTTTACAAGACTGGGCGGTACCAAGTTCACGCTTTACACCTTTTAGGAGGTGTTGTACAGCCCGAGATGATGTAATAGGGTCAGGCAACCCTGCAGATTTGTGCAAAATTGATACAATGTTTAGATAGCATTTTACACGGTTAAACTTCAAGTGTTTGCCATCTACTAAATATGCTATATAGTGTTCAATAGTGGTAGTGTCAGCCGGTACACTTTCAACCTTATACACATCACAAAAAGTTCTATATGTTTTATAATGCGTGGAGTAGGTTTCTGGCGTGGAATTAGCCCATCCCTGTTTTTGTAGGCGAACGACTGTCTCTGATAGTCTCCATTTTTCTGTCTGTAAGTCCGGGGTACCACCATCTGCAGAATACAAAAAGTGGAGACATATGTCGTAATAGTTCCTGCACATAAAGTCATAGTATTCATAGCTACTCAATATATTATATAGACGAGCTAACTGGTCATTTTCATGTAAACGAGAGGCACTATCAGCAATAATGTTTAAACGACCTGGTAAATGTTTTGCAACTATTTCAAAATTAAAGAGTGCCGAAAACCAAAATAGAACTCGTAGTAGAGTCATAATCACAGGATGTCTAGACGACCCCTTGTTTATAGCATACATAGTTGTAGTATTGTCCGTCGATGCAATCACACGCTTCCCTGACCACAACCGACCCCACCTAGCTGCTGCTAAGACCACTGCAGCAGTTTCTTTAACATTGATATGTTCCGTAACAATAAAGGGAAGGTCTAGTGGCCAGTTCGTGTAGAAAAAATCACCATTGAAATATCCAGCACCGCCAAAGTCGCATGCATCGGTTTGTAATCCAGTTACGGGACGCTTGCATAAAAAATTCACTTTGCCATTAAAAACAGACATAAATTGTATCCACCATGAAAGAACCGCGAAAAAGTCCGGGGAAAGAATCACTTTGTGAGAACCTTTTGCACATTTTGGAATGAGAGATAACATGCGTCGAAGGAAGGTGCGTCCTCCTCTAACCACAATACTAGCCCAATTTAATTTTCCACACAAGGCTTGTATTTGTTTAACACTCGCTCTTTTCCTACATGAAAATGAACACAACACGTCACGAAATTCTTTCATTTATCTGGTGGCAAGCTGAGCGAAAGGTCACATGTATCAATTTCAATCCCCAAGAATACCAGTCGCTGGGTAGGATCCACAACTTTTGACCAACTTATATTAAAGCCCAAACGACGCAGGACATTTAACAGTATACGATGGGCTCTACTGCACAAGTGGAAGTCATCCTTAATTATCAGAAAATCATCCAAGTAGGCGATGACCGTGACATTGTACTTTTTACGCATGATTGCACAGACCGATGAACTGAGTTTTTGAAAAATACTAGAGCTACGTGAATGGCCAAAAGGCAGTTTAGCATCATACATGTAGGTGGGATTCTTGTCTCCACTAAAAGTCCATTTGAGTCCAGTGAGTGGATATTCTGCACTATTTATCTTTACTGACCGGTAGGCGCTTTTTAAGTCAACTTTGGCCAGATATGAATATGGCTTTATCAGTTTTATGGCATGACGTAAATCTATGTATGTGCAACTATTGTCCGTTGTGTAGGAATTTAAACAACCAAAATTAGGCATACTAGCGTCATGTATCAGTCTGATACCTCCATTAGGTTTACTGACAGCACCTAAAGCACTCACGATAGTAGGTTTTTCTGTAGTAATGACATAGTTCCAAGACCAATCTCTGTCCGTATCTGTTCCTCAACCAGAGCCTTAAATTTTGACGTAGATCCATAATTATCACATTCGAGATGCTGATAGGGTCCATACATGGTAGTAAGTCGAAAACCATTCCGTACACGATCGAGTATCCACTCTCTCTCAGGATAGTCTATCGGTAACAATTCCTCCCATGCACTAAGATGTAAACAATTGTCTGTAGTGGGAGGGGGCGTGGCCTTAACATCTACTACCTCTCGGGGGCCCCGTTTTTTGAAACACCTTGTTGACGTACTCTTGGGTGACCATGGCCAGTAGATGAGTGATCAGTAGCCATACACACAGCACAAACACGAGCCATTCTACAGTTGTTTTTAAAACACTTGTCTGCATTGAAGTTACGACAAATTTCTTGCCCATTGTTGACAAAAGGACCACGACGTCGGTCTTGATATTGGTGTACCTGTGTGCCATTCGTGTTTCTAGTGTGACCAAGTCTATTGTTTCTAACATCAAGCAAGGCTTTGTTTGTTGCATTGTCAGTTTTGAGGAGGAGATTGAAGTCCATTAAATCTTGGCGATGTGTTCCCCATTGGAACCCCTCTGTGGCTTGAACTCTCTATACTCTCGGTCATACAGCAGTACGCTTAGCCAATATATATTTTGAAGCTAACCGGAAAATCTTGGCAGAATAGTTCAAATATGGGGCGGGGTCGTCCAGCTTTTTATCCTTAATCAATGCATTCATAATCTTAATATTGGCATATCCCCACTGTTCGATTGAAACTCTATCTAGTGTTTTTTGTTTGCCAATGCGGAATTCCATTCCCCCGCCCATACATATGGTTTCATACGTCTGGACGGGGTCCTGCCAGACAATGTCTACAATTTTCAATGCCTTGGTTTTATGCTCACCTGTTTCTGTGATGGTGGCAGTCCCGATCGTTAAGCCTCCCGAGGGATCTGAAGTTGATGGATTGGTGGTTTGTTGTCTGCGGGTAGGAGACATGGCCGCCCCGGCTCCTTATGCTTATCCTGGTTACGACAAACCGTTAGCTGACGTAGTTGTTCCTGTTCCTTTTCATTTTTTTGTCATAGTTCTGCTTTCCGGCGAGCCCGTTGAAGTTGCTTGAGTTTTTGCTCCAGGTCTTGTAACTCAGGGTCGGTATCATTCGTAGCCATGTATTCGTCTGCCCCATGATCGTCAAGGGTATCGTGATCAGAACTGTGATCGCCCTCCTGTACCGATTCGTGGAATTCGTCGTCGCTTTCTTCAGAATGGTTGATGTTCGGAATGATGTCTGCCATCTTGTTACCGGCATTGAATCTTTTAGGTCTAGATGACATTGGTGAGGCAAGATTAAAAAACGATTTAAAAAGCAGCGGTCAGCAACCACTAAGCTAGCACAGCAAGGCGTGACACTAATAACTAAAACGAGGCCGCGTTACAAGTTAGGCAAAGCTAGCATTAGAAAAACAGCAGATACGAAACTACCGCGTTACAAGTTTAGGCAAAACTAGCATTAGAAAAACAGCAGATACGAAACTATCTAAAATTCAATTTACATATAAATACCACTAAAGCCATACGTCTAGAGATGTCTTATGATTTTTACATACAAACAGGACATTGTAGTTCAAATTTTATCAAAACATGTTAATAAAAATATGAACATCATACATTTTACGTTTTAGTCCAGTCAAAATAAGGATTAAACGGGACAAAATTGCATCAGAATATAAAAAAAGCGTACCAAAATTTACCATTTGAATTTTTTGTTTTTGCTCAAATTGGGGTCAAGAAATTCAGCGTAATTGCACACTGAGCCAAATTTGAAGTGCAATAACTAATTATTACACAGTTCTGATTGTGAAATGAATAACTATATTTCATAGCCAGTTTATGTATAATACAGATCAGCCAAAATCATTTTACTGATATGTCATGTTGAAAAAAAAAGATCCATCAATATCCCTAAAAATCCTTTTTACTTGACGATAATATCTTTTTCACATTTTAAGTGCAGAAAATATCATTTAAAAATCTCTATAGCAAAATAAGATAGTATTTATTTTTTAATAATGGCATTTATTTTATTTGTCTTCGATAGGTAATTTATTTACACACAAAAAAGTCGTAAAAATGTGCTGATTTTGCACGTTTTCCAATATACGTAACTTTCGGCAAAACTTGAAGCGAAAATCAAGCCTAATAACTTTTTTTCTCTCATATCTCGCCATGTTGGATAGAGGTTGCCCATGTAAGAAAAATCTATCTTACATAGCATTTCACGCGACGTGACGTCACAATGGCTCAATAATGACGTGACGTCACGAATACGGTAAACTCTGATGCCGGGAAGAGAAAACGACGGCGTGATAAAATGAAAACATTTCACAAAATTTTAACCATAAACACCAGGAAGAGGAGATTAATTTTTCTGCGCAAACTATGTTTGCAAATATAGGGTATGCTTAAACTGGCTGTCTAATTCGTTTTCGTCAAAAAAAAATCAAGGAAAAAGTTGAAATTTCAAAATGGTAGCCTGTTAAAACATATTTTCATGGTTTTTGAGCTTATTCGGGTAGTTGATATGAGAGAAAAAGACTCTTTCATTATGTGTGTATGTAGGATAGGGATATTCCACCCTCGGGATGACAAAATGTGGTAAAACCCTCGGCAAGCCTCGGGTTTCACCAAATTTTGTGACCCCTCGGGTGGAATATCCCTATCCTACATACACGCATATGAAAGAGTCTTATAATATTTATAGATTTAGTTAAAGTGTGAATATTGCTCGAATAAGATAAATGAGCCAATTCGCTTAAAATCAAACCATAAAAACACTACTTCATTCAGTTTATTCTGAACGGTTCACTATTCTGAACAACAAAAATCCTTTTTTCTCTGCCAAGTTTAATCAGATTACCTGAAGACTTTATACCATGAAAGCATGTGAAAAGATTTTAACAATCTGTGTTTTACATTATTAAAATACAGGTTGCATGAATTGAGCATTTAATATTGACATTGAAACAGTTCAAAATTGACCCCGTAGCCAACTTTCAAGATTTAAACAAACAAGAGGCCCAAGGGACCTGCATCGCTCACCTGGTATTAATCTCTTGACTTATATTATAGTGTAACCCTAAAGTCCCCTAATATCTTTTAATGTAAGACATTTAGAAGAACATCTTAAGATTTAAACATATTTTACCCCTGTGACTTTATAAGACAACATCATTTTCATTTTCAAATTTTGTAAGGCTTCATCCCAGGACGCTACCAGCCAAATGTCATGACTCTAGGCAAATAAAGATCAAGGTCATTTCTTTTCGCAAACTTTGTCAGGCTTCATCCAAGAAACCTTTCAGCCAAATGTCATGCTTCTAGGGCTTTTGGTACTTCAGAAGAAGTCGTTTGAATGTTTCAACAGATTTGACCCCTGTGACCTTGAATATAAGTCAAGGTAATTTCTTTTCGCAAACTTTGTCAGGCTTCATCCAAGGAACCTTCCAGCCAAATATCATGCTTCTAGGGCTTTTGGTATTTCAGAAGAAGTCATTTGAAGGTTTCAACAGATTTGACTCCTGTGACCTTGAATATAGGTCAAGGTCATTTCTATTCGCAAACTTTGTCGGGCTTCATCCAAGGAACCTTTCAGTCAAATATCATGCTTCTAAGGCTTTTGGTAAATCAGGAGAAGTCGTTTAAAGGTTTTAACAGATTTGACTCCTGTGACCTTGAATATGAGTCAAGGTCATTTCTTTTCGCAAACTTTGTCGGGCTTCATCCAAGGAATCTTTCAGCAAAATGTCATGCTTCTAGGGTTTTTGGTAACTCAGAAGAAGTCGTTTCAAGGTTTTAAAAGATTTGACCCCTGTGACCTTGAATATAGGTCAAGGTCATTTCTTTTCGCAAACATTGTCAGGCTTCATCCAAGGAACCTTCCAGCCAAATATCATTCTTCTAGGGCTTTTGGTATTTCAGGAGAAGTTGTTTGAAGGTTTCAACAGATTTGACCCCTGTGACCTTGAATATAGGTCAAGGTCATTTCTTTTCGCAAACTTTGTCGGGCTTCATCCAAGGAACCTTTCAGCCAAATGTCATGCTTCTAGGGCTTTTGGTACTTCAGAAGAAGTCGTTTGAATGTTTCAACAGATTTGACCCCTGTGACCTTGAATATAAGTCAAGGTAATTTCTTTTCGCAAACTTTGTCAGGCTTCATCCAAGGAACCTTCCAGGCAAATATCATGCTTCTAGGGCTTTTGGTATTTCAGAAGAAGTCATTTGAAGGTTTCAACAGATTTGACTCCTGTGACCTTGAATATAGGTCAAGGCCATTTCTTTTCGCAAACTTTGTCGGGCTTCATCCAAGGAACCTTTCAGTCAAATATCATGCTTCTAAGGCTTTTGGTAAATCAGGAGAAGTTTTTTGAAGGTTTCAACAGATTTGACCCCTGTGACCTTGAATATAGGTCAAGGTCATTTTTTTTCGCAAACTTTGTCAGGCTTCATCCAAGGAACCTTTCAGCCAAATATCAAGCTTCTTGGGCTTTTGGTATTTCAAAAGAAGTCGTTTAAATGTTTTCACAGATTTGACCCCTGTGACCTTGAATATAGGTCAAGGTCATTTTTTTTGTAAACTTTGTCAGGCTTCATCCAAGGAACCTTTCAGCCAAACATCATACTTCCAGGGAATTTGGTATTTCAGAAGAAGTCGTTCAAAGGTTTTAACATATTTGACCCCTGTGACCTTGAATATAAGTCTAGGTCATTTCTTTTCGCAAACTTTGTCGGGCTTCATACAAGAAACATTTCAGCCAAATGTCATGCTTCTGGGGTTTTTGGTATTTCAGAAGAAGTCGTTTAAAGGTTTTAACAGATTTGACCCCTGTGACCTTTAATATAAGTCAAGGTCATTTCTTTTCGCAAACTTTGTCGGGCCTTATCCAAGGAACATTTCAGCCAAATATCAAGCTTCTAGGGCTTTTGGTATTTCAGAAGAAGTCATTTGAAGGTTTTAACAGATTTGACCCTTTTGACCTTGAACATAGGTCAAGGTCATTTTTTTTTTGCAAACTTTATTCGGCTTCATCCAAGGAACCTTTCAGCCAAATGCCATGTTTCTAGGGCTTTTGGTATTTCAGAAGAAGTCGTTTAAAGGTTAAAATAAATTTAACCTCACTGTGACCTTGAATATTGGTCAAGGTCATTTTTTTTCGCAAACTTTATTTGGCTTCATCCATGGAAGCTACTGGTCAAATATGAAGTCTCTATGCCTGACGGCATTTTAGAAGAAGTTGTTTGAAGGTTTCGACATTTTTGACCCCTGTGACCTTGAAATTAGGTCAAAGTGATTTTTTTTCGCAAACTTTGTTCAGCTCCTTCCAAGAAATCTACCAGCCAAATTTCATGTCACTGGGCCTTTCAGTATTTTAGAAGAAGTCGTTTAAAGGAAAAAGTTGACGGACGCAAGACGGACGGACGGACGCTGCACCATCACATAAGCTCACTTGGCCCTTCGGGCCAGGTGAGCTAATACACTGTATGAAAGCATAATGTCTCGTATAAGAATACAATATATGTAATGTATTAATACATTAATTCATATCTAGCAATGGTATTAATGATAATTTTCATTTTCTGTTGTCGGGGAAGTTCAACATTCGGATGGTTTTAAGTGACTTTGACTGTGCAATAATTTCTATCGATTTAGTTTACTTGTTTGTATTAAAAATGAACTAGTTGTAGTGTAGACCCATCATTAACAAAATATAAAAATATGTTCTGTTGTAATTTTGTCCTGGTTCGGCCAGGGACGTATATGTGATATATCTCTGTAGGGCCATGTGAGGACGTAAAACTTTCAAAATCATAATAAAATAAATAACATATATATACGTCCCTGGTTAGGCCTATTTTAGGCTAATTTGACTGGGCTATATTTTTCTAAAAAGCTTTACCTGCAACACTGGCACAAGAGCCAAACCTGAACTTAATCTACCCTTAATTATTTGCATGTGATGTTAAAGCACGGATTCTTTATTTAGAAGAAAAAAATATAATATACCTGCTAGATCCATATTCATATCGTGTATTTAAGAAAACGAAGTATTGTATAAGACGGGTGTTCTAGGCGATGTGATATTTTAGACGTTTGTGCACCGACATGTACGTGTCAAGTATCAGTCAGGCAGAAACTACAATCAAGACTTCAGGTAGATTGACGTTACTGGCGATAGGGTGTGATCGATTTTCAACGGTCATAAGTTATATAAATTAATTATATAATAACCCTAATTTTTCTAAGTATGAGAAACAGTTACCTCGCAAAACGGAATTGATGAGGTATTTTATTTATTGCCGACCACGGGAGTCATACCCATTTTCAGCACCCTATGTGTACCTGAGACGGCTTGAACACATACATGTCCCCTCGTCAAGCACCGGTAAAAAGCAGCATGCCGTAATATTGACTGATGAGTGTGATAGCATTCACTACAGTACACTCTTTGATATGTACACGTGGTCACGACCAATATGTTAATGTCAATACTTTGCCGCTTTCTTGTCTGTATATATCTGTTTGTGATTCATGTGTTTACAACTCATGATCACAACTCAACGTCAATCCGGAAATGATTCTTACAACCTCCGCCTCGTTCTGGGTATCACAGTGGCAAGGGAGGTAACAACAAACAGCGATTGTGAAAAGGGTCAGAAGTATGTACCGATCGTCTTTTTACCTCTACCGGCCGCCGCGCATCCCTTTGATATCACAGGTAAGTCATTTCACACCTGTGATGACCTCAGGGGTTATTTGCATTAGGTAACTAGCAAAAGATGCTTGCTTAAAATATTATTTAGTTGAAACCATCTAAGTTAAATTTTAAAAGATTTTTACGAAGTTTTGTATATATGTATAATTTAACTAAGAATCTGAATCCATCTAGAGCTGGAACCGATTGATAATCCATTCCTACCATTTTCCAGGCAATCAACTGTTATCTGAGTGTTTGCTAGTATGAAACAAATATAGTTGTTTATTACAGTCAAAGATGATTATTTGAAAATTAGAAAATAAAATCAAAACCTAAAACAGGGACGTATACGTCCCTGGCTAAAATAAGAATTTTAAAGTGCAATTTTGTTCACTCAAATTTAGAGTGAATACTTATTCTATATATTTTACATACGTAATTTGTTAATAGCATTTAATCAAATTCCGTGATTTAATGTAAAAACAAAGACATACAATCTATGTGTAATATACGTCTCTGGTAAAAAAAATATAATATAATTATGTTTTTGGTGAAAATGTTTATGAATTTTTTTTTCATTTTTTTTTTCATCACAAAGTATCTTTTTAATGTTTTTTTTCTATAACAAAGTATCTTTTATTGTAGTTCGCTTAGTTTAACTTGGAAATAAAAGAACAGGTGATTTATACTTGTAAATATATTGAAATAGATTATACTTAGATTTGTCCAGGTAAATATAGGTAATGGCTTAGTGGGAATGAACCGTCGATACACTGCCTGGATTAGGTAAGGTGGACGGGAGCGTAGCCGGTCGGCAGACATGAAAGGGCTTGTCAGAACAAAAGGCAATGAAGGAATTGAACGCTCGCCGATTTGGAAAACACCGATTCTTGAAACATGAACACGGCTCCCTTAAACATAAACCCTTAATTTTTTTAAATGAACAAGGATTCTAAACAGCAAACGGTGAGCGGAATCACTAAACAGTAAGCGAGAGTATTAAACGGTGATCGGGAACAATAAACTCCCAATTTAAAATATGAACGCTCCTTTTCAATAATGAACAAGGTAAAGGAACATTCAACACACGAACCCCAAAAGTAAACCCTGATTTAAAAAATAAAACCGTGCACCGTGAAACAAGAACGGTAACCCGGAAAATTAACACAAAAATTAAAGAAGTGAACGGTATTTAAAAAAGAACGAAGAATGCGTTTTTTGAACGGTAAGGGTCCCACAGTGTAAGTTATCAGACAAGTAAAGGAATCGGCCTGTCCGTGAAGTCGAAGGGCAAGGTGAAGTAGACAGAGTCACTACTGACTCTTGTCCGGTCAATGCTTCTCCAAATGATCCAGTAATCGAGTCCTTGAGAAGCGAGCTTGACACTCTAAAAAAGACAGTTGAAACCAGATTATCTGATACCAATCGTAAAATCCAGAACCAATCGGCCGAGGGTCAAATCATGTCAATTCTAACCCTAAATTATCAAACCATAATGGGGATTCTAACAAGCAGAAAGGTAATCCCAAAACCAAAATTGACAGGAACTCGGAAAACTCGAAAAGCCCGACTCGAGGGCCGAAGCCCGGCAGAATATTTTGTTTTGTTAGTAGCTCATAATACATGGACCAATGAAGAGGGTGTGTTTGTCATGGCTAATGTGGAGGACTTATCTGTTAGTTTTCTGGTTGACACTGGGGCTGCATTCACTTTTCTATGGACAGAACTGTTAGGGGATCTACCATAGTCCTTGGTACGGAAAGTTCAGAGAGTAAATAAATCACTACTTACAACGGGCGAGGTTGCACCATTGCGATGTCGTTTGGAAGCAACCATAAAACTGGGCGAAAAGAGCGTAATCAGACAGTTTGGTTTGCTGACAAAAAAACGACGGCATTCTTGGTGCAGACTTCCTTAATAGTAATAGATGCAGTATTCTCTTAGACTCTCTTGTTCTTGAGATCGGAGGGTGGCATTGCAGATGTCTCTTTGAGTAGGGAGTTCCGCGTGCTGCCGCGTAACTGTTGTTGAGGCGGTAACAATACAAAAGAGTGAAGTTCTTGTCCGTGATAAACCTATCGATACTTATAAACCAGATCAAAGTTATCACAGCTTGAACGATACTGTATCTGAACGTGCGAATTCTGTTCCTGAACATCTTTTTGATCGCTCGAAGGCAAATTTGACACAATGTCAGCAGCAGCAGGTTGCAGATCACCTCATAAAGTACAGCGACATATTCTCTAAGAGTCAAACTGACATCGGCAATACTCGTAAACGTTCTTACGCACGAAATTGATAAAGGTGATACAAAACCCATTCACCAACCCCCTCTTAGAATCCCTCTTGCAAAACAAAAGGAAGCAGAGAAGGAGGAAGAAGAAATGTTGAAGGCGGGTATCATCGTGAAAGCCAGTGGAACATTGGCTTCTCCAATCGTGCTGGTGAAAAAGGATGGCTAAACACACTTTAGTATCGACTATAGCAAGCTGAATGACATCACCGTAAAGGACAGCCATCCATTGCTTAGGATAGACGATACATTGGACACACTTTCTAGTGCTACTTGGTTCTCCACACTGGACCTGAAAAGTGGCTATTGGCAGGTGGATGTTGCAGAAAAGACCGACAGAAAACATACTTTGTGAATGGACATTTTGGTTTTGGCCATTTAAAGTCATGCCCTTCGGTCTCTGCAACGCCCCTGCCACGTACATTTGAGCGGTTAATGGAGCAGGTTTTAACAGGCTTAACTATGAAACTCTGTTTAGTGTATTTTGATGATATGTTATTATCTTTGCCAGTACATTTGTCCAAGAATTGGAACACTCACGCAGATCTTGGATCGTGTGCAGTACCCTAAAAAGTGTCCTCTTTTTCAGCATAAAGTTAGTTTCTTGGGTCATCTGATTTCTGGCCAGGGTATTGAGACAGTTCATGAAAAAGTTTCTGCAGTCGGGGATTGGCCAACACCAAAGTGTATCAATGAAGTGAGGAGTTTTCTCGGCATGAGTTCGTACTATAGGCGTTTCATCAAAAGCTTCTCTACCATTGCCAGACCACTGCATCAAAACATGGAATCTGGTCATGCTTTTCTGTGAACTGACGCCTGTGAATCTGCTTTCCAAAAGCTCAAAACAAAATGATAACCGCAATGATCTTGGCATACCCTCTATGAGACAACTCTTTTATCTTGGACACTGTTCTCTCCCAGGTTCTAGATAACCAAGAAAGAGTAATTGCTTATTTTAGCAAATCTATGAGCAGACCTGAACGATCGTACTGAATCACTAGACGCGAGTTGATAGCTATTGTAAAGGCGGTTAAACAGTTCCACTGTTATCTCTATGGTCGCCACTTTAAAGTACGCACAGATCATGGGTTTCTATGCTGGTTAAGTTTAAGAACCCGGAAGGCCAGCTTGCTCGTTGGCTTGAGCTTTTGTCACAATATGACTTCACCATTGAGCATCGGAAGGGGGAATAGTCATTTGAATGCTGATGCTCTCTCAATGATGCGTTGTGCCGAGACGTCATATTGTGATAAAGCTGATGCAAAATACCTAGTTCATGAAAATGTCGGTGGCATTGCAGCATTGAGTGAGGTTATACCTCCCGATGATTCGAGCGAGAACCAAACCAGCAAACCTGATTAACAGGTCGATGATGATGACATTAGACCGATTTAAAGAGTTACAGAGGGAGGACAAGATCTTAAGCGTAGTGGTGGGTTGGAAGGAGAGTGGACAACGACCTTTATGGGAGGACATTTCTGACCAATCTCCAGGTGTGAAGCATTATTGGTCCCGCTGGGACGCTTTGTATCTCAGATCTGGTCTTCTTTATAGACGATTTGAGAGAGTTGATGGTCTCTCTCCGCAATGGCAGATAGTGTTGCCTTACACAAAGTCGTTCTAAGAGAGCTCCACAAGTCAGAGACTGCAGGTCACCTATGCATTGCCAAGACACTAGGCAAAGTTAGGGCCAGGTATTACTGGTGTGGAGTGAGGAAGGTCGTTGAACATTTTGTGCTCGCAGGAAACGTCCTTCCTAAATCGCCAAAGGCTCCCTTGCAGCAGTATGATGTCGGTGTTACACTTGAACGTATCGCTATTGATGTGATGGGTCCGTTGCCGGTTACACATCTTGGTAACCGTTACTTATTAGTCGTAGGTGATTATTTCACTAAGTGTTGTGACGCCTATGCCATTCCTGACCAAGAAGCTATTACTCTTGCGGAGGTGCTGGTCAATTGATTCATTTCACAGTTCGGGGTACCCAGGCACCTTCACTCTGACCAGGGTAAAACATTTGAGAGTTTTGTCTTTTAGGAAATGTGTGCCATCATGAGAATCGATAAGACAAGAACGACTCCGTTGCACCCTCAAAGCGATGGCATGGTTGAGGTTATGAACCAGACCTTAGAAAGCATGCTGTTTGTTGATGATAATCAGCGTGATTGGGATACTTGAGTATACACGTGCCTCTGCTTATGATGGCCTATAGGTCTTCGGTTCACGACTCTACAGGAGTATCCCCGTGTGCGATGATGTTTGGAAGAGAGATCACATTGCCAGTTGACCTGATGTTCGGAAGTCCCGATTCCGATAGTCCTGTTCCAAAAAGCTTATATGCATATGACCTAGCGAACAAAATAGAAAACATTCCTTGGCTTTGCTCGTGACAAATTGACATAAGCTCACAATGTAATGAAGAACAATTATGATCATAATACTAATTCTGTCCAGTATGAAGAAAGGGAAGCCGCGTGGCTTCATAACAAAGCTGCAATTACGTTGGACAGGACCTTTTATTGTGACTAAACGAGTGGCTGATGTTACTTACCGGATCCAGCAAACCCATCGCTCTAAGTCTCGAATCGTCCATTTCAATCGGGTGAAGCCATATAGGGGATCCCACGTGGTTCGAGGATTCGAGGCATATATAATCATATAGAAGAATAAGGAAAACCAACAGCTCTTAGCTGCAATTCTTCTGAAAAAGACGTACATGAGGAGGAACACATTGCAGAATCAGAGAGTTCTAATACTGTACATTTTGAAGATGATGCTGTCGGTTCATCTAGGTCAGCTTCATCCCCTGTCTCTCTCAGCCAAAACATTGTCAGTAAACACGGTAGGCGCATTGTTAAGCCTACCTGGCATTGTGACTACGAGATGAAAAGTTGATGTCCTCACGTGACCTCGTGGCAGATGGAGCCACTACCGTGGACCATGAACAGTTTAAAAAATTGTGGAGACCATGTTTGTCGTTCGATCAAAAAACCGATAGCACCACTGTATTTGTGACTTCAGATAGTACCTATAAATATTTTTTTTTAAAAATCCAACAATATTTAATAAAAAATTTAAAAAATGACCAATCTGAATCCTCCCCGTTGGCGGCCATTTTGAAGTCGATGTCACATGTAAGAACAATATCTTGGAGTGTGTCTTACAGTTATTTAGTACACCAGTTTTTATTTCAATACTTTGTATAGAACAAAAGTTAGAGGCAAAAAGTCATTATCCAAACAGAAGCGAGAAAATTGCATTTTGAATGACGTCACGAGACATGCGCGTTTTACAACTAGACTTCGTCATGACTACCCATGTGAAGTTTCATTAGGATCCAATCAGTAGTTTGTGAGAAAACGCGTGGACAAATTTTGGTGGAAGAAGAATACAAATAAAAATAACAAGATAATTCAACGAATTACAGTCCCCCACCGGGTTGTTATCTCGAGAACTATACTACCAAGTATAAAGTTCTAATCCTTAATAGTGTAGGAGATAGAACCTGGACAAATTTTTCTTTCTTTAATGTAGGTCAGAGGTCAAAATATAGGTCACAGTGACCCGGTTTTGGTACGTGACACACCGCCTTCCCACGGGGAACCATACTACCAAGTATTAAGTTCTAGTGCTTTATAGTGTAGGAGATAGAGCCCGGACAAACTTTTACTTTAATGTAGGTCAGAGGTCAAAATATAGCAAAATAAAGGTCACAGTGACCCGGTTTTTGTACGCGACACACCGCCTTCCCACAAGGAACCATACTACCAAGTATTAAGTTCTAGTCCTTTATAGTGTAGGAGATAGAGCCCGGACAAACTTTTACTTTAATGTAGGTCAGAGGTCAAAATATAGGTCACAGTGACCCGGTTTTTGTACGCGACACACCGCCTTCCCACAAGGAACCATACTACCAAGTATTAAGTTCTAGTCCTTTATAGTGTAGGAGATAGAGCCCGGACAAACTTTTACTTTAATGTAGGTCAGAGGTCAAAATATAGCAAAATAAAGGTCACAGTGACCCGGTTTTGGTACGCGACACACCGCCTTCCCACAAGGAACCATACTACCAAGTATTAAGTTCTAGTCCTTTATAGTGTAGGAGATAGAGCCCGGACAAACTTTTACTTTAATGTAGGTCAGAGGTCAAAAAATAGCAAAATATAGGTCACATTGACCCGGTTTTTGTACGCGACACACTGCCTTCCCACAGAGAACAATACTACTAAGTATTAAGTTCTAGTGCTTTATAGTGTAGGAGATAGAGCCCGGACAAGCTTTTTCTTTAATGTAGGTCAGAGGTCAAAATATAGGTCACAGTGACCCGGTTTTTGTATGCGACACACCGCCTTCCCACAGGGAACCCACACACTTAGTATGAAGTTCCAGTGTCTTATAGTATGGGAGATAGAGCCCGGACAAATAGTGTGCGGAAGGACGGACGGACGGACGGACGGACGGACGGACGGACGGACGGACGGACGGACGGACGGACACAACGCAAACCTATAGTCCCCCCCCCGGATTCCGGTGGGGGACTAATAACTGGTATTAATTGCAATAGGGACCATTACAGAGAAGTCCCCCAAAACCCCTCAGTTTGCTTCGAAGTTCTAAAATACACTTATATTCATGAATTTCATGAAAAATGAACGATATATAATTTCGACCAATCAGAGACAAGGAAATTGCGGCCATTTTGTTAAATCATGAAACCGAGGTTGCGGTTGTGTTTTAAGAGTTATGTTACACCTGAATACCAAATTTCATAGAAATCGAACAATCATTTCCATTTTCAACCAATCAGACATCTCCTGTTGGCTGCCATTTTGTTTAATCTAAAAATAGACCTCACCATTGTGTTCTTGATGTCAGACAACCCCTATATACCAATTTTCATTAAAGTCGAAATACATTGATTTTTCGACCAATCAGAAGCCTCCTAGAAAATGGCAGCCATTTTGAGTTTTGTCAGGAGACATCGAAATGGCACACCGGAATTACACATGTGACGTTTCATAAGTGTCGGTATAACACTTTTCGAGAAAATGGCTGGACATAGAAAAAACACAGTGTATATGGTTTGGAACTAAGAAATTAAGTACGGATAGAATATGTGCTAATAATAACCTTTTTTGGTCAAATGAACCATTCACTTTCCTAGGAGTGAAATTCAGTCCGAATCTGTCAGAACTTGCTGACTTGAATTACTGTGACAAACTTAAAGAAATTAAAACTCTCATTCACATATGGTCAAAGAGGTGTCTTAGTCCAATAGGTAGAATTACAGTTGTTAAAAGCATCATTCTTTCTAAATTAACACATTTATTTATAAGTATTCCAAGACCTGGTAAGGACTTTATAAAAAATTCTAGAAAGACTTTTATACAATTTTATATGGGGCAGGAAAAACGACAGAATCTCAAGAAACGTGATAGTTCAAAATTACAAAGATGGCGGTGTTAAAATGGTTCAAATTGATGACTTCATGAAATCCATGAAACTATCCTGGATAAAACGCCTGTTAACAAATGATAATTCATGGATCTACCTTTTTGAAGAAGTGATTGGCGAATCAAAATTTACTATTACGTCATATGGGGCGGACTATTGGAGAAAAAGGTCGAAATCTATTAAAAATCTGTTGTGGAAAGAAGTCCTTGAAAATATACATTGTTTTTTGTACCTTCCATGCAACGAAGAAAGTGTTTTGTATCGTCCCCTGTGGCACAATCCAGATATAAAGATTGATAACAAGACCTTACATCTTAAACAATGGTCACGAAAAGGGATATGTTATGTGTATGACTTATGTAATAACCAAGGTAAATTAATTGAAAACTATGAAGAATGTTGCGAAAAATTTTCCTTTTCACCAATACTAACTCATCAGGAATGCCATTCTGTCTAAATGGCCTTTTCTGAGAAATTATAATTCCACTATCATACTTCCACATTGTCAAAAGTACATTTATCACATCTTAACAAATAAACAACGAGGACTCTCGATATATAATCTTTTTATTAAAGATTTAACAACAAATGATAAATACAAAGTCAAATGGTCACTTGAACTTGATATACATCAAAATCAATTTTGGTGGGAAAAGATTAACTTTATAATATTTAAGTTAACCTCGGACTCAACACTTCAATGGTTCCAATACCGAATTACTCACAGAATCATGAGCACAAACAAATACCTGCGTATGATAGGTGTAATTAACTCGCCTGTATGCTCATTCTGTAAAGCAAATATAGAATCAATAATCCACTTGTTTTGGGAATGTACTCTTGTTACAAAATTTTGGCAAGACTTCACCACATGGGTAGAAAACAAAACCAGGAAAACTCTGAGTTTGATTAATTCAGATGTTATCCTTGGGAAAACAGACAACGAAATAAACAACATAAACTTAATTATTGTTTTAGCAAAATTACACATATACAAGCAAAAGTATAAAAATCATTTGCCTACTCTATTTATATTCAAATTGGAACTAGAAAAACATTACAAAATTGAACAGTACATTCATAGGAAAAATATGACTGTCCAAAAATTTGAAAAACGATGGGTTGATTTGAAAGCTCTTGTAACGCAACAAATCAATAAAAGAACAAGAGGCCCAACGGGCCTTAACGGTCATCTGACTACCAATTGTAAAATCACTATGAAAATACGTGTAGTCATTAAATCAAGTTATAATATGCCTGTATAGATTGCCAAGTTCAAGATAGTGGCCTTCTTGGATTTCTGATGGGCTTGAAAAATAACAACACTTTGTTGGGACCATCTCAGGATATCATTTCTGGCAAGTTTCAGCTCAATTCCACTGGTAGAACTTGAGAAGTTTAGAATGTGTTTTCAAAATGGCCGCTGTGGAGGCCATCTTGGATTTTTGACTACACGAAAAATAACAATAGTTTTGTCAGGACCATCTCAGGAGAATTTCTGACAAGTTTCAGCTCATTCTCACTGGTGGAACTGGCGAAGTTTAAGATGTGTGTTCAAAATGTTGGCCATCTTGGATTTCTGACGGACTTGAAAAATGACAACACTTTGTCGGGATTATCATAATCATTATGTCAGGATCATTTCTAGCTCATTTTGGAAGTTGAGAAGTTGAAAATGTGGAAAGTTTATGGACGGTGCATGACGACGGACGAAGCATGATGACTATAGGTTATCCCGACTTATTGGGTCAGATGACCTGAAAACATGGGATATTCAAACACAGATAAAACTTACGATACATTCTGAAAGTATTAGGAAATTAAGACGATATTGTGCATTTAGTGAAAGTTTATAAACGATACTTGGTTCAAAGTCTAACTTAAGTATTTCATTAATGTGAAACAAGTTGATTTTTCAATGACGAGTAAAATGTGCTAATATATGTGCACTTAAGGAAGTGGAACAGTTATAAGTATAGACAATAATTTAGCTTTGACATATTGTTTTTTTAATGGTTTACAAATTATATAACATATTGATCACCACACCTAACAAGAGATCCCAGAGGGATCTTGGCGCCCACCATCAAATGATCTAAGTTTGTTTTTTGAAAGATGGTTCTTTTCTCTTCTTTCGATTGTCTCTTAGGTGTTGATTAAGTGTGAGCAGAGACTCTGGTGGGACACAGATGCATTTTTTTGGTTTTTTTTGTGAATTACATTGTCGTTTCCTTATTCTTAGCATAGCTAGGCACTAGGAGGAACCTACATATGAAATTTGTGAAAGTTCCCTTCAGTATATTCTCAGAAATAGGGATAACAAACTTCAATTGTCAAAATCCAAGATGGCTGCCTGTCGGCCATGTTGTTTTCCGATCTGTCCAAAAATGGAATATGCACAACTAGGGACCAAGGTGAACCAACACATGAAATTTGAGAAAGATACCTTCAGTACTTTCTTAGAAATAGCGATAACAAACTTCAATTGTCAAAATCCAAGATGGCTGCCTGTCTGCCATGTTGTTTTTGGATTGGTCCCAAAATGCAATATGCATAACTACACACCAAGGGGAACCTACACATGAAATGTGAGAAAGATCCATTCAGTACATTCTCAGAAATAGCGATAACAAAGTTCAACTGTCAAAATCCAAGATGGCTGCCTGTCGGCCATGTTGTTTTCGGATTGGTCCAAAAATGCAATATGCATAACAAGGCACCAAGGGGAACCTACACATGAAATTTGAGAAAGATCCATACAGTACATTCTCAGAAATAGGGATAACAAAGTTCAATTGTCAAAATCCAACATGGCTGCCTGTCGGCCATCTTGAATTCAGATCGGTCCCAAAATGGAATATACACAACTAGGGACCAAGGTGAACCAACACATGAAATTTGAGAAAGATACCTTCAGTACTTTCTTAGAAATAGCGATAACAAACTTCAATTGTCAAAATCCAAGATGGCTGCCTGTCGGCCATGTTGTTTTTGGATTGGTCCCAAAATGCAATATGCATAACTACACACCAAGGGGAACCAACACATGAAATTTGAGAAAGATCCATTCAGTACATTCTCAGAAATAGCGATAACAAAGTTCAACTGTCAAAATCCAAGATGGCTGCCTGTCGGCCATGTTGTTTTCGGATTGGTCCCAAAATGCAATATGCATAACAAAGCACCAAGGGGAACCTACACATGAAATTTGAGAAAGATCCATTCAGTACATTCTCAGAAATAGGGATAACAAAGTTCAAATGTCAAAATCCAAGATGGCTGCCTGTCGGCCATCTTGAATTCAGATCGGTCCCAAAATGGAGTATGCACAACTAGGGTCCAAGGTGAACCAACACATGAAATTTGAGAAAGATCCATTCAGTACATTCTCAGAAATAGGGATAACAAAGTTCAAATGTCAAAATCCAAGATGGCTGCCTGTCGGCCATCTTGAATTCAGATCGGTCCCAAAATGGAATATGCACAACTAGGGACCAAGGTGAACCAACACATGAAATTTGAGAAAGATTCCTTAGGTACTTTATGAGAAATAGCGATAACAAGAATTGTTTACGGACGGACTAACGGACGGACGGACGGACTGATGGACGGACGACGGACCACGGACGCAGGGCGATTTGAATAGCCCACCATCTGATGATGGTGGGCTAAAAATAACAACACTTAATCAGCATCATCTTAAAATCATTTCTGGCAAGTTTCAGCTTATTCCTAGTGAGTAAACTTGACAACAAACCCTTTTGGCCCCTGTAACCTTGAATGAATGTCAGGGTCATTTCTTTAAACTTGACACACCTTTATCCCAGCATGCCACAAGCCCAATATCACATCTCTGTGCCTTTTGGTTATTCAGAAAAAGTTGTTTTAAAGATTTTGACCCATTTGGCCCCTGTGACCTTGAATGAAGTTCAAGGTCATTTATTTGAACAAACTTGGTAGACCTTTATCCCAGCATGCCACAGGCCCAATATCAGGTCTCTGGGCCTTTTGGTTATTCAGAAGAAGTTGTTTAAAGATTATGACCGTTTTGGTCCCTGTGACCTTGAATGAAGTTCAAGGTCATTTCTTTGAACAAACTTGGTAGCCCTTTATCCCAGCATGCCACAGGCCCAATATTAGATCTCTGGGCCTTTTGGTTATTCAGAAGAAAATGTTTAAAGATTATGACCGTTTTGGCCCCAGTGACCTTGAATGAAAGTCAAGGTCATTTCTTTGAACAAACTTGGTAGCCCTTTATCCCAGCATGCCATAGGCCTAATATCAGGTCTCTGGGCCTTTTGGTTATTCAGAAGAAGTTGTTTAAAGATTATGACCGTTTTGGCCCCAGTGACCTTGAATGAAAGTCAAGGTCATTTCTTTGAACAAACTTGGTAGCCCTTTATCCCAGCATGCCACAGGCCCAATATTAGGTCTCTGTGCCTTTTGGTTATTCAGAAGAAGTCGTTTAAAAATTATGACCGTTTTGTCCCCTGTGACCTTGAATGAAGGTCAAGGTCATTTCTTTGAACAAACTTGGTAGCCCTTTATCTCAGCATAACACAGGACCAATATCAGGTCTCTGGGCCTTTTGGTTATTCAGAAGAAGTTGTTTAAAAAGATTTTGACCTTTTTGGCCCCTGTGACCTTGAATGAAGGTCAAGGTCATTTGTTTGAACAAACTTGGTACCCCTTTATCCCAGCATAACACAGGCCAAATATCAGGTCTCTGGGCCTTTTGGTTATTCAGAAGAAGTCGTTCAAAGATTTTGATCTTTTTGGCCCCTGTGACCTTGAATGAAGGTCAAGGTCATTTGTTTGAACAAACTTGGTAGCCCTTTATCTCATCATGCCACAGGCCCAATATTAGGTCTCTGGGCCTTTTGGTTATTCAGAAGAAGTCGTTTAAAAATTATGACCGTTTTGTCCCCTGTGACCTTGAATGAAGGTCAAGGTCATTTCTTTGAACAAACTTGGTAGCCCTTTATCTCAGCATAACACAGGACCAATATCAGGTCTCTGGGCCTTTTGGTTATTCAGAAGAAGTTGTTTAAAAAGATTTTGACCTTTTCGGCCCCTGTGACCTTGAATGAAGGTCAAGGTCATTTGTTTGAACAAACTTGGTACCCCTTTATCCCAGCATAACACAGGCCCAATATCAGGTCTCTGGGCCTTTTGGTTATTCAGAAGAAGTCGTTCAAAGATTTTGACCTTTTTGGCCCCTGTGACCTTGAATGAAGGTCAAGGTCATTTGTTTGAACAAACTTGGTACCCCTTCATCCCAGCATGGCACAAGCCCAATATTGGGTCTATGGGCCTTTTGGTTAATGAGAAGAAGATGTTTAAATGGAAAAGTTTACGGACGGCGCACGGCGCACGGCGCACGACGACGGACGAAGCATGATGACTATAGGTCATCCTGACCCTTCGGGTCAGATGACCTAAAAACCTGTTATTGTTGCTTTTTAGAACTCTACTACTATTAAAGTATGAGTCTGTGCATGTAAGAAGTCTTTATGTATGTCTTTTTTTTGTATATCTACATGTATAAAAAGTTTTCTTCTAAACTAATATGGCAATATCCTTACCTGAAGTATACCACAAATAGCTATAGCAACACAATAAAAAAAATATATATATTTATATAAAAGAGCATGTTCTATCAGCCACATTACACAATGATATAATATGAAAACGTGATGAACACACTCATTTTATACGATTGCACGATTTAATGTATTGCGACGAAACTGCATCTGAGGTATACTTCAAGTATTGATAAGCAAATTTTTCTTAAGCATATGAAAAAGTGTATTTGCTGCAATTAAAAATGCACCAATATGATGTATTGCTACGTGTATGTATATGTATGGAAGAAAATAAAAAAATTTCCAAAACAAAAAAAAAGAGTAAGCTGGGTGAAGAGGTTAACTGATGAAACGGATGCCAATTGGAAGATCATTCCCTGAATAATGTTAGAGAAATACGGTTCAAATCCTTAATATTCAAGATTAATATATGTAATTTAAGAAATGTCAAAAATATTAAACGTGAGATTTCAGATTTTTATTACAATATACTTGAATCATGAGTAAAAATCAGAGGGATAGAAAATAGTTATGAAAATTATAGGGATATACAAAAATCAATTTTATGGGGTAACAAAGAGATCAAGGTATTAAATACCACATTGATATACAAATCATGGGTAGACAGTAGTATAATATTTGTTGAAGACATTATCAACCAACATGGGGAAATTGATGAAAATATAATATATACTAAACTTGGAGATAAGCACAACTGGATCATTGAAACAGCAAAAAATAAAAAAGCCATTCGGAATGAATGGATGATTTGTCTGAAAAAGTATGTTCCAACAAAGCAAACTGAAACATAAAGCTAGTTTTCCTTTTCAAGCGCATTTACGACATAGCATTGCAGCGCAAATTTGAAAAAAGTTATTGTTGGAACAGGTGGATTAATAGATTTAACACAGAACATTATAAAGCATGTGAGTGTATTTTCAAATTCATATATAGTCAGCTTATAGATAACCGATACAAAATGTTTAGATGGAAGTTGTTCAATTATATAATTCCATGTAAGGTAAATTAAAAAAGATGAAAATAGAAGATGATGATCTATGTCATATATGCAATGAAAAGGAAAACTATGTCCATTTAAATATTTCATTGAATGTAAATACTTCATACAATTTTGGAAAGTGATACTAGATATTTTAAGAAAAACAGGATTTGTGATCAATTTGCAAAACTTACAATACCTGATTTAAGGGTACAAAATACATCAAATGAATACTGTAGAATTAAATATTTTATTAACTTTAATTGGGTTTACGATATATAAAGCATACCATCAAAGTAAACAGAAACGGAAGAAAGTAAACATCATATCAATTCTTAAATATGAATTGCAGCATGTTATTACTCTACGAAGCAGACCATCAAATTTATTGAAAACATTTAAGAGTAATATGTAAACTAAGGAGCAATCCTTAATTACAATGTCCTGTAATATGTAAGACTGGGGGAGGTCTCAGTCGGTAGGGACTGGCCCAACCACTGGACTTCATTGAGCTCCTGTTATTAAATCGGTTTTTTTTTAGATTAAAAAGCTGTTGAGGTATATAAACACTTGAAACAAATATTTTTTTATATTATTATATCAATGAATGAACCATTGATTGCATTTGAGGAAAACGTAACTTCTATTGTTGGAAGAAGTCTCATTTGGTGGCACAAACACTGAAGATTGCCTTGGTTAGAAAATTACTTATGACTGAAAAAGTTCTTAATGGATAAAATATATACCTCAACTATATGCATTTGGTATGAAAAAGTATTCCTTAAATATTTATTTGATAAGTAATGTATAGATATGGCTGGAGGAAGTTTTGGTCGGTAGGGTTTGGCCCAACCACTAAAACCCCCTCTAGTCATACCTACCGGATATATAAATTAAACTGAATTAATATTACTAAATAACACCATCACTAATTAACACAGTGAGAGTGAATGTAAAAAATGTCCAATGTAGAATGTAGTTACAATGTTTAAAAGAGAATGACTGATGTATATGAGTTGAGTGTGGGTAATTGATATTAAAAAGAAAGTCAGATAAATAATTATTAAAGATAAGAAAATGAATGAAAAAGACAACAACAATACAAACATGTATAATGATGAAATGGCTCGGTGCTTAGGCACCAAATAATCTATATATATCATGATAAAATATTAGAGTAAAATACACGTATATGCACTTAACAACCTCGCATGTATTAATTGATACTAACACACTAATTGTTTTTGTTTGATTTCTTGAAAGTGTATACTTGGTAGAAGAGATGTGAAAAAGGTAAAACTATATACATGAAATACATTATTCAAAACTGAGTACAAAAAAAAGAGAAATTTGGCTGGTAACTTTCTTGGAAGGAGCTGAACAAACTTTGCGAAAAAAAATCACTTTGACCTACTTTCAAGGTCACAGGGGTCAAATATGTTGAAACCATAAAAAAACTTCTTCTGAAATACCGTCAGGCATAGAGACATTATCTTTGACTGGTAGCTTCCTCGGAAAAATGGAACAAAGCTTGCAAAAAAATGACCTTGATCTATCTTCCAGGTCACAGGGGCAAATCTGTTACAATCTTTAAAAAGGTCCATGTGATAAAGCCTGACAAAGTTTGTAAAAAGAAATTATCTTGACCAATATTCAAGGTCACAGGGGTAAAATATGTTTAAATCTTAACATGTTCTTCTGAAAGTCTTACAGTATTAGATTTAATGTGATTTTAGGGTTACAAGTAAGAGATTGATACCAGGTGAGTGATGCAGGCCAATTGGGCCTCTTATCTTGTTTATGTAATGAACAAAGTGTTTTGTAACCAATTGTGTCCAGAAATGGTATAAAGCTGTGTTCATCCATGCAATTCCCCTCAGTGTGTGTTAAAAAGTCTTGTTGAGAAGTTTCTGGAAGACTTTAACACATTTGACCCTTGTTACCTTGAAAATGGGTCAAGGTCAATTATTTGAATAAACTTGGTAACTCTTCGTTTCAGCATGCTACATGCTAAATATCAGCACTCGCAGGCTCTCATTTACTGAGAAGAAGTCGTTAATGTTCGGCTGATGGCATATGGTGAACAGGGCAGGTTGCACAGTGGACATCAAAGAAGGATGGACAAAGCACGATTTTTCCTGAACTGAAAATTTAGAGTTGAATCAGTGTAAACTATGTTTCACCTCAATAGTTTAATCAATCATGCGATGTATGTTGGTGTGATCGACATGGGATGACAAGTTATCAAGGTCACTCCACCACTTGTACAAGAACTTGTCCACAATAAGTTTAAACCAAGGTGTCAGAAGAGTCCCTGTGGTATCAGCTTCCTCTGTATAAAAAAAACAATACTCATTATAACAGTAAACAATATCAACAAAACAAGAGGCCCACGTGCCTTAACGGTCACCTGAGTTTTGATGTACAAATAACTCTATTTCCAACTGAAAATCAGCAAAATATATCCAAAAGTGTCATTTTCCTATACAAGAGGCCCAGAGGGCCTGTATCGCTCACCTTGATACATTGGTATCCAGGTAATTGTGGTCAAATATTATCCAAAAAGATCACAAGGACAGGATAGATTGAAAGTCCAATCCTTGATTCATTTCTGTATAAATTAAAAGTATAGTAAATGGGTGAGTATCTCAACTGTTTACAAGTTCAACTAAGAAATTAGGTCCCTAGGGATGTGTTCAGACCCTGGCATCAATGATAATTTTACAATTGTGTTTTTCTTTTTATGCCAAGCAACTATATATATAGATTTGGGGTGGGGATCTCAACCATTTTAAAATTGTAACACAGGGTTTAAGTCTGCAAGGGCGTGGCAGACCCTTGAGATCAAATCTAAAATCCCGATTGTTATTGCCTCTTAATGCCCAGCAATTGTAAATATAGTTTTGGGGTGGGAATCTCAATCGCATAAAAGTTACAACTCAAAAGTGAAGTCTGCAAAGGCGTCGGATCAAATCTAAAATCATGATTTTGATTGTCTCTTCATGCCCAGCAATTGTATATATAGTTTTGTTTATAGTTTTGAGAACCTATAGAGATGCTTCCGGCCAAATAAAGTTGATTTTGGATCAGTGGTGATGGAGAAGAAGTGGCTTAACTAATATAGCTAAATAACCCTTTTTGGCTCCTCCCCTCAGCCCCCTAGGGAGTCAGTCCCATCGTTAGTACAATTTTGAAACCTGCGCACCTAGGAATGCTTCATGACAAATAAGGTTGATTTCCAATCAGTGGTTATGGAAGAAGTTCTTTAAACCCATATAGATTATAATAATTTTTTTTGCCCCGTCCCTCAGCCCCCTAGGGGGTCAGTCCAACCAATTGTAAAATTTTGAATCCTTTTGGAGCACCTAGGGATGCTTCCTGCCTTTCTTCGGACCAGGTGAGCTATAGTAAACTTCACCCCCTCCCAAGAGGGGAATGTGGAGTCTGGGAGGCATGAACTTTACAATTTTGATTAAGCACCTTAAGACCTTTCCATTTATGAAGAGTATTTATAAACTTTATTTATTTTACAACAATTATGAAACAAGCTATACAACTTATATAAATCACTCTTGTTGGCCCGGATGTTAGCGCGCGAGGGGTGTTATTGTGGGAGGAAACCGGAGTACCCGGAGAAAAAACCCGGAGGAATCGAACCCCGGCCGCCTTGGTGAAAGGCAAATGCGCTATCCATTGCATCACCCGACCACCCCTAAGTATTTGATTCCAGCATATCTGGGTCTAGAGAAGAAGATTGTTGAAGTTTTAGCCAATTTGACCATTTCGAGCCCCTCCTAATTATAACTGCCCTGGGGATGGGTCATGGTCAATATTTTTTTCAACATCAAAACGTCATGTCCTGGATAATATCCCAACCAAGTTTCAATTATCTCCAACTGAAAATGAACTATGAAGAGTATTTGATTCCAGCATATCTGGGTCTGGAGGAGATGATTTTTGACATTTTTACTATTTTGACCTCTTTTGGACTCTCCCTCAGGCCCTTATAGGGGGTTAGGATCATATAATTCACAATGTTGGTGCATCTTCAGCCAGGGAAGGTTCCTATTAAATTTCATTCAAATTGGTTCACAGTTTTTCACTTTTTGAGAAGAAGTTGAAAATGTGAATTGTTTACGGTCGGACGACGCACGACATGTACATTGAAGTACCTAACACATGTTAATAATTTAAACAGACGTACTCAACCCAGGTTTAAAATGAACACAGATGTACCTAACTTAGGTTTTTAATTTACACAGACGTACCTAACACAGGTTATAATTTACACAGATGTACCTAACACAGGTTTATAATGTACACAGAAGTACCTAACACAGGTTTATAATGTACACAGAAGTACCTAACACAGGTTTTCAATTTACACAGAAGTACCTAACACAGGTTTTCAATTTACACAGAAGTATCTAACTCAGATTTATAATGTACACAGAAGTACCTAACACAGGTTTATAATGTATACACAAGTACCTAACACAGGTTTATAATTTACACAGAAGTACTCAACCCAGGTTTAAAACGTACACAGAAGTACCTAACACAGGTTTTCAATTTACACAGAAGTATCTAACACAGGTTTATAATGTACACAGAAGTACCTAACACAGGTTTATAATGTATACACAAGTACCTAACACAGGTTTATAATTTACACAGAAGTACTCAACCCAGGTTTAAAATGTACACAGAAGTACCTAACACAGGTTTAAAATGTACACAGAAGTACCTAACACAGGTTTATAATGTACACAGAAGTACCTAACACAGGTTTATAATGTACACAGATGTACCTAACACAGGTTTATAATGTACACAGAAGTACCTAACACAGGTTTATAATGTACACAGAAAAACCTAACACAGGTTTTCAATTTACACAGAAGTACCTAACACAGGTTTTCAATTTACACAGAAGTATCTAACTCAGATTTATAATGTACACAGAAGTACCTAACACAGGTTTATAATGTATACACAAGTACCTAACACAGGTTTATAATTTACACAGAAGTACTCAACCCAGGTTTAAAACGTACACAGAAGTACCTAACACAGGTTTTCAATTTACACAGAAGTATCTAACACAGGTTTATAATGTACACAGAAGTACCTAACACAGGTTTATAATGTATACACAAGTACCTAACACAGGTTTATAATTTACACAGAAGTACTCAACCCAGGTTTAAAATGTACACAGAAGTACCTAACACAGGTTTAAAATGTACACAGAAGTACCTAACACAGGTTTATAATGTACACAGAAGTACCTAACACAGGTTTATAATGTACACAGATGTACCTAACACAGGTTTATAATGTACACAGAAGTACCTAACACAGGTTTATAAAGTACACAGAAGTACCTAACACAGGTTTATAATGTACACAGAAGTACCTAACACAGGTTTATAATGTACACAGAAGTACCTAACACAGGTTTATAATGTACACAGAAGTACCTAACACAGGTTTATAATGTACACAGAAGTACCTTACACAGGTTTATATTGTACTCAGAAGTACCTTACACAGGTTTATAATGTACACAGATGTACCTAACACAGGTTTATAATGTACACAGAAGTACCTTACACAGGTTTATAAGCTCACCTTGTTTTAAGAAGCAGGTGAGCTGCTATATGTGACGGGGAGGGGAGGTGGATTATTAAGCCATATTGGCTTACCAATTTCTTCTTTGGAACCACATAATGGATGCCAACCATATGTACTGGATATCAATCATAATTTGATGGAAAAATTGATGGGAGGAGAGGGCCTAGAAGGGTGCTTACTAAGTTGGGGTGGAAGAAAAGACCAATTTAGCAATATTACTTCGCATACAAGCTTATACAAACATTCTAATTGTTTCTTCTCTATATGAAAATTACGAACTGAAAACAACTGACTTGATGAAGCATTTCAATATATAGCCTATCACTACATAGTTGTATGTCCAGAAAGCCAATGTTGTTATGACCTTATGAATGTTGAAAAAATAAATTTCATTCCTAATATTTTCATTATTACTTTTTATTTTATCTGTTAACGCACACCATAATAAAAAATGCATTTTTTCATGTTTTTACCTGGGAGTGACGTCGGAGAGAGAACAGCTGTTTTCGCGGGCAAGTGTTACACACTTCGTGACATGGTCTTAGCAACCATCATAACAACAACCAAAACAAAATGTAGTTCCATCTACAACATTTATTTTGTGAGATTTTTGGAGTGATTTTTATGTTTGGAAGAGGAAAGTTACAATATTGAACGTATCTACATATTACATGGATCGTGTTTATTAAAAAATAACACGGGTAGAAGAACAATTCCGATGGCTTGACAGCAGATAGTACTAGGCCTATCAGACGACAGGGTAACTTCTGGTGTCGTACAGAACGCTTGCATTTGCTAACATTTTATCTAAACATGACAGTATTTGTTGTCAATGTTTTTTCAAGGGATTTTTTTTTTTAATAAGATTTTCTTCTATTTTCTTTTTTTTAGTTTTAAACATTTTACTTTAAAAAATCATAATCATTTTTATTGTTCAGGAACTACAACTATTTTTCAATGTATAAGTACAAGCTGTTTGCATGTGATGAGGCTAATGTTGAGAAATGAATACAATTTTTGCCAATGCTTTCAAGCATACTGAATGTAAATATAGACTTCTGAGAGTATTTTTAGCTAAAAGAATGTCCTGAGATGACATTGATTATGCCTTGATATACTGTAAGCAAATTGAAAAATGATTATAAGTGAATTAAAATTTGATTTTTTATTTCAAAAATTACTCGGAGCTTTTGTGTAGGGAGATAACTCCATTACTAAGTAAGTTTACAACTGTACATGGTGGTACTGACCCTCCCCGAAGGCTGAGGTGTGGAGTCAGAAGAGGGCTGAGGGGTGGGGCCAAAAAGGGGTCTAAGAGGTCCAAAAATAGTTGATACATGCGTGGGGGTTGGGGGGGGGGGGGGGTAGGTGGGGGGTGGGGGGTGGGGGGTATAATTAAAGTTTGGTTAATGGGCGAGTTTCTCAACTGTTTTCAAGTTCAACTGAGAAACTGGGTCCCTGGGGGTTGTGATTAGACTCTGACATCAATGCTAATATCATGAGAGCATTTGTCTATTTTTGCCCAGCAATTGTATAGTATTTGGTTAGGAAGTCTATCAGGGCATGGTAGATCTCGGGATCAAATCATTATCAGGTTTGTGATCGTCTCTTAATGCCCAGCATTGTATTTTATATAGCTTTGGGGTGGGCATCCCAACCGTTTAAAAGTTATGATTCAGAAATTCTTTCTGCAAGGACAGGACTCATCCCTGGACCAATCATAATATCATGATTGTGTTAGTCTCTTCATGCCAAGCAATGGTAGGGTGGGGATCACAAACAAAACCAAGTTAAACAAGCAGCGATTTAAAAGGCTTTTCCTGTATTTCCCATGCATATTGAGCATCGCCCTGTCTGCCCCAGGGGTGTTAGAGTCACCATTTATAAACAAGAGGCCCAATGGGCCTGCATCGCTCACCTGGTATTAATCTCTGACTTATATTAAAGTGTAACCCTAAAGTTCCCTAAAATCTTTTAATGTAAGACATTTAGAACAACATCTTAAGATTTAAACATATTTTACCCCTGTGACCTTATAAGACAACATCATTTTCATTTTCAAATTTTGTTTGGCTTCATCCCAGGACGCTACCAGCCAAATATCATGTCTCTAGGCAAATAAAGATAAAGGTCATTTCTTTTCGCAAACTTTGTCAGGCTTCATCCAAGAAACCTTTCAGCCAAATGTCATGCTTCTAGGGCTTTTGGTACTTCAGAAGAAGTCGTTTGAATGTTTTAACAGATTTGACCCCGTGACCTTGAATATAGGTCAAGGTCATTTCTTTTTGCAAACTTTGTCAGGCTTCATGCAAGGAACCTTCCAGCCAAATATCATGCTTCTAGGGCTTTTGGTATTTCAGAAGAAGTTGTTTGAAGGTTTCAACAGATTTGACTCCTGTGACCTTGAATATAAGTCAAGGTCATTTCTTTTCGCAAACTTTGTCGGGCTTCATCCAAGAAACATTTCAGCCAAATGTCATGCTTCCAGGGCTTTTGGTATTTCAGAAGAAGTCGTTTAAAGGTTTTAACAGATTTGACCCCTGTGACCTTGAATATAAGTCAAGGTCATTTCTTTTCGCAAACTTTGTCGGGCTTCATCCAAGGAACCTTTCAGCCGAATGCCATGTTTCTAGGGCTTTTGGTATTTCAGGAGAAGTCGTTTAAATGTTTTAACAGATTTGACCCTTGTGACCTTGAATATAGGTCAAGGTCTTTTTTTCGCAAACTTTGTTGGGCTTCATCCAAGGAACCTTTCAGCTAAATGCCATGTTTCTAGGGCTTTTGGTATTTCAGAAGAAGTTGTTTAAAGGTTAAAATAGATTTAACCTCACTGTGACCTTGAATATTGGTCAAGGTCATTTCTTTTCGCAAACTTTATTTGGCTTCATCCAAGGAAGCTACTGGTCAAATATGAAGTCTCTATGCCTGACGGTACTTTAGAAGAAGTTGTTTGAAGGTTTCGACATTTTTGACCCCTGTGACCTTGAAATTAGGTCAAAGTGATTTTTTTTCGCAAACTTTGTTCAGCTCCTTCCAAGAAATCTACCAGCCAAATTTCATGTCACTGGGCCTTTCAGTATTTTAGAAGAAGTCGTTTAAAGGAAAAAGTTGACGGACAGACGGACGACGGACGCTGCACCATCACATAACATTACATGTAGACAGATGCTGGACAAGCTTACATGTACACAGACACTAGACTGGCTTACATGTACACAGACACTAGACCAGCTTATTTGTACACAGACACTGGACTGGCTTACATGTACACAGACACTGGACTGGCTTACATGTACACAGACACTGGACCAGCTTACATGTACACAGACACTGGACCAGCTTACATGTACACAGACACTGGACTGGCTTACATGTACACAGACACTGGACCAGCTTACATGTACACAGACACTGGACTGGCTTACATGTACACAGACACTGGACCGGCTTACATGTACACAGACACTGGACCAGCTTACATGTACACAGACACTGGACTGGCTTACATGTACACAGACACTGGACCAGCTTACATGTACACAGACACTGGACTGGCTTACATGTACACAGACACTGGACCGGCTTACATGTACACAGACACTGGACCAGCTTACATGTACACAGACACTGGACCAGCTTACATGTACACAGACACTAGACCAGCTTACATGTACACAGACACTAGACCAGCTTACATGTACACAGACACTAGACCAGCTTACATGTACACAGACACTGGACCAGCTTACATGTACACAGACACTGGACCAGCTTACATGTACACAGACACTGGACTGGCTTACATGTACACAGACACTGGACCAGCTTACATGTACACAGACACTGGACCAGCTAACATGTACACAGACACTAGATCAGCTTACATGTACACAGACACTGGACCACCTTACATGTACACAGACACTGGACTGGCTTACATGTACACAGACACTAGACCAGCTTACATGTACACAGACACTGGACCAGCTTACATGTACACAGACACTGGACCAGCTTACATGTACACAGACACTAGATCAGCTTACATGTACACAGACACTGGACCAGCTTACATGTACACAGACACTAGACCAGCTTACATTTACACAGACACTAGACCAGCTTACATGTACACAGACACTGGACCAGCTTACATGTACACAGACACTGGACTGGCTTACATGTACACAGACACTAGACCAGCTTACATGTACACAGACACTGGACCAGCTTACATGTACACAGACACTGGACCAGCTTACATGTACACAGACACTAGATCAGCTTACATATACACAGACACTGGACTGGCTTACATGTACACAGACACTAGACCAGCTTACATGTACACAGACACTGACCAGCTTACATGTACACAGACACTAGATCAGCTTACATATACACAGACACTGGACCAGCTTACATGTTCACAGACACTGGACTGGCTTACATGTACACAGACACTGGACTGGCTTACATGTACACAGACACTAGACCAGCTTACATTTACACAGACACTAGATCAGCTTACATGTACACAGACACTGACCAGCTTACATGTTCACAGACACTGGACTGGCTTACATGTACACAGACACTAGACCAGATTACATTTTCACAGACACTAGATCAGCTTACAGATTTTTAGCTCACCTGGCCCGAAGGGCCAAGTGAGCTAAAAATCTGTTTCCCTCCTCCAAAGGATGTTTCTGACCAAATTTGGTTCAAATCTATTCAGTAGTTTATGACTAGTAGGGATTTAAAAGGCTTTTCCTCTATTTCTCTTATCCCCTCCCCCCCCCCCCCCCCCCCGGGTCAGACCAGCCGTTTATATAAAATTGAATCCCTTTTACTCAAAGTTACTTCAGACCAAATTTGGAAAATATCCTGTCTTTCCTAAAGAAGAAGAAGGCTCTTAAAGAATTTACTATATTTTCCCTATTTGGCCCCGCCCCTTAGGCCCAAGGGGAGTCAGGCCAACCATTTATACAAAATTGAATCCCCTTCACCAAGGATGTTTCTGGCCAAATTTGGTCAAATTCTGTTGTGTGGTTCAGGACTAGTAGGGTTTTATAGGAAAAGTTGACAGACGGACGACAGACTCCGCACCATGGCATAAGCTCTTTGGGCCAGGTGAGCTAAAAATGAAAATTATCATCAATGCAATAAGCAAGTAATATAGTACTGACCAACAAACTTCTGAAGCTGCTCCATTGAGACATATTTACAGAGTTTTACTTCGGCTGGATTAGGCTGAAGATGGACATTCTTTTGCACCACAAGGATGTAGTCAATCTCGTGTTCCCCCCAGACACCATCTACAGGAACATTTCCTGACTTATAATGGATCCTTGTGAGATAGTTCAACTCAGAGAGGTGGATCTGTGAAACAAAACTTTAAAAACTAACTTCTCTTATAGTGCTTCAATTTATTAGGTTCCAATTTTCTACAGGATATGGGCCTTAACAGCGATCTGACTATAACATATAAAATGCATGGTATCATTTAATTCAAGTGTTTATTATGGTAAGATTTTCAGGCTATTCAAAATGATTGTCATGACATCCAAATTGGAATTCGGACCAGCAATCTGTTTAAAAAAAGTGCTGTTGGGGAAAACCCTGATTGAGCAAACATGTTACAAAATAGCAGTGTCTGTGTACATGTAAGCTGGTCCAGTGTCTGTGTACATGTAAGCTGGTCCAGTGTCTGTGTACATGTAAGCTGGTCCAGTGTCTGTGTACATGTAAGCTGGTCCAGTGTCTGTGTACATGTAAGCCGGTCCAGTGTCTGTGTACATGTAAGCCAGCCCAGTGTCTGTGTAAATGTAAGCCGGTCCAGTGTCTGTGTACATGTAAGCCAGTCCAGTGTCTGTGTACATGTAAGCTGGTCCAGTGTCTGTGTACATGTAAGCTGGTCCAGTGTCTGTGTACATGTAAGCTGTTCTAGTGTCTGTGTACATGTAAGCTGGTCTAGTGTCTGTGTACATGTAAGCCAGTCCAGTGTCTGTGTAAATGTAAGCTGGTCCAGTGTCTGTGTACATGTAAGCCAGCCCAGTGTCTGTGTAAATGTAAGCTGGTCTAGTGTCTGTGTACATGTAAGCCAGTCCAGTGTCTGTGTACATGTAAGCCAGTCCAGTGTCTGTGTACATGTAAGCTGGTCTAGTGTCTGTGTACATGTAAGCTGGTCTAGTGTCTGTGTAAATGTAAGCCAGTCCAGTGTCTGTGTACATGTAAGCTGGTCTAGTGTCTGTGTACATGTAAGCTGATCTAGTGTCTGTGTACATGTAAGCCAGTCCAGTGTCTGTGTACATGTAAGCTGGTCCAGTGTCTGTGTACATGTAAGGTGGTCCAGTGTCTGTGTACATGTAAGCTGGTCCAGTGTCTGTGTACATGTAAGCTGGTCTAGTGTCTGTGTACATGTAAGCTGGTCCAGTGTCTGTGTACATGTAAGCTGATCTAGTGTCTGTGTACATGTAAGCCAGTCCAGTGTCTGTGTACATGTAAGCTGATCTAGTGTCTGTGTACATGTAAGCCAGTCTAGTGTCTGTGTACATGTAAGCCAGTCTAGTGTCTGTGTACATGTAAGCCAGTCTAGTGTCTGTGTACATGTAAGCTGGTCCAGTGTCTGTGTACATGTAAGCTGATCTAGTGTCTGTGTACATGTAAGCTGGTCTAGTGTCTGTGTACATGTAAGCTGGTCCAGTGTCTGTGTACATGTAAGCTGATCTAGTGTCTGTGTACATGTAAGCTGGTCCAGTGTCTGTGTACATGTAAGCTGATCTAGTGTCTGTGTACATGTAAGCCAGTCTAGTGTCTGTGTACATGTAAGCCAGTCTAGTGTCTGTGTAAATGTAAGCCAGTCCAGTGTCTGTGTACATGTAAGCTGGTCTAGTGTCTGTGTACATGTAAGCTGATCTAGTGTCTGTGTACATGTAAGCTGGTCTAGTGTCTGTGTACATGTAAGCTGGTCCAGTGTCTGTGTACATGTAAGCTGATCTAGTGTCTGTGTACATGTAAGCCAGTCCAGTGTCTGTGTACATGTAAGCTGTTCTAGTGTCTGTGTACATGTAAGCTGATCTAGTGTCTGTGTACATGTAAGCCAGTCTAGTGTCTGTGTACATGTAAGCCAGTCTAGTGTCTGTGTACATGTAAGCTGGTCTAGTGTCTGTGTACATGTAAGCTGATCTAGTGTCTGTGTACATGTAAGCTGTTCTAGTGTCTGTGTACATGTAAGCTGATCTAGTGTCTGTGTACATGTAAGCCAGTCTAGTGTCTGTGTACATGTAAGCCAGTCTAGTGTCTGTGTACATGTAAGCTGGTCTAGTGTCTGTGTACATGTAAGCTGATCTAGTGTCTGTGAAAATGTAATCTGGTCTAGTGTCTGTGTACATGTAAGCCAGTCCAGTGTCTGTGAACATGTAAGCTGATCTAGTGTCTGTGTAAATGTAAGCTGGTCTAGTGTCTGTGTACATGTAAGCCAGTCCAGTGTCTGTGTATATGTAAGCTGATCTAGTGTCTGTGTAAATGTAAGCTGGTCCAGTGTCTGTGTACATGTAAGCCAGTCCAGTGTCTGTGTATATGTAAGCTGATCTAGTGTCTGTGTAAATGTAAGCTGGTCAGTGTCTGTGTACATGTAAGCTGATCTAGTGTCTGTGTAAATGTAAGCTGGTCTAGTGTCTGTGTACATGTAAGCCAGTCCAGTGTCTGTGTATATGTAAGCTGATCTAGTGTCTGTGTACATGTAAGCTGGTCCAGTGTCTGTGTACATGTAAGCTGATCCAGTGTCTGTGTACATGTAAGCTGGTCTAGTGTCTGTGTACATGTAAGCCAGTCCAGTGTCTGTGTACATGTAAGCTGGTCCAGTGTCTGTGTACATGTAAGCTGGTCTAGTGTCTGTGTACATGTAAGCTGGTCTAGTGTCTGTGTACATGTAAGCTGGTCTAGTGTCTGTGTACATGTAAGCTGGTCCAGTGTTTGTGTACATGTAAGCTGGTCCAGTGTCTGTGTACATGTAAGCTGGTCTAGTGTCTGTGTACATGTAAGCCAGTCCAGTGTCTGTGTACATGTAAGGTGGTCCAGTGTCTGTGTACATGTAAGCTGATCTAGTGTCTGTGTACATGTTAGCTGGTCCAGTGTCTGTGTACATGTAAGCTGGTCCAGTGTCTGTGTACATGTAAGCCAGTCCAGTGTCTGTGTACATGTAAGCTGGTCCAGTGTCTGTGTACATGTAAGCTGGTCCAGTGTCTGTGTACATGTAAGCTGGTCTAGTGTCTGTGTACATGTAAGCCAGTCCAGTGTCTGTGTACATGTAAGCTGGTCCAGTGTCTGTGTACATGTAAGCTGGTCCTGTGTCTGTGTACATGTAAGCTGGTCCAGTGTCTGTGTACATGTAAGCTGGTCCAGTGTCTGTGTACATGTAAGCTGGTCCAGTGTCTGTGTACATGTAAGCTGGTCCAGTGTCTGTGTACATGTTAGCTGATCTACATCCGGGTAAATATACAGACACTAAGCAAATGATGAATGCTGATCATAGACACTAGAAACAATCAACAATTATGGTTTTTGTGGGCTTACTATATAACAGAACAGGATTATTGATTGTTACAAGTGCCTGTGCTGCTAATACATGTTTATTGGTACAATTCATCAACGTGGTGTGTCCAATATATGACAGATTTTCAGTAAGAAGGTCACTTCCTGTTGCTATTCTTAGTAATTATTTTTCATAGGTTGTCATATGTACAATAGAATATTCACTAAAACATGGAATATAAAGGAATCAATGTACGAAAGTGCTGAAGAACAGACGGACACTGAGTGATTACTTAATTGGTGGGACCCTAATAAAACATACTGTACAGCTTGTATTGATATCTTACCAGTTCACTTATTTTTTCACAATGACACTCATAATGAGCTTTGGTATACCGCTGTTTTTGTGATATTGATACTGGACATTGTTTTGCTAATTTTAGATATTTATTGGTATGTACATGTAAGTATCTCAAAAAATATGGTTACATTTGCTTCTTTGAAGCAATCATTGGAGAAAAAGAGAAAGAGTCCAGAAAATAATCAATCTTGTATCAACTTCTGTCTGATTTAAGAATAAAGCATACAGTACCAAGACAAATGATAGTTATAAGGAATACTGACAATTATCTACCGTAATTAACCACCTGAAACAATGGAGGAAATTGGGAACGACTCCAATATAACTGTCCTTCCTCAAATTCTTAACAATGAACTACCTAAATCTAAACAAAATGTTTGTAATAACATTAAGTGCACTGAATAAAGTATATATGTATTTGGTATCTTTGCAGACCTGTCATTTTCCTCATTTAGAGTAATTACAGAGATTACCGCTAGATGTCTCAAACTCGGCGCATCCACCTTTACCAAATTGCTATATGCACAGTGTACAATGCTTCCATAAAAATTGTTTTTTTAAGATGGTGGTCATGATGGCCATATTTGATTTCAAACCTGGCGAAAAAATGAAAACAGCACTTGATCAGGACCATATTACGATCAGTTCAAGCAGGTTTCCATTTGATCCCATCAGTATAATTTGAAAAGAGATACTGTCAACCCGCCATGACTGCAGTATTGAACTTGCGCGAGACCAAAAAATAAGAACATTTTGTCAGTTACCTTTGGACATCCTGTCAAACTTTCAGCTCAATGGCAGCAGTAGAACTTGAGAAGAGTTTATCAAGATGAAGGCCATGGTGGCAATATTACATTTCAGACTGGCCAAGAAATACCAACACTCTGTCAGAACAATCTTAAGGATCATTTCAGACTGGCCAAAAAATAACAACACTCTGTCAGATCAATCTTAAGGATCATTTCAGACTGGCCAAAAAATACCAACACTCTGTCAGAACAATCTTAAGGATCATTTCAGACTGGCCAAGAAATACCAACACTCTGTCAGAACAATCTTAAGGATCATTTCAGACTGGCCAAAAAATAACAACACTCTGTCAGATCAATCTTAAGGATCATTTCAGACTGGCCAAAAAATACCAACACTCTGTCAGAACAATCTTAAGGATCATTTCAGACTGGCCAAGAAATACCAACACTCTGTCAGAACAATCTTAAGGATCATTTCAGACTGGCCAAGAAATACCAACACTCTGTCAGAACAATCTTAAGGATCATTTCAGACTGGCCAAAAAATACCAACACTCTGTCAGAACAATCTTACAGCTGACAATGCAAGTTAAAAAGCTTTTTTGTTGAGATTAAAAAAAAAATACGGCAAAGTTATATTTCAGAAAGCTTCTGAGATGCCCCCTAACAGGTTACTAAGGAGAGGCAGACATTTTAGTTTTTGCCTTGCTTGGAAACGAGAGTCGGCCTCCCTGGGTATAAAAGGCACCCAGCCTGTCAAACCGGTTTTTACATGAACACTGGCCGTGCAAAGTGCAACACACCTGCGGACACAACAGGTGACACTAGAGTTACAAAACTGGAATGACAAACAAACACTTACCTTGAAGTTGAAGTTACATGAAGATGGTCACTTCCTCAGCCACCATCATAAATTGTGTGCCAAATCAAAACGAAAAAATTAAAACTGAAAACACCCTAATTGTCCCTTCACCTATGTATACGTAATGGACATCGACATGTTGATTTTACATTCGGAAGCAGAGCGAAACGTTCCGAACAGAATATGTACTCGCTCCTAATACTACCTATAATATTACGCATTGTCACTAAAGCGCTTGTAATGAAAATGTAGTGTAACACGCAAACGTAGTCTTGATTATGTAAAACACGTGCACGAACACATGCGAGTGAGGGGAACTTATTTTGATGGAAATAAATGGATATTATAGCAATGTTTATCACACAGGAACTGATTACTCGTAGCGACATGATGTTCCAATTGAATACTAAGGTAGGTTTATCAGTTGTCATTCATGTACTTGTTTTTTATTCACACGAATTTTGGTGTAATCAAATGTTTTTTTTTTTTATTTTGCTCATATTGTATAATATCGTTATAATAACACCTTCAATATCCATGTCAATGTTCTTCAGATACTGATCGAAAATATCGTAAAAAAATTAGTAAGTATGTGTTGGCTAGCTATATAGGTCTATAGAAAGTGTCGCCGTGCGGTTTCATCACAACAATGAGAACCGGTTTGATGGCCTGGGCGCCTTTTATACCCAAGGAAGCCGACTATCGTTACCAAGCAAGGCAAAAACTAAAACGTCTGCCATTCCTTAGTAACCTGTAAGGGGGCATCTCAGAAGATTTCTAAAATTTTTACTTGGCCGTTTTTAAAAAAAATATCAACAAGAAAGCTTTTTAACTTGCATTGTCAGCTTTAAGGATCATTTCAAGCAAGTTTAAACTGAATCCCATTGATGGAACTTAAGAAGAAGTTTAAAATAGGTTAATATCGAACAAAACCATGATTGTGCAAACAGGTTCTAATGGCTACATAATTTATGGCGACATATTGAACTTTTGATGAGGCCGAAAAATGACACACTTTGTCAGACTTTGTCAGCCATATTGGATTATGGACAGCCCTAAAATAACAATTACACTTATGCAGAACCACCTCAGGATCATTTCAGGAAAGTTCGAGCTGAATATCACCGATTGAACTTGTGAGGAAGTTTTGAAATGTGAAAAGTTACACATAGCACATGAGGAGGGATGAAACACAATGGCTATTTGTCAACCTGACCTAAACACCTGGGTATCATACTTGATGGCTATATGTCAACCTGACCTAAACACCTGGGTATCATACTTGATGCTGTTGAATTCCTAGTTCCTGATGTAAGCGTCTTTGAGCTGATTTCTTCACTCCATGAGCATCTTTCTCCTCCAACTCTCCCTCAGTGTACAAAGGATGGCTGCAGCATGTATTAGTAAAATGATCTGTAAACCAATTCAATGTGTATTTTCTCTAACTTTTTAATAACTCAAAATACATAACAGTTTTGTCGGCATAAACACATATGTACATTATCAAATGCATTCATGATTTAGTGTTAGCAAGCACTGGCTTTGGGTACCATAATTATAGTGTATCTTCAAGTGAAATTGGTGATCAATTTTGCTCATAATACTTTTAGTAAACTCATTCACCTCTGAAATTTTACATGAGGCCAAGGCTTTGGGCCTGTATTGCTCACCTGGATACATTGGTATCTAGGTAATTGTGGTAAAATATTATCCAAAAATGATCGCAAGGACAGGGACAGACTAAAAGACCAATTTTTGAAGCATATCTATATAAATTAAATGGGTGAGTATCTCAACTGTTTCAAGTTCAACAAAGAAATTAGGTTCCTTGGGGTGTGGCCAGGCCAGACCCTGGCATCACGTCAGGTCAGGGGTCAGAGTTACAATTTATGCAAAACCCTTTTGTTGTCCCTAAGGGATATTTCTTACCAAATTTGGTTCAAATCAATTTAGTACTTTGGGACGAGTAGTGATTTAAAATGCTTTATCTCTATTTCCCCTATTGGGCCCAGCCCCTCCAACCCCGGGGAGTCAAGAGTCATGATCATGATGACATTAATGCAAAATCTGTTCCCCTTCACCAAAGGATATTTTTGACCAAATTTTGTTCAAATCCATTCAGTCCTATAGGACTATATATTGTAGCAATCAAAAGGCTTTATCTCTATTTCCCCTATTGGGCCCCACCTTTCCAGCTCCAGGTGGAGGATCAGAGTCATCATTTATGCAAAATCTGTTCCCCTTCCACCAAGGATGTTTCTGACCAAATTTGGTTCAAATGCATTCATAACGTTATGACTAGTATTGATTTAAAGGATTTACCTCTATTTTCCATATTGGGCCCCATCCCTCTGGTCCCTTAGTGGTCAGAGTCACGAACAATGCAAAATTTCTCCCCTTCCACCAAGGATGTTTCTGACCAAATTTGGTTCAAATGCATTCATAACTCCATTGCTTGGTTTCAGAGAAGAAGTCGCTTAAACAAATGTAGCTAAATAACCCTTTTTGGCCCTGCCCCTCAGCCCCCTAAGGGGTTAGTCCCACCATTAGTACAATTTTGAATCTTGAGCACCTACTGATGCTTCCTGCCAAATAAGGTTGATTTTCCAATCAGTGGTTATGGAGAAGAAGTCGCTAAAATAAATATAACTAAATTGTCCTTTTTTGGCCCCCCCACTTCAGCCCTCTGGGGGGTCAGTCCCACCATTAGTACAATTTTAAATCCTGGGCACCTAAAGATGCTTCCTGCCAAATAAAGTTGATTTCCCACCAGTGGTTATGTAGAAGAGGTCTCACAATATTTAATTTTTCATGCCAAAAGGCAGCCTCCTGGTTCTTGTGAAAATCGAAAAAAAGTTCCTCAGAGGATTTCATTGTTGTAGACAAAATAATTGTTTTGACTGGTTTAAATCAGAAATCTGAAATAAGAAGGACTTACTTGGGAATGTGATTTTGGTTCCTGATCTTTGCTGCAGTAGGAGCTGCCCTTCAGTGTTAAATAGAAAAACACTGAATGCTCTGTGAAGCATGCCTATGGACAGAACCAAATAATTACTGTATTGTCAGATTTAGTTTCATTTCGTTTTACATCCTATTAACAGCTCATTTAAGGACAGTGTATTGTCAAGATATTTCAAATGTTTCAGAAATGTTGCTTAAACCAATATACAGTAAAACCCCACTTACTCGAATACCCATCATTCATCGAACAGTTTCTTTGGTCCCGACTGGTTACTCGAAAACCATGTAAAGGCCTCACACAACTAAATCAACCTATCACGAAGTGTTTCATACGTTTGTAGTCCCTACCGAAAATTTGTTCCGGCTAAGTACAGTGATTCTGATTAATCTAAATAGGTAATTGTTGACATATTCTGCAATGAATGAAATCTATAGATATTTAACTTTACAAAAATGTATACTTTTGGTAGATTTTGCTATGTGATGGCGGATTGATATGGGATCAAAAGTCAGAGGGTATTTCCGTCCAATTTCACTGGTTTGACATGTAAATTTCCAGTTGTCCGAAGCAGACGCCCGTAGAGAGCTAAAATGCCATGAAACTTCTGATAAAATGTCATTTGAAGTCTTTGCTATGTATGTATCTGTGAATCCAGGCAGTTGTCACTAGTGTTGAACTTCAAATATTAAAGTTATTAGCTCTAAAGCTTAGTAATAACATATAGTAAATTATTTAGTTGTGTGAGTCCTAAAAAGGACCCGCGATAATCCGGACGCCGATAGCCCGAAAAACTCACAATATGAATGGAAATTTAATGCACGGGAACGGATTTCCGCCATGTTATTTGTACTCATCAGTCTTGAAATTCTGATTTCGTTTTCTGAACTCAATTTTGGGAATGGAACATAGTTTTCATTAGTGAAATTCCTGCAATAATCCGGACGATTTCCTGTGTCGACAGCTGTACAGATTATCGCTTGACGATGCGTATAGCTATCACTGCCAGGTCCTAGTCCTGGGTGTTTACCTGTACATGTGTATAGCTCTGTTTTTGTAACGCTTTCTATACAACATAAAAGAAACAGTAATTAAGGAATTTTAATCACAGTATAGACAGGTCTTCTTTTTCTGAACTTGACGTAAATTATATGATAGTAATTTCACATACGGCAATTTTTTGTATGAACACATGTTCTTATTTCGTAGTTATCATGAATTCATGCACTAACATACGTCATCATCACTATCTGCAATAACATATAGAGAAGCATCAACTGCAAACAAGTTAATATAAGAAGTTACATCAGCTGTTTTATATTAATAATTAAAGGATAGAAATAAAAAGAGCCAAAGAACAGATCCTTGAGGAACTCCTGCAGATACAATATAAGTATTTGATTGGTATCCATCTATAATTTCCCTTTGGTTTTCTGTCAGATAATTTTAGTATCAATATGCTTTAAATAATTTGATTAAGGAGATTTATTTTGCAAATAATGTATTTCAATTACTATTTTTCATTTATTGAATCTAAAAATCAATATCTAATGATCAATTTCTTTTACTTAAAGCTGTATTATATGAAAATATTTTATAAATTTCATTACTGAGTTTAGTATTATGTCTACAAATCAAAAGAGTTAACATTCTTAGTTGAAACAGACTATAACTTAAACTTCAAAGGATTTCCTATATAAACACCTTTCTTTCAAGTTACCAGAGTTGGTGTTCCGGGAATGAGCCGGCCATAGGATTAGTATCCGGATACTATAAATGGCCATAGCAGACCTTGGAACCCTTACCATTGCCTGTCAGTAGTTTTCGAACTGATTGTCAGTAGTTTTGATCTGTTGTCAGTAGTGTAAGTAGAAATTATAATTTTAGCGTATATGCGGCCTTATATAATGCACATTAGATGTTCAGCATAATTTCATTCATCAATACAACAAACTCAAATATTTAGAACAGTATGATTTATAAAACATAGCTGAGTACTAGCTGTATCACATTTGATTTATCCAATAAGGTTTTTTAACACTATGTACCTGCTCTTGTCACACCAAGTTCTGTTATGTCTATCTTCGCCGTTGATTGACAGAAATCAGATTATGACTTTACTGTTGACTTAAGTGACATGATCTCGGTTTGTGTCGAAGATAATCATTTCTGTACAAGAAAGGTGTGTACTAAACAGTGTACAAACGTAACAGTGTAATTACCTTCTCATCATCGGAAAGTCAGGAAACCCCAAATGATAGAGAAGTGTACCATGGGTTTCCTGCAATGCTCCATTCTATGAGCACCCCAAACATGGCCATTCCGCTTGGTAACCATCTTAAAATGCTGATTGGCTTTGTTCCGTTTGTATGATGACTGAACAGGCAATTCTGTTGTTTAATCATTATGTTTTGGCATTTTCAACAGCCCCATTTTATCACATGTCTAAGAATTTACGAATTCTTTAAAACGCTTGTTTTTTGATTGTGGTAATTAACAGCGTTGATTTGACCTCGTTAACGATTAGTCGAACGTAGCTAGTCTCTCTATGTATATCTATTGTAGAACAGCATAGCTCGCCTCTTTATGTATATCTAGTGGAGAACAGCATAGCTAGCCTCTCTGTGTATATCTATTGTAGAACAGCATAGCTAGCCTCTCTGTGTATATCTATTGTAGAACAGCGTAGCTAGCCTCTTTATGTATATCTATTGTAGAACAGCATAGCTCGCCTCTTTATGTATATCTAGTGGAGAACAGCATAGCTAGCCTCTCTGTGTATATCTATTGTAGAACAGCATAGCTAGCCTCTCTATGTATATCTATTGTAGAACAGCATAGCTAGCCTCTCTATGTATATCTATTGTAGAACAGCATAGCTAGCCTCTCTATGTATATCTATTGTAGAACAGCATAGCTCGCCTCTCTATGTATATCTATTGTAGAACAGCGTAGCACGCCTCTCTATGTATATCTATTGTAGAACAGCATAGCTCGCCTCTTTATGTATATCTATTGTAGAACAGCATAGCTCGCCTCACTATGTATATCTATTGTAGAACAGCATAGCTAGCCTCTCTATGTATATCTATTGTAGAACAGCATAGCTAGCCTCTCTATGTATATCTATTGTAGAACAGCATAGCTCGCCTCTCTATGTATATCTATTGTAGAACAGCATAGCTCGCCTCTCTATGTATATCTATTGTAGAACAGCATAGCTCGCCTCTCTGTGTATATCTTTTGTAGAACAGCATAGCTAGCCTCTCTATGTATATCTAGTGGAGAACAGCATAGCTAGCCTCTCTATGTATATCTATTGTAGAACAGCATAGCTTGCCTCTCTGTGTATATCAAGTGGAGAACAGCGTAGCTCGCCTCTCTATGTATATCTATTGTAGAACAGCATAGCTAGCCTCTCTATGTATATCTATTGTAGAACAGCATAGCTCGCCTCTCTATGTATATCTATTGTAGAACAGCATAGCTAGCCTCTCTATGTATATCTATTGTAGAACAGCATAGCTCGTCTCTCTGTGTATATCTTTTGTAGAACAGCATAGCTCGCCGCTCTATGTATATCTATTGTAGAACAGCATAGCTAGCCTCTCTATGTATATCTAGTGGAGAACAGCATAGCTAGCCTCTCTATGTATATCTATTGTAGAACAGCATAGCTAGCCTCTCTATGTATATCTATTGTAGAACAGCATAGCTAGCCTCTCTATGTATATCTATTGTAGAACAGCATAGCTAGCCTCTCTATGTATATCTATTGTAGAACAGCATAGCTCGCCTCTCTGTGTATATCTATTGTAGAACAGCATAGCTAACCTCTCTATGTATATCTATTGTAGAACAGCATAGCTCGCCTCTCTGTGTATATCTATTGTAGAACAGCATAGCTCGTCTCTCTATGGTTATCTAGTGGAGAACAGCGTAGCTCGCCTCTCTATGTATATCTATTGTAGAACAGCATAGCTCGTCTCTTTATGTATATCTATTGTAGAACAGCATAGCTCGCCTCTCTATGTATATCTATTGGAGAACAGCATAGCTAACCTCTCTATGTATATCTAGTGGAGAACAGCATAGCAAGCTTCTCTATGTATATCTATTGTAGAACAGCATAGCTCACCTCTCTATGTATATCTATTGTAGAACAGCATAGCTAGCCTCTCTATGTATATCTATTGTAGAACAGCATAGCTCGCCTCTCTGTGTATATCTATTGTAGAACAGCATAGCTACCCTCTCTATGTATATCTATTGTAGAACAGCATAGCTCGCCTCTCTATGTATATCTATTGTAGAACAGCATAGCTCGCCTCTCTATGTATATCTATTGTAGAACAGCGTAGCTCGCCTCTCTATGTATATCTATTGTAGAACAGCATAGCTCGCCTCTCTATGTATATCTATTGTAGAACAGCATAGCTCGCCTCTCTATGTATATCTATTATAGAACAGCATAGCTCGCCTTTCTATGTATATCTATTATAGAACAGCGTAGCTCGCCTCTCTATGTATATCTATTGAAGAACAGCATAGCTCGCCTCTCTATGTATATCTAGTGGAGAACAGCATAGCTAGCCTCTCTGTGAATATCTATTGTAGAACAGCATAGCTCGCCTCTCTGTGTATATCTATTGTAGAACAGCATAGCTCGCCTCTCTGTGTATATCTATTGTAGAACAGCATATAGCTCGCCTCTCTGTGTATATCTAGTGGAGAACAGCATATAGCTCGCCTCTCTATGTATATCTATTGTAGAACAGCATAGCTAGCCTCTCTATGTATATCTAGTGGAGAACAGCATAGCTTGCCTCTCTGTGTATATCTATTGTAGAACAGCATAGCTCGCCTCTCTATGTATATCTATTGTAGAACAGCATAGCTCGCCTCTCTGTGTATATCTTTTGTAGAACAGCATAGCTCGCCTCTCTATGTATATCTATTGTAGAACAGCATAGCTAGCCTCTCTATGTATATCTATTGTAGAACAGCATAGCTCGTCTCTCTGTGTATATCTTTTGTAGAACAGCATAGCTCGCCGCTCTATGTATATCTATTGTAGAACAGCATAGCTAGCCTCTCTATGTATATCTATTGTAGAACAGCATAGCTAGCCTCTCTATGTATATCTATTGTAGAACAGCATAGCTCGCCTCTCTGTGTATATCTATTGTAGAACAGCATAGCTAACCTCTCTATGTATATCTATTGTAGAACAGCATAGCTCGCCTCTCTGTGTATATCTATTGTAGAACAGCATAGCTCGTCTCTCTATGGTTATCTAGTGGAGAACAGCGTAGCTCGCCTCTCTATGTATATCTATTGTAGAACAGCATAGCTCGTCTCTTTATGTATATCTATTGTAGAACAGCATAGCTCGCCTCTCTATGTATATCTATTGGAGAACAGCATAGCTAACCTCTCTATGTATATCTAGTGGAGAACAGCATAGCAAGCTTCTCTATGTATATCTATTGTAGAACAGCATAGCTCACCTCTCTATGTATATCTATTGTAGAACAGCATAGCTAGCCTCTCTATGTATATCTATTGTAGAACAGCATAGCTCGCCTCTCTGTGTATATCTATTGTAGAACAGCATAGCTACCCTCTCTATGTATATCTATTGTAGAACAGCATAGCTCGCCTCTCTATGTATATCTATTGTAGAACAGCATAGCTCGCCTCTCTATGTATATCTATTATAGAACAGCATAGCTCGCCTTTCTATGTATATCTATTATAGAACAGCGTAGCTCGCCTCTCTATGTATATCTATTGTAGAACAGCATAGCTCGCCTCTCTATGTATATCTAGTGGAGAACAGCATAGCTAGCCTCTCTGTGAATATCTATTGTAGAACAGCATAGCTCGCCTCTCTGTGTATATCTATTGTAGAACAGCATAGCTCGCCTCTCTGTGTATATCTATTGTAGAACAGCATATAGCTCGCCTCTCTGTGTATATCTAGTGGAGAACAGCATATAGCTCGCCTCTCTATGTATATCTATTGTAGAACAGCATAGCTAGCCTCTCTATGTATATCTAGTGGAGAACAGCATAGCTTGCCTCTCTGTGTATATCTATTGTAGAACAGCATAGCTCGCCTCTCTGTGTATATCTATTGTAGAATCAGCATAGCTCGCCTCTCTATGTATATCTATTGTAGAACAGCATAGCTCGCCTCTCTATGTATATCTAGTGGAGAACAGCATATAGCTCGCCTCTCTATGTATATCTATTGTAGAACAGCATAGCTCGCCTCTCTATGTATATCTAGTGGAGAACAGCATATAGCTCGCCTCTCCGTGTATATCTATTGTAGAACAGCATAGCTCGCCTCTCTATGTATATCTATTGTAGAACAGCATAGCTCGCCTCTCTATGTATATCTATTGTAGAACAGCATAGCTCGCCTCTTTATGTATATCTATTGTAGAACAGCGTAGCTCGCCTCTCTATGTATATCTATTGTAGAACAGCATAGCTCGCCTCTCTGTGTATATCTAGTGGAGAACAGCATATAGCTCGCCTCTCTGTGTATATCTATTGTAGAACAGCGTAGCTCGCCTCTCTACGTATATCTAGTGGAGAACAGCATATAGCTCGCCTCTCTGTGTATATCTATTGTAGAACAGCATAGCTCGCCTCTCTATGTATATCTATTGTAGAACAGCATAGCTCGCCGCTCTATGTATATCTAGTGGAGAACAGCATATAGCTAGTCTCTCTATGTATATTTATTGTAGAACAGCATAGCTCGCCTCTTTATGTATATCTATTGTAGAACAGCGTAGCTCGCCTCTCTATGTATATCTATTGTAGAACAGCATATAGCTCGCCTCTCTGTGTATATCTAGTGGAGAACAGCATATAGCTCGCCTCTCTGTGTATATCTATTGTAGAACAGCGTAGCTCGCCTCTCTATGTTTATCTATTGTAGAACAGCGTATAGCTCGCCTCTCTATGTATATCTAGTGGAGAACAGCATATAGCTCGCCTCTCTATGTATATCTATTGTAGAACAGCATAGCTCGCCGCTCTATGTATATCTAGTGGAGAACAGCATATAGCTCGCCTCTCTGTGTATATCTGTTGTAGAACAGCATATAGCTCGCCTCTCTGTGTATATCTATTGTAGAAAGCATATAGCTCGTCTCTCTGTGTATATCTATTGTAGAACAGCATAGCTAACCTCTCTATGTACCGTAATTTCTCGCGTATAGTGCGCACTTTTTTAGGGAAAATCGAAAGTGTCAAGAAGGGGGTGCGCACTATACGCAAGAACAAGCAAAAACCTTGACTTGGTCGCGATCATGTATCGTTAATTTTTCGGAGATTTTCAGAATAACCTGAAATATCCTCGCGGTAGTTAACAGTTGATATTTTGTTAAATAATTCCTGATTTGCATTATCTTTTTACAAACACGAAAATCTGCAATTATAAAGCCATAAAATACGATAGGATCTGATAAATAAACTTGAGGAAAGTAGCCTGAACTTTCAGGTCGAGATTGGATCGACGCTACATTATCACAAGGCATATAGTGAAATATACCGAAGAATAAGATCGTTGTTAGCACTCTGATGTTTAAAATGCTGTTCTTGTGTAAAATCATACTGTACAATTCAATCCTGACGGTAGAAATGTGTCAAGAACGACTTGGAAGTTCGCCGGTTTGTGTATTGCAAAGAGTGAAGGTCGCGTAATATTAATACCCGACAGTAACAAACAGAGTCGCAAACAAGCGAGTTGAACTGGTTAAAATAACAGTTAGAGTTTGGAAAATAAACATTTAGGGACTCAAAACAGTCCAATAGGTATCCATATTTTCTTTTCAAAGAAAAAATGCTGAAATCACGAAGGGTTTGTGTTTTTTATATCAAACAAATTTGGCTGTATGTGGTCCTCGTCGGACCTGATTGAGTGGATGCTTTTAGTACACCCGTCAACCCAGTACACTGCCGACTCTAGATCTATCGATGTCTAGACGCACAGAGACTCCACAATTGTTTATTTTATAGAAAACCTGGAAGATTAAGTCTTATGTAAGATTTAATTGAATAATTTATGAATGATATTGCCGTGAAAAAATCGTTTATTTCAATTATCTGTATTGAGCCTGTGCCTTCGCTGGTGTCAACAGATCTTCACCGTAACTCGCATGAGGTGTCAATCAATGTCAAGTCTAATTAACGAGGCATTGTGTAATGTTTTCAAAGTTTCCTATTCAAAGGTGTTTGTTTATATACCCTTTAATGGCGACTTACCTGGTTGGTGCTATCATTCCGACTTGATGGTTTTTTTTCACAATTTTTTTTTTTAATTTTTTTTTCCCCCAAGATATTTTTTTTTTTATTTTTTTGACCCCAAAAAGTAACTGCGCACTATACGCGAGTGCGCACTATACGCGAGAAATTACGGTATATCTAGTGGAGAACAGCATAGCTTGCCTCTCTATGTATATCTATTGTAGAACAGCATAGCTCGCCTCTCTATGTATATCTATTGTAGAACAGCATAGCTAGCCTCTCTATGTATATCTATTGTAGAACAGCATAGCTCGCCTCTCTGTGTATATCTTTTGTAGAACAGCATAGCTAGCCGCTCTATGTATATCTATTGTAGAACAGCATATAGCTCGCCTCTCTGTGTATATCTAGTGGAGAACAGCATATAGCTCGCCTCTCCGTGTATATCTATTGTAGAACAGCGTAGCTCGCCTCTCTATGTATATCTATTGTAGAACAGCATATAGCTCGCCTATCTGTGTATATCTATTGTAGAACAGCATAGCTCGCCTCTCTATGTATATCTATTGTAGAAAAGCATATAGCTCGCCTCTCTATGTATATCTAGTGGAGAACAGCATATAGCTTGCCTCTCTATGTATATCTATTGTAGAACAGCATAGCTCGCCGCTCTATGCATATCTAGTGGAGAACAGCATATAGCTCGCCTCTCTGTGTATATCTATTGTAGAACAGCATAGCTAACCTCTCTATGAATATCTAGTGGAGAACAGCATAGCTTGCCTCTCTGTGCCTCTCTGTGTATATCTATTGTAGAACAGCATAGCTAGCCTCTCTATGTATATCTATTATAGAACAGCATAGCTTGCCTCTCTGTGTATATCTATTGTAGAACAGCATAGCTAGCCTCTTTATGTATATCTAGTGGAGAACAGCATAGCTAGTCTCTCTGTGTATATCTATTGTAGAACAGCATAGCTTGCCTCTCTGTGTATATCTATTGTAGAACAGCATAGCTTGCCTCTTTATGTATATCTATTGCAGAACAGCATAGCTTGCCTCTCGGTGAATATCTATTGTAGAACAGCTTAGCTCGCCTCTCTATGTATATCTATTCGAGAACAGCATAGCTAGCCTCTCTATGTATATCTATTGTAGAACAGCGTAGCTCGCCTCTCTATGTACATGTATATCTATTGTAGAACAGCATATAGCTCGCCTCTCTGTGTATATCTAGTGGAGAACAGCATATAGCTCGCCTCTCTGTGTATATCTATTGTAGAACAGCGTAGCTCGCCTCTCTATGTATATCTATTGTAGAACAGCATATAGCTCGCCTCTCTATGTATATCTAGTGGAGAACAGCATATAGCTCGCCTCTCTATGTATATCTATTGTAGAACAGCATAGCTCGCCGCTCTATTTATATCTAGTGGAGAACAGCATATAGCTCGCCTCTCTGTGTATATCTATTGTAGAACAGCATAGCTTGCCTCTCTATGTATATCTATTGGAGAACAGCATAGCTAGCCTCTCTATGTATATCTATTGTAGAACAGCATAGCTAGCCTCTCTATGTATATCTATTGTAGAACAGCATAGTTAACCTCTCTATGTATATCTATTGTAGAACAGCATAGTTAACCTCTCTATGTATATCTATTGGAGAACAGCATAGCTAGCCTCTCTATGTATATCTATTGTAGAACAGCATAGCTCGCCTCTTTATGTATATCTATTGTAGAACAGCATAGCTCGCCTCTTTATGTATATCTATTGTAAAACAGCGTAGCTCGCCTCTCTATGTATATCTATTGTAGAACAGCATATAGCTCGCCTCTCTGTGTATATCTAGTGGAGAACAGCATATAGCTCGCCTCTCTGTGTATATCTAGTGGAGAACAGCATACAGCTCGCCTCTCTGTGTATATCTAGTGGAGAACAGCATATAGCTCGCCTCTCTGTGTATATTTATTGTAGAACAGCGTAGCTCGCCTCTCTATGTACATGTATATCTATTGTAGAACAGCATATAGTTCGCCTCTCTGTGTATATCTAGTGGAGAACAGCATATAGCTCGCTTCTCTGTGTATATCTATTGTAGAACAGCATAGCTCGCCTCTCTATGTATATCTATTGTAGAACAGCATATAGCTCGCCTCTCTATGTATATCTAGTAGAGAACAGCATATAGCTCGCCTCTCTATGTATATCTATTGTAGAACAGCATAGCTCGTCGCTCTATGTATATCTAGTGGAGAACAGCATATAGCTCGCCTCTCTGTGTATATCTATTGTAGAACAGCATAGCTTGCCTCTCTATGTATATCTATTGTAGAACAGCATAGCTAGCCTCTCTATGTATATCTATTGTAGAACAGCATAGCTCGCCTCTCTATGTATATCTATTGTAGAACAGCATAGCTCGCTTCTCTATGTATATCTAGTGGAGAACAGCATAGCTAGCCTCTTTATGTATATCTATTGTAGAACAGCATAGCTCACCTCTCTATGTATATCTATTGTAGAACAGCATAGCTAGCCTCTCTATGTATATCTATTGTAGAACAGCATAGCTAGCCTCTCTATGTATATCTATTGTAGAACAGCATAGCTCGCCTCTTTATGTATATCTATTGTAAAACAGCGTAGCTCGCCTCTCTATGTATATCTATTGTAGAACAGCATATAGCTCGCCTCTCTGTGTATATCTAGTGGAGAACAGCATAGCTAGCCTCTCTATGTATATCTATTGTAGAACAGCATAGCTCGTCTCTCTGTGTATATCTTTTGTAGAACAGCATAGCTCGCCGCTCTATGTATATCTATTGTAGAACAGCATAGCTAGCCTCTCTATGTATATCTATTGTAGAACAGCATAGCTAGCCTCTCTGTGTATATCTATTGTAGAACAGCATAGCTTGCCTCTCTGTGTATATCTATTGTAGAACAGCATAGCTTGCCTCTTTATGTATATCTATTGCATATATCTATTGTAGAACAGCGTAGCTCGCCTCTCTATGTATATCTATTGTAGAACAGCATATAGCTCGCCTCTCTGTGTATATCTCGTGGAGAACAGCATATAGCTCGCCTATCTGTGTATATCTATTGTAGAACAGCGTAGCTCGCCTCTCTATGTATATCTATTGTAGAACAGCATATAGCTCGCCTCTCTATGTATATCTAGTGGAGAACAGCATATAGCTCGCCTCTCTATGTATATCTATTGTAGAACAGCATAGCTCGCCGCTCTATGTATATCTAGTGGAGAACAGCATATAGCTTGCCTCTCTGTGTATATCTATTGTAGAACAGCATAGCTCGCCTCTCTATGTATATCTATTGTAGAACAGCATAGCTCGCCGCTCTATGTATATCTAGTGGAGAACAGCATAGCTTGCCTCTCTGTGTATATCTATTGTAGAACAGCATAGCTCGCCTCTCTGTGTATATCTATTGTAGAACAGCATATAGCTCGCCTCTCTGTGTATATCTATTGTAGAAAGCATATAACTCGTCTCTCTGTGTATATCTATTGTAGAACAGCATAGCTAACCTCTCTATGTATATCTAGTGGAGAACAGCATAGCTTGCCTCTCTGTGTATATCTATTGTAGAACAGCATAGCTAGCCTCTCTATGTATATCTATTGTAGAACAGCATAGCTCGCCTCTCTATGTATATCTATTGTAGAACAGCATAGCTAGCCTCTCTATGTATATCTATTGTAGAACAGCATAGCTCACCTCTCTATGTATATCTATTGTAGAACAGCATAGCTAGCCTCTCTATGTATATCTATTGTAGAACAGCATAGCTAGCCTCTCTATGTATATCTATTGTAGAACAGCATAGCTAGCCTCTCTATGTATATCTATTGTAGAACAGCATAGCTAGTCTCTCTATGTATATCTATTGTAGAACAGCATAGCTAGCCTCTCTATGTATATCTATTGTAGAACAGCATAGCTCGCCTCTCTATGTATATCTATTGTAGAACAGCATAGCTAGCCTCTCTATGTATATCTATTGTAGAACAGCATAGCTCGCCTCTCTATGCATATCTAGTGGAGAACAGCATAGCTCGCCTCTTTATGTCTATCTATTGTAGAACAGCATAGCTCGCCGCTCTATGTATATCTATTGTAGAACAGCATAGCTCGCCTCTCTGTGTATATCTATTGTAGAACAGCATAGCTTGCCTCTCGGTGAATATCTATTGTAGAACAGCATAGCTTGCCTCTCGGTGTATATCTATTGTAGAACAGCATAGCTCGCCTCTCTATGTATATCTATTCGAGAACAGCATAGCTAGCCTCTCTATGTATATCTATTGGAGAACAGCATAGCTCGCCACTCTATGTATATCTAGTGGAGAACAGCATAGCTCGCTGCTCTATGTTTATCTAGTGGAGAACAGCATATAGCACGCCTCTCTGTGTATATCTATTATAGAACAGCATAGCTTGCCTCTCTATGTATATCTATTGTAGAACAGCATAGCTCGCCTCTCTATGTATATCTATTGTAGAACAGCATATAGGTCGCCTCTCTATGTTTATCTAGTGGAGAACAGCATATAGCTCGCCTCTTTATGTATATCTATTATAGAACAGCATAGCTTGCCTCTCTGTGAATATCTATTGTAGAACAGCATAGCTCGCCTCTCTATGTATATCTATTGTAGAACAGCATAGCTCGCCTCTCTATGTATATCTATTGTAGAACAGCATAGCTCGCCTCTCTATGTATATCTAGTGGAGAACAGCATAGCTGGCCTCTCTATGTATATCTAGTGGAGAACAGCGAGCTGGCCTCTCTGTGTATATCTATTGTAGAACAGCATAGCTAGCCTCTTTATGTATATCTAGTGGAGAACAGCATAGCTTGCCTCTCTATGTATATCTAGTGGAGAACAGCATAGCTAGCCTCTCTATGTATATCTAGTGGAGAACAGCATAGCTAGCCTCTCTATGTATATCTATTGTAGAACAGCATAGCTAGCCTCTCTATGTATATCTATTGTAGAACAGCATAGCTAGCCTCTTTATGTATATCTAGTGGAGAACAGCATAGCTCGCCTCTCTATGTATATCTAGTGGAGAACAGCATAGCTAGCCTCTCTATGTATATCTATTGTAGAACAGCATAGCTCGCCTCTCTGTGTATATCTATTGGAGAACAGCGTAGCTCGCCTCTCTATGTATATCTATTGTAGAACAACATATAGCTCGCCTTTCTGTGTATATCTATTGTAGAACAGCATATAGGTCGCCTCTCTATGTTTATCTAGTGGAGAACAGCATATAGCTCGCCTCTCTGTGTATATCTATTATAGAACAGCATAGCTTGCCTCTCTGTGAATATCTATTGTAGAACAGCATAGCTCGCCGCTCTATGTGTATCTATTGTAGAACAGCATATAGCTCGCCTCTCTGTGTATATCTAGTGGAGAACAGCATAGCTCGCCTCTCTATGTATATCTAGTGGAGAACAGCATAGCTCGCCTGTCTATGTATATCTAGTGGAGAACAGCGAGCTGGCCTCTCTGTGTATATCTATTGTAGAACAGCATAGCTGGCCTCTCTATGTATATCTATTGTAGAACAGCATAGCTCGCCTCTCTATGTATATCTATTGTAGAACAGCATAGCTCGCCTCTCTATGTATATCTAGTGGAGAACAGCATAGCTAGCCTCTCTATGTATATCTATTGTAGAACAGCATAGCTCACCTCTCTATGTGTATCTATTGTAGAACAGCATATAGCTCGCCTCTCTGTGTATATCTAGTGGAGAACAGCATATAGCTCGCCTCTCTGTGTATATCTATTGTAGAACAGCATAGCTAACCTCTCTATGTATATCTAGTGGAGAACAGCATAGCTTGCCTCTCTGTGTATATCTATTGTAGAACAGCATAGCTCGCCTCTCTATGTATATCTATTGTAGAACAGCATAGCTCGCCTCTCTATGTATATCTATTGTAGAACAGCATAGCTAGCCTCTCTATGTATATCTATTGTAGAACAGCATAGCTCACCTCTCTATGTATATCTATTGTAGAACAGCATAGCTCACCTCTCTATGTATATCTATTGTAGAACAGTATAGCTAGCCTCTCTATGTATATCTATTGTAGAACAGCATAGCTAGCCTCTCTATGTATATCTATTGTAGAACAGCATAGCTGGCTTCTTTATGTATATCTATTGTAGAACAGCATAGCTCGCTTCTCTATGTATATCTATTGTAGAACAGCATAGCTCGCCTCTCTATGTATATCTATTGTAGAACAGCATAGCTGGCTTCTCTATGTATATCTATTGTAGAACAGCATAGCTAGCCTCTCTATGTATATCTAGTGGAGAACAGCATATAGCTAGTCTCTCTATGTATATCTATTGTAGAACAGCATAGCTCGCCTCTCTATGTATATCTATTGTAGAACAGCATAGCTAGCCTCTCTATGTATATCTATTGTAGAACAGCATAGCTCGCCTCTCTATGTATATCTATTGTAGAACAGCATAGCTCGCCTCTCTATGTATATCTATTGTAGAACAGCATAGCTAGCCTCTCTATGTATATCTATTGTAGAACAGCATAGCTCGCCTCTCTATGTATATCTATTGTAGAACAGTATAGCTCGCCGCTCTATGTATATCTATTGTAGAACAGCATAGCTAGCCTCTCTGTGTATATCTATTGTAGAACAGCATAGCTTGCCTCTCGGTGAATATCTATTGTAGAACAGCATAGCTTGCCTCTCGGTGTATATCTATTGTAGAACAGCTTGGCTCGCCTCTCTATGTATATCTATTCGAGAACAGCATAGCTAGCCTCTCTATGTATATCTATTGAAGAACAGCATAGCTCGCCACTCTATGTATATCTAGTGGAGAACAGCATAGCTCGCTGCTCTATGTTTATCTAGTGGAGAACAGCATATAGCTCGCCTCTCTGTGTATATCTATTATAGAACAGCATAGCTTGCCTCTCTATGTATATCTATTGTAGAACAGCATAGCTCGCCTCTCTATGTATATCTATTGTAGAACAGCATATAGGTCGCCTCTCTATGTTTATCTAGTGGAGAACAGCATATAGCTCGCCTCTCGGTGTATATCTATTGTAGAACAGCATAGCTCGCCTCTCTATGTATATCTATTCGAGAACAGCATAGCTAGCCTCTCTATGTATATCTATTGTAGAACAGCATAGCTCGCCTCTCTATGTATATCTAGTGGAGAACAGCATAGCTCGCCTCTCTATGTATATCTATTGTAGAACAGCGTAGCTCGCCTCTCTATGTATAGCTATTGTAGAACAGCATATAGCTCGCCTCTCTGTGTATATCTAGTGGAGAACAGCATATAGCTCGCCTCTCTGTGTATATCTATTGTAGAACAGCATAGCTAACCTCTCTATGTATATCTAGTGGAGAACAGCATAGCTTGCCTCTCTGTGTATATCTATTGTAGAACAGCATAGCTCGCCTCTCTATGTATATCTATTGTAGAACAGCATAGCTCGCCTCTCTATGTATATCTATTGTAGAACAGCATAGCTAGCCTCTCTATGTATATCTATTGTAGAACAGCATAGCTCACCTCTCTATGTGTATCTATTGTAGAACAGCATATAGCTCGCCTCTCTGTGTATATCTAGTGGAGAACAGCATATAGCTCGCCTCTCTGTGTATATCTATTGTAGAACAGCATAGCTAACCTCTCTATGTATATCTAGTGGAGAACAGCATAGCTTGCCTCTCTGTGTATATCTATTGTAGAACAGCATAGCTCGCCTCTCTATGTATATCTATTGTAGAACAGCATAGCTCGCCTCTCTATGTATATCTATTGTAGAACAGCATAGCTAGCCTCTCTATGTATATCTATTGTAGAACAGCATAGCTCACCTCTCTATGTATATCTATTGTAGAACAGCATAGCTCACCTCTCTATGTATATCTATTGTAGAACAGTATAGCTAGCCTCTCTATGTATATCTATTGTAGAACAGCATAGCTAGCCTCTCTATGTATATCTATTGTAGAACAGCATAGCTGGCTTCTTTATGTATATCTATTGTAGAACAGCATAGCTCGCTTCTCTATGTATATCTATTGTAGAACAGCATAGCTCGCCTCTCTATGTATATCTATTGTAGAACAGCATAGCTGGCTTCTCTATGTATATCTATTGTAGAACAGCATAGCTAGCCTCTCTATGTATATCTAGTGGAGAACAGCATATAGCTAGTCTCTCTATGTATATCTATTGTAGAACAGCATAGCTCGCCTCTCTATGTATATCTATTGTAGAACAGCATAGCTAGCCTCTCTATGTATATCTATTGTAGAACAGCATAGCTCGCCTCTCTATGTATATCTATTGTAGAACAGCATAGCTCGCCTCTCTATGTATATCTATTGTAGAACAGCATAGCTAGCCTCTCTATGTATATCTATTGTAGAACAGCATAGCTCGCCTCTCTATGTATATCTATTGTAGAACAGTATAGCTCGCCGCTCTATGTATATCTATTGTAGAACAGCATAGCTAGCCTCTCTGTGTATATCTATTGTAGAACAGCATAGCTTGCCTCTCGGTGAATATCTATTGTAGAACAGCATAGCTTGCCTCTCGGTGTATATCTATTGTAGAACAGCTTGGCTCGCCTCTCTATGTATATCTATTCGAGAACAGCATAGCTAGCCTCTCTATGTATATCTATTGAAGAACAGCATAGCTCGCCACTCTATGTATATCTAGTGGAGAACAGCATAGCTCGCTGCTCTATGTTTATCTAGTGGAGAACAGCATATAGCTCGCCTCTCTGTGTATATCTATTATAGAACAGCATAGCTTGCCTCTCTATGTATATCTATTGTAGAACAGCATAGCTCGCCTCTCTATGTATATCTATTGTAGAACAGCATATAGGTCGCCTCTCTATGTTTATCTAGTGGAGAACAGCATATAGCTCGCCTCTCGGTGTATATCTATTGTAGAACAGCATAGCTCGCCTCTCTATGTATATCTATTCGAGAACAGCATAGCTAGCCTCTCTATGTATATCTATTGTAGAACAGCATAGCTCGCCTCTCTATGTATATCTAGTGGAGAACAGCATAGCTCGCCTCTCTATGTATATCTATTGTAGAACAGCGTAGCTCGCCTCTCTATGTATAGCTATTGTAGAACAGCATATAGCTCGCCTCTCTGTGTATATCTAGTGGAGAACAGCATATAGCTCGCCTCTCTGTGTATATCTATTGTAGAACAGCATAGCTAACCTCTCTATGTATATCTAGTGGAGAACAGCATAGCTTGCCTCTCTGTGTATATCTATTGTAGAACAGCATAGCTCGCCTCTCTATGTATATCTATTGTAGAACAGCATAGCTCGCCTCTCTATGTATATCTATTGTAGAACAGCATAGCTAGCCTCTCTATGTATATCTATTGTAGAACAGCATAGCTCACCTCTCTATGTGTATCTATTGTAGAACAGCATATAGCTCGCCTCTCTGTGTATATCTAGTGGAGAACAGCATATAGCTCGCCTCTCTGTGTATATCTATTGTAGAACAGCATAGCTAACCTCTCTATGTATATCTAGTGGAGAACAGCATAGCTTGCCTCTCTGTGTATATCTATTGTAGAACAGCATAGCTCGCCTCTCTATGTATATCTATTGTAGAACAGCATAGCTCGCCTCTCTATGTATATCTATTGTAGAACAGCATAGCTAGCCTCTCTATGTATATCTATTGTAGAACAGCATAGCTCACCTCTCTATGTATATCTATTGTAGAACAGCATAGCTCACCTCTCTATGTATATCTATTGTAGAACAGTATAGCTAGCCTCTCTATGTATATCTATTGTAGAACAGCATAGCTAGCCTCTCTATGTATATCTATTGTAGAACAGCATAGCTGGCTTCTTTATGTATATCTATTGTAGAACAGCTTAGCTAGCCTCTCTATGTATATCTATTGTAGAACAGCATAGCTAGCCTCTCTATGTATATCTATTGTAGAACAGCATAGCTCGCTTCTCTATGTATATCTATTGTAGAACAGCATAGCTCGCCTCTCTATGTATATCTATTGTAGAACAGCATAGCTGGCTTCTCTATGTATATCTATTGTAGAACAGCATAGCTAGCCTCTCTATGTATATCTAGTGGAGAACAGCATATAGCTAGTCTCTCTATGTATATCTATTGTAGAACAGCATAGCTCGCCTCTCTATGTATATCTATTGTAGAACAGCATAGCTAGCCTCTCTATGTATATCTATTGTAGAACAGCATAGCTCGCCTCTCTATGTATATCTATTGTAGAACAGCATAGCTCGCCTCTCTATGTATATCTATTGTAGAACAGCATAGCTAGCCTCTCTATGTATATCTATTGTAGAACAGCATAGCTCGCCTCTCTATGTATATCTATTGTAGAACAGTATAGCTCGCCGCTCTATGTATATCTATTGTAGAACAGCATAGCTAGCCTCTCTGTGTATATCTATTGTAGAACAGCATAGCTTGCCTCTCGGTGAATATCTATTGTAGAACAGCATAGCTTGCCTCTCGGTGTATATCTATTGTAGAACAGCTTGGCTCGCCTCTCTATGTATATCTATTCGAGAACAGCATAGCTAGCCTCTCTATGTATATCTATTGAAGAACAGCATAGCTCGCCACTCTATGTATATCTAGTGGAGAACAGCATAGCTCGCTGCTCTATGTTTATCTAGTGGAGAACAGCATATAGCTCGCCTCTCTGTGTATATCTATTATAGAACAGCATAGCTTGCCTCTCTATGTATATCTATTGTAGAACAGCATAGCTCGCCTCTCTATGTATATCTATTGTAGAACAGCATATAGGTCGCCTCTCTATGTTTATCTAGTGGAGAACAGCATATAGCTCGCCTCTCGGTGTATATCTATTGTAGAACAGCATAGCTCGCCTCTCTATGTATATCTATTCGAGAACAGCATAGCTAGCCTCTCTATGTATATCTATTGTAGAACAGCATAGCTCGCCACTCTATGTATATCTAGTGGAGAACAGCATAGCTCGCTGCTCTATGTTTATCTAGTGGAGAACAGCATATAGCTCGCCTCTCTGTGTATATCTATTATAGAACAGCATAGCTTGCCTCTCTGTGAATATCTATTGTAGAACAGCATAGCTCGCCTCTCTATGTATATCTATTGTAGAACAGCATAGCTCGCCTCTCTATATATATCTATTGTAGAACAGCATAGCTCGTCTCTCTATGTATATCTAGTGGAGAACAGCATAGCTCGCCTCTCTATGTATATCTAGTGGAGAACAGTGAGCTGGCCTCTCTGTGTATATCTATTGTAGAACAGCATAGCTAGCCTCTTTATGTATATCTAGTGGAGAACAGCATAGCTAGCCTCTCTATGTATATCTATTGTAGAACAGCATAGCTCGCCTCTCTATGTATATCTAGTAGAGAACAGCATAGCTAGCCTCTCTATGTATATCTATTGTAGAACAGCATAGCTCGCCTCTCTGTGTATATCTATTGGAGAACAGCATAGCTAGCCTCTCTATGTATATCTATTGTAGAACAGCATAGCTCGCCTCTCTATGTATATCTATTGTAGAACAGCATATAGCTCGCCTCTCTGTGTATATCTAGTGGAGAACAGCATATAGCTCGCCTCTCTGTGTATATCTATTGTAGAACAGCATAGCTCGCCTCTCTATGTACATGTATATCTATTGTAGAACAGCATAGCTAGCCTCTCGGTGTATATCTATTGTAGAACAGCGTAGCTCGCCTCTCTATGTACATGTATATCTATTGTAGAACAGCATATAGCTCGCCTCTCTGTGTATATCTAGTGGAGAACAGCATATAGCTCGCCTCTCTGTGTATATCTATTGTAGAACAGCATAGCTAACCTCTCTATGTATATCTAGTGGAGAACAGCATAGCTTGCCTCTCTGTGTATATCTATTGTAGAACAGCATAGCTCGCCTCTCTATGTATATCTATTGTAGAACAGCATAGCTCGCCTCTCTATGTATATCTATTGTAGAACAGCATAGCTAGCCTCTCTATGTATATCTATTGTAGAACAGCATAGCTCACCTCTCTATGTATATCTATTGTAGAACAGCATAGCTCGCTTCTCTATGTATATCTATTGTAGAACAGCATAGCTAGCCTCTCTATGTATATCTAGTGGAGAACAGCATATAGCTAGTCTCTCTATGTATATCTATTGTAGAACAGCATAGCTCGCCTCTCTGTGTATATCTATTGTAGAACAGCATAGCTCGCCTCTCTATGTATATCTATTGTAGAACAGCATAGCTCGCCTCTCTATGTATATCTATTGTAGAACAGCATAGCTCGCCTCTCTATGTATATCTATTGTAGAACAGCATAGCTCGCCTCTCTATGTATATCTATTGTAGAACAGCATAGCTCGCCTCTCTATGTATATCTATTGTAGAACAGCATAGCTAACCTCTCTATGTATATCTAGTGGAGAACAGCATAGCTCGCCTCTCTATGTATATCTATTGTAGAACAGCATAGCTAGCCTCTCTATGTATATCTATTGTAGAACAGCGTAGCACGCCTCTCTATGTATATCTATTGTAGAACAGCATAGCTCGCCTCTTTATGTATATCTATTGTAGAACAGCATAGCTGGCTTCTCTATGTATATCTATTGTAGAACAGCATATAGCTCGCCTCTCTATGTATATCTATTGTAGAACAGCATAGCTCGCCTCTTTATGTATATCTATTGTAGAACAGCATAGCTAGCCTCTCTATGTATATCTATTGTAGAACAGCATAGCTCGCCTCTCTATGTATATCTATTGTAGAACAGCATAGCTCGCCTCTCTATGTATATCTATTGTAGAACAGCATAGCTCGCCTCTCTATGTATATCTATTGTAGAACAGCATAGCTCGCCTCTTTATGTATATCTATTGTAGAACAGCATAGCTAGCCTCTCTATGTATATCTATTGTAGAACAGCATAGCTCGCCTCTCTATGTATATCTATTGTAGAACAGCATAGCTCGCCGCTCTATGTATATCTATTGTAGAACAGCATAGCTTGCCTCTCTATGTATATCTATTGTAGAACAGCATAGCTCGCCTCTCTATGTATATCTATTGTAGAACAGCATAGCTCGCCTCTCTGTGTATATCTATTGTAGAACAGCATAGCTTGCCTCTCGGTGAATATCTATTGTAGAACAGCATAGCTTGCCTCTCGGTGTATATCTATTGTAGAACAGCTTAGCTCGCCTCTCTATGTATATCTATTCGAGAACGGCATAGCTAGCCTCTCTATGTATATCTATTGGAGAACAGCATAGCTCGCCACTCTATGTATATCTAGTGGAGAACAGCATAGCTCGCTGCTCTATGTTTATCTAGTGGAGAACAGCATATAGCTCGCCTCTCCGTGTATATCTATTATAGAACAGCATAGCTTGCCTCTCTATGTATATCTATTGTAATACAGCATAGCTCCCTCTCTATGTATATCTATTGTAGAACAGCATATAGGTCGCCTCTCTATGTTTATCTAGTGGAGAACAGCATATAGCTCGCCTCTCGGTGTATATCTATTGTAGAACAGCATAGCTCGCCTCTCTATGTATATCTATTCGAGAACAGCATAGCTAGCCTCTCTATGTATATCTATTGGAGAACAGCATAGCTCGCCACTCTATGTATATCTAGTGGAGAACAGCATAGCTCGCTACTCTATGTTTATCTAGTGGAGAACAGCATATAGCTCGCCTCTCTGTGTATATCTATTATAGAACAGCATAGCTTGCCTCTCTGTGAATATCTATTGTAGAACAGCATAGCTCGCCTCTCTATGTATATCTATTGTAGAACAGCATAGCTCGCCTCTCTATGTATATCTATTGTAGAACAGCATAGCTCGCCTCTCTATGTATATCTAGTGGAGAACAGCATAGCTCGCCTCTCTATGTATATCTAGTGGAGAACAGCGAGCTGGCCTCTCTGTGTATATCTATTATAGAACAGCATAGCTGGCCTCTCTATGTATATCTATTGTAGAACAGCATAGCTCGCCTCTCTATGTATATCTATTGTAGAACAGCATAGCTAGCCTCTTTATGTATATCTATTGTAGAACAGCATAGCTAGCCTCTCTATGTATATCTATTGTAGAACAGCATAGCTAGCCTCTCTATGTATATCTATTGTAGAACAGCATAGCTCGCCTTTCTGTGTATATCTAGTGGAGAACAGCGAGCTGGCCTCTCTGTGTATATCTATTGTAGAACAGCATAGCTAGCCTCTTTATGTATATCTATTGTAGAACAGCATAGCTAGCCTCTCTATGTATATCTATTGTAGAACAGCATAGCTCGCCTCTCTATGTATATCTATTGTAGAACAGCATAGCTCGCCTCTTTATGTATATCTATTGTAGAACAGCATAGCTCGCCTCTCTATGTATATCTAGTGGAGAACAGCATAGCTAGCCTCTCTATGTATATCTATTGTAGAACAGCATAGCTCGCCTCTCTGTGTATATCTATTGGAGAACAGCATAGCTAGCCTCTCTATGTATATCTATTGTAGAACAGCATAGCTAGCCTCTCTATGTATATCTATTGTAGAACAGCATATAGCTCGCCTCTCTGTGTATATCTAGTGGAGAACAGCATAAAGCTCGCCTCTCTGTGTATATCTATTGTAGAACAGCGTAGCTCGCCTCTCTATGTACATGTATATCTATTGTAGAACAGCATATAGCTCGCCTCTCTGTGCATATCTAGTGGAGAACAGCATATAGCTGGCCTCTCTGTGTATATCTATTGTAGAACAGCGTAGCTCGCCTCTCTATGTATATCTATTGTAGAACAGCATATAGCTCGCCTCTCTATGTATATCTAGTGGAGAACAGCATATAGCTCGCCTCTCTATGTATATCTATTGTAGAACAGCATAGCTCGCCGCTCTATGTATATCTAGTGGAGAACAGCATATAGCTCGCCTCTCTGTGTATATCTATTGTAGAACAGCATAGCTTGCCTCTCTATGTATATCTATTGGAGAACAGCATAGCTAGCCTCTCTATGTATATCTATTGTAGAACAGCATAGCTCGCCTCTCTATGTATATCTATTGTAGAACAGCATAGTTAACCTCTCTATGTATATCTATTGTAGAACAGCATAGCTCGCCTCTTTATGTATATCTATTGTAAAACAGCGTAGCTCGCCTCTCTATGTATATCTATTGTAGAACAGCATATAGCTCGCCTCTCTGTGTATATCTAGTGGAGAACAGCATATAGCTCGCCTCTCTGTGTATATCTATTGTAGAACAGCTTAGCTCGCCTCTCTATGTACATGTATATCTATTGTAGAACAGCATATAGCTCGCCTCTCTGTGTATATCTATTGTAGAACAGCGTAGCTCGCCTCTCTATGTATATCTATTGTAGAACAGCATATAGCTCGCCTCTCTATGTATATCTAGTGAAGAACAGCATATAGCTCGCCTCTCTATGTATATCTATTGTAGAACAGCATAGCTCGCCGCTCTATGTATATCTAGTGGAGAACAGCATATAGCTCGCCTCTCTGTGTATATCTATTGTAGAACAGCATAGCTTGCCTCTCTATGTATATCTATTGGAGAACAGCATAGCTAGCCTCTCTATGTATATCTATTGTAGAACAGCATATTTAACCTCTCTATGTATATCTATTGTAGAACAGCATAGCTCGCCGCTTTATGTATATCTATTGTAGAACAGCATAGCTCGCCTCTCTATGTATATCTATTGTAGAACAGCATAGCTAGCCTCTCTATGTATATCTATTGTAGAACAGCATAGCTCGCCTCTCTATGTATATCTATTGTAGAACAGCATAGCTCGCCGCTCTATGTATATCTAGTGGAGAACAGCATATAGCTCGCCTCTCTGTGTATATCTATTGTAGAACAGCATAGCTGGCCTCTCTATGTATATCTATTGGAGAACAGCATAGCTAGCCTCTCTATGTATATCTATTGTAGAACAGCATATTTAACCTCTCTATGTATATCTATTGTAGAACAGCATAGCTCGCCTCTTTATGTATATCTATTGTAGAACAGCATAGCTCGCCTCTCTATGTATATCTATTGTAGAACAGCATATAGCTCGCCTCTCTGTGTATATCTAGTGGAGAACAGCATATAGCTCGCCTCTCTGTGTATATCTATTGTAGAACAGCGTAGCTCGCCTCTCTATGTATATCTATTGTAGAACAGCATATAGCTCGCCTCTCTGTGTATATCTAGTGGAGAACAGCATATAGCTCGCCTATCTGTGTATATCTATTGTAGAACAGCATAGCTCGCCTCTCTATGTATATCTATTGTAGAACAGCATATAGCTCGCCTCTCTATGTATATCTAGTGGAGAACAGCATATAGCTCGCCTCTCTATGTATATCTATTGTAGAACAGCATAGCTCGCCGCTCTATGTATATCTAGTGGAGAACAGCATATAGCTCGCCTCTCTGTGTATATCTATTGTAGAACAGCATAGCTCGCCTCTCTATGTATATCTATTGTAGAACAGCATAGCTCGCCGCTCTATGTATATCTAGTGGAGAACAGCATAGCTTGCCTCTCTGTGTATATCTATTGTAGAACAGCATAGCTCGCCTCTCTGTGTATATCTATTGTAGAACAGCATATAGCTCGCCTCTCTGTGTATATCTATTGTAGAAAGCATATAGCTTGTCTCTCTGTGTATATCTATTGTAGAACAGCATAGCTAACATCTCTATGTATATCAAGTGGAGAACAGCATAGCTTGCCTCTCTATGTATATCTATTGTAGAACAGCATAGCTCGCCTCTCTATGTATATCTATTGTAGAACAGCATAGCTAGCCTCTCTATGTATATCTATTGTAGAACAGCATAGCTAGCCTCTCTATGTATATCTATTGTAGAACAGCATAGCTAGCCTCTCTATGTATATCTATTGTAGAACAGCATAGCTAGCCTCTCTATGTATATCTATTGTAGAACAGCATAGCTAGTCTCTCTATGTATATCTATTGTAGAACAGCATAGCTAGCCTCTCTATGTATATCTATTGTAGAACAGCATAGCTAGCCTCTCTATGTATATCTATTGTAGAACAGCATAGCTAGTCTCTCTATGTATATCTATTGTAGAACAGCATAGCTTGCCTCTCGGTGAATATCTATTGTAGAACAGCATAGCTTGCCTCTCGGTGAATATCTATTGTAGAACAGCATAGCTTGCCTCTCTGTGTATATCTATTGAAGAACAGCATAGCTCACCTCTCTATGTATATCTATTGTAGAACAGCATAGCTAGCATCTCTATGTATATCTATTGGAGAACAGCGTAGCTCGCCTTTCTGTGTATATCTATTGTAGAACAGCATAGCTAACCTCTCTATGTATATCTAGTGGAAAACAGCATAGCTTGCCTCTCTGTGTATATCTATTGTAGAACAGCATAGCTCGCCTCTCTATGTATATCTATTGGAGAACAGCGTAGCTCGCCTCTCTATGTATATCTATTGTAGAACAGCATAGCTCACCTCTCTATGTATATCTATTGTAGAACAGCATAGCTCGCCTCTCTATGTATATCTATTGTAGAACAGCATAGCTAGCCTCTCTATGTATATCTATTGTAGAACAGCATAGCTAGCCTCTCTATGTATATCTATTGTAGAACAGCATAGCTAGCCTCTCTATGTATATCTATTGTAGAACAGCATAGCTAGCCTCTCTATGTATATCTATTGTAGAACAGCATAGCTCACCTCTCCATGTATATCTATTGTAGAACAGCATAGCTCGCCTCTCTGTGTATATCTATTGTAGAACAGCATAGCTAGCCTCTCTATGTATATCTATTGTAGAACAGCATAGCTAGCCTCTCTATGTATATCTATTGTAGAACAGCATAGCTAGCCTCTCTATGTATATCTATTGTAGAACAGCATAGCTAGCCTCTCTATGTATATCTATTGTAGAACAGCATAGCTCGCCTCTCTATGTATAGCTATTGTAGAACAGCATATAGCTCGCCTCTCTATGTATATCTAGTGGAGAACAGCATATTGCTAGTCTCTCTATGTATATCTATTGTAGAACAGCATAGCTCGCCTCTTTATGTATATCTATTGTTGAACAGCGTAGCTCGCCTCTCTATGTATATCTATTGTAGAACAGCATATAGCTCGCCTCTCTGTGTATATCTAGTGGAGAACAGCATACAGCTCGCCTCTCTGTGTATATCTATTGTAGAACAGCGTAGCTCGCCTCTCTATGTATATCTATTGTAGAACAGCATATAGCTCGCCTCTCTATGTATATCTAGTGGAGAACAGGATATAGCTCGCCTCTCTGTGTATATCTATTGTAGAATAGCGTAGCTCGCCTCTCTATGTATATCTAGTGGAGAACAGCATATAGCTCGCCTCTCTATGTATATCTATTGTGAACAGCATAGCTCGCCTCTCTATGTATATCTAGTGGAGAACAGCATATAGTTCGCCTCTCTGTGTATATCTATTGGAGAACAGCATAGCTAGCCTCTCTATGTATATCTATTGTAGAACAGCATATAGCTCGCCTCTCTATGTATATCTAGTGGAGAACAGCATAGCTCGCCTCTCTATGTATATCTATTGTAGAACAGCGTAGCTCGCCTCTCTATGTATATCTATTGTAGAACAGCATAGCTCACCTCTCTATGTATATCTATTGTAGAACAGCATAGCTCGCCTCTCTATGTATATCTATTGTAGAACAGCATAGCTCGCCTCTCTATGTATATCTATTGTAGAACAGCATAGCTAGCATCTCTATGTATATCTATTGGAGAACAGCGTAGCTCGCCTTTCTGTGTATATCTATTGTAGAACAGCATAGCTAACCTCTCTATGTATATCTAGTGGAAAACAGCATAGCTTGCCTCTCTGTGTATATCTATTGTAGAACAGCATAGCTCGCCTCTCTATGTATATCTATTGGAGAACAGCGTAGCTCGCCTCTCTATGTATATCTATTGTAGAACAGCATAGCTCACCTCTCTATGTATATCTATTGTAGAACAGCATAGCTCGCCTCTCTATGTATATCTATTGTAGAACAGCATAGCTAGCCTCTCTATGTATATCTATTGTAGAACAGCATAGCTAGCCTCTCTATGTATATCTATTGTAGAACAGCATAGCTAGCCTCTCTATGTATATCTATTGTAGAACAGCATAGCTAGCCTCTCTATGTATATCTATTGTAGAACAGCATAGCTCACCTCTCCATGTATATCTATTGTAGAACAGCATAGCTCGCCTCTCTGTGTATATCTATTGTAGAACAGCATAGCTAGCCTCTCTATGTATATCTATTGTAGAACAGCATAGCTAGCCTCTCTATGTATATCTATTGTAGAACAGCATAGCTCGCCTCTCTATGTATATCTATTGTAGAACAGCATAGCTAGCCTCTCTATGTATATCTATTGTAGAACAGCATAGCTCGCCTCTCTATGTATAGCTATTGTAGAACAGCATATAGCTCGCCTCTCTATGTATATCTAGTGGAGAACAGCATATTGCTAGTCTCTCTATGTATATCTATTGTAGAACAGCATAGCTCGCCTCTTTATGTATATCTATTGTAGAACAGCGTAGCTCGCCTCTCTATGTATATCTATTGTAGAACAGCATATAGCTCGCCTCTCTGTGTATATCTAGTGGAGAACAGCATACAGCTCGCGTCTCTGTGTATATCTATTGTAGAACAGCGTAGCTCGCCTCTCTATGTATATCTATTGTAGAACAGCATATAGCTCGCCTCTCTATGTATATCTAGTGGAGAACAGGATATAGCTCGCCTCTCTGTGTATATCTATTGTAGAATAGCGTAGCTCGCCTCTCTATGTATATCTAGTGGAGAACAGCATATAGCTCGCCTCTCTATGTATATCTATTGTGAACAGCATAGCTCGCCTCTCTATGTATATCTAGTGGAGAACAGCATATAGTTCGCCTCTCTGTGTATATCTATTGGAGAACAGCATAGCTAGCCTCTCTATGTATATCTATTGTAGAACAGCATATAGCTCGCCTCTCTATGTATATCTAGTGGAGAACAGCATAGCTCGCCTCTCTATGTATATCTATTGTAGAACAGCATAGCTAGCCTCTCTATATATCTATTGTAGAACAGCATAGCTCGCCTCTCTATGTTTATCTATTGTAGAACAGCATAGCTCGCCTCTCTGTGTATATCTATTGTAGAACAGCATAGCTCGCCTCTCTATGTATATCTATTGTAGAACAGCATAGCTTGCCTCTCTATGTATATCTATTGTAGAACAGCATAGCTCGCCTCTCTATGTATATCTATTGTAGAACAGCATAGCTAGCCTCTCTATGTATATCTATTGTAGAACAGCATAGCTAGCCTCTCTATGTATATCTATTGTAGAACAGCGTAGCTAGCCTCTCTATGTATATCTATTGTAGAACAGCATAGCTAGCCTCTCTATGTATATCTATTGTAGAACAGCATAGCTAGCCTCTCTATGTATATCTATTGTAGAACAGCGTAGCTAGCCTCTCTATGTATATCTATTGTAGAACAGCATAGCTAGCCTCTCTATGTATATCTATTGTAGAACAGCATAGCTAGCCTCTCTATGTATATCTATTGTAGAACAGCATAGCTAGCCTCTTTATGTATATCTATTGTAGAACAGCATAGCTAGCCTCTCTATGTATATCTATTGTAGAACAGCGTAGCTAGCCTCTCTATGTATATCTATTGTAGAACAGCATAGCTAGCCTCTCTATGTATATCTATTGTAGAACAGCATAGCTCGCCTCTTTATGTATATCTATTGTAGAACAGCGTAGCTAGCCTCTCTATGTATATCTATTGTAGAACAGCATAGCTAGCCTCTCTATGTATATCTATTGTAGAACAGCATAGCTTGCCTCTCTATGTATATCTATTGTAGAACAGCATAGCTTGCCTCTCTATGTATATCTATTGTAGAACAGCATAGCTCGCCTCTCTATGTATATCTAGTGGAGAACAGCATAGCTAGCCTCTCTATGTATATCTATTGTAGAACAGCATAGCTAGCCTCTCTATGTATATCTATTGTAGAACAGCATAGCTAGCCTCTCTATGTATATCTAGTGGAGAACAGCATAGCTAGCCTCTGTATGTATATCTAGTGGAGAACAGCATAGCTAGCCTCTCTATGTATATCTATTGTAGAACAGCATAGCTCGCCTCTCTATGTATATCTAGTGGAGAACAGCATAGCTAGCCTTTCTATGTATATCTATTGGAGAACAGCATAGCTCGCCTCTCTATGTATATCTAGTGGAGAACAGCATAGCTAGCCTCTCTATGTATATCTATTGTAGAACAGCATAGCTCGCCTCTCTATGTATATCTAGTGGAGAACAGCATAGCTAGCCTCTCTATGTATATCTATTGTAGAACAGCATAGCTCGCCTCTCTATGTATATCTATTGTAGAACAGCATAGCTCGCCTCTCTATGTGTATCTATTGTAGAACAGCATAGCTCGCCTCTCTATGTATATCTAGTGGAGAACAGCATAGCTTATAGCCTCTCTATGTATATCTAGTGGAGAACAGCATAGCTAGCCTCTCTATGTATATCTATTGTAGAACAGCATAGCTAGCATCTCTATGTATATCTATTGGAGAACAGCGTAGCTCGCCTTTCTGTGTATATCTATTGTAGAACAGCATAGCTAACCTCTCTATGTATATCTAGTGGAAAACAGCATAGCTTGCCTCTCTGTGTATATCTATTGTAGAACAGCATAGCTCGCCTCTCTATGTATATCTATTGGAGAACAGCGTAGCTCGCCTCTCTATGTATATCTATTGTAGAACAGCATAGCTCACCTCTCTATGTATATCTATTGTAGAACAGCATAGCTCGCCTCTCTATGTATATCTATTGTAGAACAGCATAGCTAGCCTCTCTATGTATATCTATTGTAGAACAGCATAGCTAGCCTCTCTATGTATATCTATTGTAGAACAGCATAGCTAGCCTCTCGATGTATATCTATTGTAGAACAGCATAGCTAGCCTCTCTATGTATATCTATTGTAGAACAGCATAGCTCACCTCTCCATGTATATCTATTGTAGAACAGCATAGCTAGCCTCTCTATGTATATCTATTGTAGAACAGCATAGCTAGCCTCTCTATGTATATCTATTGTAGAACAGCATAGCTCGCCTCTCTATGTATAGCTATTGTAGAACAGCATATAGCTCGCCTCTCTATGTATATCTAGTGGAGAACAGCATATTGCTAGTCTCTCTATGTATATCTATTGTAGAACAGCATAGCTCGCCTCTTTATGTATATCTATTGTTGAACAGCGTAGCTCGCCTCTCTATGTATATCTATTGTAGAACAGCATATAGCTCGCCTCTCTGTGTATATCTAGTGGAGAACAGCATACAGCTCGCCTCTCTGTGTATATCTATTGTAGAACAGCGTAGCTCGCCTCTCTATGTATATCTATTGTAGAACAGCATATAGCTCGCCTCTCTATGTATATCTAGTGGAGAACAGGATATAGCTCGCCTCTCTGTGTATATCTATTGTAGAATAGCGTAGCTCGCCTCTCTATGTATATCTAGTGGAGAACAGCATATAGCTCGCCTCTCTATGTATATCTATTGTGAACAGCATAGCTCGCCTCTCTATGTATATCTAGTGGAGAACAGCATATAGTTCGCCTCTCTGTGTATATCTATTGGAGAACAGCATAGCTAGCCTCTCTATGTATATCTATTGTAGAACAGCATATAGCTCGCCTCTCTATGTATATCTAGTGGAGAACAGCATAGCTCGCCTCTCTATGTATATCTATTGTAGAACAGCATAGCTAGCCTCTCTATATATCTATTGTAGAACAGCATAGCTCGCCTCTCTATGTATATCTATTGTAGAACAGCATATAGCTCGCCTCTCTATGTATATCTATTGTAGAACAGCATAGCTAGCCTCTCTATGTATATCTATTGTAGAACAGCATAGCTAGCCTCTTTATGTATATCTATTGTAGAACAGCATAGCTCGCCTCTTTATGTATATCTATTGTAGAACAGCGTAGCTAGCCGTTCTATGTATATCTATTGTAGAACAGCATAGCTAGCCTCTCTATGTATATCTATTGTAGAACAGCATAGCTCGCCTCTCTATGTTTATCTATTGTAGAACAGCATAGCTCGCCTCTCTGTGTATATCTATTGTAGAACAGCATAGCTCGCCTCTCTATGTATATCTATTGTAGAACAGCATAGCTAGCCTCTTTATGTATATCTATTGTAGAACAGCGTAGCTAGCCTCTCTATGTATATCTATTGTAGAACAGCATAGCTAGCCTCTCTATGTATATCTATTGTAGAACAGCGTAGCTAGCCTCTCTATGTATATCTATTGTAGAACAGCATAGCTAGCCTCTCTATGTATATCTATTGTAGAACAGCATAGCTAGCCTCTTTATGTATATCTATTGTAGAACAGCATAGCTAGCCTCTCTATGTATATCTATTGTAGAACAGCATAGCTAGCCTCTCTATGTATATCTATTGTAGAACAGCATAGCTCGCCTCTCTATGTATATCTAGTCGAGAACAGCATAGCTAGCCTCTCTATGTATATCTATTGTAGAACAGCATAGCTAGCCTCTCTATGTATATCTATTGTAGAACAGCATAGCTAGCCTCTCTATGTATATCTATTGTAGAACAGCGTAGCTAGCCTCTCTATGTATATCTATTGTAGAACAGCATAGCTAGCCTCTCTATGTATATCTATTGTAGAACAGCATAGCTAGCCTCTCTATGTATATCTATTGTAGAACAGCATAGCTCGCCTCTCTATGTATATCTAGTGGAGAACAGCGAGCTGGCCTCTCTGTGAATATCTATTGTAGAACAGCATAGCTAGCCTCTTTATGTATATCTATTGTAGAACAGCATAGCTCGCCTCTCTATGTATATCTAGTGGAGAACAGCGAGCTGGCCTCTCTGTGAATATCTATTGTAGAACAGCATAGCTTGCCTCTGAATGTATATCTAGTGGAGAACAGCATAGCTAGCCTCTCTATGTATATCTATTGTAGAACAGCATAGCTCGCCTCTCTATGTATATCTATTGTAGAACAGCATAGCTCGCCTCTCTATGTATATCTAGTGGAGAACAGCATAGCTAGCCTTTCTATGTATATCTAGTGGAGAACAGCATAGCTCGCCTCTCTATGTATATCTAGTGGAGAACAGCATAGCTAGCCTCTCTATGTATATCTATTGTAGAACAGCATAGCTCGCCTCTCTATGTATATCTATTGTAGAACAGCATAGCTCGCCTCTCTATGTATATCTAGTCGAGAACAGCATAGCTAGCCTCTCTATGTATATCTATTGTAGAACAGCATAGCTCGCCGCTCTATGTATATCTAGTGGAGAACAGCATATAGCTCGCCTCTCTGTGTATATCTATTATAGAACAGCATAGCTTGCCTCTCTATGTATATCTATTGTAGAACAGCATAGCTCGCCGCTCTATGTATATCTAGTGGAGAACAGCATATAGCTCGCCTCTCTGTGTATATCTATTATAGAACAGCATAGCTTGCCTCTCTATGTATATCTATTGTAGAACAGCATAGCTCGCGGCTCTATGTATATCTAGTGGAGAACAGCATATAGCTAGTCTCTCTATGTATATGTATTGGAGAACAGCATAGCTCGTCTCTCTATGTATATCTATTGTAGAACAGCATAGCTTGCCTCTCGGTGAATATCTATTGTAGAACAGCATAGCTAGCCTCTCTATGTATATCTATTGTAGAACAGCATAGCTAGCCTCTCTATGTATATCTAGTGGAGAACAGCATAGCTAGCCTCTGTATGTATATCTAGTGGAGAACAGCATAGCTAGCCTCTCTATGTATATCTATTGTAGAACAGCATAGCTCGCCTCTCTATGTATATCTAGTGGAGAACAGCATAGCTAGCCTTTCTATGTATATCTAGTGGAGAACAGCATAGCTCGCCTCTCTATGTATATCTAGTGGAGAACAGCATAGCTAGCCTCTCTATGTATATCTATTGTAGAACAGCATAGCTCGCCTCTCTATGTATATCTAGTGGAGAACAGCATAGCTAGCCTCTCTATGTATATCTATTGTAGAACAGCATAGCTCGCCTCTCTATGTATATCTATTGTAGGACAGCATAGCTAGCCTCTCTATGTATATCTATTGGAGAACAGCGTAGCTCGCCTCTTTATGTATATCTAGTGGAGAACAGCGTAGCTTGCCTCTCTGTGTATATCTATTGTAGAACAGCATAGCTCTCCTCTCTGTGTATATCTATTGGAGAACAGCATTTAACCGTAGGTGGGCACTTACCTGTCCAGTTTAACCGTTCGGAATTTGTCGGTAAACATAAGTAGTGAGAAAAATTTAACCTAGGATGACCTGGATTACAAAAGCGATAAACATTCCACTTCAAGGTAGGATAACGTGCTTTAGCATTAGTGATAGAACTGCAAAGCCGTTTTCAGTAGTCACCACGTTAATAAAGCTATAACCATGGTTAGACAAGGTATAGCACACTGGACAGGTAAGTGCCCACCTACGGTTTTTAATGCAAAACCTCGGTTTCTAGGCAGCCTAGTAACCTATAACATACGTGATGCGGGATAAATTTGGTATCGACTGAAAGATTAAAGTTTCATCTTTAAAATGAGGCATGCACGTAAAAATTGGATTTCATTCAGTGAAGAAAACAAGCTTAGAGTGAAAATAGGTCAATTTTTCGTTCAGGCTAGTTCTTTCCCTTGTCACAGATATATAAAGTACAGTAGACTCCGCTTAATATCACTTCTCATTTGTCTGGGGAAAACATGATATTAACCGGAACGTGATATTAAAAGAAAACATATTTTCTGACATTTTTCAGACCTCAAAACCGGAAGTGGACTTGGTTAAATGTCGTAATGCTGTGACTCAACTGAGAAGATTGTTGAATAAAGATATTTTATCACTAACAATGTTTTTCACTCTGTCACTGTATATTCGTTGGTTTTATTCTGGAAAGCACTTATTTTCATATATTTTGTTTGTACGTAATATTACCAGTATGCTACTGTAGCTTCACACAAAACGTACTACGATTGTTTACTGCAGAAGGCCTAGTGATGTAGGCATACAAGTGGCTGGTATTCTGCATCAAATTCGTGTTTTAAAATCATGACACTCCGTAAATATTTACCGTTATCTTGATATGTATACTGGTTTTTCGCTTGTGAAATCTGTTGTTAGTTTAATCTCTTTAGATATTCGCTGCAAGTGCGACATCGTTTTCACAGAGTTTGTCAGTTGTATACTGCTGTAGTGGGAGGGGCTATATTCGAGAAAGGTAAACAAATTATCTGACAATCATTTCATAGTGACATAGGTCCGTGCCTAGCCCCTGTGCTCTATGTAGAACAGCATAGCTCGCCTCTCTATGTATATCTAGTGGAGAACAGCATAGCTAGCCTCTCTATGTATATCTATTGTAGAACAGCATAGCTAGCCTCTCTATGTATATCTATTGTAGAACAGCATAGCTCGCCTCTCTATGTATATCTAGTGGAGAACAGCATAGCTCGCCTCTCTGTGTATATCTATTGTAGAACAGCATAGCTAACCTCTCTATGTATATCTATTGTAGAACAGCATAGCTTGCCTCTCTGTGTATATCTATTGTAGAACAGCATAGCTCGCCTCTCTATGTATATCTATTGTAGAACAGCATAGCTCGCCTCTCTATGTATATCTATTGTAGAACAGCATAGCTCGCCTCTCTATGTATATCTAGTGGAGAACAGCATAGCTAGCCTCTCTATGTATATCTATTGTAGAACAGCATAGCTAGCCTCTCTATGTATATCTAGTGGAGAACAGCATATAGCTCGCCTCTCTATGTATATCTAGTGGAGAACAGCATATAGCTAGCCTCTCTATGTATATCTATTGGAGAACAGCGTAGCTCGCCTCTCTATGTATATCTATTGGAGAACAGCGTAGCTCGCCTCTCTATGTATATCTATTGGAGAAGGCCCCAGTCATGTGGCTATTTATCTCCCGTAATCATCAATCATAAAGCCTTAGACCCTATGGTCAAACCCAGTGAGGCTTATCTTGCTCAAATAAATCCTTGTAAAATTCTGACCAACTTAGCTTCATGATGTCACAAGGAATTATTCATCAATGAAAAGTTACAAAATGTGACTTAAAATATTACCATGTGACCTTGATGTTGTGTCATTGCCCTCTTTGATTTATTCCGACTAACTTTGTTTCATAAAGTCATAACAAAAAGTACATCAGTGAAAAGTTCGAAAATATTACCTTGACCTTTGACCTTGTATTTTGCTTAGTTGACTCCTTATTTCATTGTGATTAACTTTGCTACATAATGTGATAAGTAAAAATTTTAAAATTTGACCTTGACTTTGACACGGTGATCTTGAATTTTGGTCAGTTGCCTCCTTGTGTAATTCAGACCAAGTCTGCTTCATAATGTCATAACAAAATGTTCATTAGTGAAAAGTACCAAACTTGACCTTGACCTTTGTACCTGTTGACCTTGACAGTTAACCTTGATTTTTGACCTCATAAAGTATTTTGTAAGTGAACAATTTGACCAAGTCTCATGTGAATCAAGCAATAAATACTGAAGTTATCAGTAATTAGGCCAACAGTCCCCTGAAAGGTCCCTGATGGGGCCTAGATTTGCTGCGGTATCACATTCAGCATCAATGCTTGCAAATTGGTAGGAAGACAACATCATAAAGATGTATGATTGTGTCAGCTGAAATATGTGATGAAATGGAAACTTGCAACAAAACTTTAACCTTGGAAAATGGCTGAGTAAATGGCCCCACAGACCCTTAAAATGTGCCCAATAGGCCCATTATCGCCACAGTAGCCTGTTCAGCATCAAAATACAGTAGCGAAATGTTAAAGAAGCAGTTAGTCACCAACAAAGTAGAAACTTTAACCTGCAGTGTGATACAGAAACCACTGCCTTTGATGACACAGGGGTCACCTTGGGTCGTTTGGACAAGGTGAGCTAATTAAGAACATTCATTTTCAAGTTGTCGGCAGTCCGCCATTTTCTTTTTCTGGTCAGTACCAAAATCAAAAGTGCACAATTATGAACCAAGGATCCAACCTGTTTGTTCAAGAAATAGCAATAAGTTCTCAGTCAAAATCCAATATGGCTGCCTGTCTGCCGTTTTATTTTTTTGATGTGTCCAAAATTCAAAGGGTATGGCTAAGGACATATGATATCTGAGAGAAAGACGTTTAAGGACAAACAGACAATTGATAGATCATGGATGCAGGGTGAATTGAACAGCCTGCTATCTGATGATGGTGAACTAAAAATTAGACTTACCTTTGTTAATATTTTCTAAAAGGTGACAATCCTTTTTCAAAGCCCATCCTGTAGCTTGATCCTCCTTATCCACTAGAATACATTTCTCCTGCATCATTTGAACTTGGATGTTGTCTAGGCCTGTAAGTAAGGGATCACTTCCAGTGTTGATAGGCACCTCATTCGAAAATGGCCTGTCAATCAAAAAATAAATACATGGCCTGTTAATTAAAAAATAAATACATGGCCTGTCAATCAAAAATAAATACATGGCCTGTTAATAAAAAAATAAATACATGGCATGTCAATCAAACAATAAATACATGGCCTGTCAATCAAACAATAAATACATGGCATGTCAATCAAACAATAAATACATGGCATGTCAATCAAACAATAAATACATGGCCTGTCAATCAAACAATAAATACATGGCCTGTCAATCAAACAATATATACATGGCCTGTCAATCAAACAATAAATACATGGCCTGTCAATCAAAAAATAAATACATGGCCTGTTAATAAAAAAATTAATACATGGCATGTCAATCAAACAATAAATACATGGCCTGTCAATCAAACAATAAATACATGGCATGTCAATCAAATAATAAATACATGGCCTGCCAATCAAACAATAAATACATGGCCTGTCAATCAAAAAATAAATACATGGCCTGTTAATAAAAAAATTAATACATGGCATGTCAATCAAACAATAAATACATGGCCTGTCAATCAAACAATAAATACATGGCATGTCAATCAAATAATAAATACATGGCCTGCCAATCAAACAATAAATACATGGCCTGTCAATCAAACAATAAATACATGGCCTGTTAATAAAAAAATAAATACGTGGCCTGTCAATCAAACAATAAATACATGGCCTGTCAATCAAACAATAAATACATGGCATGTCAATCAAACAATAAATACATGGCATGTCAATCAAACAATAAATACATGGCCTGTCAATCAAACAATACATACATGGCCTGTCAATCAAACAATATATACATGGCCTGTCAATCAAACAATAAATACATGGCCTGTCAATCAAAAAATAAATACATGGCCTGTTAATAAAAAAATTAATACATGGCCTGTCAATCAAACAATAAATACATGGCCTGTCAATCAAACAATAAATACATGGCATGTCAATCAAATAATAAATACATGGCCTGCCAATCAAACAATAAATACATGGCCTGTCAATCAAACAATAAATACATGGCCTGTCAATCAAACAATAAATACATGGCCTGTCAATCAAACAATAAATACATGGCCTGTCAATCAAACAATAAATACATGGCCTGTCAATCAAACAATAAATACATGACCTGTCAATCAAACAATAAATACATGGCCTGTCAATCAAACAATACATACAAGGCCTGTCAATCAAAAAATAAAAACATGACCTGTTAATAAAAAAATAAATACATGGCATGTCAATCAAACAATAAATACATGGCCTGTCAATCAAACAATAAATACATGGCCTGTCAATCAAACCATAAATACATGGCCTGTCAATAAAAAAAATAAATAACTGGCCTGTCAATCAAAAAATAAATACCTGGCCTGTCATACAAACAATAAATACATGGCATGTCAATCAAACAATAAATACATGGCCTGTCAATCAAACAATAAATACATGGCCTGTCAATCAAACAATAAATAAATGGCCTGTTAATAAAAAAATAAATACATGGCCTGTCAATCAAACAATAAATACATGGCCTGTCAATCAAACAATAAATACATGGCCTGTCAATCAAAAAATAAATACATGGCCTGTTAATAAAACAAGAGGCCCAAGGGCCTTAACGGTCATCTGACTACCACTTGTGATACCATTATGGAATTAGTTTAAACAATATTTTATTTCCATCAGTGTACATGTATATTACATATATAGAAATTGTACAAATAGTGAGGATTGGAAAACAAGCTAATAGCTTATATAAATTCCTCTCCTCTAGGAATTAGTAATACAATCATGTAACAATATGCCACACAAATGTGGTTTTCAAGATGGTGATGATCATGGATTTCTTCGGAACAGTGCGAAAAATAACATTTGGTCAGAATCATTTTAGGCAAGTTTCAGATCATGGAAAGTGTTAGATGTGGATGCAAAATGGGGGCTGTTGCAGCCATCTTGGATCTCTGACGGACTGGAGAAATAACAACATTTGGTTGGGACTATCTGGGGATCATTTTTCTATGAAAAGTTTTAAATGTGTATTCAAAATGGGGGCTGTGGCAGCCATCTTGGATGTCTGACGGAACTTGAGAAGAAGTTTGAAATGTGTTTTTCAAGATGGCGGCTCTGAAGGCCATCTTGGATTTCCGACCAACCTGAAAAATAACAACACTTGGTCAGGACAATCTCAGAATCACTTCAGCCAAGTTTTAGCTTAATCCCACAGGTAGAACTTGAGAAGAAGTTGGAAATGTGTTTTGTAAGATGGTGGCCATGGCAGCCATCTTGGATTTCGAACCGACCGAAAAGTAACAACTCATGGTCAGGACCATCTCAGGATAATTTCAGCCAAGTTTCAGCTTAATCCCACAGGTGAAACTTGAGAGAAATTTGAAAATGTGTTTTTCAAGATGGCGGCTCTGGCGGCCATCTTGGATTTTGGACCAACCCAAAAAATAACAACACTTGGTCAGGACCATCTCAGGATCATTTCAGCCAAGTTTCATCTTAATCCCACTTGTAGAACTTGAGAAGAAGTTGAAAATGTGTTTTTCAAGATGGCGGCTCTGGTGGCCATCTTGGATTTCGGACCGACCCGAAAAATAACAATGCTTGGTCAGGACTATCTCAGGATCATTTCAGCCAAGTTTCAGCTTAATCCCAGTGCTAGAACTTAAGAAGAAGTTTAAAATAGGTGTTGTTCAGGAAAACAGTGATTGCGCAATCATGTCACAAAATGGCCGCCATGGCACAAATGTCGAGAGTTTTTCGGACCCGAAAAATAACAACATTTTATGGGCTGCCCTTCCTGAACATCCCTACCAATTTTCAGCTCACAGGTACCAGTGGAACTGTAGAAGAAGTTTAATATGTGTTTTTCAAGATGTCGGCTATGGCGGCCATCTTGGATTTCGGACCGACCCGAAAAATAACAACACTTGGTCAGGACCATCTCAGGATCATTTCAGCTAAGTTTCAGCTTAATCCCACTGGTAGAACTTGAGAAGAAGTTGAAAATGTGTTTTTCAAGATGGCGGCTCTGGCGGCCATCTTGGATTTCGGACCGACCCGAAAAATAACAACACTTGGTCAGGACTATCTCAGGATCATTTCAGCCAAGTTTCAGCTTAATCCCAGTGGTAGAACTTAAGAAGAAGTTTAAAATAGGTGTTGTTCAGGAAAACAGTGATTGCGCAATCATGTCACAAAATGGCCACCATGGCACAAATGTCGAGAGTTTTTCGGACCCGAAAAATAACAACATTTTATGGGCTGCCCTTCCTGAACATCCCTACCAATTTTCAGCTCACAGGTACCAGTGGAACTGTAGAAGAAGTTTAATATGTGTTTTTCAAGATGTCGGCTATGGCGGCCATCTTGGATTTCGGACCGACCCGAAAAATAACAACACTTGGTCAGGACCATCTCAGGATCATTACAGCTAAGTTTCAGCTTATTCCCATTGGTAGAACTTGAGAAGAAGTTGAAAATGTGTTTTTCAAGATGGCGGCTCTGGCGGCCATCTTGGATTTCGGACCGACCCGAAAAATAACAACACTTGGTCAGGACCATCTCAGGATCATTTCAGCTAAGTTTCAGCTTATTCCCATTGGTAGAACTTGAGAAGAAGTTTGAAATGTGAAAAGTTTACAGACGGCGGACGGCGGACGGCGGACGGCGGACGGCGGACGGCGGACGGCGGACGACGACGGACGACGACGGACGAAGCACGGTAACTATAGGTCATCTTGACCCTTTGGGTCAGATGACCTAAAAATAAATACATGGCATGTCAATCAAACAATAAATACATGGCCTGTCAATCAAACAATAAATACATGGCCTGTCAATCAAACAATAAATACATGGCCTGTCAATCAAACAATAAATACATGGCCTGTCAATCAAAAAATAAATACATGGCCTGTCAATAAAAAAATAAATACATGGCATGTCAATCAAACAATAAATACATGGCCTGTCAATCAAACAATAAATACATGGCCTGTCAATCAAACAATAAATACATGGCCTGTCAATCAAGAAATAAAAACATGGCCTGTCAATCAAACAATAAATACATGGCCTGTCAATCAAACAATAAATACATGGCCTGTCAATCAAAAATAAATACATGGCCTGTCAATCAAACAATAAATACATGGCCTTTCAATCAAACAATAAATACATGGCCTGTCAATCAAACAATAAATACATGGCATGTCAATCAAACAATAAATACATGGCATGTCAATCAAACAATAAATACATGGCCTGTCAATCAAAAAATAAAAACATGGCCTGTCAATCAAACAATAAATACATGGCCTGTCAATCAAACAATAAATACATGGCCTGTCAATCAAAAATAAATACATGGCCTGTCAATCAAAAATAAATACATGGCATGTCAATCAAACAATAACTACATGGCCTGTCAATCAAACAATAAATACATGGCCTGTCAATCAAACAATATATACATGGCCTGTCAATCAAACAATAAATACATGGCCTGGCAATCAAACAATAAATACATGGCCTGTCAATCAAACAATACATACATGGCCTGGCAATCAAACAATAACTACATGGCCTGTCAATCAAACAATAAATACATGGCCTGGCAATCAAACAATAAATACATGGCCTGTCAATCAAAAAATAAATACTTGGCCTGTCAATCAAACAATAAATACATGGCATGTCAATCAAACAATAAATACATGGCCTGTCAATCAAACAATACATACATGGCCTGTTAATCAAACAATAAATACATGGCCTGTCAATCAAACAATACATACATGGCCTGTCGATCAAACAATAAATACATGGCCTGGCAATCAAACAATAAATACATGGCCTGTCAATCAAACAATACATACATGGCCTGGCAATCAAACAATAACTACATGGCCTGTCAATCAAACAATAAATACATGGCCTGTCAATCAAACAATAAATACATGGCCTGTCAATCAAACAATAAATACATGGCCTGTCAATCAAACAATAAATACATGGCATGTCAATCAAACAATAAATGCATGGCCTGTCAATCAAACAATAAATACATGGCCTGTTAATCAAACAATAAATACATGGCATGTCAATCAAACAATAAATACATGGCCTGTCAATCAAACATTAAATACATGGCCTGTCAATCAAACAATAAATACATGGCCTGTCAATCAGACAATACATTCATGTTTCTCTTGTAACCTTTCGCCTAGTTCTGGGTCATGAAATATGCAAAAATAAGAGAGCAACTCGAATGACCCAATTATTGTGTAACCCCAATGTAACAAGACCACTTGAGAGGAATGAAATGTATGTATTGCACGAATCCTTTGAACTATTTATTGAGCTAGTCGTAATAAAGATTCACAATAATCTTTGTTACCTCTATATACCTATACTACATATCTGTGCTTATCCCAATGTTTTCATTTTAAAATGGTTTCCAAAATAAATAGAACTGTAAGCCAATGGCCAACTAATACCCCGCCTAATACCCCGCCCCACACCTTTGTAATAAAAACTTGTATAAGGCAATGTTGATGATGAACACATTTTTAATCTACAGATACATCAACACATCATCCCGGTGTAGTTTCATTGAAATTGATTCACAGGTTTAGGAACATTTTACAAGCAAACATTTTCTAACAAAAACCTGTTAATAGTGATCTGGTTACCAATGACAACTTTAAGTGTGCATACATAATCTGCATACAGGGCTCAATCAGTCCTCTTTGAAAAAAGTGGTCTTACATGCTTGAGGAGCTTCTTGTGGCATTAAGTTTAATAAGAAACAAGAAAGATGGACTGTTAATGCCATGAGTATTGACAGTGCTTTAAATAGTAATTTAGAAAAGAAATAATGAATTTAGTTGTTATAATAGTGTTTGTCAATATTTCCCAAATAGCTGGTATGTCGATCAATTTTTTCCCAATTTGATCTCCGGTTCTGATTCCCAAAACCCCCTGAAAAGCCCTGGCATACAAATCTACACATGGTCCATAACATTCATGTGAAATTTAAATGTGATATTTCATTTGATTTACTGGTTAGGAGTAGTTTTCTAGTCAAAAGTTTGCAACAAAAACCTGTTTATATGATCTGGGTACCTGGGCAATCTAAATTTCTGTTGGAAAAAAAAGGGCCTTGATCGTTTGGTTGGTGATTATGCCGGACTCTGCAGTTTCTTCTAGTAAGGGATGTCGTGACATGGCATCTCGACTGCATGGCTAGTCCCTGGTCGATATGCAATGTCAAAATCGTACGATCCAAGAGCAGCTACCCATCTCTGTGATGTCGCTTCTAATTTTGCAGAGGTCAGCACGTACGTGAGCGGATTATTTATCCGTGAGCACAGTAAAGTGTCGTCCTACTAAGTAATCCCCAAACTTCTCTGTCACTGCCCATTTCATCGCCAGAAACTCCAACTTGTTGGATATCTTTTCTCAGACTTGGAAAGTCCACGGCTTGCATATGCGATGACTCTCTTCCTGTTGTCCTGCTCCTGGTAGAGAATGGCACCCAAACCCAACAGCGATGTATCTGGTCTGGAAAACCCATTAAAGGAGGTCCGGAGAGGCATGACTTCAAAGCTGCAAACGCTTCCTCTTGCTCCGTTTCCCATATCCAGGACTGCACATTTTGGTCCTTCTTCTTTCCACGTTTGGAAGTCTTCTGTGGTACCGGCATCAAGATAGTCAATGGCTTGGCCACTCGGCTGAAGTTCTTAATGAAGCGCCGATAATATCCTATAAATCCAAAGAAGCGTCGTACATCCTCTGGATTCTGTGGGCGAGGCCAGTTCTTTACTTTCTCAACTTTGTCTGGATCAGGTTCAATCCCTTCTTCAGACACCACATGTCAAACAATGAACATTCTTTACTTTCCGCTGGAACAACGAACATTTCTCTGGCAATAACTTCAATCCTGCGTCTGATATTCTCTAGAAGACTTTCTCCAAGTTGTCCATATGTCCCTCGTAGTCCTTGGCAAACACAATGACGTCGTCAATGTACACATAACAAATGGTAGTGTGTAGTTCACCCATCACATCCTCCATCAACTGTTGGTAAGTAGTGGGTGCATTTGCCAATCCGAAAGGCATTCGGGTATATTCATAAAAGCCCAGAGGACCAACAGTGAATGCAGTTCATTCCTTATGGTCTTCATGCAGTTCAACTTGATGATAGCCGGATTTCATGTTGATGACAGAAAAATACCTGTTACCCGCCAGGGAATCCAACATCTCGTCCACTCTAGGGAGGGCGTATGCATCCTTAACAGCCTCTGGTTAAGTTGGCGGTAGTCAACACACATGCTAATGACCCATTCTTCTTCCTCACCAATACAACGTTAGATGCCCAAGGAGAGTGGGAACGCTGCATAATTCCTGCTATCAATAGCTGTTGCAAATGGCTTTGCACTTCCTCAAACATGGTAGGCATGATCCTCCGACAACGTTGCTTAAATGGCGTTGAATACACCAAGTCAATCCTGTGCCTAACCTTGTCTGTATTGCCGATGTCTTGACGCTGGTGGAAAAACTGGACCGAAACTTTTCCAGTAACTCCCTCACTCTGGTGACCTGTCCCTCATTTAGATCATCTGTGTTTATCTCCACCTTACGAAGAACATCCTCAGTATCATCAGTCGATACCGACTCGTTGACATCTTCAACTGTGACTGGCTGGAGTTCACACAATAGGGCTCGAAGTTGAATAGTAACGGTCCTTGTTGACAAATATCTGATGTGTACCGGAATAACAGGCTTCTGGTCAAAGTGAAGGGGTCTGTCAAAGCATATCTTACATCTGCTAACCCGTCCTTATGTCGTCCGCGTTTCCTCCCACGCAGTCTGATACATCTGAAGGCTAAGTACATGGGAGTCTCTAATATTGCCTTCTGTAGAAAGTAGTACCAATTATTCCTCTTGAACCTTGTCCATCAGACCTTTGAGAAGATTGGTTCCAATCAAAAGTGGCACAGTTGAATTATAAGGGCTAGGTGGTACAACCAAGAGTATGCAATCCAAAAGTTTACTGTCCTTTTGCCCCAAACCCGTACCGCTAAAACCAAGCTCGGTCTGCACAAACCCTTCGTAAGGCAACACCTGTCCATCAGCACATTCAATCTTTAGGGTGGTGTTCAATGGCTTAATATCCAAGTGACTAAGATGCTGTAGGTAGATAAAATGCTTTTCTGATCGTTGATACAGTTGAGCCTGTGTCAAGTAATGCTTTAGCCCATACCCCTTCAACTAAAATAGGAACTTCTGTAGTGTTTCCAACCAGGTCTGCTAGTTTTCTATCAAGTTGCTAGGCATGGTTAATACCTCTAAGACCCGCATGTCATCCTGAAAATTTAATTCAATACAAAAATATATAGGGGAACAAAAAAATATATAGGGGAACAAAAAATATATAGGAACAAAAAATATATAGGGGAACAAAAAATATATAGGGGAACAAAAAAATATATAGGGGAACAAAAAAATATATAGGGGAACAAAAAATATATAGGGGAACAAAAAAATATATAGGGGAACAAAAAATATATAGGGGAACAAAAAAATATATAGGGGAACAAAAAATATATAGGGGAACAAAAAAATATATAGGGGAACAAAAAATATATAGGGGAACAAAAAATATATAGGGGAACAAAAAAATATATAGGGGAACAAAAAATATATAGGGGAACAAAAAAATATATAGGGGAACAAAAAATATATAGGGGAACAAAAAATATATAGGGGAACAAAAAATATATACATTATGTAGGGGAACAAAAAATATATAGGGGAGCAAAAAAATATATAGGGGAACAAAAAAATATATAGGAGAACAAAAAATATATACATTATGTAGGGGAACAAAAAATATATAGGGGAGCAAAAAAATATATAGGGGAACAAAAAAATATATAGGGGAACAAAAAATATATAGGGGGACAAAAAAATATATAGGGGAACAAAAAATATATAGGGGAACAAAAAAATATATAGGGGAACAAAAATATATAGGAGAACAAAAAATATATAGGGGAACAAAAAAATATATAGGGGAACAAAAAATATATAGGGGAACAAAAATATATAGGGGAACAAAAAATATATAGGGGAACAAAAAATATATAGGAGAACAAAAAATATATAGGGGAACAAAAAATATATACATTATGTAGGGGAACAAAAAATATATAGGGGAGCAAAAAAATATATAGGGGAACAAAAAAATATATAGGAGAACAAAAAATATATAGGGGAACAAAACAAGAGGCCCAATGGGCCTGCATCGCTCACCTGGTATCAATCTCTGACTTATATTATAGTGTAACCCTAAAGTCCCCTAAAATCTTTTAATGTAAGACATTTAGAAGAACATCTTAAGATTTAAACATATTTTACCCCTGTGACCTTATAAGACAACATCATTTTCATTTTCAAATTTTGTTTGGCTTCATCCCAGGACGCTACCAGCCAAATATCATGTCTCTAGGCAAATCAAGATCAAGGTCATTTCTTTTTGCAAACTTTGTCAGGCTTCATCCAAGAAACCTTTCAGCCAATGTCATGCTTCTAGGGCTTTTGGTACTTCAGAAGAAGTTGTTTGAAGGTTTTAACAGATTTGACCCCTGTGACCTTGAATATAGGTCAAGGTCATTTCTTTTTGCAAACTTTGTCAGGCTTCATGCAAGGAACCTTTCAGCCAAATATCATGCTTCTAGGGCTTTTGGTACTTCAGAAGAAGTCGTTTAAAGGTTTTAAAAGATTTGACCCCTGTGACCTTGAATATAGGTCAAGGTCATTCCTTTTCACAAACTTTGTCGGGCTTCATCCAAGGAAACTTTCAGCCATATATCATGCTTCTAGGGCTTTTGGTATTTCAGAAGAAGTCGTTTAAAGGTTTCAACAGATTTGACTCCTGTGACCTTGAATATAGGTCAGGGTCATTTCTTTTCGCAAACTTTGTCGGGCTTCATCCAAGGAACCTTTCAGCCAAATATCATGCTTCTAGGGCTTTTGGTATTTCAGAAGAAGTCGTTTTTAGGTTTTAACAGATTTGACTCCTGTGACCTTGAATATAGGTCAAGGTCATTTCTTTTCGCAAACTTTGTCCGCTTTGATCCAAGGAACCTTTCAGCCAAATATCATGCTTCTAGGGCTTTTGGTATTTCAGAAGAAGTCGTTTAAAGGTTTTAACAGATTTGACTCCTGTGACCTTGAATAAACGTCAAGGTCATTTCTTTTCGCAAACTTTGTCCGGCTTCATCCAAGGAACCTTTCAGCCAAATATCATGCTTCTAGGGCTTTTGGTATTTCAGAAGAAGTCGCTTAAAGGTTTTAACAGATTTGACCCCTGTGACCTTGAATATAAGTCAAGGTCATTTCTTTTCGCAAACTTTGTCCGCTTTGATCCAAGGAACCTTTCAGCCAAATATCATGCTTCTAGGGCTTTTGGTATTTCAGAAGAAGTTGTTTAAAGGTTTTAACAGATTTGACTCCTGTGACCTTGAATATAGGTCAAGGTCATTTCTTTTCGCAAACTTTGTCAGGCTTCATCCAAGGAACCTTTCAGCCAAATATCATGCTTCTAGGGCTTTTGGTATTTCAGAAGAAGTCGTTTAAAGGTTTTAACAGATTTGACCCCTGTGACCTTGAATATAAGTCAAGGTCATTTCTTTTCGCAAACTTTGTCGGGCTTCATCCAAGGAACCTTTCAACCAAATATCATGCTTCTAGGGCTTTTGGTATTTCAGAAGAAGTCGTTTAAAGGTTTTAACAGATTAGACTCCTGTGACCTTGAATATAGGTCAAGGTCATTTCTTTTCGCAAACTTTGTCCGGCTTCATCCAAGGAACCTTTCAGCCAAATATCATGCTTCTAGGGCTTTTGGTATTTCAGAAGAAGTCGTTTAAAGGTTTTAACAGATTTGACCCCTGTGACCTTGAATATAAGTCAAGGTCATTTCTTTTCGCAAACTTTGTCGGGCTTCATCCAAGGAACCTTTCAGCCAAATATCATGCTTCTAGGGCTTTTGGTATTTCAGAAGAAGTCGTTTAAAGGTTTTAACAGATTAGACTCCTGTGACCTTGAATATAGGTCAAGGTCATTTCTTTTCGCAAACTTTGTCCGGCTTCATCCAAGGAACCTTTCAGCCAAATATCATGCTTCTAGGGCTTTTGGTATTTCAGAAGAAGTCGTTTAAAGGTTTTAACAGATTTGACACCTGTGACCTTGAATATAGGTCAAGGTCATTTCTTTTCGCAAACTTTGTCGGGCTTCATCCAAGGAACCTTTCAGCCATATATCATGCTTCTAGGGCTTTTGGTATTTCAGAAGAAGTCATTTAAAGGTTTTAACAGATTTGACTCCTGTGACCTTGAATATAGGTCAAGGTCATTTCTTTTCGCAAACTTTGTCCGGCTTCATCCAAGGAACCTTTCAGCCAAATATCATGCTTCTAGGGCTTTTGGTATTTCAGAAGAAGTCGTTTAAAGGTTTTAACAGATTTGACCCCTGTTACCTTGAATATAGGTCAAGGTCATTTCTTTTCGCAAACTTTGTCCGGCTTCATCCAAGGACCCTTTCAGCCAAATATCATGCTTCTAGGGCTTTTGGTATTTCAGAAGAAGTCGTTTAAAGGTTTTAACAGATTTGACTCCTGTGACCTTGAATAAACGTCAAGGTCATTTCTTTTCGCAAACTTTGTTCGCTTTGATCCAAGGAACCTTTCAGCCAAATATCATGCTTCTAGGGCTTTTGGTATTTCAGAAGAAGTCGTTTAAAGGTTTTAACAGATTTGACTCCTGTGACCTTGAATATAGGTCAAGGTCATTTCTTTTCGCAAACTTTGTCTGGCTTCATCCAAGGAACCTTTGAGCCAAATATCATGCTTCTAGGGCTTTTGGTATTTCAGAAGAAGTCGTTTAAAGGTTTTAACAGATTTGACCCCTGTGACATTGAATATAGGTCAAGGTCATTTCTTTTCGCAAACTTTGTCCGGCTTCATCCAAGGAACCTTTCAGCCAAATATCATGCTTCTAGGGCTTTAATGGTATTTCAGAAGAAGTCGTTTAAAGGTTTTAACAGATTTGACCCCTGTGACCTTGAATATAAGTCAAGGTCATTTCTTTTCGCAAACTTTGTCGGGCTTCATCCAAGGGACATTTCAGCCAAATATCATGTTTCTAGGGCTTTTGGTATTTCAGAAGAAGTCGTTTAAAGGTTAAAATAGATTTGACTCCTGTGACCTTGAATATAGGTCAAGGTCATTTCTTTTCGCAAACTTTGTCCGGCTTCATCCAAGGAACCTTTGAGCCAAATATCATGCTTCTAGGGCTTTTGGTATTTCAGAAGAAGTCGTTTAAAGGTTTTAACAGATTTGACCCCTGTGACATTGAATATAGGTCAAGGTCATTTCTTTTCGCAAACTTTGTCCGGCTTCATCCAAGGAACCTTTCAGCCAAATATCATGCTTCTAGGGCTTTAATGGTATTTCAGAAGAAGTCGTTTAAAGGTTTTAACAGATTTGACCCCTGTGACCTTGAATATAAGTCAAGGTCATTTCTTTTCGCAAACTTTGTCGGGCTTCATCCAAGGGACATTTCAGCCAAATATCATGTTTCTAGGGCTTTTGGTATTTCAGAAGAAGTCGTTTAAAGGTTAAAATAGATTTAACCTCACGGTGACCTTGAATATAGGTCAAGGTCATTTCTTTTCGCAAACTTTATTTAACTTCATCTACGGAAGCTACTGGTCAAATATGAAGTATCTATGCTTGACGGTATTTTAGAAGAAGTTGTTTGAAGGTTTCGACATTTTTGACCCCTGTGACCTTGAAATTAGGTCAAAGTGATTTTTTTTTTGCAAACTTTGTTCAGCTCCTTCCAAGAAATCTACCAGCCAAATTTCATGTCACTGGGCCTTTCAGTATTTTAGAAGAAGTCGTTTAAAGGAAAAAGTTGACGGACGCAGGACGGACGGACGGACGGACGGACGGACGGACGGACGGACGGACGGACGACGGACGGACGACGGACGCTGCACCATCACATAAGCTCACTTGGCCCTTCGGGCCAGGTGAGCTAAAAAGAAAATAAACCGGAACTGGTATTCTAAATATGAATGGTCTGGAATCTGAAAAAAAAAACTATTTCAACTCGCGTAAAAAAATATGTAGAGTACGATTCGCGAAGTTTACTATATAATCACACGGCGCGAATAGTAATGCAAAGTTGAACAAACAACAGAAATGCCAGGGGGGGGGGGGGGGGGGGGGGGGGGAGGGGGAATCAGAAAGACCAAATATATAAACCAGAAAAAAACAACCAAAACAATAACCACTGAAAAAAAAAAACTAAGATCTCACCTTATGTGTATGAATAAATACTAAAGTCACAAACCCAAACTCTCAACTGTCACTGAATTAGATATCCGATGTAGAATACACCATAAGACCAAGTCATGTCAGCATGCACATACTCATACATACACAGACAGGTAACACAACACAGGGATTTCAAAAAAAAAAAATATGGAGAGTGCAAGTAGGCATGAATTTTCACAAAATAATATATAATTATAAATATCTAAACACACAATTCAAATAGAATAATGTTCAATAAAGTCACTCCCTTCGAAGGAGCAACAATTTACCGAATGTCAATGTCTATGCAAATCACAAAACACTGTTGTTGGAAAACCGGTGTTTTTACCGGAAACAGGAAAAGGAAATCGATGATCTGTCAGTCATGCGCAAGTTTTCACCGGAAACAGGAAAAGGAAATCGACGCTCTGGCATAGGCATGCACAGTAAACCTCACAAATATGTCATCCCGGAAAGATCCGAGAATCGACGGACGGAGATAGGCCCAATAGATACCCTCAGGCAGATCGGAATACACATATAAAATAGTAGACATATAGAATTATACATTAACATTTCAAATGCAAGGGAAATAACTCTTACATGATTACATAGCAATTATCCTTAGAAATCAACAATACATTTGAAAAGTGTAACTTTCCAAATTACTCTTCAAGTTAAGATTTAACAGATATAAAACCACTGAACAATATATTTGATTTACAGATAATAATCTAGCGTTATATGTCTTATCATATCAACTTATATACTTTTACATAAAATATCATATAGCATACCTGCGTGTGGCACAAAGCCGTGGCTACAACTAATACTGCACGTAGGACGATCTATACTGTCAGATATTCAAGAAACTGTAATATAAATAAAATCCATCTATAGGTACTTTTATCTTACTTAATTCACTCGGTTATAAATAAACGCCATAACGCCTCTCACAAACTATTAAATTATCGATATTCCAATACAATGTTTGGTCCGAAACATATAAAAAATACTACATTAATTATATAAGATTTCTTATGACAATTAATAAATCATCTATACTTATACAAGTTTAGAATTATCACTTATAAAATAAAAAGTACATAAAAACAAAGACAAAGACAAAGAAACACTTACATTCTACAATTCCGTCTGTCGCCTATGAGTTCGCAAAGGGTACTGACGTATAGAACCCACAAAGAAACATGCGCCAAAACTGACCACAGAATCAACCAATAATCAAAGTACTGAAAGTACTGGAAGCTAAGGCAAAAAAAAAGTATTAACCCTAGTGATGCTATACCCGACTTTAGTCGGTTCTTCGGACTCGTGCTGAAACCGACTTTAGTCAGTCTGTGTGTAGTACGGGCGCTTCACGTTTGGCAATATCGATAATATCAAAATTAATGCGAGTTGTAAGTAATTAATGCATCGGCGATTCAGTTATAACGTCAAGATGATGTGTGTAAGGTATGAATACTGAACACGGCTGGGTTTCTATGTACGATGCCGTACTTGCCCCACTGTCACCGACTTTCTCGGTTGTGTGATATTTTTAGACCTGGAAACCCGTGCAGAAGCAAGTAATAAAAACTTCTGAACAAGCGCAGTGCGATCGTGACCTCACTTTCGCGCACATGTCGACAAATGTCGGAACTGGTACTCTTGGATTAATCGGCTATCCGTCGTTTTTTGTCGTAATCAGTGGATTATTGTGCACGTACGTAATATTTACATCGAATTCAAAACTGTGGATTACATTTAGTGTGCAAAACATCTTTAAATGCTGTGAAAATCGAATTTGTTTCGTTCTGAAACTGATACATGATAACATGTGTACACGAGTACGGGAGTTACCTGTTTTGACGAAGGCGATAAAATCAGTAAAATCGTTGTTAGTTTGAGACAAATGTCATATTAAATGATTAAATTTTACCAAGTTGTTATGTTGTTATTGATTATTAATTGTTTGAAATTAATTTGATGGTCAAATGGTGTTAAAACTCGTAACAGACCCGAGATAGACCAGACGGTCACAGGTATCTAGTGTAAACAACAATGGCGGAGGCAGATTTAGTACTCAGAAATGTTTTCGCCGAAAACCGTGATTTATTTGAAGAGATCTTTCTACATGAGGATAGCGATGAATCGGAGTTTGATGGATGGGATGCAGACGAAATAGACGATGAAGATCACCGGAACGTGATGAATGATGAGAGCTGGGTCCGAGGTGGCATACCCCCTTCTGCTAGGACTTTCCTGGGAAACCCTGGCATGAGGCGTCGACTATCTCCAGAAGTATTTGACAGATGACATATTAGATATCATTGTCCAGGAGACCAACAGGTGCTTACTTGGAGTCCCATAGCCTTCCACAGCAGATTGAGGAAATGGACACCAACTACATTGGGTGAGATGAAAGCTTTCCTAGGAATGGTGATTGCTATGGGCCTTGTAAGACAGACAGACATCCAGGACTTTTGGACCACAAATGAGGTTTTAAGTACACATTTCTTTGGTTCTGTGATGTCGAGAGACCATTTTTTGAACATTATGAGTTTCTTTCATTTGTCTGACAACAACACTGCCGTGCAGAGAGGCCTTGATGGTTATTCCCCCTTGCAGAAGCTGGGCACACCCTATATGGAACTTCAGAAGAGGTTTGAGGATTAATTGTTATAATCCAGGAAGGAATGTTGCCAAAGATGAGGGTATGATACCCTGGATGGGGAAGCTAAATTTCAGATTTTACAGTCCTGACAAACCAGTTAAGTATGACATGAAGATGTACATGTTGTGCGACTCGGCCAATGGTTACTGCAGCCGCCTGGAGTTGTACACAGGTCGTGACGGTCCTCAGCCTGACAGCAGCGGACATGGTACAACTTATGATATCGTGATGTGTTTGCTCCAGCCGTATCTGAACAAGGGTTACCACCTGTATTCTGACAACTACTACAGCAGCCAACAACTCTTTTATGATTTGTTTATGAACGCAACGCTGGCCTGTGGGACATTACGGTGCAATAGAAGAGGAGTTCCCAAGGCACTGAAGAATGCACATCCTGCGAAGGGGGGAGATATCAGTCTTCAACAACGGAACTCTGGTAGCACTGAAGTATTCTGACAAGAAAGATGTTTCCATGCTGACAACAATTCATGAAGGTATGCATGTGTTCATCACATAAGGACAATTTGTAACATTGTATGCAATTTTGAAATGCCTTACCCTTGATTGCCAGATGTGTTACCTTTCACATTCAATATCTCAATTGATGCAAAATATGACACATCCTTAAATGACCCTGGCTATGAATAGGACATCAAACAAAAAATAAACCAAAAAATCAATCAATAGAAATATATCATTTACATGGGAGCTGTTGACAGGTAAGAATGATTACCAGCTTACTGTACATGTAGATACAAACTTCATTCTTTTAATATTGAAGATTAATTAAAATATTAAAAATATATCTCATATGAAAATCTGCATAATTAGACCAGCAGGTATTTTGAAAACTTCATCTTTGATGTTAGAGCAGGAAGTATTTGATCATAAATGTTAAGTTAATGAATGAAATGTATGTTTTTTATACACTCTAAAAAAGTTTGTGGTTCGTTCAGAATAGGAGCTGAAATCAAAATAATTCTTAATTTCTTTCATCAACAGATGTGACCAAATGGTATCATACAGCGGGTTTGACAGGCGCACTTTGAATTGGTGGAAAAAGGTGTTCTTTCATGTCCTGGGCATTGTTGTGTTGAACTGGTACATCATCTACAAGGAAATGACTCGGCGCTCAGTTCTTCGTAGGGTATTCATGCAGGTAATGAAATTGAAAAACAAAATTGTGAATACAAGTTTAAAGGAAAAAAGCAATGAGTGAAACAGATTAAACATTTACAAATACTTATTATTACCTGGTATGCTCTTGTTTAAAACCACATCTTTTGTTTCAAAGATTATAGAATGGACCCTTAATTGTGGTACTGGTACATTGTATTGTGAATTTGCACTTGAACAATTCAGAGTAAAATTATGCCCTGTTTTTGTTTCTAATGGCTTTAATAAGAAGCCAGTATCTCAAAGTCATGACTGTACATTATAAGCATGTACATATGACGTCATAGCGGCCATATTGGATTTAGAATCAATTTAAAAATATCAAACTTTAGTCGGGGCTATCCCACGATCATTTTTGACAAGTTTAAGCTGAATCCCACTGTTGGAATTTGAGAAGAAGTTTAAAATGTAAAACGATTTTTAACATAGAATATAAAGGGAAATTTTCAAAATGGCGTAATACCTTAACCGGAAGTGGTATCAAGACACCGAAGGTATCAATATCATCGGAATGTCATACTCTATTGATCTGTAGAAAAAGTTTTCACAAATAATGAAAAATGAAAAATTTCTAAAAATAGATTAACTTTGACCTCTGCTGCGCTTTTTACGAGACATATTTTGTAATAACTTGTAGAACAAGAAACTTTTCCCCACATGTAATCTACAATAATATACCTTTGAAACATCTGAACATTAAACGGTTATTGAGATATAGCCATTTTAACATTTTAAAGTATGACGTCATAGCAGCCATCTTGGATTTTGAATCAATTTAAAAATATCAAACTTAAGTCGCACTATCCCACGATCATTTTTGACAAAAAAAGTTAGATATGGCTTATGTCTACAATAATATCATTACAGAAACTCTGAACAACCAACGGTCATCGAAATATGGCTATTTTAAAGTTTTTAACTTATGACGTCATGGCGGCCATATTGGATTTTAAACTTACTTCAAAATACCGAGGTTGACACCTTTACCTACTCATCTATAATATGCCTAAAGATTATAAATATATCCCTTTAAGAATAAAAGATATAGACTCCACAAATTTCGGAAGAAGAATAATAAAAAGAATAATAAGAAATATAACAAAAACAATAGGTCTTTTCACCAGTTGGTGAAAAGCCCTAATAAAGCAATACATAATTTCTATCACTGCTACATTACGTTATCAACGACATGGAGTTTCCGACGCCTTTGCCATTTTGTTAATATCTCGTAAACTCTAGCGTGATTTCTCACCGGGGGGGCGTCTGCCTAATGCCCACACAACAAGAAACACTTTGATCAAGAAAAGTAAACTTTGTGTTTCAAACGGGTTATGAATAAAACACTATGGAATGATATATATTTTGTAGTTTATTTTCCCATATAAAAAATGGAAAATGTTATGGGTATTTTTCACATCAGATCCAGCGAAGTGCTATGATATATAATTTCAATAAAGAGAATGTTATAAAAGGCAATGCAGTGTAGTAGGCCTATTCAAGTTCTGATGTCATTTCCGTTAAATAATAAAACTTTTTATTTATATCCAAATGTGACATTTTTTTTAGGATAATTATCTAAAACTTAGAGGTTGGCTTTTGCAAATGTTTCCCTATTACAAAATTCGACTGGTGTGGTCTTCAATGTTTTTGAAACGCTGGGAAGCACTACCGTTGATAACACAATATATAGTATCATGAGGCCGCCAAGACGAGTAGCAATAGGAAAGTGCCGGCATTGTGATGAGTAAATAACGAATGGACAGGCAAACAATTGTAAAGGTAAGGAAAAAGATAGACTATGAAATAGATAATAATGAAAACTTTTATTCATAGTTGTGTTGTTTGATATATGAGATGATTGATTACCCAGTGGAAAACAGCATGTTCAGGGTTTACCAATTCGATAAAATATGATTCTGTATGAACATGAAAGCATCTAAATACCTACAAGATAAAAATGTTCTTGCTAAAAGGTGTTACCTGCAGCTTTTGTTCAAGCACTAAACTTGAATGAATGAACTTGAGTCTTTTATTAGAAAGTAATTTACGAAAGCTTTTCTGTCAAATGTTTTTTTATTACACAGCTTCATACAAATAATTTGTACCAATGCTTAAAAAAAACCGCTTCAACAATGTATAAATACGTGTAGAGCGCCTTCGGGTATTTTCGGCCGTCTGGTATTTTTGGCCCTCACAAGTTAAAATTCGATTTTCTTAATGAACTGTCCTTGACAATAAAACTTATTTAGATCAACATTTGAGTTTTAAATAATGATCCTTCAGAAAATTCACGTTTTAATAAAAATAATAAGTTTTAATATTTTTTCAAAGGAAGTGACATCAGAACTTGCATAAGTTAACATCTTTTTTTTGTATTAATTCTCTGTTTAAAACACCGCATTGCCTACCATTACATTATTTTTATTGAAATCGTATACTATAGCACTTCACAGGGTCTGATGTAAAAAAAACCCATATTTTCGATTTTTTTTTCATGAGAAAATAAAATCTGAAATATGCTCTTTCATAGTGTTTTATTAATAACACAACAAAAATTTCGCGTTACCTGAATTTCAAAATTAATTTTGCCTGCTTGTGATGTGTCACTAAAAATCACATAATCAGACTCGGGACATCTGGCACAATGTTTACTAAGCGTTGCAAATTTGACTGAGGCTCAGAACGCTGCATGTAAGGTTTTAAAGATGTACATAAAATGGGCTTAAGTAAATACTTGATTTTACGTGAGTATATATTCAATCTGTTATAAAATTAACCGTTTGAAACGCAAAGTCTACTTTTCTTGGTCAAAACGTTTCTTGTTGTGTTGGCATTAAGCAGACGACACCTGGTGAGAAATCACGCGAGAGTTTACTAGATATTTACAAAATGGCAAAGCCGTCGGAAACTCCATCTCGTCGATAACGTAATGCCCGACCATATGTAATATATAAATTTTCCTGACTTCGATTCTGGATGGATTTTGACAAATTTTTGTCATTTGGTACAAAAATATTGAAGGTTTCCTCTCATAATATTTATTTAATTTTCCGTTGTGTATTTATAGAGCTATACAGAATTATCTACAAAGCTAATTTCCGTGTGACGCCATTTCTCTATATAACGCTACCAAAATGACGTCAAAATGGCGTCCGGAAAATTGGATGTTGTAAATAAATTATGACTTCTCTGGTCATAAATAACGGAAAACAGTGAAAATATTATGAGATGAAACAGGAAACATTCTTTATAAGTACACACAATTCATTAAAATTGGTCCATAAACAAAGTCGGGGAAATTCATTGAAAAAGTTGGAAATACAACTTACAGTAGAAAAAAAAGACTATTGGCACGTAACGTTAATTATAACTGCATGCGTAAATGACGATTATGTCTAGGATCTCACCTGGACATAACTTGTTGACGCATCAGTATCCTTACTAATGCTTGTTTGCAGTAAGTTATCCGAAATCTAGCTATGCAGCAAGTCATCTTTGCAGCTCTGAACCGAAAGTAACCGGATGTCGATTAACATTGAAGTGTGACTAATCACCGAAACGGACCGAATCGGACATGAAACAAGTTTGGCCTAACTAAGCAGGCCTACTTTATAGCGATTTTTTAACACATTTGAACAGTTTCGAACCCGATTCGTTTGGTCGAACATACACCGTATATCATGGCTGTCTTTTCTGTTCCGTTTGAGGGATTTTCCTTCAAATAGTCACACATATAAAATAAACATAGATATTTAGTTTCGACCCCGATTCTGTCCATTTCAGTTCCGATTCCGTCCGTTTCGGTTATTCTTCGAGCCGCGAACTAAGGGACATAACCATTGGGAAGCTCCAAGTTCTATCCAAGATGGCGGCCGAACTTGAAAGAGCTGTGGCGCTCCGTGCTACAAACAAGAATGAAGCAATTGATATATTAAATAGTTTGGGTAAGCATGTATTTTCTTCAAAACTCGACTTTGCTTTGTCCTATAGTAGTCAGGTAATCAACTCGATGTATATTTGAATTGAAAACTTGTCCAAGTTTGAAACATATCTCCATGCTTTCTCAAATTCGCTGAATCACATACCGGCAAACCTAGCTATGATATTTACTTTTTACAGGTAGGCCTAGGATCTTGTTATATGTAGATCTCAACTTACTGCAGTACCATATATCAGTTACGTGCCAAAAGTCTTTCTTTTTTTTTTATTTTGCTATATATTCTTTGTATTTCCAACTTTTTTCAATGAATTTTCCCGACTTTGTTTATGGATCAATTTTAATGAAATTTTTGTACTTATAAAGAAAAGTTTCCTGTTTCATCTCTTAATATTTTCACTGTTTTCAGTTATGTATGTCCAGAGAAATCATAATGTATTTACAACATCCAATTTTCAGGACGCCATTTTGACATCAGTTTGGTAGCGTTTTATAGAGAAATGGCGTCACACGGAAATTAGTCAGTGTAGACAATTTTGTATACCAGGTAGCTCCATAAAAACACAGTCGAAAATTAAATAAACATGAGAGGAAACCTGACAAAAAGTTGTCAAAATCCATCCTTAAACGAAGACGGGATAATTCGATCATTGAAAACAATTGGAAATACAAAGAATATATATAGCAAAATAAAAAAATTTGAAAGACTTTTGGCACGTAACTGAACTATATGTGACGAAAATACGCCTTATCTTATGGAGGCATCATTGTAACACTATATTTTTTTATGCTTATTTCAAATTATTGTACATATGAATTAAATGTATAATCTTGCGGAAAATTAATGGGTGATTTACGCTGAAATATTTTCTCAAAATCTTTTAATCAATAATTATGAAAAGGGAATCGCTATTTGTTGATCAACGATTTGGAATATGTAAATATTTTGCGTCACATATGATAACAAATGCGCATAACAAGCAACATCGGTAAAAAAAAATGGCTATCCGCGTGACCTACATGTAATAAAACTACCAAGCGAAAAGTGGCCGAATGTAATGTAAGGATTATATTACAGAAGCATTATGAGGGATGGGAAGTATTCAAGGGAGAAACTAACAGCCCAACTGTTTGCATGTTACATTTTTCTTCTGATTAGACGGTGACACAGCTTTAATTTGGTTTTGGGGCCTCCCAAGGGATAACTCTTTCATTCCTCTGTTACATGAAATGCATTCCCTTTATAATATTCCAGTAAAACAGCATTATTGAATTATATTGCTGAAAAGAAAGACCTTTTCACATACAAGATAAACCGTATGGGGGGGGGGTGGGGGGGTCATTTGAGTTGTTAAGTTGTAAAATGCCGGTATAGGTGCGATTGAGGTTGTAATGTATACAGCTTCAATTTGGACAAAATGAATAAATTTATGTCATCATGCGCGGAAAAAATGCTTGTCAAACCTAATCTATAAAATATGATTGGTACAAATGTTATCGGGTTTTGACCCCGGTATTGAATTTGATATGAATCAAAATATATACATTATATTAGCGAAGTCATTAATTTAGAAAATCATATACATGTATGTGCCATGCCTGCAGTTGTGTTAAAAATGTCAACGAACCTTTAAATTTACATTAAAAAAGTAAAATGAAAATGTAGCTATCATAACATATATACATTTGTATAAATGGATTAAGCATTTGACAATTATGTTTTCGACAAGTTCCAAATTCGATATATATTATAGATAATAAATGTACAGGGTTCTCATTAAAAGCCGGTTGCCGGCAAAAGTAGCCTGTTATTCACCAACTCTGAACCTGCTATTTTTCAGAATTTTATATATATATGTCAACATTACCGAATGTGAAAATTAAACCGGCTATTCTTTCGAAGTCAACCAATTATTGCAAAACTTAGTGAGAACACTGATGTATTCTACATGTTTAGTGTGTGGTGCGTCATATGAGTGCATGGACGTTGACGTTGAAAGTTGGATATATTCTAGAGATAGTCTGAAAAAAAATCTTCAAGACATCGAGTTGTATAAAAAAAAATCGGAATCTTTTCATTTTATGTTTGTACTTTTCAATGCATGCACACCTTTTGTGAAATCATTCTAAATGAGGATTCCTGAAGATAACTTTTTAGAGAAATTAAAGTTTGCCCTATGGTTGTCATCGTCGAAAACCCACATGACACTGTTAAACATACAATGTAAGAGTGCAGTGTCGTGTGGGTTTCTGACGATGCATGGTTGTATCCTGTACCCATTTGTATCGGTCTCAGTCAGGTACTGATGTCGATTTAATAATAAATGATACAGAGATGCGACATATATTTCTTCATATGAATATCATGTGTGATTAACATCTGATCATTAATGTGAAAGTGATTCAATAAATTTATACACAGACTTTGTGTCTGGTTCATCATCGGACCTATATTACGCGTCCCTTCCCTTTGGGCCCCTTCGTTGACTTGTGACAAAACAGTCACTTGATTGACGCTTGATGATCGCAATTTTTATCGGGCTTTCACGAGGAATGCAATTTTGCAAGTGTCTAATAAAGACATTTTGAGTGGACTTTGAATATTGAAATAACAGGAAAATGTATCTGGTAGTGCAGACAGCATGTACATTCAAGAACTTTATTGTAGACTTTGATGCCCCTTTAACATGATAACGCTATGTGTGTAAATATCCAGACATGTGTTTTTATTATTGTTACTATTGTGGTCAGTTAGATGTTTGATAGTACTGATCCTCATTGTTTAAGCCATCGTCGGAAACCCACGATACACTTCTCTGATGTTTGCATACCATAGACATGACGCCGGTGCCTATCTCCTTTTAGTAGGATCTTATATTTTAATCACAATCGACACAATTATAACACAATTGACAGGTTTTGTTGGAGAGCTATAAGATAGTCGTGAGTATACTGCAGCTCACGACCACTGTAGTAGGTTGTGTGTGCTCATGACCATTAGGTCGGGAGTTACCATAATTTCTCGCGTATAGTGCGCACTTTTTTAGGGAAAATCGAAAGTTTCAAGAAGGGGGTGCGCACTATACACAAGAACAAGAAAAACCTTGACTTGGTGCCGATCATGTATCGTTAATTTATCGGAGATTTTCAGAATGACTTGAAATATCCTCGAGGTAGTTGATATTTTGTTAAGTGATTCCTGATTTGCGTTATCTTTTTACAACAACGAAAAGTTGCAATTATAAAAGCAATAAAATACGATAGGATCTGATAAATAAACTTGAGGAAAGTAGCCTGAACTTTCAGATCGAGATTGTATTGACGCTAACATTATCACAATGCATATGGTGAAATATACCGAAGAATTAGATCGTTGTTAGCACTCTGATGTTAAAAATTTCTTTCTCGTGTAAAATCATACTGGACAATTCAATCCTGACAGTAGAAATGTGTCAAGAACGACATAGGAAGTTCGCCGGTTTGTGTATTGCAAAGAGTGAAGGTCGCATATTATTGATACCCGGCAGTAACCAACAGAGTCGCGAACATGTGAGTTGAACTGGTAAAGATAACAGTTAGAGTTTGGAAAATAAACATTTAGGGACTCCAAACAGTCCAATACATATCCATATTTTCTTTTTAAAGAAAAAAATGCTGAAATCACAAAGGGTTTGTGTTTTTATGTCTAACAAATTCAGCTGTATGCGGTCCTCGTTGGACCTGATTGAGTGACTGCTTTTAGTACTCCCAAATTGTTTATTTTATAGAAAACGTGGCAGATAAAGTCTTATGTAAGATTTAATTGAATAGTTTATGAGTGATATTGCCGTGAAAACATTGTTTATTTCAATTATCTGTATTAGGCCTGTGCCTTCGCTGGTGTCTTCTTCTTCTTTAATCATACACCCTCCATCAAAAATGATGATTACGGGTAAAAAAGGTTGTGTGCTGGACGCTATTAAAAAGAAGTGAAGAAATTGTTATTTACAGTGAGGGGTGTCAACAGATCTTCACCGTAACTCGCGTGAGGTGTCAATCAATGTCAAGCCTAATTAACTAGGCATTGTGTTATGTTTTCAAAGTTTCCTTTTCAAAGGTGTTTAATTAACCTTAAATGGCTACTTACCTGGTTGGTGCTATCATTCCGACTTGATGTTTTTAAAAAAAAAAAAATCAAGATTTTTTTTTACATTTTTGACCCCAAAAAAGTACCTGCACACTATACGCGAGTGCGCACTATATGCGAGAATTTACGGTAATTGTTGTCGTTAGCACTGTGTAGCCTATGTTGATGTGTAGTGTGGTTATATTTATAATTAGGACATGCTGATAACCACAGCCCTAATAGAGCACGGGGTATTGATGTTGGTCGTAACACTGGTCGGCGACATACATGTAGTCAAAAGTATATCATTTAGAGCATTAACAACAATGCAAGCAGCTGTATAGTGTATGTTCCGGGCATGGGGTAATTAAAAATGTAATGGTAATGCATTGCAATGCGTTACATTTTTTCAAGTAGTTGAATGTAATGTGTAATTGAAGGCAAATTTAATTACGTGTAATGGTAATGTAATTCATTACATTACAAAATCCCTGTAATGCCCAATTACTTTCCAATTACATACATGTAGCCTATATTTCACCTGATTTTGAAGAGGGCCATAGACGATTTCAAAAGTACTCAAAAAGTTGTTGTAAAGGACAATTATAAATCAAGTAAAATAAATTTACTTAATTATTCATGATAAGAATTAACATGTATTATAACTGCATGTCTATCTCCTCATGTACTTAAGGATCTGCTCTTGTGAGGTTTCAATCACGTTCAAATCTCGTTTTGGTCTCACGTGAGATTTTTTTGTAATATCTAACAATTTATTATCAATTTCGATAGCAAATATGCATCTCATAAATATAGCAAAAAAATTAGATGTCTGTTTTTTGTAGAACTTTTTTTAGACTAATTTAAAAAAAAGACCATTATGGCGGCCATTTTGAAAAAAAGTATTTCTGTGTATTTCTTCCCCTTCAGGGACGGCCAAAATTTCATGATTTTTGTGCTTGATTGATCATTTAAAATCGTCAGTGTGTCGCCATTTTTCATAACAGCTAGTTCATTTTTGCTGTACAACTTCTTTATGTTCATTATAAAGCAACTATTATGTAACAAATATATTTGTTTTACATTTTGGGTAAGTTTTTAAGATATTTGGTGTAATTGAAGCGATTTTGATTTTTGACTCAAGAATAGTGAAAAATAACCCAATTGATAATGGGACAAAAAAACAAGCACGCTACCCCCCAGTTTTTATGACTGCTTTAGAATGAGCAACCCATTTCCTTTTGATCTGCCAAATATCTAAAAAAGTTAGTCGCTTGAATTTTTTTTATAAAGCATTAAATTGCAAAAAATGAGGAAAAATGGAGTATTTTTTCTTTAAAAAATAAGGGGTAGGGGTAACTAAAATTTGTTTTTCGAGCTAAAAGAATAATTTAAAGACTTCTTTCTTCCCTAATTAATAAGAAAATACTATTTTTGTCAATTCTGCAAACATTCATACATATCTGATCATAAATCTGGAAGATATTGAACGAAAGTGTCCTGCAATTGGCCAAAACAGCATTTTTCACATAAATCACATGTTTTGCTCATTTTGGTATCTTTGACCGAGCATAGCACAAAAACGAGTACACTACCATATATTTCTTTTTGCATTTTCTGCTATGCAATGAACTCCCTTTTCCAAAAATGTATATAAGAAAAAAAGTTAGTCGTCAGAAAATTTCACAAGAGAAGATCCTTAAGTGTATAAAAATAGTTAAAGAGTAAATAAAAATAAAAAGGTTAAGATTAAATTTTTTTCTACATGTATATTTCTAAAGAAGATTTACAACTATACTTCAAAATATTAGGTCCTGAAAAAATAATTTTGTACACATCAAATACCTGGTCAGGTAGACAAAAATCACACAATTAAGTAATTAATTAGTGACTACAATAGTGGCTACTGATAAGGGACTAGACTTATCTATCTGGCCAAGAAGACTTAGAATCACAGATGAGTGTCAAAGGGTATACAGGTATATGTACATACATTTAGTATGGCCTGTGCTGTTGTTTTGAAGAATTATGAATTACCAAAGGATATCAATGTCACATTTCAGACAAAAAGTATGCTGCATTGCCGTATTATGTAATTTATGTTACTAGTTTAGTCTGTAGAATAAAATGAAATATTTAACACAAAATGTAATGTGTAATTTAATTAATTGCATTGGCAAAGTAATGGTAATTTAATTAATTACATTTCACATTTGTGTAATGGTAATGCCATTTTCACAAAGTAATGTGTAATTCAATTAATTACATAACCATGTAATTGAACCCATGCCTGGACTATGTTCCCTATAACTTATCATATACCTTGAATTATCTTTATATGTCTCATCAGTGTATCTGTGTGTGCCAGTATAGGATAACTGCATGTTTCGTTGCCCTTGTCAACGTCCTGTTTAGAAGTTCCAGAGAGGCACGCTGTGACAGTACTGTACTAGTCTATATATATCAGGTCGACTGAATTACCATATATGGAAGTTATTCACCTTGTTGTCATGCACGTGAATTGTACATTGATTTATCAATGGAGAGTGTAATTTATGAATGGGATTAGCTTACTACGCTTAGCAATGCACAGTATTTCGAGGGGTCACTCTTTTCAATTTCTCTGCGAACCACAATTTTGCAACTAAAATTTTGAAATAAAATCAACTGTGTATATAACTTAGTTCTTAACATTATCACCGCACGCCGTTTTCGGGAAATCCGTAATTTTTGAAAAATTCAGTATTTAAATCAACTTGTTGAGATATAAGAATGCCTCTATCCCATATGTTTACACCTGCATGTACTACACTTATAAATATATACAATCATGGAATCATAATATTTTAGTTTTGGCAAAAACTGAGTTATTTTAAATTGATATATAATTATTGATAAATAATATTTCACATACCCATTCGTCTATTACTTCGTGTGAACCTATTTGAAATGTGATAGATTGCATTGGGACAACAGAATTTCATGCAACGCACGGCTTACCCATGGTGTTATGGTGCTGCTGGTGCTGATTTTGATGGCTGGTAGATTTATTAGCGTCTGTGGGAATCCATTTCACAAACAATGCTACGGAAAAGGGGAATTGTTGTCCAATACCAAAGTTCCTGCACGAGCCCTAAGAACATTTTTGGTAACCTAACTAAACTAGATGGACGTAAGAATTTCTGTCAGGGGTGTTCAGGGGTGTGTATAAACCGCTTCCGATGTAACGGAAGTCAAAATAAGAAAGTTTGGTGTACCCCGAGAAGCTGAGAAACTCAATCAAATTGAAAACGTAAGTGCAATATTCAAGATGAATTCTTACATGGGTATCAGTACAGCAGCAGTTTAAACTCCATATTTGTAAACATGCATCCATTTTGAACCGACGTCTAACTTTGGTTTTGTTGTTTAAGTGGTCGACACCTAAATTAATTTGAACTCTTTTGAATTTTCTGTCAAGAATTTCTTGGTAGTTACAGCTCAGGTTTACTTCGTTTTAGCTTTATTTTTGCATGGTTATGAACAGGTTTTTTTTTCAGTTTTTCCCGAATCAAGAAAATTTTTCTGAAGTTACGTATATTCTGCCTTTAAATTTGAATGTTGAAATACTGGCTGCTGTTGTTTTACTGAAATCTTAATTTACCCATTCTGAAGTAAACTTTGTGACGACGATGATGCCAATGCTAACATATTTCACAACCTGGTTCGCAACAACTAATAGTCGAATGGGTATGTGAAATATTATTTATCAATAATTATATATCGATTTAAAGTAACTCAATTTTTGTTAAAATTAAAATATCATGATCTCATGATTGCATATATATATAAGTATAGTACATACAGGTGTAAACATATGGGATAGAGGCATTCCTACTGTAGCTATTTCATATCTTGACAAGTTGATTGAGATACTGATTTTTTTTAAATTATTGATTTTCCGAAAATGGCGTGCAGTGATAATGTTTGGAATTAAGTTATATACACAATGAATTTATTTCAAAATTTTATTTGCAAAATTGTGGTTCGCAGAGGAAATATAAGAGAGTGACCCCTCGTAATCCTATGCGTTGCTAAGCATAGTAAGCTAATCCCATTCATAAACTAGAAATTGTTTCTGAACAATTTGACAGGCTTTTCACACCTATGTCAGATTTTGTATTTGGTGAAAGGGAGGTAACTCTTACATATTTTAAGAACTACTTCCCTTTTACCACTGATAGACAGTAAACCTTTTTTATACAAAGAATATATAGGGAAATTTTCAAAATGGCGTAATACCTTAACTGGAAGTGCTATCAAGACACCGGAGGTATCAATATCATCGGAATGACATACTCTTTTGATCTGTAGAAAAAGTTTTGAAAATAATGAAAAATGAAAAATTTCTAAAAATATATAAACTAATGACCTCTGCTGCGCTTTTGTATGAGACATATTTTGTAATAACTTGTAGAAGAAGAAACTTTTCCGTAGGCGTAATCTACAATAATTTATCTCTGAAACATCTGGACATTAAACGGTTATTGAGATATAGCCATTTTAACATTTTAAAGTATGATGTCATAGTGGCCATCTTGGATTTTGAATCAATTTAAAAATATCAAACTTTAGTCAGGATTATCTCACGATCATTTTAAACAAGTTTGAGCTGAATCCCATTGGTGTTATTTGAGAAGTTTAAATGTGAAACGGTTTTTTATATACAGTTGTGGTATCGCACAACGCACCAAAAACTGCGTGCGTGCATACATCGTGCACACATCGTTCGCCCATGGTGCACCCAACCGGGCGATCTAAAGATCGTGCGTTTATGTGTGCGATTAAATCGCACACACGCACGATTTGGTACAATTGGTCGATACATATTACGGAATGAAAAATATATGGAACCCTCTTGTCCAAAAAACTATTTAAATTTGCATCATATTTATTGGGATTATGTCAATTTAACAATATACAGTAAACAGTATTACAGTGATCATAAGACAGCCAAGTGCGGGTTGAGCTACCAGATATCAGAATATGTAAATAACATGCCAGAGTTTTACCTGACCCGTGTGCGGCGATACGCTACGACAGCCATTACCGAACGACCGTTATGAAAACAAACTGGACTCTTATAAACAGTTATTTGAAAAACCCTCCCCTCCCCAACACTTTACCTGTGTTTTCACACCTAGGCGAGTGTTGTAAGTGCCCCGGGCCAGAGATATCTACATATATTGGCCATGTACAGGTACAGCTTGTAACTTAGTAAAACCAGAGACGTATACGTCTCTGGTAAAACTGGCAATACTTACTTGAATGAGAATTTGCATTTCAATATGAGTTGAAAGTTTACATACATGTGTCTATTTGGTTTGTTTCTAAAACTACAGAAAGACTATTATTAATTTTTAGAAATATATAGATAGAACTATCAGCTAATGTAAATAGTTAAAATATAGAAATATGTTTAAAACAACTAGTGCGAAACCGTATATTTTGTTAAACCATTTCTAAATTTACATCAACCACGATTGTCATCGCACCATGTTAGTCTATCGTGCGCCCACATGTGCGTTAGAAATAATCGCCCAGGATCGCATCGTTCACACATCGTGCATACACCGTTCGCCCATCGTGCGCCCACCGCACATCGTGTAACGTTGTGCGATCCCACAACTGTAGATTGTATAGGGGAGAATTCAAAATGGCGTAACACCTTAACCGGAAGTGGTATCAAGACACCGAAGGTATCAATATTATCGGAATGACATACTCTATTGATCTCTGGAATATGTTTTTTAAAATAGTAAAAAATGAAAAATTTCTAAGAATAGATTAAATTTGACCTTGACCCCTCTTTTTTACAAGACATATTTTGTTATAACTTGTAGAAGAAAAAAGTTGTCCCCAGATGTATTCTACAATAATATGCCTTATAATGTAACATCTGTACATTAACTCTTTACCACTCGAACATTGTTGCAACATTGTATCTATTTTACTTGGTGGAGTGTCAGAGTTGGCTCTGTTCCAACCTCTGCAACAGTGTATAATTTGTGCACCCATTTCCTCAGGCATTTTTTCAATTTTTATTCAAAATTGATGTGTGTTTTTAAAACTTATTTTTCAGATAATATTCAACAAAATATGGTATTATAAGTATACATTTTTTGTTTCAGTGGAACCTGCACAATATTTTGATACATATTTAAATTTCAAAATCAGAAGTATATGCAAGTTTCAATAGATTTATTGCAAAACATTGATGCAACGGATGGATATTTGCAAAAAAATAGTTTTTCATATTTTTTTACTGTTATTACAGATTTGATCCCTTCATTTTCTAACAATATGTCTTTAGACCAAAAGTCTTTGTAAGATGGTAATTGAAATACTCCCATAAAGATAAGCATTGACAGGCAGACATTTCGTTTCGTTTTCTGTAATGTAGTGTACCATGTATCTGATCTTCTCAACCCTTTTTTTCACATTTCCGCCGGGTGTAATCATTAGTATATCGCACGATATCTACCGAACTTTCTGGCTTAAAGACGAGATAAAATTAATCTAGAGGTGTAGTAGTATCAATATTAAAACCATCACGCAATACTGGTCGAGTTTCTTGCGGAAAAGCATGAACAATAACATCGTTAAGTTCACACTGTTGATCGCCGTAGCAGTGAGTAGGGTTGAACGCTTCCGGGTTGTCTTCGTCGCTCTCATCGCCAACCTGAGTCACTGTCACTACTAAAAACTACATCACTTTCAATGCCTGAATCCTTCTTGTTTGAAAAACCATAAAATCTTTCTGAATCTGAATCGTCATAGTTGAAAATTTCCTCATTGGAATTCGTTCCCGGCTCGGCCGCCATTACGTTTCTAGCCACGCTTTCACAAGTTGACATTTTGCGATTTCTTGACTGAATTACGTCACAAGGTCAAGGTGATGATCTATAAAAAGTATCTAATTATATTGACCAATCACAGCGCTACACGCAGGTATGCGTCATTCAGCCCAGTCATGTACAGTGGCCGAGATATTTAGTTTATAAATAGGTACACGGGGAAACACGCTTCCGCGAAAAACATGGCCATGCGTTCTCGGTCGCTTGTGAGTAAATACGATGCATGCGTCCAGACACGCTTCTGTGGAAATAACGGACAGGCGTCCAGACACGCTTATGAGTGGTAAAGAGTTAAATAGTTTTTAAGATTTAGCCATTTTAACATTTTAAAGTATGACGTCATAGCGGCCATCTTTGAATCAATTTAAAAATCAAACTTTAGTCGGGACTATCTCACAATCATTTTAGAAAAGTTTGAGCTGAATCCAACTGGTGGAATTTGAGAAGAAGTTTAAAATGTGAAACGGTTTTTTATATAGGGGAAAATTCAAAATGGCGTATACCGGAAACCGCATGTGTTACAGAAAAACTGAAAACATCAAATTCATTTGAAAGACATTTTGTGTTGATAAGTGAAAACAATTTTCCGACACGTTACATAGTATATATACAATTGCTGAGCATACACAGACGATCACAATTATGATTTTACCCCAGGGTCCAGACTCCACCACACCCTTGCACTCCTGACTCCTAAGTCATAACTATTAAAAGGTTGAGATCTCCACCCCTAGACTATATATACAATTACTGGTCATTAAAAGACAATCACAATCATGGTTTTAGATTTTACCCCAGAGTCCACCACGCCCTTGCAGATTTGACTCCTTTGTCATTACTTTTAATTAGTGGAGATCCCCACCCAAAAACTAGAGTTGACTCCCGAGTCTTAACTTTTACAGGGGTTGACAACTCGACACTTACTTTTAGTAAGTGGCAGCTGCTCTGCGGATTACCAGGATATAAAACTAGGCAGCGAGCGTACGCTTGAAAGGCGGTCTGCCCTTCCCCTCCCTGGATAATTTTTAAAACCGTACGTGCAATTTCCTGCATTCTAGGGAATTTTGAGACAAAATTGTAAGGTCTGCAAGTCTGAGATTTTCTAATAATAATGGGGGGGGGGGGGGGGGGGGGGGCATGAAAATGATTAGAAAAAAAGTTTACATTTACAGCAGGCCTTTAATCAACTTAAAATAATAACAAACATGCAGCAAGGATTGAAGAAAACCTCAGTTAAAGATCATGCACATGACTCAAATATCTAGCGGCCCGTCAGGCAAAATTGAAAAATTTGATGTTTTTTCAGGCAGCCCAGGGCTATACCGTTAGTGTCAATCCCTGATGTTAAAATGGTTGACCAGATCCCCACCCCAAAACTATACAATTGCTGGGCATAAAGGAACAAACACAATCATGATTTTAGCATTGATGTCAGGGTCTGGCCACAGCCCTAGAGATCTACTGTCTCAGGTGAACTTGAAAACAGTTGAGATACCCACCCATTAACACAACTTTAATTTATACCAGGTTTATGCTTCAAGGATTGGTCTTAGGGTCTGTCCCTGTACATGAGATCTTTTTGGAAAATATTTTACCATGATGACCCAGATACCAATGTATCCTGGTGAGCGATACAGGCCTTCTAGGCCTCTTGTTTTCAGTAAAATTCTGTAGGGACATTTGATTTTATAGGTGTGCCAGGTAAAAGTACATGACAGGAATTGCAAATCAAAATAAATTGTAAAGAAATCAATTGCAATTACTAAGTATATCACCAAGTATATTTTGAATTACTTCTTATACAAACATAATAATATGACCATGCATTATATATATTCCAGTGAAAAGAGACATGGACACCAACAGTGAAGAAGTACTGAGAATAAAAGAACAATCTATTCTTGAACTTGGTTCTTTGTTAGCTGAAACAAAACAAGCTGAAGGTAAGAAACAAATGAAAGAATTTGCAAAACAACTGTTGACTACTGTTAAACTACACACACTTCCCATTCGCTAATGTCCAAAAAACAACTGTAAACTGCGCTCACGCTATCGATCACATTTTGCGAATTGTGATCATTAATAGCGAAAATGAAATTGATCATTTTGGAAACTGTATTTAAGCCAAAGAAACAATCTAGGCTGCAAATGTATTCCACATTTATCTTTAATTCAGCTACTTATGTTTACTATTAATGGAAATTTCCCATGATCCTCTTAAATTTAAATTTCCCTTGTGATTAAACGTTTGTGTAATGTACGAACGCGGAAGTAGGCCTAAATAAAATGATCCGATTCATTTGGGCGTTTTATCAGGCATTTGTTGCATTTGAAGTATTAAAGTAACTCGGACACACAAACAATCATGGATGACCTCGGTAACATTTTGATACCATGAGTTTTCATCGGTGCGGAAATGTACAACGCTCTTAACACAACAGACAACAGAAGTTTTTTGTTCAACAGTATTTTGATTAATATGTACATTCATGTTTCCGATGTTTATATCAGTCAAATGTAGTATTATATTGAAAAACATTAAATTAAATACCCTCCTCCATAAAAACCATGTGGTTGCAAAATCTGTTTTTACGACGTTTTGAATTAAACATTGTCTTGAATTGATTTCTTCTGTTCTAAAATATTGTAAATAATCTGAATAGGGTCAATTTTGACTGTGATTTGACATTTACATTAAATGTTGGAAGATATTTGCTCAAACTCATACACCTCACCAGATCCAACACAATCCGTTCTTTAGCTGTACAGATAAAAATATCTATTTATAAGCCATTATTTGACTATTTATAACATTTAAGTCTTAAAACATTAACTTTGTCTTGTCATACAACATTAGAGTTTATTGTCTGGTTCGACATCTTGAAGTAAATTCTTCTCCATCACAGAAAGGCCTAAGGTATCGATATTTGGCCTGTACCATTATTCACTCTCGGACTCACTGCCAGTACTACCCACGAATCCAATATCTAAAACGAATCCCATAATCCAATATTTCCAATACATATGGGGAAAAGCACTCAAGTGTTTGACACAAGACTGACACAGATCAAAGGTCACGGGAGTTCACAAAATGGCGCCATCCATACAGTTACACACATGCAGAGTGCTCACGCTCAAAACATTACTTCTCTCGCTTTCACCAGATGGTTTTTACAACAGAGTAACAGTTAATCAAGATAATAAAGGTATTTACAATGGAACAATAACCATTAGAAACATTGTAAACACTTGAATACGGTTAATTACCGATTGAATGGACATTGTGTTTCAACACACAGGTACTTGACGACTGAAGTTATTACATGTACATCATATTACATAATACTGTAATGCTAGTATCTAGGACTGTTTTTGACAATGTGACTACCGGTAAATAACAGGCTATCCTGACAAATATTTAGAAAATACAACATTTTCAAAATATATCAATTCGGGGCGAATTCTTTAGGAAAATAATGTCAACTTGATGCTCCTGCTTTGTCAGCTAGAGTTATAGGTATTCATCATTCAAATTTTAGAACTTGCAGGCTTGGTGAAATTTACACGACCATTCCTTGTACTGGTAAGTAAGGCCAAGGCAGCTAAGATGGTGAGAGGACTGGTGGATATGTTCTTGGACATGGAGGCTGGAACAGGGAAAGAGGTAAACACTTGAAAGATTAATTAGGTAATGCTAGTCAAAGTCATTAGTCAAGACAACTTTAAATAAAGTTGATCAAGATCAATGTTTGCAATGGTTTCTGTTAAAAGAGGCAATTTAGTGAACCAATTTTTGTTTAAATCAAATAGAATGAAAAATACTTATATTCAGACAAAAGAATCTGTACTTGATAATTAGATACCATGTAGCCAATGTCCGATGCGGTCAGTTAAATTATTGGGAAAGCCGGCGGCAAATTAAATATAGCGATAAATTCAGGATTCATCATGCACACGAGACAAAATGAGATAAATACTACATGTTTTACACATGTATGTGACAAGCAACTTCGATTACAACAAGCAATTTCTATGTACACCCACGAGGCAGGTCTACATGTGCACTTGAGAACAAAGTGCTCAGAGATGTTTGTAAACATATATTACTCCTTTGCATGGGGTGGGGGGTTGAGGTTGACATATTGTTTTTGCTCTATTTCTTATTATTATTATTAAGTCCCCAAATGAAGTAGGGGAATTAATGGTTTTACTCGGTTTCTTATTAATTAAGTCCCCAAAATGAAGTGGAGGACTATTAAGTCTCCCAACAAAGTGGGGGACTTATTGTTTCTACTCCGTTTCTTCTTATTATTGTTAAGTCACCTCAACAAAGTGGGTGATTTGTTGTTGTTCCGTTTCGTTGTTATTCTTATTAAAGAATGCAACTAAAAAAGCTTTCTTGTTGAGATTTAAAAAACAAAAACAAAAACGGCAAAGTAAAAATTTTTTAGAAATCTTCTGAGATGCCCCCTTACATCTAAGGAATGGCAGACATTTAGTTTTTTCCTTGCTTGGAAATTATAGTCGGCCTTCCTGCGTATAAAAGGCGCCCAGGCCGTCAAACCGGTGTTTGTCTCGCCTCGACGATAGTCGAGAAAGCAAGACTTAGGTGTTACTTTTCCGGCGGCGGCTTCAACATTTGCGTTAAAGTCCACTTTTCACAGTGTTATAATTATCCAATTAAATTGAAAGTTGGTCACATTGTTCAAACCATCATACTTAATACCTCACTTCAATTTAAATGAAATCGTGTTTCAGGTTTTGGTGTTTTGGGGCAAAAACATGGAAATTTTGAGAATTTGCGTTAAAAGTCCACTTTTTATATTGTTACAGATATCCGATTGAATTGAAACTTAATGTAGTTACTAACATCATCATACTGAACAATCATCGTCATCTAAGTGAAATTTGGAGGAAATTTATATACAGGTTTTGCTGTTTTGGGTCAAAAACATGGGAATTTGTGTTAAAGTCCACTTTTTATAGTGTCACTGATATCAGATTCAATGAAACTTACAGTAGTTACTGATATCATCATACTGAACACCATTATGAGATTTGGAGGAAATTTATTTGCAGGTTCCGCTGTTTTGGGGCAAAAACATGGGAATTTTGAGAATTTGTGTAAAGTCCACTTTTTATAGTGTGACTGATATCGGATTCACTTGAAACTTGATTAAATACCTGTCTTCCTAGAAATGAATGGAAAATCATCGATGGTGGGCGCCAAGATCCCTCTGGGATCTCTTGCTTTTTGAATCTCAACAAGAAAGCTTTTTAACTTGCATTGTCAGCTTTAAGTCCCCTTAACGAAATATGGGAATTATTGGTTTTACTCCGTTTCTAAGATTAAGTCACCCGACGAAGTGGGGGGACTTATTGTTTTTACTCTGTTTCTTATTATTTTCTTTTTTTTATAATGTCACCCCAACAAAGTTTGGTGACTTATTTGTTATTGTTCCATTTCTTTGTTATTATTTTTATTGTTCCTACTATTCCTTGTCTGGGGCAAATCTCTAAACTACTGGTCACACTCCAATGAAACTTCACAGGATTATTGATGAATATGTGTAGATGTGCATAAAACTTTAATTGCACATCCAAGATGGCTACCACAGCCTCTTTTCGAAAAAAAAACCCATTGAATTTTTATGTTGCTATAACTTTTTTTCTATTTGGTAGATTACAATTAAACTTGTGTTATTTTAAGATTGCATGATGGCCGTTAATTTTGCGAAGTCAAAGTCAAATTATTTATTATTATTATTCAAATGGCCACCATCGCCCGGTTTCTGATCGGTTGAAATTTAGATATCGTCCGATTTCGCACAAATTTGGTATCAACATGTAACAGGACACACCAAATACAACTGTTACTTCTGTCCAAATTTAAGCTCAACGTTTGATGATTATTGAAGATATATAGCCACATGAAGAGGTCCTTGCTGACCTGTCAATTGTTTACTTGTGTTGCTCTTCAGTGTCAAATCCTGATGTCATTGACTGAATTAAAACTGAATTTTTTCACCACTCAACAGGTTGAATTGTGCAAGGAGTGTATAAACTGGGCAAAAGATGAAAAAAGAACTTTTCTACGACAAGCATTGGAGGTAAGAAATTTCTTCAACAGCCGTAAGAGTAGTGGTGTTCCGATTAATTGACTTAGATTCATTCATAATCAGTCATCAGGAAAATAAAACCTTAAATTCATGTTTCCCTATATCTTCAGCAGAAAGTCTTTCAATGGGTCCTGTCAACAATACAGATTTTAAGTGATCAAGCATCTGGTTGAATAAGACAAGTCACTCCCCCCCTTAAGCACTTAATAAAACATTCTTTTCCGATGCATAAGGTACAAGTAATTGGGCGAGCCCATTGCATAACTTTCAGCAAAATTGCCTGAAGTGTTGTTTGGAAACATTTTGGCTTTGAACATGTCGTCAGAGAAGATGGACCAATATCTAAAAAAATGCTTAACATGAAGATAGTTATTTGCAAACTGTGCAAAAAAGGATACTCATTCACTGATAAGAATTTAGTGATGTAAACCAGCTAACAACAAAACACGACGATGAGCTAGAAGGCTGTGAAAAAATTCATGGCAGTTTAAAAAGCTTTGTATCAAGTTCTTGTTATCGAAAAAATAAAATATGGAAACTATCATAATAAATTAAAACTGGCCATAGTAACGACTACTAGCGTATGTAATTGTATTGCTGAATGTTGTTGGAAGAGGTTGAAAAAGTTAATCTTTGTTTATTAATTATTAGCCGATCATCGATCAGTTCAGAAGGTCTGATGATCAATCAACTGATTCTCAACTCTTTGGAAGAACTGGGTGTCTGGTCAAATGAAGAATTTCTTTCTGCTTTCCGTGTGATTTATACACGACGCCAACAAGATTGAAAGATTGAATCAGATTAAAGTAACTTGTTCAGGTTATTTAACTAAATGTTTTGGCATTCTTAGGGGCTGCTCTGCTACTTAATCCTACCACAAAAATGACATAAGATATATGTTACAGATCTATTAAAGCTAAAGACAAAACACACATAACTTAGAACTTAGCTACAAAGAAGGAGTGGGGCGATGCCCGGCTTGAGCGATCTTAAGCAAGTGACAAAGTATAAGCAAACCAGAATAATATAAGTACATGACATGAGGGGTGCTCCCCAGCCCGCAATAAACTGGTTATGATTACAAAAATAAATACCCCAAAACAATCAAATAATGAATTGGGGGCATAATTCCCCGAATTAAAAGTCCAAATCGAACGAATGTTACAAGTACAAATTGTATGTAGCATGAGTGAGAGCCCCCAAGAAGATATCTGACAATGGGAAACTGCATTCCTATGTTTTTAGTCCAAAGGGCCAATTGAGCTTATGCGATGGTGCAGCGTCCGCCGTCCGTCTGTCTGTCATCCGTCCGTCAACTTTTCCTTTAAACATATTCTTCTGAAATACCAAAAGGCCTACTGACAAAAGGTTTGGCTGGTATCTTTCATGGAAGGAGCTAAACAAAGTTTGTGAAAAAAATATTCAAGGTCACAGGTGTCAAATCAGTGAAAACCTTTAAACTTCTTCTCCTGCTTAACCAAAATGCCTAGAAACATATTAAGCTGAAAAGTTCCTTGGATGAAGCCCGACAAAGTTTGTTAAAAGAAATGACTTTGACCCATATATTCAAGGTCACAGGGGTCAAATCGGTTAAAACCATAAATGACTTAATGGATCTTCCTCAACATATGTATGTTCTTGTTTAAGAAATACAAGATGGATTTGAAATTTGGTACTGATCAGAAAAACAAAAATCCTCACAAGAGACCTTCGCTCAACTATTTAATTTTCAAGAGAAATTCATAGAACTAAGATTAAGTACATTTATTAAATGAAAGTGAAAATGAAAAGGGAAAAGATCCATCTTTCTAAGAATGAATAAAAAAATAATCAGTGGTGGGCGCCAAGATCCCTCTGGGATCTCTTGTTGAAAATTGATTTTTATGTGAATCGTAGTGTCATATTTTTATTTTTTTTATACTTGTTATTTCAGTCCAGACTGATATCTTTGTACATTGACACCAAAGCTTATCAAGAAGCGCTACTACTGGGTATGTATTACCATATTTTACATTCTTCAAGACAGGTATATATCAAAATGTATTGTGAAAAAGTTATTTGGGTAAGAAGAATTTTGTATATTTATAAAAAAAAACAATTACTGTACACCAACTTTCCTTGCGGCTACTAACTTTTGCGATTTCAACAACAATAGGTTCACGGAGATTGACTTTCGAGGAATTGATCATTTCAAATTCTAACTATCATTGGAAACCCTGTAGGGAACCCCATTCCCTGTTGCAAATTTAGCCCGGATCAGTGAGCTTGCCGCAGGGCAGTTAGAGACCTTCTGTAGACACAATTTTGTCCGGCTATGCATTCGCTCAGTTTTCAACAGATCTTTTTAAAATTATGTGAGAATAGACAGTACAGTATGAAGATGTGATCGAGAAAACAAAACGGCTTAAAGGCGGCTTTCTTAGATTTTGAAATAAATGTTTGTTATCGCTATTTCTTGAGAAGTACTTCATGGATCTTACTCGAATTTCATATGTAGGTTCCCCTTGATGCCTTGTTGTGCTGTATTGATTTTAGGACTGATTGAAAAACAAAATGGCTGACAAGTGGCCATCTTGGATTTTGACAATGAAAATTTGTTATCGTTATGAGCTCACCAGATCAAAGGTCTTTTGAGCTTATGCCATAATGAAAAAAAAAAATAGAACTAAGATTAAATACATAACTGAAAGTTAAAATAAGAAGGGGAAAGATCCATCTTTCTAAGAATGACTGAAAAGTCATCAATGGTGGGTACCAAGATCCCTCCGGGATCTCTTGTTCTGTGACACATACGGTTTTTGTTGTACACCATTTTGAATTTTCCCCTATATATTTCTATATAAAATAATGTTATACATTTTGAACTTCTCAAGTTCCACCAATGGGATTCAGCTCCTCAAACTTCTACATAAAAGACTGTTTCAATTATGTAAGAGTTACCTCCCTTTCACCAAAGACTTAATCGGCAATAGATGTTAAAAGCCCGTCAAATAAATTGTTCACCAACAATTTCTAGTTTTCTTTTGTTTTCGTGCAATTGTGGCAACAAATATTATCAGATTTTCTTGAAATTTGGTCATAAGGTTAATTGCCTAAAGGGCGGCCAAGCTACATGGTCACTTTTTGCAGACTTTATTTTGCAGATTTATGGCCCCTTGATTAACATTTCCTTGCAATCACAGTAACAAATACAGTGTTGCATCCAGGCTGCAGAAACGTGGGAACGTGACTATTTCTGGTAGAGAATCCACATTTCTGTTAAAAGGCGCTGATTGGCTTCCTTTTTCAAACTTGCCAATCAGTGCCGAGATCACAAAACTTAACAAAATGAAAGCAAAATGGCCTGATTACCGTCTGCCAGTCTAACCAGCTTGAACACGGGTCTGCAGTGTCCGACATGATAATATAAGAACATGATCAAACACACAAGTAAGTTTGTGTTTTGTTGTCGTAACACTGCAACGAGTCTGAACTTTGTACATGCCATGGGTTAGAAGATACCCACTTGGGATTTTGCGTGTTTCCTCTGGACAGCAGTGTCCGACCAACTAAAATTTGACAGTTTTCTGATGTTTCATGATGTTAATGTTCAGGTATGATACATAGTAAATTAAAGGGAAATTATTCTCTGTCAATCAAGGCCACTTTCAGCGTGATATCTTCAAGGGTTATGTCAAAATCACCTGTTTCCTGGGATTAGGTTGTGTCGCTGTGCTGATGGAGTATCTTGCTTTGTTTATATTAGCTGTTCGACAGACGAGACTAGCGCATGTCAACAGAGATGTACAAATGGCTAAATACCGTTGGAAAATAATAATAAATAATAATATACAACATTTATATAGCACTCTATATAATTTGTAAAATTACTGCAAAGCACTTCACAACATGTGGATAATAATTTGATTCTTACAATTCATAAATAAAGAAGTTATTACAATCAAAGCTCACATGTGATAATATAAAAATGCATATAAATACAAACTAGATAAGCAAATGTCAGTATATATATATTTCGTCTAAGTTGAGACCCTCAAATGCTGAGGGGCGTCCTCAAATGTTTCTTGAATTTGGCCAGAGTATTTGTTTTCCTGATAGAGAATGGTAAGCTATTCCACAACGTGGCCAAAACTCTCCCAAAACACCAGTTTCCATAGGTCACAGTACAAGATTTAGGAACACACTACAATGATTCTGTCTCCGACCTCAGTGATTGTGACAGCTGATACAGGATAACAAGTTCCTTTATGTACTGGGGATCTGTTCCATCTAGTGCCTTGTATGTGTATACCAAGATTTTGTACTGTGACTTGTATTGTACACTCAGGTAACCAGTGCAATGAATACAGCACAGGAATGATGTGCTCTCTCTTGCGAACTCGAGAGACGACACGTGCTGCAGTGTTTTGGACCTTCTGTAGGCGACTTGTTAGTCTGTCAGATATACCACAGAGTAGGGTATTACCATAGTCAAGCCGTGAGGTAACAAGTGAATGCACCAAAATCTTGCATGCATCGGCAGTTATAAACTGCCGGATACAGCTGATGTTCCTGATCTGGTAGTAACAGGATTTGGCAATAGCATTCACTTGTTTCTCCATGTTCAGTTAACTATCAAAGTACACCCCTAGATTTTTTAACAGTTGGGACAGCCTCAACAGTACTTGTTCCGACCTTGAGCTGGAGAGCCGTTGATTGCTTACACTTTGGAGAAAAGATGATCAGTTCGGTCTTTTCCTGATTGAGCTTTAGCATGTTGGCATTCATCCAGCTTCTGATGTCTGTCAGACAAGCTTCCAGATTTTCTGATATGGTGTCCCAGCTGTCGTGTGGTCTGATGACCATTTACATCTGTGTGTCATCAGCATAACAGTGATAACAAAGGTTACGACGATTGACGATCAACAAATCTCACCGATGTGTTTTGAAAAGATGCAGTATTCATGGGGCCCCTAACACCAACCCTTGAGAAACCCCAAAATCCAGCATGCTGTCACGTGAAACAGAGCATAGGATTGCAATACACTGCCGTCGATCACTTAGGTAGGACTGTATCCAGCATAGGGCGTCATCAGTCACTCCATACGAATACTCCAGACGTTTATAGAGTATGCTATGGTCGATGACTTCAAATGCAGCTGACAAGTCTAGCATGACAAGTACCGCTTTGCACTTGTTATCTAATGCAGAAGCTATGTTATGTACATGTAGGAGGGCCGTCTCTGTTGAGTGTCCCATGCGATAGGCCGATTGCTGGTTGTCATGGAGACAGTTTGCATGGAGATGAGCCTCTAAATGCTGGTATACAACCTTCTCCAAGATCTTAGACAGAAAAGGCAAATTTGATACTGGACGGTAGTTCTTCAACTCCTTGTTCAATCCAGGTCTTCAGGAAAGGTCTTACATGTGCTTTGTTGAAACACAATGGAACCTTTGACTCAGCCAATGATTTGTTCATGATTTGGGTTATCAAATTAATAAAATAAATAAGAGAATACCGAAGCGTTAACAAAATCCTAATCCAAACTCAAAATCGATTAAACCAGGGACAAAATATGAACAAAGGAAAGATTCACATTGTAAAAGCACAAGAGAAAAAGACCAGATGTTCTGGAAGAGTAAGCGTCTTCTGCTTCATCGACAACACCTGCCATGTAAATCTTTGTCACATCCAAGTAAACATCAATCCTCAAAATGATATCCGAGTCATCATTGTCAATCACAACAAGTAAACATACTAATGAGCATACTCAAAAACGTCCATCTTCATATCACTTAAGGATACAGAATTTTCTCAATGAGACAAAAATGGCGATCATAAAACATGGCGACCATCAAGACATTTTTTCAGAAGGTCTGTTGGGAAGGGGGTTAAGCTCACATGACTTCGTTTGTGATGTCTGAATGATGCTGCGTAGTTCATCTGAGGTTGTTGAAGTGAGCTTTGACAATGGTTCCCGTCAAATTGAATGTCAGCACTCATGACAGAAACATCGTTGTCAGGTGTCGAAATCTCTTCATCAATGTTTTCTTCTAATTGTGTTGATTTTATTAAGAATTCGAAGAAATCGCTGACAAGTGTTTGTCAGATGTACAGCTTGGCAGAATGATTTCACCTTTTTGACCCATTAGGGGTTTTTTTGCGAGTCTAAAACGGCTTGGTGTCCTTACCACATTCTTTGATCTTTTCTGAATAATAACTCTTCTTTGATTGAACGAGAAGTGAACCAACTAACCTACATTGGTCCCTATAAATCTGGTGGTGAACGGCCAATTTGGTCCTTTGCCAACGACTTTCTGCTCTTCTGTGATTCTTTTTTTCCTTGCGCAGATTTTCATTGTACCATAGGGATTTAGGTCTAATGTTGATCACCTTAGTTTGTAGAGGTGTATGCTTTTCAATGAAGGCTTCTATACCAGACGTGTATGCTTCAACAAGTTCATCAAACCCACCTTCAGTAGATTGAAGACTTGATATCATTGTTGAAGTCAGTTATTGAAATTTCCCGGAATTTCCGGAAGCTCACCTTTTTCCTTATATGAGCTGGCCTTCTACGTACAATTCAGTGGTACTCGGATAGCAAAGTGATAACCAGAGTGGTTTCCCTTTACATCACATAGACATGGATCAATATCAAAATCGCTCCATGAATGAGAGAATTTTCTTCCCTTGTTATGACCACATCAAGTGTGTAGCCGCAGGTATGTGTACATGTAGCTTCTGTCACATGCTGAATCAGACCTCTGGACTCCAGTAGCCCTGAAAACTGATAGGCTTCAGCATTAGAAAGATTGTCCAAGTGAAAATTAAGGTCCCCCCTGATAATTATCTCTTGTGGCACAACAACCTTATGGTCTAAAAAGGTAGACCACTCGTCAAAAAACACAGTATTTCTGAAACTGTTCTGTTTAGATGGAGCTCGAGGAGGCCTGTAAATGATGCAGAGCAAATCATGTGCTCAAAATGTGTGAATACCTCATCATGGCTAGGAGAGAGATTTTTCACACCTAGGCCTTTCTTAAACAGAACAGCCACACCACCACCACGTCTGCCGTCTCTAGCATTGTGGATGAATCCATAACCAGTTGGTATCAGCTCAGCAAGTACCTGATCGTCGATATCTGAACATAACCAGGTTTCTGTCAGTGCAAGAATTTCAATGTCCTGAGATGTTATAAAATCTCTGATGGACAATGACAATGATGGAACAGGCACGACCCTTCAAAAGTAACGTTTGCTATCAAGTCTGTGTAAAGATATGTGGTATACAAAACACATTTGCAAGTCACCCATTTTCTACCAAAGCCCCCTCCCCTTTTTCAAATCAATGGGGGACTTATGAAAAATCCTGGATGCAACACTGCAAATATTATCCTATTTCTGTGTATAAGGCTTTAGTTTTTGTTCAATTTCCAACAAATACATCTTGTGTCAACAGCATGAAAATTATAAAAGATTTCTTCCTACAATATGATTACCCCCTTATGAAAGGGGGGAAAAGCAGAGGATATTTATAAATCTATGAATTAGCTTGTATAGATGTAGGGACTGATACCAGGGAGCAAGAAAGGGCACTGATAACTCCATTTATTTTACCATTATATTGTTGTATACAGCCTCTCAGTTACTAAGGGAGCTGAAGAAACTGGATGACAAAGCATTACTGGTGGAGGTGCAGTTGTTAGAGAGCAGAACATATCATTCCCTGTCCAATCTGCCAAAAGCCAGGTAACTCTTAAAAGCTTGACAAGTGTTTCACAGCACATTTTACATAATAAATGTTCAGGAATCCCTGCAGGTAAGTTTTAATCAAACGCTATGCGTAAACTTTCCCCTTAAGCAACTTCTTCTCAATTAAACCGAAAGGCCCAGGGTACTGATATTTGGCAGGTAGCATGCTTGGATGAAGGGCTACCAATTTTATTCAAATGAATGACCTTGATTTTCAAGGTCACCAGCTGCAGGGTTATAAACGTGTTGAAAATCTTTCAAACAACTATTTCTTGGTAGCTAAAAGGCCTAGGGTACTGATGTTATGCATGTAACATGCTGGGATGAAGGGTAACACTGTTTGTTATAATGAATGACCTTGACCTACTGCCTAGGTCACAGGGGTCAAATATTGTTGAAATTTCTCAGCAACTTCTTCTCAATAACCAAAAGGCCCAATGTGCTAATATTATACATATAGCATGTTGGGATGAAGGGCTGCCAAGTGTGTTAAAATGAATGACCTTGACCTACTCTCAAAGCCACAGGGGTCAAATATGTTAATATCATAACCAACTTAAATTATATATAGTCAGATGACCATTAAGGCCTATTGGGCCTCTTGCTTTTGTACTTTTCAATGCACAGTCTGTGACATTACATTTTCAGGCATTAGTCTGGACAAGTAAAATGCAGTGTTTATTATAACAAATGTATTGAAATTCAAAGACTCTCCACTAGTCCGAACCAAAATTTACTAGTCATGGTTATCATGGTTATTTGACCAGTGGAAAAACGTCGCAGACTGAATGCATACATACTTATTATGAAATCATTTGAAAAGGAGGATTCCTGATAATTACTTTTTACAAAAATTAAGGCTTGTCCCATTGTTGTCATCGTGGAAACCCACATGATGACTGATGAAAAAATTCAATCTGCAGAAATTTTGTTGGGTCTATGCAAATCGAAATGTCCATAGACCTATATTGTCTATGGAACTTTGTGAATTACTTTCGCATACTGCACTAAATTATTGTTAATAGTCTAAGGTGTCAAATTTGTTTATGTCCTCAGAGCTGCACTTACTTCAGGGCGAACTACTGCCAATGGAATATACTGTCCACCTAAGCTTCAGGCAGCCCTTGACATGCAATCAGGTAATATTGAATTGAACTTTAATTTGTCTTTCCTACATGTTTATAAATCAGTTTTCCATTGACTTATGGTTGGCTATAGTGTTTATATAGGTCATGTAAATTAATTTCCTGCGTCCTTTGTCTGTCATCTGTCCCTTGTTAGTTTGTTGTTTGTCAGTCGTCTGTCTGCCCATCTGTCTGTAGACACATCTTGTCCGCACAACTCCTCTTTCACTTGTTTACCGATTTCACAGGTTTTTTATAGAACATGTGTAGATGTATAACCATACTCTTAGCCATAACTATCCTACAACCTCGTAACAACCTTGTCTTCTTCCAAAAAATATTAGAAAAAAATGTTCCGCTTGACTTGTAAAATGATACTTAGATAGCTGTTCCACTGATTGGTTGAAATCAGCAATAAGAACAACTGGGCCCATATTTTGAGAAATATTTGGAAGCAATTTGAAGATAGTTGAAGCCAAATACTGTTTCAATGTTTATATTTTACTTTTTGAGTGTTTGAGTAAATTACAAGAAAGCTGACTTGAGCACAAAATCCATGTGAGCATGAGAACGGTTTCTTGAATACGGGCCCTGGTCTAAGGGCAGTAATTCCTTTCAATACTGCAGATCGGAATGCATGTCTGAGGAAATACCTAATAGATGCTCCCTTTGCTTTTATTTTGTTATGGTTTTATATTTAATGTTTTTATTTCTAGGTATTCTTCATGCTGCAGATGAAAAAGATTTCAAAACTGCCTATTCATATTTCTATGAAGCATTTGAGGGATATGATTCTATTGACAGTCCAAAGGCTGTTGTAGCACTTAAATACATGCTCATGTGCAAAATCATGCTGAATACGTAAGCTATCACTTTGTTCTCTTGATAAGATATGAGTTTCTATCTATAAGATCAAACAGTGTTCTTTTTTAAAGCTGTCCAGTCAGAAAAATGTTGCTGTAATTTTAAGAGTATATTATGTTGCTAGAGTCATAAAGTTTGACTGTATTACAAAAATTGCTTTATAAATCACTAAAAAGTCAGCCAAAGATGATATAATTACCTGTTGTTAACGATGATATATTTACCTGTTGTAAACGATGATATATTTACCTGTTGTTAACGATGATATATTTACCTGTTGTTAATGATGATATATTTACCTGTTGTTAACAATGATATATTTACCCGTTGTCAACAATGATATATTTACCTGTTGTAAACAATGATATATTTACCTGTTGTTAACAATGATATATTTACCTGTTGTTAACAATGATATATTTACCTGTTGTTAACGATGATATATTTACCTGTTGTTAACAATGATATATTTACCTGTTGTTAATAGGGCTGATGAAGTACAGGCAATTGTGAGTGGAAAACTAGCCCTGAAGTACAGTGGTCCAGAGGTTGAGGCGATGAAGAGTATAGCAACTGCCAGCCACAAGCGCTCTCTTGCAGAGTTCCAGAAAGTGAGTGTCAGTTACTGTTGATAAAAATAGTTTATCGATTGAGATATAAGCTTGGTGCCTATCTAATTCTCATTTCAGAATATTGTTGTATCAATCCAACATGGACAAGAAGCCTACAAAAACTCTCTCTTAAAATTTAAACAAATAGAAATATAAAGTAACCTTATATTACAATGTTCAAAGAAATTATTATACCCCCGCAACAAAGTTAGGGGGTATACTGGAATCAGGTTATCTGCCCGTCCGTCTGTCTAATCCTTAACGTGTGGACCGATTTTCACAAAAATCCACAGGTATGTTAGGGAACATGTGTAGATGTGCATGCAGCTGTTTAAATTCAAAAAATTTGGTAGCCATTGTAATTGGTCAATATCAACAGGTTTTCTTGTCCGCACAATTTCTCCTTTACTTGTGGACCGATTTTCACAAAACTTCACAGGTATATTAGGGAACATGTGTAGATGTGCATGAAGCTGTGTAAATTCCAAAAGTTTGGTAGCCATGGTACCTGGTCATGATTTTATTTTTGATTGCCATGATAACTGGTCACTATTAACAGGTTTTTATTGTCATATGGATTGCTTGGGTAAGTCAGCCATCCTTGTGACAGTTCTAGTTGAATTTTAAAGCCCACATTTGTCAGATAGTATGCCATTCAAATCATCCTGTGTCCATGGTGCATCCTTAAACGATTCTTGCCATAACTATTTCTGAAGTGCTGGATCGATCATTCTCAAACTTCATTTTATGGTTTCCCTTGGTCTGTATAGTTGTGCATTATCCAATTTTCAGACTTTTCATGTGGTTTCTTTAGAGCGTTTAACCTTAACTCTTTCTGTGCTCATTCAAATTTCTCGCTCGCTATACGGAAGTCATCACTGGTTCATTCTTTGCGAATGACGCTTTTCAGAGCACATGGGGGAATGCTACCGCTTCGATTAAAGGTGATTTACGGCTTTCTGGTGCTGATATATCCCATACATTGTCATTTGTTTATTAAAATCCATTGTATGAAATAAGTAGAAACATGTTTATCAAGTATCTACGAGAATACATGACAGAATCGTCTGGTAGAATGACAGGAAGTCAAACTGTTTATCTGTTCACCGTGTCACTCATGTGTGGGATATCACTTCATCGTAACCCTTTCATTTCATTGCGAAAACACGTTAAACATATTCTTGTTTTATTTTGATGATAATTTGTACTCAGCTGTATATTTGTAAACTTTTACCACTTTTCTGCTGTTTTCACTCTCATTAATGTCTTGAACTCGAAAGTAAAATCCCAGTCTGCCATTTCTTTGTCAGTGTAGACACCTTGGACTGAATTTGATAAAAACTCCGTTTTCTGTGAATATAACTAACATAAAATTTAGCTTGTTTTAAGTAAAATCAAATATTTTGAATCTGTTTTTGATACTTCTTATTTGTTAAACACGTAAAATCTTTCGTATAAACACGCCAAGGTGTTAGTAACATGTTTTTCTTGACATCTCACAACAAGGATACAGAATACTTTCTATGACATCTCACAACAAGGATACAGAATACTTTCTATGACATCTCACAACAAGGATACAGAATACTTTCTATGACATCTCACAACAAGGATACAGAATACTTTCTATGACATCTCACAACAAGGATACAGAAAACTTTCTATGACATCTCACAACAAGGATACAGAATACTTTCTATGACATCTCACAACAAGGATACAGAATACTTTCTATGACATCTCACAACAAGGATACAGAATACTTTCTATGACATCTCACAACAAGGATACAGAATACTTTCTATGACATCTCACAACAAGGATACAGAATACTTTCTATGACATCTCACAACAAGGATACAGAATACTTTCTATGACATCTCACAACAAGGATACAGTATACTTTCTATGACATCTCACAACAAGGATACAGAATACTTTCTATGACATCTCACAACAAGGATACAGAATACTTTCTATGACATCTCACAACAAGGATACAGAATACTTTATATGACATCTCCCAACAAGGATACAGAATACTTTCTATGACATCTCACAACAAGGATACAGAATACTTTCTATGACATTTCAAGGCGCCATGAGTACGGAAAGAGTTAAGGACACAAAAGAAACTTGTGTTAATCTTTTCTTTCTCAAAGCAACACACAGGATCTATTCTTCCATGAATACCTCATTTTCCTTACAGTGGTGACATCACTAATACTGTTCCTTACAGTGGTGACATCATCAATACTGTTCCTTACAGTGGTGACATCATCAATACTGTTCCTTACAGTGGTGACATCATCAATATTGTTCCTTACAGTGGTGACATCATCAATACTGTTCCTTACAGTGGTGACATCATCAATACTGTTCCTTACAGTGGTGACATCATCAATACTGTTCCTTACAGTGGTGACATCATCAATACTGTTCCTTACAGTGGTGACATCATCAATACTGTTCCTTACAGTGGTGACATCATGAATACTGTCCCTTACAGTGGTGACATCATCAATACTGTCCCTTACAGTGGTGACATCATCAATACTGTTCCTTACAGTGGTGACATCATCAATACTGTTCCTTACAGTGGTGACATCATCAATACTGTTCCTTACAGTGGTGACATCATCAATACTGTTCCTTACAGTGGTGACATCATCAATACTGTTCCTTACAGTGGTGACATCATCAATACTGTTCCTTACAGTGGTGACATCATGAATACTTACTCTTAACTTGGTGAAAAGCCTTTTAAAGGACAGCTGTAGAGAAAGGATTCTATTATCAATCTCTTGTTTCAGTGAAATTTTCTGCTGTCTATTTTAGACATTGGGGACATTTAAACCACAACTGGAGGATGACCCTATAGTCAATGCTCACCTGAAGACCCTTTATGACAACCTGCTGGAACAGAATCTCTGTAGAATTATAGAACCTTTCTCCAAAGTCCAGGTAAGAAACGAACCGATGTTTGATTGTATTGTTTTAATTGACTGCCAAGTTGGTTTAATTAAATGGCCTTTACCCATTTTCAAGCTCACAATTCGATCAACTATGTTAAGATTGTTTACCTTTGCTCAATTTCTTTGTCACAAGTGTAAAAAACAAGTTAACACACTAATGAGCACACTCAAAAACTTCCATCCTCATATCACTTAAAGATACAGAATATTTCTCAATGAGACAAAGATGGCGACCATAAAACTTGCCCATTGTTCTGATCAACCTGCATCTCTTGAATCCTTGTGTTGTTAGTTTGTTTGTCAGCAGTCGACATCAATCACATTGCTTTTATAGTTTTAAAGAAATATTAAGAACCATAGTGAAAGTCATGTGTCCTGTTCGCCTTCGATCTTGACAAATGCACAAAACAAATACGGCACTCAAGGATATGGAGACCTGCTTTCAACCCTAAAATACAAAATATTTGGTCCAAACCTGAATTAATTGGCTAGTCCATATTCTAAACCTTTTCTTGTGTACCATTAAGTTCTAACCATGCAATTAACTGTTGACTGTAGTTTCTCTGACCTGACTGAAGTCGCTTAAGGTCGTAAAACTGTTTGCATTTAACAGATGTGGAAACAAGTTTTCACCCGTGCATAACACCTGTCAATCAAAACAGTTTGACACAAGACAGTATAAACTACAACACAGTCTAAACACACACACACCCTACATGTAGCTCTGGAAACAGGTGTGAGACGAACAAACACAAACATTCGTCATAATTTTATTGCAAATATGTTTCAGCATCAATAGATTCTTATTATCAATTATTTGTCAACATTAAGACAAAGGCATTCTACTACTCTACTACTATAAGTCTGAGATAAGAAACTGCCGCCTTCTCTATTCAACTGGAGCTCACCCATGTCGGATAGACTATTCAATCAGATGTCATCAAGTTTATAGCTACAGCCTACGATATCGTTAGAGGTGTTCCGAAATGCAAATATACTTAATAACACCTTATTTTAACTGTTATTAATTTTCACAAGAGTTCATAGCACTAGGATAAAATACATAAATGAAAGAAAAAAAATAGAACTAAGATTAAATACATGTACATAAATGAAAGTTAAAATAAGAAGGGAAAAGATCAATCTTTCTAAGAATAAATGAAAAATCATCGATGGTGGGTGCCAAGATCCCTCTGGGATCTCTTGTTCTGTATTTTGATGTGTTTTTTTCCCCCTTTTTTTTCCAGGTTCAACATATTGCCAACTTAATCAAATTACCAATGGTAAGTATTGGATATTTTCATACTTGCAGTAAATCTAGCCTATTGTTGTGTGGTCAAGGTCAATTGTTCATGGAGTTTAGAAAATTTTACTTGTTGTTGTGTGGTCCATGTCAATAGTTCACAGAATATAGAAAATTGAACTTGTTTTGTGGGATCCAGGTCAATAGTTCACGGAACATAGAAAATTTAACTTAAGAAAATTTAAATTGTTGTTGTGCATTGCAGGTCAAAAGATCACAGAATATAGAAAAATTTAACTTGTTGTTGTGTGGTCCAGGTCAATAGTTCATGGAATATAGAAAATTTAACTTGTTGTTTTGTGGTCTATGTTAATATAATAGTTCAAGGAATGTAGAAAATTTAACTTGTTGTTTTGTGGTCTATGTTAATATAATAGTTCAAGGAATGTAGAAAATTTAACTTGTTGTGTAGTCCAGGTCAATAGTTCATAGAGTATCGAAAATTTTACTTCTTGTTGTGTGGTCAAGGTCAATAGTTCATGGAATATAGAAAATTTAACTTCTTGTTGTGTGGTCAAGGTCAATAGTTCATGGAATATAGAAAATTTTAAACTTCTTGTTGTGTGGTCCAGGTCAATAGTTCATGGAATATAGAAAATTTAACTTCTTGTTGTGTGGTCCAGGTCAATAGTTCATGGAATATAGAAAGTTTAACTTCTTGTTGTGTGGTCCAGGTCAATAGTTCATGGCATATAGAAAGGTTTTAACTTCTTGTTGTGTGGTCCAGGTCAATAGTTCATGGCATATAGAAAATTTAACTTCTTGTTGTGTGGTCCAGGTCAATAGTTCATGGAATATAGAAAGTTTAACTTCTTGTTGTGTGGTCCAGGTCAATAGTTCATGGAATATAGAAAATTTCACTTGTTGTTGTGTGGTCCATGTCAATAGTTCACAGAATATAGAAAATTTAACTTCTTGTTGTGTGGTCCAGGTCAATAGTTCATGGCATATAGAAAATTTCACTTGTTGTTGTGTGGTCCATGTCAATAGTTCACAGAATGTAGAAAATTTAACTTCTTGTTGTGTGGTCCAGGTCAATAGTTCATGGAATATAGAAAATTTCACTTGTTGTTGTGTGGTCCATGTCAATAGTTCATGGCATATAGAAAATTTAACTTCTTGTTGTGTGGTCCAGGTCAATAGTTCATGGACTTTAGAAAATTTAACTTCTTGTTGTGTGGTCCAGGTCAATAGTTCATGGACTTTAGAAAATTTAACTTCTTGTTGTGTGGTTGAGGTCAATAGTTCACAGAATATAGAAAATTTCACTTGTTGTTGTGTGGTCCAGGTCAATAGTTCACAGAATATAGAAAATCTAACTTCTTGTTGTGTGGTCAAGGTCAATAGTTCATGGAATATAGAAAGTTTAACTTCTTGTTGTGTGGTCCAGGTCAATAGTTCATGGACTATAGAAAATCTAACTTCTTGTTGTGTGGTCAAGGTCAATAGTTCATGGAGTATCGAAAATTTAACTTCTTGTTGTGTGGTCAAGGTCAATAGTTCATGGATTATAGAAAATTTAACTTCTTGTTGTGTGGTCAAGGTCAATAGTTCACAGAATATAGAAAATTTAACTTCTTGTTGTGTGGTCAAGGTCAATAGTTCATGGATTATAGAAAATTTAACTTCTTGTTGTGTGGTCAAGGTCAATAGTTCATGGAATATAGAAAATTTAACTTCTTGTTGTGTGGTCAAGGTCAATAGTTCATGGAATATAGAAAATTTAACTTGTTGTTGTGTGGTCCAGGTCAATAGTTCATGGAATATAGAAAATTTAACTTCTTGTTGTGTGGTCAATGTCAATAGTTCATTGAGTATCGAAAATTTCACTTGTTTTGTGGTCCAGGTCAATAGTTCACAGAATATAGAAAATAACCCAAAAAAAACCCATGTGGTTTGGCAGGTGATCCCATTCCTTTTCATGTGCGGCCAAGTAATCGACACCCTACCCGACCACCGAAGTCATCGGTCTTACATCAGTCCAGTGTCAACTTTTCCCTTTCAGTACTGTTGTTGTATACAGATGAAAGAAAAACCTTGATATCTCCTCCCTGTTGTCATATATAAATGACACACGACAAGAGACTTTAATTATAGAGGCATTATTTGTCCAAATTAGGCCAGAAACATCCTTGGGTGAAGGGGTTTCAATTTTTGTGTTGCCTGAAAAGGTGACATATAGGGATTACTATGTCTGCAGCGGCGGCGGCGGTGGCGTCTGCACGAACAGTTTCCGTGCGATAACTTGAGTTTCCTTGGGCCTATCAAACTCAAATTTCATACACTGCTTCCTTACCAAAAGTGCTCGCTTGGGATTGCTTTTCAGGGTCAAAGGTCAAGGTCACTGTTGCTATAAATAGAAAATCGGTTTCTGTGCGATAACTTGAGTTTCCTTGGGCCAATCAAACTCAAACTTCATACAGTGCTTCCTTAACAAAAGTGCTCGCTTGAGTTGCTTTTCAGGGTTGAAGGTCAAAGGTCAAGGTCACTGTTGCTATAAATAGAAAATCGGTTTCCATGGGATAGCTTGAGTTTCCTTAGTCCAATCAAACTCAAACTTCATACAGTGCTTCCTAAACAGAAGTGCTCGCTTGGGATTGCTTTTCAGGGTCAAAGGTCAAGGTCACTGTTGCTATGAATAGAAATTCTGTTTCCGTGCGATAACTTGAGTTTCCTTGGGCCAATCAAACTCAAACTTCATACAGTGCTTCCTTACCAAAAGTGCTCGATTGGGATTGCTTTTCAGGGTCAAAGGTCAAGGTCACTGTTTCTATTCCACTTGGAACTGATACAAAGCATATCCATAGATAGCTCCTAAAAACGTATCTCCCAACTTGCTGCGCAGGCGACACATCCACTTCCGTGGAATTCTTGTTGAATACAGCATAATTATAAAATTGCCATAAAGACATAATTATGTATATCTCAGAATTAAATCAAGCCAGGTTGGAAATATGGATGCTGCTGGATTTAAGTTCATGTTTGCTGCTTTTCTCAGGATACCATAGAGAAGAAGCTGTCACAGATGATCCTTGATAAAAAGTTTCATGGTAAGATAATTATTAAGTCACAATAAGCATCTTTTATAAGTATTGTGTGGTCAGAAAGATACAATAATTTGTATCTAGTAGTGTAAGGAACAGATTTTGCATAAATATTTGTCATAAACACTGAACAATCCTCCAACATACATTAGAGGGGTCAATAATGTTGACATGGGGGGGGGGCGGCAATTTACATAGTGACAACTTCTGAAATACCGTTAGGCATTGGAGACATCATATTTGAAAGGTACCTTCCTTGGATGAAGCCGATTAAGGTTTGCGACCTTCACCCATATTCAACGACACAGGGGTTAAATCGATTATAACCTTGAACGACTTCTTCTAATAAACCGAAACCCCTTGAAGCATGACTTTATGGAATGAAGACTACGAAAAATCTCTTCACAAAAACTCCTCATGCCATGGGACACGTTTCTCACAAATTTCAAATGGTCCCACAAAAAAAAAAAGTTTGGTCATTTGAACGATTAAACAATAGCGACATGAATTCACACTGACCTTTATCACAGACAAGCCACTTTAATTACAGACCAGACTAATAAGAAGGGTGGTGTGAAAGTTGTATTTCGGGTTTCGTTGAATTGTTCCTTTTGAATTTGGGGTAACACCACAGTGTATAAATACCAAATATGGGCATTATGTTCTGATAGGTTCTGACTTGTGTTGCTCTAGTTATATTTTTGTTATTAATAATTGCTAGGGCCCTGAAAAATTACATTTACAACTTAAATTTTGTCGTTATCAACTTATCATGCTCAATTTAGATAATAATTTTCAAATTATTAAACAGTACTTTAGCAAATATCATCCAGAAATGAATCCACTTTAATAGTATTGATATTTTCTATAATGGTTTATGCATTTGCATAAACTCTGGGATCAAGGCTTTTCCCCATCTGTTGGGATGGGGCCTTTTTGTCTTATTTTGGGAAGAAAATTGGTGAATTGGGAAAGACTTTTTCAGGAGGAAACTGCAAATTTTGGGAATTTGGCTGAAATATGAAATAATTTCAATTGTGAATGGGGCCCACATTAACGGCCCCAAAACCCTCCCAGAAAAAGTCCTGGGGATTAATACCAGGTGAGCATTTCACGCCTATTGGGCCTGTTTTGAAGAAAACAAAATATAAAATTAGAAAGTAAATTGCATAATTATCACTCATTTAATATAAATAGAAACGATATGTTTATGTTTCATTTAACTGTATGTTTTTTTAGCACTAACATCATTTGACAAACTATTGGATTGATTTATGTCTTTAAAGGTATTTTGGATCAAGGTGCAGGAGTGCTGGTAGTGTTTGATGAGACACCTGTGGACAAAACATATGAGACATCATTGGAGACGATACAGAATATGGGAAAAGTGGTTGATGCACTCTATAACAAAGCCAAAAAGCTAACTTAGTACTTGATTATGTCTAGTTCAATATGGTTACCCTGCTTGTCATTCGGGCAAAATTTTACAAATGTAGACAACATTTGAATCTACATAAAATTATGCTGATTCTGCACTGTATTTAGAATTCAAGCTGTGTTCTGATTCAGTTAATGATAATGTAGTGTCAGTGTACTGTTCCTGTTGTAGGGTCAGTGTACTGTTCCTGTGGTATGGTCAGTGTACTGTTCCTGTTGTAGGGTCAGTGTACTGTTCCTGTTGTAGGGTCAGTGTACTGTTCCTGTTGTAGGGTCAGTGTACTGTTCCTGTTGTAGGGTCAGTGTACTGTTCCTGTTGTAGGGTCAGTGTACTGTTCCTGTTGTAGGGTCAGTGTACTGTTCCTGTTGTAGGGTCAGTGTACTGTTCCTGTTGTAGGGTCAGTGTACTGTTCCTGTTGTAGGGTCAGTGTACTGTTCCTGTGGTATGGTCAGTGTACTGTTCCTGTTGAAGGGTCAGTGTACTGTTCCTGTTGTAGGGTCAGTGTACTGTTCCTGTTGTAGGGTCAGTGTACTGTTCCTGTGGTAGGGTCAGTGTACTGTTCCTGTTGTAGGGTCAGTGTACTGTTCCTGTTGTAGGGTCAGTGTACTGTTCCTGTGGTAGGGTCAGTGTACTGTTCCTGTGGTAGGGTCAGTGTACTGTTCATGTTGTAGGGTCAGTGTACTGTTCCTGTGGTAGGGTCAGTGTACTGTTCCTGTGGTAGGGTCAGTGTACTGTTCCTGTTGTAGGGTCAGTGTACTGTTCCTGTGGTATGGTCAGTGTACTGTTCCTGTGGTAGGGTCAGTGTACTGTTCCTGTGGTAGGGTCAGTGTACTGTTCCTGTCGTAGGGTCAGTGTACTGTTCCTGTCGTAGGGTCAGTGTACTGTTACTGTGGTAGGGTCAGTGTACTGTTCCTGTGGTAGGGTCAGTGTACTGTTCCTGTGGTAGGGTCAGTGTACTGTTCCTGTGGTAGGGTCAGTGTACTGTTCCTGTGGTAGGGTCAGTGTACTGTTCCTGTGGTAGGGTCAGTGTGCTGTTCCTGTTGTAGGGTCAGTGTACTGTTCCTGTTCTAGGATCAGTGAAATTCTAACAGATATGATGTAAGATCAGTGAAATTCTACAGATCTGATGTAGGGTCAGTGAAAGACTTGCAATTTTGTAAAACACTTTAATGTGTTGAACCAAGTTGTTTTGCAGTATATGTGACAGGTTTAGTACCTGGTATTTTGTTCAAAACAATTACAATAAAATTAGTAATTTTGAAAAAAACTGCAGATTTACGAGTTATAGTTTTGCGACATGGTTATTGTCTTACATGATATTGCTTTACTTTTATAAGTAATGGTATCATTTTGACATTTATTTTTGCCCCAACGGCAATTAAGCATACCTTGTATGCCTTTAGCGCAGCTTCTGTTGGCCTGTCAGACGTCAACTTTTCCTTTAAACAGCTTATTCTGAAATACATAAAGGTCTAGAGGCATGCTATCTGGCTGGAAAGTTCCTTTGATGAAGCTGAACAAAGTTTGCCTGCTAAGTAATGGAGTTATCTCCCTAGACCCAGGTACTGAGAAATTTTTGAGAAAAAAAAACAAGCTTTTATTTCAAATTTACGATGTATTTCCTTTTTAAGCTCACCTGGTCCGCCTGACTCCCCAGGGGCCTAAGGGGACAATTTGGCTATATAGATATAAACAACTTCTTCTCTGAAACTGATCAATGTATATCACTCATATTTGCATGGTAGCATCACTATGGGGCGGGGATTCAAAATTGTACAAATGGTGGGGCTGACCCCTTCCCCAGGGTCCTGAGGGTGGGGCCAAAAGTCATCAATTTGGCATTAATATAAACAACTTCTTCTCTGGATCTAAGCAATGTATGACATTTATATTTCAATGGTAGCATGCATGCCTACGTGGCTGGGATTCAGATTTATACATATGATGGGTCCGATCCCCCAGGGGCCTGGGGGATGGGGCCAAAATGGGTCCATTTGGCTATATTCATATTAACGACTTCTCTGGATCTAAGCAATGTGAAACATTCATATTTTAGTAGTAGCATCCCTAGGTGGCTGGGATACAAATGATTGGGCTGACCCTCCAGGGGCCTTAGGGGGCGGGGCCAAAAGGGGCCATTTGGCAATATTGATATACCTTTAAACGATTGAGATCCCCACCCCAAAACTACATATACAATTGCTTAGCATAAAGAGAACATCACAAATATTAATTTAGATTTGACTCAAGGGTCTGCCACGCCCTTACAGACTTGACTCTTTAATCATAACTTTTAAACTGTTGAGATCCCACCCCAAAACTATATGTAAAATTGCTGACCTTAAAGAGATGATCACAAACATGATACAATGTATTAGATATGACCTTAGGGTCTGCCATGCCCTTGAGACATCCGCCCCAAAACTATACAGAAACAGACACAATCATGATATTATCATTGATGTAATAGTATAGCCCAGCCCAAGGGACCTTGGTTCTCAGTTAAGCTTGAAAACAGTGAGTGAGATACACACCCATTAACCTATCTGTAATTTATACAGATATACTTCAAGGATAATTCTTGGGGTCTGTCCCTGCCCATAGCATCTTTTTTAGAAATATTTTACCATGATTAATTCATCCAGGTGAGCGATACAGGCCCTCTGGGCCTCTTGTTTGTATAATACCATTATTTGACCCCATTGACCTTGAGAGTAGGTCAAGGTCATTCATTTTAACAAACTTTGTAGCCCTTCTTTTAAGGTCACAGGAGTCAAATATGTCAAAACGTTCAAATGACTTCTTTTGAAAAACTGGTATTCCTAGAGACATAATATTTGACCGGAAGATTTCTTGGAAAAGAACCAAACAAAAGTTTCTAATGAAACTACCTTGACCTCTATGAAAGGTCACAGGGGTTAAATACCAAAAAAAGTATGTTAAAAAAATCTAGAATAAATATGGAATGTTAGGTATGATATTTGATTGGTAGCTTCCTTGGAAGGAGCTGAACAAGTTTGTTTAAAAAAAAGTATTTTGAACTACTTCAAAACCTTCAAACGTCTTCTTCTCAAATACTGAAAGGCCTAGAATTACATTATTTGGCTGGAAGCCCTCTTGGAAGAGGAGGAGCAACGTCAAATTTGTGAAATGTGTTTTCAATCGTAACATATATGTTCTTTAAAATGAAAATAAAATAAATATACAACATTTGATATAGCACACTATGTAGCTAGTATAAGTCACTCTAAAGCACTTTACAGTGCATAGATATAAAATTCTTATTATCATATACAATTCTGAGGTGTTCGCAGGAGCTACCATATCAGGCGCTAACTACTTGCCCTAAAACGCCTGGCTAATATCTCCGTATGTGTGTGTATGTATGCGTGTGTGCTGGAGATGAATTGTGTTCTGTTTGTAGTGGGACCGTGTTTCCAACGGCATCTTTTATAGTGCCATCTCGCGTAAAAGCTACAGTACAGATACTGAACACTCACACCAGACCATTTTATACTCCATCTGGGTTGTTGGAGTTGTGTGGGTAGAAGAAAATCACTTTCTCTGAATATTCCATGCGTACAATGTACGACAATTTCGGATATGGAACCCAGGCCGCCTGCATGGAAGGTATAGAATAACTCTTGAGATAGGTTTTAGACCTCTTTAAGGCTACAAATGTGAGATTAATAACATGTTAGCAATGCCAGCCCAGTGTGCCTCTTGTTATACTATTATACTCTATCACATAATTTTCCTAAATTTAAGGACAGATTTAGATGTGTCACAGGCTTTAGTCTTAGCATATTTCATACTCTTTATGATAGTTTATGCAGAAAACTATTTTCTTTGATAATCTATGATAGCACTAAGAGGAAGAATGTTTCGTTATAATACGAAAAACCTGTATAAATCTTCTTTGTTGTAGACAAATACAGGGAGTGTGAATCAAGACATTTCAGGCACTTGTAGTTAACGAGATAACACCAATGATAGCGGAGATCCTGCGAGACTACAGGTGTCTGACATGTCTCAGATTACACACAATATAAGGGTGTGTATCCTTGTACTTTACTCTGCTTAATTGTTATATCAGCTCACCTGATCTGAAGGACCAATGTGAGCTTATGCCATACTGTGGCGTCCGTCAACAATTGTTTAAACAAATTTTTCTCCATATTTGGCAGGAAGCATCCCATATGCTCAAGATTCAAAAGTCCACTCAAAATGTCTATAATGACCACTTGCAAAATCGCATTCCTCGGGAAAGCCCAGATAAAAATAGCGGGGATGACGCAACGTGACAGGTGTGCCGCAAGTTTCCTGCTCAGTTTGACGGAAGGGGCCATACGGGAGGGGACGCGTAATGTATACGGTTGATGAAACAGAGACAAAGTCCGTGTATAAACTTATTGAATCACATTCACATTGAAATTAGACATCAATTGCACTCATACCGATATTCAAATGAAGAATAATTGTCGGCATATCGGCACCATATATCGATCGACACCAGGAATTATCTATATTATATTTACCTGACCGAGACCGGTACACATGGGTACGGAATACGGCCATGGTACAAACCTTAATTTATGTAAAAGGTAATATTCACGAACCAACTTTTCAGATGATTTCATAAAATGTATGTAACATGCATTGAAAAGTTCGAAAAATAAAATGACATGAAATGTTTGCGATTTTTTTTTACAACTCAATGTCTTGAGGATTTTTTTTCAGACTATATATACAAAGTACATTCATATTCATTTAAAATCTATCCAACTTTCAGCGTCTTCACACGTTAACACGTATCACGGAATGCGAATATTTAAGTCCACACACTCATATAACGACACACTATAAGTATGACTACATGTATATCAGATTTGGAACTGTTGAAACACTTATAACTACACGTTATGAATATGTTATGATAATTCCGTTTTCTTTTAACATCTTTTTGTCGTCTTGTAAAGGGACGGTGACTTTAAAAAAAAAAAAAAACCTGTAGGAATGGAATATACATATAAGCTTATGTTGTATAACTTTGGGGTTTTTTTTTAAATTTTTTTTCCAGTTATGTATATATTTTCAATACCGGGGTCGCAACCCAGTGATATTTGTACCTTCACTAATTTAAAGATTAAGTATGAATATCACTTTTTTTTACGCGTGAAAACAAATTTTTATATTCCTTTTGTCCAAATTGAAGCCGTATGTACCTCGGTCGCACGTCCCATTTTACAACGTAATCAAACGACTTTTTTTCTGTTATGGTATATATAGTATTTGAAAATGTCTTTCTATCCAGCAATATAATAAAATCATACTGTTTTACTGGAACATAATATTTTATAAAGAGAATATTATAAAACAAACTTTTAAGTTTAATATTACGCACGCATTTTATGCAACAGAAGACTGAAACAGTTTCCCCTTGGGTAGCCTCAAAACCAAATCAAAGCTTTATTTGTGCATGTTACCGTTATACAGAAGAAATATGTAACATACACACAATAGAGCAGGTAGTTTCTCCTTAGAATACTTCCCATCTCTCAATATGATTCCATAACGCAGTCTTGTGTCATATTTTGACCATTCGGCAACTTTTCGCTTAGTAGTTAGGCCTTATCGTAGTGTAATGGTAATAACAGATAGAGTGTTTACAATGGAAACGGCGCTCGCTGCGCATGCGTTGGTAGGTGGAAATCCCAATTCAGAACGTCTGGCCAGACGTTTTGGAATTCCACTAGTTATTTTGAAATTATTTATTTTATGAATACATGTCAGCGGAAAACCGATTGTCGTAGTCCATAAGAATACCCACTCGATATGTGTATGTAATATTTTGAAAAAAAAATATGAAAAAAAGCTTACTTTCGCGGGATGCCCCTTTAAAAGCTTTACCCATTTCCTTCACATGTGATTTTTGTGTCGCCTGAAAAGGCGACATATAGGGATCCCTATGTTGGTGTCGGCGGCGGTGTCTGCACCAACAGTTTCCGTGCGATAACTTGAGTTTCCTTGGGCCAATCAAACTCAAACTTCATACACTGCTTCCTTACCAAAAGTGCTCGCTTGGGATTGCTTTTCAGGGTCAAAGGTCAAGGTCACTTGCTATCAATAGAAAATCGTTTTCTGTGCAATAACTTGAGTTTCCTTGGGCCAATCAAACTCAAACTTCATAGAGTATGTACTTCCTTGCCAAAAGTGCTTGCTTGGGATTGCTTTTCCGGGTTGAAGGTCAAAGGTCAAGGTCACTGTTGCTATAAATAGAAAATCACTTTTCCTGGACCAAAGATAAATAAGCCAATAATTGCTTACAACCAAACCTTGAAAACATTACCTCATTCAGTTTAATCTAACGGTTCACTTTTCTGAACAACAAAACTTCTTTTTTCTCTGCCAAGTTTAATCAGATTAAAAGAAGACTTTATACCATGAAAGCATATGAAAAGATTTTAACAATTTGTTTTTTACATTATTTAATTTCAGGTTTCATGAATTTAGAAATAATTCAATATTGACATCGAAACTGTTCAAAATTGGCCCCATAGCCAACTTTCAAGATTGAAAAAAATATGAACTGTATTAAAACATAATGTATCGTATAAAATTCATATGTAAAATTTGAATACATTTATTCATATCTAGAAATGATATTTATGATAAGTTTTAGCTCACCTGGTCCGAAGGGCCAAGTGAGCTTATGTGATGGTGCAGCATTCGTCGTCCGTCCGTCAAGTTTTCCTATAAATCCCTTCTAATCCTGAACCAAATTTAGGCAGAAACATCCTTGGGTGAAGGGGATTCAATTTTGTATAAATAGTCGATCTGACCCCCCCTCCGGGGCCTGAGGGGTGGGACCCAATTGGAAAATATAGTAAATCCTTAAAAATCCTTCTTCTCCTTTAGGAATGACATGATATTGTCCAAATTTGATCTGAAATATCCTTGGGTGAAGTGGATTCAATTATGTATAAATGGTTGGTCTGGTCCTAAACACACACACACTCAACTCACACCTCTTGAGCTTTAAGGGGGGGGCCAAATATGGAAAATATCCTTCTTCTATAGGCTTGACAGGATATTGCCAAAATTTGGTCTGAAGTATCGTTGAGTGAATGGGATTCAGTTTGTATAATCAGTGGATCTGACCCCCTTTTGGCCAGAGAGGAGGGGCCCCGATCGGGAAAATATAGTAAATCCGTCTTCTTCTTTAGGGATGACAGGATTAGAAATTGTCTAAATTTGATCTGTCAGCATCCTTTGATGAATGGGGATCAATTTTGAATGAACTTTGGGCAGGAAACCCCTTGGGACTGGGGTGGAGCCCAATAAGGGAAACGTAGTAAATATTTTAAAATCAATTTTCTTGTGTATGAATGACAGGAAATTGTCGAGATTTGTTGTGAACCATCCTTTGGTGAATTGGACTAAACCATCAAAAGGTAAAAAATCCTTTTTTTACAAATTTCTTTCTTCTAAAAACGACTTCTTCTAAAATACTGAAAGGCCTAGTGACATGAAATTTGGCTGGTAGCTTTCTTGGAAGAAGCTGAACAAAGTTTGCTTAAAAAAATCACTTTGACCTTATTTCAAGGACACAGGGGTAAAAAATGTCAAAACCTTCAAACAACTTCTTCAAAAATACCGTCAGGCATAGAAACCTCATATTTGACCGGCAGCTTCCTTGGATGAAGCTGAATAAAGTTTGCGGAAAAAAAACGACCTTGACCAATATTCAAGGTCACAGTAAGGTTAAATTTATTTTAACCTTTAAACGACTTCTTCTAACAACCCAAAATCCATAGAAGTATGATATTTGGCTGAAACGTTCCTTGGATGAAGCTTAACAAAGTTTGCGAAAAGAAATGACCTTGACCTATATTCAAGGTCACAAGGGTCATTTCTGTTAAAACCTTCAAACGACTTCTTCTGAATACCAAAAGCCCTAGAAGCATGATATTTGACTGAAAGGTTCCTTGGATGAAGCCCGACAAAGTTTACGAAAAGAAATTACCTTGACCTATATTCAAGCTCACAAGGGTCGAATGTGTTAAAACCTTCAAACAACTTCTTCTGAAATACAAAAAGCCCTAGAAACATGGTATTTGGCTGAAAGGTTTCTTGGATGAAACCCGACAAAGTTTGCGAAAAGAAATGACCTTGACCTATATTCAAGGTCCCAGGGGTCAAATCTGTCAAAACTTCGAAACGACTTTTTCTAAATACCAAAAGCCCTAGAGGCATGATATTTGGCTGAAAGGTTCCTTGGATGAAGACCGACAACGTTTGCGAAAAGAAAGGACCTTGACCTCTATTCAAGGTCACAGGGGTCAAATCTGTTAAAACATTCAAACGACTTCTTCTGAAGTACCAAAAGCCCTGGAAACATGGTTTTTCGCTGACAGGTTCGTTGGAAGAAGCCCAACAAAGTTTGAGAAAAGAAATTACCTTGACCTAAAAGAAATGACTTTGACCTATATTCAAGGTCACAGGAGTCAAATCTGTTCAAGCATTCAAACGACTTCTTCTGAAGTACCAAAAACCCTAGAAATATGGTATTTGACTGAAAGGTTTCTTGGATGAAGCCCGACAAAGTTTGCGAAACGAAATGACCTTGATCTTTATTCAAGGTCACAGGGGTCAAATCTGTTAAAACATTCAAACGACTTCTTCTGAAATACCAAAAGCCCTAGAAGCATGATGTTTCGCCAACAGGTTCCTTGGATGAAGCCCAACAAAGTTTGAGAAAAGAAATGACCATGACCTAAAAGAAATGACCTTGACCTATATTCAAGATCACAGGAGTCAAATCTGTTCAAACATTCAAACGACTTCTTCTGAAGTACCAAAAGCCCCAGAGGCATGATATTTCGCCGACAGGTTCCTTGGATGAAGCCAAACAAAGTTTGCGAAAAGAAATGACCTTGACCTATATTCAAGGTCACAAGGGTCGAATCTGTTAAAACTTTCAAACGACTTCTTCTGAAATACAAAAAGCCCTAGAAACATGGTATTTGGCTGAAAGGTTTCTTGGATGAAACCCGACAACGTTTGCGAAAAGAAATGACCTTGACCTATATTCATGGTCCCAGGGTTCAAATCTGTCAAAACTTCGAAACGACTTTTTCTGAAATACCCAACGCCCTAGAGGCATGATATTTTGCTGAAAGATTCCTTGGATGAAGCCCAACAAAGTTTGAGAAAAGAAATGACCTTCACCTATATTCAAGGTCACAGGGGTCAAATCTGTTCAAACATTCAAACGACTTCTTCTGAAGTACCAGAAACCCTAGAAATATGGTATTTGACTGAAAGGTTTCTTGGATGAAGCCCGACAAAGTTTGCGAAACGAAATGACCTTGATCTTTATTCAAGGTCACAGGGGTCAAATCTGTTAAAACATTCAAACGACTTCTCCTGAAATACCAAAAGCCCTAGAAGCATGATATTTCGCCAACAGGTTCCTTGGATGAAGCCCAACAAAGTTTGAGAAAAGAAATGACCATAACCTTAAAAAAAATGACCTTGACCTATATTCAAGGTCACAGGAGTCAAATCTGTTCAAACATTAAAACGACTTCTTCTGATGTACCAAAAGCCCTAGAAACATGTTATTTGGCTGAAAGGTTCCTTTGGATGAAGACCGACAACGTTTGCGAAAAGAAATGACCTTGACCTCTATTCAAGGTCACAGGGGTCAAATCTGTTCAAGCATTCAAACGACTTCTTCTGAAGTACCAAAAGCCCTAGAAATATGGTATTTGGCTGAAAGGTTTCTTGGATGAAGCCCGACAAAGTTTGCGAAACGAAATGACCTTGATCTTTATTCAAGGTCACAGGGGTCAAATCTGTTAAAACATTCAAACGACTTCTCCTGAAATACCAAAAGCCCTAGAAGCATGATATTTCGCCAACAGGTTCCTTGGATGAAGCCCAACAAAGTTTGCGAAAAGAAATGACCATGACCTAAAAGAAATGACCTTGACCTATATTCAAGGTCACAGGAGTCAAATCTGTTCAAACATTCAAACGACTTCTTCTGAAGTACCAAAAGCCCTAGAGGCATGATATTTGGCTGAAACGTTCCTTGGTTGAAGCCCGACAATTTTTGCGAAAAGAAATGACCTTGACCTATATTCAAGGTCACAGGGGTCAAATATGTTAAAACCTTCAAACGACTTCTTCTGAAATACCAAAAGCCCTAGAAGCATGATATTTGCCTGAAAGGTTCCTTGTATGAAGCTTGACATGCTGTTTTTCACTGCGAGTGGATATTTCTTGGAGATTTCATGCTAGGAAAATAAGTGAAAATATCCATACCACAAACAATTCCACTTTTCCAGTAGTATGTCACATAGCTGAGGAAGTTTGCAGACTACCAGTTCAAGCAGATTGTAGTCATACATTGACATGTATTATTATGTTATGCCATTTTAAGCAAAAAATTTATAATAAAGAATAATGCGCAGGAACCAGTACATCAGCAGGAGGTGATGCCAGTGTAGTCCAGTCGCCAAAATATAGGCCTAACCGGGACAAAATTGCAACAGAATTTATTTTCATATTTTTTGAATGGTGGATACCTATACTGTAACAGAAAAAAAGTCTACCAAAATCTACCTTTGGAAAATCACTTTTTTTCGCACTAATTGGGATCAAGAAATCAGCATAATTGCTCAATGGTGCAACTTTAAATTGAAACATTTAACTCTCAAATAATTTTTTTTATTTAATTATTAACTACATTGTATAACTAGTTCATGTTTAATACAAACAAGTAAACTAAATCGATAGAAATTATTGCATCAAGAAATAATGTACAGTCAAAAGTCACTAAAAAGCATCTGAATGTTGAACATACAAGCTTGTTTTGCATTTTTCAGACAAAAGAAAATTAAAAAATATTACAAATATCATTGCTAGATATGTATAAATCCATTAAAATATTACATATGTATTAAACTTTCTTATATGAGACATTTTGCTTTCATACAGTTTTTTTTTTTTTTAATCTTGACAGTTGGCTGCGAGGCCAATTTTGAACTGTTTCAAAGTCAATATTGAATAATTTCTCAATTTATGCAACCTGTATTCTTATAATGTAAAAAGCAAATTGTTAAATTCTTTTCACATGTTTTCATGTATGTACAATGGTTATTTTAAATACTAATTTGGTAAGGTAAGTTTGCTAATATATTGATAATCAAATATTCAAAACACTATTACATGTTATTTGGGCAGAACGGTCATCATTCTAAATTACATAAATATGCATAACTTTTTTGTGTAATATCCGATTGCTAAATAATTTGGCTTGGCTAAAGACAATAAGATTGTCTTGATGGCTAATGCAAATTGTGATTAAATAAAATATTTTGGGTTGAGTAAAAAAAATATTTTCTTTTGTTCCATAATGGTTGGTAATGAAAATACATTATTTTCAATCAATTTTCAATTTTTTGGATGTTCAAATTCGGATTAATTGCACTAAAACAACCATTTTATGGTAACAATTCTAACAAAGTCTTCATGTAATCTGATTAAACTTGAAATAAGGAATTTTGTTGTTCAGAATAGTGGACCATTTTTGACTGTTCAGGTTAAACTGAATAAGGTAGTTGTTTCAAGATTTGATTTTAATCATAATGGCAAATTTATCTTATCCAATTAAGTATTTAAGATAAACAATGCAAACACTTTAATGAAAATAAAAATGTTTTAAGTATTTGTCTTCCTTCTTATTAAAATACATGCGAAAGAGATATGCAAAGCAATCAATATAGACTTCAAAAAAGTGCAAAATCAGCATATTTTGATGGTTAATAACTTTTTTGTATGTTAATTAATCATTAGTTAAATTGAATGATTGAATTAAATGCCATTATTTTAAAAATTGAATTTAACCTTATTTTGCTACTGAGATAATTAAATGATATTTTCTGCACTTAAAATGTAAAAAAGTAAAATATTGTGAAGTAAAATGGATTTTTAGTTGTATTGATGGATCATTATTTTTTCAACATTACATATCAGTAAAATGACTTTGGCTAATCTGTAATATTCATAACCTGGTTATGACTTCTAACTATTCATTTTACAATCAGAATCGCTTAATATTTATTTATTTCCCTTCAAAGTTGGCCCAGTAAGCAATTACGCTGAATTTATTGACCCCCAATTTGTGCGAAAAAACCTATTTCCCAAAGGTAGATTTTGGTAGACTTTTTTCTGTTAAAGTATAGGTATCCACCTTCTTAGAAAACTAAAAATATTTTCTGTTGCAATTTTGTCCCGGTTAAACCCTATATTGACTAGACTAGTGGAATAGTAAGCAATTGAGCGTGGGAGAAGCAAGAAGCAGAAAATAAATCAGGCAAGCATCTGTAATTTGGTATGAAATCAGAGCAGATTACTTGTTATCACAAAACCAAATACCTATCAGAGACACGGGTACAGTGGCTGTCCTTAGTGGCGTATTGGATGGAGTCACAGGTACAGTGGCTGTCCTTAGTGGTGTACTGGATGGAGACACAGGTACAGTGGCTGTCCTTAGTGGTGTACTGGATGGAGACACAGGTACAGTGGCTGTCGTTAGTGGTGTACTGGATGGAGACACAGGTACAGTGGCTGTCCTTAGTGGCGTACTGGATGGAGACACGGGTACAGTGGCTGTCCTTAGTGGTGTACTGGATGGAGACACGGGTACAGTGGCTGTCCTTAGTGGTGTACTGGATGGAGACACAGGTACAGTGGCTGTCCTTAGTGGTGTACTGGATGGAGACACAGGTACAGTGGCTGTCCTTAGTGGTGTACTGGATGGAGACACGGGTACAGTGGCTGTCCTTAGTGGTGTACTGGATGGAGTCATGGGTACAGTGGCTGTCATTAGTGGTGTACTGGATGGAGACACGGATACAGTGGCTGTCCTTAGTGGTGTACTGGATGGAGTCACAGGTACAGTGGCTGTCCTTAGTGGTGTACTGGATGGAGTCACAGGTACAGTGGCTGTCCTTAGTGGTGTACTGGATGGAGACACAGGTACAGTGGCTGTCCTTAGTGGTGTACTGGATGGAGACACAGGTACAGTGGCTGTCCTTAGTGGCGTACTGGATGGAGACACAGGTACAGTGGCTGTCATTAGTGGTGTACTGGATGGAGTCACAGGTACAGTGGCTGTCCTTAGTGGTGTACTGGATGGAGACACAGGTACAGTGGATGTCCTTAGTGGTGTACTGGATGGAGACACAGGTACAGTGGCTGTCCTTAGTGGTGTACTGGATGGAGACACAGGTACAGTGGCTGTCCTTAGTGGTGTACTGGATGGAGACACAGGTACAGTGGCTGTCCTTAGTGGTGTACTGGATGGAGACACAGGTACAGTGGCTGTCCTTAGTGGTGTACTGGATGGAGACACAGGTACAGTGGCTGTCGTTAGTGGTGTACTGGATGGAGACACAGGTACAGTGGCTGTCCTTAGTGGTGTACTGGATGGAGACACAGGTACAGTGGCTGTCCTTAGTGGTGTACTGGATGGAGACACAGGTACAGTGGCTGTCCTTAGTGGTGTACTGGATGGAGACACAGGTACAGTGGCTGTCCTTAGTGGTGTACTGGATGGAGACACAGGTACAGTGGCTGTCCTTAGTGGTGTACTGGATGGAGACACAGGTACAGTGGCTGTCCTTAGTGGCGTACTGGATGGAGACACAGGTACAGTGGCTGTCCTTAGTGGTGTACTGGATGGAGACACAGGTACAGTGGCTGTCCTTAGTGGTGTACTGGATGGAGACACAGGTACAGTGGCTGTCCTTAGTGGTGTACTGGATGGAGACACAGGTACAGTGGCTGTCCTTAGTGGTGTACTGGATGGAGACACGGGTACAGTGGCTGTCCTTAGTGGTGTACTGGATGGAGTCATGGGTACAGTGGCTGTCATTAGTGGTGTACTGGATGGAGACACGGATACAGTGGCTGTCCTTAGTGGTGTACTGGATGGAGTCACAGGTACAGTGGCTGTCCTTAGTGGTGTACTGGATGGAGTCACAGGTACAGTGGCTGTCCTTAGTGGTGTACTGGATGGAGACACAGGTACAGTGGCTGTCCTTAGTGGTGTACTGGATGGAGACACAGGTACAGTGGCTGTCCTTAGTGGTGTACTGGATGGAGTCATGGGTACAGTGGCTGTCATTAGTGGTGTACTGGATGGAGACACAGGTACAGTGGCTGTCCTTAGTGGTGTACTGGATGGAGACACAGGTACAGTGGATGTCCTTAGTGGTGTACTGGATGGAGACACAGGTACAGTGGCTGTCCTTAGTGGTGTACTGGATGGAGTCATGGGTACAGTGGCTGTCATTAGTGGTGTACTGGATGGAGACACAGGTACAGTGGATGTCCTTAGTGGTGTACTGGATGGAGACACAGGTACAGTGGCTGTCCTTAGTGGTGTACTTGATGGAGACATGAGTACATGTACAGTGGCTGTCCTTAGTGGTGTACTTGATGGAGACACAGGTACAGAGGCTGTCCTTAGTGGCGTACTGGATGGAGACAAGGGTACAGTGGCTGTCCTTAGTGGTGTACTGGATGGAGACATGGGTACAGAGGCTGTCCTTAGTGGTGTACTGGATGGAGACATGGGTACAGTGGCTGTCCTTAGTGGTGTACTGGATGGAGACAAGGGTACAGAGGCTGTCCTTAGTGGCGTACTGGATGGAGACAAGGGTACAGTGGCTGTCCTTAGTGGTGTACTGGATGGAGACATGGGTACAGTGGCTGTCCTTAGTGGTGTACTGGATGGAGTCACGGGTACAGTGGCTGTCCTTAGTGGTGTACTGGATGGAGACACAGGATGAGTGGCTGTCCTTACTGGTGTACTGGATGGAGACACGGGTACAGTGGCTGTCCTTAGTGGTGTACTGGATGGAGACACAGGTACAGTGGCTGTCCTTAGTGGTGTACTGGATGGAGACCCAGGTACAGTGGCTGTCCATTAGTGGCGTACTGGATGGAGTCACAGGTACAGTGGCTGTCCTTAGTGTTGTACTGGATGGAGACACAGGTACAGTGGCTGTCCTTAGTGGTGTACTGGATGGAGACACAGGTACAGTGGCTGTCCTTAGTGTTGTACTGGATGGAGTCACAGGTACAGTGGCTGTCCTTAGTGGTGTACTGGATGGAGTCACAGGTACAGTGGCTGTCCTTAGTGGTGTACTGGATGGAGACATGGGTACAATGGCTGTCCATTAGTGGTGTACTGGGTGGAGACACGGGAACAGTGGCTGTCCTTAGTGGTGTACTGGATGGAGACACGGGTACTCTGGCTGTCCTTAGTGGTGTACTGGATGGAGTCACAGGTACAGTGGCTGTCCTTAGTGTTGTACTGGATGGAGACACGGTACACTGGCTGTCCTTAGTGGCGTACTGGATGGAGACACGGATACAGTGGCTGTCCTTAGTGGCGTACTGGATGGAGACACAGGTACAGTGGCTGTCCTTAGTGGTGTACTGGATGGAGACACGGGTACAGTGGCTGTCCTTAGTGGCGTACTGGATGGAGACATGGGTACAGTGGCTGTCGTTAGTGGCGTACTGGATGGAGACATGGTTACAGTGGCTGTCGTTAGTGGCGTACTGGATGGAGACACAGGTGCAGTGGTTGTCTTTAGTGGTGGACTCGATGGAGACACAGGTACAGTGGCTGTCCTTAGTAGCGTACTGGATAGAGACACAGGTACAGTGGCTGTCCTTAGTAGCGTACTGGATGGAGACACGGGTACAGTGGCTGTCCTTAGTGGTGTACTGGATGGAGACACAGGTACAGTGGCTGTCCTTAGTGGTGTACTGGATGGAGACACGAGTACAGCGGCTGTCCTTAGTGGCGTACTGGATGGGATGCACAGGTACAGTGGCTGTAAAACGTGTATAGTGACTTACTCGGTTAAACTTGTGTGTAACGTGTTACTGGATTAGACTTGTGTATAACATGTTAATGAGTTAGACTTGTGTGAATAACGTGTTACTGGGTTTAACTTGTGTGTATAACGTGTTACTGGGTTTAACTTGTGTGTATAACGTGTTACTGGGTTAGACTTGTGTGTATAACGTGTTACTATGTTTAACTTTTGTGTATAACATGTTACTGGGTTAGACTTGTGTGTATAACGTGTTACTGGGTTAAACTTGTTTGTATAACTTGTTACTGGGTTTAACTTGTGTGTATCACATGTTACTGGGTTAGACTTGTGTGTATAACGTGTTACTTGGTTAGACTTGTGTGAATAACGTGTTACTGGGTTAGACTTGTGTGAATAACGTGTTACTGGGTTAGACTTGTGTGAATAACGTGTTACTGGGTTAGACTTGTGTGTATAACGTGTTACTGGGTTAGTCTTGGGTGAATAACGTGTTACTTGGTTAGACTTGTGTGTATAATGTGTTACTGGGTTAGACTTGTGTGTATAATGTGTTACTGGGTAAGACTTGTGTGAATAACGTGTTACTGGGTTAGACTTGTGTGTATAACGTGTTACTGGGTTAAACTTGTTGTATAACTTGTTATTGGGTTAGACTTGTTTGTATAACGTGTTATTGGGTTAGACTGGTGTGTACAACTTGAAACTGGGTTAGACTTGTGTATATAACCTGTTTCTGGGTAAGACTTGTGTGTATAACGTGTTACTGTGCTAGGCTTATGTATATTATATGTTACTGGGTTAGACTTGTGTATATTACGTGTTACTGGGTTAGACTTGTGTGTATAACTTGTTACTGGGTTAGACTTGTGTGTATAACTTGTTACTGGGTTAGACTTGTGTATAAAGTGTTACTCGGTTAGACTTGTGTGTATACCGTGTTACTTGGTAAGACTTGTGTGTATATCGTGTTACTGGGTTAGACTTGTGTGTATAACGTGTTTCTGTGCGAGACTTGTGTGTATAACCTGTTACTGGGTTAGACATTTTGCATAACGTGTTACTGGGTTAGACTTGTGTGTATAACGTGTTTCTGTTCGAGACTTGTGTGTATAACGTGTTACTGGGTTAGACTTTTATGTATAACGTGTTACTGGGTTAGACTTGTATGTAAAACGTGTTACTGGGTTAGACTTGTGTGTATAACGTGTTACTGTGCTAGGCTTGTGTGTATAACTTGTTACTGGGTTAGACTTGGGTGTATAACGTGATACTGGGATAGACTTGTGTGTATAACGTGATACTTGGTTAGACTTGTGTGTATAACGTGTTACTGGGTTAGACTTGTGTATAACGTGTTACTGTGCTAGGCTTGTGTGTATAACGTGTTACTGTGCTAGGCTTGTGTGTATAACGTGTTACTGGGTTAGACTTGTGTGTATAAAGTGTTACTGGATGAGACCCATGTGTATCACGTTTTTCTGGTTTAGACTTGTGTATAAAGTGTTACTGGGTTAGACTTGTGTGTATAACGTGTTACTGTGCTAGGCTTGTGTGTATAACGTGTTACTGGGTTAGACTTCGGTGTTTAACGTGTTACTGGGTTAGACTTGTGTGTATAACGTGTTACTGGGTTAGACTTGTGTGTATAACGTGTTACTGGGTAAGACTTGTGTGTATAACGTGTTAATGGGTAAGACTTGTGTGTATAACGTGTTACTTGGTAAGACTTGTGTGTATAACGTGTTACTGGGTAAGACTTGTGTGTATAACTTGTTACTGGGTAAGGCTTGTGTGTATAACGTGTTACTGGGTTAGACTTGTGTGTATACCGTGTTACTGGGTTAGACTTGTGTGTATAACGTGTTACTGTGCTAGGCTTGTGTGTATAACGTGTTACTGGGTTAGACTTGTGTGTATAAAGTGTTACTGGATGAGACCCATGTGTATCACGTTTTTCTGGTTTAGACTTGTGTATAAAGTGTTACTGGGTTAGACTTGTGTGTATAACGTGTTACTGTGCTAGGCTTGTGTGTATAACGTGTTACTGGGTTAGACTTGGGTGTTTAACGTGTTACTGGGTTAGACTTGTGTGTATAACGTGTTACTGGGTTAGACTTGTGTGTATAACGTGTTACTGGGTAAGACTTGTGTGTATAACGTGTTACTGGGTAAGACTTGTGTGTATAACGTGTTACTTGGTAAGACTTGTGTGTATAACGTGTTACTGGGTAAGACTTGTGTGTATAACTTGTTACTGGGTAAGGCTTGTGTGTATAACGTGTTACTGGGTTAGACTTGTGTGTATAACGTGTTACTGGGTTAGACTTTCGTGTATAACGTGTAACTGGGCTAGATTTGTGTGTATAACTTGTTACTGGGTTAGACTTGTGTGTATAACGTGTTACTGGGTTAAACTTGTTTGTATAACTTGTTACTGGGCTAAACTTGTGTGTATCACGTGTTACTGGGTTAGAATTGTGTAGAACGTGTTACTGGGTTAGACTTGTGAAGACCGTGTTACTGGGTTAGACTTGTGAAGACCGTGTTACTGGGTTAGACTTGTGTGTATAACGTGTTACTGGGTTAGATTTATGTGTATACCGTGTTACTGGGTTAGACTTGTGTGTATAACGTGTTACTGGGTTAGACTTGTGTGTATAACGTGTTACTGGGTTAGACTTGTGTAGACCGTGTGACTGGGTTATACTTGTGTGTATTACGTGTTACTGGGTTAGACTTGTGTGTATAACGTGTTACTGGGTTAGACTTGTGTGTATAACGTGTTACTGTGCTAGGCTTGTGTGTATAACGTGTTACTGAGTTAGACTTGTGTGTATAACGTGTTACTGTGCTAGGCTTGTGTGTATTACGTGTTACTGGGTTAGACTTGTGTGTATAACGTGTTACTGTGCTAGGCTTGTGTGTATAACGTGTTACTGGGTTAGACTTGTATATAACGTGTTACTGGGTTAGACTTGTGTGTATAACGTGTTACTGGGTTAGACTTGTGTGTATAACGTGTTACTGGGTTAGACTTGTGTAGACCGTGTTACTAGGTTAGACTTGTGTGTATAACGTGTTACTGGTTTAAACTTGTGTGTATAAAGTGTGACTGGGTTAGACTTGTGTGTATAACGTGTTACTGGGTTAGACTTGTGTGTATAACATGTTACTATGCTAGGCTTGTGTGTATAACGTGTTACTGGGTTAGACTTGTGTGTATAACGTGTTACTGTGCTAGGCTTGTGTGTATTACGTGTTACTGGGTTAGACTTGTGTGTATAACGTGTTACTGTGCTAGGCTTGTGTGTATAACGTGTTACTGGGTTAGACTTGTGTAGACCGTGTTACTAGGTTAGACTTGTGTGTATAACGTGTTACTGGTTTAAACTTGTGTGTATAACGTGTGACTGGGTTAGACTTGTGTGTATAACGTGTTACTGGGTTAGACTTGTGTGTATAACATGTTACTATGCTAGGCTTGTGTGTATAACGTGTTACTGGGTTAGACTTGTGTGTATAACGTGTTACTGGGTTAGACTTTCGTGTATAACGTGTAACTGGGCTAGATTTGTGTGTATAACTTGTTACTGGGTTAGACTTGTGTGTATAACGTGTTACTGGGTTAAACTTGTTTGTATAACTTGTTACTGGGCTAAACTTGTGTGTATCACGTGTTACTGGGTTAGAATTGTGTAGAACGTGTTACTGGGTTAGACTTGTGAAGACCGTGTTACTGGGTTAGACTTGTGAAGACCGTGTTACTGGGTTAGACTTGTGTGTATAACGTGTTACTGGGTTAGATTTATGTGTATACCGTGTTACTGGGTTAGACTTGTGTGTATAACGTGTTACTGGGTTAGACTTGTGTGTATAACGTGTTACTGGGTTAGACTTGTGTAGACCGTGTGACTGGGTTAGACTTGTGTGTATTACGTGTTACTGGGTTAGACTTGTGTGTATAACGTGTTACTGGGTTAGACTTGTGTGTATAACGTGTTACTGTGCTAGGCTTGTGTGTATAACGTGTTACTGAGTTAGACTTGTGTGTATAACGTGTTACTGTGCTAGGCTTGTGTGTATTACGTGTTACTGGGTTAGACTTGTGTGTATAACGTGTTACTGTGCTAGGCTTGTGTGTATAACGTGTTACTGGGTTAGACTTGTATATAACGTGTTACTGGGTTAGACTTGTGTGTATAACGTGTTACTGGGTTAGACTTGTGTGTATAACGTGTTACTGGGTTAGACTTGTGTAGACCGTGTTACTGGGTTATACTTGTGTGTATAACGTGTTTCTGGTTTAGACTTTTGTGTATAACGTGTTACTGGGTTAGACTTGTGTGTATAACGTGTTACTGGGTTAGACTTGTGTGTATAACATGTTACTATGCTAGGCTTGTGTGTATAACGTGTTACTGGGTTAGACTTGTGTGTATAACGTGTTACTGTGCTGGGCTTGTGTGTATTACGTGTTACTGGGTTAGACTTGTGTGTATAACGTGTTACTGGGTTAAACTTGTTTGTATAACTTGTTACTGGGTTTAACTTGTGGGTATCACATGTTACTGGGTTAGACTTGTGTGTATAACGTGTTACTTGGTTAGACTTGTGTGAATAACGTGTTACTGGGTTAGACTTGTGTGAATAACGTGTTACTGGGTTAGACTTGTGTGAATAACGTGTTACTGGGTTAGACTTGTGTGTATAACGTGTTACTGGGTTAGTCTTGGGTGAATAACGTGTTACTTGGTTAGACTTGTGTGTATAATGTGTTACTGGGTTAGACTTGTGTGTATAATGTGTTACTGGGTAAGACTTGTGTGAATAACGTGTTACTGGGTTAGACTTGTGTGTATAACGTGTTACTGGGTTAAACTTGTTGTATAACTTGTTATTGGGTTAGACTTGTTTGTATAACGTGTTATTGGGTTAGACTGGTGTGTACAACTTGAAACTGGGTTAGACTTGTGTATATAACCTGTTTCTGGGTAAGACTTGTGTGTATAACGTGTTACTGTGCTAGGCTTATGTATATTATATGTTACTGGGTTAGACTTGTGTATATTACGTGTTACTGGGTTAGACTTGTGTGTATAACTTGTTACTGGGTTAGACTTGTGTGTATAACTTGTTACTGGGTTAGACTTGTGTATAAAGTGTTACTCGGTTAGACTTGTGTGTATACCGTGTTACTTGGTAAGACTTGTGTGTATATCGTGTTACTGGGTTAGACTTGTGTGTATAACGTGTTTCTGTGCGAGACTTGTGTGTATAACCTGTTACTGGGTTAGACATTTTGCATAACGTGTTACTGGGTTAGACTTGTGTGTATAACGTGTTTCTGTTCGAGACTTGTGTGTATAACGTGTTACTGGGTTAGACTTTTATGTATAACGTGTTACTGGGTTAGACTTGTATGTAAAACGTGTTACTGGGTTAGACTTGTGTGTATAACGTGTTACTGTGCTAGGCTTGTGTGTATAACTTGTTACTGGGTTAGACTTGGGTGTATAACGTGATACTGGGATAGACTTGTGTGTATAACGTGATACTTGGTTAGACTTGTGTGTATAACGTGTTACTGGGTTAGACTTGTGTATAACGTGTTACTGTGCTAGGCTTGTGTGTATAACGTGTTACTGTGCTAGGCTTGTGTGTATAACGTGTTACTGGGTTAGACTTGTGTGTATAAAGTGTTACTGGATGAGACCCATGTGTATCACGTTTTTCTGGTTTAGACTTGTGTATAAAGTGTTACTGGGTTAGACTTGTGTGTATAACGTGTTACTGTGCTAGGCTTGTGTGTATAACGTGTTACTGGGTTAGACTTCGGTGTTTAACGTGTTACTGGGTTAGACTTGTGTGTATAACGTGTTACTGGGTTAGACTTGTGTGTATAACGTGTTACTGGGTAAGACTTGTGTGTATAACGTGTTAATGGGTAAGACTTGTGTGTATAACGTGTTACTTGGTAAGACTTGTGTGTATAACGTGTTACTGGGTAAGACTTGTGTGTATAACTTGTTACTGGGTAAGGCTTGTGTGTATAACGTGTTACTGGGTTAGACTTGTGTGTATACCGTGTTACTGGGTTAGACTTGTGTGTATAACGTGTTACTGTGCTAGGCTTGTGTGTATAACGTGTTACTGGGTTAGACTTGTGTGTATAAAGTGTTACTGGATGAGACCCATGTGTATCACGTTTTTCTGGTTTAGACTTGTGTATAAAGTGTTACTGGGTTAGACTTGTGTGTATAACGTGTTACTGTGCTAGGCTTGTGTGTATAACGTGTTACTGGGTTAGACTTGGGTGTTTAACGTGTTACTGGGTTAGACTTGTGTGTATAACGTGTTACTGGGTTAGACTTGTGTGTATAACGTGTTACTGGGTAAGACTTGTGTGTATAACGTGTTACTGGGTAAGACTTGTGTGTATAACGTGTTACTTGGTAAGACTTGTGTGTATAACGTGTTACTGGGTAAGACTTGTGTGTATAACTTGTTACTGGGTAAGGCTTGTGTGTATAACGTGTTACTGGGTTAGACTTGTGTGTATAACGTGTTACTGGGTTAGACTTTCGTGTATAACGTGTAACTGGGCTAGATTTGTGTGTATAACTTGTTACTGGGTTAGACTTGTGTGTATAACGTGTTACTGGGTTAAACTTGTTTGTATAACTTGTTACTGGGCTAAACTTGTGTGTATCACGTGTTACTGGGTTAGAATTGTGTAGAACGTGTTACTGGGTTAGACTTGTGAAGACCGTGTTACTGGGTTAGACTTGTGAAGACCGTGTTACTGGGTTAGACTTGTGTGTATAACGTGTTACTGGGTTAGATTTATGTGTATACCGTGTTACTGGGTTAGACTTGTGTGTATAACGTGTTACTGGGTTAGACTTGTGTGTATAACGTGTTACTGGGTTAGACTTGTGTAGACCGTGTGACTGGGTTATACTTGTGTGTATTACGTGTTACTGGGTTAGACTTGTGTGTATAACGTGTTACTGGGTTAGACTTGTGTGTATAACGTGTTACTGTGCTAGGCTTGTGTGTATAACGTGTTACTGAGTTAGACTTGTGTGTATAACGTGTTACTGTGCTAGGCTTGTGTGTATTACGTGTTACTGGGTTAGACTTGTGTGTATAACGTGTTACTGTGCTAGGCTTGTGTGTATAACGTGTTACTGGGTTAGACTTGTATATAACGTGTTACTGGGTTAGACTTGTGTGTATAACGTGTTACTGGGTTAGACTTGTGTGTATAACGTGTTACTGGGTTAGACTTGTGTAGACCGTGTTACTAGGTTAGACTTGTGTGTATAACGTGTTACTGGTTTAAACTTGTGTGTATAAAGTGTGACTGGGTTAGACTTGTGTGTATAACGTGTTACTGGGTTAGACTTGTGTGTATAACATGTTACTATGCTAGGCTTGTGTGTATAACGTGTTACTGGGTTAGACTTGTGTGTATAACGTGTTACTGTGCTAGGCTTGTGTGTATTACGTGTTACTGGGTTAGACTTGTGTGTATAACGTGTTACTGTGCTAGGCTTGTGTGTATAACGTGTTACTGGGTTAGACTTGTGTAGACCGTGTTACTAGGTTAGACTTGTGTGTATAACGTGTTACTGGTTTAAACTTGTGTGTATAACGTGTGACTGGGTTAGACTTGTGTGTATAACGTGTTACTGGGTTAGACTTGTGTGTATAACATGTTACTATGCTAGGCTTGTGTGTATAACGTGTTACTGGGTTAGACTTGTGTGTATAACGTGTTACTGGGTTAGACTTTCGTGTATAACGTGTAACTGGGCTAGATTTGTGTGTATAACTTGTTACTGGGTTAGACTTGTGTGTATAACGTGTTACTGGGTTAAACTTGTTTGTATAACTTGTTACTGGGCTAAACTTGTGTGTATCACGTGTTACTGGGTTAGAATTGTGTAGAACGTGTTACTGGGTTAGACTTGTGAAGACCGTGTTACTGGGTTAGACTTGTGAAGACCGTGTTACTGGGTTAGACTTGTGTGTATAACGTGTTACTGGGTTAGATTTATGTGTATACCGTGTTACTGGGTTAGACTTGTGTGTATAACGTGTTACTGGGTTAGACTTGTGTGTATAACGTGTTACTGGGTTAGACTTGTGTAGACCGTGTGACTGGGTTAGACTTGTGTGTATTACGTGTTACTGGGTTAGACTTGTGTGTATAACGTGTTACTGGGTTAGACTTGTGTGTATAACGTGTTACTGTGCTAGGCTTGTGTGTATAACGTGTTACTGAGTTAGACTTGTGTGTATAACGTGTTACTGTGCTAGGCTTGTGTGTATTACGTGTTACTGGGTTAGACTTGTGTGTATAACGTGTTACTGTGCTAGGCTTGTGTGTATAACGTGTTACTGGGTTAGACTTGTATATAACGTGTTACTGGATTAGAATTGTGTGTATAACGTGTTACTGGGTTAGACTTGTGTGTATAAAGTGTTACTGGGTTAGACTTGTGTAGACCGTGTTACTGGGTTATACTTGTGTGTATAACGTGTTTCCGGTTTAGACTTTTGTGTATAACGTGTTACTGGGTTAGACTTGTGTGTATAACGTGTTACTGGGTTAGACTTGTGTGTATAACATGTTACTATGCTAGGCTTGTGTGTATAACGTGTTACTGGGTTAGACTTGTGTGTATAACGTGTTACTGTGCTGGGCTTGTGTGTATTACGTGTTACTGGGTTAGACTTGTGTGTATAACGTGTTACTGGGTTAGACTTATGTGTATAACGTGTTACTGGGTTAGACTTGTGTAGACCGTGTTACTAGGTTAGACTTGTGTGTATAACGTGTTACTGGTTTAAACTTGTGTGTATAAAGTGTGACTGGGTTAGACTTGTGTGTATAACGTGTTACTGGGTTAGACTTGTGTGTATAACATGTTACTATGCTAGGCTTGTGTGTATAACGTGTTACTGGGTTAGACTTGTGTGTATAACGTGTTACTGTGCTAGGCTTGTGTGTATTACGTGTTACTGGGTTAGACTTGTGTGTATAACGTGTTACTGTGCTAGGCTTGTGTGTATAACGTGTTACTGGGTTAGACTTGGGTGTATAACGTGTTACTGGGTTAGACTTGTATATAATGTGTTACTGGGTTAGACGTGTGTGTATAATGTGTTAATCTTTTAGACTTGTTTGTATAACGTGTTCCTGGGTAAGACGTATGTATATAACCTGTTTCTGGGTAAGACTTGTGTGTATAACGTGTTCCTGGGTAATACGTATGTATATAACCTGTTTCCGGGGGGTAAGACTTGTGTGTATGACGTGTTTCTGGGTAAGACTTGCGTGTATACCGTGTTACTAGGTTAGACCTGTGTGTATTACATGTTACTAGGTTAGACTTGTGTGTATTACATGTTACTGGGTTAGACTTGTGTGTATCACGTGTTTCTGGGTAAGACTTGTGTGTATAACGTGTTTCTGGGTAAGACTTGTGTGTATTACATGTTACTGGGTTAGACTTGTGTATAACGTGTAACCGGGATAGCTTTGTGTATGATGTGTTACAGGGTAAGTTTTGTGTATAACGTGTTACTGGATTAGACTTGTGTGTATAGCGTGTTACTGGGTTAAACTTGTGTGTATAACGTGTGACTGGGTCAGACTTGTGTATATAACGTGTTACTGGGTTAGACTTGTGTGAATAACGTGTTACTTAATCAGATTGGTGCGTTTAACATGTAACTGGGTTAGACTTGTGTGTATAATGTGTAACTGGTTTAGTTTTGTGTATAATGTGTTAATTGGTTAGACGTACTGGGTTAGACTTCATGTTTAACGTGTAACTGGGCTAAACTTGTGTGTATCACGTGTTACTGGGTTAGAATTGTGTAGAACGTGTTACTGGGTTAGACTTGTGAAGACCGTGTTACTGGGTTAGACTTGTGTGTATAACGTTTTACTGGGTTAGACTTGTGTGTATAACGTGTTACTGGGTTAGACTTATGTGTATACCGTGTTACTGGGTTAGACTTGTGTGTATAACGTGTTACTGGGTTAGACTTGTGTGTATAACGTGTTACTGGGTTAGACTTGTGTAGACCGTGTTACTAGGTTAGACTTGTGTGTATAACGTGTTACTGGTTTAAACTTGTGTGTATAACGTGTGACTGGGTTAGACTTGTGTAGATCGTGTTACTGGGTTAAACTTTTATGTATAACGTGTTACTGGTTTAGACTTGTGTGTATAACGTGTTGCTGGGTTAGACTTGTGTGTATAACGTGTTACTGGGTTAGACTTTTATGTATAACATGTTACTGGGTTAGACTTGTGTGTATAACGTGTTACTGGGTTAAACTTGTGTGTATAACGTGTGACTGGGTTAGACTTGTGTATATAACGTGTTACTGGGTTAGACTTGTGTGAATGACGTGTTACTTAATCAGATTTGTGCGTTTAACATGTAACTGGGTTAGACTTGTGTGTATAATGTGTAACTGGTTTAGTTTTGTGTATAATGTGTTAATTGGTTAGACGTACTGGGTTAGACTTCATGTTTAACGTGTAACTGGGTTAGACTTGCGTGTTAAACGTGTAACTCGGTTAGACTTGAGTATAACGTGTTACTGGGTTAGACTTGTGTGAATAACGTGTTACTTAATCAGATGTGTGTGTTTAACATGTAACTGGGTTAGACTTGTGTGTATAATGTGTAACTGGTTTAGTTTTGTGTATAATGTGTTAATGGGTTAGACTTACTGGGTTAGACTTGCGTGTTTAACGTGTTACTTGGTTAGACTTGCGTGTTAAACGTGTTACTGGGTTAGATTTGTATGAATAACGTGTTATTCGATAAGACTCGGTTTTGTGTCGCCTGAAAATGCGATATATAGGGATCACTTTGTCGGCGTCGGTGGTGTCGGCGGCGGCGTCTGCACCAACATTTTCCGTGCGATAACTTGAGTTTTCCTGGGCCAATTAAACTGAAGCTTCATACATTGCTTCCTTACCAAAAGTGCTCGCTTGGGCTTGCTTTTCAGGGTCAAAGCTTAAGGTCACTGTTGCTATAAATAGAAAATCGTTTTCCATGCGATAACTTGAGTTTCCTTGGGTCAATCAAACTTAAACTTCATACAGTGCTTCCTAAACAAGAGTGCTCGCTTGGGATTGCTTTTCAGGGTCGAAGGTCAAAGGTCAAGGTCACAGTTGCTATAAATAGGAATTCGATTTCAATGCGATAACTTCAGTTTCCTATGGCAAATCAAACTCCATACAGTGCTTCCTTACCAGAAGTGCTCGCTTGGGAATGCTTTTCAGGGTCAAAGGTCAACGGTCAAGGTCGCTGTTGCTATAAATAGAAATTCTGTTTCCGTGCGATAACTTGAGTTTCCTTGGGCCAATCAAACTCAAACTTCATTCAGTGCTTCCTTACCAAAAGTGCTCGCTTGGGATTGCTTTTCAGGGTCAAAGGTCAAGGTCACTGTTGCTATAAATAGAAAATCGGTTTCCGTGCGATAACTTGGGTTTCCTTGTTTCAATCAAACTAAAACTTTATACAGTGCTTCCTAAACAAAAGTGCTCGCTTGGGACTGCTTTTCAGGGTGTATGGTCAAAGGTCAAGGTCACTGTTTCTATAAATAGAAAATATGTTTCCTTTCTATCACTTAGTTTTCTTGTGCCAATTACTCAAACTTCTTACAATGCTTCATTACCAAAAGTGCTTGCTTGGGATTGCTTTTCAATGACAAAGGTCAAGGTCACTGTTGCTATTCCACTTGGAACTGATACAATACAAATCAGATGTGTGTAGCTAGCTCCTAAAATCTTATCTCCCAACTTGCTGGGCAGGCGACACATCCACTTCCGCGGAATTCTTTTTTTAATAACGTGTTAATGGGTTAGACTTGTGAGTATAACGTGTTACTGGGTTAGACTTGTGTGGATAACGTGTTACTGCGTTAAACTTGTATATATAACGTGTTAATGGATTAGACTTGTGTGCAAAACGTGAAACTGGGTTAGAATTGTGTATATACCGTGTTACTGGGTTAGACTTGTGTGTATACCGTGTTACTGGGTTAAACTTGTGTGTATAACGTGTTACTGGGTTAGACTTGCGTGTTTAATCTGTAACTGGTTTAGTTTTGTGTAAAACGTGTTACTTGATTAGACTTGCGTGTTTAGCGTATAACTGTGTAAGATTTGTGTGTATAATGTGTAACTGGGTTAGTTTTGTGTATATAACGTGTTACTGAGTTAGACTTGTGTACAACGTGTTACTGGGTTAGACTTTTATGTATAACGTGTTACTGGGTTAGACTTGTGTGTATAACTTGTTACTGGGTTAAACTTGTGTGTATAACGTGTTACTGGGTTAGACTTGTGTATATAACGTGTTCCTGGGTTAGACTTAAGTGTTTAACGTGTAACTGGATTATTTTTGTGTATGATGTGTAACTTGGTTAGACTTGCGTTTTTAACGTGTAACTGGGTTAGTTTTGTGTATATAACGTGTTACTGGGTTAATTTTGTGTATAACGTGTTATTGGGTTAGTTTTGTGTATATACCGTGTAAGTGTGCGAGATTGTGTGTATAACGTTTTACTGGGTTAGACTTGTGTGTATAACGTGTTACTGGGTTAGACTTGTGTTTATAACGTGTTACTGGGTTAAACTTGTTTGTATAACTTGTTACTGGGTTAGACTTGTGTGTATACCGTGTTACTGGGTTAGTTTTGTGTGTATACCGTGTTACTGGGTTAGTTTTGTGTATATAACGTGTTACTGGGTTAGACTTGTGTAGACCGTGTTAATGGGTTAGACTTTTATGTATAACATGTTACTGGGTTAGACTTCAGTGTATAACGTGTTACTGGGTTAGACTTGTGTGTATAACGTGTTACTGGGTTAGACTTGTGTAGATCGTGTTACTGGGTTAGACTTGTGTGTATACCGTGTTACTGGGTTAGTTTTGTGTGTATACCGTGTTACTGGGTTAGTTTTGTGTATATAACGTGTTACTGGGTTAGACTTGTGAAGACCGTGTTAATGGGTTAGACTTTTATGTATAACATGTTACTGGGTTAGACTTCAGTGTATAACGTGTTACTGGGTTAGATTTGTGTGTATAACGTGTTACTGGGTTAGACTTGTGTATAACGTGTTACTGGGTTAGACTTGTGTGTATAACGTGTTACTGGGTTAGACTTTTATGTATAACGTGTTACTGGGTTAGACTTGTGTGTATAACGTGTTACTGGGCTAGACTTGTGTGTATACCGTATTACTGGTTTAGACTTTTGTGTATACCGTGTTACTGGGTTAGTTTTGTGTATATAACGTGTAACTGGGTTAGACTTGTGTGTATACCGTGTTACTGGGTTAGACTTGTGTGTATAACGTGTTACTTGGTTAGACTTGTGTAGACCGTGTTACTGGGTTAGACTTTTATGTAAACCGTGTTACTGGGTTAGACTTGTGTGTATAACTTGTTACTGGGTAAGACTTGTGTGTATAACGTGTTACTGGGTTAGACTTGTGTGTATACCGTATTACTGGGTAAGACTTGTGTGTATAACTTGTTACTGGGTTAGACTTGTGTTTATAACGTGCTATTGGGTTAGACTTGTGTGTATAACGTGTTACTGGGTTAGACTTCTGTAGAACGTGTTACTGGGTTAGACTTGTGTAGAACGTGTTACTGGGTTAAACTTGTATGTATAACGTGTTACTGGGTTAGACTTGTGTGTATAACGTGTTACTGGGTTAGACTTGTGTGTATAACGTGTTACTGGGTTAAAATTGTGTAGAACGTGTTACTGTGTTAGACTTGTGTGTATAAGGTGCTACTGGGTTAAACTTTTTGTATAACTTGTTACTTGGCTAAACTTGTGTGTATAACGTGTTACTGGGTTAGACTTGTGTAGACCGTGTTACTGGGTTAGACTTGTGTAGACCGTGTTACTGGGTTAGACTTGTGTGTATAACGTGTTACTGGGTTAAAATTGTGTAGAACGTGTTACTGTGTTAGACTTGTGTGTATAAGGTGCTACTGGGTTAAACTTTTTGTATAACTTGTTACTTGGCTAAACTTGTGTGTATAACGTGTTACTGGGTTAGACTTGTGTAGACCATGTTACTGGGTTAGACTTTTATGTATAACGTGTTACTGTGTTAGACTTGTGTGTATAACGTGTTACTGGGTTAGACTTGTGTTTATAACGTGTTACTGGGTTAAACTTGTTTGTATAACGTGTTACTGGGTTAGTTTTGTGTGTATACCGTGTTACTGGGTTAGTTTTGTGTATATAACGTGTTACTGTGTTAGACTTGTGTGTATACCGTGTTACTGGGTTAGTTTTGTGTGTATACCGTGTTACTGGGTTAGTTTTGTGTATATAACGTGTTACTGTGTTAGAGTTGTGTGTATACCGTGTTACTGGGTTAGACTTGTGTAGACCGTGTTACTGGGTTATACTTTTATGTATAACATGTTACTGGGTTAGACTTCAGTGTATAACGTGTTACTGGGTTAGACTTGTGTGTATAACGTGTTACTGGGTTAGACTGGTGTGTATAACGTGTTGCTGGGTTAGATTTGTGTGTATAACGTGTTACTGGGTAAGATTTGTATGTATAACGTGTTACTGGGTTACACTTGTGTGTATAACGTGTTACTGGGTTAGACTTGTGTGTAAACCGTATTACTGGTTTAGACTTGTGTGTATAACGTGTTACTGGGTTAGACTTGTGTGTATAACGTGTTACTGGGTTTAAATTGTGTAGAACGTGTTACTGTGTTAGACTTGTGTGTATAAGGTGCTACTGGGTTAAACTTTTTGTATAACTTGTTACTTGGCTAAACTTGTGTGTATAACGTGTTACTGGGTTAGACTTGTGTAGACCGTGTTACTGGGTTAGACTTTTATGTATAACGTGTTACTGGGTTAGACTTGTGTGTATAACGTGTTACTGGGTTAGACATGTGTGTTTAACGTGTTACTGGGTTAGACTTGTGTAGATCGTGTTACTGGGTTAGACTTTTATGTATAACGTGTTACTGGGTTAGACTTGTGTGTATAACGTGTTACTGGGTAAGACTTGAGTGTATAACGTGTTACTGGGTTAGACTTGTGTTTATAACGTGTTACTGGGTTAAACTTGTTTGTATAACGTGTTACTGGGTTAGACTTGTGTGTATACCGTGTTACTTGGTTAGTTTTGTGTGTATACCGTGTTACTGGGTTAGTTTTGTGTGTATATAACGTGTTACTGTGTTAGAGTTGTGTGTATACCGTGTTACTGGGTTAGAATTTTATGTATAACATGTTACTGGGTTAGACTTCAGTGTATAACGTGTTACTTGGTTAGACTTGTGTGAATAACGTGTTACTGGGTTCGACTTGTGTATATAACGTGTTACTTGATTAGACTTGTGTGTATCACGTGTTTCTGGGCGAGACTTTTGTGTATCACGTGTTACTGGGTTAGACTTGTGTATAACGTGTTACTGGGTTAGACTTGTGTGTATAACATGTTACTGGGTTAGACATATGTGTATACCGTGTTCCTGGGTTAGACTTGTGTTTATCACGTGTTACTGGGTTAAACTTGTTTGTATAACTTGTTACTGGGTTAAACTTGTGTGTATACCGTGTTACTGAGTAAGACTTGTGTGTATACCGTGTTACAGGGTTAGACTTGTGTGTATCACGTGTTACTGGGTTAGACTTGTGTAGACCGTGTTACTGGGTTACACTTTTATGTATAACGTGTTACTGGGTTAGACTTCAGTGTATAACGTGTTATTGGGTTAGACTTGTGTGTATTACGTGTTACTGGGTTAGACTTGTGTAGATCGTGTTACTGGGTTAAACTTTTATGTATAACGTGTTACTGGTTTAGACTTGTGTGTATAACGTGTTGCTGGGTTAGACTTGTGTGTATAACGTGTTACTGGGTTAGACTTTTATGTATAACATGTTACTGGGTTAGACTTGTGTGTATAACGTGTTACTGGGTTAGACTTGTGTGTATACCGTATTACTGGTTTAGACTTGTGTGTATACCGTGTTACTGGGTTAGTTTTGTGTATATAACGTGTTACTGGGTTAGACTTGTGTGTATACCGTGTTACTGGATTAGACTTGTGTGTATAACGTGTAACTGGGTTAGACTTGTGTGTATACCGTGTTACTGGGTTAGACTTGTGTGTTTAACGTGTTACTGGGTTAAACTTGTGTGTATACCGTGTTACAGGGTTAGACTTGTGTGTATCACGTGTTACTGGGTTAGACTTGTGTAGACCGTGTTACTGGGTTAGACTTTTATGTATAACGTGTTACTGGGTTAGATTTCAGTGTATAACGTGTTACTGGGTTAGACTTGTGTGTATAACGTGTTACTGGGTTAGACTTGTGTAGATCGTGTTACTGGGTTAAACTTTTATGTATAACGTGTTACTGGTTTAGACTTGTGTGTATAACGTGTTGCTGGGTTAGACTTGTGTGTATAACGTGTTACTGGGTTAGACTTTTATGTATAACATGTTACTGGGTTAGACTTCAGTGTATAACGTGTTACTGGGTTAGACTTGTGTGTATAACGTGTTACTGGGTAACACTTGTGTATTACGTGTTACTGGGTTAGACTTTTATGTATAACGTGTTACTGGGTTAGACTGGTGTGTATAACGTGTTGCTGGGTTAGATTTGTGTGTATAACGTGTTACTGGGTAAGATTTGTATGTATAACGTGTTACTGGGTTACAGTTGTGTGTATAACGTGTTACTGGGTTAGACTTGTGTGTAAACCGTATTACTGGTTTAGACTTGTGTGTATAACGTGTTACTGGGTTAGACTTGTGTGTATAACGTGTTACTGGGTTAAAATTGTGTAGAACGTGTTACTGTGTTAGACTTGTGTGTATAAGGTGCTACTGGGTTAAACTTTTTGTATAACTTGTTACTTGGCTAAACTTGTGTGTATAACGTGTTACTGGGTTAGACTTGTGTAGACCGTGTTACTGGGTTAGACTTTTATGTATAACGTGTTACTGGGTTAGACTTGTGTGTATAACGTGTTACTGGGTTAGACATGTGTGTTTAACGTGTTACTGGGTTAGACTTGTGTAGATCGTGTTACTGGGTTAGACTTTTATGTATAACGTGTTACTGGGTTAGACTTGTGTGTATAACGTGTTACTGGGTAAGACTTGAGTGTATAACGTGTTACTGGGTTAGACTTGTGTTTATAACGTGTTACTGGGTTAAACTTGTTTGTATAACGTGTTACTGGGTTAGACTTGTGTGTATACCGTGTTACTGGGTTAGTTTTGTGTGTATACCGTGTTACTGGGTTAGTTTTGTGTGTATATAACGTGTTACTGTGTTAGAGTTGTGTGTATACCGTGTTACTGGGTTATACTTGTGTAGACCGTGTTACTGGGTTAGAATTTTATGTATAACATGTTACTGGGTTAGACTTCAGTGTATAACGTGTTACTTGGTTAGACTTGTGTGAATAACGTGTTACTGGGTTAAACTTGTGTATATAACGTGTTACTTGATTAGACTTGTGTGTATCACGTGTTTCTGGGCGAGACTTTTGTGTATCACGTGTTACTGGGTTAGACTTGTGTATAACGTGTTACTGGGTTAGACTTGTGTGTATAACATGTTACTGGGTTAGACATATGTGTATACCGTGTTCCTGGGTTAGACTTGTGTTTATCACGTGTTACTGGGTTAAACTTGTTTGTATTACTTGTTACTGGGTTAAACTTGTGTGTTTACCGTGTTACTGGGTAAGACTTGTGTGTATACCGTGTTACAGGGTTAGACTTGTGTGTATCACGTGTTACTGGGTTAGACTTTTATGTATAACGTGTTACTGGGTTAGACTTCAGTGTATAACGTGTTATTGGGTTAGACTTGTGTGTATTACGTGTTACTGGGTTAGACTTGTGTAGATCGTGTTACTGGGTTAAACTTTTATGTATAACGTGTTACTGGTTTAGACTTGTGTGTATAACGTGTTGCTGGGTTAGACTTGTGTGTATAACGTGTTACTGGGTTAGACTTTTATGTATAACATGTTACTGGGTTAGACTTGTGTGTATAACGTGTTACTGGGTTAGACTTGTGTGTATACCGTATTACTGGTTTAGACTTGTGTGTATACCGTGTTACTGGGTTAGTTTTGTGTATATAACGTGTTACTGGGTTAGACTTGTGTGTATACCGTGTTACTGGATTAGACTTGTGTGTATAACGTGTAACTGGGTTAGACTTGTGTGTATACCGTGCTACTGGGTTAGACTTGTGTCTTTAACGTGTTACTGGGTTAAACTTGTGTGTATACCGTGTTACAGGGTTAGACTTGTGTGTATCACGTGTTACTGGGTTAGACTTGTGTAGACCGTGTTACTGGGTTAGACTTTTATGTATAACGTGTTACTGGGTTAGATTTCAGTGTATAACGTGTTACTGGGTTAGACTTGTGTGTATAACGTGTTACTGGGTTAGACTTGTGTAGATCGTGTTACTGGGTTAAACTTTTATGTATAACGTGTTACTGGTTTAGACTTGTGTGTATAACGTGTTGCTGGGTTAGACTTGTGTGTATAACGTGTTACTGGGTTAGACTTTTATGTATAACATGTTACTGGGTTAGACTTGTGTGTATAACGTGTTACTGGGTTAGACTTGTGTGTATACCGTATTATTGGTTTAGACTTGTGTGTATACCGTGCTACTGGGTTAGTTTTGTGTATATAACGTGTTACTGGGTTAGACTTGTGTGTATACCGTGTTACTGGGTTAGACTTGTGTGTATAACGTGTAACTGGGTTAAACTTGTGTAGAACGTGTTACTGGGTTAGACTTTTATGTATACCGTGTTACTGGGCTTGACTTGTGTGTATAACGTGTTACTGGGTTAAACTTGTGTGTAAACCGTGTTACTGGGTTAGACTTGTGTGTATAACGTGTTACTGGGTTAGACTTGTGTGTATACTGTATTACTGGGTTAGACTTGTGTTTATAACGTGTTATTGGGTTAAACTTGTGTTTATAACGTGTTACTGGCTTAGACTTGTGTGTATAACGTGTTACTGGGTTAAACTTGTGTATATAACGTGTTACTTGGTTAGACTTGTGTGTATCACGTGTTTCTGGGTTAGACTTGTGTGTATCACGTGTTACTGGGTTAGACTTGTGTATAACGTATTACTGGGTTAGACTTGTGTGGTTAACGTGTTACTTGGTTACACTTATGTGTATACCGTGTAACTGGGTTAGACTTGTGTTTATCATGTGTTACTGGGTTAGACTTGTGTGTTTAACGTGTTACTGTGTTAGACTTGTGTGTATAACTTGTAACTGGGTTAGACTTGTGTGTATAACGTGTAACTGGGTTAGACTTGTGTATAACGTGCTACTGGGTTAGACTTCTGTGTATAACGTGTTGATGGGTTAGACTTATGTTTATAACGTGATACTGTGTTAGACTTTTGTGTATAACGTGTTACTGGGTTAGACTTGTGTGTATAACTTGTAACTGGGTTAGACTTGTGTGTATAACGTGTTACTGGGTTAGACTTGTGTTTATAACGTGTTACTAGGTTAGACTTGTGTGCATAACTTGTTACTGGGTTAGACTTGTGTGTATAACGTGTTACTGGGTTAGACTTGTGTGTATAACTTGTTACTGGGTTAGACTTGTGTGTATAACGTGTTACTGGGTTAGACTTGTGTGTATAACGTGTTACTAGGTTAGACTTGTGTGCATAACTTGTTACTGGGTTAGACTTGTGTGTATAACTTGTTACTGGGTTAGACTTGTGTGTATAACGTGTTACTGGGTTAGACTTGTGTGTATAACGTGTTGCTGGGTTAGACTTGTGTGTATAACTTGTAACTGGGTTAGACTTTTTATAACGTGTTACTGTATATAACGTCATACCGTAAACTATAAAAAAAACCACCATCCTCGGCACAGTAGTAACAAACACCACGGAGGGGCATCACGTTACGGTAAAGTGTCATACCGTAAACTATAAATAAACGCCACAGTAATAACAAACACCACGGAAGGGCATCACATTACGGTAAAGTGTCATACCGTAAACTATAAATCACCACCAGAGTAGTAACAAAACACCACGGAGGGGCATCACGTTACGGTAAAGTGTCATACCGTAAACTATAAATCATCGCCACAGTAATAACAAAACACAACGGAGGGGCATCACGTTACGGTAAAGTGTCATACCGTAAACTATAAATCCTCGGCACAGTAGTAACAAACACCACGGAGGGGTATCACGTTGCGGTAAAATGTCATACCGTCAACCATAAATCACCGCCACAGTAATAACAAAACACCACGGAGGGGCATCACGTTATGGTAAAGTGTCATACCGTAAACTATAAACCTCGCCACATTAGTAACACAACACCACGGAGGGGCATCACGTTACGGTAAAGTGTCATACCGTAAACACCAAGAAGGGGCAACACGTTACGGTAAAGTGTCATACCGTAAACTATAAATCCCCGCCACAGTAGAAACAAACACCACGGAGGGGTATCACGTTACGGTAAAGTGTCATACCGTAAACTATAAATCCCCGCCACAGTAATAACAAACACCACGGAGGGGCATCACGTTACGGTAAAGTGACATACCGTAAACTATAAATACTCGCCAAAATAGTAAAAAACACCACGGAGGGAAACACGTTACAGTTAAGTGTCATACCGTAAACACCACGGAGGGGCATCACGTTACGGTAAAGTGTCATACCGTAAACTATAAACCCCGCCACAGTAGTAACGAAACACCACTGAGGGGAATCACGTTACGGTAAAGTGTTATACCGTAAACTATAAATCCTCGGCACAATAGTAACAAACACCACGGAGGGGCATCACATTACGGTAAAGTGACACACCGTAAACTATAAATCCCCGCCACAATAGTAACAAACACCACAGAGGGGCATCACTTTACGGTAAAGTGTCATACCGTAAACTATAAATCCTCGGCACAATAGTAACAAACACCACGGAGGGGCATCACGTTACGGTAAAGTGTCATACCGTAAACTATAAATCCCCGCCACAGTAGTAACAAACACCACGGAGGGGAATAACGTTACGGGGCATCACGTTATGGTTAAGTGTCATACCGTAAACCCCACGGAGGGGCATCACGTTACGGTAAAGTGTCATACCGTAAACTATAAATCACCGCCAGAGTAGTAACAAAACACAACGGAGGCCCATCACGTTACGGTAAAGTGTCATACCGTAAACTATAAATCACCGCCAGAGTAGTAACAAAACACCACGGAGGGGCATCACGTTACGGTAAAGTGTCATACCGTAAACTATAAATCACCGCCACAGTAGAAACAAACACCACGGAGGGGCATCACGTTACGGTAAAGTGTCATACCGTTAACTATAAATAACCGCCACAGTAGTAACAAACACCACCGAGGGGATCACGTTACGGTAAAGTGTCATACCGTAAACTATAAACTCCGCTACAGTAATAACAAACACCACGGAGGGGCATCACGTTACGGTAAAGTGTCATACCGTAAACTATAAACCCCGCCACAGTAATAACAAAACACCACGGAGGGGCATCACGTTACAGTAAAGTGTCATACCGTAAACACCACGGAGGGGCATCACGTTACGGTAAAGTGTCATACCGTAAACACCACGGAGGGGCATCACGTTACGGTAAAGTGTCATACCGTAAACACCAAGAAGGGGCAACACGTTACGGTAAAGTGTCATACCGTAAACTATAAATCCCCGCCACAGTAGTAACAAACACCACGGAGGGGCATCACGTTACGGTAAAGTGTCATACCGTAAACTATAAATCCCCGCCACAGTAATAACAAACACTACGGAGGGGCATCACATTACGGTAAAGTGTCATACCGTAAACTATAAATCATCGCCACAGTAATAACAAAACACAACGGAGGGGCATCAAGTTACGGTAAAGTGTCATACCGTAAACTATAAATCCTCGGCACAGTAGTAACAAACACCACGGAGGGGTATCACGTTGCGGTAAAATGTCATACCGTCAACTATAAATCACCGCCACAGTAATAACAAAACACCACGGAGGGGCATCACGCTATGGTAAAGTGTCATACCGTAAACTATAAACCTCGCCACATTAGTAACACAACACCACGGAGGGGCATCACGTTACGGTAAAGTGTCATACCGTAAACACCAAGAAGGAGCAACACGTTACGGTAAAGTGTCATACCGTAAACTATAAATCCCCGCCACAGTAGAAACAAACACCACGGAGGGGTATCACGTTACGGTAAAGTGTCATACCGTAAACTATAAATCCCCGCCACAGTAATAACAAACACCACAGAGGGGCATCACGTTACGGTAAAGTGTCATACCGTAAACTATAAATCCTCGGCACAATAGTAACAAACACCACGGAGGGGAATCACGTTACGGGGCATCACGTTATGGTTAAGTGTCATACCGTAAACACCACGGAGGGGCATCACGTTACGATAAAATGTCATACCGTAAACTATAAATCACCGCCAGAGTAGTAACAAAACACAACGGAGGGGCCTCACGTTACGGTAAAGTGTCATACCGTAAACTATAAATCACCGCCACAGTAGTAACAAACACCACGGAGGGGCATCACGTTACGGTAAAGTGTCATACCGTAAACTATAAATAACCGTCACAGTAGTAACAAACACCAACGAGGGGATCACGTTACGGTAAAGTGTCATACCGTAAACTATAAACCCCGCCACAGTAATAACAAACACCACGGAGGGGCATCACCTTACGGTAAAGTGTCAAACCGTAAACTATAAACCCCGCCACAGTAATAACAAAACACCACGGAGGGGCATCACGTTACGGTAAAGTGTCATACCGTAAACACCACGGAGGGGCATCACGTTACGTTAAAGTGTCATACCGTAAACACCACGGAGGAGTATCACGTTACGGTAAAGTGTCATACCGTAAACTATAAATTATCGCCACAGTAATAACAAAACACCACGGAGGGAAATCAAGTTACGGTAAAGTGTCATACCGTAAACTATAAATCGCCGCTCCAGTAGTAACACAACACCACGGAGGGGCATCACGTTACGGTAAAGTGCCATACCGTAAACTATAAATCCTCGGCACAATAGTAACAAATACCACGGAGGGGCATCACGTTACGGTAAAGTATCATACCGAAAACTATAAATTATCGGCACAGTAATAACAAACACCACGGAGGGGCATCACGTTACGGTAAAGTGTCATACCGTAAACTATAAATCACCGCCACAGTAATAACAAAACACCACGGAAGGGTATCACGTTACGGTAAAGTGTCATACCGTAAACTTTAAATTACCGCCACAGTAATAACAAACACCACGGAGGGGCATCACGTTACGGTAAAGTGTCATACCGTAAACACCACGGAGGGGCATCACGTTACGGTAAAGTGTCATACCGTAAACACCAAGAAGGGGCAACACGTTACGGTAAAGTGTCATACCGTAAACTATAAATCCCCGCCACAGTAGTAACAAACACCACGGAGGGGCATCACGTTACGGTAAAGTGTCATACCGTAAACTATAAATCCTCGGCACAATAGTAACAAACACCACGGAGGGGCATCACGTTACGGTAAAGTGTCATACCGTAAACTATAAATCACCGCCGAAATAGTAACAAACACCACGGGGGGGGGGGGGGGGCATCACGTTACGGTAAAGTGTTATACCGTAAACTATAAATCACCGCCACAGTAGTAACAAACACAACGGAGGGGCATCACGTTACGGTAAAGTGTCATACCATAAACTATAAATCACCGCCACAGTAGTAACAAACACCACGGAGGGGCATCACGTTACGTTAAGTGTCATACCGTAAACTATAAATCCACGCGCCAGTAGTAACAAACACCACGGAGTGGTATCACGTTACGGTAAAGTGTCATACCGTAAACTATAAATCACCGCAACAACAGTGACAATCACCATGGAGGGACATGACATTACGGTAAAGTGTCATACCGTAAACACCACGGAGGGGTATCACGTTACGGTAAAGTGTTATACCGAAACTATAAATCATCGCCACAGTAATAACAAAACACCACGGAGGGGTATCACGTTACGGTAAAGTGTCATACTGTAATCTATAAACCCCGCCACAGTAGTAACTAACTCCACGGAGGGGCATCACGTTACGGTAAAGTGTCATACCGTAATCTATAAACCCCGCCACAGTAGTAACAAACACCACGGTGGGAAACACGTTACGATAAAGTGTCATACCGTAAACTATAAATCACCGAGCCAGTAGCTACAAAACAAACCTGAGGGGCATCACGTTACGGTAAAGTGTCATACCGTAAACTATAAATACTCGCCACAGTAGTAACAAACACAACGGAGGGGCATCACGTTACGGTAAAGTGTCATACCATAAACTATAAATACTCGCCAAAATAGTAAAAAACACCATGGAGGCAAACACGTTACAGTTAAGTGTGATACCGTAAACACCACGGAGGGGCATCACGTTATGGTAAAGTGTCATACCGTAAACTATAAACCCCGCCACAGTAGTAACAAAACACCACTGAGGGGCATCACGTTACGGTAAAGTGTCATACCGTAAACTTTAAATCACCGCCACGATAGTAACAAACACAACGGAGGGGCATCACGTTACGGTAAAGTGTCATACCTTAAATTATAAATCCCCGCTCCAGTAGTAACAAACACCACGGAGGGGCATCACCTTACGGTAAAGTGACATACCGTAAACACCACGGAGGGGCATCACGTTACGTTAAAGTGTCATACCGTAAACACCACGGAGGAGTATCACGTTACGGTAAAGTGTCATACCGTAAACTATAAATTATCGCCACAGTAATAACAAAACACCACGGAGGGAAATCAAGTTACGGTAAAGTGTCATACCGTAAACTATAAATCGCCGCTCCAGTAGTAACACAACACCACGGAGGGGCATCACGTTACGGTAAAGTGCCATACCGTAAACTATAAATCCTCGGCACAATAGTAACAAATACCACGGAGGGGCATCACGTTACGGTAAAGTATCATACCGAAAACTATAAATTATCGGCACAGTAATAACAAACACCACGGAGGGGCATCACGTTACGGTAAAGTGTCATACCGTAAACTATAAATCACCGCCACAGTAATAACAAAACACCACGGAAGGGTATCACGTTACGGTAAAGTGTCATACCGTAAACTTTAAATTACCGCCACAGTAATAACAAACACCACGGAGGGGCATCACGTTACGGTAAAGTGTCATACCGTAAACACCACGGAGGGGCATCACGTTACGGTAAAGTGTCATACCGTAAACACCAAGAAGGGGCAACACGTTACGGTAAAGTGTCATACCGTAAACTATAAATCCCCGCCACAGTAGTAACAAACACCACGGAGGGGCATCACGTTACGGTAAAGTGTCATACCGTAAACTATAAATCCTCGGCACAATAGTAACAAACACCACGGAGGGGCATCACGTTACGGTAAAGTGTCATACCGTAAACTATAAATCACCGCCGAAATAGTAACAAACACCACGGGGGGGGGGGGGGGGGCATCACGTTACGGTAAAGTGTTATACCGTAAACTATAAATCACCGCCACAGTAGTAACAAACACAACGGAGGGGCATCACGTTACGGTAAAGTGTCATACCATAAACTATAAATCACCGCCACAGTAGTAACAAACACCACGGAGGGGCATCACGTTACGTTAAGTGTCATACCGTAAACTATAAATCCACGCGCCAGTAGTAACAAACACCACGGAGTGGTATCACGTTACGGTAAAGTGTCATACCGTAAACTATAAATCACCGCAACAACAGTGACAATCACCATGGAGGGACATGACATTACGGTAAAGTGTCATACCGTAAACACCACGGAGGGGTATCACGTTACGGTAAAGTGTTATACCGAAACTATAAATCATCGCCACAGTAATAACAAAACACCACGGAGGGGTATCACGTTACGGTAAAGTGTCATACTGTAATCTATAAACCCCGCCACAGTAGTAACTAACTCCACGGAGGGGCATCACGTTACGGTAAAGTGTCATACCGTAATCTATAAACCCCGCCACAGTAGTAACAAACACCACGGTGGGAAACACGTTACGATAAAGTGTCATACCGTAAACTATAAATCACCGAGCCAGTAGCTACAAAACAAACCTGAGGGGCATCACGTTACGGTAAAGTGTCATACCGTAAACTATAAATACTCGCCACAGTAGTAACAAACACAACGGAGGGGCATCACGTTACGGTAAAGTGTCATACCATAAACTATAAATACTCGCCAAAATAGTAAAAAACACCATGGAGGCAAACACGTTACAGTTAAGTGTGATACCGTAAACACCACGGAGGGGCATCACGTTATGGTAAAGTGTCATACCGTAAACTATAAACCCCGCCACAGTAGTAACAAAACACCACTGAGGGGCATCACGTTACGGTAAAGTGTCATACCGTAAACTTTAAATCACCGCCACGATAGTAACAAACACAACGGAGGGGCATCACGTTACGGTAAAGTGTCATACCTTAAACTATAAATCCCCGCTCCAGTAGTAACAAACACCACGGAGGGGCATCACCTTACGGTAAAGTGACATACCGTAAACACCACGGAGGGGCATCACGTTACGGTAAAGTGTCATACCGTAAACTATAAATAACCACCACAGTAGTAACAAACACCACGGAGGGGATCACGTTACGGTAAAGTGTCATACCGTAAACTATAAATCACCGCCACAGTAATAACAAAACTCCACGGAGGGAAATCAAGTTACGGTAAAGTGTCATACCGTAAACTATAAATCGCCTCTCCAGTAGTAACACAACACCACGGAGGGAAATCAAGTTACGGTAAAGTGTCATACCATAAACTATAAATCGCCGCTCCAGTAGTAACACAACACCACGGAGGGAAATCAAGTTACGGTAAAGTGTCATACCGTAAACTATAAATCCGCAGCACAATAGTAACAAACACCACGGAGGGGCATCACATTACGGTAAAGTGTCATACAGTAAACTATAAATCGTCGCTCCAGTAATAACAAAACACCACGGAGGGAAATCAAGTTACGGTAAAGTGTCATACCGTAAACCATAAATCCTCGGCACAATAGTAACAAACACCACGGAGGGGCATCACGTTACGGTAAAGTGACATACCGTAAACACCACGGAGGGGCATCACGTTACGGTAAAGTGTCATACCGTAAACTATAAATCACCGCCACAATAGTAACAAACACCACGGAGGGGCATCACGTTACGGTAAAGTGTCATACAGTAAACTATAAATCGCCGCTCCAGTAATAACAAAAAACCACGGAGGGAAATCAAGTTACGGTAAAGTGTCATACCGTAAACCATAAATCCTCGGCACAATAGTAACAAACACTACGGAGGGGCATCACGTTACGGTAAAGTGACATACCGTAAACACCACGGAGGGGCATCACGTTACGGTAAAGTGTCATACCGTAAACTATAAATCACCGCAACAACAGTGACAAACACCATGAAGGGGCATGACATTACGGCAAAGTGTCATACCGTAAACACCACGGAGGGGCATCACGTTACGGTAAATTGTTATACCGTAAACTATAAATCATCGCCACAGTAATAACAAAACACCACGGAGGGGCATCACGTTACGGTAAAGTGTCATACCGTAATCTATAAATCCCCGCCACGATAGTAACAAACACCACGGAGGGGCATCACGTTACGGTAAAGTGTCATTCCGTAAACTATAAATCCTCGGCACAATAGTAACAAACACCACGGAGGGGCAACACGTTACGGTAAAATGTCATACCTTAAACTATAAATCCCCGCCACAGTAGTAACAAAACACAACTGATAATCATAAATAAGAAAACAATGCCCTTAGTATAAGTAAAACACTGAAAACATTTAACGGAGTGTGAAGCGCTCTCTAATAGACAAACAGGTGACACATGATAAAACCTCCAAGTGAACCCGTTAATAATAGTTCAGTGAGCCTGAGAGCCGATTATCGGGTTTAAAGTAACAAAGCAACGACAGTTCGAACGGAGCAGTAATAAACAGGACACAGTTGTATATTGTCCAGCAGACGTGTTTTCATTTCCAGGAGGATTTCGAAGCTATGACGAATGACTTTACCAAACATAGGGGTCCAATGGTTTAGTCTGAAAACAAATTATAGCCACAATCTTGTCAAAATATCGAATCATATTGCAATAAATTGTGAGGAGAAAAGATGGTATCTCGCTTGACCATTACTAAGTATTATTATAAAATATTTATAAAAACAGCATTCAAATGAACAATTGTCTTTCCATAACCATATCTCCATACTTTACTCAAGGGGGAAGTATGGCATAAAGCAAAGTTTTGCATCATCAAATAATTTTCCAAGGAATCTTTTCGATTTATTTTTTGCAAAATGTATACTGGGCCTATATCACGTTACAATAGCTTATCACTATTGAAGTATAATTGTTCATATTGATAAAATAGCAAAATATCCAAACCATAGTTGTTTTTAGTATATATTTATCCGACGCAAAGTAACAATCACTAATATATTCTTTTTCTCCGTCTTGATAAAGTATTTTGAAATAGTGTATCGTTTTTACGAAAAATAATGTTTGAGTTTCTGTTTTGTTTAATAAGTCAAGAATCAATGGCACAAACTAAATCTAAATCTAAAGTTGATTATGTTTCGTAACGTTGATTTGAGCTACTCCCCATTTAGTTTTAAACAACAATCACCACAGCTTCGATCATACATCAACTCGCTTCGCATGATCATTTCTTATCACCGCAGATGTTTTTCCTCTTCTTCGTCCATATCTTTGATCAATACAAATTCTTTCAAAGACTTGGGTATTGGTAAACATTCAACCGTATGGACAATTTTGTATCCAAGTCGCTTACGAATGCACTTCCTGCAGAGTAGTTGTAGAGAGGTAGGAGTCTGCATTTTCCGCCGAAGCCACTGCACTACGTCTTCCTGCTCCGTGACGAGGCGTGGAGGGATGTAATTCATGTAGATATAGCCCCGCGCTCTAAAGTCAACATATCCAAACGAGGCTAGCAGTCGACAGATGTCGAAATGACCCTTTTCTGCTGCAATCTGGAAAAGAGATTTATAAACTCCATCGGAAAAGTACTTGCCTGGTTGTTCCGGGTCACAATTATGGATGACCATGAGGCGAATAATGTCTACTTTGTTGCTAACAACAGCATCATATGCTGCTGTCTCTCCCTGGTGATTGTATATATCATGTCTACTTCCGGCGGCGAGTAGAAGACCAACAACTTCTGTGTAGTTCCGCTTAATGGCGATATGTAGGGCGGTGTCCCCAGTTTTGAATTCTCGTCTATTTAGATCACAGCTTGCTTTTAGTAGACGTGCAACAGCGTCTTTGTGATTATAACAGACGGTTTCCATGAGTGGTGTCCGCCCCCAATAATTTTGGACATCAATTTGACTTCCGGCGGAAATAAGAATGTCAATGACGTCAGCACAGCCATTTCTGGCAGCATAGTGGAGAGCCATGTCACTGTTTCTATCAGTAATGTTGATATTACATTGGGCTCTTAGCAGTCTCAATACTGCATCCGTTTTATTATTTCTCACGGCTTTCATCAGTGGTGTCTTGGACGTGATATCCAGAGTATCAACATTAACACCACGTCGTATCAAAACGTCAAGCATTTGACAGTAGCCGTCGTCCGCAGCGTAATGACAAGGTGAATTGCTAAATGTATCCTTAGCATCCAATTGAGCCCCTGCTGCAATTAATAACAGCATACATGCCATCTTATGCCGCAAGACCGCAAAATGAAGGGCAGTCCTTCTTAGGGTCGTTGTGGTTTGGTTGACGTCACATTTCGATTCAATGAGGTACTGTAGCATGTATGTGTATCCGCGATACGACGCAAGATGTATAGGACATAGATCAGCATGATTTTTCTTTCTCACCTCTATGAATTTAGCATTGAGGTCTATCTTATGTTGAGTGACTAAACGTTTCAATAATTGAAGTTCGTTGTTCAACACAGCATCGTAGAATTCAACACCCACTATTTGTGTTCGGAGCAACATTGAAGCTGTTTTGTTAACGTGCGCGCGTGTGTATGAGAATCTATGTACGCCTTCTGCTTGACACCTGATGTAAACAGTAACTGAGAGGTGGCTCACCGTTTGTGTGTTCTACTCCGTCTCCTTAACACCGTGTATAGCTCTTGTTACGATGAAAGACGGCGGTATCAAGTCTTCTGTACTGGTCTCCTCTCCCGGATCTGCTATGGCGGCTGTTAACAGAAAATCACGTATGACGTTTTTTGTCTCTCGTTGTATCCCCAACATGACTGACGCACATAAGATTCGGAGACATAAATTATAATAATCGTAGATAGGTAATTTGGCCGACAGAGGGCGCTCGGTATTTCCCACGCAGCAAGACGCAACTATTGCCGTCTACACACACAGTTCGCGTGCAGTGGCTGAATCGATAAAGGATATCGATTTTTTGTTAGCCACATACAAAGTTGCGGTTGTCTCCCTTCCATCATTGTCCATGCGCAAACAAACCCGATACATTATCCATTTTCGTTTTTTAACTGCACATATCGTGGGGTTACAGCCTGAAGGTCCCAAGTGCACTTTTTGCCGAAATACCTTTTTTTTGCATTTTTAGGTTGGAAATTGCCATCTTCAAATGCTCTAAAAAAATTGAAACTTTATCTTAATTAGAAGAAAAAATTACGACATAATTACATAAAGTTCTAAGTGCAAAGTGAGCAGATGCTCTAGAACCAAAAGGTAACAAGGGCACTTACAACTTAACTATGACATTGGAAATTACAAGTTGTACATGTGTATCTATTATTCCATAAAATTCCAAGTGCTCTTGCTACCTTTGTATCACTGCCTGTTTTGAAAATCACAGTGCTGTATTGTCCCAAGTGCTCTTGCTACCTTTGTATCACTGCATGTTTTGAAAATCACAGAGCTGTATTGTCCCAAGTGCTCTTGCTACCTTTGTATCACTGCATGTTTTGAAAATCACAGTGCTGTATTGTCCCAAGTGCTCTTGCTACCTTTGTATCACTGCATGTTTTGAAAATCACAGAGCTGTATTGTCCCAAGTGCTCTTGATACCTTTGTATCACTGCATGTTTTGAAAATCACAGTGCTGTATTGTCCCAAGTGCTCTTGCTACCTTTGTATCACTGCATGTTTTGAAAATCACAGTGCTGTATTGTCCCAAGTGCTCTTGCTACCTTTGTATCACTGCATGTTTTGAAAATCACAGAGCTGTATTGTCCCAAGTGCTGTTGATACCTTTGTATCACTACATGTTTTGAAAATCACAGTGCTGTATTGTCCCAAGTGCTGTTGATACCTTTGTATCACTGGATGTTTTGAAAATCACAGTGCTGTATTGTCCCAAGTGCTGTTGATACCTTTGTATCACTGCCTGTTTTGAAAATCACAGTGCTGTATTGTCCCAAGTGCTGTTGATACCTTTGTATCACTGCCTGTTTTGAAAATCACAGTGCTGTATTGTCCCAAGTGCTCTTAATACCTTTGTATCACTGGATGTTTTGAAAATCACAGTGCTGTATTGTCCCAAGTGCTGTTGATACCTTTGTATCACTGCATGTTTTGAAAATCACAGTGCTGTATTGTCCCAAGTGCTCTTGATACCTTTGTATCACTGCATGTTTTGAAAATCACAGTGCTGTATTGTCCCAAGTGCTGTTGATACCTTTGTATCACTGCATGTTTTGAAAATCACAGAGCTGTATTGTCCCAAGTGCTGTTGATACCTTGTATCACTGCCTGTTTTGAAAATCACAGTGCTGTATTGTCCCAAGTGCTGTTGATACCTTTGTATCACTGCATGTTTTGAAAATCACAGTGCTGTATTGTTCCAAGTGCTGTTGATACCTTTGTATCACTGCATGTTTTGAAAATCACAGTGCTGTATTGTCCCAAGTGCTCTTGCTACCTTTGTATCACTGCATGTTTTGAAAATCACAGTGCTGTATTGTCCCAAGTGCTGTTGATACCTTTGTATCACTGCATGTTTTGAAAATCACAGTGCTGTATTGTCCCAAGTGCTCTTGATACCTTTGTATCACTGCATGTTTTGAAAATCACAGTGCTGTATTGTCCCAAGTGCTCTTGATACCTTTGTATCACTGCATGTTTTGAAAATCACAGTGCTGTATTGTCCGAAGTGCTGTTGATACCTTTGTATCACTGCATGTTTTGAAAATCACAGTGCTGTATTGTCCCAAGTGCTGCTGCTACCTTTGTATCACTGCATGTTTTGAAAATCACAGTGCTGTATTGTCCCAAGTGCTCTTGATACCTTTGTATCACTGCATGTTTTGAAAATCACAGTGCTGTATTGTCCCAAGTGCTGCTGGCTGCTACCTTTGTATCACTGCATGTTTTGAAAATCACAGTGCTGTATTGTCCCAAGTGCTGTTGATACCTTTGTATCACTGCATGTTTTGAAAATCACAGTGCTGTATTGTCCGAAGTGCTGTTGATACCTTTGTATCACTGCATGTTTTGAAAATCACAGTGCTGTATTGTCCCAAGTGCTGCTGCTACCTTTGTATCACTGCATGTTTTGAAAATCACAGTGCTGTATTGTCCCAAGTGCTCTTGATACCTTTGTATCACTGCATGTTTTGAAAATCACAGTGCTGTATTGTCCCAAGTGCTCTTGATACCTTTGTATCACTGCATGTTTTGAAAATCACAGTGCTGTATTGTCCCAAGTGCTGCTGCTACCTTTGTATCACTGCATGTTTTGAAAATCACAGTGCTGTATTGTCCCAAGTGCTGTTGATACCTTTGTATCACTGCATGTTTTAAAAATCACAGTGCTGTATTGTACCAAGTGCTGTTGATACCTTTGTATCACTGGATGTTTTGAAAATCACAGTGCTGTATTGTCCCAAGTGCTGTTGATACCTTTGTATCACTGCATGTTTTGAAAATCACAGTGCTGTATTGTCCCAAGTGCTCTTGATACCTTTGTATCACTGCATGTTTTGAAAATCACAGTGCTGTATTGTCCGAAGTGCTGTTGATACCTTTGTATCACTGCATGTTTTGAAAATCACAGTGCTGTATTGTCCCAAGTGCTGCTGCTACCTTTGTATCACTGCATGTTTTGAAAATCACAGTGCTGTATTGTCCCAAGTGCTCTTGATACCTTTGTATCACTGCATGTTTTGAAAATCACAGTGCTGTATTGTCCCAAGTGCTGCTGGCTGCTACCTTTGTATCACTGCATGTTTTGAAAATCACAGTGCTGTATTGTCCCAAGTGCTGTTGATACCTTTGTATCACTGCATGTTTTGAAAATCACAGTGCTGTATTGTCCGAAGTGCTGTTGATACCTTTGTATCACTGCATGTTTTGAAAATCACAGTGCTGTATTGTCCCAAGTGCTGCTGCTACCTTTGTATCACTGCATGTTTTGAAAATCACAGTGCTGTATTGTCCCAAGTGCTCTTGATACCTTTGTATCACTGCATGTTTTGAAAATCACAGTGCTGTATTGTCCCAAGTGCTCTTGATACCTTTGTATCACTGCATGTTTTGAAAATCACAGTGCTGTATTGTCCCAAGTGCTGCTGCTACCTTTGTATCACTGCATGTTTTGAAAATCACAGTGCTGTATTGTCCCAAGTGCTGTTGATACCTTTGTATCACTGCATGTTTTAAAAATCACAGTGCTGTATTGTACCAAGTGCTGTTGATACCTTTGTATCACTGCATGTTTTGAAAATCACAGTGCTGTATTGTCCCAAGTGCTCTTGATACCTTTGTATCACTGCATGTTTTGAAAATCACAGTGCTGTATTGTCCCAAGTGCTCTTGATACCTTTGTATCACTGCATGTTTTGAAAATCACAGTGCTGTATTGTCCCAAGTGCTGTTGATACCTTTGTATCACTGCATGTTTTGAAAATCACAGTGCTGTATTGTCCCAAGTGCTGTTGATACCTTCGTATCACTACATGTTTTGAAAATCACAGTGCTGTATTGTCCCAAGTGCTGTTGATACCTTTGTATCACTGCCTGTTTTGAAAATCACAGTGCTGTATTGTCCCAAGTGCTGTTGATACCTTTGTATCACTGCATGTTTTGAAAATCACAGTGCTGTATTGTCCCAAGTGCTGTTGATACCTTTGTATCACTGGATGTTTTGAAAATCACAGTGCTGTATTGTCCCAAGTGCTGTTGATACCTTTGTATCACTGCATGTTTTGAAAATCACAGTGCTGTATTGTCCCAAGTGCTGTTGATACCTTTGTATCACTACATGTTTTGAAAATCACAGTGCTGTATTGTCCCAAGTGCTCTTGATACCTTTGTATCACTGCATGTTTTGAAAATCACAGTGCTGTATTGTCCCAAGTGCTCTTGATACCTTTGTATCACTGCATGTTTTGAAAATCACAGTGCTGTATTGTCCCAAGTGCTCTTGATACCTTTGTATCACTGCATGTTTTGAAAATCACAGTGCTGTATTGTCCCAAGTGCTCTTGATACCTTTGTATCACTGCCTGTTTTGGAAATCACAGTGCTGTATTGTCCGAAGTGCTCTTGATACTTTTGTATCACTGCATGTTTTGAAAATCACAGTGCTGTATTGTCCCAAGTGCTGTTGATACCTTTGTATCACTGCATGTTTTGAAAATCACAGTGCTGTATTGTCCCAAGTGCTGTTGATACCTTTGTATCACTGCATGTTTTGAAAATCACAGAGCTGTATTGTCCCAAGTGCTGTTGATACCTTGTATCACTACATGTTTTGAAAATCACAGTGCTGTATTGTCCCAAGTGCTGTTGATACCTTTGTATCACTGCATGTTTTGAAAATCACAGTGCTGTATTGTCCCAAGTGCTGTTGATACCTTTGTATCACTGCATGTTTTGAAAATCACAGAGCTGTATTGTCCCAAGTGCTGTTGATACCTTTGTATCACTGCATGTTTTGAAAATCACAGTGCTGTATTGTCCCAAGTGCTCTTGATACCTTTGTATCACTGCATGTTTTGAAAATCACAGTGCTGTATTGTCCCAAGTGCTGCTGCTACCTTTGTATCACTGCATGTTTTGAAAATCACAGTGCTGTATTGTCCCAAGTGCTGTTGATACCTTTGTATCACTGCATGTTTTGAAAATCACAGTGCTGTATTGTCCCAAGTGCTGTTGATACCTTTGTATCACTGCATGTTTTGAAAATCACAGTGCTGTATTGTCCCAAGTGCTGTTGATACCTTTGTATCACTGCATGTTTTGAAAATCACAGTGCTGTATTGTCCCAAGTGCTCTTGATACCTTTGTATCACTGCATGTTTTGAAAATCACAGTGCTGTATTGTCCCAAGTGCTGTTGATACCTTTGTATCACTGCATGTTTTGAAAATCACAGTGCTGTATTGTACCAAGTGCTGTTGATACCTTTGTATCAGTGCATGTTTTGAAAATCACAGTGCTGTATTGTCCCAAGTGCTCTTGATACCTTTGTATCACTGCATGTTTTGAAAATCACAGTGCTGTATTGTCCCAAGTGCTCTTGATACCTTTGTATCACTGCATGTTTTGAAAATCACAGTGCTGTATTGTCCCAAGTGCTGTTGATACCTTTGTATCACTGCATGTTTTGAAAATCACAGTGCTGTATTGTCCCAAGTGCTGTTGATACCTTTGTATCACTACATGTTTTGAAAATCACAGTGCTGTATTGTCCCAAGTGCTCTTGATACCTTTGTATCACTGCATGTTTTGAAAATCACAGTGCTGTATTGTCCCAGTTGCTGCTGCTACCTTTGTATCACTGCATGTTTTGAAAATCACAGTGCTGTATTGTCCCAAGTGCTCTTGATACCTTTGTATCACTGAATGTTTTGAAAATCACAGTGCTGTATTGTCCCAAGTGCTCTTGATACCTTTATATCACTGCATGTTTTGAAAATCACAGTGCTGTATTGTCCCAAGTGCTCTTGATACCTTTGTATCACTGCATGTTTTGAAAATCACAGTGCTGTATTGTCCCAAGTGCTCTTGATACCTTTGTATCACTGCATGTTTTGAAAATCACAGTGCTGTATTGTCCCAAGTGCTCTTGACACCTTTGTATCACTGCATGTTTTTAAAAATAACAGTGCTGTATTGTCCCAAGTGCTGTTGATACCTTTGTATCACTGCATGTTTTGAAAATCACAGTGCTGTATTGTCCCAAGTGCTGCTGCTACCTTTGTATCACTGCATGTTTTGAAAATCACAGTGCTGTATTGTCCCAAGTGCTCTTGATACCTTTGTATCACTGAATGTTTTGAAAATCACAGTGCTGTATTGTCCCAAGTGCTGTTGATACCTTTGTATCACTGCATGTTTTGAAAATCACAGTGCTGTATTGTCCCAAGTGCTCTTGATACCTTTGTATCACTGGATGTTTTGAAAATCACAGTGCTGTATTGTCCCAAGTGCTGTTGATACCTTTGTATCACTGCATGTTTTGAAAATCACAGTGCTGTATTGTCCCAAGTGCTGTTGATACCTTTGTATCACTGCATGTTTTGAAAATCACAGTGCTGTATTGTCCCAAGTGCTCTTGATACCTTTGTATCACTGCATGTTTTGAAAATCACAGTGCTGTATTGTCCCAAGTGCTGTTGATACCTTTGTATCACTGCATGTTTTGAAAATCACAGTGCTGTATTGTCCCAAGTGCTCTTGATACCTTTGTATCACTGCATGTTTTGAAAATCACAGTGCTGTATTGTCCCAAGTGCTCTTGATACCTTTGTATCACTGCATGTTTTGAAAATCACAGTGCTGTATTGTCCCAAGTGCTGTTGATACCTTTGTATCACTGCATGTTTTGAAAATCACAGTGCTGTATTGTCCCAAGTGCTGTTGATACCTTTGTATCACTGCATGTTTTGAAAGTCACAGTGCTGTATTGTCCCAAGTGCTCTTGATACCTTTGTATCACTGCATGTTTTGAAAATCACAGTGCTGTATTGTCCCAAGTGCTCTTGATACCTTTGTATCACTGCATGTTTTGAAAATCACAGTGCTGTATTGTCCCAAGTGCTCTTGATACCTTTGTATCACTGCATGTTGTGCTCTTGATACCTTTTATCACTGCATGTTTTGAAAATCACAGTGCTGTATTGTCCCAAGTGCTCTTGATACCTTTGTATCACTGCATGTTTTGAAAATCACAGTGCTGTATTGTCCCAAGTGCTCTTGATACCTTTGTATCACTGCATGTTTTGAAAATCACAGTGCTGTATTGTCCCAAGTGCTGTTGCTACCTTTGTATCACTGCATGTTTTGAAAATCACAGTGCTGTATTGTCCCAAGTGCTCTTGATACCTTTGTATCACTGCATGTTTTGAAAATCACAGTGCTGTATTGTCCGAAGTGCTCTTGATACCTTTGTATCACTGCATGTTTTGAAAATCACAGTGCTGTATTGTCCCAAGTGCTCTTGATACCTTTGTATCACTGCATGTTTTGGAAATCACAGTGCTGTATTGTCCGAAGTGCTCTTGATACTTTTGCATCACTGCATGTTTTGAAAATCACAGTGCTGTATTGTCCCAAGTGCTGTTGATACCTTTGTATCACTGCATGTTTTGAAAATCACAGTGCTGTATTGTCCCAAGTGCTGTTGATACCTTTGTATCACTGCATGTTTTGAAAATCACAGAGCTGTATTGTCCCAAGTGCTGTTGATACCTTGTATCACTGCCTGTTTTGAATATCACAGTGCTGTATTGTCCCAAGTGCTGTTGATACCTTTGTATCACTGCATGTTTTGAAAATCACAGTGCTGTATTGTCCCAAGTGCTCTTGATACCTTTGTATCACTGCATGTTTTGAAAATCACAGTGCTGTATTGTCCCAAGTGCTCTTGATACCTTTGTATCACTGCATGTTTTGAAAATCACAGTGCTGTATTGTCCCAAGTGCTCTTGCTACCTTTGTATCACTGCATGTTTTGAAAATCACAGTGCTGTATTGTCCCAAGTGCTGTTGATACCTTTGTATCACTGCATGTTTTGAAAATCACAGTGCTGTATTGTCCCAAGTGCTCTTGATACCTTTGTATCACTGCATGTTTTGAAAATCACAGTGCTGTATTGTCCCACGTGCTCTTGATACCTTTGTATCACTGCATGTTTTGAAAATCACAGAGCTGTATTGTCCCAAGTGCTCTTGATACCTTGTATCACTGCATGTTTTGAAAATCACAGTGCTGTATTGTCCCAAGTGCTCTTGATACCTTTGTATCACTGCATGTTTTGAAAATCACAGTGCTGTATTGTCCCAAGTGCTGCTGCTACCTTTGTATCACTGCATGTTTTGAAAATCACAGTGCTGTATTGTCCCAAGTGCTGTTGATACCTTTGTATCACTGGATGTTTTGAAAATCACAGTGCTGTATTGTCCCAAGTGCTCTTGATACCTTTGTATCACTGCATGTTTTGAAAATCACAGTGCTGTATTGTCCCAAGTGCTCTTGATACCTTTGTATCACTGCATGTTTTGAAAATCACAGTGCTGTATTGTCCCAAGTGCTGCTGCTACCTTTGTATCACTGCATGTTTTGAAAATCACAGTGCTGTATTGTCCCAAGTGCTCTTGATACCTTTGTATCACTGCATGTTTTGAAAATCACAGTGCTGTATTGTCCCAAGTGCTGTTGATACCTTTGTATCACTGCATGTTTTGAAAATCACAGTGCTGTATTGTCCCAAGTGCTGTTGATACCTTTGTATCACTGCATGTTTTGAAAATCACAGTGCTGTATTGTCCCAAGTGCTCTTGATACCTTTGTATCACTGCATGTTTTGAAAATCACAGTGCTGTATTGTCCCAAGTGCTGTTGATACCTTTGTATCACTGCATGTTTTAAAAATCACAGTGCTGTATTGTACCAAGTGCTGTTGATACCTTTGTATTAGTGCATGTTTTGAAAATCACAGTGCTGTATTGTCCCAAGTTCTCTTGATACCTTTGTATCACTGCATGTTTTGAAAATCACAGTGCTGTATTGTCCCAAGTGCTGTTGATACCTTTGTATCACTGCATGTTTTGAAAATCACAGTGCTGTATTGTCCCAATTGCTGCTGCTACCTTTGTATCACTGCATGTTTTGAAAATCACAGTGCTGTATTGTCCCAAGTGCTCTTGATACCTTTGTATCACTGCATGTTTTGAAAATCACAGTGCTGTATTGTCCCAATTGCTGCTGCTACCTTTGTATCACTGCATGTTTTGAAAATCACAGTGCTGTATTGTCCCAAGTGCTCTTGATACCTTTGTATCACTGAATGTTTTGAAAATCACAGTGCTGTATTGTCCCAAGTGCTCTTGATACCTTTATATCACTGCATGTTTTGAAAATCACAGTGCTGTATTGTCCCAAGTGCTCTTGATACCTTTGTATCACTGCATGTTTTGAAAATCACAGTGCTGTATTGTCCCAAGTGCTGTTGATACCTTTGTATCACTGCATGTTTTGAAAATCACAGTGCTGTATTGTCCCAAGTGCTCTTGATACCTTTGTATCACTGCATGTTTTGAAAATCACAGTGCTGTATTGTCCCAAGTGCTCTTGATACCTTTGTATCACTGCATGTTTTGAAAATCACAGTGCTGTATTGTACCAAGTGCTGTTGATACCTTTGTATCAGTGCATGTTTTGAAAATCACAGTGCTGTATTGTCCCAAGTTCTCTTGATACCTTTGTATCACTGCATGTTTTGAAAATCACAGTGCTGTATTGTCCCAAGTGCTCTTGATACCTTTGTATCACTGCATGTTTTGAAAATCACAGTGCTGTATTGTCCCAAGTGCTGTTGATACCTTTGTATCACTGCATGTTTTGAAAATCACAGTGCTGTATTGTCCCAAGTGCTGTTGATACCTTTGTATCACTACATGTTTTGAAAATCACAGTGCTGTATTGTCCCAAGTGCTCTTGATACCTTTGTATCACTGCATGTTTTGAAAATCACAGTGCTGTATTGTCCCAATTGCTGCTGCTACCTTTGTATCACTGCATGTTTTGAAAATCACAGTGCTGTATTGTCCCAAGTGCTCTTGATACCTTTGTATCACTGAATGTTTTGAAAATCACAGTGCTGTATTGTCCCAAGTGCTCTTGATACCTTTATATCACTGCATGTTTTGAAAATCACAGTGCTGTATTGTCCCAAGTGCTCTTGATACCTTTGTATCACTGCATGTTTTGAAAATCACAGTGCTGTATTGTCCCAAGTGCTGTTGATACCTTTGTATCACTGCATGTTTTGAAAATCACAGTGCTGTATTGTCCCAAGTGCTCTTGACACCTTTGTATCACTGCATGTTTTTAAAAATAACAGTGCTGTATTGTCCCAAGTGCTGTTGATACCTTTGTATCACTGCATGTTTTGAAAATCACAGTGCTGTATTGTCCCAAGTGCTGCTGCTACCTTTGTATCACTGCATGTTTTGAAAATCACAGTGCTGTATTGTCCCAAGTGCTCTTGATACCTTTGTATCACTGAATGTTTTGAAAATCACAGTGCTGTATTGTCCCAAGTGCTGTTGATACCTTTGTATCACTGCATGTTTTGAAAATCACAGTGCTGTATTGTCCCAAGTGCTCTTGATACCTTTGTATCACTGGATGTTTTGAAAATCACAGTGCTGTATTGTCCCAAGTGCTCTTGATACCTTTGTATCACTGCATGTTTTGAAAATCACAGTGCTGTATTGTCCCAAGTGCTCTTGATACCTTTGTATCACTGCATGTTTTGAAAATCACAGTGCTGTATTGTCCCAAGTGCTGTTGATACCTTTGTATCACTGCATGTTTTGAAAATCACAGTGCTGTATTGTCCCAAGTGCTGTTGATACCTTTGTATCACTGCATGTTTTGAAAATCACAGTGCTGTATTGTCCCAAGTGCTCTTGATACCTTTGTATCACTGCATGTTTTGAAAATCACAGTGCTGTATTGTCCCAAGTGCTGTTGATACCTTTGTATCACTGCATGTTTTGAAAATCGCAGTGCTGTATTGTCCCAAGTGCTGTTGATACCTTTGTATCACTACATGTTTTGAAAGTCACAGTGCTGTATTGTCCGAAGTGCTCTTGATACCTTTGTATCACTGCATGTTTTGAAAATCACAGTGCTGTATTGTCCCAAGTGCTGTTGATACCTTTGTATCACTGCATGTTTTGAAAATCACAGTGCTGTATTGTCCCAAGTGCTCTTGATACCTTTGTATCACTGCATGTTGTGCTCTTGATACCTTTTTATCACTGCATGTTTTGAAAATCACAGTGCTGTATTGTCCCAAGTGCTCTTGATACCTTTGTATCACTGCATGTTTTGAAAATCACAGTGCTGTATTGTCCCAAGTGCTGTTGATACCTTTGTATCACTGCATGTTTTGAAAATCACAGTGCTGTATTGTCCCAAGTGCTGTTGCTACCTTTGTATCACTGCATGTTTTGAAAATCACAGTGCTGTATTGTCCCAAGTGCTCTTGATACCTTTGTATCACTGCATGTTTTGAAAATCACAGTGCTGTATTGTCCCAAGTGCTCTTGATACCTTTGTATCACTGCATGTTTTGAAAATCACAGTGCTGTATTGTCCCAAGTGCTCTTGATACCTTTGTATCACTGCATGTTTTGGAAATCACAGTGCTGTATTGTCCGAAGTGCTCTTGATACTTTTGCATCACTGCATGTTTTGAAAATCACAGTGCTGTATTGTCCCAAGTGCTCTTGATACCTTTGTATCACTGCATGTTTTGAAAATCACAGTGCTGTATTGTCCCAAGTGCTGTTGATACCTTTGTATCACTGCATGTTTTGAAAATCACAGAGCTGTATTGTCCCAAGTGCTGTTGATACCTTGTATCACTGCCTGTTTTGAAAATCACAGTGCTGTATTGTCCCAAGTGCTGTTGATACCTTTGTATCACTGCATGTTTTGAAAATCACAGTGCTGTATTGTCCCAAGTGCTCTTGATACCTTTGTATCACTGCATGTTTTGAAAATCACAGTGCTGTATTGTCCCAAGTGCTCTTGATACCTTTGTATCACTGCATGTTTTGAAAATCACAGTGCTGTATTGTCCCAAGTGCTCTTGCTACCTTTGTATCACTGCATGTTTTGAAAATCACAGTGCTGTATTGTCCCAAGTGCTGTTGATACCTTTGTATCACTGCATGTTTTGAAAATCACAGTGCTGTATTGTCCCAAGTGCTCTTGATACCTTTGTATCACTGCATGTTTTGAAAATCACAGTGCTGTATTGTCCCACGTGCTCTTGATACCTTTGTATCACTGCATGTTTTGAAAATCACAGAGCTGTATTGTCCCAAGTGCTCTTGATACCTTGTATCACTGCATGTTTTGAAAATCACAGTGCTGTATTGTCCCAAGTGCTCTTGATACCTTTGTATCACTGCATGTTTTGAAAATCACAGTGCTGTATTGTCCCAAGTGCTGCTGCTACCTTTGTATCACTGCATGTTTTGAAAATCACAGTGCTGTATTGTCCCAAGTGCTGTTGATACCTTTGTATCACTGGATGTTTTGAAAATCACAGTGCTGTATTGTCCCAAGTGCTCTTGATACCTTTGTATCACTGCATGTTTTGAAAATCACAGTGCTGTATTGTCCCAAGTGCTCTTGATACCTTTGTATCACTGCATGTTTTGAAAATCACAGTGCTGTATTGTCCCAAGTGCTGCTGCTACCTTTGTATCACTGCATGTTTTGAAAATCACAGTGCTGTATTGTCCCAAGTGCTCTTGATACCTTTGTATCACTGCATGTTTTGAAAATCACAGTGCTGTATTGTCCCAAGTGCTGTTGATACCTTTGTATCACTGCATGTTTTGAAAATCACAGTGCTGTATTGTCCCAAGTGCTGTTGATACCTTTGTATCACTGCATGTTTTGAAAATCACAGTGCTGTATTGTCCCAAGTGCTCTTGATACCTTTGTATCACTGCATGTTTTGAAAATCACAGTGCTGTATTGTCCCAAGTGCTGTTGATACCTTTGTATCACTGCATGTTTTAAAAATCACAGTGCTGTATTGTACCAAGTGCTGTTGATACCTTTGTATTAGTGCATGTTTTGAAAATCACAGTGCTGTATTGTCCCAAGTTCTCTTGATACCTTTGTATCACTGCATGTTTTGAAAATCACAGTGCTGTATTGTCCCAAGTGCTGTTGATACCTTTGTATCACTGCATGTTTTGAAAATCACAGTGCTGTATTGTCCCAAGTGCTGTTGATACCTTTGTATCACTGCATGTTTTGAAAATCACAGTGCTGTATTGTCCCAAGTGCTGTTGATACCTTTGTATCACTACATGTTTTGAAAATCACAGTGCTGTATTGTCCCAAGTGCTCTTGATACCTTTGTATCACTGCATGTTTTGAAAATCACAGTGCTGTATTGTCCCAATTGCTGCTGCTACCTTTGTATCACTGCATGTTTTGAAAAGCACAGTGCTGTATTGTCCCAAGTGCTCTTGATACCTTTGTATCACTGCATGTTGTGCTCTTGATACCTTTGTATCACTGCATGTTTTGAAAATCACAGTGCTGTATTGTCCCAAGTGCTGTTGATACCTTTGTATCACTGCATGTTTTGAAAATCACAGTGCTGTATTGTCCGAAGTGCTCTTGATACCTTTGTATCACTGCATGTTTTGAAAATCACAGTGCTGTATTGTCCCAAGTGCTGTTGATACCTTTGTATCACTGCATGTTTTGAAAATCACAGTGCTGTATTGTCCCAAGTGCTCTTGATACCTTTGTATCACTGCATGTTTTGAAAATCACAGTGCTGTATTGTCCGAAGTGCTCTTGATACCTTTGTATCAATGCATGTTTTGAAAATCACAGTGCTGTATTGTCCCAAGTGCTCTTGATACCTTTGTATCACTGCATGTTTTGGAAATCACAGTGCTGTATTGTCCGAAGTGCTCTTGATACCTTTGTATCACTGCATGTTTTGAAAATCACAGTGCTGTATTGTCCGAAGTGCTCTTGATACCTTTGTATCACTGCATGTTTTGAAAATCACAGTGCTGTATTGTCCCAAGTGCTCTTGATACCTTTGTATCACTGCATGTTTTGGAAATCACAGTGCTGTATTGTCCGAAGTGCTCTTGATACCTTTGTATCACTGCATGTTTTGAAAATCACAGTGCTGTATTGTCCCAAGTGCTGTTGATACCTTTGTATCACTGCATGTTTTGAAAATCACAGTGCTGTATTGTCCCAAGTGCTGTTGATACCTTTGTATCACTGCATGTTTTGAAAATCACAGTGCTGTATTGTCCCAAGTGCTGTTGATACCTTTGTATCACTGCATGTTTTGAAAATCACAGTGCTGTATTGTCCCAAGTGCTCTCGCTACCTTTGTATCACTGCATGTTTTGAAAATCACAGAGCTGTATTGTCCCAAGTGCTGTTGATACCTTCTGATTATAAATGTTACTAAATCAGTGTTATATTGTCTCAAGTCCACATGTAATAACCTGGAATCCACGAAACAACACAGTTATCAGGTGCCCCGTGAAAGTATCTGTACTTTTATGACCTTTGTGTTATCAACATCCAGTGACCATAAGGTGTAAAATAATGGGAATGTGTATACTTATTCCATTACAACATTCCATACAGACACTGTAAACAGGGTACGGCTATTGATTACAATTTGTGAAAGTATGGGACTTCAACTTATATTTGATTAAACCCAAGTGGTATGTATTTCATGGTTTCTCCAAAACAGTAAATTGTGCTGTGCCAATATATGTAAAGTAGCTATAACAGTACCGTACAGATTGATCAAGTATCCATAGTATGTAAGTATATCAGTGATACCGGAGTAGTACCTGTAAGCATACGTAATTCATATTTAATGCATTTGAGAATTAAATAGAATGTTATTTCTGTATAGCTCCAAATATGATTTCGATGAGGAAGAATTTCACATCCTAAGATAAGGCTTAAATCATCCACATGACCTTTCTCTGCAGCAAAACTATGATGATCGCCATCTTTGTCTCATGGAGAAATATTCTGTATCTTTGTGTGATATAAAGATGGACGTTTTTGAGTATGCTCATTAGTGTGCCCCTTGTTGTGATTGACAATGATGACTCGGTTCTCATTTCGAGGGCTTGCATTTTACTTGGATATGTCCAAGATTTACTATGCGGGAGTCGTCGATGAAGCAGAAGACGCTTACTCTCCCGGAACACCTGGTCTTATTCTCTTGTACTTTTACAAGGGTATCTATGTAAAACTTTCCTTTGTTCATATTTGGCCCAAAGTTTAATCGATTTTGAGTTCGGATTATGATTTTGTTAACGCTTTGGTAATCTCTAATTTTATTTTGCCTGAACCAGACCTCCATGATGAGGACTGTGACACAGATGAGGATTAATACTTTAAAACGTTCTTCCAATTCGGTAACTAACGTGTTATTTAGCATACGGTTCTTGTGTTAAAGATATTTAATATGCAGTATTATTAATGACATGGATATTTACTAAATAGTGATTCATATCTTACAAAGTAGTGTATATTATTTACTGACAAATTTAAGGTAAGCCAAATTTTCGTGGGTTTATTGGAATATTTTGCCTTCAATTATCATTTCAGCATTGCAATCTATTTAGGTGTATAGTCTGGGAGACAAGATTACAATCTTCAATGGATTTGATGTTTATTTTATTTACAAAGTGGTCTAAGTATCATAGTTTTAACAAAAAACGTTCTAAGAGGTAAACCAGAAAGTTCTTTGACCACTCAATACCGATTTTATACGAAAAAAGATGCTTGATCAACAACAGGCCCAGAGGGCCTGTATCGCTCCCCTGGATACATTAGTATCTAGTAAACCATGGTAAAATATTTTCCAGAAAGATCCCTTGGACAGGGACAGACCCAAAGACCAATTGAGGAAGCATATCAGTACAAACTTAAAATTTGGTTAATTGGTTGGTATCACATCTGTTATCGAGTTCCACTGAGAAACTATGGGTGTGTTAGACCATAACATCAATACTACTATCATGACTGTGTGTCTTTATGGCCAGCAATGGTACACTCAGTTTTGGGGTGGGGATTTCAATCGTTTGCAAGTTATGACTCAGGAGTTAAGTCTGCAAGGGCGTGGCAGACCTTCGGATCAAATCTTAAATCACTTTTGTCATCGTCTCTTTATGCCCAGCAATCGAATATACAGTATTGGGATGGGGATCTCAACCGTTTGAAAGCTATGACTCAGGCCCCGCTCCTGTCCCTAGGGGGTCAGAGTCAAACTTTATGCAAAATTCATTTGTTTTCCCTATGGGAAATTTCTTACCAAATTTGGTTCAAATCAATTTAGTACTTTAGGACTAGTAGTGCTTTAAAAGGTTTTACCTCTATTTCCCCCATTGGGCCCGCCTCTCCAACCCCAGGGGTCAGCGTCACCATTTATGCAAAATCTGATCCTGTTCTTTAAAGGATGTTTTCGACAAAATTTGGTTAAAATCCATTCAAAGTTTTAAGACTATTAACGATTTAAAGGAATGACCTCTATTTCCTCTATTGGGCACCGTCTCTATGTCCTCTTTGGGGTCAAAGTCACCATTTATGCAATGTCTGTTCCGCTTTTCTCATGGATGTTTCTGACTAAATTGGGTTCAAATGCATTCATAACTTTATGACAAGTAGTGATTTAAAGGAATTACCTATTTCCCCTATTGGGCCCCACCCCTCTGGCCCCTGAGGAGTCAGAGTCGTCATTCATGGAAAATCTGTCCCCCCCCCCCCCCCCAAGGATGTTTCTGACCAAATTTGGTTCAAATGCATTCATAACTTTATCACATAACTGAACCGTTCAGTCAAAGACCGATTGTTGACGTCATCATTATTATGACGTCATAATTGTTACGTTGGATATCATTGACCGTCCCCGGAGGATGGCTTTTCTTTTCATTGAATAAGCAGACACGACAAATACGTTATTTGAGCTAAATGCTGAGAGACAAAATGTGTTATTGATTGTTTTATAAGATGAACAAATTCTAAAAATGGTAAATATAAGTATTGAACTGCTTTCGGTTGGCATTCATAGGCAATATGAATGCCAATTGGACAAAGGTAAATCCAACATGCAGTTCAATGCTTAAATGACGTCATATGATTGTCTCGGTAGTGAAAATCGTACCGTCAAAGTAGAAATTTGCTTTTCTTATAGGGAATATTTGAGAGTTTTGGTGTATTTTCTCATAAATATAAGATATGTGATAAATAGAATCTTACACTCGTGTCAATGTAATATGGAATTTATTAAAATCGTTAAAAAATGAATATATCACTCGCCTAAAGGCTCTTGACATATTTAATTTTTAAATTAGTTTAATATATTCCGTATTACATCGACACTCGTGTTAGATCCTCTATTAATGACTAGTAGAGATTTAAAGCAATTACCTATTTCCCCTATTGGGCCCCACCCCTCTGTCCCTTTAGGGGCCAGAGTCGCCATTTATGCAAAATGTTCCTCTTCCACAAAATGTTTTTGAAAGAAGGGTAATATTAAGTTTTACAACAATATAATATATATCTCATTTTCATTACCATTTATGTAATAAGTATATATACCAGCTAGCTTATAACTTCTGGATCGGGATGATTCGATCAGTAACCAACACTGACTTGATGAGTTGGGACATTATCAGGCCTTGATGAGTTGGGACATCATCAGGCCTTGATGAGTTGGGACATTATCAGGCCTTGATGAGTTGGGACATTATCAGGTCTTGATGAGTTGGGACGTTATCAGGCCTTGATGAGTTGGGACATTATCAGGCCTTGGTGAGTTGGGACATTATCAGGCTTTGATGAGTTGGGACATTATCAGGACTTGATAAGTTGGGACGTTATCAGGCCTTGATGAGTCGGGACGTTATCAGGCCTTGATGAGTTGGGACATTATCAGGTCTTGATAAGTTGGGACGTTATCAGGCCTTGATGAGTTGGGACATCATCAGGCCTTGATGAGTTGGGACATTATCAGGCCTTGATGAGTTGGGACATTATCAGGCCTTGGTGAGTGGGGACATTATCAGGCCTTGATGAGTTGGGACGTTATCAGGCCTTGATGAGTTGGGACGTTATCAGGCCTTGATGAGTTGGGACATTATCAGGCCTTGATGAGTTGGGACATTATCAGGCCTTGGTGAGTGGGGACATTATCAGGCCTTGATAAGTTGGGACGTTATCAGGCCTTGATGAGTTTGGACATCATCAGGCCTTGGTGAGTTGGGACATTATCAGGCCTTGGTAAGTTGGGACGTTATCAGACCTTAATAAGTTGGGACATTATCAGGCCTTGATAAGTTGGGACATTATCAGGCCTTAATGAGTTGGGACATTATCAGGCCTTGGTGAGTTGGGACATTATCAGGCCTTGATGAGTTGGGACGTTATCAGGCATTGGTGAGTGGGGACATTATCAGGCCTTGATGAGTTGGGACGTTATCAGGCCTTGATGAGTTGGGACGTTATCAGACCTTGATGAGTTGGGACATTATCAGACCATGATGAGTTGGGACATTACAATGGTTTGTCTTGGCTTCTTTTCTGTGTTCTTTCGTTTTGTCATTTCTCTGTGTGTCAAAGGTTTTCAGTCTGACAACATTAAGCTTGCTTTCCCCATCTTCAAAACATTTCCTTAAGCTGTTTGATGTTCGTCAAATCTTTACAAACTTCTTTTGTTGCTTTTTCTCCAGTTACAATGTTGAGCAATGTATTGAAGCATTCCCCTGGAATGGGTTGATCATTTGAGTGTTGAGGACATTGATAGTGTTTTGCACAGCTGCAGGATCCTTTGCAGTCTGAATGCTGTCTGATTCATGATGTGCTGTTTCTGAATTAGAATCCAAGTTAAGCATTTTTTTAAGTTTTCCGGCAACTGTAGCTGTAATGGGTTTTGTATAAAGCCATTTGGTCTGGGCTTTTGGTTTCAGGGTGATCCCACAAAGTCCTTGTTCTGTTTGACATCTGCATTGTACGTTTGTTCTAAGGCCATATCAGGATATACTCCATTGTGTCTTCTGTCTGGAGACTGTAAAGTCGCCATGCTCTACATATCTCTAGTATACCTATGGCGGAGTGTCAGGTAGCATCATTATCTCTTTGAGATAAAGTTGTAGGTATACTCCGTATTTGTGACGTCCTTTTGCAACAGGGTATGGTAACATCTTCACAGCCTCTGCCAAATATTGAAGCCAATGACCTGAACGCAGTGCATGAAGAAACCTCATCAGTATTTGAGTCATTTCAACGAATGTATTCCACAACACATGTTTAGGTGGTTCTGATTTCTGTATTCCACAACACATGTGTAGGTGGTTCTGATTTCTGTATTCCACAACACATGTGTAGGTGGTTCTGATTTCTGTATCCCACAACACATGTGTAGGTGGTTCTGATTTCTGTATTCAACAATACATGTGTCGGTGGTTCTGATTTCTGTATTCAACAACACATGTGTAGATGGTTCTGATTTCTGTATTCAACAATACATGTGTCGGTGGTTCTGATTTCTGTATTCAACAACACATGTGTAGATGGTTCTGATTTCTGTATTCAACAATACATGTGTAGGTGGTTCTGATTTCTGTATTCAACAATACATGTGTCGGTGGTTCTGATTTCTGTATTCCACAACACATGTGTAGGTGGTTCTGATTTCTGTATTCCACAATACATGTGTAGGTGGTTCTGATTACTGTATTCCACAACACATGTGTAGGTGGTTCTGATTTCTGTATTCCACAACACATGTGTCGGTGGTTTCTGATTTCTGTATTCCACAACACATGTGTAGGTGGTTCTGATTTCTGTATTTCACAACACATGTGTAGGTGGTTCTGATTTCTGTATTCCACAACACATGTGTAGGTGGTTCTGATTTCTGTATTCCACAACACATGTGTAGGTGGTTCTGATTTCTGTATTCCACAACACATGTGTAGGTGGTTCTGATTTCTGTATTCCACAACACATGTGTAGGTGGTTCTGATTTCTGTATTCCACAACACATGTGTAGGTGGTTCTGATTTCTGTATTCCACAACACATGTGTAGGTGGTTCTGATTTCTGTATTCCACAACACATGTGTAGGTGGTTCTGATTTCTGTATTCCACAACACATGTGTAGGTGGTTCTGATTTCTGTATTCCACAACACATGTGTAGGTGGTTCTGATTTCTGTATTCCACAACACATGTTTAGGTGGTTCTGAATTCTGTATTCCACAACACATGTGTCGGTGGTTCTGATTTCTGTATTCCACAACACATGTGTAGGTGGTTCTGATTTCTGTATTCCACAACACATGTGTAGGTGGTTCTGATTTCTGTATTCCACAACACATGTGTAGGTGGTTCTGATTTCTGTATTCCACAACACATGTGTAGGTGGTTCTGATTTCTGTATTCCACAACACATGTTTAGGTGGTTCTGAATTCTGTATTCCACAACACATGTGTCGGTGGTTCTGATTTCTGTATTCCACAACACATGTGTAGGTGGTTCTGATTTCTGTATTCCACAACACATGTGTAGGTGGTTCTGATTTCTGTATTCCACAACACATATGTAGATGGTTCTGATTTCTGTATTCCACAACACATGTGTAGGTGGTTCTGATTTCTGTATTCCACAACACAAGTGTAGGTGGTTCTGATTTCTGTATTCCACAATACATGTGTAGGTGGTTCTGATTTCTGTATTCTACAACACATGTGTAGGTGGTTCTGATTTCTGTATTCCACAACACATGTGTAGGTGGTTCTGATTTCTGTATTCCACAACACATGTGTAGGTGGTTCTGATTTCTGTATTCCACAACACATGTGTAGGTGGTTCTGATTTCTGTATTCCACAACACATGTGTAGGTGGTTCTGATTTCTGTATTCCACAACACATGTGTAGATGGTTCTGATTTCTGTATTCCACAACACATGTGTAGGTGGTTCTGATTTCTTTGTGTTGAACTCCTGCAGCATGTCTTGCACCTTTTGTAGCTCAGACTCATTTTCTTTGGTAAGCTGAGGAATACTACGTTCTTCTTCCTCGTGACTGACAAGTTTGGAGGTGTTTGCGTCGTATAGCTGTGGTAGAAAAGTGTTCAGACACCTTATGTGTTGTTTTTCTTCTATACACCATTTTAAACATGCATCCAAACGAAGGTTGATCATGACCTCGCACACGAGTGTGAGTGTCCGGAGAATTTGGTAGTAGTCGCACTTGTCGCCGAAGATTTTGTTTGCCGTTCCAGGTAACATCAGCGGCTACAGGAACGTCTTCTGCTCCACTACAGCGGCTACAAGAACGTCTTCTGCTCCACTACGGCGGCTACAAGAACGTCTTCTGCTCCACTACAGCGGCTACAAGAACGTATTCTGCTCCACTACAGCGGCTACAAGAACGTCTTCTGCTCCACTACAGCGGCTACAAGAACGTCTTCTGCTCCACTACAGCGGCTACAGGAACGTCTTCTGCTCCACTACAGCGGCTACAAGAACGTCTTCTGCTCCACTACAGCGGCTACAGGAACGTCTTCTGCTCCACTACAGCGGCTACAGGAACGTCTTTTGCTCCACTACAGCGGCTACAGGAACGTCTTCTGCTCCACAACAGCGGCTACAGGAACGTCTTCTGCTCCACTACAGCGGCTACATGAACGTCTTCTGCTCCACTACAGCGGCTACAAGAACGTCTTCTGCTCCACTACAGCGGCTACAAGAACGTCTTCTGCTCCACTACAGCGGCTACAAGAACGTCTTCTGCTCCACTACAGCGGCTACAAGAACGTCTTCTGCTCCACTACAGCGGCTACATGAACGTCTTCTGCTCCACTACAGCGGCTACAAGAACGTCTTCTGCTCCACTACAGCGGCTACAGGAACGTCTTCTGCTCCACTACAGCGGCTACAAGAACGTCTTCTGCTCCACTACAGCGGCTACAAGAACGTCTTCTGCTCCACTACAGCGGCTACAAGAACGTCTTCTGCTCCACTACAGCGGCTAGAGGAACGTCTTCTGCTCCACTACAGCGGCTACAAGAACGTCTTCTGCTCCACTACAGCGGCTACAAGAACGTCTTCTGCTCCACTACAGCGGCTACAAGAACGTCTTCTGCTCCACTACAGCGGCTACAAGAACGTCTTCTGCTCCACTACAGCGGCTACAAGAACGTCTTCTGCTCCACTACAGCGGCTACATGAACGTCTTCTGCTCCACTACAGCGGCTACAGGAACGTCTTCTGCTCCACTACAGCGGCTACAGGAACGTCTTCTGCTCCACTACAGCGGCTACAAGAACGTCTTCTGCTCCACTACAGCGGCTACAAGAACGTCTTCTGCTCCACTACAGCGGCTACCTGAACGTCTTCTGCTCCACTACAGCGGCTACAAGAACGTCTTCTGCTCCACTACAGCGGCTACAAGAACGTCTTCTGCTCCACTACAGCGGCTACAAGAACGTCTTCTGCTCCACTACAGCGGCTACAAGAACGTCTTCTGCTCCACTACAGCGGCTACAGGAACGTCTTCTGCTCCACTACAGCGGCTACAGGAACGTCTTCTGCTCCACTACAGCGGCTACAGGAACGTCTTCTGCTCCACTACAGCGGCTACAAGAACGTCTTCTGCTCCACTACAGCGGCTACAAGAACGTCTTCTGCTCCACTACAGCGGCTACAGGAACGTCTTCTGCTCCACAACAGCGGTTACAAGAACGTCTTCTGCTCCACTACAGCGGCTACAAGAACGTCTTCTGCTCCACTACAGCGGCTACAAGAACGTCTTCTGCTCCACTACAGCGGCTAGAGGAACGTCTTCTGCTCCACTACAGCGGCTACAAGAACGTCTTCTGCTCCACTACAGCGGCTACATGAACGTCTTCTGCTCCACTACAGCGGCTACTAGAACGTCGTCTGCTCCACTACAGCGGCTACAAGAACGTCTTCTCTCCACTACAGCGGCTACAGGAACGTCTTCTGCTCCACTACAGCGGCTACAGGAACGTCTTCTGCTCCACTACAGCGGCTACAGGAACGTCTTCTGCTCCACTACAGCGGCTACAAGAACGTCTTCTGCTCCACTACAGCGGCTACAAGAACGTCTTCTGCTCCACTACGGCGGCTACAAGAACGTCTTCTGCTCCACTACAACGGCTACAAGAACGTCTTCTGCTCCACTACAGCGGCTACAAGAACGTCTTCTGCTCCACTACAGCGGCTACAAGAACGTCTTCTGCTCCACAACAGCGGCTACAAGAACGTCTTCTGCTCCACTACAGCGGCTACAAGAACGTCTTCTGCTCCACTACAGCGGCTACAGGAACGCATTCTGCTCCACTACAGCGGCTACAAGAACGTCTTCTGCTCCACTACAGCGGCTACAAGAACGTCTTCTTCTCCACTACAGCGGCTACAAGAACGTATTCTGCTCCACTACAGCGGCTACAAGAACGTCTTCTGCCCCACTACAGCGGCTACAAGAACGTCTTCTGCTCCACTACAGCGGCTACAGGAACGTCTTCTGCTCCACTACAGCGGCTACAAGAACGTCTTCTGCTCCACTACAGCGGCTAAATGAACGTCTTCTGCCCCACTACAGCGGCTACAAGAACGTCTTCTGCTCCACTACAGCGGCTACAAGAACGTCTTCTGCTCCACTACAGCGGCTACAAGAACGTCTTCTGCTCCACTACAGCGGCTACAAGAACGTCTTCTGCTCCATTACAGCCGCTAAAGAACGTCTTCTACTCCACTACAGCGGCTACAGGAACGTCTTCTGCTCCACTACAGCGGCTACAGGAACGTCTTCTGCTCCACTACAGCGGCTACAGGAAGGTCTTCTGCTCCACTACAGCGGCTACAAGAACGTCTTTTGCTCCATTACAGCGGCTACAAGAACGTCCTCTGCTCCATTACAGCGGCTACAAGAACGTCCTCTGCTCCACTACAGCGGCTACAAGAACGTCTTCTGCTCCACTACAGCGGCTACAAGAACGTCTTCTGCTCCACTACAGCGGCTACAGGAACGTCTTCTGCTCCACTACAGCGGCTACAAGAACGTCTTCTGCTCCACTACAGCGGCTACAAGAACGTCTTCTGCTCCACTACAGCGGCTACAAGAACGTCTTCTGCTCCACTACAGCGGCTACAAGAACGTCTTCTGCTCCACTACAGCGGCTACAAGAACGTCTTCTGCTCCACTACAGCGGCTGCAGGAACGTCTTCTGCTCCACTACAGCGGCTACAGGAACGTCTTCTGCTCCACTACAGCGGCTACAGGAACGTCTTCTGCTCCACTACAGCGGCTACAAGAACGTCTTCTGCTCCACTACAGCGGCTACAGGAACGTCTTCTGCTCCACTACAGCGGCTACAGGAACGTCTTCTGCTCCACTACAGCGGCTACAAGAACGTCTTCTGCTCCACTACAGCGGCTACAAGAACGTCTTCTGCTCCACTACAGCGGCTACAAGAACGTCTTCTGCTCCACTACAGCGAAGAACATTTGTAATAGACTTCAAATAGTTGTGGCTAAGGTGTAATATGACCGATGAAAATTCTTGCTGAAACTGCTTCCGAATCGCAAATGCATTTTCATATGTTGCTTGGTCACAGATAATTATTGCGTATTCCATTTTAACTTCACTTGCAATTATAACTACATTGAGCGTGGCCGTTTTTACTACTCCTGGGTCTGTTGGTGATGATGGAATAAGAGGCAAGTGACCGATCCCGTTTGCTTTTTCATACGGGGAAGTGTTTGCACAAAAGGCATTGAATCCCGGGAGAACTATCTGTTCGTCGATTTCTGCTTCCAATAGTTGTGTTTGCATCATTCTCATTCTTGCTAGTTCCCAAAGGAGAAGAATTTGCTCCTCAGATTTATCTCCTTCTATTATGATTTTTCCAGTGTGTGTATATCTCTAAGACAACGAGACGCTTTTCTCTCACATGGAGTCAAACGGCATCGAGACATAACTGTAGGATGTATCTCTGATATTGTTTCCATATTCATTCAAATGTCCATGACACATGTCTCGTAACGTTGTTAAGAAAAATCCAGCTGAATAAACGATGGCAGTATCAATACGCTCTAGCAGTATTTGGAATGCTGATTCATACGGATCTGACTAGAAAGGAAATTTGTTTGGTGCTAACCTGTTGCTATCATGTAGGCTTTGTTGAGTTGTTGCTGATTCTTTGGAAATGGACGGAACGACTGGTGGACGGCGAGACGGAACGACTGGTGGACGGCGAGACGGAACGGCTGGTGGACGGCGAGACGGAACGACTGGTGGACGGCGAGACGGAACGGCTGGTGGACGGCGAGACGGAACGACTGGTGGAGAGTGGTGTTCACTACATATATAGAGTGGTATAATACAGATAGTGGTGTACATTACATATATAGAGTGGTATAATACAGAGAGTGGTGTACACTACATATATAGAGTGGTATAATATATAGAGAGGTATACACTACATATATAGGGTAGGATAATACAGAGAGTGGTGTACACTACATATATAGAGAGGTATAATACAGAGAGTGGTGTACACTACATATATAGAGAGGTATAATACAGATAGTGGTGTACAGTACATATATAGAGAGGTATAATACAGAGAGTGGTGTACACTACATATATAGAGTGGTATAATACAGATAGTGGTGTACAGTACATATATAGAGAGGTATAATACAGAGAGTGGTGTTCACTACATATATAGAGTGGTATAATACAGAGAGTGGTGTACAGTACATATATAGAGAGGTATAATATAGAGAGTTGGGTACACTACATATATGGAGAGGTATAATATAGAGAGTTGGGTACAGTACATATATAGAGAGGTATAATACAGAGAGTGGTGTACACTACATATATAGAGAGGTATAATACAGAGAGTTGTGTACACTACATATATAGAGTTTTATAATACAGAGAGTGGTGTACACTACATATATAGAGTGGTATAATACAGATAGTGGTGTACACTACATATATAGAGAGGTATGATATAGAGAGTGGTGTACACTACATATATAGAGAGGTATAATACAGAGAGTGGTGAACACTACATATATAGAGAGGTATAATACAGAAAGTGGTGTACACTACATATATAGAGAGGTATAATATAGAGAGTGGTGTACACTACATATATAGAGTGGTATAATACAGAGAGTGGTGTACACTACAAATATAGAGAGGTATAATACAGAGAGTGGTGTACACTACATAAATAGAGTGGTATAATACAGAGAGTGGTGAACACTACATATATAGAGAGGTATAATACAGAGAGTGGTGTACACTACATATATAGAGAGGTATAATACAGAGAGTGGTGTACACTACATAAATAGAGAGGTATAATACAGAGAGTGGTGAACACTACATATATAGAGAGGTATAATACAGAGAGTGGTGTACACTACATATATAGAGAGGTATAATACAGAGAGTGGTGTACACTACATTTATAGAGAGGTATAATACAGAGAGTGGTGTACACTACATAAATAGAGTGGTATAATACAGAGAGTGGTGTACACTACATATATAGAGAGGTATAATACAGAGAGTGGTGTACACTACATATATAGAGAGGTATAATACAGAGAGTGGTGTACACTACATATATAGAGAGGTATAATACAGAGAGTGGTGTACACTACATTTATAGAGAGGTATAATACAGAGAGTGGTGTACACTACATTTATAGAGAGGTATAATACAGAGAGTGGTGTACACTACATATATAGAGTGTTATAATACAGAGGTGGTGTACACTACATTTATAGAGTGGTATAATACAGAGGTGGTGTACACTACATTTATAGAGAGGTATAATACAGAGAGTGGTGTACACTACATATATAGGGTGGTATAATACAGAGAGTGGTGTACACTACATTTATAGAGAGGTATAATACAGAGAGTGTGTACACTACACACATATATAATGGTATAATACAGAGAGTGGTGTACTGTACATATATAGAGTGGTTTAATACATAGAGTGGTGTACTCTACATATATAGAGTGTTATAATATAGAGAGTGGTGTACACTACATATATAGAGTGGTATAATACAGAGGTGGTGTACACTACATTTATAGAGAGGTATAATACAGAGAGTGGTGTACACTACATATATAGAGAGGTATAATACAGAGAGTGGTGTACACTACATTTATAGAGAGGTATAATACAGAGAGTGGTGTACACTACATATATAGAGTGGTATAATACAGAGGTGGTGTACACTACATTTATAGAGAGGTATAATACAGAGAGTGGTGTACACTACATATATAGAGAGGTATAATACAGAGAGTGGTGTACACTACATTTATAGAGAGGTATAATACAGTGAGTGGTGAACACTACATATACAGAGAGGTATAATACAGAGAGTGGTGAACACTACATATATAGAGAGGTATAACACAGAGAGTGGTGAACACTACATATATAGAGAGGTACAATACAGAGAGTGGTGAACACTACATATATAGAGAGGTATAATACAGAGAGTGGTGAACACTACATATACAGAGAGGTATAATACAGAGAGTGGTGAACACTACATATATAGAGAGGTATAGTTCAGAGAGTGGTGTACACTACATATATAGAGAGGTATAACACAGAGAATGGTGAACACTACATATATAGAGAGGTATAACACAGAGAATGGTGAACACTACATATATAGAGAGGTATAGTTCAGAGAGTGGTGTACACTACATATATAGAGAGGTATAACACAGAAAATGGTGAACACTACATATATAGAGAGGTATAGTTCAGAGAGTGGTGTACACTACATATATAGAGAGGTATAACACAGAGAATGGTGAACACTACATATATAGAGAGGTATAACACAGAGAATGGTGAACACTACATATATAGAGAGGTACAATACAGAGAGTGGTGTACATTACATATATAGAGAGGTATAGTTCAGAGAGTGGTGTACACTACATATATAGAGAGGTATAATACAGAGAGTGGTGTACACTACAAATATAGAGAGGTATAATATAGAGAGTGGTGTACACTACATATATAGAGTGGTATAATAGAGAGTGGTGTACACTACATATATAGAGTGGTATAATGCAGAGAGTGGTGTATACTACATATATAGAGAGGTATAATATAGAGAGTGGTGTACACTACATATATAGAGAGGTATAATACAGAGAGTGGTGTACACTACATATATAGGGTATTATAATACAGAGAGTGGTGTACACTACATATATAGAGAGGTATCATACAGAGAGTGGTGTACACTACATATATAGAGAGGTATAATACAAAGAGTGGTGTACACTACATATATAGAGTGATATAATACAGAGAATGGTGTACAGTACATATATAGAGTGGTATAATACAGAGATTGGTGTACACTACATATATAGAGTGATATAATACAGAGAGTTGAGTACAATACATATATAGAGTGGTATAATAGAGAGTGGTGTACACTACAAATATAGAGTGGTATAATAGAGAGTGGTGAACACTACATATATAGAGTGGTATAATACAGAGAGTGGTGTACACTACATATATAGAGTGGTATAATACAAAGAGTGGTGTACACTACATATATAGAGTGGTATAATAGAGAGTGGTGAACACTACATATATAGAGTATTATAATACAAAGAGTGGTGTACACTACATATATAGAGTGGTATAATACAAAGAGTGGTGTACACTACATATATAGAGTGGTATAATACAAAGAGTGGTGTACACTACATATATAGAGTGGTATAATACAAAGAGTGGTGTACACTACATATATAGAGTGGTAAAATACAGAGAATGGTGTACACTACATATATAGAGTGGTATAATACAAAGAGTGGTGTACACTACATATATAGAGAGGTATAATACAGAAAGTGGTGTACACTACATATATAGAGAGGTATAATACAGAGAGTGGTGTACACTACATATATAGAGTGTTATAATACAAAGAGTGGTGTACACTTCATATATAGAGAGGTATAATACAGAGAGTGGTGTACACTACATATATAGAGAGGTATGATACAGAGAGTGGTGTACACTACATATATAGAGAGGTATAATACAGAGAGTGGTGTACAGTACATATATATAGAGGTATAATACAGAGAGTGGTGTTCACTACATATATAGAGAGGTATAATACAGAGAGTGGTGTTTACTACATATATATAGAGGTATAATACAGAGAGTGGTGTTCACTACATATATAGAGAGGTATAATACAGAGAGTGGTGAACACTACATATATAGAGAGGTATAATACAGAGAGTGGTGAACACTACATATATAGAGAGGTATAATACAGAGAGTGGTGAACAGTACATATATAGAGTGGTATAATACAGATAGTGGTGTACAGTACATATATAGAGTGGTATAATACAGAGAGTGGTGTACACTACATATATAGAGAGGTATAATACAGAGAGTGGTGAACACTACATATATAGAGAGGTATAATACAGAGAGTGGTGAACACTACATATATAGAGAGGTATAATACAGAGAGTGGTGAACAGTACATATATAGAGTGGTATAATACAGATAGTGGTGTACAGTACATATATAGAGAGGTATAATACAGAGAGTGTGTACACTACATATATAGAGTGTTATAATACAGAGAGTGGTGTACAGTACATATATAGAGTGGTATTATACAGAGAGTGGTGTACACTACATATATAGAGTGGTATAATACAGAGAGTTGTGTACACTACATATATAGAGAGGTATAATAGAGAGTGGTGTACACTACAAATATAGAGAGGTATAATACAGAGAGTGGTGTACACTACATATATAGAGAGGTATAATACAGAGAGTGGTGTACACTACATATATAGAGTGGTATCATACAGAGAGTGGTGTACACTACATATATAGAGTGGTATAATACAGAGAGTGGTGTACACTACATATATAGAGAGGTATAATACAGAGAGTGGTGTACACTACATATATAGAGAGGTATAATACAGAGAGTGGTGAACACTACATATATAGAGAGGTATAATACAGAGAGTGGTGTACACTACATATATAGGGTATTATAATACAGAGAGTGGTGTACACTACATATATAGAGTATTATAATACAAAGAGTGGTGTACACTACATATATAGAGAGGTATAATACAGAGAGTGGTGTACACTACATATATAGAGAGGTATAATACAGAGAGTGGTGAACACTACATATATAGAGAGGTATAATACAGAGAGTGGTGAACACTACATATATAGAGAGGTATAATACAGAGAGTGGTGTACACTACATATATAGAGAGGTATAATACAGAGAGTGGTGTACACTACATATATAGAGAGGTATAATACAGAGAGTGGTGAACACTACATATATAGAGAGGTATAATACAGAGAGTGGTGTACACTACATATATAGAATGGTATAATAGAGAGTGGTGTACACTACAAATATAGAGAGGTATAATACAGAGAGTGGTGTACACTACATATATAGAGAGGTATAATACAGAGAGTGGTGAACACTACATATATAGAGAGGTATAATACAGAGAGTGGTGTACACTACATATATAGAGAGGTATAATACAGAGAGTGGTGAACACTACATATATAGAGAGGTATAATACAGAGAGTGGTGAACACTACATATATAGAGAGGTATAATACAGAGAGTGGTGTACACTACATATATAGAGAGGTATAATACAGAGAGTGGTGAACACTACATATATAGAGAGGTATAATACAGAGAGTGGTGTACACTACATATATAGAGAGGTATAATACAGAGAGTGGTGAACACTACATATATAGAGAGGTATAATACAGAGAGTGGTGAACACTACATATATAGAGAGGTATAATACAGAGAGTGGTGTACACTACATATATAGAGTATTATAATACAAAGAGTGGTGTACACTACATATATAGAGTGGTATAATACAAAGAGTGGTGTACACTACATATATAGAGTGGTAAAATACAGAGAATGGTGTACACTACATATATAGAGTGGTATAATACAAAGAGTGGTGTACACTACATATATAGAGAGGTATAATACAGAAAGTGGTGTACACTACATATATAGAGAGGTATAATACAGAGAGTGGTGTACACTACATATATAGAGTGTTATAATACAAAGAGTGGTGTACACTACATATATAGAGTGTTATAATACAAAGAGTGGTGTACACTACATATATAGAGAGGTATAATACAGGGAGTGGTGTACACTACATATATAGAGAGGTATAATACAGAGAGTGGTGAACACTACATATATAGAGAGGTATAATACAGAGAGTGGTGTACACTACATATATAGAGTATTATAATACAAAGAGTGGTGTACACTACATATATAGAGAGGTATACTATATAGATTGGTGTACACTACATATATAGAGAGGTATAATACAGAGAGTGGTGTACACTACATATATAGAGAGGTATAATACAGAGAGTGGTGTACACTACATATATAGAGTGGTATACTATATAGATTGGTGTACACTACATTTATAGAGTGGTATAATATATAGATTGGTGTACACTTCATATATAGAGAGGTATAATATAGAGAGTGGTGTACACTACATATATAGAGTGGTATAATACAGAGAGTGGTGTACACTACATATATAGAGAGGTATAATACAGATAGTGGTGTACAGTACATATATAGAGAGGTATAATATAGAGAGCTGTGTACACTACATATATAGAGTGGTATAATATAGAGAGTGGTGTACACTACATATATAGAGTGGTATAATACAGATAGTGGTGTACAGTACATATATAGAGAGGTATAATACAGAGATTGGTGTACACTACATATATAGAGAGGTATAATACAGAGATTGGTGTACACTACATATATAGAGAGGTATAATATAGAGAGTGGTGTACACTACATATATAGAGAGGTATAATACAGAGATTGGTGTACACTACATATATAGAGAGGTATAATACACCGAGTTGTATACTGTACATATATAGAGGATTTTGAACAAGTGTCAGTGTAACATGGAATTTATTAAACGAATTCAATAATATAATACGTCATGAGCCTAAAGGGGAGTTACATATCAAATTAATCAATTAGTTTAATAAATGCGATATCATATTGACACGAGTGAAAGATTCTATTGAAAACTTATATTGATGAGAAATTCACAAAAAGTCTCAAGAACATTTTCTATAAAAAAGGCAATTTACTACTTTGGCAGTACGATTATCACTACCGAGACAATCTTATGACGTCATTAAGATTTCATAATGACGTCATTTGTTTATGACGTCACAATAGTTTTATTACACATGTGTAATACCATATTAATGACATGGCCGTATGATTGTACGGTCGGTTATATGATAAAGAGAATACAGAAAATAAATTTGGTTGTGTATAAAAGGTGGTGTCGTGTTATATAGAGAAAGGTATTCATATAATACAGCTAGTGAAAGAATGATTGACAGTGTATATACACATAGAGGGTACTTGTGGTAAACAGGTATACAGCGAGTGGTATACAAATAACACAGTGGCATATAGGGCAGAAACAGAGTATACGGAGCCTTTAGGTTATAGATAGGCAATTAAATCGGTACTACATCTCAAAAGATTTGCAGGTGATGTATTATATTTCTATCCCAATATTGTACTTATCGTCACTGTAATCAAGCTCCGCTGTTAACTTCCTGATCATCAGGTTACACGAAGGCAAAGTATGTTATCTATTAGTTTGACTATAAAATAGATCGACCGAAAAGCTGCAATTGTGTCAGCAAACCAAACTTGAATAATTTAGTGGTGCGAAGCGTGCTGAAGCTACGTTGTGATCGTCTATTGCCAACCTGAATACTGAGGTCGCAACAATGCACTTGGATAAAGTGATACAAATGCAGCGAAAAGCGTAAATCAATTTTGACGTTACCATTATTTCAGTGCCAATGTTGGCTCAGCCAGTAGTGTGGGCTGCAAAGTAAGCCTGCGTGTATTGCTACACAGTAAGCAGACGTATCGATTATCGATGTTGCTATGGAGATGATGTCATTTCGGCTGATTATGTTAACGTATTCAGTGCTAGCAAGGAGCCAGAAATGACATGAACTGTAGCTCCATGTTGATTTTCTGTACGGTAAGTTTACGGATCCTAGACAATAGATCAACTGTCTAGAGGTTCTAGTCCTTACCAAACGATATGTTTTTGAGACTGTAAGGCTATTTAATCGGAATGTACTGCTAAATATGGTGTGAGAAGCTCTGGGAGACTGTGGATATCAGGCACGCAGTCATCATAAGCAAGCAGTGTCTGAGTGGAATACCCAAGCATTACGTGTTACAGTTGATCATGGGCACCGTATTATCTTTTTCTCCGAGGCCTAGGAAACCTCTATACGAAGATATCAACTTGAACAATTTCAGCTATGAAATACTCAACAATGCAAAGAATCAAATCCAGGCGACGACGACGAAAGACAAGAACTTCAAACGTCATTCTATATTTCTCAGTGGATTAAGCTGGAAGAAATTTACAGTAAATGCTGGAAAGAAAAAAGACAAGAATTTTCTACGGTTTCCAAACGCATCGGTTCGTGTGCTGCCCGGGAAGATTGACAACAACTTTAACATAGAAAATGTCAATTTGAATAGGAATATTCCTAAGTCGGTGTCATGTTATAATCTTAAATCAGAATCAGAAGACAATCAGTGCCCTCGACGAACCATTATTGTGAAAAACACAGAAAAGGGAACGAGCCCAAAACGCACAGTGATACAAGCGTCTACGTCAGAGCTACTGAAGTGTTTGGGGGAGTACCTCAGGAAACACTGCAAGCGTCTCAGACATTTTGAAGGGTGTGACGTCATTATGTGGCTCAGAACTGTTGACAGATCCCTTCTACTACAAGGTTGGCAAGATGTCGCCTTTATCAATCCTGCTAATGTCGTCTTCGTCTACATGCTCATTAGAGACATCGTTTACTCCGATATTGACAGCGAGCATGATCTTCAGTCTCTGGTGCTTACGTGTTTGTATCTATCTTACTCCTATATGGGCAACGAAATCAGCTACCCGCTTAAACCGTTCCTCGTGGAGGAAAATAGAGATCGATTTTGGGACAGATGCTTATTTATAATCAACAGACAGAGTTCGAGTATGCTCAAAATAAACAGTGATCCGGGTTTTTTCACCGAGATTTTCACCGAACTCAAAGCTTACTCGCCATGTATATGACAAAGTAACAGCTTTCTGGTGAGATGCTGACTGTTCTGTGATCGGTGATATATTGTGTTGCTATCCAAATCGGAAAAGATGTGTTCCCTATAAATAAGCCTTGCAATGAACAAAGGATGGCTTCGATCATATATCATGGGAGGCGGAAATCAGGACTGTAGTTTGGGCCGCAACATTTCGCACTTGTTATGTCCCAATCAGGCTTAAAATGCTATATTAGGACTGTACTCTCAAGGTACTAAAGAAACCATGTGTGTACGTCTTGTACCACCGGGACCAGGTGTGTACGTCTTTTACCACTGGGACCATGTGTGTACGTCTTTTACCACCGGGACCAAGTGTGTACGTCTTTTACTACCAGGACCAGGTGTGTACGTCTTGTAGCACCGGGACCAGGTGTGTACGTCTTGTACCATCGGGACCATGTGTGTACGTCTTGTACCACCGGGACCAGATGTGTACGTCTTGTAGCACCGGGACCAGGTGTGTACGTCTTGTAGCACCGGGACCATGTGTGTACGTCTTGTAGCACCGGGACCAGATGTGTACGTCTTGTAGCACCGGGACCATGTGTGTACGTCTTGTACCACCGGGACCAGATGTGTACGTCTTGTAGCACCGGGACCATGTGTGTACGTCTTGTACCACCGGGACCAAGTGTGTACGTCTTTTACTACCAGGACCAGGTGTGTACGTCTTTTACCACTGGGACCATGTGTGTACGTCTTTTACCACCGGGACCAAGTGTGTACGTCTTTTACTACCAGGACCAGGTGTGTACGTCTTTTACCACCGGGACCAGGTGTGTACGTCTTTTACCACCGGGACCAGGTGTGTACGTCTTGTACCACCAGGAACAGGTGTGTACGTCTTTTACCACCGGGACCATGTGTGTACGTCTTTTACCACCGGGACCATGTGTGTACGTCTTTTACCACCGGGACCAGGTGTGTACGTCTTTTACCACCGGGACCAGGTGTGTACGTCTTTTACCACTGGGACCATGTGTACGTCTTTTACCACCGGAACCAGGTGTGTATGTTTTGTATCACCGGGACAAGGTGTGTACGTCTTGTAGCACCGGGACCAGATGTGTACGTCTTGTAGCACCGGGACCAGGTGTGTACGTTTTTTACCACCGGGACCATGTGTACGTCTTTTACCACCGGAACCAGGTGTGTATGTTTTGTATCACCGGGACCAGGTGTGTACGTCTTATAGCACCGGGACCATGTGTGTACGTCTTTTACCACCGGGACCAGGTGTACGTCTTGTACCACCGGGACCATGTGTGTACGTCCTTTACCACCGGGGCCACGTGTGTACGTCTTGTACCACCGGGACCAAGTGTGTACGTCTTGTACCACCGGGACAATGTGTGTACGTGCTTTACCACCGGGACCAGGTGTGTACGTCTTGTACCACCGGGACCAAGTGTGTACGTCTTGTACCACCGGGACAATGTGTGTACGTGCTTTACCACCGGGACCAGGTGTGTACGTCTTGTACCACCAGGACCACATGTGTACGTCTTTTGTCATATCCTGAAGTAGTTGGGTTCATGTGCAAGTTTAAGGTCAATCAAAGTGTTGTTCTTTTGTGTAATAAATTTGAAGAAAGCTTGTGACATATTAAAGGACCGATAGATATAGAGAAAAACTATCATGGACAGTGGATTTAAGCTTGGTGAATTAATCGATTAATTTTATCGATTATAATATAGTAGATCAATAATATCTGAGATATATTTATATTAACGACAACGGTAAGAGACATACATATTGTTGCTTTTCTTTTACAGTAGATAAATAAGTATGTAATGAATGTCCAGTTATTATTTAGCTTAACGAATATACGACGTACAAATCGCCAAATCTTGTTGTATCGCTTCATATTATTGCCATGTTTTTGACAGGGAATTATCATTGTCAAATTTTCCAACCATTCGTTAAGAAATAAAATTTGTGTGGAACTGTTTTTAGGAGGCATTGATGTTGTATGAAGTAACTTAATATTGCAGGTTAAATTCTTTACAAATAATTTCCTCTTTCAATTTTATGACAATGTGAAATAACGTTTTTCAATGTGCTTTAAAACTTAAAAAACAGCATAGTGATAGCAATTGATTGGGCGTAACAATCGATACATTTATATATTTATCTTTCTCTCGTACAGCCTGTATCGTGGTCATTTGGTAGCATGTTGTATTCTATTTTATGATTTGGTTTATTCATATAAAAAGTTGTCGTTTTAGACGAAATTATCTGCTTTATCGTTCTTTTATTAAAAATTTAGTTTTCGTCTCCGAATTTCATCATGTTATTTGATGCTGATATAGTTCTTATCCGTGCAGGTGTGCGGTACGTGAGCACATACACAAGCCGACATTTTGGCGCTTCCCTCAAATATTAACCGAATCAGTTTAAACCTTAACAGATTAGACATTTAAAACAACATTTACACGGCAGACAAACGAAAGTGAGTGTATTTTAAACGTGATGTTTTATCTAAATATGATCTATTCGATTTGACTGATTCATTATTGAATTTGAACATTATATGTGGCATGACATTGATTTTCTGGTACATGACATTGATGTCACTGGTACATGACATTGGTATTACTGGTTCATGACATTGATGTCACTGGTACATGACATTGATGTCACTGGTACATGACATTGATGTTACTGGTACATGACATTGATGTCACTGGTACATGACATTGATGTCACTGGTACATGACATTGATGTCACTGGTACATGACATTGATGTCACTTGTACATGACATTGGTGACACTGGTACATGACCTTTCTGTCACTGGTACATGACATTGGTGACACTGGTACATGACATTGGTGTCACTGGTACATGACATTGGTGACACTGGTACATGACATTGGTGTCACTGGTACATGACATTGATGTCACTGGTACATGACATTGATGTCACTGGAACATGACATTGGTGTCACTGGTACATGACCTTGGTGTCACTGGTACATGACATTGATGTCACTGGTACATGACATTGGTTTTTTGGTACATGACATTAGTATTACTGGTTCATGACATTGGTGTTACTGGTACATGACATTGATGTCAATGGTACATGACATTGATTTTCTGGTACATGACATTGATGTCACTGGTACATGACATTGATTTTCTGGTACATGACATTGATGTCACTGGTACATGACATTGGTTTTTTGGTACATGACATTGGTATTACTGGTTCATGACATTGGTGTTACTGGTACATGACATTGGTGTCACTGGTACATGACATTGATGTCACTGGTACATGACATTGATTTTCTGGTACATGACATTGGTGTCACTGGTACATGGCATTGATGTTACTGGTACATGACATTGGTGTCACTGGTACATGACCTTTCTGTCACTGGTACATGACATTGGTGTCACTGGTACATGACATTGGTGTCACTGGTACATGACATTGGTGTCACTGGTACATGACATTGGTGTCACTGGTACATGACATTGATGTTACTGGTACATGACATTGGTGTCACTGGTACATGACCTTTCTGTCACTGGTACATGACATTTGTGTCACTGGTACATGACCTTGGTGTTACTGATACATGACATTGGTGTCACTGGTACATGACATTGGTGTCCCTGGTACATGACATTGGTGTCACTGGTACATGACATTGATGTTACTGGTACATGACATTGGTGTCACCGTTACATGATATTGGTGTTACTGATACATGACATTGGTGTCACTGGTACATGACACTGCTGTCACTGGTACATGACATGGGTGTCACTGGTACATGACATTTGTGTCACTGGTACATGACATTGGTGTTACTGGTACATGACATTTTTGTCACTGGTACATGACTTTGGTGTTACTGATACATGACATTGGTGTCACTGATGCAGGACATTGGTGTTACTGGTACATGACATTGGTGTCACTGGTACATGACATTGGTGTCACTGGTACATGACATTGGTGTTACTGGTACATGACATTGGTGTCACTGGTACATGACACTGCTGTCACTGGTACATGACATTGGTGTCACTGGTACATGACATTGGTGTCACTGGTACATGACCTTTCTGTCACTGGTACATGACATTGGTGTCACTGGAACATGACATTGGTGTCACTGGTACATGACCTTGGTGTCACTGGTACATGACATTGATGTCACTGGTACATGACATTATTGTCACTTGTACATGACTTTGATGTCACTGGTACATGACATTGGTGTCACTGGTACATGACATTGGTTTCACTGGTACATGACCTTTCTGTCACTGGTACATGACCTTGGTGTCACTGGTACATGACATTGATGTCACTGGTACATGACATTATTGTCACTTGTACATGACTTTGATGTCACTGGTACACGACATTGGTGTCACTGGTACATGACATTGGTGTCACTGGTACATGACATTGATGTTACTGATACATGATATTGATGTTACTGGTTCATGGCATTGGTGTCACTGGTACACGACATTTGTGTCACTGGTACATGACATTGGTGACACTGGTACATGGCATTGGTGTCACTGGTACATGACATTGGTGTCACTGGTACATGACATTGGTGTCACTGGTACATGGCATTGATGTTACTGGTACATGACATTGGTGTCACTGGTACATGACCTTTCTGTCACTGGTACATGACATTGGTGTCACTGGTACATGACATTGGTGTCACTGGTACATGACATTGGTGTCACTGGTACATGACATTGGTGTCACTGGTACATGGCATTGATGTTACTGGTACATGACATTGGTGTCACTGGTACATGACCTTTCTGTCACTGGTACATGACATTTGTGTCACTGGTACATGTCCTTGGTGTTACTGATACATGACATTGGTGTTACTGGTTCATGGCATTGGTGTCACTGGTACATGACATTGGTGTCCCTGGTACATGACATTGGTGTCACTGGTACATGACATTGATGTTACTGGTACATGACATTGGTGTCACCGTTACATGATATTGGTGTTACTGATACATGACATTGGTGTCACTGGTACATGACACTGCTGTCACTGGTACATGACATGGGTGTCACTGGTACATGACATTTGTGTCACTGGTACATGACATTGGTGTTACTGGTACATGACATTGGTGTTACTGGTACATGACATTGTTGTTCCTGGTACATGACATTGTTGTTCCTGGTACATGACATTGGTGTCACTGATACATGACATTGGTGTTACTGGTAGACGGTATTGGTGTAACTGGCATTGGTGTTACTGATGTTACTGGTACATGATGTCTTTTTCTCAGTAACCAAAAGGCCAAGGGTTCTGATATCTGGCTTGTAACATACTTGGATGAGGTCTACCAAGTTTGTTTAAATGAATGACTTTGACCCACTCTCAATATAACATGGGTAAAATGTCTTAAAATTTCCAAGCAATTTCTTTGACATAAACAAAAGATCCAAAGTTTTGATATTTTGGCGAGTGGCATGCTGGGATGAAAAGCTACTAAGTTCGTTAACTTAGTATAAAAATGACTGCCTTAATGGTTTCAACGGGTACAGGACCCATTATTGGAAGACTACGTACCCAACGGATAGTCCTTAAGAACTGTAAAAACTCGAATTATGTGTAAAGCTCGGATAGTAGGGATTTTATAAACATTCTGACGCTTTTGTTCGTGTTAAACCATGCAAGGTCAGTCTTACTGACTTGTTTGATGTTTCAGACACGTCAGATTTTCATAATATTTCCAAATGTGGAATTAAAAATTGTAAGACTTGTGGTATACTTATTACCGACAAGTCTTACAATAGTTCCCTCACACAACAAGAATACTCCACCCGAAGCTTCGAACCACTAAACTGTCAGTCATCCAATGTTGTATACGGTATTGAGTGTTCGCTTTGTGGTTTAATTTATGTGGGTGAAACCAAAGGCCAGTTACGACAAAGAATGAATGGTCATCGTTCGGCTGTTAACCGGGAGGAGCAGCAATGTTTATGCCAACATTTCAACCTCCCCGACCATTCTATTCTTTCCATGAAAGTCCATATTCTGGAAAAAAGTTATCACCCTACAAATAATCCCACACTCAGCACTCCGTACCGTAGACAGGTGAGGAATACCATATAAGACTTGTTGGCACTGCTATGCCATATGGATGCAATGATCGTATAATTTCAGTGGGAAACTTATCGAGTCCTGGATGCAGTCAAACAAATGTAATGTCTTTGTTTACCCCTCAAAGGAGACGCCAGCGTAGTCATGGCCATCGACATTACAATAGTCCGACGGAATACAACGTGAAGTTTGAAGATCTGATGGATACTTTAAAAAGATCATTAGGTGTACACCACGTCAGGACAACGTTGTATTCACTTCCCCGGGCTACATCACAAACTCTGCAATGGATGACCTTTGGAAACTAGCGTCGAGACCCCATAAGATTACTGATGATGTGGCAGAAATTCGACTTTTCAAGTCTGTGCGAACGGACAGGCAAGAGGCACCATCGACTCGACATTTCATGAAAGTCGAATTTGCCAATATGGGGATTGATGTCATTAACATCAGCAATATCTTGCACCAAAAGTCTGTTCAAGCTAACATACCACCGTACTTCCGATATAAAAGTTCACCGATTATTTCCTACAGTTATTCTTTACCTATTGCACCAAAGCTTTTCAATTACAAGCAAACATTGCAACAATTGAATATAGATGACCTTAGAATGACTCCTCCTTCAGCATGTTCATGTTCTTCATCTCAATATTGCTATGGTTCAGCTGGCCACATAGTAACTGGTAATCTGAATATTATCCAAAATATAAAGCTCCGGGAGCTTTTCATGAAAGGTCCTAAGTATCGAGAGACTCCATCCATCAATTGGCATGTGCATTTCAAGATTATTTTGGACTCGGTGGAAGAGTACGCCAGACAATGGGCTAAACGTGAACATGCTGAATTGGAATCACTTTCAGAGTGGGTGAAGTCTATCAGGTCCTCTATTCAGAAAAGAATAAGCATATGCGTCACAAAATGAAAACTAAACACAAGTCGATATTTCTTGACCCCGATGTTCGAGCAACACTCAACGATCTACATGATAAGTATGTGGTTGTGTCTGCCGATAAAGCATTTAACAACTTGATCATTGTTTGCAAACGCTATTACATTCATTGCTTGCAATAAGAACTAGGCCTGCTTGATAATCTAGGTAACCCTACTTACACATTCACCAGTTTTTTCGAAAGATGAAATACTGTCGAACCATGCTTCTGTATTACAATATTTCCAAGTACCGGTTAATGAGCAAGACGCTGACCTATCTTGTCTTTATTGGATACCGATCTACACACGGATTCTTATAAGCAACGTTTTATCGCTGGCTCTGCTAATTGCTCGACCAAGCCATTATCAAAACTTCTTACTACCATTCTTAGTACATTGTACCATAAAATCAGGGTTTCAGTCTTATTGTGATACTGTATACTCCAGAAGTGGAATTAATGGGATGTGGATTTTGAAAAACTCGAAAGATCTTTTGATCAATCTTGAATACCCCTCCTAAAAATGTCTTTTCGGTCAAAATATTTGATTTTCCACCCTGTACACTACCGTACCTCATACAAAATTGAAGGAACGTCTTCGATCTCTTGTTATGAGTTTTCTTTTCCAAGAAAGGCGGACGACGATACAAATATAGGGTAGTGAGCTATCTTGGAGCATACTTTGTGAAAAACACGACAAAAGCTAAGAGGAAATATACTGAAGAAGATATAGTAAGGATGATTGAATTCCTGGTCGACAATATTTTTGTTGAGTTCGGAGAAAAGATTTTCCAGCAGACTGTTGGCATTCCCATGGGAACAAACTGTGCTCCACTCTTAGCTGACTTGTTTTTGTTTTCATACGAGGCTGAATTTGTGGAAGAGCTAATCAGGACTGTTTACAAAAACCTTGCTAAATCTTTTAATTTCACTTTCAGATATATCGACGATGTGTTGTCTATAAACAACAAGAGGTTTGCTGACCATGTCGATCGTATATACTCTTCTAAAGTTGAAATAAAGGAAACAACTGACTCTTCTACATCAGCTGCTTACTTCGATCTCTACTTTAACTACGACCAACATGGACAGCTTACTACTAAGCTATACGATAAACGTGATGATTTCAATTTTCCTATCGTGAACCATGCATTTCTTGATAGTAACATCCCTGCTTCTCCAACCTATGGTGTTTACATGTCGCAGTTGATTCGATATTCTAGGGCTTGCTCTAAATATCGGGATTTTCGTGATCGATGTCGACTGCTGACAGACAAACTGACAACACAAGGATTCGAGAGATTCTGGATAATCAGAACTATGGGCAAGTTTTATGGTCGCCATCTTTGTCTCATTGAGAAATATTCTGTATCTTTAAGTGATATAAAGATGGACGTTTTTGAGTATGCTCATTAGTGTGTTTACTTGTTGTGATTGACAATGATACTCGGTTCTCATTTTGAGAACTTGATGTTTACATGGATGTGACAAAGATTTACATGGCGGGTGTCGTCGATGAAGCAGAAGACGCTTACTCTAGATCTTCTTTTACAAGAATCTCCGTGTAAATCGTTCCTTTGTTAATATTTTGCACCTGATTTAATTGATTTTGAGTTTGGATTATGATTTTGTTAATGCTTCGGTATTCTCTTTTTTATTTTCTTAAAAGTGCTACGGAAAATGGCGTACAACCTTTACTATAAGGGAGATTTTTTATTTGAAACATGTAATAAAATAGGAGATCAGCGATCTCGGCGTCCATCATATATAATCTTATTTTTGTTCTTAATTGTTGGATTTTTTATCGGTCCCAAAAACAAATATAACAATAGCCGGTTATAGTGCTACATGAAGTAATCTTTACGACATACATTGTACTAAGTCGTAATTACGAGATAGCTAAGTCGTAATTACGACATACTAAGTCGTAATTACGAAATACTAAGTCGTAATTACGACATAAAAAGTTTACTTCATGTGGCACTAACCGGCTTCCGTAGTTGAAGGAGGTAATATCCCGGTAGATGCAGATCAAACACTACGATGTTGGCGATATCCAGGGCGTTTCCTAACAACCATACAATTACATAATAGCCATCGTCGGATACCCACGGTTGATCTCGCTTCGCTAACTCACTCATCACTACTCATCACAGTGATGAGTGAGTTAGCGAAGCGAGATCAACCGTGGGTATCCGACGATGTATAATAGCATGCATTGCTTTAAATAACGGAGACATTTTCTTCTAAAACTGAAGCTGAAGTTGACCTGGCTTCCATCTCTGTTCAATAAACTTATGTTAAAGTTGGTAAAAACATTCGTCTTCTGAATTAGTAACATTTAACGTTATACATATTAATTCCAAGCTTCTATGAAAAAACATCACTATCAGATGTAAATACATGTTTTGTTTTTGTCCTCTATACTTCTAGGTAGTTGTATCTTAACTTTGTATCTGTTTTGTTTTCTATACTTCTAGGTAGTTGTATCTTTGTATCTGTTTTGTTCTCTATACTTCTAGCTAGTTGTATCTTTGTATCTGTTTTGTTCTCTATACTTCTAGGTAGTTATATCTTTGTATCTGTTTTGTTCTCTATACTTCTAGGTAGTTATATCTTTGTATCTGTTTTGTTCTCTATACTTCTAGGTAGTTATATCTTTGTATCTGTTTTGTTCTCTATACTTCTAGGTAGTTGTATCTTTGTATCTGTTTTGTTCTCTATACTTCTAGCTAGTTGTATCTTTGTATCTGTTTTGTTCTCTATACTTCTAGGTAGTTATATCTTTGTATCTGTTTTGTTTTCTATACATCTAGGTAGTTATATCTTTGTATCTGTTTTGTTCTCTATACTTCTAGCTAGTTGTATCTTTGTATCTGTTTTGTTCTCTATACTTCTAGCTAGTTGTATCTTTGTATCTGTTTTGTTTTCTATACTTCTAGGTAGTTGTATCTTTGTATCTGTTTTGTTCTCTATACTTCTAGGTAGTTATATCTTTGTATCTGTTTTGTTTTCTATACTTCTAGGTAGTTATATCTTTGTATCTATTTTGTTTTCTATACTTCTAGGTAGTTGTATCTTTGTATCTGTTTTGTTCTCTATACTTCTAGGTAGTTATATCTTTGTATCTGTTTTGTTCTCTATACTTCTAGGTAGTTATATCTTTGTATCTGTTTTGTTCTCTATACTTCTAGGTAGTTATATCTTTGTATCTGTTTTGTTTTCTATACTTCTAGGTAGTTGTATCTTTGTATCTGTTTTGTTCTCTATACTTCTAGCTAGTTGTATCTTTGTATCTGTTTTGTTTTCTATACTTCTAGGTAGTTATATCTTTGTATCTATTTTGTTTTCTATACTTCTAGGTAGTTGTATCTTTGTATCTGTTTTGTTCTCTATACTTCTAGCTAGTTGTATCTTTGTATCCATTTTGTTTTCTATACTTCTAGGTAGTTGTATCTTTGTATCCATTTTGTTTTCTATACTTCTAGGTAGTTGTATCTTTGTATCCATTTTGTTTTCTATACTTCTAGGTAGTTATATCTTTGTATCTGTTTTGTTCTCTATACTTCTAGGTAGTTGTATCTTTGTATCCATTTTGTTTTCTATACTTCTAGGTAGTTGTATCTTTGTATCCATTTTGTTTTCTATACTTCTAGCTAGTTGTATCTTTGTATCCATTTTGTTTTCTATACTTCTAGGTAGTTGTATCTTTGTATCTATTTTGTTTTCTATACTTCTAGGTAGTTATATCTTTGTATCTGTTTTGTTTTCTATACTTCTAGGTAGTTATATCTTTGTATCTGTTTTGTTTTCTATACTTCTAGCTAGTTGTATCTTTGTATCTATTTTGTTTTCTATACTTCTAGGTAGTTGTATCTTTGTATCTGTTTTGTTTTCTATACTTCTAGGTAGTTATATCTTTGTATCTGTTTTGTTCTTTATACTTCTAGCTAGTTGTATCTTTGTATCTGTTTTGTTTTCTATACTTCTAGGTAGTTGTATCTTTGTATCTGTTTTGTTCTTTATACTTCTAGGTAGTTATATCTTTGTATCTGTTTTGTTTTCTATACTTCTAGCTAGTTGTATCTTTGTATCTGTTTTGTTCTTTATACTTCTAGGTAGTTATATCTTTGTATCTGTTTTGTTTTCTATACTTCTAGGTAGTTATATCTTTGTATCTGTTTTGTTTTCTATACTTCTAGGTAGTTATATATTTGTATCTGTTTTGTTTTCTATACTTCTAGCTAGTTGTATCTTTGTATCTATTTTGTTTTCTATACTTCTAGGTAGTTGTATCTTAACTTTGTATCTGTTTTGTTTTCTATACTTCTAGGTAGTTATATCTTAGTATCTGTTTTGTTCTCTATACTTCTAGGTAGTTATATCTTAGTATCTGTTTTGTTCTCTATACTTCTAGCTAGTTGTATCTTTGTATCCATTTTGTTTTCTATACTTCTAGGTAGTTGTATCTTTGTATCTATTTTGTTTTCTATACTTCTAGGTAGTTATATCTTAGTATCTGTTTTGTTCTCTATACTTCTAGGTAGTTGTATCTTTGTATCTATTTTGTTTTCTATACTTCTAGGTAGTTATATCTTAGTATCTGTTTTGTTCTCTATACTTCTAGGTAGTTATATCTTTGTATCTGTTTTGTTTTCTATACTTCTAGGTAGTTGTATCTTTGTATCTGTTTTGTTCTCTATACTTCTAGGTAGTTATATCTTTGTATCTGTTTTGTTTTCTATACTTCTAGGTAGTTGTATCTTTGTATCTGTTTTGTTTTCTATACTTCTAGCTAGTTGTATCTTTGTATCTATTTTGTTTTCTATACTTCTAGGTAGTTATATCTTTGTATCTGTTTTGTTTTCTATACTTCTAGGTAGTTGTATCTTTGTATCTGTTTTGTTTTCTATACTTCTAGGTAGTTATATCTTAGTATCTGTTTTGTTCTCTATACTTCTAGGTAGTTGTATCTTTGTATCTGTTTTGTCCTCTATTCTTCTAGCTAGTTGTATCTTTGTATCTATTTTGTTTTCTATACTTCTAGGTAGTTGTATCTTTGTATCTGTTTTGTCCTCTATTCTTCTAGCTAGTTGTATCTTTGTATCTATTTTGTTTTCTATACTTCTAGGTAGTTATATCTTAGTATCTGTTTTGTTCTCTATACTTCTAGGTAGTTGTATCTTTGTATCTGTTTTGTTTTCTATACTTCTAGGTAGTTATATCTTTGTATCTGTTTGTTCTCTATACTTCTAGCTAGTTGTATCTGTTTTGTTCTCTATACTTCTATGTAGTTGTATCTTTGTATCTGTTTTGTTCTCTATACTTCTAGGTAGTTATATCTTTGTATCTGTTTTGTTCTCTATACTTCTAGGTAGTTGTATCTTAACTTTGTATCTGTTTTGTTTTCTATACTTCTAGGTAGTTGTATCTTTGTATCTGTTTTGTTTTCTATACTTCTAGCTAGTTGTATCTTTGTATCTGTTTGTTTTCTATACTTCTAGGTAGTTGTATCTTAACTTTGTATCTGTTTTGTTTTCTATACTTCTAGGTAGTTGTATCTTTGTATCTGTTTTGTTTTCTATACTTCTAGCTAGTTGTATCTTTGTATCTGTTTTGTTTTCTATACTTCTAGCTAGTTGTATCTTTGTATCTGTTTGTTTTCTATACTTCTAGGTAGTTGTATCTTAACTTTGTATCTGTTTTGTTTTCTATACTTCTAGGTAGTTGTATCTTTGTATCTGTTTTGTTTTCTATACTTCTAGGTAGTTGTATCTTTGTATCTGTTTTGTTTTCTATACTTCTAGCTAGTTGTATCTTTGTATCTGTTTGTTTTCTATACTTCTAGGTAGTTGTATCTTAACTTTGTATCTGTTTTGTTTTCTATACTTCTAGGTAGTTGTATCTTTGTATCTGTTTTGTTTTCTATACTTCTAGCTAGTTGTATCTTTGTATCTGTTTGTTTTCTATACTTCTAGGTAGTTGTATCTTAACTTTGTATCTGTTTTGTTTTCTATACTTCTAGCTAGTTGTATCTTTGTATCTGTTTGTTTTCTATACTTCTAGGTAGTTGTATCTTAACTTTGTATCTGTTTTGTTTTCTATACTTCTAGGTAGTTGTATCTTTGTATATGTTTTGTTTTCTATACTTCTAGCTAGTTGTATCTTTGTATCTGTTTGTTTTCTATACTTCTAGGTAGTTGTATCTTAACTTTGTATCTGTTTTGTTTTCTATACTTCTAGGTAGTTGTATCTTTGTATCTGTTTGTTTTCTATACTTCTAGCTAGTTGTATCTTTGTATCTGTTTTGTTCTCTTTACTTCTAGGTAGTTGTATCTTTGTATCTGTTTTGTTTTCTATACTTCTAGGTAGTTATATCTTTGTATCTGTTTTGTTTTCTATACTTCTAGGTAGTTGTATCTTTGTATCTATTTTGTTTTCTATACTTCTAGGTAGTTGTATCTTTGTATCTGTTTTGTTCTCTATACTTCTAGGTAGTTATATCTTTGTATCTGTTTTGTTCTCTATACATCTAGGTAGTTATATCTTTGTATCTGTTTTGTTCTCTATACATCTAGGTAGTTATATCTTAGTATCTATTTTGTTCTCTATATTTCTAGCTAGTTGTATCTTTGTATCTGTTTTATTTTCTATACTTCTAAGTAGTTGTATCTTTGTATCTGTTTTGTTCTCTATACATCTAGGTAGTTATATCTTAGTATCTGTTTTGTTCTCTTTACTTCTAGGTAGTTGTATCTTTGTATCTGTTTTGTTTTCTATACTTCTAGCTAGTTGTATCTTTGTATCTGTTTTGTTTTCTATACTTCTAGGTAGTTGTATCTTTGTATCTGTTTTGTTCTCTATACTTCTAGGTAGTTGTATCTTTGTATCTATTTTGTTTTCTATACTTCTAGCTAGTTGTATCTTTGTATCTGTTTTGTTCTTTATACTTCTAGGTAGTTGTATCTTTGTATCTGTTTTGTTCTCTATACTTCTAGGTAGTTATATCTTTGTATCTATTTTGTTTTCTATACTTCTAGCTAGTTGTATCTTTGTATCTGTTTTGTTTTCTATACTTCTAGGTAGTTATATCTTTGTATCTGTTTTGTTTTCTATACTTCTAGGTAGTTGTATCTTTGTATCTGTTTTGTTCTCTATACTTCTAGGTAGTTGTATCTTTGTATCTGTTTTGTTTTCTATACTTCTAGGTAGTTGTATCTTTGTATCTATTTTGTTTTCTATACTTCTAGGTAGTTGTATCTTTGTATCTGTTTTGTTCTTTATACTTCTAGGTAGTTGTATCTTTGTATCTGTTTTGTTCTTTATACTTCTAGCTAGTTGTATCTTTGTATCTGTTTTGTTTTCTATACTTCTAGGTAGTTATATCTTTGTATCTGTTTTGTTCTCTATACTTCTAGCTAGTTGTATCTTTGTATCTGTTTTGTTTTCTATACTTCTAGATAGTTATATCTTTGTATCTGTTTTGTTCTCTATACTTCTAGGTAGTTATATCTTTGTATCTATTTTGTTATCTATACTTCTAGCTAGTTGTATCTTTGTATCTGTTTGTTTTCTATACTTCTAGCTAGTTGTATCTTTGTATCTGTTTGTTTTCTATACTTCTAGGTAGTTGTATCTTTGTATCTGTTTTGTTTTCTATACTTCTAGGTAGTTGTATCTTTGTATCTGTTTTGTTCTCTATACTTCTAGCTAGTTGTATCTTTGTATCTGTTTTGTTTTCTATACTTCTAGCTAGTTGTATCTTTGTATCCATTTTGTTTTCTATACTTCTAGGTAGTTGTATCTTTGTATCTGTTTTGTTCTTTATACTTCTAGGTAGTTGTATCTTTGTATCTGTTTTGTTCTCTATACTTCTAGCTAGTTGTATCTTTGTATCTGTTTTGTTTTCTATACTTCTAGGTAGTTGTATCTTTGTATCTGTTTTGTTTTCTATACTTCTAGGTAGTTGTATCTTTGTATCTGTTTTGTTCTCTATACTTCTAGGTAGTTGTATCTTTGTATCTGTTTTGTTCTCTATACTTCTAGCTAGTTGTATCTTTGTATCTGTTTTGTTCTCTATACTTCTAGCTAGTTGTATCTTTGTATCTGTTTTGTTCTCTATACTTCTAGGTAGTTGTATCTTTGTATCTGTTTTGTTTTCTATACTTCTAGGTAGTTGTATCTTTGTATCTGTTTTGTTTTCTATACTTCTAGGTAGTTATATCTTTGTATCTGTTTTGTTTTCTATAATTCTAGGTAGTTATATCTTTGTATCTGTTTTGTTCTCTATACTTCTAGGTAGTTGTATCTTTGTATCTGTTTTGTTATCTATACTTCTAGGTAGTTATATCTTTGTATCTATTTTGTTTTCTATACTTCTAGGTAGTTGTATCTTTGTATCTGTTTTGTTCTCTATACTTCTAGATAGTTGTATCTTTGTATCTGTTTTGTTCTTTATACTTCTAGCTAGTTGTATCTTTGTATCTGTTTTGTTCTCTATACTTCTAGGTAGTTGTATCTTTGTATCTGTTTTGTTCTCTATACTTCTAGGTAGTTATATCTTTGTATCTGTTTTGTTCTCTATACTTCTAGGTAGTTATATCTTTGTATCTGTTTTGTTCTCTATACTTCTAGGTAGTTATATCTTTGTATCTGTTTTGTTCTCTATACTTCTAGGTAGTTATATCTTTGTATCTGTTTTGTTCTCTATACTTCTATGTAGTTGTATCTTTGTATCTGTTTTGTCCTCTATACTTCTATGTAGTTATATCTTTGTATCTGTTTTGTTTTCTATACTTCTATGTAGTTATATCTTTGTATCTGTTTTGTTCTTTATACTTCTAGGTAGTTATATCTTTGTATCTGTTTTGTTCTTTATACTTCTAGGTAGTTATATCTTTGTATCTGTTTTGTTTTCTATACTTCTAGGTAGTTGTATCTTTGTATCTGTTTTGTTCTCTATACTTCTAGGTAGTTATATCTTTGTATCTGTTTTGTTCTCTATACTTCTAGGTAGTTATATCTTTGTATCTGTTTTGTTCTCTATACTTCTAGGTAGTTATATCTTTGTATCTGTTTTGTTCTTTATACTTCTAGGTAGTTGTATCTTTGTATCTGTTTTGTTTTCTATACTTCTAGGTAGTTGTATCTTTGTATCTGTTTTGTTTTCTATACTTCTAGCTAGTTGTATCTTTGTATCTGTTTGTTTTCTATACTTCTAGGTAGTTGTATCTTAACTTTGTATCTGTTTTGTTTTCTATACTTCTAGGTAGTTGTATCTTTGTATCTGTTTTGTTTTCTATACTTCTAGCTAGTTGTATCTTTGTATCTGTTTTGTTTTCTATACTTCTAGGTAGTTATATCTTTGTATCTGTTTTGTTTTCTATACTTCTAGCTAGTTGTATCTTTGTATCTGTTTGTTTTCTATACTTCTAGGTAGTTGTATCTTAACTTTGTATCTGTTTTGTTTTCTATACTTCTAGGTAGTTGTATCTTTGTATCTGTTTTGTTTTCTATACTTCTAGGTAGTTGTATCTTTGTATCTGTTTTGTTTTCTATACTTCTAGCTAGTTGTATCTTTGTATCTGTTTGTTTTCTATACTTCTAGGTAGTTGTATCTTAACTTTGTATCTGTTTTGTTTTCTATACTTCTAGGTAGTTGTATCTTTGTATCTGTTTTGTTCTCTATACTTCTAGGTAGTTGTATCTTTGTATCTGTTTTGTTCTCTATACTTCTAGGTAGTTATATCTTTGTATCTGTTTTGTTCTCTATACTTCTAGCTAGTTGTATCTTTGTATCTGTTTTGTTCTCTATACTTCTAGGTAGTTGTATCTTTGTATCTGTTTTGTTTTCTATACTTCTAGGTAGTTGTATCTTTGTATCTGTTTTGTTTTCTATACTTCTAGCTAGTTGTATCTTTGTATCTATTTTGTTTTCTATACTTCTAGGTAGTTATATCTTTGTATCTGTTTTGTTTTCTATACTTCTAGGTAGTTGTATCTTTGTATCTGTTTTGTTTTCTATACTTCTAGGTAGTTATATCTTAGTATCTGTTTTGTTCTCTATACTTCTAGGTAGTTGTATCTTTGTATCTGTTTTGTCCTCTATTCTTCTAGCTAGTTGTATCTTTGTATCTATTTTGTTTTCTATACTTCTAGGTAGTTGTATCTTTGTATCTGTTTTGTCCTCTATTCTTCTAGCTAGTTGTATCTTTGTATCTATTTTGTTTTCTATACTTCTAGGTAGTTATATCTTAGTATCTGTTTTGTTCTCTATACTTCTAGCTAGTTGTATCTGTTTTGTTCTCTATACTTCTATGTAGTTGTATCTTTGTATCTGTTTTGTTCTCTATACTTCTAGGTAGTTATATCTTTGTATCTGTTTTGTTCTCTATACTTCTAGGTAGTTGTATCTTAACTTTGTATCTGTTTTGTTTTCTATACTTCTAGGTAGTTGTATCTTTGTATCTGTTTTGTTTTCTATACTTCTAGCTAGTTGTATCTTTGTATCTGTTTGTTTTCTATACTTCTAGGTAGTTGTATCTTAACTTTGTATCTGTTTTGTTTTCTATACTTCTAGGTAGTTGTATCTTTGTATCTGTTTTGTTTTCTATACTTCTAGCTAGTTGTATCTTTGTATCTGTTTTGTTTTCTATACTTCTAGGTAGTTATATCTTTGTATCTGTTTTGTTTTCTATACTTCTAGCTAGTTGTATCTTTGTATCTGTTTGTTTTCTATACTTCTAGGTAGTTGTATCTTAACTTTGTATCTGTTTTGTTTTCTATACTTCTAGGTAGTTGTATCTTTGTATCTGTTTTGTTTTCTATACTTCTAGGTAGTTGTATCTTTGTATCTGTTTTGTTTTCTATACTTCTAGCTAGTTGTATCTTTGTATCTGTTTGTTTTCTATACTTCTAGGTAGTTGTATCTTAACTTTGTATCTGTTTTGTTTTCTATACTTCTAGGTAGTTGTATCTTTGTATCTGTTTTGTTCTCTATACTTCTAGGTAGTTGTATCTTTGTATCTGTTTTGTTCTCTATACTTCTAGGTAGTTATATCTTTGTATCTGTTTTGTTCTCTATACTTCTAGCTAGTTGTATCTTTGTATCTGTTTTGTTCTCTATACTTCTAGGTAGTTGTATCTTTGTATCTGTTTTGTTTTCTATACTTCTAGGTAGTTGTATCTTTGTATCTGTTTTGTTTTCTATACTTCTAGCTAGTTGTATCTTTGTATCTATTTTGTTTTCTATACTTCTAGGTAGTTATATCTTTGTATCTGTTTTGTTTTCTATACTTCTAGGTAGTTGTATCTTTGTATCTGTTTTGTTTTCTATACTTCTAGGTAGTTATATCTTAGTATCTGTTTTGTTCTCTATACTTCTAGGTAGTTGTATCTTTGTATCTGTTTTGTCCTCTATTCTTCTAGCTAGTTGTATCTTTGTATCTATTTTGTTTTCTATACTTCTAGGTAGTTGTATCTTTGTATCTGTTTTGTCCTCTATTCTTCTAGCTAGTTGTATCTTTGTATCTATTTTGTTTTCTATACTTCTAGGTAGTTATATCTTAGTATCTGTTTTGTTCTCTATACTTCTAGGTAGTTGTATCTTTGTATCTGTTTTGTTTTCTATACTTCTAGGTAGTTATATCTTTGTATCTGTTTGTTCTCTATACTTCTAGCTAGTTGTATCTGTTTTGTTCTCTATACTTCTATGTAGTTGTATCTTTGTATCTGTTTTGTTCTCTATACTTCTAGGTAGTTATATCTTTGTATCTGTTTTGTTCTCTATACTTCTAGGTAGTTGTATCTTAACTTTGTATCTGTTTTGTTTTCTATACTTCTAGGTAGTTGTATCTTTGTATCTGTTTTGTTTTCTATACTTCTAGCTAGTTGTATCTTTGTATCTGTTTGTTTTCTATACTTCTAGGTAGTTGTATCTTAACTTTGTATCTGTTTTGTTTTCTATACTTCTAGGTAGTTGTATCTTTGTATCTGTTTTGTTTTCTATACTTCTAGCTAGTTGTATCTTTGTATCTGTTTTGTTTTCTATACTTCTAGCTAGTTGTATCTTTGTATCTGTTTGTTTTCTATACTTCTAGGTAGTTGTATCTTAACTTTGTATCTGTTTTGTTTTCTATACTTCTAGGTAGTTGTATCTTTGTATCTGTTTTGTTTTCTATACTTCTAGGTAGTTGTATCTTTGTATCTGTTTTGTTTTCTATACTTCTAGCTAGTTGTATCTTTGTATCTGTTTGTTTTCTATACTTCTAGGTAGTTGTATCTTAACTTTGTATCTGTTTTGTTTTCTATACTTCTAGGTAGTTGTATCTTTGTATCTGTTTTGTTTTCTATACTTCTAGCTAGTTGTATCTTTGTATCTGTTTGTTTTCTATACTTCTAGGTAGTTGTATCTTAACTTTGTATCTGTTTTGTTTTCTATACTTCTAGCTAGTTGTATCTTTGTATCTGTTTGTTTTCTATACTTCTAGGTAGTTGTATCTTAACTTTGTATCTGTTTTGTTTTCTATACTTCTAGGTAGTTGTATCTTTGTATATGTTTTGTTTTCTATACTTCTAGCTAGTTGTATCTTTGTATCTGTTTGTTTTCTATACTTCTAGGTAGTTGTATCTTAACTTTGTATCTGTTTTGTTTTCTATACTTCTAGGTAGTTGTATCTTTGTATCTGTTTGTTTTCTATACTTCTAGCTAGTTGTATCTTTGTATCTGTTTTGTTCTCTTTACTTCTAGGTAGTTGTATCTTTGTATCTGTTTTGTTTTCTATACTTCTAGGTAGTTATATCTTTGTATCTGTTTTGTTTTCTATACTTCTAGGTAGTTGTATCTTTGTATCTATTTTGTTTTCTATACTTCTAGGTAGTTGTATCTTTGTATCTGTTTTGTTCTCTATACTTCTAGGTAGTTATATCTTTGTATCTGTTTTGTTCTCTATACATCTAGGTAGTTATATCTTTGTATCTGTTTTGTTCTCTATACATCTAGGTAGTTATATCTTAGTATCTATTTTGTTCTCTATATTTCTAGCTAGTTGTATCTTTGTATCTGTTTTATTTTCTATACTTCTAAGTAGTTGTATCTTTGTATCTGTTTTGTTCTCTATACATCTAGGTAGTTATATCTTAGTATCTGTTTTGTTCTCTTTACTTCTAGGTAGTTGTATCTTTGTATCTGTTTTGTTTTCTATACTTCTAGCTAGTTGTATCTTTGTATCTGTTTTGTTTTCTATACTTCTAGGTAGTTGTATCTTTGTATCTGTTTTGTTCTCTATACTTCTAGGTAGTTGTATCTTTGTATCTATTTTGTTTTCTATACTTCTAGCTAGTTGTATCTTTGTATCTGTTTTGTTCTTTATACTTCTAGGTAGTTGTATCTTTGTATCTGTTTTGTTCTCTATACTTCTAGGTAGTTATATCTTTGTATCTATTTTGTTTTCTATACTTCTAGCTAGTTGTATCTTTGTATCTGTTTTGTTTTCTATACTTCTAGGTAGTTATATCTTTGTATCTGTTTTGTTTTCTATACTTCTAGGTAGTTGTATCTTTGTATCTGTTTTGTTCTCTATACTTCTAGGTAGTTGTATCTTTGTATCTGTTTTGTTTTCTATACTTCTAGGTAGTTGTATCTTTGTATCTATTTTGTTTTCTATTCTTCTAGGTAGTTGTATCTTTGTATCTGTTTTGTTCTTTATACTTCTAGGTAGTTGTATCTTTGTATCTGTTTTGTTCTTTATACTTCTAGCTAGTTGTATCTTTGTATCTGTTTTGTTTTCTATACTTCTAGGTAGTTATATCTTTGTATCTGTTTTGTTCTCTATACTTCTAGCTAGTTGTATCTTTGTATCTGTTTTGTTTTCTATACTTCTAGATAGTTATATCTTTGTATCTGTTTTGTTCTCTATACTTCTAGGTAGTTATATCTTTGTATCTATTTTGTTCTCTATACTTCTAGATAGTTATATCTTTGTATCTGTTTTGTTCTCTATACTTCTAGATAGTTATATCTTTGTATCTGTTTTGTTCTCTATACTTCTAGGTAGTTGTATCTTTGTATCTGTTTTGTTTTCTATACTTCTAGGTAGTTATATCTTTGTATCTATTTTGTTTTCTATACTTCTAGGTAGTTGTATCTTTGTATCTGTTTGTTTTCTATACTTCTAGCTAGTTGTATCTTTGTATCTGTTTGTTTTCTATACTTCTAGGTAGTTGTATCTTTGTATCTATTTTGTTTTCTATACTTCTAGGTAGTTGTATCTTTGTATCTGTTTGTTTTCTATACTTCTAGCTAGTTGTATCTTTGTATCTGTTTGTTTTCTATACTTCTAGGTAGTTGTATCTTTGTATCTGTTTTGTTTTCTATACTTCTAGGTAGTTGTATCTTTGTATCTGTTTTGTTCTCTATACTTCTAGCTAGTTGTATCTTTGTATCTGTTTTGTTTTCTATACTTCTAGCTAGTTGTATCTTTGTATCCATTTTGTTTTCTATACTTCTAGGTAGTTGTATCTTTGTATCTGTTTTGTTCTTTATACTTCTAGGTAGTTCTATCTTTGTATCTGTTTTGTTCTCTATACTTCTAGCTAGTTGTATCTTTGTATCTGTTTTGTTTTCTATACTTCTAGGTAGTTGTATCTTTGTATCTGTTTTGTTTTCTATACTTCTAGGTAGTTGTATCTTTGTATCTGTTTTGTTCTCTATACTTCTAGGTAGTTGTATCTTTGTATCTGTTTTGTTCTCTATACTTCTAGCTAGTTGTATCTTTGTATCTGTTTTGTTCTCTATACTTCTAGCTAGTTGTATCTTTGTATCTGTTTTGTTCTCTATACTTCTAGGTAGTTGTATCTTTGTATCTGTTTTGTTTTCTATACTTCTAGGTAGTTGTATCTTTGTATCTGTTTTGTTTTCTATACTTCTAGGTAGTTATATCTTTGTATCTGTTTTGTTTTCTATAATTCTAGGTAGTTATATCTTTGTATCTGTTTTGTTCTCTATACTTCTAGGTAGTTGTATCTTTGTATCTGTTTTGTTATCTATACTTCTAGGTAGTTATATCTTTGTATCTATTTTGTTTTCTATACTTCTAGGTAGTTGTATCTTTGTATCTGTTTTGTTCTCTATACTTCTAGGTAGTTGTATCTTTGTATCTGTTTTGTTCTTTATACTTCTAGCTAGTTGTATCTTTGTATCTGTTTTGTTCTCTATACTTCTAGGTAGTTGTATCTTTGTATCTGTTTTGTTCTCTATACTTCTAGGTAGTTATATCTTTGTATCTGTTTTGTTCTCTATACTTCTAGGTAGTTATATCTTTGTATCTGTTTTGTTCTCTATACTTCTAGGTAGTTATATCTTTGTATCTGTTTTGTTCTCTATACTTCTAGGTAGTTATATCTTTGTATCTGTTTTGTTCTCTATACTTCTATGTAGTTGTATCTTTGTATCTGTTTTATCCTCTATACTTCTATGTAGTTATATCTTTGTATCTGTTTTGTTTTCTATACTTCTATGTAGTTATATCTTTGTATCTGTTTTGTTCTTTATACTTCTAGGTAGTTATATCTTTGTATCTGTTTTGTTCTTTATACTTCTAGGTAGTTATATCTTTGTATCTGTTTTGTTTTCTATACTTCTAGGTAGTTGTATCTTTGTATCTGTTTTGTTCTCTATACTTCTAGGTAGTTATATCTTTGTATCTGTTTTGTTCTCTATACTTCTAGGTAGTTATATCTTTGTATCTGTTTTGTTCTCTATACTTCTAGGTAGTTATATCTTTGTATCTGTTTTGTTCTTTATACTTCTAGGTAGTTATATCTTTGTATCTGTTTTGTTTTCTATACTTCTAGCTAGTTGTATCTTTGTATCTGTTTTGTTTTCTATACTTCTAGGTAGTTATATCTTTGTATCTGTTTGTTTTCTATACTTCTAGGTAGTTGTATCTTTGTATCTGTTTGTTTTCTATACTTCTAGGTAGTTATATCTTTGTATCTGTTTTGTTCTTTATACTTCTAGGTAGTTATATCTTTGTATCTGTTTTGTTCTCTATACTTCTAGGTAGTTGTATCTTTGTATCTGTTTTGTTCTCTATACTTCTAGGTAGTTATATCTTTGTATCTGTTTGTTCTCTATACTTCTAGCTAGTTATATCTTTGTATCTGTTTTGTTCTTTATACTTCTAGGTAGTTATATCTTTGTATCTGTTTTGTTCTTTATACTTCTAGGTAGTTATATCTTTGTATCTGTTTTGTTCTCTATACTTCTAGGTAGTTATATCTTTGTATCTGTTTTGTTCTTTATACTTCTAGGTAGTTATATCTTTGTATCTGTTTTGTTCTCTATACTTCTAGGTAGTTATATCTTTGTATCTGTTTTGTTCTCTATACTTCTAGCTAGTTGTATCTTTGTATCTGTTTTGTTCTCTATACTTCTAGGTAGTTGTATCTTTGTATCTGTTTTGTTTTCGATACTTCTAGGTAGTTATATCTTTGTATCTGTTTTGTTTTCTATACTTCTAGGTAGTTATATCTTTGTATCTGTTTTGTTCTCTATACTTCTAGGTAGTTATATCTTTGTATCTGTTTTGTTTTCTATACTTCTAGGTAGTTATATCTTTGTATCTGTTTTGTTCTCTATACTTCTAGGTAGTTGTATCTTTGTATCTGTTTTGTTCTCTATACTTCTAAGTAGTTGTATCTTTGTATCTGTTTTGTTCTCTATACTTCTAGGTAGTTGTATCTTTGTATCTGTTTTGTTCTCTATACTTCTAGGTAGTTATATCTTTGTATCTGTTTTGTTCTCTATACTTCTAGCTAGTTGTATCTTTGTATCTGTTTTGTTCTCTATACTTCTAGGTAGTTGTATCTTTGTATCTGTTTTGTTTTCTATACTTCTAGGTAGTTGTATCTTTGTATCTGTTTTGTTTTCTATACTTCTAGGTAGTTGTATCTTTGTATCTGTTTTGTTCTCTATACTTCTAGCTAGTTGTATCTTTGTATCTGTTTTGTTTTCTATACTTCTAGGTAGTTGTATCTTTGTATCTGTTTTGTTTTCTATACTTCTAGGTAGTTGTATCTTTGTATCTGTTTTGTTCTTTATACTTCTAGGTAGTTGTATCTTTGTATCTGTTTTGTTCTCTATACTTCTAGCTAGTTGTATCTTTGTATCTGTTTTGTTTTCTATACTTCTAGGTAGTTGTATCTTTGTATCTGTTTTGTTTTCTATACTTCTAGGTAGTTGTATCTTTGTATCTGTTTTGTTCTCTATACTTCTAGGTAGTTGTATCTTTGTATCTGTTTTGTTCTCTATACTTCTAGCTAGTTGTATCTTTGTATCTGTTTTGTTCTCTATACTTCTAGCTAGTTGTATCTTTGTATCTGTTTTGTTCTCTATACTTCTAGGTAGTTGTATCTTTGTATCTGTTTTGTTTTCTATACTTCTAGGTAGTTGTATCTTTGTATCTGTTTTGTTTTCTATACTTCTAGGTAGTTATATCTTTGTATCTGTTTTGTTTTCTATACTTCTAGGTAGTTATATCTTTGTATCTGTTTTGTTCTCTATACTTCTAGGTAGTTGTATCTTTGTATCTGTTTTGTTATCTATACTTCTAGGTAGTTATATCTTTGTATCTATTTTGTTTTCTATACTTCTAGGTAGTTGTATCTTTGTATCTGTTTTGTTCTCTATACTTCTAGGTAGTTGTATCTTTGTATCTGTTTTGTTCTCTATACTTCTAGCTAGTTGTATCTTTGTATCTGTTTTGTTCTCTATACTTCTAGGTAGTTCTATCTTTGTATCTGTTTTGTTCTCTATACTTCTAGGTAGTTATATCTTTGTATCTGTTTTGTTCTTTATACTTCTAGCTAGTTGTATCTTTGTATCTGTTTTGTTCTCTATACTTCTAGGTAGTTATATCTTTGTATCTGTTTTGTTCTTTATACTTCTAGGTAGTTGTATCTTTGTATCTGTTTTGTTCTTTATACTTCTAGCTAGTTGTATCTTTGTATCTGTTTTGTTCTCTATACTTCTAGGTAGTTATATCTTTGTATCTGTTTTGTTCTCTATACTTCTAGGTAGTTATATCTTTGTATCTGTTTTGTTCTCTATACTTCTAGGTAGTTATATCTTTGTATCTGTTTTGTTCTCTATACTTCTAGGTAGTTATATCTTTGTATCTGTTTTGTTCTCTATACTTCTATGTAGTTGTATCTTTGTATCTGTTTTGTCCTCTATACTTCTATGTAGTTATATCTTTGTATCTGTTTTGTTTTCTATACTTCTATGTAGTTATATCTTTGTATCTGTTTTGTTCTTTATACTTCTAGGTAGTTATATCTTTGTATCTGTTTTGTTCTTTATACTTCTAGGTAGTTATATCTTTGTATCTGTTTTGTTTTCTATACTTCTAGGTAGTTGTATCTTTGTATCTGTTTTGTTCTCTATACTTCTAGGTAGTTATATCTTTGTATCTGTTTTGTTCTCTATACTTCTAGGTAGTTATATCTTTGTATCTGTTTTGTTCTTTATACTTCTAGGTAGTTATATCTTTGTATCTGTTTTGTTTTCTATACTTCTAGCTAGTTGTATCTTTGTATCTGTTTTGTTTTCTATACTTCTAGGTAGTTATATCTTTGTATCTGTTTGTTTTCTATACTTCTAGGTAGTTGTATCTTTGTATCTGTTTGTTTTCTATACTTCTAGGTAGTTGTATCTTTGTATCTGTTTGTTTTCTATACTTCTAGGTAGTTATATCTTTGTATCTGTTTTGTTCTTTATACTTCTAGCTAGTTGTATCTTTGTATCTGTTTTGTTTTCTATACTTCTAGGTAGTTATATCTTTGTATCTGTTTTGTTCTCTATACTTCTAGGTAGTTATATCTTTGTATCTGTTTTGTTTTCTATACTTCTAGGTAGTTATATCTTTGTATCTGTTTTGTTCTCTATACTTCTAGCTAGTTGTATCTTTGTATCTGTTTTGTCCTCTCTACTTCTAGGTAGTTATATCTTTGTATCTGTTTTGTTCTCTATACTTCTAGGTAGTTATATCTTTGTATCTGTTTTGTTCTTTATACTTCTAGGTAGTTATATCTTTGTATCTGTTTTGTTCTTTATACTTCTAGGTAGTTATATCTTTGTATCTGTTTTGTTCTCTATACTTCTAGGTAGTTATATCTTTGTATCTGTTTTGTTCTTTATACTTCTAGGTAGTTATATCTTTGTATCTGTTTTGTTTTCTATACTTCTAGGTAGTTGTATCTTTGTATCTGTTTTGTTCTCTATACTTCTAGGTAGTTATATCTTTGTATCTGTTTTGTTCTCTATACTTCTAGGTAGTTATATCTTTGTATCTGTTTTGTTCTCTATACTTCTAGGTAGTTGTATCTTTGTATCTGTTTTGTTCTCTATACTTCTAGGTAGTTGTATCTTTGTATCTGTTTTGTTTTCGATACTTCTAGGTAGTTATATCTTTGTATCTGTTTTGTTTTCTATACTTCTAGGTAGTTATATCTTTGTATCTGTTTTGTTCTCTATACTTCTAGGTAGTTATATCTTTGTATCTGTTTTGTTCTCTATACTTCTAGGTAGTTGTATCTTTGTATCTGTTTTGTTCTCTATACTTCTAGGTAGTTATATCTTTGTATCTGTTTTGTTCTCTATACTTCTATGTAGTTGTATCTTTGTATCTGTTTTGTTCTCTATACTTCTAGGTAGTTGTATCTTTGTATCTGTTTTGTTCTCTATACTTCTAGCTAGTTGTATCTTTGTATCTGTTTTGTTCTCTATACTTCTAGGTAGTTATATCTTTGTATCTGTTTTGTTCTCTATACTTCTAGGTAGTTATATCTTTGTATCTGTTTTGTTCTCTATACTTCTAGGTAGTTGTATCTTTGTATCTGTTTTGTTCTCTATACTTCTAGGTAGTTATATCTTTGTATCTGTTTTGTTCTCTATACTTCTAGGTAGTTGTATCTTTGTATCTGTTTTGTTCTCTATACTTCTAGGTAGTTGTATCTTTGTATCTGTTTTGTTCTCTATACTTCTAGGTAGTTGTATCTTTGTATCTGTTTTGTTTTCTATACTTCTAGGTAGTTATATCTTTGTATCTGTTTTGTTCTCTATACTTCTAGGTAGTTATATCTTTGTATCTGTTTTGTTTTCTATACTTCTAGGTAGTTATATCTTTGTATCTGTTTTGTTCTTTATACTTCTAGGTAGTTATATCTTTGTATCTGTTTTGTTCTCTATACTTCTAGGTAGTTGTATCTTTGTATCTGTTTGTTTTCTATACTTCTAGGTAGTTGTATCTTAACTTTGTATCTGTTTTGTTCTTTATACTTCTAGCTAGTTGTATCTTTGTATCTGTTTTGTTCTCTATACTTCTAGCTAGTTGTATCTTTGTATCTGTTTTGTTTTCTATACTTCTAGGTAGTTATATCTTTGTATCTGTTTTGTTCTCTATACTTCTAGCTAGTTGTATCTTTGTATCTGTTTTGTTTTCTATACTTCTAGCTAGTTGTATCTTTGTATCTGTTTTGTTCTCTATACTTCTAGCTAGTTATATCTTTGTATCTGTTTGTTCTCTATACTTCTAGGTAGTTGTATCTTTGTATCTGTTTTGTTCTCTATACTTCTAGGTAGTTATATCTTTGTATCTGTTTGTTCTCTATACTTCTAGGTAGTTGTATCTTTGTATCTGTTTTGTTCTCTATACATCTAGGTAGTTATATCTTAGTATCTATTTTGTTCTCTATATTTCTAGCTAGTTGTATCTTTGTATCTGTTTTATTTTCTATACTTCTAAGTAGTTGTATCTTTGTATCTGTTTTGTTCTCTATACATCTAGGTAGTTATATCTTAGTATCTGTTTTGTTCTCTTTACTTCTAGGTAGTTGTATCTTTGTATCTGTTTTGTTTTCTATACTTCTAGCTAGTTGTATCTTTGTATCTGTTTTGTTTTCTATACTTCTAGGTAGTTGTATCTTTGTATCTGTTTTGTTCTCTTTACTTCTAGGTAGTTGTATCTTTGTATCTATTTTGTTTTCTATACTTCTAGCTAGTTGTATCTTTGTATCTGTTTTGTTCTTTATACTTCTAGGTAGTTGTATCTTTGTATCTGTTTTGTTCTCTATACTTCTAGGTAGTTATATCTTTGTATCTATTTTGTTTTCTATACTTCTAGCTAGTTGTATCTTTGTATCTGTTTTGTTTTCTATACTTCTAGGTAGTTATATCTTTGTATCTGTTTTGTTTTCTATACTTCTAGGTAGTTGTATCTTTGTATCTGTTTTGTTCTCTATACTTCTAGGTAGTTGTATCTTTGTATCTGTTTTGTTTTCTATACTTCTAGGTAGTTGTATCTTTGTATCTATTTTGTTTTCTATACTTCTAGGTAGTTGTATCTTTGTATCTGTTTTGTTCTTTATACTTCTAGGTAGTTGTATCTTTGTATCTGTTTTGTTCTTTATACTTCTAGCTAGTTGTATCTTTGTATCTGTTTTGTTTTCTATACTTCTAGGTAGTTATATCTTTGTATCTGTTTTGTTCTCTATACTTCTAGCTAGTTGTATCTTTGTATCTGTTTTGTTTTCTATACTTCTAGATAGTTATATCTTTGTATCTGTTTTGTTCTCTATACTTCTAGGTAGTTATATCTTTGTATCTATTTTGTTATCTATACTTCTAGCTAGTTGTATCTTTGTATCTGTTTGTTTTCTATACTTCTAGGTAGTTGTATCTTTGTATCTGTTTTGTTCTTTATACTTCTAGGTAGTTATATCTTTGTATCTGTTTTGTTTTCTATACTTCTAGGTAGTTGTATCTTTGTATCTGTTTTGTTCTCTATACTTCTAGGTAGTTATATCTTTGTATCTGTTTTGTTCTCTATACTTCTAGGTAGTTATATCTTTGTATCTGTTTTGTTCTTTATACTTCTAGGTAGTTATATCTTTGTATCTGTTTTGTTTTCTATACTTCTAGCTAGTTGTATCTTTGTATCTGTTTTGTTTTCTATACTTCTAGGTAGTTATATCTTTGTATCTGTTTGTTTTCTATACTTCTAGGTAGTTGTATCTTTGTATCTGTTTGTTTTCTATACTTCTAGGTAGTTGTATCTTTGTATCTGTTTGTTTTCTATACTTCTAGGTAGTTATATCTTTGTATCTGTTTTGTTCTTTATACTTCTAGCTAGTTGTATCTTTGTATCTGTTTTGTTTTCTATACTTCTAGGTAGTTATATCTTTGTATCTGTTTTGTTCTCTATACTTCTAGGTAGTTATATCTTTGTATCTGTTTTGTTTTCTATACTTCTAGGTAGTTATATCTTTGTATCTGTTTTGTTCTCTATACTTCTAGCTAGTTGTATCTTTGTATCTGTTTTGTCCTCTCTACTTCTAGGTAGTTATATCTTTGTATCTGTTTTGTTCTCTATACTTCTAGGTAGTTATATCTTTGTATCTGTTTTGTTCTTTATACTTCTAGGTAGTTATATCTTTGTATCTGTTTTGTTCTTTATACTTCTAGGTAGTTATATCTTTGTATCTGTTTTGTTCTCTATACTTCTAGGTAGTTATATCTTTGTATCTGTTTTGTTCTTTATACTTCTAGGTAGTTATATCTTTGTATCTGTTTTGTTTTCTATACTTCTAGGTAGTTGTATCTTTGTATCTGTTTTGTTCTCTATACTTCTAGGTAGTTATATCTTTGTATCTGTTTTGTTCTCTATACTTCTAGGTAGTTATATCTTTGTATCTGTTTTGTTCTCTATACTTCTAGGTAGTTGTATCTTTGTATCTGTTTTGTTCTCTATACTTCTAGGTAGTTGTATCTTTGTATCTGTTTTGTTTTCGATACTTCTAGGTAGTTATATCTTTGTATCTGTTTTGTTTTCTATACTTCTAGGTAGTTATATCTTTGTATCTGTTTTGTTCTCTATACTTCTAGGTAGTTGTATCTTTGTATCTGTTTTGTTCTCTATACTTCTAGGTAGTTGTATCTTTGTATCTGTTTTGTTCTCTATACTTCTAGGTAGTTATATCTTTGTATCTGTTTTGTTCTCTATACTTCTAGGTAGTTGTATCTTTGTATCTGTTTTGTTCTCTATACTTCTAGGTAGTTGTATCTTTGTATCTGTTTTGTTCTCTATACTTCTAGCTAGTTGTATCTTTGTATCTGTTTTGTTCTCTATACTTCTAGGTAGTTATATCTTTGTATCTGTTTTGTTCTCTATACTTCTAGGTAGTTATATCTTTGTATCTGTTTTGTTCTCTATACTTCTAGGTAGTTGTATCTTTGTATCTGTTTTGTTCTCTATACTTCTAGGTAGTTATATCTTTGTATCTGTTTTGTTCTCTATACTTCTAGGTAGTTGTATCTTTGTATCTGTTTTGTTCTCTATACTTCTAGGTAGTTGTATCTTTGTATCTGTTTTGTTCTCTATACTTCTAGGTAGTTGTATCTTTGTATCTGTTTTGTTTTCTATACTTCTAGGTAGTTATATCTTTGTATCTGTTTTGTTCTCTATACTTCTAGGTAGTTATATCTTTGTATCTGTTTTGTTTTCTATACTTCTAGGTAGTTATATCTTTGTATCTGTTTTGTTCTTTATACTTCTAGGTAGTTATATCTTTGTATCTGTTTTGTTCTCTATACTTCTAGGTAGTTGTATCTTTGTATCTGTTTGTTTTCTATACTTCTAGGTAGTTGTATCTTAACTTTGTATCTGTTTTGTTCTTTATACTTCTAGCTAGTTGTATCTTTGTATCTGTTTTGTTCTCTATACTTCTAGCTAGTTGTATCTTTGTATCTGTTTTGTTTTCTATACTTCTAGGTAGTTATATCTTTGTATCTGTTTTGTTCTCTATACTTCTAGCTAGTTGTATCTTTGTATCTGTTTTGTTTTCTATACTTCTAGCTAGTTGTATCTTTGTATCTGTTTTGTTCTCTATACTTCTAGCTAGTTATATCTTTGTATCTGTTTGTTCTCTATACTTCTAGGTAGTTGTATCTTTGTATCTGTTTTGTTCTCTATACTTCTAGGTAGTTATATCTTTGTATCTGTTTGTTCTCTATACTTCTAGGTAGTTGTATCTTTGTATCTGTTTTGTTCTCTATACATCTAGGTAGTTATATCTTAGTATCTATTTTGTTCTCTATATTTCTAGCTAGTTGTATCTTTGTATCTGTTTTATTTTCTATACTTCTAAGTAGTTGTATCTTTGTATCTGTTTTGTTCTCTATACATCTAGGTAGTTATATCTTAGTATCTGTTTTGTTCTCTTTACTTCTAGGTAGTTGTATCTTTGTATCTGTTTTGTTTTCTATACTTCTAGCTAGTTGTATCTTTGTATCTGTTTTGTTTTCTATACTTCTAGGTAGTTGTATCTTTGTATCTGTTTTGTTCTCTTTACTTCTAGGTAGTTGTATCTTTGTATCTATTTTGTTTTCTATACTTCTAGCTAGTTGTATCTTTGTATCTGTTTTGTTCTTTATACTTCTAGGTAGTTGTATCTTTGTATCTGTTTTGTTCTCTATACTTCTAGGTAGTTATATCTTTGTATCTATTTTGTTTTCTATACTTCTAGCTAGTTGTATCTTTGTATCTGTTTTGTTTTCTATACTTCTAGGTAGTTATATCTTTGTATCTGTTTTGTTTTCTATACTTCTAGGTAGTTGTATCTTTGTATCTGTTTTGTTCTCTATACTTCTAGGTAGTTGTATCTTTGTATCTGTTTTGTTTTCTATACTTCTAGGTAGTTGTATCTTTGTATCTATTTTGTTTTCTATACTTCTAGGTAGTTGTATCTTTGTATCTGTTTTGTTCTTTATACTTCTAGGTAGTTGTATCTTTGTATCTGTTTTGTTCTTTATACTTCTAGCTAGTTGTATATTTGTATCTGTTTTGTTTTCTATACTTCTAGGTAGTTATATCTTTGTATCTGTTTTGTTCTCTATACTTCTAGCTAGTTGTATCTTTGTATCTGTTTTGTTTTCTATACTTCTAGATAGTTATATCTTTGTATCTGTTTTGTTCTCTATACTTCTAGGTAGTTATATCTTTGTATCTATTTTGTTATCTATACTTCTAGCTAGTTGTATCTTTGTATCTGTTTGTTTTCTATACTTCTAGGTAGTTGTATCTTTGTATCTGTTTTGTTTTCTATACTTCTAGGTAGTTGTATCTTTGTATCTGTTTTGTTCTCTATACTTCTAGCTAGTTGTATCTTTGTATCTGTTTTGTTTTCTATACTTCTAGCTAGTTGTATCTTTGTATCTGTTTTGTTTTCTATACTTCTAGGTAGTTGTATCTTTGTATCTGTTTTGTTCTTTATACTTCTAGGTAGTTGTATCTTTGTATCTGTTTTGTTCTCTATACTTCTAGCTAGTTGTATCTTTGTATCTGTTTTGTTTTCTATACTTCTAGGTAGTTGTATCTTTGTATCTGTTTTGTTTTCTATACTTCTAGGTAGTTGTATCTTTGTATCTGTTTTGTTCTCTATACTTCTAGGTAGTTGTATCTTTGTATCTGTTTTGTTCTCTATACTTCTAGCTAGTTGTATCTTTGTATCTGTTTTGTTCTCTATACTTCTAGCTAGTTGTATCTTTGTATCTGTTTTGTTCTCTATACTTCTAGGTAGTTCTATCTTTGTATCTGTTTTGTTTTCTATACTTCTAGGTAGTTGTATCTTTGTATCTGTTTTGTTTTCTATACTTCTAGGTAGTTATATCTTTGTATCTGTTTTGTTTTCTATAATTCTAGGTAGTTATATCTTTGTATCTGTTTTGTTCTCTATACTTCTAGGTAGTTGTATCTTTGTATCTGTTTTGTTATCTATACTTCTAGGTAGTTATATCTTTGTATCTATTTTGTTTTCTATACTTCTAGGTAGTTGTATCTTTGTATCTGTTTTGTTCTCTATACTTCTAGGTAGTTGTATCTTTGTATCTGTTTTGTTCTTTATACTTCTAGCTAGTTGTATCTTTGTATCTGTTTTGTTCTCTATACTTCTAGGTAGTTGTATCTTTGTATCTGTTTTGTTCTCTATACTTCTAGGTAGTTATATCTTTGTATCTGTTTTGTTCTCTATACTTCTAGGTAGTTATATCTTTGTATCTGTTTTGTTCTCTATACTTCTAGGTAGTTATATCTTTGTATCTGTTTTGTTCTCTATACTTCTAGGTAGTTATATCTTTGTATCTGTTTTGTTCTCTATACTTCTATGTAGTTGTATCTTTGTATCTGTTTTGTCCTCTATACTTCTATGTAGTTATATCTTTGTATCTGTTTTGTTTTCTATACTTCTATGTAGTTATATCTTTGTATCTGTTTTGTTCTTTATACTTCTAGGTAGTTATATCTTTGTATCTGTTTTGTTCTTTATACTTCTAGGTAGTTATATCTTTGTATCTGTTTTGTTTTCTATACTTCTAGGTAGTTGTATCTTTGTATCTGTTTTGTTCTCTATACTTCTAGGTAGTTATATCTTTGTATCTGTTTTGTTCTCTATACTTCTAGGTAGTTATATCTTTGTATCTGTTTTGTTCTCTATACTTCTAGGTAGTTATATCTTTGTATCTGTTTTGTTCTTTATACTTCTAGGTAGTTATATCTTTGTATCTGTTTTGTTTTCTATACTTCTAGGTAGTTATATCTTTGTATCTGTTTGTTTTCTATACTTCTAGGTAGTTGTATCTTTGTATCTGTTTGTTTTCTATACTTCTAGGTAGTTATATCTTTGTATCTGTTTTGTTCTTTATACTTCTAGGTAGTTATATCTTTGTATCTGTTTTGTTCTCTATACTTCTAGGTAGTTGTATCTTTGTATCTGTTTTGTTCTCTATACTTCTAGGTAGTTGTATCTTTGTATCTGTTTTGTTTTCTATACTTCTAGGTAGTTATATCTTTGTATCTGTTTTGTTCTCTATACTTCTAGGTAGTTATATCTTTGTATCTGTTTGTTCTCTATACTTCTAGGTAGTTATATCTTTGTATCTGTTTGTTCTCTATACTTCTAGCTAGTTATATCTTTGTATCTGTTTTGTTCTTTATACTTCTAGGTACTTATATCTTTGTATCTGTTTTGTTCTTTATACTTCTAGGTAGTTATATCTTTGTATCTGTTTTGTTCTCTATACTTCTAGGTAGTTATATCTTTGTATCTGTTTTGTTCTTTATACTTCTAGGTAGTTATATCTTTGTATCTGTTTTGTTCTCTATACTTCTAGGTAGTTATATCTTTGTATCTGTTTTGTTCTCTATACTTCTAGCTAGTTGTATCTTTGTATCTGTTTTGTTCTCTATACTTCTAGGTAGTTGTATCTTTGTATCTGTTTTGTTTTCGATACTTCTAGGTAGTTATATCTTTGTATCTGTTTTGTTTTCTATACTTCTAGGTAGTTATATCTTTGTATCTGTTTTGTTCTCTATACTTCTAGGTAGTTATATCTTTGTATCTGTTTTGTTTTCTATACTTCTAGGTAGTTATATCTTTGTATCTGTTTTGTTCTCTATACTTCTAGCTAGTTGTATCTTTGTATCTGTTTTGTTCTCTATACTTCTAGGTAGTTGTATCTTTGTATCTGTTTTGTTTTCTATACTTCTAGGTAGTTGTATCTTTGTATCTGTTTTGTTTTCTATACTTCTAGGTAGTTGTATCTTTGTATCTGTTTTGTTCTCTATACTTCTAGCTAGTTGTATCTTTGTATCTGTTTTGTTTTCTATACTTCTAGGTAGTTGTATCTTTGTATCTGTTTTGTTTTCTATACTTCTAGGTAGTTGTATCTTTGTATCTGTTTTGTTCTTTATACTTCTAGGTAGTTGTATCTTTGTATCTGTTTTGTTCTCTATACTTCTAGCTAGTTGTATCTTTGTATCTGTTTTGTTTTCTATACTTCTAGGTAGTTGTATCTTTGTATCTGTTTTGTTCTCTATACTTCTAGGTAGTTGTATCTTTGTATCTGTTTTGTTCTCTATACTTCTAGCTAGTTGTATCTTTGTATCTGTTTTGTTCTCTATACTTCTAGCTAGTTGTATCTTTGTATCTGTTTTGTTCTCTATACTTCTAGGTAGTTGTATCTTTGTATCTGTTTTGTTTTCTATACTTCTAGGTAGTTGTATCTTTGTATCTGTTTTGTTTTCTATACTTCTAGGTAGTTATATCTTTGTATCTGTTTTGTTTTCTATACTTCTAGGTAGTTATATCTTTGTATCTGTTTTGTTCTCTATACTTCTAGGTAGTTGTATCTTTGTATCTGTTTTGTTATCTATACTTCTAGGTAGTTATATCTTTGTATCTATTTTGTTTTCTATACTTCTAGGTAGTTGTATCTTTGTATCTGTTTTGTTCTCTATACTTCTAGGTAGTTGTATCTTTGTATCTGTTTTGTTCTCTATACTTCTAGCTAGTTGTATCTTTGTATCTGTTTTGTTCTCTATACTTCTAGGTAGTTCTATCTTTGTATCTGTTTTGTTCTCTATACTTCTAGGTAGTTATATCTTTGTATCTGTTTTGTTCTTTATACTTCTAGCTAGTTGTATCTTTGTATCTGTTTTGTTCTCTATACTTCTAGGTAGTTATATCTTTGTATCTGTTTTGTTCTTTATACTTCTAGGTAGTTGTATCTTTGTATCTGTTTTGTTCTTTATACTTCTAGCTAGTTGTATCTTTGTATCTGTTTTGTTCTCTATACTTCTAGGTAGTTATATCTTTGTATCTGTTTTGTTCTCTATACTTCTAGGTAGTTATATCTTTGTATCTGTTTTGTTCTCTATACTTCTAGGTAGTTATATCTTTGTATCTGTTTTGTTCTCTATACTTCTAGGTAGTTATATCTTTGTATCTGTTTTGTTCTCTATACTTCTATGTAGTTGTATCTTTGTATCTGTTTTGTCCTCTATACTTCTATGTAGTTATATCTTTGTATCTGTTTTGTTTTCTATACTTCTATGTAGTTATATCTTTGTATCTGTTTTGTTCTTTATACTTCTAGGTAGTTATATCTTTGTATCTGTTTTGTTCTTTATACTTCTAGGTAGTTATATCTTTGTATCTGTTTTGTTTTCTATACTTCTAGGTAGTTGTATCTTTGTATCTGTTTTGTTCTCTATACTTCTAGGTAGTTATATCTTTGTATCTGTTTTGTTCTCTATACTTCTAGGTAGTTATATCTTTGTATCTGTTTTGTTCTTTATACTTCTAGGTAGTTATATCTTTGTATCTGTTTTGTTTTCTATACTTCTAGCTAGTTGTATCTTTGTATCTGTTTTGTTTTCTATACTTCTAGGTAGTTATATCTTTGTATCTGTTTGTTTTCTATACTTCTAGGTAGTTGTATCTTTGTATCTGTTTGTTTTCTATACTTCTAGGTAGTTGTATCTTTGTATCTGTTTGTTTTCTATACTTCTAGGTAGTTATATCTTTGTATCTGTTTTGTTCTTTATACTTCTAGCTAGTTGTATCTTTGTATCTGTTTTGTTTTCTATACTTCTAGGTAGTTATATCTTTGTATCTGTTTTGTTCTCTATACTTCTAGGTAGTTATATCTTTGTATCTGTTTTGTTTTCTATACTTCTAGGTAGTTATATCTTTGTATCTGTTTTGTTCTCTATACTTCTAGCTAGTTGTATCTTTGTATCTGTTTTGTTTTCTATACTTCTAGGTAGTTGTATCTTTGTATCTGTTTTGTTTTCTATACTTCTAGGTAGTTGTATCTTTGTATCTGTTTTGTTCTTTATACTTTTAGGTAGTTGTATCTTTGTATCTGTTTTGTTCTCTATACTTCTAGCTAGTTGTATCTTTGTATCTGTTTTGTTTTCTATACTTCTAGGTAGTTGTATCTTTGTATCTGTTTTGTTCTCTATACTTCTAGGTAGTTGTATCTTTGTATCTGTTTTGTTCTCTATACTTCTAGCTAGTTGTATCTTTGTATCTGTTTTGTTCTCTATACTTCTAGCTAGTTGTATCTTTGTATCTGTTTTGTTCTCTATACTTCTAGGTAGTTGTATCTTTGTATCTGTTTTGTTTTCTATACTTCTAGGTAGTTGTATCTTTGTATCTGTTTTGTTTTCTATACTTCTAGGTAGTTATATCTTTGTATCTGTTTTGTTTTCTATACTTCTAGGTAGTTATATCTTTGTATCTGTTTTGTTCTCTATACTTCTAGGTAGTTGTATCTTTGTATCTGTTTTGTTATCTATACTTCTAGGTAGTTATATCTTTGTATCTATTTTGTTTTCTATACTTCTAGGTAGTTGTATCTTTGTATCTGTTTTGTTCTCTATACTTCTAGGTAGTTGTATCTTTGTATCTGTTTTGTTCTCTATACTTCTAGCTAGTTGTATCTTTGTATCTGTTTTGTTCTCTATACTTCTAGGTAGTTCTATCTTTGTATCTGTTTTGTTCTCTATACTTCTAGGTAGTTATATCTTTGTATCTGTTTTGTTCTTTATACTTCTAGCTAGTTGTATCTTTGTATCTGTTTTGTTCTCTATACTTCTAGGTAGTTATATCTTTGTATCTGTTTTGTTCTTTATACTTCTAGGTAGTTGTATCTTTGTATCTGTTTTGTTCTTTATACTTCTAGCTAGTTGTATCTTTGTATCTGTTTTGTTCTCTATACTTCTAGGTAGTTATATCTTTGTATCTGTTTTGTTCTCTATACTTCTAGGTAGTTATATCTTTGTATCTGTTTTGTTCTCTATACTTCTAGGTAGTTATATCTTTGTATCTGTTTTGTTCTCTATACTTCTAGGTAGTTATATCTTTGTATCTGTTTTGTTCTCTATACTTCTATGTAGTTGTATCTTTGTATCTGTTTTGTCCTCTATACTTCTATGTAGTTATATCTTTGTATCTGTTTTGTTTTCTATACTTCTATGTAGTTATATCTTTGTATCTGTTTTGTTCTTTATACTTCTAGGTAGTTATATCTTTGTATCTGTTTTGTTCTTTATACTTCTAGGTAGTTATATCTTTGTATCTGTTTTGTTTTCTATACTTCTAGGTAGTTGTATCTTTGTATCTGTTTTGTTCTCTATACTTCTAGGTAGTTATATCTTTGTATCTGTTTTGTTCTCTATACTTCTAGGTAGTTATATCTTTGTATCTGTTTTGTTCTTTATACTTCTAGGTAGTTATATCTTTGTATCTGTTTTGTTTTCTATACTTCTAGCTAGTTGTATCTTTGTATCTGTTTTGTTTTCTATACTTCTAGGTAGTTATATCTTTGTATCTGTTTGTTTTCTATACTTCTAGGTAGTTGTATCTTTGTATCTGTTTGTTTTCTATACTTCTAGGTAGTTGTATCTTTGTATCTGTTTGTTTTCTATACTTCTAGGTAGTTATATCTTTGTATCTGTTTTGTTCTCTATACTTCTAGGTAGTTGTATCTTTGTATCTGTTTTGTTCTCTATACTTCTAGGTAGTTGTATCTTTGTATCTGTTTTGTTTTCGATACTTCTAGGTAGTTATATCTTTGTATCTGTTTTGTTTTCTATACTTCTAGGTAGTTATATCTTTGTATCTGTTTTGTTCTCTATACTTCTAGGTAGTTATATCTTTGTATCTGTTTTGTTCTCTATACTTCTAGGTAGTTGTATCTTTGTATCTGTTTTGTTCTCTATACTTCTAGGTAGTTATATCTTTGTATCTGTTTTGTTCTCTATACTTCTAGGTAGTTGTATCTTTGTATCTGTTTTGTTCTCTATACTTCTAGGTAGTTGTATCTTTGTATCTGTTTTGTTCTCTATACTTCTAGCTAGTTGTATCTTTGTATCTGTTTTGTTCTCTATACTTCTAGGTAGTTATATCTTTGTATCTGTTTTGTTCTCTATACTTCTAGCTAGTTGTATCTTTGTATCTGTTTTGTTCTCTATACTTCTAGGTAGTTGTATCTTTGTATCTGTTTTGTTTTCTATACTTCTAGGTAGTTATATCTTTGTATCTGTTTTGTTCTCTATACTTCTAGGTAGTTATATCTTTGTATCTGTTTTGTTTTCTATACTTCTAGGTAGTTATATCTTTGTATCTGTTTTGTTCTTTATACTTCTAGGTAGTTATATCTTTGTATCTGTTTTGTTCTCTATACTTCTAGGTAGTTGTATCTTTGTATCTGTTTGTTTTCTATACTTCTAGGTAGTTGTATCTTAACTTTGTATCTGTTTTGTTCTTTATACTTTTAGCTAGTTGTATCTTTGTATCTGTTTTGTTCTCTATACTTCTAGCTAGTTGTATCTTTGTATCTGTTTTGTTCTCTATACTTCTAGCTAGTTGTATCTTTGTATCTGTTTTGTTTTCTATACTTCTAGCTAGTTGTATCTTTGTATCTGTTTTGTTCTCTATACTTCTAGCTAGTTATATCTTTGTATCTGTTTGTTCTCTATACTTCTAGGTAGTTGTATCTTTGTATCTGTTTTGTTCTCTATACTTCTAGGTAGTTATATCTTTGTATCTGTTTGTTCTCTATACTTCTAGGTAGTTGTATCTTTGTATCTGTTTTGTTCTCTATACTTCTAGGTAGTTATATCTTTGTATCTGTTTGTTCTCTATACTTCTAGGTAGTTACATCTTTGTATCTGTTTTGTTCTCTATACTTCTAGGTAGTTATATCTTTGTATCTGTTTTGTTCTCTATACTTCTAGGTAGTTGTATCTTTGTATCTGTTTGTTCTCTATACTTCTAGGTAGTTACATCTTTGTATCTGTTTTGTTCTCTATACTTCTAGGTAGTTATATCTTTGTATCTGTTTTGTTCTCTATACTTCTAGGTAGTTATATCTTTGTATCTGTTTTGTTCTCTATACTTCTAGGTAGTTGTATCTTTGTATCTGTTTTGTTTTGTTCTCTATACTTCTAGGTAGTTGTATCTTTGTATCTATTTTGTTTTCTATACTTCTAGCTAGTTATATCTTTGTATCTATTCTGAATCCTCATCAACTAAGAATCATTTTGGTCAAGTTTGAACAGATTTTATCCACTGGTTCTGGAGAAGAAGTCGAAGATGTAAAAACGTTTACGCACAACGCCGGTTGGAAAGTAATTGGAATAGGTCACTTGAGACATCGTCTCAGTTGACCTAAAAATTGAAATTTTACATCCAAAATTGTACCCAGAATAGTAGAGGAAAATGGCACTTTCATTTCTGATCAAGCAGACATTTTGAAAGAAATTAAAATTTTTATGAAAATGTGTATAATAATGATGACACTATAGAGGATGTTAACTTAGATAAACTTTTTGACTTTCTGTTAAAAATTCTTTGATATAAAGAGTGTTTGCTGCCAAGGCGATCCGTATCGCCTTATATTTTTATCCTTTGCTCTGAAATTTTGGCAAAGATGAAAACCCTATTTTACTTTCACAATATGCCGATGATATATCCTTAATTCTGGATGGAACAGAAGCATCTCTGAAGGAATCTATGAAAGAACTTTAGTACTTCGAAAAATATCAGGGTTAAAAATGAATTTAGGGAAAACAGCGGTAGTCTTGGATAGGAAGTGAAGTATATAGTGATGAGGTTATGGCTAATGAATGGAATTTACAGTGGAAACATACATGCTTTTGGGCCTTGATTTTCATGTTGATCTACAGTGTATACCAAAAGTAAATTTTAATAAAAAAATAAGTAAAACTTAAGGCTCTGATCAATACCTGGAGTAGCAGAACTCAAACACCAAAAGGGAGAATAAATATAATAAAGACTCTCCTGATTCCTCAAAAATCATTTATTTATCCTGATGATATATTTATTTATAGCTTTACCTGACCCTGATAAAACATTTATTTACAGCTTTACCTGATCCTTATAACACATTTATTTATAGTTGTACCTTATCCTGATAACACATTTATTTATAGCTTTACCTTATCCTGATAACACATTTATTTATAGCTTTACCTGATCCTGATAACACATTTATTTAAAGCTTTACCTGATCCTGATAACACATTTATTTATAGTTGTACATTATCCCGATAACACATTTATTTATAGCTTTACCTGATCCTGATAACACATTTATTTATAGTTGTACCTTATCCTGATAACACATTTATTTATAGTTGTACCTTATCCTGATAACACATTTATTTATAGCTTTACCTGATCCTGATAACACATTTATTTATAGTTGTACATTATCCTGATAACACATTTATTTATAGCTTTACCTTATCCTGATGACACATTTATTTATAGCTTTACCTTATCCTGATAACACATTTATTTATAGTTGTACCTGATCCTGATAACACATTTATTTATAGCTTTACCTGATCCTGATAACACATTTATTTATAGTTGTACATTATCCTGATAACACATTTATTTATAGCTTTACCTTATCCTGATGACACATTTATTTATAGCTTTACCTTATCCTGATAACACATTTATTTATAGTTGTACCTGATCCTGATAACACATTTATTTATAGCTTTACCTGATCCTGATAACACATTTATTTATAGTTGTACCTTATCCTGATAACACATTTATTTATAGTTGTACCTTATCCTGATAACACATTTATTTATAGTTGTACCTTATCCTGATAACACATTTATTTATAGCTTTACCTGATCCTGATAACACATTTATTTATAGCTTTACCTTATCCTGATAACACATTTATTTATAGTTGTACCTTATCCTGATAACACATTTATTTATAGCTTTACCTGATCCTGATAACACATTTATTTATAGTTGTACCTTATCCTGATAACACATTTATGTAAAGTTGTACCTTATCCTGATAACACATTTACTTATAGCTTTACCTTATCCTGATAACACATTTATTTATAGTTGTACCTTATCCTGATAACACATTTATTTATAGTTGTACCTTATCCTAATAACACATTTATTTATAGCTTTACCTTATCCTGATAACACATTTATTTATAGCTTTACCTGATCCTGATAACACATTTATTTATAGTTGTACCTTATCCTGATAACACATTTATTTATAGCTTTACCTGATCCTGATAACACATTTATTTACAGTTGTTCATTATCCTGATAACACATTTATTTATAGCTTTACCTGATCCTGATAACACATTTATTTATAGTTGTACCTTATCCTGATAACACATTTATTTATAGTTGTACCTTATCCTGATAACACATTTATTTATAGCTTTACCTGATCCTGATAACACATTTATTTATAGTTGTACCTTATCCTGATAACACATTTATTTATAGCTTTACCTTATCCTGATGACACATTTATTTATAGCTTTACCTTATCCTGATAACACATTTATTTATAGTTGTACCTGATCCTGATAACACATTTATTTATAGCTTTACCTGATCCTGATAACACATTTATTTATAGTTGTACATTATCCTGATAACACATTTATTTATAGCTTTACCTTATCCTGATGACACATTTATTTATAGCTTTACCTTATCCTGATAACACATTTATTTATAGTTGTACCTGATCCTGATAACACATTTATTTATAGCTTTACCTGATCCTGATAACACATTTATTTATAGTTGTACCTTATCCTGATAACACATTTATTTATAGTTGTACCTTATCCTGATAACACATTTATTTATAGTTGTACCTTATCCTGATAACACATTTATTTATAGCTTTACCTGATCCTGATAACACATTTATTTAAAGCTTTACCTGATCCTGATAACACATTTATTTATAGCTTTACCTGATCCTGATAACACATTTATTTATAGCTTTACCTGATCCTGATAACACATTTATTTATAGCTTTACCTGATCCTGATAACACATTTATTTATAGTTGTACCTTATCCTGATAACACATTTATGTAAAGTTGTACCTTATCCTGATAACACATTTACTTATAGCTTTACCTTATCCTGATAACACATTTATTTATAGTTGTACCTTATCCTGATAACACATTTATTTATAGTTGTACCTTATCCTAATAACACATTTATTTATAGCTTTACCTTATCCTGATAACACATTTATTTATAGCTTTACCTGATCCTGATAACACATTTATTTATAGCTTTACCTGATCCTGATAACACATTTATTTACAGTTGTTCATTATCCTGATAACACATTTATTTATAGTTGTACCTTATCCTGATAACACATTTATTTATAGTTGTACCTTATCCTGATAACACATTTATTTATAGTTGTACCTGGTCCTTATAACACATTTATTTATAGCTTTACCTTATCCTGATAATTTTGTCAAAACGTTAATACAGAAATATTAAACTTACTCTGGAATAGAAAGATTGATAAATAAAAAGAGATGTAAATATTAAGAACTTTTTTGAAGGCATTATCAAATTAGTTCAGATCAAAGCGAACTTGGATTCGAAGACTTCCCGACAACAGGAACGTGGCAAATTATCTTTAATTCAAATACTGATCAAAACCTACTTATATATTGTAGATCAGACTATATAATTATTGTTCTGAAATAAAACAAAATAGAAAGAAAGGAAGAAAGAAAGATGAAAGAAAGAATGAAGATTGAGAGCCCTATTATAGGAGGACACAAACATGTCAAAGTGCTGACCCGTGGGCTCCCTGACCCCGACAGCTTTATGTTCTGATGGGCAATTCTAATTGAAATGCGAAAAAAAAAGAGAATGATCCATCCAGTGTTTCTCAAGAAATAGCAATAACAAGAATTGTTTATGGACAGACCACAGACACAAAGTGATTACCCCACCATCATTAGATGGTGGGCTCAAAACCTCACTCAGTACAAATTCATGTCATTTCATGCAAAAATAACATACACACTTTTTAAGGATACATTTAATTAATGTATATAGGTATACATAATGTTAATTAATAACATGGAAATAAATCACTTTTAAACAAAATATACTCAGGTAAGCATAATACATACGATGTTTAGATTCTTGAAAAAAAAAAAAAAAAAAATACAGACCTATTTCCCTTAACCAAAAATCTAAAAGGTAGTACTTCTTAGCAAAAACAAAACCTAAGCCAGAAAAAGGCAAAGCATTACAGATTCTTCCTCAAAAAAGATCTGTAAAATTAACAGTACATGTTGCAATCAATAATTTTGTCAACATCAATAGATTTATTTGAGTCCTCCCAATAAATGACATCTATACTGAAACACAATGTGTCTGGTCAAAATAGGGGAAAAAAAAAATTCTGTCATTTTATAAGCCTGAAAACAAGACCATGCACAATAAGGGATAATGGGGAACCTAAATATAAAATACGGGAATGACCCATCCAGCATTTGACAAGAAATAACAATAACATATGATAACAGTCAAAATACAAGCTGTTGGCCATTTTAGTTTTTGCATGTCTGATAATAAACTTTGCACAACAAACCACAAAGGGATACCTACATACGAAATTTGTAAAAAAAAAGGATTTTTTACCTTTTGATGGTTTAGTCCAATTCACCAAAGGATGGTTCACAACAAATCTCGACAATTTCCTGTCATTCATACACAAGAAAATGGATTTTAAAGAATTGACTACGTTTCCCTTATTGGGCTCCACCCCAGTCCCAAGGGGTTTCCTGCCCACAGTTCATTCAAAATTGATTCCCATTCATCGAAGGATGCTGACAGATCAAATTTGGACAATTTTTAATCCTGTCATCCCTAAATTAGAAGAAGGATTTACTATATTTTCCCGATCGGGGCCCCTCCTCTCTGGCCAAAAAGGGGTCAGATCCACTGATTATACAAAACTGAATCCCATTCACTCAAGGACACTTCAGACCAAATTTTGGCAATATCCTATCAAGCCTATAGAAGAAGGATATTGAAAAGTTGCTATATTTTCCATATTTGGCCCCTCCCTTAAAGCTCCAGAGGTGTGAGTTGAGTGTGTGTGTGTTTAGGACCAGACAAATCATTTATACAAAATTAAATCCACTTCACCCAAAGATATTTCAGATCAAATTTGGACAATATCTTGTCATTCCTAAAGGAGAAGAAGGATTTTTAAGGATTTACTATATTTTCCAATTGGGCCCCACCCCTCAGGCCCCGGAGGGGGGATCAGATCGACTATTTATACGAAGTTGAATCCCCTTCACCCAAGGATGTTTCTGCCTAAATTTGGTTCAGGATTAGAAGGGATTTATAGGACGACGAATGTTGCACCATGGTATAAGTTAACTTGCCCTTCCGGCAGGTAAGCTAAAAAAAAACCAGCATGACAGACTCTCCCATAAATGGACAGACTCTCCCATAAATGGACAGACTCTCCCATAAATGGACAGACTCTCCCATAAATGAACAGACTCTCCCATAAATGGACAGACTCTCCCATAAATGGACAGACTCTCCCATAAATGGACAGACTCTCCCATAAATGAACAGACTCTCCCATAAATGGACAGACTCTCCCATAAATGGACAGACTCTCCCATAAATGGACAGACTCTCCCATAAATGGACAGACTCTCCCATAAATGGACAGACTCTCCCATAAATGGACAGACTCTCACATTAAATGGACAGACTCTCACATAAATGGACAGACTCTCCCATAAATGGACAGACTCTCACATAAATGGACAGACTCTCACATAAATGGACAGACTCTCACATAAATGGACAGACTCTCACATAAATGGACAGACTCTCACATAAATGCATGCACATATGAAGCAAAATTGTTTTTTTTTATATATATAAGGTAAATTTTATATAAAAAAACAATATATATAAATATATATAAATAATATTATTTTCAACTGTAGCAACTATTACACAAAGTGAGATTGTATGTATCTACTACAATAAATGGCAAGGCATCTGTGTTATACCAATTATACATGATATTGAGTGCCATATACTCAATTTCTGTTTAATTAGTTTTAATAAAGTATTGAAAGTATGAAGAAAAATGTATTATTGGGAAACATACATTTTATAAAATCTTTGCCAGCATTGTAGAATGCCAGGTTGTAACATGACCATTATTTTTCTTATTCACACAGATTTAGAATCGGCAGCAGAAAAGCTACCAGCTTTGAGGTTATCCTTTTGTAGGAATTGTGGTTATGGTTTTTAAAAAATAGCATCCAAAATATCAAAATAGACACAAGTAATGTTAAAACCTTTGGTCATACACAGAATAGTACATGAATCATGAAATAAACAAGAGGGCCTGTATCACTCACCTGGATAAAGTTGTGTCAAGTAATCATGGCAAATACTTTCCAAATAGAACAGGGAAAGACCCAAAGACCAATCCTTATAGCTGTGGTATCTGTATAAACATTTGGTGATGTGTTAGGGGATCTCAAGTGTTTCTAAGCACCACTAAGAACCTAGGTCGATCGGGAGTGGCAGACCCAGGGCTGAATTCTTTACTAAGAACCTAGGTCGATCGGGAGTGGCAGACCCAGGGCTGAATTCTTTACTAAGAACCTAGGTCGATCGGGAGTGGCAGACCCAGGGCTGAATTCTTTACTAAGAACCTAGGTCAATCAGGAGTGGCAGACCCAGGGCTGAATTCTTTACTTAGAACCTAGGTCGATCGGGAGTGGCAGACCCAGGGCTGAATTCTTTACTAAGAACCTAGGTCAATCAGGAGTGGCAGACCCAGGGCTGAATTCTTTACTTAGAACCTAGGTCGATCGGGAGTGGCAGACCCAGGGCTGAATTCTTTACTTAGAACCTAGGTCGATCGGGAGTGGCAGACCCAGGGCTGAATTCTTTACTAAGAACCTAGGTCGATCGGGAGTGGCAGACCCAGGGATCAATTCTTTACTTAGAACCTAGGTCGATCGGGAGTGGCAGACCCAGGGCTGAATTCTGATATCATGATTGTATTTTGTCTCTATTTGCCCAGCTATTCCCTATATAGTTTTAGGATGTGGATCTGGAAGCGTTTCAAAATTATGACCCAACGTTTCAGACTGTAAGCAGGCCCCAGAACCAATTGTAAAATCATGACTGTGTTTATCTCTTTTTGCTTAGCAATTGTATGTGATAAGACTGGTTATAGATTGTGGAGCTCAACATATTCCTAGTTGAAAAGTATTTTGGCCCCACCCCTTAGCCTGGGTGGAGGGGTCCCACTGCCACCCACCACTTAGCCTGGGTGGAGGGGTCCCACTGCCACCCACCCCTTAGCCTGGGTGGATGGGTCCCACTGCCACCCACCCCTTAGCCTGGGTGGAGGGGTCCCACTGCCACCCACCCCTTAGCCTGGGTGGAGGGGTCCCACTGCCACCCACCACTTAGCCTGGGTGGATGGGTCCCACTGCCACCCACCCCTTAGCCTGGGTGGATGGGTCCCACTGCCACCCACCACTTAGCCTGGGTGGAGGGTCCTACTGCCACCCACCACTTAGCCTGGGTGGAGGGGTCCCACTGCCACCCACCACTTAGCCTGGGTGGAGGGGTCCCACTACCACCCACCACTTAGCCTGGGTGGAGGAGTCCCACTGCCACCCACCACTTAGCCTGGGTGGAGGGGTCCCACTACCACCCACCACTTAGCCTGGGTGGAGGGGTCCCACTGCCACCCACCACTTAGCCTGGGTGGAGGGGTCCCACTGCCACCCACCACTTAGCCTGGGTGGAGGGTCCCACTGCCACCCACCACTTAGCCTGGGTGGAGGGGTCCCACTGCCACCCACCACTTAGCCTGGGTGGAGGGTCCCACTGCCACCCACCACTTAGCCTGGGTGGAGGGGTCCCACTGCCACCCACCACTTAGCCTGGGTGGAGGGGTCCCACTGCCACCCACCACTTAGCCTGGGTGGAGGGGTCCCACTGCCACCCACCACTTAGCCTGAGTGGAGGATCCCACTGCCACCCACCACTTAGCCTGGGTGGAGGAGTCCCACTGCCACCCACCACTTAGCCTGGGTGGAGGGGTCCCACTGCCACCCACCACTTAGCCTGGGTGGAGGAGTCCCACTGCCACCCACCACTTAGCCTGGGTGGAGGAGTCCCACTGCCAATCTGAATTCCTACTTTCCAATAATCAATATTTCAATTCCATCGCTTTTTTGGTTCCTGAAGGAAAAAATTGCTTAAGGCAAAATTTTGGCCCCACTCCTAAGCCAATCTTACAAAACAATGTATCATTTGTACAATTTTGAATCTCCACTCCTTATTATGCTTACAACCGAATATACATGATATTTGTATCTAGAGAAGTGCTTTTAATCAACATATAGCCTTTAATTACACAATTTGGCCATGTCACTCTGTCCCCCGGGGGAAGGGGTTGTGGTAGGGGTGGGGGGAAGGGGTGGTGGTAGGGGTGGGGGGTAGGGGTTGGGTGTAGGGGTGGGAGGTAGCTGAAACCATGAGTACAATTTTTAATCTCCATTAGCTTGGGATGCTACCAATGAGATAAGGTTGGAAAAAGTCGCTTTAACATATATAGCTAAATGATCATTTTTAGCTCCAACTGGCAGCCCCCTGGGATGTCAGTCCAACCATAAATGTACCATTTTGAATCCTGAGCACCTTCCAGCCTAATTAGATTGAATTCCAATCAGTGCTAATGTAGAAATTGTTTAAACAATTGAATGATGGACAGACGACGGACGCCACAGTATGGCATAAGCTCATCTTGATCCTTTGGACCCGGTGAGCTAACAAGAGGCCAAGGGCCTCAACGGTCATCTGACTACCAATTTGCATGTACATCATGCTACTGCGGAAAACAGTGATTGCACAATAATGTCACAAAATGGCCACATAGGTTGCCATGTCACAGTTTTTTCGAACCATAAAAAATAACACTTTAATGGAATTCTCCTCCTTAACTTCCCAACCAATTTTCTACTCAACTGCACCAGAGTTTAAAATGTGTTTTTCAAGATGGCTACTGTGGTGGCCATCTTGGATTACAGACCGACCCAAAAAATAACAACATTTAGTCAGCACCCTCTCAGGTTCATTTCAGGGAAGTTTCATATCAATCCCACTGGTGAAACTTGAGAAGAAGTTAAAAATATGTTTTTCAAGATTGCGGCCATCTAGGATTTCGGACAGACTTGAAAAATAACAACACTTGGTTGGGACTATCTCAGCATCATTTCAGGCAAGTTTCAGCTCAATTTCACTGGTAGAACAAAGTTTGAAATTTAAAAAGTTTATTGACGGTAGACGGTGGACCATGAAGGGTGAAGCACAATGACTTCGGGTCAGATGACCTAAAATACCATATAGATTTGAAACAGAGTTCATGAAGTCTATCACAGTTGTTTTGAAACCTGTGGAATTACAATATGAACGTCTTCAAGCCTCTGGCCAGTGGAGTGCTAAGTCAGCACCTTCTTTGCGGAAAGCTGGTGTGCTGGTAGCAGCAGCTGGTCGCACTGCAACATGACGCTTTTTGTTTCCAAGCATACAAGCTATCGGTTTGGATATCGTAAGCTTCAATTCTTTGCCTTTTCTGAAAAAGAGAACGGTAGGAATAGTTATCATTTATATACTGCTTTATACCACCTACCAGTAACATGATCAACTCAATATCAGGATATGACAGTGTGAGAAGGGGTTGAGAATGTAACGTTTAGTTTTGGAATATTGGGGTACCATTTGTTTATGGTCATTATGTAGTCATTATGTACTGTTAAGTAGTTTGGGTACAGGTACTGGGCAGTAGGCCTGATCCAAGCGAGATAACTCTGAAATCAGGATTACGTCATATGAAGGTGAGTGCGCGTGCCCAGAGAATCATTCAAGAATACACTGTTGAACAGAAATAATCAACCCCCTCCTCTTGTATTATACAGGTAAGTTTTCAGAGTTATATATGTGAGCGATGAGATTGTTATATAGGTAAATAGGTTTGTGAGATGTTCGTTTAGCTTTTCGCTACACATTTTGGATATGTCTTGATGATTAATCTTGCTGGTATGAAACCCTTAAGTCACGGGTACTGATGTTGTAAGGAACAGCATGGTCGGCCATGTTCCCGCCCAATGTTAGTGAGTTATCGTTATTCTTAGTTTATTAAATTAGTGTATTAGATTGTTATTTTACTGAAAGTTAGATCATTCATGATCAGTATAATGCTCGTACAGATTCTAGATGTCACGATTTGGCGAATGGTATTTTGACGCCATGCTACTCTATTAGTATAAATTGTTAACTCGAGTTACCTCCCTTGGTATCTGAAGATTGCAATGTACACTAGAAGGGATGTATTTACGTTCAAATGAGAGTGCATTTATGTGTGATATGAAATGGGAACATAACATATTTGTAACTAATGAGATTAAGACTTGGTCAGAAAGTTATTGATAACTAATTGTAAATTTGATACAGAAGATGATGAAGTGTGTGTTTGTTAGCATTATCAAAGTATAATGAAGGATTTCTCACAATAACTGTTTATAACAGTGGATATGACGGTGATAGCCATCAGTTAGATTTATAACAGTGGATGTGACAGTGTTAGCCATCAGTTAGGTTTATAATAGTGGATGTGACAGTGTTAGCCATCAGTTAGGTCTATAACAGTGGATGTGACAGTGTTAGCCATCAGTTAGGTTTATAACAGTGGATGTGACGGTGTTAGCCATCAGTTAGGTTTATAACAGTGGATGTGACAGTGTTAGCCATCAGTTAGGTTTATAACAGTGGATGTGACATTGTTAGCCATCAGTTAGGTTTATAACAGTGGATGTGACAGTGTTAGCCATCATTTAGGTTTATAACAGTGGATGTGACATTGTTAGCCATCAGTTAGGTTTATAATAATGGATGTGACAGTGTTAGCCATCAGTTAGGTCTATAATAGTGGATTTGACAGTGTTAGCCATCAGTTAGGTCTATAACAGTGGATGTGACAGTGTTAGCAATCAGTTAGGTTTATAATAGTGTTAGCCATCAGTTAGGTTTATAACAGTGGATGTGACAGTGTTAGCCATCAGTTAGGTTTATAACAGTGGATGTGACAGTGTTAGCCATCAGTTAGGTTTATAACAGTGGATGTGACAGTGTTAGCCATCAGTTAGGTTTATAACCGTGGATGTGACAGTGTTAGCCATCAGTTAGGTTTATAACAGTGTTAGCCATCAGTTAGGTTTATAACAGTGGATGTGACAGTGTTAGCCATCAGTTAGGTTTATAACAGTGTTAGCCATCAGTTAGGTTTATAACAGTGGATGTGACAGTGTTAGCCATCAGTTAGGTTTATAACAGTGGATGTGACAGTGTTAGCCATCAGTTAGGTTTATAACAGTGTTAGCCATCAGTTAGGTTTATAACAGTGTTAGCCATCAGTTAGGTTTATAACAGTGGATGTGACAGTGTTAGCCATCAGTTAGGTTTATAACAGTGTTAGCCATCAGTTAGGTTTATAACAGTGGATGTGACAGTGTTAGCCATCATTTAGGTTTATAACAGTGGATGTGACATTGTTAGCCATCAGTTAGGTTTATAATAATGGATGTGACAGTGTTAGCCATCAGTTAGGTCTATAATAGTGGATTTGACAGTGTTAGCCATCAGTTAGGTCTGTAACAGTGGATGTGACAGTGTTAGCAATCAGTTAGGTTTATAATAGTGTTAGCCATCAGTTAGGTTTATAACAGTGGATGTGACAGTGTTAGCCATCAGTTAGGTTTATAACAGTGGATGTGACAGTGTTAGCCATCAGTTAGGTTTATAACAGTGGATGTGACAGTGTTAGCCATCAGTTAGGTTTATAACAGTGTTAGCCATCAGTTAGGTTTATAACAGTGGATGTGACAGTGTTAGCCATCAGTTAGGTTTATAACAGTGGATGTGACAGTGTTAGCCATCAGTTAGGTTTATAACAGTGGATGTGACAGTGTTAGCCATCAGTTAGGTTTATAACAGTGTTAGCCATCAGTTAGGTTTATAACAGTGGATGTGACAGTGTTAGCCATCAGTTAGGTTTATAACAGTGGATGTGACATTGTTAGCCATCAGTTAGGTTTATAACAGTGGATGTGACAGTGTTAGCCATCATTTAGGTTTATAACAGTGGATGTGACATTGTTAGCCATCAGTTAGGTTTATAATAATGGATGTGACAGTGTTAGCCATCAGTTAGGTCTATAATAGTGGATTTGACAGTGTTAGCCATCAGTTAGGTCTATAACAGTGGATGTGACAGTGTTAGCAATCAGTTAGGTTTATAATAGTGTTAGCCATCAGTTAGGTTTATAACAGTGGATGTGACAGTGTTAGCCATCAGTTAGGTTTATAACAGTGGATGTGACAGTGTTAGCCATCAGTTAGGTTTATAACAGTGTTAGCCATCAGTTAGGTTTATAACAGTGGATGTGACAGTGTTAGCCATCAGTTAGGTTTATAACAGTGGATGTGACAGTGTTAGCCATCAGTTAGGTTTATAACAGTGGATGTGACAGTGTTAGCCATCAGTTAGGTTTATAACAGTGGATGTGACAGTGTTAGCCATCAGTTAGGTTTATAACAGTGTTAGCCATCAGTTAGGTTTATAACAGTGGATGTGACAGTGTTAGCCATCAGTTAGGTTTATAACAGTGTTAGCCATCAGTTAGGTCTATAACAGTGGATGTGACGGTGTTAGCCATCAGTTAGGTTTATAACAGTGTTAGCCATCAGTTAGGTTTATAACAGTGGATGTGACAGTGTTAGCCATCAGTTAGGTTTATAACAGTGGATGTGACAGTGTTATCCATCAGTAAGGTTTATAACAGTGGATGTGACAGTGTTATCCATCAGTTAGGTTTATAACAGTGTTAGCCATCAGTTAGGTTTATAACAGTGGATGTGACAGTGTTAGCCATCAGTTAGGTCTATAACAGTGGATGTGACAGTGTTAGCCATCAGTTAGGTCTATAACAGTGGATGTGACAGTGTTAGCCATCAGTAAGGTTTATAACAGTGGATGTGACAGTGTTAGCCATCAGTTAGGTCTATAACAGTGGATGTGACAGTGTTAGCCATCAGTTAGGTTTATAACAGTGGATGTGACGGTGTTAGCCATCAGTTAGGTCTATAACAGTGGATGTGACGGTGTTAGCCATCAGTTAGGTTTATAACAGTGGATGTGACAGTGTTAGCCATCAGTTAGGTTTATAACAGTGGATGTGACGGTGTTAGCCATCAGTTAGGTTGATAACAGTGTTAGCCATCAGTTAGGTTTATAACAGTGGATGTGACAGTGTTAGCCATCAGTTAGGTTGATAACAGTGTTAGCCATCAGTTAGGTTTATAACAGTGGATGTGACAGTGTTAGCCATCAGTTAGGTTTATAACAGTGGATGTGACAGTGTTAGCCATCAGTTAGGTTTATAACAGTGGATGTGACGGTGTTAGCCATCAGTTAGGTTGATAACAGTGTTAGCCATCAGTTAGGTTTATAACAGTGGATGTGACAGTGTTAGCCATCAGTTAGGTTTATAACAGTGGATGTGACAGTGTTAGCCATCAGTTAGGTTTATAACAGTGGATGTGACGGTGTTAGCCATCAGTTAGGTTGATAACAGTGTTAGCCATCAGTTAGGTTTATAACAGTGGATGTGACAGTGTTAGCCATCAGTTAGGTTTATAACAGTGGATGTGACAGTGTTAGCCATCAGTTAGGTTTATAACAGTGGATGTGACGGTGTTAGCCATCAGTTAGGTTGATAACAGTGTTAGCCATCAGTTAGGTTTATAACAGTGGATGTGACAGTGTTAGCCATCAGTTAGGTTTATAACAGTGGATGTGACATTGTTAGTCATCAGTTAGGTTTATAACAGTGTTAGCCATCAGTTAGGTTTATAATAGTGGATGTGACATTGTTGGCCATCAGTTAGGTCTATAACAGTGGATGTGACGGTGTTAGCCATCAGTTAGGTTTATAACAGTGGATGTGACAGTGTTAGCCATCAGTTAGGTTTATAACAGTGGATGTGACAGTGTTAGCCATCAGTTAGGTTTATAACAGTGGATGTGACAGTGTTAGCCATCAGTTAGGTCTATAACAGTGGATGTGACTGTGTTAGCCATCAGTTAGGTCTATAATAGTGGATGTGACATTGTTAGCCATCAGTTAGGTCTATAACAGTGGATGTGACAGTGTTAGCCATCAGTTAGGTTTATAACAGTGGATGTGACAGTGTTAGCCATCAGTTAGGTTTATAACAGTGGATGTGACAGTGTTAGCCATCAGTTAGGTCTATAACAGTGGATGTGACATTGTTAGCCATCAGTTAGGTCTATAACAGTGGACGTGACATTGTTAGCCATCAGTTAGGTCTATAATAGTGGATTTGACAGTGTTAGCCATCAGTTAGGTCTATAACAGTGGATGTGACAGTGTTAGCAATCAGTTAGGTTTATAATAGTGTTAGCCATCAGTTAGGTCTATAACAGTGGATGTGACAGTGTTAGCCATCAGTTAGGTTTATAACAGTGTTAGCCATCAGTTAGGTTTATAACAGTGTTAGCCATCAGTTAGGTCTATAATAGTGGATTTGACAGTGTTAGCCATCAGTTAGGTCTATAACAGTGGATGTGACAGTGTTAGCCATCAGTAAGGTTTATAACAGTGTTAGCCATCAGTTAGGTTTATAACAGTGGATGTGACAGTGTTAGCCATCAGTTAGGTTTATAACAGTGGATGTGACAGTGTTAGCCATCAGTTAGGTTTATAACAGTGTTAGCCATCAGTTAGGTTTATAACAGTGGATGTGACAGTGTTAGCCATCAGTTAGGTTTATAACAGTGTTAGCCATCAGTTAGGTCTATAACAGTGGATGTGACATTGTTAGCCATCAGTTAGGTTTATAACAGTGTTAGCCATCAGTTAGGTCTATAACAGTGGATGTGACATTGTTAGCCATCAGTTAGGTTTATAACAGTGGATGTGACAGTGTTATCCATCAGTAAGGTTTATAACAGTGGATGTGACAGTGTTATCCATCAGTTAGGTTTATAACAGTGGATGTGACAGTGTTATCCATCAGTAAGGTTTATAACAGTGTTAGCCATCAGTTATGTTTATAACAGTGGATGTGACAGTGTTAGCCATCAGTTAGGTTTATAACAGTGGATGTGACGGTGTTAGCCATCAGTTAGGTTGATAACAGTGTTAGCCATCAGTTAGGTTTATAACAGTGGATGTGACAGTGTTAGCCATCAGTTAGGTTTATAACAGTGGATGTGACAGTGTTAGCCATCAGTTAGGTCTATAACAGTGGATGTGACGGTGTTAGCCATCAGTTAGGTTTATAACAGTGGATGTGACAGTGTTAGCCATCAGTTAGGTTTATAACAGTGGATGTGACAGTGTTAGCCATCAGTTAGGTCTATAACAGTGGATGTGACATTGTTAGCCATCAGTTAGGTCTATAACAGTGGACGTGACATTGTTAGCCATCAGTTAGGTCTATAATAGTGGATTTGACAGTGTTAGCCATCAGTTAGGTCTATAACAGTGGATGTGACAGTGTTAGCAATCAGTTAGGTTTATAATAGTGTTAGCCATCAGTTAGGTCTATAACAGTGGATGTGACAGTGTTAGCCATCAGTTAGGTTTATAACAGTGTTAGCCATCAGTTAGGTTTATAACAGTGTTAGCCATCAGTTAGGTCTATAATAGTGGATTTGACAGTGTTAGCCATCAGTTAGGTCTATAACAGTGGATGTGACAGTGTTAGCCATCAGTAAGGTTTATAACAGTGTTAGCCATCAGTTAGGTTTATAACAGTGGATGTGACAGTGTTAGCCATCAGTTAGGTTTATAACAGTGGATGTGACAGTGTTAGCCATCAGTTAGGTTTATAACAGTGTTAGCCATCAGTTAGGTTTATAACAGTGGATGTGACAGTGTTAGCCATCAGTTAGGTTTATAACAGTGTTAGCCATCAGTTAGGTCTATAACAGTGGATGTGACATTGTTAGCCATCAGTTAGGTTTATAACAGTGTTAGCCATCAGTTAGGTCTATAACAGTGGATGTGACATTGTTAGCCATCAGTTAGGTTTATAACAGTGGATGTGACAGTGTTATCCATCAGTAAGGTTTAAAACAGTGGATGTGACAGTGTTATCCATCAGTTAGGTTTATAACAGTGGATGTGACAGTGTTATCCATCAGTAAGGTTTATAACAGTGTTAGCCATCAGTTAGGTTTATAACAGTGGATGTGACAGTGTTAGCCATCAGTTAGGTTTATAACAGTGGATGTGACGGTGTTAGCCATCAGTTAGGTTGATAACAGTGTTAGCCATCAGTTAGGTTTATAACAGTGGATGTGACAGTGTTAGCCATCAGTTAGGTTTATAACAGTGGATGTGACAGTGTTAGCCATCAGTTAGGTCTATAACAGTGGATGTGACGGTGTTAGCCATCAGTTAGGTTTATAACAGTGGATGTGACAGTGTTAGCCATCAGTTAGGTTTATAACAGTGGATGTGACGGTGTTAGCCATCAGTTAGGTTGATAACAGTGTTAGCCATCAGTTAGGTTTATAACAGTGGATGTGACAGTGTTAGCCATCAGTTAGGTTTATAACAGTGGATGTGACATTGTTAGCCATCAGTTAGGTTTATAACAGTGTTAGCCATCAGTTAGGTTTATAATAGTGGATTTGACATTGTTGGCCATCAGTTAGGTCTATAACAGTGGATGTGACGGTGTTAGCCATCAGTTAGGTTTATAACAGTGGATGTGACAGTGTTAGCCATCAGTTAGGTTTATAACAGTGGATGTGACAGTGTTAGCCATCAGTTAGGTTTATAACAGTGGATGTGACAGTGTTAGCCATCAGTTAGGTTTATAACAGTGGATGTGACAGTGTTAGCCATCAGTTAGGTCTATAACAGTGGATGTGACTGTGTTAGCCATCAGTTAGGTCTATAATAGTGGATGTGACATTGTTAGCCATCAGTTAGGTCTATAACAGTGGATGTGACAGTGTTAGCCATCAGTTAGGTTTATAACAGTGGATGTGACAGTGTTAGCCATCAGTTAGGTTTATAACAGTGGATGTGACAGTGTTAGCCATCAGTTAGGTCTATAACAGTGGATGTGACATTGTTAGCCATCAGTTAGGTCTATAACAGTGGACGTGACATTGTTAGCCATCAGTTAGGTTTATAACAGTGGATGTGACAGTGTTAGCCATCAGTTAGGTCTATAACAGTGGATGTGACAGTGTTAGCCATCAGTTAGGTCTATAACAGTGGATGTGACAGTGTTAGCCATCAGTTAGGTTTATAACAGTGGATGTGACGGTGTTAGCCATCAGTTAGGTCTATAACAGTGGATGTGACGGTGTTAGCCATCAGTTAGGTCTATAACAGTGGATGTGACGGTGTTAGCCATTGTGACAAACTAGTTTTAGTCACACATTTAAAGTCATTTTAAGAGGATTTTGGTGCATATTTCAGCTAAATGGTTTGTGTTTATTATAAGGGTATGAATAATTCTAGTCACTATATTTCCTAGTCACAACTTGTCACATACCTTGTCACATTTAGTCACATTTTGTCACATAGTATAATTGAAACCCCTCGACAATTGAAGCCAGTATAAAAGTTGTTTATTGATCTTTAAGCTTCATTCCAGAATACACTGTTGAACAGAAATTAAATCAACCGCCTCCTCTTGTATTTTACAGGATCATCTTTTTGACCTGCGATGAACTCTCAATTTTATACACACGCTGGCGATGTCAAAATTGAAAATTGTTCGAACAACAAACCCTGAAAATAGAGTGTGATAATATATAAATATCAAGAAGTGCCCCTTTCAATTTATCAATGCCACTATTAGGTAAAATATGGTTTACTCACATCTGCCAGAACCTGCAGAGTGTGCCAACGAATTCCCCGACCCGCTCTTCCTTGCTTGGACTGGACAAACAAATGACCAGGTCATTTCCTCCTATCAGATGGACGACAACCAACTGGTCCGAGTCAGAAGTCACACTAAGACCAGTCACCTGAAAGCCAGAAAACATCATACAATATACTTTTTTTAACAAGAAGCCCATTAGTCACCTGAGTTTTGATATTCCCGCACTGTGCAAATAAAATAACTGTAAATTTGTTAACACATTATTAAGAGAGCAAATTGCCCAAAAACAACAAGCGGCACAATGGGCCTGTTCTGCTCATTAGTTACCTTAAAGCTGTCTAACATCTACTGCTGATGGGCAATAAGGCTATAACGGTCACCTGAGTTTTGAACAAGAGGCCCAGAAGGCTTGTATAGCTCACATGCATGCAGTTTTATCAAAGCCATCATGACCAAATTAGGACAATATCTTGTCATTCCTTTATATTTTTTTTAAGATCTAACTATATTTCCCCTATTTATAATGGCCCTGCCCCTCAGGACCAATTTTTTATACATCCAAGGATGGTTCAGATCAAATAGGGAACAAATGTTTTCATTCTTACAGAGTAAGTAGGATTTTAAAGAAATTACTATAGAACAAAACCTTTCATGGAAAAAGAAGGATTTTAAAGAATTGGCTCAATTTCCCCCACAACCAGGCCCCTTGGGATCAGACCTACAATTTATACAAAATTCAGAATCCCCTTCACTCCAGGATGTTTCCGAACAAATATGAAACAAATTCTTTCATTCCTACAGAAGGAGTAGGCTTTTTGCCCCTGGGGGTCAGATTCACTATTTATACCATGAAAAATATGCTTCTAGGCCTTTCGGTTAATCAGAAATAGACACTTAACAAAAGGCCCAATGGACCTGCATCGCTCATCTGGTATCAATCTCTTACTTGTTACCCTCATGTCGCCTAAAATCTATTACTGTCAGACATTCAAATGAACATGTTAAGATTTAAACATATTTTATTCAATGTCAATTAAACAATGTCATTTTCATTCACAATTTTAAACTTTGTCAGGTTTCGTTCATCTAAGGAACCTTACAGCCAAATATCATGCTTTTAGGCCTTTTGCTTAAGGGGGGTCAGCGTCATCATTTAAACAAAATCTGTCCCCCTTTCCCAAAGGATGTTTCTGTCCAAATTTGGTTCAAATCAATTCAGTACTTTATGACTATTAGTGATTTAAACGGCTTTCCCTCTATTTCCACTATTGGGCCCCAAAATTCATGTTCCCCTTCCCAAAGGATGTTTCTGTCCAAATTTGGTTCAAATCTATTCAGTACTTTATGACTATTAGTGATTTAAACGGCTTTCCCTCTATTTCCACTATTGGGCCCCAAAATTCATGTTCCCCTTCCCAAAAAGATGTTTCTGACCATTTTTGGTTAAAATTGATGCAGCACTTTGAAGCAATTTAGTAGCAATTTGAAGGAAAAGTTGATGAATGCCGGATAGAAGCGCCTTCGGGCTAAGTGAGCTAATAATAACCATGCCAGAGCCTATTTGTTGTTGGAAAGAAACAACTTGAAAGTGGTCAAAGCTATTCAATAAAACAAATTTGGAGCCCTTCAACAAAGTATGCTTCAGTCCTTCAAAAAAGTATGCTTTAGTCCTTCAACAAAGTATGCTTCAGTCCTTCAACAAAGTATGCTTTAGTCCTTCAACAATGTATGATTCAGTCCTTCAACAAAGTGTGCTTCAGTCCTTCAACAAAGTATGCTTTAGTCCTTCAAAAAAGTATGCTTCAGTCCTTCAACAAAGTATGCTTTAGTCCTTCAACAAAGTATGCTTTAGTCCTTAAACAATGTATGCTTCAGTCCTTCAACAAAGTATGCTTTAGTCCTTCAACAAAGTGTGTTTCAGCCCTTCAACAAAGTATGCTTCAGCCCTTCAACAAAGTATGCTTCAGTCCTTCAACAAAGTATGCTTCAGTCCTTCAACAAAGTGTGCTTCAGCCCTTCAACAATGTATGATTCAGCCCTTCAACAAAGTATGCTTCAGTCCTTCAACAAAGTATGATTCAGTCCTTCAACAAAGTATGATTCAGCCCTTCAACAATGTATGATTCAGCCCTTCAACAAAGTATGATTCAGCCCTTAAACAAAGTATGCTTCAGCACTTCAACAAAGTGTGCTTCAGCCCTTCAACAATGTATGATTCAGCCCTTCAACAATGTATGCTTCAGTCCTTCAACAATGTATGCTTCAGGACTTCAACAAAGTATGCTTGTCCTTCAACAAAATGTTATCTGAAGATTATTTTTACGCATTTGAAAGTTTGCAGAATTGACAAAAGTATTATTTTCTTCTAATTCATGGAAACCAAAATACAGTAAAACCCCGTTATATTGCTACCCATTATACCGCCAAACCTGCTTATCGCCATGAATTTATTCAGAAAGGATTTCTCCAAACGTTAATACACTCGATTTACCACCAAACGCGCCTAGAGCCGTCCTCCATTTTATTTCCTGAACAATTGGTTAAAATACCTATCGATCATGACCAAGTTAATATCGCCAAATTGAGTCTAGAATGACGCATGTTTAGGTGTTATTGTTACGAGGCTGACTGCTGACCGACAGGTTATTAGCTGTACACACTGTGAGGAGTGACTGCGTGTAGACACATGTAATAGACGAACCATGGCTAATTCTTTGTCTTTCTACAGGTAAGTTTCGGAAGTTATGATGAAAACAATAACATGAAACCATTCAAACATCTGATGACTTATTTGCGGAGGGAAACATCCGGACTTGATGCCGACATTTTGCATCTAAGTTTGTGTTGGCGAGGGAAATTTCCGATAGGATTTTTATCAGCCAATCAAATTACACAGAATACATGTTGGAAAGATCATCCGACATCATTTCTGTATTAGACTCACAGCAATTGGGGACATTCCCGTGTTAATTTTTGCACGGGATATGGCACAATTACATGATAATGGTCAAAAGCATGCTATGTACAATTCAATGCAATAATTAGATATGAATGAAATGTTACAAGTTTGGACGGCAAACTCGGGGTTTGAACAGCAAACCCAATATACCACCAAACTCGTTATATTGCCCAAATTGCGATATAACGAGGTTTTACTGTAGCTCTGAAATATTTTCTTAACCCTGAAAATCAATTTAAGCTACCACTAACCCTTATTTTTAAATGAGAAAATGCTCATTTTTTAGAGATTTTATGCTTCATATATAGAGAGAGCTGCTAAGGCAGCATATCCAAGAAAAAAACCAAACAAGATTAAGGCATCATTAGTCTTCTGATGCATTTGTCACTTTAGCCATAGGAAGGGCTTAAATCTTCTACCAAGAATAAACCATAGGTTTAAAGGGAAATAGAGGTTATCTTACAGTGTCTTCAGTAATACCAGATATATAGAGGATATCTAACAGTGTCTTCAGTAATACCAGATATATAGAGGATATCTAACAGTCTTCAGTAATACCAGATATATAGAGGATATCTAACAGTGTTGTCAGTAAAACCAAATATATAGAGGATATCTAACAGTGTTGTCAGTAAAACCAGATATATAGAGGATATCTAACAGTGTCTTCAGTAATACCAGATATATAGAGGATATCTAACAGTGTCTTCAGTAATACCAGATATATAGAGGATATCTAACAGTGTCTTCAGTAATACCAAATATATAGAGGATATCTAACAGTGTTGTCAGTAAAACCAGATATATAGAGGATATCTAGCAGTGTCTTCAGTAATACCAGATATATAGAGGATATCTAACAGTGTCTTCAGTTATACCAAATATATAGAGGATATCTAACAGTGTCTTCAGTAATACCAAATATATAGAGGATATCTAACAGTGTTGTCAGTAAAACCAGATATATAGAGGATATCTAACAGTGTCTTCAGTAATACCAGATATATAGAGGATATCTAACAGTGTTCTCAGTAAAACCAGATATATAGAGGATATCTAACAGTCTTCAGTAATACCAGATATATAGAGGATATCTAACAGTGTTGTCAGTAAAACCAGATATATAGAGGATATCTAGCAGTGTCTTCAGTAATACCAGATATATAGAGGATATCTAACAGTGTCTTCAGTAATACCAGCACGCAGCATGAGTGAAAAATATCAAAATATTAGCCACACAAGTGAAAAATATTTGGTATTACTGAAGACACTGTTAGATATTCTGTTTATTACATTTTAAGGATGGACCACAGACCACGGACTATGGACCACGGACCACAGACTATGGATGCAGGGTGATTTAATAAGCCCACCAACTGATGATGGTGGGCTAGTAATAGCTGTAAAGTATACTTTGCTATAAAAGGTTAATTACAGAATTTCTGAATGTGTGTAGCTACTTTTAGAAAAGATCATTTATTTGAATATTTCATGAATTTTAATTTAACAGTATTTTAAATGTGAAGAGGTAAATCTGTAATTTCATTATTTTTAACAAAATTGTATAATCTGTATTTTAACTAAAATAATGTCTCATAGGTCAACTTGGTCGGATATTAATTCAATAAATTTTGTCTTAACCTATGAACTTGTAAATTGATCAGTGAAACTGTAATAAGCTTAATAATTATTTTTATTAATCATATCAAAGATATATATATATATAAATATTTATGATATTTAAGTAGTTATTATTTAATAATAACTCCTAAATTAGTTCTTCCAAAATAATGACCTTAAATGATTTGTTTCATAGTATTTAATAATTTAAAACAGTGCAATATTTTTAATATATCTACTTTATTGTACAATAGTTGCCTTCTGCAAATCTAGCTGATGAAAATGGTATTGGTATGTGAAAATTGGTTAAATCATATATTAGTGATGAAATGAGATGAATTCAAAGTTTGTGTAAAATACAGGTAAAAAACATGTAATGTGGGAGAACACAGGTAATATCCAGGTAAAGTATATGTACCGGTACATATAAAGCAGACTATAATGACTGTCACAACATACCTGCCCCTATGTAATTTTTAACCAAAGGGATCTTGGCACCCACTATTGATGATTTTTCATTCATTCTTAGAAAGACGGATCTTTTCCCTTCTTATTTTAACTTTCATTTATGTATTTAAATATTAGTTTTATTTTTTTTCATTAATGTATTTTATCTAAGTGCTATGAACTTTGTAATTTCTTGTGAAAACTAATAGGTGAAAGAAGGTGTCAAATCATTAGTTTTGTTTTTCTGATAAGTTCCGAAATCAAAAACTTAAGAGATCCAACTTGCATTTTATTAACAAGGGGAACCTGCATATGAAATTTGAGAAAGATCCATCCAATACTTCACAAGATATAACAATAACAAAATTTTCATTTTCATTTTCAAAATCCAAGATGGCCGATTGTCAGCCATTTTGTTTTTCCGACCAGTCCCAAAATCAATACAGCATAACTAAGGACCAAGGGGAACCTGCATATGAAATTCGGGAAATATCCTTCCAGTACGACGGACGGACGACCTACGGACAACAGACAGAGGGTCATTTGAATGGTGGGCTAAAAATAGGCTACTTACATCAGCTGTGGGTATGCCTTTCTTCATAGGTTTAAATTTTTTCTGTGGGTCAAGTTTGTAGATATACTTGTCTGTGATGGCCACTGCTCGCTCAGCCTGCTGGTTGTGCTTGTTCACCTATTGAAGGGGAAACATCTCATTATCATCAAAACATAGACTTTCCGCTTCAGTCATAACTTGGCAAGTTCTAGTCTAATCAGGTTAAATAAAATGTGCAAATGTTCTCCTCACTTGTATATAATCATGAAAAAATTTCCAACACTTCAACAACTTCTGACAATTTTAAAAGTAAAACATATAATCAGGTAAAACTTTAAACCCTGTGATTTTCATTTTCTAGTAAAACATATAATCAGGTAAAACTTAAAACCCTGTGATTTTCATTTTCTAGTGAAACATATAAACAGGTAAAATGCTGATTTCTATTTTCGTGTATGACATATAATCAGGTAGAATGCTGATTTCTATTTCCGTGTATGACATATATAACAGGTAAAATGTTAATTTCTATTTCCGTGTATGACATATATAACAGGTAAAATGCTGATTTCTATTTCCGTGTATGACATATATAACAGGTAAAATGCTGATTTCTATTTCCGTGTATGACATATATAACAGGTAAAATGCTGATTTCTATTTCCGTGTATGACATATATAACAGGTAAAATGCTGATTTCTATTTCCGTGTATGACATATATAACAGGTAAAATGCTGATTTCTATTTCCGTGTATGACATATATAACAGGTAAAATGCTGATTTCTATTTTCGTGTATGACATATATAACAGGTAAAATGCTGATTTCTATTTTCGTGTATGACATATAATCAGGTAGAATGCTGATTTCTATTTTCGTGTATGACATATATAACAGGTAAAATGCTGATTTCTATTTTCGTGTATGACATATAATCAGGTAGAATGCTGATTTCTATTTCCGTGTATGACATATATAACAGGTAAAATGCTGATTTCTATTTTCGTGTATGACATATATAACAGGTAAAATGCTGATTTCTATTTTCGTGTATGACATATAATCAGGTAGAATGCTGATTTCTATTTTCGTGTATGACATATAATCAGGTAGAATGCTGATTTCTATTTTCGTGTATGACATATAATCAGGTAAAATGCTGATTTCTATTTTCGTGTATGACATATATAACAGGTAAAATGCTGATTTCTATTTTCGTGTATGACATATAATCAGGTAGAATGCTGATTTCTATTTTCGTGTATGACATATAATCAGGTAGAATGCTGATTTCTATTTTCGTGTATGACATATAATCAGGTAGAATGCTGATTTCTATTTTCGTGTATGACATATAATCAGGTAAAATGCTGATTTCTATTTTCGTGTATGACATATATAACAGGTAAAATGCTGATTTCTATTTTCGTGTATGACATATATAACAGGTAAAATGCTGATTTCTATTTTCGTGTATGACATATATAACAGGTAAAATGCTGATTTCTATTTTCGTGTATGACATATAATCAGGTAGAATGCTGATTTCTATTTTCGTGTATGACATATAATCAGGTAGAATGCTGATTTCTATTTTCGTGTATGACATATAATCAGGTAGAATGCTGATTTCTATTTTCGTGTATGACATATAATCAGGTAAAATGCTGATTTCTATTTTCGTGTATGACATACCTTCTTTACATAGGTGGAGAACAGAATCTTGGTGAAGGCATCGTGTGATTTGAGTGAGTTCATCTTTGTTACAAAATCAGCAGTACTGCTGTTGTCTTTTGTCTGAAAAAAAACCCCGACATTTTTGTTAGTGTGAATACTTTTGACCTTCCCTACAGGTAGTTCAAATCAGACTCAATTAAGCATCGTGTCTCACTATCAGGCTACAGGGATTATAAACATAATATATATTATTCCACGTGTCTCTGGAAAATGTCATAAAACAAGAGGGCCTGCATCACTCACTCACCTGGATACATCGGTATCTAGGTAATTGTGGTAAAATATTATCCAACAAGCTTACAGTTAGTGTTGCATTCTACATCGTCCCCTCACCGTCAATTACATTTTCTAAGCAACATAGACCTTGATAGCAATGAACAAATGTGTCATTTTAACAATCAATTCATAACTGTTTTATGAGGCTGAGCATGAAATGAAAATATGGTGACCTTTTGACACAAAACTCAATCTCACCCTATATTACCTGAATTTAGCTAACATTTTATGAAGTTATTATCTGGAAAGTAAAATTTGATGAAAAAATATCTAGTTTAAGCAACAGTGTTGACCTTTCCACCCTATAATCTTACTTTACCTCATAAACTAACATCAAATGAAGTTTAAATCAATGTTTTCTGAAGTTATCATCTGGAACCAAGATTTGATAAAAACTAGATGCTGTTTAGTTAATATTCTTTTACTGATCTTGACGGTCAACTAACAGAAACGGAAATTTTCTCCAGAAGATCTCCAAAATATTATTTCACATAAAGGGACGTAACTCCCTTAACTCTTTCGGCGCCAAAGTCGACTTTCGTCGACAGCGAGGACGAGCGCCAAAGTCGACTATAGTCGACATTTTGAAAACAATAATGGGCTGCAAATCTAAGATTTTCATAAAATTTTGGAAATCCAAAGTGGCTGCCAAGATCTTGACTGAATGTGAACAATGTCCAAAAGGTACAGCGCTAGCTTCATTTGAACTATATATCCATCAAATAGCATGTACCTACACCAACTAAAACAATGATATAAAGTTTTAAGCATAAATCTATATTTAGCAATAAATATATACAGAAATTATGTCAGAATTACATGTTTTGGTAACTTTATTTCCTATTGTAATATATGCCTGCCACCACTTATATTCTTCATTATATCAGTAGATATATATACAGACACTCATAATATAGATTAAAACTTACAGATAGGGGGGAAAAAAAGGAAATATAGCTGAAAAATCAACAATTTTATCAAATTATGAAAATCCAATATGGCCGCCAAGGTTACATGACCTTGATAGACCTTGAATGACCTGTGATGAGGTGCATTTGGTAAAGCGTCATCTGAACTTTACATCCACCAAGTAGCATGCCCCTACACCAACAAATAAGAAAAACATACAGTACATTGTTAATTTAAAAATTCCTTTAATAAGTAATTAATATATGGCGCTGGGCCAATATGTTAATAAGGTAATTTGGCGCCGAAAGAGTTAAAAGAAGTTGAACTCTGAAATTAAAATGCTGATGCACATGCATCTACACAACATATTGATCATCCATGTGAAGCTTCAATGAAATGATGATGGCCTGTAAGTGAAGACAGATTTTCTAGACAAGATATTTGGCATCAAGGGACATATATCTCCCTGACAAAAATTTAAATATGAATATCAGTTGAAATATGAACAGTCAGAACATGAATGCTCCAACTGACATCCAAAGAGAATGGAACATTTAATTTTTTTGTCCACTGGTGTTAGACAAGGGTCTCCGGCTATGTCGGTCATTCCAATTTATTTTTCTGAGGTTTCAGTCACATTCAAGTCTCGTTTTAATCTCATTTAAATATTTTACATTATATTGAAGAAGTTTTGATCAATTTTAATAGCGTATATGCATCTGAAAATTGTGTCAAAAATATAGGTGTCTGTTGCACGTAGAACTTTTTTTTACATGAATTTTTTTTTAATTACCAATTCAATTCGGCGGCCATTTTTTTGAAAATGCGTATTTCTACGTATATTTTGCACTTCGAGAAAGGCAGAAAATTCACCTTTTGGTGCTGGATTAATCTCTAAAAACATCAGTGTTTCGCCATTTTTAACCAAAGCAAGCTAGTTTTTGCTGTACAACTTCATAATGTTCAATATTATAGAAATATTATGCAACAAAGTGGATAATTATATACTTTTGTATTTTTTTCATATTTTTAGTGTAACTGGAGCCCTTATCATTTTTGAACCCGAAATTGTGAAAAATAACACAAATAGTAATGGGACAAAAAATAAAGCACGCTAACCCCCCTTTTTATGACAGTTTAAGACTGAGAAACCAATTTTCTTTTCATATGCTAAATATCAAAAAAAGTTTAAATTGTAGAACTTTTGTTATTTCGCATTAAATCTGCAAAACAAGGTGAAAAAATGATGATTTTCTCATTAAAAAAGAAGGGGTAAGGGTAACTAAAATCACTTTCCTGAGTTAAAATATTAAGTAAGAGGAATTTAACTTCCATAATTAAAAAGAAAATAGTATTTTTGTCATTTCTGCAAACAGTCATACATTTGGGGGGGGGGGGGGGGGGGTGTCAGCCCCACCATTTGTACAGCCTCACCATTTCATGGCGGGGCATAAAAAGAATCAGCCAGAAAGAACACTTACAGATGCGAGATAGTTGGCTTCCCACTTCCTACGGTATCCCCAGTCTGACCTCAGGCCTCTCAGTACTTCCTGTGCTGTGACCTTCAGTCTTAACACAGGCCATTCCGACTTGGGCTGGTGTTGTAGTATCATCTGTGCACGCCACCTGTTGATCATATTTTACACTAAAATGACCAAAAACATACACTTCAAATACCATTTTGGTAAAGGCTGAAAATGTTGCTTCAACTTTTTAAAATGTGAAATTTATCAGGCGTATTCAAGTTACAAATTTGCAACTCAAGGTAGTGTTTGATTGTAGCTAGCTCAGAGGTTAATTCACAGTTACAAATTGTTTATCACAGGAAGCTACCAGACAAAAATCATTGTTTTATGTCTTTAGCTTATATTTCATACAGAAGAGGATTTTCGAAGTGTTTGAAATATTTGACCTCTTGGAATTAGTTTGAGATCAGTCTCTTTCAAAGGCATTGCCAGACTATATAACCTATTCAGAAGCCAAAATTATTAGGGCTGTAACGGTTATCCGGTAACCCGTTATGGGTCAACTTTGAGTGCAATCAGGTTGGAAAAAATGTACCTAACCCAAAAACTGTATACAATGAAATTATAGAAAGATTGTAGCATCAACAGACTTGCCATTTTATATGTACTTTTCTTTGTTGGTGAACTTACAAGATTTTGAAAAACTGTTGCAGCGACATGTCATTCGATAATGCCGTAGACTTGATCCCGAATGTATTCAGGAAATTACCGTAAATAGCAAAACAAATACTTTGATATTGATAACTTGCCATCATGCAATAACAAGATCCAAGAGGCATCTTGATGCCCACCATAGACAACAAATCTATTCTTAAATTGTTGGATTATTTCCCTTCTTACATTTGAGAATTCCTCGCAAGACAAGGCGTCCACCATTGATGATTTTTCATTCATTCTTAGAAAGATGGATCTTTTCTCTTCTTATTTTAACTTTCATTTATGTATTTAATCTTAATTCTATTTTTTTTTCATATATATGTATCTTATCTTAATGCTATGAACTTTGAAATTTCTTGTGAAAATTAAGTTGAAATAAGATGTCTAATTAGGACTTTGCTTTTCTGACAAGTTCTAAAATCCAAAACTTTAAGAGAGATCCATTTTGTATTTATTAACAAGGGGAACCTGCATATGGAATTCAGGAAAGATCCATCCAATACAGTACTTTACAAGATATAATGATAACAAATTTTCATTGTCAGAATCGAAGATGGCTGTCTCTCAGCCATTTTTTTCCAAATCGGTCCCAAAATCAATACAGCACTAATAGGGACCAAGGGTAACCTGCATGTGGAATTCGGGAAAGATCCATCCAATACTTCTCAAGTTATAATGTTAATAAATTTTCATTGTCAAAATCCAAGATGGCTGCATGTCGGTCATTTTGTTTTTTTCCTTTTAGTCCCAAAATCAATACACAATAAAGGACCAAGGAAAACCTGCATATGGAATTTGAGAAAGATCCATTCAATACTTCACAAGATATAACGATAACAGGTTTTCATCATCAAAATCCAAGATGGCCGTCTGTCAGCCATTTTGTTTTTTCGATAAGTCCCAAAATCAATACATACACCAGAAATAGAATAACAAACTATTACTTACAAATCCAAGATTGCCGCCTGTCGGCCATATTGTTTATCTGATTTGTCCAAAAATAAAGTATCCAAAACATGGAGTCAAGAGGAACCTACATTTAATTTGAGAATAATTCATCGGGTACTTCCCAAGAAAAAGCGATAACAAACTGTAACTCACACAACCAAGATGGTTCCTGTCAGCCATCTTGTTTATCCGATCTTTCTGAAAATGGACCATGCATAACTAGGCACGAAGGGTGAAATTTGAGAATGATCCATTCAGTACTTCTCAAGAAATAGAGGTATAAAGAATTGTTAAAGGAAGGACGACGGACGCATGGTGATTTGAATAGCCCACCAAAAAGGCAATACAAGTTGAAAGATGGTAGTAAGAGTATTTTTGTTTGTTTTTGATCAGTCTAAAAAACAAGAAGAACAACTAAGAACCAGCAGAACCTACATTATGAAATAAGAAATTTTCATTTCAGGGAAATTTCAGAAAGATCCCTTTAGTATTTCTCAATAAAAAACGATAAATTTTCAATGTCAAAATCCAAGATGGCCATCGGTCAGCCATTTCGTTTTCTGATTGGTCCCAAATTTGAAAGGGCAAAACTAATCACCAGGCTAAACCTACATATAAAATTTTGGAATAATCCATCATGTAAAGAAATAGGAATAACAAACTAATTACTTACAAATCCAAGATGCATGCACAACTATACGCACCAAGGGGAACCTACACATAAAATCTGAGAATGATCCATTCAGAACTTCTCAAGAAAGAGCGATAACAAGAATTGTTTAAGGAAGGTTTTACCAGATTTGACCCTTTTAACCTTAAATATAGGTCAAGGTCCTTTCTTTTTCGCAAAATTTGTCATGCTTTTTCCAAGGAAGCTGCATGCCAAATATCATGTCTCTAGGCATAGAAATATAGGTCAAATATAATGCTTATAGGCCTTTTGGTAAATCAGAATAAGTTGTTTAAAGTTTTTAACAGATTTCAATATTGGTCAAGGTCATTTTCATTTGCGAATTTTGCTCGGTGTCCTCCTAGGAAGCTGCTTGCCAAATATCATGCCCCTTGGCCTGTTGGTTAATCAGAAGAAGTTGTTTAGAAGGTTTTAACAGATTTGACCCCTGTGACCTTGAGTATAGGTCAAGGTCATTTCTTTTTGCAAACTTTATTCGGCTTCCAAGGAAGCTACCAGTCAAATATAAGGTTTCTATGCCTGACGGTATTTCAGAAAAAGTTGTTTGAAGTTTTCAACATTTTTGACTCCCGTGATCTTGAAAGTAGGTCTAAGTGACTTTTTTCGCAAACTTTGTTCAGATCCTTCCAAGATATGATATCAGGATTGAAAACAAGGTCTAAGTAATCTTTGGGTGTGGCAGTATTTAAATCAAAAGTTTCAGGCAAATTTGGGCCAGTTTCTTGCGTAAATGGCTGGATAAATATATCGGTGAAATCTGGTCTCTTCATCCATTCCTCCGGCCCTGGTTGATTATCATTATCTAAACTATTATCACTGGATCGATCTATACTAGAGTCACTACTATATACATTGGGTATCTCCACATCTGATCCTACCTCAGAAAATCCCTCAAACTCCAATTCATCCAAATCGGAAATGAAATATTCATGCAGGATTGTAGCGTTGTTTTTTCAGGTCCGCCATTTTTGTGTACTTTCGTTTTAGGTTGTGTTTCTACTAGAGCTGGGTACCACAAAATCAAACGTACCATGGTCTACCACGGTATTTAGGCAAATACTGCGGTACGTACCACGGTATACCACCTTGATTGAATGTTCGAGCTATCTAAAGGTCTCTGGCTGTTATGTTCTGAAGCCAATCCACAAGAGGACTGTCGTAAGTTTCTCGTTGTGTTATCCTCTAATATTGTTTGAGTGAAGCTATGTCTGTCCAAGTTGATCAGCAAACATTGATAAGTTAAATGAAAGTCCCCAAAAAACCAGTACAGGACTAATGTACCACGGTACGTACCATCAAAACTTTATACCACGGTATACCGGTAAAACCGCCCAGCCCTAGTTTCTACAGTATTATAATGAGATAACCTTATGAATATACGTCATCAGCGTCTAAAACATGTAAACCAATCATCACTCGATAATGTTGCTGGAATTCCCCGGACGTGATGTAACAGAGCCTCGATGTAAACGATCTCAAAATAGACACGAGTTGAAATGCGGTTCTGAGGAAATCCTGTCATGGCGTCAGAATACGTCTCTGCGGAAATATGTACGTGTGTCAAAATGCGTTTGTGCCGAAATAATGGTAGTGCGTCAAAATGCACTTGTGAGTGGTAAAGAGTTAAGGACGGACGAGGGAAGACGGACGATGGACCACAGATGCAGGGTGATTTGCTGGTGGGCTAAAAATTGACTATCTTTAGGAAATTGCAACACTTTTTTAAAACAAATGTGGTGGCTAACCCCTTAATATGTATACAAAGTGTTTAACAAAACTTTCAGATGTATTTGACCCCTGTGATCTCCACAGCCACAGTTATCTCAATATTGGCACGGTTCATACACACTTGCGTAGTACACGGTTTGAAATTATACAGTACTATAATTCATAAATTAAAGGGGTTTAATGCATCTGACCCTTCTGCTTCTACATTAATTTAGGAAATTTTAATTCACATCTTTTGGCCCAAAGCATCACTGATGAGTCCTCGAAGGACAAAACAGCTGTATGATGCAGATTTTTTGGCATACTGTATCTATTACTAAATAAAAAAGGTGCAGCATGTGTGCGTTACGGCATCGTGAACATGGGTTTAGGTAATTTTTAATTGCATAATTTTTTGGGCTCTATCCCACAAAGCTACCAACCACTTAACATAATTTTTTGGGCTCTATCCCACAAAGCTACCAACCACTTAACATAATTTCTTGGGCTCTATCCCACAAAGCTACCAACCACTTAACATAATTTCTTGGGCTCTATCCCACAAAGCTACCAACCACTTGATTAACATGTTTATCACTTCAGATAAAGTCGTTTTAAATATTTGACACTTTTGACACCTGTGACCTTCAAGGTTAAGGTCAAAGTTGTTTTTGTTTGCAATAAGCTATAAACTTAATATCTGACAACAGACAGTCTCATGAAGCTCACTAGGTTTTGTTTGGATGGATCATGAAGCTCACTAGGTTTTGTTTGGATGGAACACTTTTGAACAGAAGGTAAATGTGTGTTTATATGAGACAACATTAAGACTCACCGGCCATGTGTCTTCTGTAGCAGTGCAACCATTCCTTCCAATACAGATGGGGGCTTTGGCCACTGAATTGACTTCCCAAAGTCCTTCATGTTGCGTACATTCCTGGGAGGAACAAAAACAAACACATTTTGATAATATGGCAGTACTTAATGTTAATAACATTCTATGTTTAACAGGAGGGGCGGTACGCAATGTTAACAAGAACTGTCATCTATAGCATAAATAATACCCCCTGCAGATGCCAGTAGTTCATAATACTTTACTGACCTTGACAGTCAACTTACAGAAATGGGTATTTTCTTTTAGAAATTCTTCATCATGAATTTTACATGAAGGTTTTTCACATAAAGGGACGTTCCTCCCTTAAAAGAAGTCGAACGCTGAAATTAAAATGCTGATGCACAACTACATAACATAGTGATCAATTATGTGAAGTTTCATCAAAATCTATCCGGACAAGTTTTTTGCCACAAAGGGCCATAACTCCCTTTAAAGGGGTCAAATTCTGAAATTGAAAAGCGGATGTACAACTATACATAACCTACAGATCATCCATGTGAGGCTTCATTGAAATGATGATGGTCTGTAAGTGAAGACAGATTTCTGGACAAGTTATTTTGCATCAGGGGACATAATAATCTCCCTTAAAAAGAAATTATATATGAAATATCAGTTGAAATATGAATAGGATATATCAGTGTGACATGAAAGCTCCCGTAGTCTAAAATCGAAAGAGAATGAAACAATTTTGGGGTTTTTTTAATGTCCACTGGTGTTAGACAAGAGCCTGTAATGTCGGTCATACCATTTAAATGAATTTTTCAAAAAGGGTCAAAATCTTCAATAAAATGCTGATGCACCACTACATGACATACTGATCATTCATGTTAGGTGTTATAGAAATCTGCCAGGTAATTAAGGAGATCTCCAAACAAGTTAATGCGGAGGACAGACATCCAGACAGGGTGATTCCAGTATACTTCATTGCGGGTGTATAATTACATTCTATATTTAACAGGAGGGGTGGTACATAAAGTTAATTACATTCTATGTTTAACATATTGGTCATCTTAATATTAAAGCAGTCTCTGTAATTATATTCTCATCACATACTGTACCATAAATGTCAACTGCAAACTTTTGTCAGATTTCCATCAATCAGTAGTCATTGGATGATTATGACATAATGACTCTCGTGTGACCATGAAAGATTAGAAAAAGGACATTTCACTTTGTTGGTCTTCTCTCCAAACAGCTACCAGCTAAACATTAAGACTCTATAGGCCTTTTACTTCTTCAGTAAAAGTCATTTGAAGTGTTTCATTTTCATTTTTTCAGGCTCCATCTAAGAAAGCTCATGTCAGCCAAATATTACAAGAGGCCTGCTTTGCTCACCTGTCATCCATCTCATACTTTAACAGAAAGTCATGATCAAATTTTATTTCAAAAGGGTAACTGCCATTACTCATGATGGTGTTAGTTGGAATCTTCACTAAAAGGATGAGTTTTGTTTTACATTTTTCAAACTAGAACTGTGGCGTGGATGGCTGACTAATACCCCAACCTTCCCTAAGCGTCAATGGACAACTAGAACTGTTCTTGACATAAGCTCCCCTGTGTATTTTTCTGAATTTAAACAAGCTTACAGTTAGTTTTGCATGTAACACTTGTCCCCTGCCATCATTTGATTTTTTTCTAAGCAACATAAACCTTGATAGCAATGAGTAGATGTGTCATTTTAACAAGATGCCCAATGGGCCTGTATCGCCCATATTGTATCAATCTCTTATTTGTAACCCAAAAGTCACCAAAAATCTATAACAGTAAGCTAAGTCTTTCAAAAGAACATGTTAAGATTTAAATATATGTTACCCCTGTGACCTTGAAAATAAGAAAAGGTCATTTTTCACAAACTTTGCTTGGCTTCTTCAAAGGAAGCTAGTAGATAAATATCCTGTCTGCAGGCATTTTGGTATGTCAGAAGAAGTCATTTAAAGGTTTTAAAAGATTTTACCCCTATGACATGAATATGGGTTAGAGTCATTTCTTTTCACAAACTTTGTCAGGTTTCATCCAAAGAATGTTTCAGCCAAATATCATGCTTCTAGGCCTTTTGGTTTATCAAAAGAATTTTTTTTAAAGATTTTAACAGATTTGACCCTTGTAAACTTAAACAGGGGTCAAGGTCATTTCTTTTTCGCATCCAAGGAACCTTTATGCCAAATATTATGCTTCTAGGCATTTTTGCTTATCAAAAGAAGTTGTTTTAAAGTTTTAACAGATTTGAACGTCTGTGACCTTGAAGATATGTCAAGAGTAAACTTTGTTCCTCTTCATCCAAAGATTCAAGTTGCCAGTTAAATATTAGGTCTCAAAAGCCTGACGGTATTTCAGAAGAAGTTGTTTGAAGGTTTTCAACATATATGACCCCTGTGGCCTTGAAAGTAGGTTAAAGGGATTTTTTTTCGCAAACTTTGTTTAGCTCCGTCCAAGAAAGCTATACCAGCCAAATTTCATGTCACTAGGCCTTTTGGTATTTCAGACGTCATTTTAAGGTCTCTCGGTCCGTTGATTAGTGTTCTTGGCAAAAATATGGCCGCTTTCACGGATATAAAATTTGACACTTATCATGGGCAAGAACTTCGCTGTACATCAAATAGAACTCTTCAGTTTATACATATAAAGCAGCCTAAAACAGTTGATAAACCTTAAATTTCACTACTTCCAACGCATTAAATGGATAACCTTTAGAAAGTCTGGAATGATTTTACCGGATCTCAATCCAATGTAAATATTGCGCACCAACAAAATCGTCTCCGTGGCAGGTGGATAGTTTCTGGCCAAACAAGTATATTGTGACGTAATGAGTGAACAGTGAGTCAAGTGTTGCTTTTGACCATACTTACACTGCACCTTTGCCTTATTTAAAAGAGAATGTTATACAGAACGGAGGAGAAACGGACGAATCGAAAAAGTCACAGTCGTGTCAGAGAGACTTGTGTTAGCTGTTGACTTTCAATCGATATGGACTTGATAATCTATTGTTTAAATTAGAGTTAACTCAGATGTTCCTTATAATGCATTTTCGATACACGTGGTTGTGTCAATCTAAATTTAAATACTTAAAGTCTAGTTGCAGTGAAAGGGGAGGCAACTGAAATCATAAAAAAGAGGCCCATGGTAAAATGTTCAGTATGATGATATCAGTAACTACCCCAAGTTTCAATTGAATCTAATATAAGTGACACTATAAAAAGTGGACTTCAAAGCAGATCAAGGTCATTCATTTGAACAAACTTGGTAGCCCTTCATCCTAGCATGCTACAGGCCAAATATTGGTACACTAGGCCTTTATATGATGGAGAAGAAGTTACTTGAAGATTTTAAATATATTTGACCCCTGTGACCTTGAAAGTAGGCCAAGGTCAATCATTTGACCAAACTTGGTAGCCCTTCATTTTAGCATGCTACAGGACAAATATCAGTGCCCTGGACCTTTTGGTTACTAAGACAGTGCTCACATATATTCAGACAAACTGGTAATAAGCTGAGAAACAGGATGACAGTTCATCGCAAACAAATACGTTCTGATAATCTTAGATTCTTAAATGTTAGTAAATATATTTACAATTGTAGTAATGGTGATTTTAGAATTTCCATTAAATAAAATGGACACTTCCAATCCTATCAAGAGAGAAACAAAATAATAATGAATTTATTAGTCTATTGAAACATAGTCTGAAAAGCATTTAATTATAGTAATTTCATTCATCAGTGTATTTTTAACAAGAGGCCCAATGGGCTTGCATCGCTCACCTGGTATCAATTTCTGACTATAACCCTAAAGTCGCCTAAAATCTATTACTGTAATACATTCAGAACAACATGTTAAGATTTAAACATATTTAACCCTTGTGACCTAGTAAGACAATGTAAATTTCTTTTGCAAATTTTGTTTGGCTTTATGCAATGAAGCTGCTTGCCAAATACCATGCCTCTTGGCCTTTTGGTTTATCAGAAGAAGTCTTTTTTGTTCGCAACCTTTGTCAGACTTGGTCCAAGGAACCTTTCAGTCAAATATCATGACAGAAGAAGTTGTTTGAAGGTTTTAACAGATTTGACTCTTGTGACCTTTAATATAGTTTAAGGTCAATTAATCTGTGAAACCTTTCAGCCAAATATCATGCTTCTAGGGCTTTTGGTATTTCAAATTGAAAATTGAAAATGGGTCAAGGTCATTTTCATTTGCACATTTTACTTGGCCTCTTCCAAGGAAGCTACCAGCCAAATATCATGTCTCTAGGCCTTTTGGGTAATCAGATAAAGTTGTTTAAAGGTTTTAACAGATTTGACCCTTGTGACCTTGAATATGGGTCAAGGTCGTTTCTTTTCGCAAACTTTGTCAGGCTTCATTTAAGGAACCTTTTAGCCAAATATGCTTCTAGGGCTTTTGGTATTTCAGAAGAAGTTGTTGGAAGGTTTTAATAGATTTGACCCTTGTGACCTTGAATATTGGTCAAGGTCATTTCTTTTCCCAAACTTTGTCATGCTTTATCCAAGGAAGGTTCCAGTCAAATATAAGGTCTCAATGCCTGAAGGTTTTTCAGAAGAAGTTGTTTGAAGGTTCAGACATTTTTGACCTTGCAAGTAGGTCAAAGTTTTTTTTTTTTTGCAAACTTTGTTCAGCTCGTTCCTCGCCCAATTTCATGTCACTAAGCCTATCAGTATTTCAGAAGAAGTCGTTTAAAGGAAAAGTTGCGGACGTACGGACGCCACACCATCACATAGCTCACTTGTCCTTAGAGGCCTGGTGAGCCAAAAACTGTTGTTATTGTCTAACCCTATTTATATTTAGCTATATTTCTTTGTCTTTGTGACGACATAAATCTGACGACATCGTAAACAAGTTTTAAATAAACAGTCTAAAGAGCTCCCTTTGGAGGAGTGAAAGAAAGGATTGAAATCTTGAGAGAGAGAGAGAGAGACAGAGAGACAGAGAGACAGAGAGACAGAGAGACAGAGAGACAGAGAGACAGAGAGAGAGAGAGACAGAGAGACGGAGAGACAGAGAGACAGAGAGACAGAGAGACAGAGAGACAGAGAGACAGTCAGTCTTTGGGGACTATAATAAGTTACTGACTTGAACCGTTCAACACAGCTTTTGATGTAGCGCCTCATCTTGTACTTCCTGAACCGCATCATTATCAGATAGATGGCACGCATAAACTTTGCTTTTCGCCTAGCATTAGCTCCTCGCCACATCTGCAGAACAAAAAAAACATTTTTCAAAGACAAATAGACCTGTCATTGAATCTAAGCAAAGCATCTGCAGTAATAAAGTCAGGGGTAGAATTTACTACATTTCCCATTTTAGGCCCCGCCCCAGTCTCCAGGGGTTCCCTACCAACAATTTATACGATATTGATTCCCTTTCACTAAAGGATGCTTCAGATCAAATCTGATCATGCTGTTATTTTTTTTTAAGATTAAGGAATTTTAAATACTTAAAATAAATTTCCCCTATTTGGCCCCGGCGTTAGTCTCACCATTTATACAATTTTGAATCATCTTTAACCAAGGATATTTAACACCAAATATGGGCAATATCTTGTCATTCCTGAAGAAGGATCTGAAGAATTTACTATATTTTCCCGATTGGGCCTCGCACATCAGGCCCGAGGGGAGTCAGACCCACTGTATATACAAAATTAGATCCCCTTTACCCAAGGATACTGCAGATCAAATTAAAACAACATCCTCCTATTTTCCAAGAAGATGGATTTTAAAGAATTTTCTTTATTTTCCCTATTGGGCCACGCGCTCCTCAGGCCTCAGGGGAGTCAGATTAACCATTTATACAGAATTGAATCCCCTTAACCCAAGGATACTCCTGACAGAATTTGTGCAATATCCTATCATTTCTAAAGAAGATGCAGGATTTTAAAGAATTAACTATATTTTCCCTATTGGGCCCTGCCCTTAAGGCCCCAGGGGATGCAGACCACCTTTTTTTTATAAACAAGAGATCAAGTGCCCACCATCGATGATTGTTCATTCGTTCTTAGAAAAATGGATCCTTTGTCTTCGTATTTTAACTTTCATTTATGTATTTAATTTTAAAAGCACTTCTGAATTCCAAATCCATCTTGTATTTCTTAAAATATAACCATAATATACTTTCAGAGTCAACATACAAGATGGCCGTCTGGCAGCCATATTTCCCCCCTGGAGCAGCCCAAAAATTAGACCATGCACAACTAGGGACTGAACAGGAAGGGTTTATCCAGTACAAACTATCACTATCAAAATCCAAGATGGCTGTCTGGTGGCCATATTTTCTTTTGAACCAGCTCAAAAACTGAATATTGCACAACTAACCACCAAGTGGAATCTCCATATGAAATTTGAGAATGATCCATCCAGTTCTTCTCAAGAAAAAGCGGTAACAAGAATTGTTTAAGGACGGATGACGGACCACGGACATCAAACGCCAGACTATTTCTAACAAGAGGCCCAATGGGCCTGCATCGCTCACTTGGTATCAATCTCTTACTTATATGATAGTGTAACCCTAAAGTCCCCTAAAATCTTTTACTGTAAAACAATTAAAAGAACATGTTAAGACATATTTTACCCCTGTGACCTTGTAAGACAACATCATTTTCATTTTCAATTTTTACTTGGCTTCATCCCAGGAAGTTACCAGCCAAATATCATGTCTCTATGCATTTTATTAAATCAGAAGAAGTCGTTTAAATGTTTTAACAGATTTGACCCTGTGACCTTAAATATAGGTCAAGGTCATTTTCATTTGCAAATTTTGCTCAGCTTCTTCTAAGGGATCTACTAGCCAAATATCATGTCTCCAGGCCTTTTGGTTAATCAGAAGAAGCTATTTAAAGTTTTTAACAGATTTGACCCTTGTGACCTTGAATATATGTCAAGGTTATTTCTTTTCTAAAACTTTGTTGGGCTTCAACTGAGGAACCTTTAAATAAAATATCATGCTTCTAGGGCTTTTGGTATTTCAGAAGAAGTCGTTTGAAGGTTTTAACAGATTTGACCCTTGTGACCTTGAATATAGGTCACGCTCATTTCTTTTCGCAAACATTGTCATGCTTCATCCAAGGAAGCTACCAACCAAATATAATGTCTTCGGGCCAGGTGAGCTAAAAATTGAATCCCCTTCACCAGAGGACATGTTTATGGCCAAATTTGGTCAAATTCTGCTATGTGGCTCACGAATAGTAGGAATTTATAGAAAAAGTTGATGGGCGGACACACGACGGACGCTGCACCATGGCATAAGTGTCAAATGTCATACATTGCTAAGAGCTTGAGAAGAAATTGTTAATATCAATTATGCCAAATTGACCCCTTTTGGCTCCGCCCCTCAGATCCCTGGGGGGTCAGCTCCACAATTTATACAATTTTGAATCCCCACCCCATAATGATGCTACCAGGAAAATATGAGCAATATACTGCTCGGTTTCAGAGAGGTCATTTATATCAATATAGCCAAATTGACCCCTTTTGGCCCCGCCCCCAGGCCATGGGGGATAAGCCACACCATTTGTACAATTCTGCATCCTTAACCCATAGGGATGCTTCTGACTAAATTTGGTCAAATTCTGTTCAGCGGTTATGAAGAAGTCGTCGATTGTTGAAGGACAGACGGACGAGGGACGCCACGGTAATTGGCATAAGCTAACATTGGTCCTTCGTACCAGGTGAGCTGAAAATGCACAATATAACCCCTCTTGGGCCCCACCACAAGGTCCTATAGAACCATGAAGGGTCCATTTCTTGCCAAGTATATACTTTGATCTCCATGTAGGGGTGATAATTGTTGTCAACCTATTTTGGAGTAGATTATTTTGAATTTTACACCCTTCCCACTCTGACCCCTCAATTGTCTATGAGCCCACACAAAATCAGATGTTTTGAACATAACACAATATGCAGCTGACCTCAAAGTATCTTCCTGCAAAATATTAGCCTTATCACTGATAGGCTGCAGAAAGGCCCAACTTGGCACTCTTCCTTTCAGAAAAATAAAGTGTTTTCTGAGATAACCTCCAGTAATGTAGGTAGACAGACTGATAACTGTATGTTGGAATGCATACCTTCTGCATAAAAATGATGATTTTTGGTAGACACCTGTCCCTCTCTTCCTCAAGGGCAAACAAAGTCTGTGGCGACCGGATGAAGATCTTGGATTTCCCGTATTTCACATCATCGTTATAATGGAATTGGTTAATGATCGTCTTCACACCATCAATATCTAGACCTTTGAAATTTGGCCATGTTGCTCCTGTGGTACATTTGTACCTTTAAATGAAAGAATAAAAACAATTTATTGATATTTGGAAAATTTCTTTGTGATAGCCAGCAATAACATTATTTTCTATCACAATACAGGCAGGTGTTATTCAACACTCAGGGTATCAAATATTTATTACAACTGTTGAATAAAATTCTGTTAATACTACAAGTGGAATAAACTCTAAACACATTTTGATTGGCTGACACAGTGAATTTTGACCAGAACAATGTTACTTGCTGATTGTTTACGATGTCATCGATTGTTGACGTTGCCACTACTAGGCAGGATACAACTATTTCCAACTGAAAATGAACAACAATATCTAAAAGTGTCATTTTCTTAATATAAACTATAGTAAACTTCACCCCCTCCCCAGGGGTAAATTCACAATTTTGATAAAGCACCTTAAGACCTTTCCAATAGTGAATAGTATTTGATTCCAGCATATTTAGGTCTGGAGAAGAAGATTGTTGACATTTTTGCCAATTTGACCCTTTGAGCCCTTCCCCACTGCCCCATGGATGGGCCAGGGTCAAATTGCTTTCAACATCAAACCGTCATGTCCTGGTTATTATTCCAACCAAGTTTCAATTATCTCCAACTGAAAATGAACAAAATATAACCAACAAGAGATGCAAGAGTGATCTTGGCGCCCACCATTGATGATTTTTCATTCATTCTTAGAAAGATGGATCTTTTCCCTTCTTATTTTAATTTTCATTTATGTACTTAATCTTAGTTCTATGATTTCCCTTGAAAATTAATAATAGTTGAGCCAGTTTGTTTTTCCTATCAGTCCCAGAATCAATACAGCACAACTAGGCACCAAGGGAAACCTGCATATGAAATTTATGAAAGATCCATCCAGTACTTCTCAATATATAACGGTAACAAAATTTCATTGCCAAAATACAAGATGGCCACCCTTCAGCCTTTTGATTTTTCTGATCAGTCCCAAAATCAACACAGCACAATTAAAAACCAAAAGGAACCTGCATATGAAATTAGAGAAAGATCCATCCACTTCCTCTCAAGTTATAATAGTAACAAAAATTGTTTAAGGATGGACCACAGACCACTGGTGCAGGGTGATTTGAAAAGCCCACCATCTGATGATGGTGAGCTAAAAATATCATTTTCCTATATAAACTATAGTAAACTTCACCCCCTCCCCAGGGGCATGAAATTCACAATTTTAATAAAGCACCTTAAGACCTTTCCATTTATCGATTCCAGCAGATCTGGGTCTGGAGAAGATTGTTGATATTTCAGCCAGTTTGACCCTTTTGAGCCCCTCCCCACTGCCCCAGGATGAAATTTGAGAAAGATCCATTCTGTACTTTTGAATTTATAATGGTAAGGAAAATTGTTTAAGGACGAACAATGAATGAACGACAGACAGCAGATGTAGGATAATTTAAATAGCCCACTATCTGATGAAGGTAGGCTAAAATAACCATAATATACTTTCGTAGTGAACATACAAGATGGCCAACTGGCGATCATATTTTTCCACTGGAACAGTGTAAACATATTAGAACAGAACTTGCTATGAAATTTGAAAAGGATCCATCCAGTACAGCTCAAGAAATAGCGATCACAAACTATCAGTGTCAAAATCCAAGACGGCCACCTGTCAGCAATATTATTTAACGGATGTGTCTGAAAATGGACTATGCACAACTAAGCACCAAGGGAAACCTGCATAGATCCATTCAGTACTTCTACAGATATAACGGTAACAAAATTTAATTGTCAAAATCTAAGATGGCCGCCTGGCAGCCATGTTTTTTATCAGATATATTCGAAAATGGACCATGCACAATAAGGCACCAAGGGGTATATATATGAAAATCGAGAAATAGCTATAACAAACTATTACTCACAAATCCAAGATGGCAGCTGTCAGCCATATTGTTTATCGGATATATTCAAGTATATCTGTATAAATTTAAGATAGGTTAATGGGTGGTATCTCAACTCACTGTTTTCAAGCTCAACTGAGAACCAAGGTCCCTAGGGCTGGGCTAGACCATTACATCAATGATAATATCATGATTGTGTTTGTTTCTGTATAGTTTTGGGATGGGATGGGATGTCTGTAAGGATGTGGCAGACCCTTGGGTCAAATCTAAAATCATATTTGTGATGTTCTCTTTATGCTAAGCAATTGTATATGTAGTTTTGGGGTGGGGATCTCAACCGTTCAAAAGTAACATCAATTTGCCAAATGGTCCCCTTTTGGCACCGCCCATCTGGCCCCTGGGGGGTCAGCCCCATCATTTGTATAATTTGAATCCCAGCTACTTAGGGATGCTACAATTAAAATATGAATGTTTCACATTGCTTAGATCCAGAGAAGAATTAAGTCGTTAATATGAATATAGCCAAATGAACCCCTTTTGGCCCCGCCCCTCAGGCCCCTAGGGGTCAATCCCATCATTTGTATAAATTTGAATCCCACATACTGAGGGATACTACAATTAAAATATGAATGTTTGACATTGCTTAGATCTAAAAAAAGAAGTCGTTAATATGAATATAGCAAAAAAAAAGGACATGTAAAATATCCTTATTGTTTACTTGATCTGCCTGAAAATGGACTCTGCATTATTTAACACCAAGGGGAAGCTACATATGGAATTTGAGAAGGATCCATCCAGTACTTCTCAAGAAATAGCGATAAGAAACTTTTAACTCACAAATCCAAGATGGCCGCTTTTTAGCCATATTATTTATCAGATCTGTCTGAAAATGGACCATGCACAACAAAGCACCAAGGGGAACTTACATATAAATTTTGAGAAAGATCCATTCAGTATTTCTAAAGAAATACCAATAACAAACTATTACAAATCCAAGATGGCCACCTGTCGGTCATATTGTTTATCAAATTTATCCAAAAAAGAGCCATGAACAACTAGGCACCAAGGGGAATCTACAAGTGAAATTTGAGAATGATCCATCATGAATAAGCGATAACAAACTAGAACTGTCATCAGGGGGTCAACTCATACCCCCCACCCCCTCATAGTTAATTGTACAACAAATGAGGGGGCACATCTTCATACTGTACTGTCTATTCCCATAAAATTTTAAAAAGATCCGATTAAAACTGAGCGAATGAATAGCTGGACAAAATTGTGGTCATTTTTTACATAAAAAAGGGAATAACTTTCTGAAAAAGGGCCGAAAATCAAATTTACTTCAGAGGGCACATCTTCATACTGTACTGTCTATTCCCACAAAATTTTAAAAAGATCCGTTGAAAACTGAGCGAATTCATAGCCGGACAAAATTGTCTACAGACATCAGAATCTGATGATTGAAAAAATGTCAGACGAGTCGTTTACCGTTGGAGAAATCGTCCATAGCCAGCCCGGTAGGCAAAGCCAGCTCGGCGTACATGAACATTCTCCATCAGTCCCAGGTACAAGACCTGGTGCTGTACACGTTCACTGTCCAGACGTGATGGAGACTTGATCTCGTTGGGTTTGATGCATCTCACGTAATGAGGCTCCTGTGGGTAAATAAGAGAATTAGGCGTGAGGCTCCTGTGAAAGCAAAATATTACTATATATTGGTACATGTATGTCGAAAACTTTGAGACAAACAAGAAGCCTTAAGGACACTTGACCCTACATAATACACAAGCTTTGATTCTCGTTTTGTGTTGACGTAGCTTCCTATTTTTGTACCCGGTATTTGAAAACGGGGTATCAAATTCGTGCTACACAGAGATATGCCGCAATGTCAACAAAGGCGCGATGAGAGGGAACGGTTCAAGTATTCAACTCAAGATTACGAGAAAATACAGTATTGTCACCTCCACTCATATTGCAAAACAACAACAAAAATAGATGTACACAATATCGACACATTGACGTTTTCAGAAGAATTCAAAGGAAATTGTCTGAAGATTTCTGCAGACATTGTCCAAAGATTTCTGCAGAATTTCTTAGAAATCTTCGGACAATGTCCATGGAAATCTGTGGAAGCCGCAGTCCAAATATTCCGAACTTACCGAAGATTTCTGTGTCCGCAGAAATCTTCCGACGATTTCCAAGAAATCTTTGGACAATGTCTGTGGAAATCTTCAGACAATGTCGGTGAAAATCTACGGACAATGTCCATGGAAATCCGCAGAAGCCACAGTCTAAATACTCCGAAGATTTCCGTGGAAAAAGTGTGGAATCTACAATCTTAACACCTGGGGGCCAAAGTTCCAAGAAATGTTCAATTTTGAATCCTAAGCACTTGGGGATGCTTCCTGCCAAATTGGGTTGATTTCCCATTAGCTCACTTTGGTCCTTTTGACCAGGTGAGCTAAAAACCAATTTCCAGTAGCCCCACAACAACTAAGTAACAAGATTGTAAATGATGATTGACTCCAACTATGTGTTGTTCAACCATCATGAAATAGTGTGCATACTAATTTTGAGTTGAAGCCAAAAAGTATATTTTGTATATCATGATGCATATGAATGATGAAATTGGAGGGGGGATCAACAATTTACTTTTGTTAAAATGTTTAAAAGTTTGCAGTAAATATACCTTCAATAAAATTGAAATAAAAACCATTGATGCTCAATTACTTTTGAAGCCAGGTTCTGCACTAGGGCTATGATGGAATTCTTGAAGTTGGTGCCTGCTGTGGTAGGACGTTTAGTTGTCTCAGTGATTTTTTGACTGCCCTCTGGCCACATTTCCTTCAAGAGTGGCTCTTTGCTGTAAAACAAACAAAAAATTTTAAACAACTGAAATGCTTCCTAATCAAGTTGCCTTGTGAACTTTGTTTAGCTCAACTGTCGGCAATCCAAGGCCAAGGAGACTCAATAGCTCATCAGGTAAATGTAAACCTGCCAAAAGCTATATACCAGTTTATCAAATGAGTACAGGAAATACATGCTGAAACAAAGGTTAAATACAAACAAGAGGCCAAAAGGGCCTTAACGGTCATCTGACTATACAATGTATATAATTTTAGCTGTTTATGATATTAGCATATTTGACCCCTGCAGCCTTGAATGTAGGTCAAGGTCATTCATTTGAACAAACATGGTAGCCCTTCATCCCAGCATGCTACAGGTCAAATATCAGTACCCTGAAGTTTTGATTATTGAGAAGAACTTTTTAAAATTTTAACATATTTGACCCCTGTGACCTTGAAAGTAGGTCAAGGTCATTCATTTGAACAAACGTAGCAGCGCTTCATCCCAGCATGCTACAGACCAAATATTAGTATTATGGTCTTTTGGCTATTGAGAAGAAGTTGCTTAGGGATTTTAACATATTTGACCCTGTGACCTTGAAAGTAGATGAGGAACATTTGTAGCACTCCAACCCAGATACCTTCTGCCCAAATATCGTTAACCTGGATTTTTCTGTTAGTTAGGAGAAGGTGTTAATTTTTTTTTACATATTTGACCCGTGTGACCCTGAAAGTGAGTCAGGTCATTGATATGAGAAAACTTTGTAGCATTCAATCCCAGGTACCTACTGAAGAATTACCATTACCCTGGGCCTTTCAATTAGTTAGGAGAAGATTGTTCAAGGTTTTTACATATTTGACCCCTGTGACCTTGAAAGTAGGTCAAGGTCATTGATAGGAGGAAACTTTGTAGCACTCTATCCAAAGTACCTACTGGTCAAATTTCAGCATCCAGGGCCTTTTGGTTGTTGAGATGAAGACTGTTAAAGGAAAAGTTTAAGGACGGTGCACTGCAAATGACGAAGGATGATGGCAATAGGTCATCCTGACCCTTTGGGTCAGATGACCTAAACATTAAATATGATTGATTCAGGAAGCAGACTGTACAGCATATGGTGGTCATGTACAATGAATAACTCCTACAATATTATTTAACCAGACCAGAGAAACCTAACCAGAGGGCCTGTATCGCTCACCTGGAAACATTAGTATCTAGGTAATCATGGCAAAATATTTCCACAAAGATCCCATGGTCAGGGACATATTCAAAGATCAATCCTTGAAGCATATCTATATAAAACAAGAGGCCCAGAGGACCCGTATCGCTCACCTGGATACATAGGTATCTTAAGGTAGTCATGGTAAAATATTTCCCAAAAAGATCTATTCAGTACTTTGGTCAAAATCCATTTCAGCTTTATGACAAGTGATTTAAAAGGCTTTACCTTTATTTCCCCTATTGGGCCCCACTCCTCTGGCCCCCTTGGGGGTCAGAGTCACCTTTTATGCAAAATCTGTTTCCCTTCCCTAAGGATGTTTCTGACCATATTTGGTTCAAATGCATTTATAACTTGCCGACTTAAGTAGCGATTTAAAGGAATTACCTATATTTCCTTATACAGCCCTGTCCCTCTGGCCCCTTAGGGGTCAGCATCACTCTTATCCCCAAAAACTGTTTCCCTTTATCCAAGGATGCTTCTGACAAAATTTGGTAAAAATCCAATCAAAACTTTATGAAAAGTTGTGATTTAAAATTACCTCTATTTCCTCTATTGGGCCCTCTCCTTTGGCCCCTTAGGAATTAGAGTCACTAATTATACAAAATCTATTCTCCTTCCCCCAAGGATGTTTCTAACCATATCTGGTCAAAATCCATTTATAACTTGATGACTAGTAGTGATTTAAAGGAATTACTTCTATTTCCCCAATGGGCCCCTTGGGGTCGGGGTCGCTATTTTTGCTAAATCTGTTTCTCTTCCCTAAAGGATGTTTCTGACCATATTTGGTCAAAATCCATTCAAAACTATATGATTCGTAGGGATTTAAAGGAATTACCTATTTCCCCTATTGGGCTCCACCCCTCTGGCCCCTTGAGGGTTAGAGTTACCATTTCTGCAAAATCTGTTCCCCATCTCTCAAGGATGTTTCTGACCAAATTTTGTTGAAATCCATTCAAAATTTATGACCCCTATTGGGCCCTGCCCCTCTGACCCATCGGGGGTCAGTCATCATTTATACAAAATCTGTCGTAAAATCCAAACAGGACTTTTTGACTAGAAGCGATTTGCGATTTGAAGCAAATGTTGACAGACGACGGACGGACGGATGACAGCGCCGCACCATGGCTTTAGCTCACTGGAACTTTGGTCAGATGAGCTAAAAATGTTTACTCCTGTGACACTGAAAGTATGTCAAGGTAGTTTTTATTGCTCGGTTCTTTCCAAGGAATCTACCAGTCTAATGACATGTCTCCATGATAACTCAGAACAAGTGCTAATTGTAATGGGGTACCATTACAGATGTCCCCCAAACTACCCCTTTGGTCGGAACTGATGAGCCCAATGAACTCACAATGGAAATATAGCTGACACCCCATATATCAGCGGTCATGTTGACGAATTAGGAAACGGAGGTTACGACAATGTCCGTGGTGTCCTACTAAAGTTATATATAAAATTTCATTGAAATCGGACAATATATAAATTTCGACCAATCAGAAGCCAGGAAATAGCGGTCATGTTGACGAATTAGGAAACGGAGGTTACGACAATGTCCGTGGTGTCCTACTACAGTTATATATAAAATTTCATTGAAATCGGACAATATATAAATTTCGACCAATCAGAAGCCAGGAAATAGCGGCCATGTTGACGAATCACGAAACGGAGGTTACGACAATGTCCGTGGTGTCCTACTACAGTTATATATAAAATTTCATTGAAATCGGACAATATATAAATTTCGACCAATCAGAAGCCAGGAAATAGCGGCCATGTTGACGAATCATGAAACGGATGTGACGACAATGTTGTTGGTGTAATACTACACATATATATAAAATTTCATTGAAATCGGACAATATATAAATTTCGACCAATCAGAAGCCAGGAAATAGCGGCCATGTTGACGAATCATGAAACGGATGTGACGACAATGTTGTTGGTGTAATACTACACATATATATTAAATTTCATTGAAATCAGACAATATATAAATTTCGACCAATCAGAGGCCTCCATTTTCGTTTCGGTGGCAACCAAACTTTACGAAAATGTTACCATGTTATTCAGCATCCCTTAAAACACCCATGTACCAATTTTTACTGAAATCGGAGACTGAATTTTGAAAACCGGAAATTAGCTCTGGCGGCCATCTTGGACTTCCGGTCGCGAAAAAACAACCCGTTTTCACACACCCCACCCCTAATGAGTATGTGTGTGAAGTTTCGTGAAGATCCGTCCAGTAGTTTTTGAGAAAACGGTAGGAAACCTCCGCGGCGGAAGAAAGTGGAAGAAACAAGAATAATAATAATAATAAGAAACCGAGCAAAAACAATATGTCCCCCCACTTCGTTTGGGGGACATAATAAGTTGTTCCAATGTTTTGACATATTTGATCCTTTGACTATGAATGTAAGTTAAAAAGTGATTATTTTACCAACTTTGATAAGAAGTTCCCAACCAAACATCATGTTTATAGGCCTTTGGGTATTTCACAAGATGTTCTTTGAATATTTTGACATATTTGATCCCTGTGAATTTAAAATTAATTTTTTATTGCAAAGCAATGCCGTGTCTGACCTCCAAGTCCATGTAGCATAAACGCCTTCCTCTCTTCATGCCTAGTAATTGTATGCTTTGTTAAAAAGTGGGGATAAAATCATTTCATTATTTGACATTTTAACCCGCAGGAAAGTCGAAATCTTCAATTCCTTTTGATCAAAATTTTATTCATACTGCCAATAAATGACTAAAATTCCTATATTAGAGACAAGAGGCCCAGAGGGCCTGTATCGCTCACATGGATACATTGGTATCTAGATAATCATGGTAAAATATTTTCTTTCTGGCCCGCCCCTCAGCCCCCTGGGTGCGGGGGTCAGTCCCACCAGTAGTAAAATTTTGAATCCTGAGCACCTAGGGATGCTTCCTGCCAAATAAGATTGATTTCCTATCAGTGGTTATGGAGAAGAAGTCATTTAAACAATTGTTGACGGACGACAGACAGACCGACGAGGGAAGGACGGACGACAGACACCACGGTATGGCATAAGCTCACCTCGGTCCTTCCGACCAGGTGAGCTAAAAATTAGATCTAGGCTATTATATTGTGATTCTCAGAAGCTATACTGATATATTTACAGTCTACACTGACATTCACTCGATAACCATTACTCAACAGACTATCATTATCACTGCATAACTGTAGTCAAACACGTGACAAATTTCTATGACGTCGACAACAATACATGTGGGCGGAGCTATGCAAATCCTCCAGTTTGAAACACAATTGTGTGATGTCACCAACAATAAACGGAGCTAACAACGATTTATGCCAATTTCATGCTGTTACAAATATTGAACCATTCTCTCGTATATAAGTTTTGAAATAAAATCTCTGTCAGAAGATGGGACTATAATGGACAAAATAGTCACGAACATTTCACAGAAAGATACTGTCAATATAAGGATAAACTTTTTATTTTGTTTAGGTTATCGTGGGTTAACTACAATGAACAAGAGGCCCAGAGGGCCTGTATCGCTCCCCTGGATACATTGGTATCTAGGTTATCATGGTAAATTATTTTCCTAAAAGATCCCATGGACAGGGACAGACCTGAAGACAAATCCTTGAGGCATATCTGTATAAATTGAAGTTTGGTTAATCGGTGAGTTTCTCAACTGTTTTCAAGTTTAACTGAGAAACTGGGTCCCTAAGGGCTGTGAACAGACCCTGACATCAATGCTAATATCATGATAGCATTTGTCTCTTTATGCCCAGCAATTGTATAGTATTTGGTTAGGAAGTCTCCACGGGCATGGTAGATCCTTGGATCAAATCTATATCAGGATTGTGATCGTCTCTTAATGCCCAGCAATTGTATAAATTATATAGTTTTGGGGAGGGGATCTCAACCATTAATGTAAGGGAAGGACTCATTCCGGAACCTATCATGATATCATGATTGTGTTAGTCTCTTTATGCCAAGCAATGGTATATATTGTAATGTTAAGGGTGGGGATCACAACCAAAACCAAGTTAAACAAGCAGCGATTTAAAAGGCTTTTCCTGTATTTCCCCTATTTGGCCCCAACCCTTCGGCCCCAGGGGGGTCAGAACTACCATTTATACAAAAACTGTTCCCCTCCCTAAAGGGATGTTTCTGACCAAATTTGGTTCAAATCTATTCAGTACTTTATGACTAGTAGGCACTTCGGGCCAGGTGAGCTAAAAATGGGTAAATTATACATAACTGGCTTTTGCCGGTTATTGAATTTACCTGTGTTCCATTGTAGTTATCACCTGATAACCTAAACAAAATAGAAAGTTAATCCTTAAATATATTATGATATTAGGCCTGGAAATGGTAGATGGCTGCCACCCTTTCATCAATTGAACAAGCTGCCTGTTTGGTTTTAAAGGATTGTTTCACTTGCCTGTTGTAAAGTAACCGTTTGAAGTCCTGGAACAAAGTGTCCTTATTTTTGTCCATGAAGCCATTGACACTGTATTGCACTTGTCCTGCATAATGTTTGATTCGAAAGTCACGGCTGTGTTCCAAAGTCTTGTCTGAAGGGGCCAGCTACAATCAGTCATACACTAGGGCTTTATACAACAATATCATACAGATAAGCTCACTTGATTATGTCAGTAAGGGCTGAATGATAAACAAGAAATCCAATGAGCCTAAATCACTCATCTGCCACTCATTTCAAACATGTGATCCTTACAAGAGGCTCATTGGCCTTAACGGTCATCTGACTACACAGATTTACAGATTAACATATATTTTCCCCATTACCTTCATCCAAGCATTGCCAAATAGTACATTCATAAACAAATATATTTGACAATCAAATCTGAAAATCTCTCAAATTCCTAACTGTTTTCTTGTACTTAGGTATAAGTTTGGCTTTAGAAAATCCCTGTTTCATGTTCATAGTTATGTCAATTGTCTACAAACAATTAGTAAAGAATTAGTAATCAAGCAATACATTCTAAATATATTCAATTATTACATAAAATGTCACAATTGCGAAGTGAATTGAGAGGGGGGAGGGGGTCAATTTGGGCTATATCAATATAAATATACCATTTGTACAATTGTGAAACCCCAACCCATAGGGATGCTTCTGACCAAATTTGGTCAAATGCCGTTGAGTGGTTATGAAGAAGTTGATTGTAGATGGACGGAAGCCACAGTATGGCATAAGTTCACCTTGGTCCTTGATGAGCTGATAAATAAATAACAACACCAATCAAATCAAATTGGAGTAGTTTGATTTTGATGAAAATAAATACACAGCACCATTTTATGTTGCAAATTTGATGCCCCACAACCACAAAATCTCCCACATTGAACAATCCCTCAGATCTCTAGAGGTTGGCAACCCTGTACACATAAAGTTTCATAATCAGTGCACAGTGTTATGGACAGTGTTATGGACAGTGTTATGCTCTGCACAAGGACACATGGAAAGACAAACAGACAGACAAAGCTAAACAGAAACTTAATTCACCCCGCGATATTTTTCGGTGAGCATAATAAAAATATGATGACTATACAGACCATCCTGACTCTTTAGGTCAGTTAACACTAACCTTGATGACTACAGGCCATCCTGACCCTTCAGGTCAGTTAACACTAACCTTGATGACTACAGGCCATCCTGACACTTCAGGTCAGTTAACACTAACCTTGATGACTAAAGGCCATCCTAACCCTTCAGGTCAGTTAACACTAACCTTGATGACTACAGGCCATCCTGACCCTTCAGGTCAGTTAACACTAACCTAACACATAAACATTACTTCACTCACCTCTCTACAAGTAAAATGGTCATGCTTTCCAAGTTTCTTTGCCATGACTGATAAAAACATCTGAAAAAGAATCATTTACCAAATTAAAAAGATGGAAACCTCATTTACAAAGCCAGTCAATTAATTGTACTGTAACAATGTTTCACAATTCCTTTGAGGAAATTGGTGCATCCAGTCTTTTTTCTTTTTTTGTCACAATTTTCCTGGATGCAAAACAGGTAAGAAAGCATTTTCATTTTAATAAATTTTATTGACATTTTAAACATATGAAAAAGGATTAGACGGCAGGCTTGAAGCCTATATAAGTCTTCTCCCATATCCAGTGATCAACAATGAAAATTATATAACATATAGTTACATGTAATATTAATATTAAGGACGCTGGACCCTACGTAATACACAAGTTTTGATTCTCGTTTTGTGGTGACTTAGCTTCCTATTTGTGTATCTGGTATTTGAAAACGGAGTATCAAATTAGTTCTACACCGTGATATGTCGCGAAGTCAACAATGGCGAGATGAGAGGGTACGGTTCAAGTCTTCAACTCAAGATTACGAGCAAATAAAGTATTATCACGACCACTTCTATTGCAAAACAACAACAAAAATAGATGTACACTATATTGACACATGGTCTGACACTGACAGCGACGGCAACAGTATAGAAACGGAATCGGAAGGAAGGCCTATAGTACCGGTACAACTGGCCATGGTTTCTCAAACTGGAGAGAGAGTCGGCGATTGGTGGAATTATCCGTGTTAAATTGGCAGAACGTTTACACAAGGGCTGTGCCTGGTGTCATTATATATGCACTATTATGTTGTTGAAATATAACACAGAATGCCGGTAGTTGTTATGTTCTAAAATGTTTTAGGCTTGTACGCATTCACACCATGTATGTTATGTAAAACTACTACCCACTATAAAAACTTCCTAATAGCATCAAGGGAGACAACCTACCCTAGACACAGTTTTACATCTAGTTTTCAATAAGTAGCATAAACAAGAGGCCCAATGGGCCTGCATCGCTCACCTGGTATCAATCTCTGACTTATTTTATAGTGTAACCCTAAAGTCCCCTTAAAATCTTTTACTGTAAGACATAAGATTTAAACATATTTTACCCCTGTGACCTTATAAGACAACATCATTTTCATTTTCAAATTTTGTTTAGCTTCATCCCAGGATGTTACAAGACAAATATCATATCTCTAGGCATTTCGGTTTATCAGAAGAAGTCGCTCAAAGCTTTTAACCACTGATTTGACCACTGTGACCTTTAATATGGGTCAAGATCATTTTCCTTCCCAAACATCCAAGGAACCTTTCAGCCAAATATCATGCTTCTAGGACTTTTGGTATTTCAGAAGAAGTCGTTTAAAGGTTTTATCAGATTTGACCCTTGTGACCTTGAATATAGGTCAAGGTCATTTCTTTTCGCAAACTTTGTCGTGCTTCATCCAAGGAACCTTTCAGCCAAATATTATGCATCTAGGGCTTTTGGTATTTCAGAAGAAGTCGTTTAAAGGTTTTAACAGATTTGACCCCTGTGACCTTGAATATAGGTAAAGGTCATTTCTTTTTGCAAACTTTGTCGGGCATCATCCAAGGAAACTTTGAGCCAAATATCATGCTTCTAGGGCTTTTGGTATTTCAGAAGAAGTCGTTTAAAGGTTTTCACAGATTTGACCCCTGTGACCTTGAATATAGGTCAAGGTCATTTCTTTTCGCAAACTTTGTCAGGCTTCATCCAAGGAACCTTTCAGCCAAATATCATGCTTCTAGGGCTTTTGGTATTTCAGAAGAAGTCGTTTAAAGGTTTTATCAGATTTGACCCTTGTGACCTTGAATATAGGTCAAGGTCATTTCTTTTCGCAAACTTTGTCGGGCTTCATCCAAGGAACCTTTCAGCCAAATATCATGCTTCTAGGGCTTTTGGTATTTCAGAAGAAGTCGTTTAAAGGTTTTAACAGATTTGACCCCTGTGACCTTGAATATAGGTCAAGGTCATTTCTTTTCGCAAACTTTGTCGGGCTTCATCCAAGGAACCTTTCAGCCAAATATCATGCTTCTAGGGCTTTTGGTATTTCAGAAGAAGTCGTTTAAAGGTTTTAACAGATTTGACCCCTGTGACCTTGAATATAGGTCAAGGTCATTTCTTTTCGCAAATTTTGTCGAGCTTCATCCAAGGAACCTTTCAGCCAAATATCATGCTTCTAGGGCTTTTGGTATTTCAGAAGAAGTCGTTTAAAGGTTTTAACAGATTTGACCCCTGTGACCTTGAATATAGGTCAAGGTCATTTCTTTTCGCAAACTTTGTCGGGCTTCATCCAAGGAACTTTTCAGCCAAATATCATGCTTCTAGGGCTTTTGGTATTTCAGAAGAAGTCGTTTAAAGGTTTTAACAGATTTGACCCCTGTGACCTTGAATATAGGTCAAGGTCATTTCTTTTCGCAAATTTTGTCGAGCTTCATCCAAGGAACCTTTCAGCCAAATTTCATGCTTCTAGGGCTTTTGGTATTTCAGAAGAAGTTGTTTAAAGGTTTTAACAGATTTGACCCCTGTGACCTTGAATATAGGTCAAGGTCATTTCTTTTCGCAAACTTTGTCGGGCTTCATCCAAGGAACTTTTCAGTCAAATATCATGCTTCTAGGGCTTTTGGTATTTCAGAAGAAGTCGTTTAAAGGTTTTCACAGATTTGACCCTTGTGACCTTGAATATAGGTCAAGGTCATTTCTTTTCCCAAACTTTGTTGGGCTTCATCCAAGGAACCTTTCAGTCAAATATCATGCGTCTAGGGCTTTTGGTATTTTAGAAGAAGTCGTTTAAAGGTTTTAACAGATTTGACCCCTGTGACCTTGAATATAGGTCAAGGTCATTTCTTTACGCAAACTTTGTCGGGCTTCATCCAAGGAACCTTTCAGCCAAATACCATGTTTCGTGGGCTTTTTGTATTTCAGAAGAAGTCGTTTAAAGTTTAAAATAGATTTTACCTCACTGTGACCTTGAATATTTGTCAAGGTCGTTTCTTTTCGCAAACTTTATTTGGCTTCAACCATGGAAGGTTCTGGTCAAATATGAAGTCTCTATGCCTGACGGTATTTTAGAAGAAGTTGTTTGAAGGTTTCGACATTTTTGACCCCGGTGACCTTGAAATTAGGTCAAAGTGATTTTTTTTCGCAAACTTTGTTCAGCTCCTTCCAAGATATCTACCAGCCAAATTTCATGTCCCTGGGCCTTTCAGTATTTTAGAAGAAGTCGTTTAAAGGAAAAAGTTGACGGACGGACGGACGACGGACGCTGCACCATCACATAAGCTCACTTGGCCCTTCTGGCCAGGTGAGCTAAAAACTTGTCTGTGGTATTTTGATTCAATTTTTTGCTTGTGCTTTATGTAACTATATGGTATGTAAATAATTTGACTGTGAACACTAAAATTTGTCCGCTAGATATAAAAATAACACACTTTGTAAAATTGTTTTGTCCATTTTTCCACAAATAAAATATTTTTGAGGTAGCTATTGATTTCTTTTTTTATTTATTGTATGTTTGTGATTTTCAACAACATTCACCAGAAAAAAAAATAGAAAAACATTAAATTTTGAGAAAAATCATTTTTTTGGTGTTTCTTACCAAAAATGAAACAAGTCATAGGAATGCTTAGATTTTCACAAAATCATCTCTACCTGGTAACATAATCAACATATGAAAGTTTTCAGGAAATCTAGCGGTTAATTGCTAAAGGGTTGAGCCTCCTTAAGTGGTTAAGGGGAAACAACTCTTGTTTACAAGTTATGAGTATTGACATTATGATTGAATGATGGAGGAAATAATCCATCAGTGTCATTCACCAAAGTTTAATAGAATTTTGTAATAAAAACACATTTTACATATTCACCATACCAGTCACAAGGCGATTGGACCAAAGTGTCCATGATATATTAGTACCGTAATTTCTCAAGTATAGTGCACACTTTTTTAAAGGCCCAATATACGTAACTTCAGGAAATTTTTCGGGATTCTGAAAAATTATGAAAAAAAATCCAGTTGATAACCACGCAAAAATAGGACTAAAACAAAGTAAACCTGAGTGGTAACTAGCAAGAAACTCTTGACAAAAAAATCCAAAGAATTAAAAATATTTCAGGTGGGGCCACCTCAACAACGAACCGAAGGTAAAAGACAGTTCGAAATGGACGCGTGTTTACAAATACCGTGTTTCAACTGCTGCTGTACCAGTAACCGAGTAAGAATCCATCTTGAATATTGCTGATATCAGTTAATCTGAACTAAATCTATAAATATAATAAGTTATTAGGCTTGATTTTCGCTTCAAGTTTTGCGGAAATTTAAGTTACGTATATTGGGCCTTTAAGGAAAATCGATTGTGTCAAGAACGGGGTGCGCACTATACGCAAAAACAATAAAAACCTGGACTTGGTTGCGATCATGTATTATTGATTTTTCGGAGATTTTCATGATGACTTGAAATATCCTGGAAGGGTTTGTGTTTTTAATGTCTAAACAAGAGCCCCAATGGGTCTGCATCGCTCACCTGGAATTAATCCCTGACTTGTAACCCAAAAGTTGCCTAAAATCTATTACTGTAAGACATCCAGAACAACATGTTAATATTTAAATATATTTTACCCCGTGACCTTGTACGACAATGTCATTTTCATTTGCAAATTTTGTTTGGCTTCTCTCAAGGAAGCTACCAGCCAAATATCATGTCTCTAGGCATTTGGGTTTATCAGAAGAAGTCACTCAAAGGTTTTTACAGATTTGACCCCTATTACCTTGAATATAAGTCAAGGTCATTTTCATTTGCAAATTCTGCTCAGCTTTTTCCAAGGAAGCTACCAGCAAAATATCATGTCTCTAGACCTTTTGGTTAATCAGACGAAGCCGTTTGAAGGTTTTAACAGATTTGACCTTTGTGACCTTGAATGTTGGTCCAGGTCATTTCTTTTTGCAAAATCTGCTTGGCTTCATTGAAGGAACCTTTCAGCCAAATATCATGCTTCTAGGCCTTTTGGTATTTCAGAGGAACTTGTTTGAAGGTTTTGACATTTTTGACCCCTGTGACCTTGTAAGTAGATCAAAGTGACTAGGCCTTTCAGTATTTCAGAAGAAGTAGTTTTAAGCAAAAGTTGACAGACGCAGGACGGACAAACAGATGCCGCACTATCACATAAGCTCACTTGGCCCTTTGGACCAGGTGAGCTAAAAATATCAGTCGACTCGTGAAATATATTTGGCACGTATTACTGAAGACACTGTTAGATATCCTCTATATCTTTGGCTCACTTTGCTCACTTTTCAATCAGGATGAACATGTTTGATAAGATACCTCATCATTGACTTTGCCAACACTGAGGCAGGCCTCGTCCAGGATGGCAAGTACTCCCTTGTGGGGTTGTTCGACCAGGTCACAGATTATCTTGTTGTTGAAATATTCTATGTGGGTCCACTGGATTCCCTCCCTCATATACTCTTCCTGTTCCTGCTTCAGCACTAGTTCGATGAACAACTGCTGCAATTTCTCATTACAGTAGTTGATGCAGAACTGTTCAAAACTAAAATGACAAAAAATATAAACAAAATGAGCAGGGGCTCACAAATATATACACACACACAAAATGGTCAAAGTAAAACAAAATCTTATCAGAACTTCATAGTATGATGCTATGGTGTCAATATGAACTAAACTCAATCTATTCAGGATATCTTGTACACAGGCTTTCCATTCCTAAACAGTTCAACAGTTACTGTTTTAAGGTTTCAAAAGATTTAAACCCTGTGACTTTAAATACTGGTGATATAAAATTCAAAAATTCAGATTCTAAGCCTTTAGGTTTATTTTCAGTTTTACACAGATTTGACACTACTAAAGTGACAAGGTTGTTATTTACTACTACCTACACACCAGGGTGTGAAGTTTACAACCTACCTACACACCAGGGTGTGAGGTTTACTACCTACCTACACACCAGGGTGTTGGGTTTACTATCTACACACCAGGGTGTCAGGTTTACTACCTACACACCAGGGTGTGAGGTTTACTATCTACACACCAGGGTGTCAGGTTTACTATCTACACACCAGGGTGTCAGGTTTACTACCTACACACCAGGGTGTGAGGATTACTATCTACACACCAGGGTGTCAGGTTTACTATCTACACACCAGGGTGTCAGGTTTACTATCTACACACCAGGGTGTCAGGTTTCCTACCTACCTACACACCAGGGTGTCAGGTTTACTACCTACACACCATGGTGTCAGGTTTACTACCTACCTATACACCAGGGTGTCAGGTTTACTATCTACACACCAGGGTGTCAGGTTTACTATCTACACACCAGGGTGTGAGGTTTACTATCTACACACCAGGGTGTCAGGTTTACTATCTACACACCAGGGTGTCAGGTTTACTACCTACACACCAGGGTGTCAGGTTTACTATCTACACACCAGGGTGTCAGGTTTACTATCTACACACCAGGGTGTCAGGTTTACTACCAACACACCAGGGTGTCAGGTTTACTACCTACACACCAGGGTGTGAAGTTTACAACCTACCTACACACCAGGGTGTCAGGTTTACTACCTACACACCAGGGTGTGAGGTTTACTACCTACCTACACACCAGGGTGTCAGGTTTACTATCTACACACCAGGGTGTCAGGTTTACTACCTACACACCAGGGTGTGAGGTTTACTATCTACACACCAGGGTGTCAGGTTTACTATCTACACACCAGGGTGTCAGGTTTACTACCTACACACCAGGGTGTCAGGTTTCCTACCTACCTACACACCAGGGTGTCAGGTTTACTATCTACACACCAGGGTGTCAGGTTTACTACCTACACACCAGGGTGTCAGGTTTCCTACCTACCTACACACCAGGGTGTCAGGTTTACTACCTACACACCAGGGTGTCAGGTTTACTACCTACCTATACACCAGGGTGTCAGGTTTACTATCTACACACCAGGGTGTCAGGTTTACTACCTACACACCAGGGTGTGAGGTTTACTACCAACACACCAGGGTGTGAGGTTTACTACCTACCTATACACCAGGGTGTCAGGTTTACTATCTACACACCAGGGTGTCAGGTTTACTATCTACACACCAGGGTGTCAGGTTTACTACCTACACACCAGGGTGTCAGGTTTACTACCTACCTACACACCAGGGTGTCAGGTTTACTACCTACCTATACACCAGGGTGTCAGGTTTACTATCTACACACCAGGGTGTCAGGTTTACTACCTACACACCAGGGTGTCAGGTTTACTACCTACCTATACACCAGGGTGTCAGGTTTACTATCTACACACCAGGGTGTCAGGTTTACTATCTACACACCAGGGTGTCAGGTTTACTACCTACACACCAGGGTGTGAGGTTTACTACCTACCTACACACCAGGGTGTCAGGTTTACTATCTACACACCAGGGTGTCAGGTTTACTATCTACACACCAGGGTGTCAGGTTTACTATCTACACACCAGGGTGTCAGGTTTACTACCTACCTACACACCAGGGTGTCAGGTTTACTATCTACACACCAGGGTGTCAGGTTTACTACCTACCTACACACCAGGGTGTCAGGTTTACTATCTACACACCAGGGTGTCAGGTTTACTATCTACACACCAGGGTGTCAGGTTTACTATCTACACACCAGGGTGTGAGGTTTACTATCAACACACCAGGGTGTCAGGTTTACTATCTACACACCAGGGTGTCAGGTTTACTATCTACACACCAGGGTGTCAGGTTTACTATCTACACACCAGGGTGTAAGGTTTACTATCTACACACCAGGGTGTCAGGTTTACTATCTACACACCAGGGTGTCAGGTTTACTATCTACACACCTGGGTGTCAGGTTTACTACCAACACACCAGGGTGTCAGGTTTACTACCTACACACCAGGGTGTGAGGTTTACTACCTACCTACACACCAGGGTGTGGGGTTTACTATCTACACACCAGGGTGTCAGGTTTACTACCTACACACCAGGGTGTGAGGTTTACTATCTACACACCAGGGTGTCAGGTTTACTATCTACACACCAGGGTGTGAGGTTTACTATCTACACACCAGGGTGTCAGGTTTACTACCAACACACCAGGGTGTCAGGTTTACTATCTACACACCAGGGTGTCAGGTTTACTATCTACACACCAGGGTGTCAGGTTTACTATCTACACACCAGGGTGTCAGGTTTACTATCTACACACCAGGGTGTCAGGTTTACTATCTACACACCAGGGTGTGAGGTTTACTATCAACACACCAGGGTGTCAGGTTTACTATCAACACACCAGGGTGTCAGGTTTACTATCTACACACCAGGGTGTGAGGTTTACTACCTACACACCAGGGTGTGAGGTTTACTATCAACACACCAGGGTGTCAGGTTTACTATCTACACACCAGGGTGTCAGGTTTACTATCTACACACCAGGGTGTGAGGTTTACTATCTACACACCAGGGTGTCAGGTTTACTATCTACACACCAGGGTGTCAGGTTTACTACCTACACACCAGGGTGTCAGGTTTACTATCTACACACCAGGGTGTGAGGTTTACTATCTACACACCAGGGTGTCAGGTTTACTACCAACACACCAGGGTGTCAGGTTTACTACCTACACACCAGGGTGTGAGGTTTACTACCTACCTACACACCAGGGTGTCAGGTTTACTATCTACACACCAGGGTGTCAGGTTTACTATCTACACACCAGGGTGTCAGGTTTACTATCTACACACCAGGGTGTGAGGTTTACTATCAACACACCAGGGTGTCAGGTTTACTATCAACACACCAGGGTGTCAGGTTTACTATCTACACACCAGGGTGTCATGTTTACTATCTACACACCAGGGTGTAAGGTTTACTATCTACACACCAGGGTGTCAGGTTTACTACCTACACACCAGGGTGTCAGGTTTACTACCTACACACCAGGGTGTGAGGATTACTATCTACACACCAGGGTGTCAGGTTTACTATCTACACACCAGGGTGTCAGGTTTACTACCTACACACCAGGGTGTCAGGTTTCCTACCTACCTTCACACCAGGGTGTCAGGTTTACTACCTACACACCAGGGTGTCAGGTTTACTACCTACCTATACACCAGGGTGTCAGGTTTACTATCTACACACCAGGGTGTCAGGTTTACTATCTACACACCAGGGTGTGAGGTTTACTATCTACACACCAGGGTGTGAGGTTTACTATCTACACACCAGGGTGTCAGGTTTACTACCTACACACCAGGGTGTCAGGTTTACTATCTACACACCAGGGTGTCAGGTTTACTATCTACACACCAGGGTGTCAGGTTTACTATCTACACACCAGGGTGTCAGGTTTACTATCTACACACCAGGGTGTCAGGTTTACTATCTACACACCAGGGTGTCAGGTTTACTATCTACACACCAGGGTGTCAGGTTTACTATCTACACACCAGGGTGTCAGGTTTACTATCTACACACCAGGGTGTCAGGTTTACTATCTACACACCAGGGTGTGAGGTTTACTATCTACACACCAGGGTGTCAGGTTTACTACCTACACACCAGGGTGTCAGGTTTACTACCTACCTACATACCAGGGTGTCAGGTTTACTATCTACACACCAGGGTGTCAGGTTTACTATCTACACACCAGGGTGTCAGGTTTACTACCAACACACCAGGGTGTGAGGTTTACTATCACAACACCAGGGTGTTAGGTTTACTACCTACACACCAGGGTGATTAACCCTGTTTATCCCACACCAACTCTGTGAGGACTGGTTAACCCTGTTTATCACACATCAACCCTGTGAGGACTGGTTAACCCTGTTTATCACACACCAACCCTGTGTGGACTGGTTAACCCTGTTTATCACACATCAACCCTGTGAGGACTGGTTAACCCTGGTTTTCACACATCAACCCTGTGAGGACTGGTAAACCCTGTTTTTCACACACCAACACTGTGAAGACTGGTTAACCCTGTTTATCCCACACCAACTCTGTAAAGACTGGTTAACCCTGTTTATCACACACCAACCCTGTGAGGACTGGTTAACCCTGTTTTTCACACACCAACCCTGTGAAGACTGGTTAACCCTGTTTTTCACACACGAACACTGTGAGGACTGGTTAACCCTGTTTATCACACACCAACCCTGTGAGGACTGGTTAACCCTGTTTTTTACACACCAACCCTGTGAGGACTGGTTAACCCTGTTTTGTACACACCAACCCTGTGAGGACTGGTTAACCCTGTTTATCACACACCAACACTGTGAGGACTGGTTAACCCTGTTTATCCCACACCAACCCTGTGAGGACTGGTTAACCCTGTTTATCCCACACCAACCCTGTGAGGACTGGTTAACCCTGTTTATCCCACACCAACACTGTGAGGACTGGTTAACCCTGTTTATCACACACCAACCCTGTGAGGACTGGTTAACCCTGTTTATCCCACACCAACCCTGTGAGGACTGGTTAACCCTGTTTATCCCACACCAACCCTGTGAGGACTGGTTAACCCTGTTTATCCCACACCAACACTGTGAGGACTGGTTAACCCTGTTTATCACACACCAACCCTGTGAGGACTGGTTAACCCTGTTTTTCACACATCAACCCTGTGAAGACTGGTTAACCCTGTTTTTACACACCAACACTGTGAGGACTGGTTAACCCTGTTTATCACACACCAACACTGTGAGGACTGGCTAACCCTGTTTTTCACACACCAACCCTGTAAAGACTGGTTAACCCTGTTTATCCCACACCAAACCTGTAAAGACTGGTTAACCCTGTTTTTCACACACCAACCCTGTGAGGACTGGTTAACCCTGTTTATCACACACCAACACTGTGAGGACTGGTTAACCCTGTTTATCACACACCAACCCTGTGAGGACTGGTTAACCCTGTTTATCCCACACCAACCCTGTGAGGACTGGTTAACCCTGTTTTTCACACACCAACACTGTGAGGACTGGTTAACCCTGTTTTTCACACACCAACACTGTGAGGACTGTTTAATCATGTTTTTCACACACCAACACTGTGAGAACTGGTTAACCCTGTTTATCCCACACCAACCCCGTGAGGACTGCCTGTACGAAATGCTTAGGTGGAATTCTAGAGGATTTCGCCTGGAAATGAAGGTATTCCAGGTGGAATCCGCCTAAGGTGGCAGGTTCATAGGTAGACTTTAGGTAGACCTAGAATCAGTCTAAATTCTACCAAAGCCTGAAGCAAAACTCTGCCTAAAATTCTACCTAAATTCTACCTAAAATCTATCTAACAACATCTTAGTAGGAAAACCAAAATCAATATCTCTATTTAGGTGGAATTTTGTGGGAAAATTTAACTTAAAATTTCTAGTGAGGTGGAATTTTGTACTTTGATAAACATATGGGTCTGCAGTCCAGAGTTCTCATCTCTGATTGGTCATTTTTGAATAACACAGTTACACAGGAAGTTGTGATATATTCAGCTCATTTCCTAGTCTGGGATGGTTGCATTGTGTGACAGATTATGAAAACTTTTGAACTTTTGACAAAATCATGGACACAAACAAGAGCAGCAATATCAGTACACTTCCATAGCACAACTGCAGGTTAGTATAAACAACCAGTACCGTTTTTATGTTCATTTAATGTGATCATTGACCTGTATAACAGCAGTGTTTCTTCAGTTCATTTAGGTCAACTGATTTGTTTGGTAAGTTTAGTTTGGTTTTAGCAAATGTGATATAGATAAATGTATAAACAGCTGGGAATTGAAATGTGGCAATTTTCAGTCCAGAATCAAGTTGTTAACAAACTGCTAGTTTGATTTTATTATGGGGCAATTTTCATTACTGAAATCATACTGAGAAATGTACATCACTCATCAGTTTAACTGATCCACAAAAGATAAAGACTGGTATACATTCAAAATAATTGAGAAATAATACTCATAAATATTATAACTGCATAGGTATACATGTGTATATTATTGATTCTTTTTGGTCTTATCCTGTATTAAAAAGGGGATACATTACTAACGGCTCCATTAGCTTACTATAAGGAACAGGAAGTTTATGTTTTTGTTTTGCTTTGAATGAAATTTGAGCCGATATTAGGTAGAATTTAGGTAGAATTTTAGATGGAGATTAGGTAGATTTTTGGTGGAATTTTAGACAGATTTTAGGTAGAATTTTATGTGTAGATTTTAGGTAGAATCATAGGTAGAATTTTAGGTGGATTTTAGGTAGAATTTAAGATGGATCTTTAGGTAGAATTTTAGGTGGCTTTTAGGTGGATTCCTGCTAAACTAATTAACATATAAGGGCCGTTTTCTGCAAGTTTTCCAAGTGTTTTCTGTCTATAGCATCACTATATCTTTATGCAGAAATATTATGATGGAATCCAACTAAAATCCTGCTAAAAAGTCTACCTGGATTTTACAAGGAATCCACTCTGACATTTTCGTACAGGAGGTTAACCCTGTTTATCCCACACCAACCCTGTGAGGACTGGTTAACCCTGTTTATCCCACACCAACACTGTGAGGACTGGTTAACCCTGTTTATCACACACCAACCCTGTGAGGACTGGTTAACCCTGTTTTTTACACATCAACCCTGTGAAGACTGGTTAACCCTGTTTTTTACACACCAACCCTGTGAGGACTGGTTAACCCTGTTTATCACACACCAACCCTGTGAGGACTGGTTAACCCTGTTTATTACACAACAATACTGTTAGGACTGGTAAACCCTGTTTTTCACACACCAACCCTGTGAGGACTGGTTAACCCTGTTTTTCACACACCAACCCTGTGAGGACTGGTTAACCCTGTTTTTCACACATCAACACTGTGAGGACTGGTTAACCCTGTTTATCACACACCAACACTGTGAGGACTGGCTAACCCTGTTTTTCACACACCAACCCTGTAAAGACTGGTTAACCCTGTTTATCCCACACCAAACCTGTAAAGACTGGTTAACCCTGTTTTTCACACACCAGCCCTGTGAGGACTGGTTAACCCTGTTTATCACACACCAACACTGTGAGGACTGGTTAACCCTGTTTATCACACACCAACCCTGTGAGGACTGGTTAACCCTGTTTATCCCACACCAACCCTGTGAGGACTGGTTAACCCTGTTTTTCACACACCAACACTGTGAGGACTGGTTAACCCTGTTTTTCACACACCAACCCTGTGAGGACTGGTTAATCATGTTTTTCACACATCAACCCTGTGAGGACTGGTTAGCCCTGTTTATCCCACACCAACCCTGTGATGACTGGTTAACCTTGATAAATTCACAATATCCCTATGAGGACTCACCTGTTGTTGTCAAAGATTTCAAATCCATAGATATCAAGTACGCCAATAACTGTGTTCTTGCCAATGTACCCTATGCCACTGACCCTTGGGTCTATTGCCTCATTGATCTGAGCCACAATCCATGTAAACATCCGGTCATAAATTGCCTTAAAAATAAAATTAACAATTAAGTACTACATGTTTTATATGTATAGAAATAAAAGTTGACAGAATGATTGTCCTACCATTGTATCATTAAGTCATGTCAACTTTCAACTGAACTTCATAAGGTTGTATACTGTTATATTGAAATGTTTCATATATTTAGTACAGGGCTAAAGGTAACAAGAGATCCCAGAGGGATCTTGGCGCCCGCCATTGATGATTTTTCATTCATTTTCAGAAAGGTCTCTTAGTCCAGTCAAATTAGCCAAAATATAGACCTAGCCAGGACAAAATTGCAACAGAATTTAATTTCATATTTTTGGAATGGCGGATACCTATTCTGTAACAGAACAAGAGGCCCAATGGGCCTGCATCGCTCACCTGGTATCAATCCCTGACTTATAGTGAAACCCTAAAGTCCCCTAAAATCTTTTACTGTAAGACATTTAGAAGAACATATTTCACCCCTGTGACCTTATAAGACATCATTTTCATTTTCAAATTTTGTTTGGCATCATCCCAGGACACTACCAGCCAAATATCATGTCTCTAGGCATTTTGGTTTATCAGAAGAAGTCGCTCAAAGCTTTTAACCGATTTGACCACTGTGACCTTTAATATGGGTCAAGCTCATTTTCCTTCCCAAAGTTTGTCAAGCTTCATACAAGAAACCATTCAGCCAAATATCATGCTTCTAGGGTTTTTGGTATTTCAAAAGAAGTCGTTTAAAGGTTTTAACAGATTTGACCCCTGTGACCTTGAATTTAGGTCAAGGTCATTTCTTTTTGCAAACTTTGTCGGGCTTCATCCAAGGAACCTTTCAGCCAAATATCATGCTTCTAGGGCTTTTGGTATTTCAGTAGAAGTCTTTTGAAGGTTTTAACAGATTTGACCCTTGTGACCTTGAATATGGGTCAAGGTCATTTCTTTTCCCAAACTTTGTCGGACTTCATCCAGGGAACCTTTCAGCCAAATATCATGCTTCTAGGGCTTTTGGTATTTCAGAAGAAGTCTTTTGAAGGTTTTAACAGATTTGACCCTTGTGACCTTGAATATGGGTCAAGGTCATTTCTTTTCCCAAACTTTGTCGGACTTCATCCAAGGAACCTTTCAGCCAAATATCATGCTCATAGGGCTTTTGGTAATTCTGAAGAAGTCGTTTGAAGGTTTTAACAGATTTGACCCTTGTGACCTTAAATATAGGTCAAGGTCATTTCTTTTTGCAAACATTGTCGGGCTTCATCCAAGGAAACTTTCAGCCACATATCATGCTTCTAGGGCTTTTGGTATTTCAGAAGAAGTCTTTTGAAGGTTTTAACAGATTTGACCCTTGTGACCTTGAATATAGGTCAAGGTAATTTTTTTTTGCAAAATTGTCGGGCTTCAACCGAGGAACCTTTCAGCCAAATATCATGGTTCTAGGGCTATTGGTACTTCAAAAGAAGTCGTTTAAATGTTTTAACAGATTTGACCCTTGTGACCTTGAATATAGGTCAAGGTAATTTCTTTTTGCAAAATTGTCAGGCTTCAACCAAGGAACCTTTCAGCCAAATATCATGGTTCTTGGGCTATTGGTACTTCAAAAGAAGTCGTTTAAATGTTTTAACAGATTTGACTCTTGTGACCTTGAATATATGTCAAGGTCATTTCTTTTCGCAAACTTTGTTGGGCTTCATCCAAGGAACATTTCAGCCAAATATCATACTTCTAGGGATTTTAGTTTATTAGAAGAAGTCGTTTAAAGGTTAAAATAGATTTAACCTCACTGTGACCTTGAATATGGGTCAAGGTTGTTTCTTTTCACAAACTTTATTCGGCTTTATCCAAGGAAGCTACCGGTCAAATATGAGGTCTCTATGCCTGACGGTAATTTAGAAGAAGTTGTTTGAAGGTTTCGACATTTTTGACCCCTGTGACCTTGAAATTAGGTCAAAGTGATTTTTTTTCACAAACTTTGTTCAGCTCCTTCTAAGAAAGCTACCAGCCAAATGTCATGTCACTAGGCCTTTTAGTATTTTAGAAGAAGTCGTTTAAAGGAAAAAGTTGACGGACGCAGGACGGACGGACAGACGGACAACGGACGCTGCACCATCACTTAAGCTCACTTGGCCCTTCGGGCCAGGTGAGCTAAAAAAGGTCTACCAAAATCTACCTTTGGAAATTCACTTTTTTTCACACAGGATCATGAAATAAGCATAATTGCTCGATGGTGCAACTTTAAAGTGAAATATTTAATTCTCAAATATTTTTTTTATATTTAACTATTAACTACATTGTATAACTAGTTCATGTTTAATACAAAACAACTAAATTAAATCGATAGAAATTATTGCATCAAAAATTAATGTACAGTCAAAAGTCACTAAAAAGCATCTGAATGTTGAACATACAAGCTTTTTTGCATTTTTAAGATATAAGAAATTTTTATTTTTTATAAATATCATTACTAGATATGAATTAATTCATTAAAATATCACATATGTATTGAACTTTCTTATATGAGACATTTTGCCTTTTTTTCTTTTTTAGTCTTGAAAGTTAGCAGCGAGGCCAATTTTGAACGGTTTCAACGTCAATATTGAACGATTTCTCAATTTGTGCAACCTGTATGTACAATGGTTATTTTAAGTACTTATTTGGTAAGGTCAGTTTGCTAATATATTGATAATCAAATATTCAAAACACTATTACATGCTTTTTGGGCAGAACGGCAAAAAATGACGTTATTTAGAATGAAGTTCATCATTCTAAATAACAAAAATATGCATAACTTTTTTTGTGTTTTATCCGATTGCTAAATAACTTTGCTTGGCTAAAGACAATAAGATTGTATTGATAGCTAATGCGAATTGTGATTAAAATAAATTATTTTGGCATGAGTAAAAAATTTATTTTCTTTTGTTCTATTATGCTCAGTAGTAAAAATATATTATTTTCATTTAATTCTTAGGTTTTTTGGATGCTAAAATTCGGATTAATTGCATTAAAACAAAAATTTTCTCGTAATAATTCTGACAAAGTCTTCATGTAATCTGATTAAACTTAACAAAAAAATAAGGAATTTTGTTGTTCAGAATAGTGGACTAGATAAACAATGCAAACACTTTAATGAAAATAAAAAAGACTTAAACATTTGCCTTCCTTATTAAAATACATGCGAAAGAGATATGCAAAGCATTCAATATTGACTTCGAAAAAGTGCAAAATCAGCACATTTTGATGATTTTGATGTTTGATAACTTTTTGTATATTAAGCAATCATCAGTTAAATTAAATAATTAAATTAAATACCATTATTCTAAAGATTAAATTTAATATCATTTTGCTACTGTGAATATTAAATTATATTTTCTGCTCTTAAAATGTGAAAAAGTAAAATATAGTCAAGTAAAATGGATTTTTAGTGATATTGATGGATCAATATTTTTTAAACATTACATATCAGTAAAACAATTTTGGCGAATCTGTAATATCTATTAACCGGTTATGGCATGTAACTCATCATTTTACAATCAGAATTGCTTAATAATTAGTTATTTCACTTCAAAGTTGGCCCAGTAAGCAATTACGCTGAAATTCTTGACCCCCAATTTGTGCGAAAAAAAGGATTTCCCAAAAGTAATTTTTGGTAGACTTTTTTTCTGTTAGAATATAGGTATCAACCTTCTAGGAAAACTAAAAAAAAATTCTGTTGCAATTTTGTCCCGGTTAAACCCTATATTGACTAGACTATCTTGTCAGGAGTTTTGTTTTTCTGATCAGTTGTAAATTCCAAATCCATCAAAATAAGCATTATATACTGTCATAGTCGACATACAAGATGGCCTTCTGGTGGCCATATTTTTCCCCTGGAGCAATCCAAAAATTAGATCATGCACAACTATAGGGACCAAAAAGAAAAGAGCTATCCAGTGGTACTTCTCAAAAAATAGCAATAACAAATTAAACTTATTAATATCACTGTCAAAATTAAAGATGGCTGTCTGGTGGCCATATTGTTTTTCAAACCAGCTCAAAAAATGGATAATGCACCACTCAGGACAGGACAACAGTGAACCTGCATATGAAATTTAAGAATGATCTATCCAGTACTTCTTAAGAAATAGCGATAACAAACTATTACTAGCAAATAGATTGTCCATAATATTTTGGCTAGATATCAGTTTCCCGTGGAAATCCATGGAATTTCTATGGAATGCCAGAGAAATTTATCAGAATCCATGGATTTCCGTGGACATCTTTTATATAACCGAAAAAATCCATTCTGGATTTTTGTCCACACTTCTGACAATGTCCGCAGATTTTGTCCATAAGTGTGGCTTTTTCTTTGGATATTGTCCACACTTATGGAAATTGTCGGATGAAATGCATTCTTGTCCACACTTTCGAACAATGTTTTCCACGCTTTATAGAAAATGTCCGCACATTTCTTTTGCAATTTTATGACAGTGTTCAATTTGTACTTATACATTTTATAACAGACCATGAAAATTGAAAAAGTCAAAAATTTTAATTTTGTCATGATTTTATTAACCAAATACTTGCTATATCAAATAATGACTGAATATGTCATCCAAATAATGCATTCTAATAAGATTTTTACAATGATTTTATCATACTAAAGATACAAAGACGAAATATTTCCCGCATTTAGATCATTTAACAAGTTTGGAAAATCTTCAAATGAAATATATACATCCATTGAAGGATAAGACAGATGGTACTAAAGATAGCTGAAAATTACATTATAATCATACCAGAATATTATGTTTACATGAAATTCAACATCTTTTTCAAATTTTGTATGTAACAAATGGTTGAAAATCAAATTTGGCATTTACAATTGGTGACCGCTAACTTAATTCTACTGTTTATTCTAAACAATAGTCCAAATGGGCCTGAATTGTCCACCTGCTTTTTTAATCCTACACATTTAACCTTGAAAAGTGGACTAAATCACAGCTTAAGGAAAATATCAGTGGCCGATACAAATAAATCCATTAGAGGGGTGTAATTTTCTTTTCAGTGTACTTGCCCAGGCAAGTAAAAACCAATAATCCACTAGCCCGAAAAAATCTGCTAGTAAGATTATAAATACAAATATTGATCTACATAACAGAAAACAAGAATTACTTGTAATTATATGTGTTGCCTTTCCCGCTTAGTCGGAGGCGACACAATATACCAAATTTGAGTGAAATCGACAATTTCTGAATTTTGACCAATCAGAGGACAATAAATAGCCGCCATTTCGCTGCATCATGAAACAAAAATTGCGATAGTGTTCGTAGAGTCATAATTCACCTATATACCAAATTTGATTGAAATCGGACAATATTGAAATTTTGACCAGTCAGTGGCAAAGAAATGGCGTCAGTTTTGTTGAATCATGAAACAGAAATTGCGATAGTTTTCGTAGAGTCCTAATACATTTACATACCAAGTTTGAGTGAAATCAGGCAATATCAAAATTTCGACCAATCAGAGGCCAGGAAATAATGGCCAATTTGCAGAATCATGCAACGAAAGTTGCAAATGTGTTCGTAGAGTCATAATACACCTATATACCAAATTTGAGTGAAATCGGACAATATCTAAATTTTGACCAATCAGTGGCAAGGAAATAATGGCCAATTTGCAGAATCATGCAACCAAAGTTGCAAATGTGTTCGTAGAGTCATAATACACCTATATACCAAATTTGAGTGAAATCAGACATATCTAAATTTTGACCAATTAGTGGCTAGGAAATGGCGGCCAATTTGCTGTATCATGAAACAGAAGTTGCGATAGTGTTTGTAGAGTCATAACACACCTACATACCAATTTTGAGTAAAATCAGACAATATCTAAATTTCGATCAATCAGTGGCAAGGAAATGGCGTCCATTTTGTTGAATCATGAAACGGAAGGTGTGATAGTGTTCGTTGAGTCATAATAGACCTACATACCAAGTTTGGTTGCTGTAGCTTTTATACTTAGTCAGAAACAGCCTAATATGCAAAAGCTAAACGCAAAACTTTAACGTTTTAATTCCAGAAATTTGAGATTTTTACCCCAAAAAAGCAGAAATCTATGATTTTTTTTTAGCCCAGTAGGCTCTTCTACCCATGCTTCATCTATGATTGAGGTTTGGTTGATGTAACTTTGTCAGAAACAGAGCTAAACGCAAAACTTTAACATTGTTGACGCCGCTGTCGCCGTCGAAAAAGTAACCCCTATGTGCCGCCTTTCCGACATCCCTCGGAGGCAACACAAATATGAAGCTGGCATCTATCTCATATATTACAGAAGTAGATATATGCTTTCCTTACACATAATTAAATCAATTTTAACTTGATATTCAACAATGAATACCCTAAAAGTTATTTAAAATTGGTAAAAACAATCCTCTTCCTGAAAAATTAGTCCAGATTTCGGTTTCACTATTATAAAGCATCATATAAATAACCCATGGTTGACTTGTCGGCTTTTGCTGAGATTAACTCCATTTCTGTACCCCACATGCTTAAATCAAATAAAACATGCTTAAATCAAATAAAACATGCTTAAATCAAATATAACATGCTTAAATCAAATAAAACATGCTTAAATCAAATATAACATGCTTAAATCAAATAAAAGAGAATGATTTGGGACATAGAAGGCCATTTTGGTGTTTAATATACTTTAGATTTTTAATTTTATCTCAGTTGTGGAATTACAGACGTTTTGCCCCAATGCCTCAATGTCCTATGCCTCAATGTCCCAAATTTCTTTCTTATCTTTATTTTTGCATTGTCCCAAATACCATGTCATAATGTCCTAAAATATTTGGGGGAACCGATTGATTCATTTCAACAAATTTTATTGACATTTAGATGTTAAGTTGTCAAAGGGATTGGGCAACAGGCACAGCCTATGTTAACCCTCTCCATATAAACAATACACTGGTGGCAAAATTGTATACGGAAATATATATATTAATAAATTAAGTATGTCATAAAATAGCCAATTAATTAAACAGTCAATGGATCTAATAGTTTTTGAATGATAATTATGATAAAAATTTACTGAAATGAAAGTTACAACAAACATATATACAGCAGCTCTGTTTCATCTATTGGTTATGGAAATATAATCTTATAAATTTAGGCTAATTAATTATTCATTATGAGATCAATATAATTCTGGACCAGCCAGAAGACACAGAGTGTAGGCCGCACTGTCCATGGTTTCACTTAGACCTACTACATCTGGTCTCTGGCTGGCAGATAAAAAGTTAACTATTAATATACCAAGACATAATTAGGAAGAATTTCATTTAAGACTTTCCATTAAATATATAATAACATCATAATTGGTGGAGCTGTATAAGAATAGATATAGCACAACCTGTCCAAACCAAAAGTCAGTGGGATCAAATACTATGACCAGTCCATACAGGAGTCTGGACTGCCAAGGCAGAATAAGGTTAAATTAAGGAAGAAATGCCCGGATTAGATTATAAGGCCACTACATATAGGTTTTCAAATTGTAAAAGTTTCGGTTTAGAAAGGTTATACTGTAACATAAGGATTGGAACTCAAGACCAACATCCAAATATGTAAGATAACTTTTAAGTATGATTATGGGCAGATGTTGAGAATGTTTTGACATAAATAGGGGAAGAAAAATAACTAAATAGATTACAGCTTAAATTCTGGAAATTTTCTAGTGTTTTTGATGTATGCAAGAATATGTCTGAATATTGAGATATTTATTTCATTGTCACACAGAATGCAACCATATAAAAGTACTGATAAATTAAAATGATCATGAATTATAAAATTTTGTATGTTTTCTCTCAATAAGTCTCTTTCTGTATCAAAAATAGGGCAGTGCAAAAAAATAATATTGCGCAGTTTCTTGTTTATACCCACAGCCACAAGTAGGATGATCTTTCAAATGGTCTTTAAATAAATCAAAATTCAAATTACTGCAATCATTTCTAAGTTGATAATACTACATTTTCTATACATATTACTTTTAAAAATTGGAGTCACTTCATTTCCATCATTATCATCATTGGATACTGAAATAAGATTCTTAAATTTTGCAATGGATACTGATTAATAGTATCTAGATCTAGAGCATTAAATTCACGAAAAGTAGAAGGAAAGTAGCTATTCATATAACTGCTTGACCTACATAAAGGAGTATTAAAATACCTATTTCTGCATAAAGCATACATGTCTGGTTCTGGTCGATTAATAAAAGGATTTACTGAATCAGTTAGATAATTAGGGGCTGCATTATGCAAAATCTTGTACATTAAAATTAACTTGTGTTTTCTCCTTCTTTCCTCTAATGTTTCCCAGCCTAATTCCTTATATAGTTTTTCATGAGATGTTCCTTTTCGCATACCAGTTATTATTCTTGCTGCCTCAAGCTGTACAGATTCAATTAGATTTTTAGATTGATTGGTACAATTATCCCAGACAACATCAGCATATTCTGATAATGGTCTGATATAAGATATATATAATTTTGTTAATGAATTTATACTTAATCTATATTTCATGGCCCTAAGTAAATTTATTCTTTTATATGCTTTTTCAAAAATAGTTTGAATATGAATATTCCAAAATCCAGTTTCATGAAGTGATACACCAAGGTGCTTATGATGGGTTACATTAGAAATTATTTCATCTTGAAAAAAAATTAGAGGTACAATGGGATATTTTTTCCTTGTAAACAATACTGATTTTGTCTTATTTGGATTGAATTTGATATCCCACATTCTTGCCCATTGACTTATCCTTTCCAAATCATGAGTTAATGTCTGGGATGCTTGTACCAAATCATCATCAATTATAACATATAATGAGGTATCATCAGCAAATAGTTTAATCTTACTTGACACCAATTCAGTTATATCATTAATATAAAGGAGAAATAAAAAAGGACCAAGAACTGAACCTTGCGGAACACCAGCATTAACTAATTTGTATGAAGAAAAGAAACCTTCAGTAACAACCCTTTGTTTTCTATCAGAAAGATAATTTTCAAACCATTTAAGAAGTTTCCCTGTTATACCATATTTACTAAACTTATGTTAACTTATAACGGATTGATTCGCCTCATACCAGATCACCCCATTGCCACAATGTCCCAAATCATTTCGCCACAATGTCCCAAAACATTTCGCCACAAAGTCCCAAAATTTGATACACATCTACAATGTATAAGGATTACCGTAATTTCTCGCGTATAGTGCGCACTCGCGTATAGTGCGCAGGTACTTTTTGGGGTCCAAAAATGAAAAAAAAAAAAATTTGGAAAAAAAAAATTATAAAAAAAAAAAATTTGGAAAAAAAACTGTCAAGCCGGAATGATAGCACCAACCAGGTAAGTCGCCATTAAAGGTTATATAAACAAACACCTTTGAATAGGAAACTTTGAAAACATAAGTTCTGATAACACAATGCCTCGTTAATTAGACTTGACATTGATTGACACCTCGCGCTAGTTACGGTGAAGATCTGTTGACACCAGCGAAGGCACAGGCCCAATACAGATAATTGAAATAAAAGATGTTTTCACAGCAATATCATTCATAAATTATTCAATTAAATCTTACATAAGACTTAATCTTCCAGGTTTTCTATAAAATAAACAATTTGGGAGTCTCTGTGCGTCTATAGACATCGATAGAGTCGGCAGTGTACTGGGTTTACAGGTGTACTAAAAGCAGTCACTCAATCGGGTCCGACGAGGACCGCATACAGCCAAATTTGTTTGACATAAAAACACATATCCTTTGTGATTTCAGTTTTTTTTCCTTTGAAAAGAAAATATGGATATGTATTGGACTGTTTTGAGTCCCTAAACGTTTATTTTCCAAACTTTAACTGTTATTGTTACCAGTTCAACTCGCTTGTTTGCGACACTGTTTGTTACTGCCGGGTATTAATATTACGCGACCTTCACTCTTTGCAATACACAAACCGGCGAACTTCCAAGTCGTTCTTGACACATTTCTACCGTCAGGATTGAATTGTCCAGTATGATTTTACACAAGAACAGCATTTTTAACATCAGAGTGCTAACAACGATCTAATTCTTCGGTATATTTCACCATATGCCTCGTGATGATGTAGCGTCAATACACTCTCGACCTGAAAGTTCAGGCTACTTTCCTCAAGTTTATTTATCAGATCCTATCGTATTTTATGGCTCTTATAATTGCAACTTTTCGTGGTTGAACTTGAAAAAAGATAATGCAAATCAGGAATTATTTAACAAAATATCAACTGTTAACTACCGCGAGGATACTTCAGGTCATTCTGAAAATCTCCGAAAAATTAACGATACATGATCGCGACCAAGTCAAGGTTTTTGCTTGTTCTTGCGTATAGTGCGCACCCCCTTCTTGACACTTTCGATTTTCCCTAAAAAAGTGCGCACTATACGCGAGAAATTACGGTAATGTCACCAAGTTTCGTTGAAATTCCCTCAGTAGTTTTGAAGGAGTAGCCGGTACCTGGTTTTGTCTACAGAGGGACGGACAACCTGATTTCAGTATAACTTTGTAAAGGGCCTGTTTCCAGTAATGTTAATTCTCCATAGGAGCCTGCCCCCGTATAACTTCTTATCTAGCTCAGCTACAGTTTTTTTCTTTTCCGAAGAATAATTTTACACCTTTCCGACACCCAAATTTCATAATTTCAGTGAAAATGTATTTTTATAAAGCTGTCATTTTGAGCATTAAAGACGAAAGGTCGTAAATAAAAGAAGGTTATCTCGAAATTGTAATTTGCAACATAGTATAAATTTTTTTTGATAAATATTTGCAAAACATCGTGTTTATTCATAAAACATTTAAAAAAAAAATTTCTCGGATGAAAATGCACTTGCAGAGACACAATTATTAAGAAAAATGCCATAAAATTGTTTTTCTCCCATTTTCTAGTTTTGGATGCAAATTTCCATTAGAAAATCGGATAGAGCTTTACTTGTTTCATATGTGTACCAAAAATCAGCTAATTCCATGTGGTGGAACGTTCTCATATCGCCGCCTGAATGTGGTTGTAAATTGAAAGAAAATGGGAAATGAGTAACAACCTTGTCTGAAACCCTATTATATAGCTTATTATATACAAAATTTTATATTGAATATCAGAGCGGATATTTTCATGACAGTTTTATGATATCTAACGACTAAATAAACAGTATCGATATAAAGATTTACAATGAGGACACCCTGATACATGAATACTGTTCTATGTCAAGTTGTCCTCTTCTGAATTTTCTGATCGTGTGGCCTTGTACATTTTTCGGTATCTTCTTGTCTTTGGTCTATACGTTTACGGAATCATTGACTCGACGCTAGCTATTCTTGTCTCCTTTCCTTGTTTTATTGTCACATCTCCAAAGCGTTGTGGCTCTGTCAGGGTTGGGACCCTGACTTGTCTCACTTTCTTTGTGCCTGCCGAACAACGCCACATCGAATAGATAGATTATCCATATAAAATACTTTATTTTGTTCTAAGTAAGGTATTGAATGTGATTTATTATATTGTCTTGTTATTTTGTGTAATTAGTTGTTCGTTATTTATCACACATTTTCGCATAATTGTACCAGACTACTAAGTATTAGCTGTTTAGAGCAATCATCGGTGGCTTGCTATTTTGTTACTTTATCGATGCTTCATAAACCAATCGTTATTGTTTCAAGATGGCGGGTAAATGTGTTGAAGAAGGCTGTCAACTATACTTCAAGAAACGTAGTGGCAATAAGAACAGAAGTGCACGCAATGTAAATAATCCACAATATAAATGGCTCCTAGATACGCTGGTGCAACAAGGATTGATGTCAGCAAAGGAACAAGCACTCATTTGCCATGAAGTATCTTCGGAACAAAAATCAGCCTGAACCTGAACCCACCCAGGACCAGAAAATAGAGGAAGAAGACGACTCCCAGTCCCATATCCTACTGTTGCTGACCCTTCATGATCTTTTGAATGGAGCATCTTCACACAAAAAATGCTGCCTCTGTCTTGTTATCTTTGCAATAAATGGAACAAAATCATCAGTCTTACCAAAACGTGCAAGACATCACCTGATCTACTCACACAATCTGCGGTGTCCCACCTCATCCTGCGTCTGCTCCATTCACCTTATTGGTAACGACTTAGATCCGTCTACAGAGGTTGTCCTTGATGGTAGAGGTTCCTTGGAATCTCAGTTACCATCAAAATCATTAATGACCTCCTAGAAGTGTCGCACGTCCTTTCACAGAACCAGTCTGCGTTTGCAATAGGCTTTTCTTCTCTTGATGACTCGGCATGCATGGCCTGGACAGGTTGGTCCAAAGATCAGTTCCTCGAAATCCACTCGCACTGTTCCCCATATCTTTCATCTGGTATATATACCAAGACTACACACGATGCTCTACTACTGGTCTGGGTAAAACTGAAAACCGCCATTTCCTGGAGTCAGTGTTCTTCTCTTTTTGCAATTTCCAAGTCAAGTGTGTCCAAAACTTTCCACTCCATAGTACAGACATAAGACACATCGATAGTCCCACAATTTCTAGGTCCGGATCACTTGACAAGAGAACAGTTGCTCGGGCACAATACTGTCTTTTCAGAAGCATTTTTTGGAGATAAAGCCACTGCCATATTAGATGGCACCTATATTTATATCCAGAAAAGCTCCAACCACAAGCTCCAGAGAATGTCCTACTGTAGCCAGAAGAAGAGAAACTATCTCAAATTCATGAGCATCGCCTTACCTGATGGCTACATTCTGGACACAGTAGGACCATTCACTGGCAGCGAAAATGATGCTGCAATTACAAAAAAAATCATGGACAAGCTAGTTACTTGGCTACAACCAGATGACAATGTTGTCGTTGACCGAGGTTTTAGAGATGTCCTACCAGTTCTCAAAGCCTCTGGCCTCAATGCTAGCATGCCGTCATACCTGAAACCCGGTCAAAGTCAACATTCTGACGTCCAAGCAAATCTTGACAGAACTATCACCAAATCGAGGTGGATTGTGGAATCCTATCATGGTCGTATGAAACACTGGACGTTCTTCCGAACGCAATTGGTGTCTAACAGCTTTATCAATGTCATCGAGGCTTTGCTTCGAACCATCACAGCCTGTCTGAATGGTATTAGAGGACCGATCTACCAGAGATCTCCAGAGAGAGATGCCAAAGATAGGCTAATGGCTGAACGTATGAAGGACCGTTTGACAACACCGAATGGTTTAGCTCAGAGAGTCAAGACAGATCCGGATCTATCTAGACGGGCAAGGTCCGAGTTTGTCAAGATGGATGCATCTTCCGTACTGTTTCCCGGTCTCGATCTCGATTACTTGAGAACCATTACGTGTGGAACGTATCAGATATCTCTGGCTCCTGGTTACATCGCCGAACATTTAAGTGATTATGGGGACTATGAAGTGTGGCTTTACCAGCACTCCCCAAGACCTTCTCCGATGTCAAATACATTCTCGATACAAAAGCCAAACGAAATATAACGTTTGGATACGGTTCACCGTTTCACCCGATGATGAGGCCCCAATAAAAGACTACTACTGCCAGTGCCCAGTTGGAGAGAGAACGATGGGAATGTGTGCGCACATCTCCAGTATCTTGTACTACCTTGGGTATTACAGGGCGCTGGAAAACCCTCGACCATTACAACCACAGATAAAGAAATTCCGACAAAACTTGAAATAGTTTTCCATGCGGCAACATAGTGCATATGTCGAAAGTATGTTTGGGGCTCGATATGAAAGATCCCCGTTACCATGTGACTAACCAAACTTATCAATATAGGTATTATACAATAGCTATGAACACTCCCGTAAATGCAACAAGAGGCCCATGGGCCTTAACGGTCACCTGATGTTTGATATGAAAGAGAAATATGGGAATGTTGAGATGAATATTTATAACAATACATTGTAGCATATCTGGGAGTGGAAAAAATGAATTTTTGAAATTATGTCAATTTGACCATTTTAGGCCCCACCCCTCAGGCACCTGGGGGTCAGTCAGTGTCAATATGTGCGTAATACTCAAAAGTCATGTCATATTGATAATTTCAACCAAATTTGCATCATTTCTTATGGCAATTAAACAAATAATGCAAAAAAATGATTTTTTTCTGCCAATATACTATAGTAAACTTAACCCCCTCCACAGCAGGAGATGCAAGACCCCAGAGTCATGAAATTCACAATTTTGGTAAAGAACTTTAAAACCAATCCATCTATGAAGAGTATTTGATTCCAGCATATCTGGGAGAAGAGAAGAAGATTTTTGAAATTTTTGTCAATTTTACCCTTTTTGGCCCCGCCCTCCAGCCCCTGGGGGTCAACTAGGGCCAACATGTACATACCATCAAAGTGTCATTCCCATGCTGATAATTTGATACAAGTTAGAATGAATTCCAATACAAATCCAACAAATAATAGTCAAAAATGTGATTTCCCTATATAAACTATAGTAAAGTTTACCCCCTTCCCAGGGGCAAACATGAGACCCCAGGGTCATGAAATTCACAATTTTGGTAAAGAACTTTAAAACCAATCCATCTATGAAGAGTATTTGATTCCAGCATATCTGGGAGAAGAGAAGAAGATTTTTGAAATTTTTGTCAATTTTACCCTTTTTGGCCCCGCCCTCCAGCCCCTGGGGGTCAACTAGGGCCAACATGTACATACCATCAAAGTGTCATCCCATGCTGATAATTTGATACAAGTTAGAATGAATTCCAATACAAATCCAACAAAAAATAGTCAAAAATGTGATTTCCCTATATAAACTATAGTAAAGTTTACCCCCTTCCCAGGGGCAAACATGAGACCCCAGGGTCATGAAATTCACAATTTTGGTAAAGCACCTTAAGACCCTTCCATCTATGAAGAGTATTTGATTCTGCCATATCTAAGAGTAGAGAAGAAGATTTTTGAAATGTTTGTCAATTTGACCCTTTTTGGCCCCGCCCTCCAGCCCCTGGGGGTCAACTAGGGCCAACATGCACATACCATCAAAATGTCATCCCATGCTGATAATTTGATACAAGTTAGAATGAATTCCAATACAAATCCAACAAATAATAGTCAAAAATGTGATTTCCCTATATAAACTATAGTAAAGTTTACCCCCTCCCCAGGGGCAAACATGAGACCCCAGGGTCATGAAATTCACAATTTTGGTAAAGCACCTTAAGACCCTTCCATCTATGAAAAGTATTTGATTCTACCATATCTGAGAGTAGAGAAGAAGATTTTTGAAATTTTTGTCAATTTGACCCTTTTTGGCCCCGCCCACCAGCCCCTGGGGGTCAACTAGGGCCAACATGCACATACCATCAAAGTGGCATCCCATGCTGATAATTTGATACAAGTTAGAATGAATTCCAATACAAATCCAACAAATAATAGTCAAAAATGTGATTTCCCTATATAAACTATAGTAAAGTTTACCCCCTCCCCAGGGGCAAACATGAGACCCCAGGGTCATGAAATTCACAATTTTGGTAAAGCACCTTAAGACCCTTCCATCTATGAAGAGTATTTGATTCTACCATATCTGAGAGTAGAGAAGAAGATTTTTGAAATTTTTGTCAATTTTACCCTTTTTGGCCCCGCCCTCCAGCCCCTGGGGGTCAACTAGGGCCAACATGCACATACCATCAAAGTGTCATCCCATGCTGATAATTTGATACAAGTAAGAATGAATTCCAATACAAATCCAACAAATAATAGTCAAAAATGTGATTTCCCTATATAAACTTTAGTAAAGTTTACCCCCTCCCCAGGGGCAAACATGAGACCCCAGGGTCATGAAATTCACAATTTTGGTAAAGCACCTTAAGACCCTTCCATCTATGAAGAGTATTTGATTCTACCATATCTGAGAGTAGAGGAGAAGATTTTTGAAGTTTTAGTCAATTTGACCCTTTTTGGCCCCGCCCCGCATGCCCCTGGGGGGTGGGGACCATATAATTCACAATTTTGGTTCACCCTCAGCCATGGAAGCTTCCTGTAAAATTTCATTGAATTTGGTTCAGCGGTTTTGGAGAAGAAGTCGAAAATGTAAAAAGTTTACGGACGCACGACGCACGACGGACGACGGACGACGACGGACAAAAGGCGATTAGAATAGGTCACTTGAGACTTCGTCTCAGGTGACCTAAAAACCAACCAAAATCATAAGGAACACGTTTTGTTTGTTGTTCTGCCTATTTGTCAGCCAATGTCTTCAACAACGGGGACTTGTGAAGTAGCCATCTTGGATTTATTTTCATGAAAAAGTGTTTCTCTCACTTTTTTTTCATATCTGTGTTCATATTCTCAACATACCGAGCAAATACTCTAGTGTTTTTGTTAATTATCTAAAGAAAGTCGAAAATCGGCAATTCAACCATAGGCTAATTCAACCCAAGATTTGAAAATGTTCCACCACTTACATTTTGATGATTTTTCCTCTCATCAATAGCATATTACGTACTGTTTGATAGGATAAAAATTGGTTTGCATCCAACGCCCATAAAAGAGTGTATTCTCTAAAAAACACAGTTTTTGTGTCTAAAATGTTATCATCGAAAATGGCATTTTTGAGATTGTTTCTTCCATAAAACAGCCAAATGGCGCGATGGAAACACGATTTTTTGTCACAATCATGCCATGAATGTATTCTTTACGGTGACTATCATTTGATTAGATTTTCATTAATATTTTACATAACATGCACATTTTATCAACACTTAGACAGCTTCTGAAAGGTACAACTTTGAGGAGCCATAAAAAACAAACCAAGTGACCTAAATATTTATACTTTATAGATTTGTTACCACAACGGCAAGGGCAATGCACCACCAACAGGAAATTTGAATCAGAGAAGGGGCCATTTTGGAAACAGGCCCTTTGTTGGGGGGGGGGGGGTATAAAATATTTTCCTACTGAAAATGGACAAAATATCCCCAAAAGTGTAATTTCCATATATATAAACTATAGTAAACTTTTCCCACTTCCTTAAGGGGGATGGAAAGCCAAGGGGTACGGAAATTTACAAATTCAACAAAGCCCCTGATGACCTTTTCATCCATGCAGGGAAATATGGGCTGTACTACCTCTGAGTCTGGAGAAGAAGATTTTTGAAATTTAGGATCAGTTTACCTTTGGGGTCCCGCCCTGGCCCCTGGGGTAGGGGCAGGAATCAAAATTTACAAATATGTATTCTTATTAACAAAGAATTATTTTGGCCAAGTTTGAACAGATTCAATCCACAGTCTTTTGAGATGTTGAAAATGTAAAAAGTTTACGCATGACGGATGAAGATGGATGGAAAGTCAAATTCCAATAAATACGGAAATCCTTGAAGCATTTAGTGCAGCATTTAATTGCTGGTCACAACCTCTGTACCTCAAATAGCCCTGTATATGTTGATTACAGCCTGGGCTAACTCCATTTGTAGTGATAAACACGTCCCTATCATATAATTTAACTGACCTTGCTAAAGGCATCCCTGGCATACAAAGCTTCAGATGTACTCAGCCCCTTTTCCACCACTTGACCTCCTGCAGCAATCACACGGTAACACAGAGATTTTTCGAGGTCATTTGGAGTCACTGACAACATGGCTGCTATATTGCCTAGCAACTTCTTGTCTTCAACAAAAGCCACATCATGGTCTTCACTCATTCCATATTCCACATTTCCCTGAAATTAATACAGACATGACTAAAACTATGTCTGGAAGACATGAAGTGCTCCCATCTCTGAAGATTTCACTTATAGTATTCGCCGTAATTGTCGCACAGGGTACCTTAAAAAATTGGTTTCAATGGGACTGCTTAATAGGATAACAAAAAGGAAGTAATGAACAAAAAATGTTGTTTCTATAAAGTCATAATGACAGAAAAAGTTAATAAAAGCAATACAATCAATTTTATCCCCTTTTGGCCTCGTCCTTCAGCCCCCAGTGGGCTGAGCCAAACCATGAGTACATTTTTTGAATCCATACTACCTACAGATGCTACCAGTGATTTTTGGTATCCAGTGCTTGGTTTCAGAGGAGTCACTTAAACCATTATAGGTAAATATAATCTTTTTTAGCCTACCTCCCCATTAGCCCCCTGGGAGGTCAGTCCCACCATTAGTACAATTTTGAATCCCTAGCACCTAGGTATGCTTCCTGCCAAATAAGGTTGATTTCCAATCAGTGGTTATGGAGAAGAAGTCTCTTATATTAACATAGCTAAATAATCCTTTTGGCCCTGCCTCTCAGCCCCCAGGGGATCAGTCCCACCATTAGTTAATTTTGAATCCTGAGCACCCAGGAATGCTTCCTGCCAAATAAGGTTGATTTCCAATCAATGGTTATGGAGAAGAAGTCGCTTAAAGCATTATAGCTAAATAACCCCTTTTGGCCCCACCCTCAGCCCCCTAGGGGGTCAGTCCCACCATTAGTACAATGTTGAATCCTGGGCACCTAGGGATGCTTCCTGCCAAACAAGGTTGATTTCCTATCAGTGGTTATGGAGAAAAAGTCGCTTAAACCAATATAGCTGAATAATCCTTTTTGGCCCTGACTCTCAACTCCTTGGAGGGAGGGGGGGGGGGGTTCAGTATGGTAATGTTATGGTATGTATTGTTACTAGCTGTAGAACTGTAATGTTACCAGCTGTAGAATTGTAATGTTACCAGCTGTAGAACTGTAATGTTACCAGCTGTAGAATTGTAATGATACCAGCTGTAGAATTGTAATGTTACCAGCTGTAGAACTGTAATGTTACCAGCTGTAGAACTGTAATGTTACTAGCTGTAGAATTGTAATGTTACCAGCTGTAGAACTGTAATGTTACTAGAATTGTAATGTTACCAGCTGTATAATTGTAATGTTACCAGCTGTAGAGTTGTAATGTTACCAGCTGTATAATTGTAATGTTACCAGCTGTAGAACTGTAATGTTACCAGCTGTAGAACTGTAATGTTACCAGCTGTAGAATTGCAGACAGAACTCTCCACAAGGCTTCTGCATGGCTGTATGCAAATCCCATTGTTTTCATGGCTGACATGACGGCACGATAATCTTCACGATCATTCAATGTGGCACACTGTAAAATAAATTTTACATTGTCAACTTTTCAATTATGTTATAACATGCTATAATTCACACTTTTTTATCAACTGTGAATAGCTATTCATTAATCCTAACTACTAATTGTAAACTTAAACTGTAATCCCCTCGCACCTTCGCAATAAAAACTTTAATAATGCCATATTGATGACAAACACATGTTAATCTGCAGATACATCTATACATCATTCCTGTGTTACGTTTCATTGAGATTGTTTTATAGGTTTATGAACATTTTTCCAGCAAAAATTTTCCAGCAAAATTTTGTTTATAGCACCTGGTTACCAAAGCAACTATAAGTCTGCAAAAAATTAATCTGCATGCATATCTACACAGGGTCCCTAACATTCAAGTGAGACTTCATTGAATTTGGCTCACTGGTTAGGAAGAGTTTTCTAGTCAAAAGTTTCCAACAAAAACCTGTTTATATGACATGGTTACCATGGCAACCTAAATTTCTGTTAGGAAAAAAAATATGCATGAATATGTACACATAGTCCCTTACATTCCTGTGTAGTTCAAGTGAAATCAGTTCATAAGTTTACATGGAGTTATGCTGACAAATAAGTATTCCACAACAATTTGGGTATTTTGACCTGGTTACCATGGCAACAATAATTTCTGCAGAAAATACCATGCACATTAACACATGGTCCTTTACATTCTTGTATAGTTTCAGTTGAATCAGTCGACAGGTTAATGAGTAGTTGTCTGTAAAAAAATCCCCCCCCCCCCCAAACTCAAAAAAAAAAAAAGTACAGTGACCTTGGGTAACCATTGCAACCACAATACTTTAACATGATATGGATTACGCACATCTACAATGTATAAGGATTATTGCCACCAAGTTTCATTGAAATTCCCTTGGTAGTTTAGGAGCCGGTATATCGTTGTCTACAGAAGGACGCACAGAGGACCTGATACCAGTATACCCCTCTTAACTTCAGGTATTATTAGTCAAATACAATAAACAAATATCAGAACAACAATTAAACACAGCTTACTATTATTGGCCATAAAATCGTTTTATTATATCTGTTAGAAGGAGTGAGGCCCTCGTCTCATTCGTGTATCGGTACCGTCTGCCATGATTGGGTCACGTGCTTGCGCAAGGTGAGACGGGCGTGTTTACGAAAGATAATACCAGGGTATATGAATTACAACGGGTCGAATATTCATTTGACAGTGTTTAAAAGTAATTATTAACAGCTTTTGCTGAAACTTTCCATTTGTGTAATTAAGTGAAAGTGTAAGTTTTATGATATATTTTTAACAGTGATTTTCATGCATTTTGGTATCTTAAAAGTATTGTCATAATTTACTTTCTTACATTACAATTCATCTTCCCTAGTTTAGTTAAAGCATTTATGAGCAGCCATGATCAGTTCTTTGAGGAACGATAACTCGTTACTGACTTGATACAGATTTTAGTGACCCGGCCGATACAGGATCGTTCAAGACGTCATGTGACGTTGTTTTAACCAATGGGATAATGAGATGTTTGCCATCAACAGGATGATATATGTAAAACTTCCAATTTGTTATTGATGACAATCACCTTTGGGTCTCCACCTTGTCTGACGTAATGATACTTCATGGGGTCTCTTGTTAACTTCAGCTCGGCTAGCTTTTCATCCTTGGCACCATACAGTAACTATGAACGAAAACAAAATGTTGGCCAATTTCTCAGTGAAAACCAGACTTCACTCTAATAACACTTCAAACTTTAATCTTTGACAGGATCACCCGAGTTCCCCCACACATTCTCCCACTACAAACAAAATCTAACAGACGAGTACCCCAACACACTCTCTTACTACAAACAAAATCTAACAGACAATGAGTACCCCCACACAATCTCTTACTACAAACAAAATCTAACAGACGAGTACCCCCACACAATCTCTTACTACAAACAAAATCTAACAGACGAGTACCCCCCCACAATCTCTTACTACAAACAAAATCTAACAGACAATGAGTACCCCCACACACTCTCTTACTACAAACAAAATCTAACAGACAATGAGTACCCCAACACAATCTCTTACTACAAACAAAATCTAACAGACGAGTACCCCCACACAATCTCTTACTACAAACAAAATCTAACAGACGAGTACCCCCACACACTCTCTTACTACAAACAAAATCTAACAGACGAGTACCCTCACACACTCTCTTACTACAAACAAAATCTAACAGACGAGTACCCCCACACAATCTCTTACTACAAACAAAATCTAACAGACGAGTACCCTCACACAATCTCTTACTACAAACAAAATCTAACAGACGAGTACCCCAACACACTCTCTTACTACAAACAAAATCTCACAAATGAGTACCCCAACACACTCTCTTACTACAAACAAAATCTAACAAACGAGTACCCCCACACACTCTCTTACTACAAACAAAATCTAACAGACGAGTACCCACACACAATCTCTTACTACAAACAAAATCTAACAGACGAGTACCCCCACACACTCTCTTACTACAAACAAAATCTAACAGACGAGTACCCACACACAATCTCTTACTACAAACAAAATCTAACAGACGAGTACCCCCACACAATCTCTTACTACAAACACAATCTAACAGACAACGAGTACCCCAACAAAATCTCTTACTACAAACAAAATCTAACAAATGAGTACCACAACACAATCTCTTACTTCAAACAAAATCTAACAGACAATGAGTACCCCCACACAATCTCTTACTACAAACAAAATCTAACAGACGAGTACCCCAACACACCCTCTTACTACAAACAAAATCTAACAAACGAGTACCCCAACACAATCTCTTACTTCAAACAAAATCTAACAGACAATGAGTACCCCAACACAATCTCTTACTACAAACAAAATCTAACAGACGAGTACCCCAACACACTCTCTTACTACAAACAAAATCTAACAGACGAGTACCCAAACACACTCTCTTAATACAAACAAAATCTAACAGACAATGAGTACCCCCACACAATCTCTTACTACAAACAAAATCTAACAGACAATGAGTACCCCAACACACTCTCTTACTACAAACAAAATCTAACAGACAACGAGTACCCAAACACACTCTCTTACTACAAACAAAATCTAACAGACAATGAGTACCCGCACACAATCTCTTACTACAAACAAAATCTAACAGACAATGAGTACCCAAACACACTCTCTTACTACAAACAAAATCTAACAGACAACGAGTACCCCTACACACTCTCTTACTACAAACAAAATCTAACAGACAATGAGTACCCCCACACACTCTCTTACTACAAACAAAATCTAACAGACGAGTACCCCAACACACTCTCTTACTACAAACAAAATCTAACAGACGAGTACCCTACTACAAACAAAATCTAACAGACAATGAGTACCCCAACACAATCTCTTACTACAAACAAAATCTAACAAACGAGTACCCCAACACACTCTCTTACTACAAACAAAATCTAACAGACGAGTACCCTACTACAAACAAAATCTAACAGACAATGAGTACCCCCACACAATCTCTTACTACAAACAAAATCTAACAGACAATGAGTACCCCCACACACTCTCTTACTACAAACAAAATCTAACAGACAATGTGTACCCCAACAAAATCTCTTACTACAAACAAAATCTAACAGACAATGAGTACCCCCACACAATCTCTTACTACAAACAAAATCTAACAGACAACGAGTACCCCAACAAAATCTCTCACTACAAACAAAATCGAACAGACAATGAGTACCCCCACACAATCTCTTACTACAAACAAAATCTAACAGACAACGAGTACCCCCACACAATCTCTTACTACAAACAAAATCCAACAGATGAGTACCCCCACACACAATCTCTTAATACAAACAAAATCTAACAGACGAGTACCCCCACACAATCTCTTAATACAAACAAAATCTAACAGACAATGAGTACCCCCACACAATCTCTTACTACAAACAAAATCTAACAGACAATGAGTACCCCCACACACTCTCTTACTACAAACAAAATCTAACAGACAACGAGTACCCCCACACAATCTCTTACTACAAACAAAATCTAACAGACAATGAGTACCCAAACACAATCTCTTACTACAAACAAAATCTAACAGACAATGAGTACCCCCACACAATCTCTTACTAAAACAAAATCTAACAGACAACGAGTACCCCAACAAAATCTCTTACTACAAAGAAAATCCAACAGATGAGTACCCCCACACACAATCTCTTAATACAAACAAAATCTAACAGACGAGTACCCCCACACAATCTCTTAATACAAACAAAATCTAACAGACAACGAGTACCCCAACACACTCTCTTACTACAAACAAAATCTAACAGACAACGAGTACCCCAACAAAATCTCTTACTACAAACAAAATCTAACAGACAACGAGTACCCCCACACAATCTCTTACTACAAACTAAATCTAACAGACAATGAGTACCCCCACACACTCTCTTACTACAAACAAAATCTAACAGATGAGTACCCCAACAAAATCTCTTACTACAAACAAAATCTAACAGACAATGAGTACCCCCAGACACTCTCTTACTACAAACAAAATCTAACAGACAATGAGTACCCCCACACACTCTCTTACTACAAACAAAATCTAACAGACGAGTACCCCAACACACTCTCTTACTACAAACAAAATCTAACAGACAATGAGTACCCCCACACAATCTCTTACTACAAACAAAATCTAACAGACGAGTACCCCCACACAATCTCTTACTACAAACAAAATCTAACAGACGAGTACCCCCCCACAATCTCTTACTACAAACAAAATCTAACAGACAATGAGTACCCCCACACACTCTCTTACTACAAACAAAATCTAACAGACAATGAGTACCCCAACACAATCTCTTACTACAAACAAAATCTAACAGACGAGTACCCCCACACAATCTCTTACTACAAACAAAATCTAACAGACGAGTACCCCCACACACTCTCTTACTACAAACAAAATCTAACAGACGAGTACCCTAACACACTCTCTTACTACAAACAAAATCTAACAGACGAGTACCCCCACACAATCTCTTACTACAAACAAAATCTAACAGACGAGTACCCTCACACAATCTCTTACTACAAACAAAATCTAACAGACGAGTACCCCAACACACTCTCTTACTACAAACAAAATCTCACAAATGAGTACCCCAACACACTCTCTTACTACAAACAAAATCTAACAAACGAGTACCCCCACACACTCTCTTACTACAAACAAAATCTAACAGACGAGTACCCACACACAATCTCTTACTACAAACAAAATCTAACAGACGAGTACCCCCACACACTCTCTTACTACAAACAAAATCTAACAGACGAGTACCCACACACAATCTCTTACTACAAACAAAATCTAACAGACGAGTACCCCCACACAATCTCTTACTACAAACACAATCTAACAGACAACGAGTACCCCAACAAAATCTCTTACTACAAACAAAATCTAACAAATGAGTACCACAACACAATCTCTTACTTCAAACAAAATCTAACAGACAATGAGTACCCCCACACAATCTCTTACTACAAACAAAATCTAACAGACGAGTACCCCAACACACCCTCTTACTACAAACAAAATCTAACAAACGAGTACCCCAACACAATCTCTTACTTCAAACAAAATCTAACAGACAATGAGTACCCCAACACAATCTCTTACTACAAACAAAATCTAACAGACGAGTACCCCAACACACTCTCTTACTACAAACAAAATCTAACAGACGAGTACCCAAACACACTCTCTTAATACAAACAAAATCTAACAGACAATGAGTACCCCCACACAATCTCTTACTACAAACAAAATCTAACAGACAATGAGTACCCCAACACACTCTCTTACTACAAACAAAATCTAACAGACAACGAGTACCCAAACACACTCTCTTACTACAAACAAAATCTAACAGACAATGAGTACCCGCACACAATCTCTTACTACAAACAAAATCTAACAGACAATGAGTACCCAAACACACTCTCTTACTACAAACAAAATCTAACAGACAACGAGTACCCCTACACACTCTCTTACTACAAACAAAATCTAACAGACAATGAGTACCCCCACACACTCTCTTACTACAAACAAAATCTAACAGACGAGTACCCCAACACACTCTCTTACTACAAACAAAATCTAACAGACGAGTACCCTACTACAAACAAAATCTAACAGACAATGAGTACCCCCACACAATCTCTTACTACAAACAAAATCTAACAAACGAGTACCCCAACACACTCTCTTACTACAAACAAAATCTAACAGACGAGTACCCTACTACAAACAAAATCTAACAGACAATGAGTACCCCCACACAATCTCTTACTACAAACAAAATCTAACAGACAATGAGTACCCCCACACACTCTCTTACTACAAACAAAATCTAACAGACAATGTGTACCCCAACAAAATCTCTTACTACAAACAAAATCTAACAGACAATGAGTACCCCCACACAATCTCTTACTACAAACAAAATCTAACAGACAACGAGTACCCCAACAAAATCTCTCACTACAAACAAAATCTAACAGACAATGAGTACCCCCACACAATCTCTTACTACAAACAAAATCTAACAGACAACGAGTACCCCAACAAAATCTCTTACTACAAACAAAATCCAACAGATGAGTACCCCCACACACAATCTCTTAATACAAACAAAATCTAACAGACGAGTACCCCCACACAATCTCTTAATACAAACAAAATCTAACAGACAATGAGTACCCCCACACAATCTCTTACTACAAACAAAATCTAACAGACAATGAGTACCCCCACACACTCTCTTACTACAAACAAAATCTAACAGACAACGAGTACCCCCACACAATCTCTTACTACAAACAAAATCTAACAGACAATGAGTACCCAAACACAATCTCTTACTACAAACAAAATCTAACAGACAATGAGTACCCCCACACAATCTCTTACTAAAACAAAATCTAACAGACAACGAGTACCCCAACAAAATCTCTTACTACAAAGAAAATCCAACAGATGAGTACCCCCACACACAATCTCTTAATACAAACAAAATCTAACAGACGAGTACCCCCACACAATCTCTTAATACAAACAAAATCTAACAGACAACGAGTACCCCAACACACTCTCTTACTACAAACAAAATCTAACAGACAACGAGTACCCCAACAAAATCTCTTACTACAAACAAAATCTAACAGACAACGAGTACCCCCACACAATCTCTTACTACAAACTAAATCTAACAGACAATGAGTACCCCCACACACTCTCTTACTACAAACAAAATCTAACAGATGAGTACCCCAACAAAATCTCTTACTACAAACAAAATCTAACAGACAATGAGTACCCCCAGACACTCTCTTACTACAAACAAAATCTAACAGACAATGAGTACCCCCACACACTCTCTTACTACAAACAAAATCTAACAGACAATGAGTACCCCAACACACTCTCTTACTACAAACAAAATCTAACAGACAATGAGTACCCCAACACACTCTCTTACTACAAACAAAATCTAACAGACAATGAGTACCCCCACACACTCTCTTACTACAAACAAAATCTAACAGACAATGAGTACCCCCACACAATCTCTTACTACAAACAAAATCTAACAGACAATGAGTACCCCCACACAATCTCTTACTACAAACAAAATCTAACAGACAATGAGTACCCCCACACACTCTCTTACTACAAACAAAATCTAACAGACGAGTACCCCCACACAATCTCTTACTACAAACAAAATCTAACAGACAATGAGTACCCCCACACAATCTCTTACTACAAACAAAATCTAACAGACAACGAGTACCCAAACACACTCTCTTACTACAAACAAAATCTAACAGACAACGAGTACCCAAACACAATCTCTTACTAATAAACAAAATCTAACAGACGAGTACCCCAACACACTCTCTTACTACAAACAAAATCTAACAGACAATGAGTACCCCAACACACTCTCTTACTACAAACAAAATCTAACAGACAACGAGTACCCCAACAAAATCTCTTGCTACAAACAAAATCTAACAGACAATGAGTACCCCCACACACTCTCTTACTACAAACAAAATCTAACAGACAATGAGTACCCCCACACACTCTCTTACTACAAACAAAATCTAACAAACGAGTACCCCAACACACTCTCTTACTACAAACAAAATCTAACAGACGAGTACCCCCACACAATCTCTTACTACAAACAAAATCTAACAGACAATGAGTACCCCCACACAATCTCTTACTACAAACAAAATCTAACAGACAACGAGTACCCAAACACACTCTCTTACTACAAACAAAATCTAACAGACAACGAGTACCCAAACACAATCTCTTACTACAAACAAAATCTAACAGACGAGTACCCCAACACACTCTCTTACTACAAACAAAATCTAACAGACAATGAGTACCCCAACACACTCTCTTACTACAAACAAAATCTAACAGACAACGAGTACCCCAACAAAATCTCTTGCTACAAACAAAATCTAACAGACAATGAGTACCCCCACACACTCTCTTACTACAAACAAAATCTAACAGACAATGAGTACCCCCACACACTCTCTTACTACAAACAAAATCTAACAAACGAGTACCCCAACACACTCTCTTACTACAAACAAAATCTAACAGACGAGTACCCCAACACACTCTCTTACTACAAACAAAATCTAACAGACGAGTACCCTACTACAAACAAAATCTAACAGACAATGAGTACCCCCACACAATCTCTTACTACAAACAAAATCTAACAGACAATGAGTACCCAAACACACTCTCTTACTACAAACAAAATCTAACAGACGAGTACCCCCACACAATCTCTTACTACAAACAAAATCTAACAGACGAGTACCCCCACACAATCTCTTAATACAAACAAAATCTAACAGACGAGTACCCCCACACAATCTCTTAATACAAACAAAATCTAACAGACCATGAATACCCCCACACACTCTCTTACTACAAACAAAATCTAAGAGACAATGAGTACATTAAATTTAATGTAAATCAACTGTTTCTGCTACAAGATGTTATGATCAGGATTAAATCTACAGAATTTACTTACATGATAAAAAGAATGGAAATTTCTCTCGCCCTGTTGTTGATGAACTACCCTAGACTGAAAAAGACCAAACAATTTGATGTCAATATGAGTGACAATTTGATGTGTAATATGAGTGACAATTTGATGTGTAATATGAGTGACAATTTGATGTGTAATATGAGTGACAATTTGATGTGTAATATGAGTGACAATTTGATGTGTTATATGAGTGACAATTTTGATGTGTTATATGAGTGACAATTTGATGTGTAATATGAGTGACAATTTGATGTATAATATGAGTGACAATTTGATGTCAATATGAGTGACAGTTGACAATTTGATGGCAATATGGGTGACAATTTTTTGTCAATATGAGTAATAATTTTTTGTCAATATGAGTGACAGTTTGATGTCAATATGAGTGACAGTTTAATGTCAATATGAGTGACAATTTGATGTGTTATATGAGTGACAATTTGATGTCAATATGAGTGACAATTTGATGTGTAATATGAGTGACAATTTAATGTCAGTATGGGTGACAATTTGATGTGTAATATGAGTGACAATTTGATGCCAATATGAGTGACAATTTGATGTCAATATGAGTGACAATTTGATGTGTAATATGAGTGACAATTTGATGTGTAATATGAGTGACAATTTGATGTCAATATGAGAGACAATTAAATGTGTAATTAGAGTGACAATTTGATGTCAATATGAGTGACAATTTGATGTTAATATGAGTGACAGTTGATAATTTGATGGCAATATGGGTGACAATTTGATGTCAGTATGAGTGACAATTTTTTGTCAATATGAGTGACAATTTAATGTCAATATGGGTGACAATTTGATGTCAATATGAGTGACAATTTGATGTCAATATGAGTGACAGTTTGATGTTAATATGAGTGACAATTGATGTCAATATGAGTGACAATTTGATGTGTAATATGAGTGACAATTTGATGTCAATATGAGTGACAATTTGATGTCAATATGTGTGACAATTTGATGTCAATATGGGTGACAATTTGATGTTAATATGAGTGACAATTTGATGTCAATATGAGTGACAATTTGATGTCAATATGAGTGACAATTTGATGTGTAATATGAGTGACAATTTGATGCCAATATGAGTGACAATTTGATGTCAATATGAGTGACAATTTGATGTCAATATGAGTGACAATTTGATGTCAATATGAGTGACAATTTGATGACAATATGAGTGACAATTTGATGTCAATATGAGTGACAATTTGATGTGTAATATGAGTGACAATTTGATGTCAATATGTGTGACAATTTGATGTCAATATGTGTGACAATTTGATGTCAATATGAGTGACAATTTGATGTCAATATGAGTGACAATTTGATGTCAATATGAGTGACAATTTGATGTCAATATGAGTGACAATTTGATATCAATATGAGTGACAATTTGATGTGTAATATGAGTGACAATTTGATGCCAAAATGAGTGACAATTTGATGTCAATATGAGTGACAATTTGATGTCAATATGAGTGACAATTTGATGTCAATATGTGTGACAATTTGATGTCAATATGAGTGACAATTTGATGTCAATATGAGTGACAATTTGATGTCAATATGAGTGACAATTTGATGACAATATGAGTGACAATTTGATGTCAATATGAGTGACAATTTGATATCAATATGAGTGACAATTTGATGTGTAATATGAGTGACAATTTGATGCCAATATGAGTGACAATTTGATGTCAATATGAGTGACAATTTGATGTCAATATGAGTGACAATTTGATGTCAATATGAGTGACAATTTGATGTCAATATGAGTGACAGTTTGATGTTAATATGAGTGACAATTGATGTCAATATGAGTGACAATTTGATGTGTAATATGAGTGACAATTTGATGTCAATATGAGTGACAATTTGATGTCAATATGTGTGACAATTTGATGTCAATATGGGTGACAATTTGATGTTAATATGAGTGACAATTTGATGTCAATATGAGTGACAATTTGATGTCAATATGAGTGACAATTTGATGACAATATGAGTGACAATTTGATGCCAATATGAGTGACAATTTGATGTCAATATGAGTGACAATTTGATGTCAATATGAGTGACAATTTGATGTCAATATGAGTGACAATTTGATGACAATATGAGTGACAATTTGATGTCAATATGAGTGACAATTTGATATCAATATGAGTGACAATTTGATGTGTAATATGAGTGACAATTTGATGCCAATATGAGTGACAATTTGATGTCAATATGAGTGACAATTTGATGTCAATATGAGTGACAATTTGATGTCAATATGTGTGACAATTTGATGTCAATATGAGTGACAATTTGATGTCAATATGAGTGACAATTTGATGACAATATGAGTGACAATTTGATGACAATATGAGTGACAATTTGATGTCAATATGAGTGACAATTTGATATCAATATGAGTGACAATTTGATGTGTAATATGAGTGACAATTTGATGCCAAAATGAGTGACAATTTGATGTCAATATGAGTGACAATTTGATGTCAATATGAGTGACAATTTGATGTCAATATGTGTGACAATTTGATGTCAATATGAGTGACAATTTGATGTCAATATGAGTGACAATTTGATGTCAATATGAGTGACAATTTGATGACAATATGAGTGACAATTTGATGTCAATATGAGTGACAATTTGATATCAATATGAGTGACAATTTGATGTGTAATATGAGTGACAATTTGATGCCAATATGAGTGACAATTTGATGTCAATATGAGTGACAATTTGATGTCAATATGAGTGACAATTTGATGTCAATATGAGTGACAATTTGATGTCAATATGAGTGACAGTTTGATGTTAATATGAGTGACAATTGATGTCAATATGAGTGACAATTTGATGTGTAATATGAGTGACAATTTGATGTCAATATGAGTGACAATTTGATGTCAATATGTGTGACAATTTGATGTCAATATGGGTGACAATTTGATGTTAATATGAGTGACAATTTGATGTCAATATGAGTGACAATTTGATGTCAATATGAGTGACAATTTGATGACAATATGAGTGACAATTTGATGCCAATATGAGTGACAATTTGATGTCAATATGAGTGACAATTTGATGTCAATATGAGTGACAATTTGATGTCAATATGAGTGACAATTTGATGACAATATGAGTGACAATTTGATGTCAATATGAGTGACAATTTGATATCAATATGAGTGACAATTTGATGTGTAATATGAGTGACAATTTGATGCCAATATGAGTGACAATTTGATGTCAATATGAGTGACAATTTGATGTCAATATGAGTGACAATTTGATGTCAATATGTGTGACAATTTGATGTCAATATGAGTGACAATTTGATGTCAATATGAGTGACAATTTGATGTCAATATGAGTGACAATTTAATGTCAATATGAGTGACAATTTGATGTCAATATGAGTGAGGTTGGGTGGTGCAGTGGATAGCGCACTTGCCTTTCATCAAGGCAGGCAAACAACACTGATTGATTTAAGTTGGATAACTTGTTTCATAATTGTTGTAAAATCAATTAGGTTTCTATATTTATAAACAAAATGAAAAAATAACAAAATTTGACCTTCACCTTTGACCCAGTGACTTTGGAATTTGCTCAGTGGACTCCCTGTTTAATTCTGACCAAGTGTGTTTCATAATGTCATAACCAAATCTTCATCAGTGAAAAAAGTTCAAAATTTGGCCTTCACTTTTGAACCTGATGACCTTGACCATTGACCTTCCATTGTTTCCTCAGTAGGTATGTTTGTAAGTGAACATCTTGACCGATTTTCATGTAAATCGGCCAACAAGAGGCCCAATGGGGCTGCATCGCTCACCTGGTATCAATCTCTTTGAAGTTACCATGAAGTCGCGTTAAGATCGATTTAAACATGCCGTGTTAAGATTTAAACATATTTTACCCCTGTGAGCTTGAAAGTAAGCCAAGGTCATTTTCATTCGCAAACTTTGTTTGGCTAAATTTCACCAAAGCTTTTGGCCAAATATCATGCTTCTAGGCCTTTCGGTTAATAAGAAAAAGTCGTTTAAAAGTTATAACTGAATTGACCCTTGTAACCTTTAACAGAATTGATCCTTGTAACCTTTAACAGAATTGATCCTTGTAACCTTTAACAGAATTGACCCTTGTAACCTTTAACAGAATTGACCCTTGTAACCTTGAATATGAAATGATTTTATTTTGCAAAATAATTCAGCTCCTTCCAAGAAAGCTACCAGTCAAATGTCATGCCTTTCGGCAATTTAAGAAGAAAGCTAGTGCTTAAAGGACTAGAAATGTCTGCGAGACATTATTGCCCCCGCCCCCAGCTGGTAACATAACCATGGGACGGGACAGACATGGGTAACACTATATGCCCCCCCCCCCCCCCCCCCCCCCATTTCATGGCAGGGGCATAAAAAGACGCCGGATCCTGCACCATCACATAAGCTCACTTTGTCCTTCAGGCCAGGTGAGCTGATGCCTATTGCAGTATCATTGACTTACCTTTTCCAGTAAGTAATTACTGATGTGGCCACCAATAGGATCTCCTTTGAAGTCAAAGTTGATGTCCATGTATTTACCAAACCGACTGGAATTGTCATTTCGGTTGGTCTTTGCGTTTCCAAAAGCTTCAAGGATGACATTTGATGTAATTAAGACATCCTTCACTCTGTAAACAGATTTTAATACAAATTAAGTCAAAAGGTTTGCTTAAAAAGTATTGGGCAAGGGTAATACTGTTCCGAAAATCAAACCAACATATCTTGGTTATAATTCTAATCAAGTTTGAGTTATTTCAAACTAAAAACAAGCTTACAGTTAGTGTTGCATTCTACATCGTCCTCTCACCGTTAATTACATTTTCTAAGCAACATAGACCTTGATAGCAATGAACAGATATGTCAATTGAATAATCATTTTTAACTGTTTTATGAGAATTAGGGTGAAATGTAAATATGGTGTCCTATTGCCCACAACTCAATCCCACTCTATATTACCTGATAAGTTAGCATTTTATGAAGTTACAACCAAATCAATCAATCTTTTCTGAAGTTAATATCAGGAAATGAAAATTTGACCAAAAAATATCTAATCTTAGCAACAGTGACGTTTGAAGTTGATCTGATCTCAAGCTCAATCCTATTCTGTATCTAGAACGTATGATTGAATTCCTGGTTGGCAATATCTTTGTTGAGTTCGGAGGAAAGAGTTGCCAACAAACTGTTCATGGCATTCCTATGGGAACTAACTTTTGGCCGACTTGATTTTTGTTTTCATACAAGGCTGAATTTGTCAAGGGGCTAATCAGGGTAGATAACAAAACCCTTGCCAAATCTTTCAATTTCACTTCGTGTATTTCAACGTTGTATTGTCTATAAACAACAAGAAGTTTGCTGACCTAGTCGATCGTATATACCCTACTGAACTTGAGATTAAAGACACAACAGACTCTCCTTCATCAGCTTCTTACCTCAATCTTTATTTAAAATATGACCAACACGGGCAGCTTACTTAACTAAGCTGTATGATAAACGTGACAGTTTCGGTTTTTCTTTGAACTTTCCCTTTCTTGACAGTAACATCCCTGCTTTTCCATCCTATGATGTTTTCATGTCGAAGTTGATTTGTTGTTCTAGGGCTTGCTCTAAATATTGTGATTTTCATGATAGATGTCAGCTGCTGATGAACAAACTTATGGCACAGAGATTGAAGAGATGCAGGTTGATGAAGACTGGGTAAAATTTTATGGTCTCCATCTTGATCTCATCGAGAAATATTCGGTATCTTTGTGTGACATGAAGATGGACGTTTTTGAGTTTGCTTATTAGTGTGCTTACTTGTGATTGACATGATGACTCGGTTCTCATTTTGAGGATTGATAATTACTTGAATGTGACCAAGCTTTTGCCTGTTCGTTTCATCGATTTTGAGTTCGAATAATGGTTTTGCTGACGCTTTGGTATTCTCTGATTTTTTTTATTGAATGAAGTTTCAACAAAATCCATCAATCTTTTCTGAAGTTATCATCTGGAAGCAAAAATTTGACGAAACAATATCTATTTTTAGCAACATTGACATTTCGACCCTAAACTCAATCCCACACTGTATTACCAAGTTAACATTGTATGAAGTTTACACCAAATCCATCAATCCTTTCTGAAGTTATCATCTGGAAACCAAGATTCAAGAAAAAATATCTATTTTTAGCAACAGTGACCTTCATAGTTCACTTGTTGACCCCAAACTCAATACAGCACTGTATTACCCCATATAGGCTAACACTGTATGAGGTTTCAACAAACTCCATCAATCCTTTTTGAAGTTATCATCTGGAAAAAGGATTTGATGAAAAAATATCTATTTTGAGCAACAGTGACCTTTGGTGTTGACCTTTTGACCCGAAACTCACTGTATTATCTTCTGGAAATGAAAACAGAAAGACAGACACTCTGGTCCCCTCTGATTTCACTGGTTCAACAAACAAGATCGAGGCCCAATGTAAGCAATTTTGTTTTTCCATCAGTCCCCCTGTAGGGGAACCTATATAGGGGATCAGTCCCTCTGTAGGGGAACCTATATAGGGGATCTGTCTCTCTGTAGGGGAACCTATATAGGGGATCAGTCTCTCTGTAGGGGAACCTATATAGGGGATCAGTGCCTCTGTAGGGGAACCTATATAGGGGATCAGTCCCTCTGTAGGGGAACCTATATAGGGGATCAGTCTCTCTGTAGGGGAACCTATATAGGGGATCAGTCCCTCTGTAGGGGAACCTATATAGGGGATCAGTCTCTCTGTAGGGGAACCTATATAGGGGATCTGTCTCTCTGTAGGGGAACCTATATAGGGGATCAGTCCCTCTGTAGGGGAACCTATATAGGGGATCAGTCTCTCTGTAGGGTAACCTATATAAGGGATCAGTCACTCTGTAGGGGAACCTATCTAGGGGATCAGTCTCTCTGTAGGGGAACCTATATAGGGGATCTGTCTCTCTGTAGGGGAACCTATATAGGGGATCTGTCTCTCTGTAGGGGAACCTATATAGGGGATCAGTCCCTCTGTAGGGGAACCTATATAGGGGATCAGTCTCTCTGTAGGGGAACCTATATAGGGGATCAGTCCCTCTGTAGGGGAACCTATATAGGGGATCAGTCCCTCTGTAGGGGAACCTATATAGGGGATCAGTCTCTCTGTAGGGGAACCTATATAGGGGATCTGTCTCTCTGTAGGGGAACCTATATAGGGGATCAGTCCCTCTGTAGGGGAACCTATATAGGGGATCAGTCTCTCTGTAGGGGAACCTATATAGGGGATCAGTCCCTCTGTAGGGGAACCTATATAGGGGATCAGTCTCTCTGTAGGGGAACCTATATAGGGGATCTGTCTCTCTGTAGGGGAACCTATATAGGGGATCAGTCCCTCTGTAGGGGAACCTATATAGGGGATCAGTCTCTCTGTAGGGGAACCTATATAGGGGATCAGTCCCTCTGTAGGGGAACCTATATAGGGGATCAGTCTCTCTGTAGGGGAACCTATATAGGGGATCTGTCCCTCTGTAGGGGAACCTATATAGGGGATCTGTCTCTCTGTAGGGGAACCTATATAGGGGATCAGTCCCTCTGTAGGGGAACCTATATAGGGGATCAGTCTCTCTGTAGGGGAACCTATATAGGGGATCAGTCTCTCTGTAGGGGAACCTATATAGGGGATCTGTCTCTCCGTAGGGGAACCTATATAGGGGATCAGTCCCTCTGTAGGGGAACCTATATAGGGGATCAGTCTCTCTGTAGGGTAACCTATATAAGGGATCAGTCACTCTGTAGGGGAACCTATCTAGGGGATCTGTCTCTCTGTAGGGGAACCTATATAGGGGATCAGTCCCTCTGTAGGGGAACCTATATAGGGGATCAGTCCCTCTGTAGGGGAACCTATATAGGGGATCAGTCTCTCTGTAGGGGAACCTATATAGGGGATCAGTCTCTCTGTAGGGTAACCTATATAAGGGATCAGTCCCTCTGTAGGGGAACCTATATAGGGGATCAGTCTCTCTGTAGGGGAACCTATATAGGGGATCAGTCCCTCTGTAGGGGAACCTATATAGGGGATCAGTCCCTCTGTAGGGGAACCTATATAGGGGATCAGTCTCTCTGTAGGGGAACCTATATAGGGGATCAGTCCCTCCTTAGGGGAACCTATATAGGGGATCAGTCTCTCTGTAGGGGAACCTATATAGGGGATCAGTCTCTCTGTAGGGGAACCTATATAGGGGATCAGTCCCTCTGTAGGGGAACCTATATAGGGGATCAGTCCCTCTGTAGGGGACATATATAGGGGATCAGTCTCTCTGTAGGGGAACCTATATAGGGGATCAGTCCCTCTCTAGGGGAACCTATATAGGGGATCAGTCTCTCTGTAGGGGAACCTATATAGGGGATCAGTCACTCTGTAGGGGAACCTATATAGGGGATCAGTCCCTCTGTAGGGGAACCTATATAGGGGATCAGTCTCTCTGTAGGGTAACCTATATAGGGGATCAGTCTCTCTGTAGGGGAACCTATATAGGGGATCAGTCTCTCTGTAGGGGAACCTATATAGGGGATCAGTCCCTCTGTAGGGGAACCTATATAGGGGATCAGTCCCTCTGTAGGGGAACCTATATAGGGGATCAGTCTCTCTGTAGGGGAACCTATATAGGGGATCAGTCTCTCTGTAGGGGAACCTATATAGGGGATCTGTCTCTCTGTAGGGGAACCTATATAGGGGATCAGTCCCTCTGTAGGGGAACCTATATAGGGGATCAGTCCCTCTGTAGGGGAACCTATATAGGGGATCAGTCCCTCTGTAGGGGACATATATAGGGGATCAATCCCTCTGTAGGGTAACCTATATAGGGGATCAGTCCCTCTGTAGGGGACATATATAGGGGATCAATCCCTCTGTAGGGGAACCTATATAGGGGATCAGTCCCTCTGTAGGGGAACCTATATAGGGGATCAGTCCCTCTGTAGGGGACATATATAGGGGATCAATCCCTCTGTAGGGGAACCTATATAGGGGATCAGTCCCTCTGTAGGGGAACCTATATAGGGGATCAGTCCCTCTGTAGGGGAACCTATATAGGGGATCAGTCTCTCTGTAGGGGAACCTATATAGGGGATCAGTCCCTCCTTAGGGGAACCTATATAGGGGATCAGTCTCTCTGTAGGGGAACCTATATAGGGGATCAGTCCCTCTGTAGGGGAACCTATATAGGGGATCAGTCTCTCTGTAGGGGAACCTATATAGGGGATCAGTCTCTCTGTAGGGGAACCTATATAGGGGATCAGTCTCTCTGTAGGGTAACCTATATAGGGGATCAGTCCCTCTGCAGGGGAACCTATATAGGGGATCTGTCTCTCTGTAGGGGAACCTATATAGGGGATCAGTCTCTCTGTAGGGGAACCTATATAGGGGATCAGTCCCTCTGTAGGGGAACCTATATAGGGGATCAGTCCCTCTGTAGGGGAACCTATATAGGGGATCAGTCCCTCTGTAGGGGAACCTATATAGGGGATCAGTCCCTCTGTAGGGGAACCTATATAGGGGATCAGTCCCTCTGTAGGGGAACCTATATAGGGGATCAGTCCCTCTGTAGGGGAACCTATATAGGGGATCAGTCCCTCTGTAGGGGAACCTATATAGGGGATCAGTCCCTCTGTAGGGGAACCTATATAGGGGATCAGTCTCTCTGTAGGGGAACCTATATAGGGGATCAGTCCCTCTGTAGGGGAACCTATATAGGGGATCAGTCTCTCTGTAGGGGAACCTATATAGGGGATCAGTCCCTCTGTAGGGTAACCTATATAGGGGATCAGTCTCTCTGTAGGGGAACCTATATAGGGGATCTGTCTCTCTGTAGGGGAACCTATATAGGGGATCAGTCCCTCTGTAGGGTAACCTATATAGGGATCAGTCTCTCTGTAGGGTAACCTATATAGGGGATCAGTCTCTCTGTAGGGGAACCTATATAGGGGATCAGTCCCTCTGTAGGGGAACCTATATAGGGGATCAGTCCCTCTGTAGGGGAACCTATATAGGGGATCAGTCCCTCTGTAGGGGAACATATATAGGGGATCTGTCTCTCTGTAGGGGAACCTATATAGGGGATCAGTCCCTCTGTAGGGGAACCTATATAGGGGATCTGTCCCTCTGTAGGGGAACCTATATAGGGGATCAGTCTCTCTGTAGGGGAACCTATATAGGGGATCTGTCTCTCTGTAGGGGAACCTATATAGGGGATCAGTCCCTCTGTAGGGGAACCTATATAGGGGATCAGTCCCTCTGTAGGGGAACCTATATAGGGGATCAGTCTCTCTGTAGGGTAACCTATATAGGGGATCAGTCCCTCTGTAGGGGAACCTATATAGGGGATCAGTCCCTCTGTAGGGTAACCTATATAGGGGATCTGTCACTCTGTAGGGGAACCTATATAGGGGATCAGTCCCTCTGTAGGGGAACCTATATAGGGGATCAGTCCCTCTGTAGGGGAACCTATATAGGGGATCAGTCCCTCTGTAGGGGAACCTATATAGGGGATCAGTCCCTCTGTAGGGGAACCTATATAGGGGATCAGTCTCTCTGTAGGGGACATATATAGGGGATCAGTCCCTCTGTAGGGGAACCTATATAGGGGATCAGTCACTCTGTAGGGGAACCTATATAGGGGATCAGTCACTCTGTAGGGGAACCTATATAGGGGATCAGTCTCTCTGTAGGGGAACCTATATAGGGGATCAGTCTCTCTGTAGGGGAACCTATATAGGGGATCAGTCCCTCTCTAGGGGAACCTATATAGGGGATCAGTCCCTCTGTAGGGGAACCTATATAGGGGATCAGTCTCTCTGTAGGGGAACCTATATAGGGGATCAGTCTCTCTGTAGGGGAACCTATATAGGGGATCAGTCCCTCTGTAGGGGAACCTATATAGGGGATCAGTCTCTCTGTAGGGGAACCTATATAGGGGATCAGTCCCTCTGTAGGGGAACCTATATAGGGGATCAGTCTCTCTGTAGGGGAACCTATATAGGGGATTAGTGCCTCTGTAGGGGAACCTATATAGGGGATCAGTCTCTCTGTAGGGGAACCTATATAGGGGATCAGTCCCTCTGTAGGGGAACCTATATAGGGGATCAGTCCCTCTGTAGGGGAACCTATATAGGGGATTAGTGCCTCTGTAGGGGAACCTATATAGGGGATCAGTCCCTCTGTAGGGGAACCTATATAGGGGATCAGTCCCTCTGTAGGGGAACCTATATAGGGGATCAGTCTCTCTGTAGGGGAACCTATATAGGGGATCTGTCTCTCTGTAGGGGAACCTATATAGGGGATCAGTCCCTCTGTAGGGGAACCTATATAGGGGATTAGTGCCTCTGTAGGGGAACCTATATAGGGGATCAGTCCCTCTGTAGGGGAACCTATATAGGGGATCAGTCCCTCTGTAGGGGAACCTATATAGGGGATCAGTCTCTCTGTAGGGGAACCTATATAGGGGATCTGTCTCTCTGTAGGGGAACCTATATAGGGGATCAGTCTCTCTGTAGGGGAACCTATATAGGGGATCTGTCTCTCTGTAGGGGAACCTATATAGGGGATCTGTCTCTCTGTAGGGGAACCTATATAGGGGATCTGTCTCTCTGTAGGGGAACCTATATAGGGGATCAGTCACTCTGTAGGGGAACCTATATAGGGGATCAGTCACTCTGTAGGGGAACCTATATAGGGGATCAGTCCCTCTGTAGGGGAACCTATATAGGGGATCAGTCCCTCTGTAGGGGAACCTATATAGGGGATTAGTGCCTCTGTAGGGGAACCTATATAGGGGATCAGTCCCTCTGTAGGGGAACCTATATAGGGGATCAGTCCCTCTGTAGGGGAACCTATATAGGGGATCAGTCCCTCTGTAGGGGAACCTATATAGGGGATCAGTCCCTCTGTAGGGGAACCTATATAGGGGATCAGTCCCTCTGTAGGGAAACCTATATAGGGGATCAGTCTCTCTGTAGGGGAACCTATATAGGGGATCAGTCTCTCTGTAGGGGAACCTATATAGGGGATCAGTCCCTCTGTAGGGGAACCTATATAGGGAATCAGTCCCTCTGTAGGGGAACCGATATAGGGGATCAGTCCCTCTGTAGGGTAACCTATATAGGGGATCAGTCTCTCTGTAGGGGAACCTATATAGGGGATCAGTCCCTCTGTAGGGGAACCTATATAGGGGATCAGTCTCTCTGTAGGGGAACCTATATAGGGGATCAGTCACTCTGTAGGGGACATATATAGGGGATCAGTCTCTCTGTAGGGTAACCTATATAGGGGATCAGTCACTCTGTAGGGGAACCTATATAGGGGATCTGTCTCTCTGTAGGGGAACCTATATAGGGGATCAGTCCCTCTGTAGGGGAACCTATATAGGGGATCAGTCCCTCTGTAGGGGAACCTATATAGGGGATCAGTCCCTCTGTAGGGGAACCTATATAGGGGATCTGTCTCTCTGTAGGGGAACCTATATAGGGGATCAGTCCCTCTGTAGGGGAACCTATATAGGGGATCAGTCCCTCTCTAGGGGAACCTATATAGGGGATCAGTCCCTCTGTAGGGGAACCTATATAGGGGATCAGTCTCTCTGTAGGGGAACCTATATAGGGGATCAGTCTCTCTGTAGGGTAACCTATATAAGGGATCAGTCACTCTGTAGGGGAACCTATATAGGGGATCAGTCTCTCTGTAGGGTAACCTATATAAGGGATCAGTCACTCTGTAGGGGACATATATAGGGGATCAGTCCCTTTCAGCCATTTTGATATTTCAATCAGACCCAAAATCAAAAGGGCACAAAAAGGCATCAAGGGGAACCTACATCTGTAATTTGAGAAAGATATGTTCTTAATACTACTCAAGAAATAGCGATGATAAGAATTGTTTAAGGACGGATGGCCGATGGACGCAGGGCAATTTGATTAGCCCACCATCTGATGATAGTAGGCTAAAAAGTGGTTATATTCAACTGTCAAATAATAGCTCGTGTTATGCATTAAATATCAATTGAGGGAATTAAAGAAATGACTGAGGATGGAGGAAAATGGAACTTGAAATATACTTAGAAACAGGTCAGCTATAAAAGTCTATCAGCAGGATCATCATGCATCCACAGTAGAGAAAGAGCAGGGAAAGAGTAACAAGACAAACAAGACTTCACCAGCAGCTTTACTGTTAATATCTGACAAACAAGACTTCACCAACAGCTTAACAGTTAATACCTGACAAACAAGACTTCACCAACAGCTTTACAGTTAGTGCCTGACAAACAAGACTTCACCAACAGCTTTATAGTTAATACCTGACAAACAAGACTTCACCAGCAGCTTTACAGTTAATACCTGACAAACAAGACTTCACCAGCAGCTTTACAGTTAATACCAGACAAACAAGACTTCACCAACAGCTTTACAGTTAACACCTGACAAACAAGACTTCACCAGCAGCTTTACAGTTAACACATGACAAACAAGACTTCACCAGCAGCTTTACAGTTAATACCTGACAAACAAGACTTCACCAACAGCTTTACAGTTAGTGCCTGACAAACAAGACTTCACCAGCAGCTTTACAGTTAATACCTGACAAACAAGACTTCACCAGCAGCTTTATAGTTAACACCTGACAAACAAGACTTCACCAACAGCTTTATAGTTAACACCTGACAAACAAGACTTCACCAGCAGCTTTACAGTTAATACCTGACAAACAAGACTTCACCAGCAGCTTTACAGTTAATACCTGACAAACAAGACTTCACCAGCAGCTTTACAGTTAATACCTGACAAACAAGACTTCACCAGCAGCTTTACAGTTAAAACATGACAAACAAGACTTCACCAACAGCTTTACAGTTAATACATGACAAACAAGACTTCACCAGCAGCTTTACAGTTAATACCTGACAAACAAGACTTCACCAGCAGCTTTACAGTTAATACCTGACAAACAAGACTTCACCAGCAGCTTTACAGTTAACACATGACAAACAAGACTTCACCAGCAGCTTTACAGTTAACACATGACAAACAAGACTTCACCAGCAGCTTTACAGTTAATACCTGACAAACAAGACTTCACAAGCAGCTTTACAGTTAACACATGACAAACAAGACTTCACCAGCAGCTTTACAGTTAACACCTGACAAACAAGACTTCACCAACAGCTTTACAGTTAACACCTGACAAACAAGACTTCACCAACAGCTTTACAGTTAATACCTGACAAACAAGACTTCACCAGCAGCTTTATAGTTAATACCTGACAAACAAGACTTCACCAGCAGCTTTACAGTTAATACCTGACAAACAAGACTTCACCATTACAGCTTTACAGTTAGTGCCTGACAAACAAGACTTCACCAACAGCTTTACAGTTAGTGCCTGACAAACAAGACTTCACCAGCAGCTTTAGAGTTAACACCAGACAAACAAGACTTCACCAGCAGCTTTACAGTTAACACCTGACAAACAAGACTTCACCAACAGCTTTACAGTTAGTGCCTGACAAACAAGACTTCACCAGCAGCTTTACAGTTAATACCTGACAAACAAGACTTCACCAGCAGCTTTACAGTTAATACCTGACAAACAAGACTTCACCAGCAGCTTTACAGTTAACACAGGACAAACAAGACTTCACCAGCAGCTTTACTGTTAATAACTGACAAACAAGACTTCACCAACAGCTTTATAGTTAATACCTGACAAACAAGACTTCACCAGCAGCTTTACAGTTAATAACTGACAAACAAGACTTCACCAGCAGCTTTACAGTTAATACATGACAAACAAGACTTCACCAACAGCTTTACAGTTAATACCTGACAAACAAGACTTCACCAACAGCTTTATAGTTAACACCTGACAAACAAGACTTCACCAACAGCTTTACAGTTAATACCTGACAAACAAGACTTCACCAGCAGCTTTATAGTTAACACCTGACAAACAAGACTTCACCAACAGCTTTATAGTTAACACCTGACAAACAAGACTTCACCAGCAGCTTTACAGTTAATACCTGACAAACAAGACTCCACCAGCAGCTTTACAGTTAATACCTGACAAACAAGACTTCACCAGCAGCTTTATAGTTAACACCTGACAAACAAGACTTCACCAACAGCTTTATAGTCAACACCTGACAAACAAGACTTCACCAACAGCTTTACAGTTAATACCTGACAAACAAGACTTCACCAGCAGCTTTATAGTTAACACCTGACAAACAAGACTTCACCAACAGCTTTATAGTTAACACCTGACAAACAAGACTTCACCAACAGCTTTACAGTTAACACCTGACAAACAAGACTTCACCAGCAGCTTTACTGTTAATAACTGACAAACAAGACTTCACCAGCAGCTTTACAGTTAATACCTGACAAACAAGACTTCACCAGCAGCTTTACAGTTAACACCTGACAAACAAGACTTCACCAACAGCTTTATAGTTAACACCTGACAAACAAGACTTCACCAGCAGCTTTGCAGTTAATATCTGACAAACAAGACATCACCAGCAGCTTAACAGTTAACACCCGACAAACAAGACTCCACCAGCAGCTTTACAGTTAATACCTGACAAACAAGACTTCACCAACAGCTTTATAGTTAACACCTGACAAACAAGACTTCACCAACAGCTTTACAGTTAACACCTGACAAACAAGACTTCACCAGCAGCTTTACAGTTAACACCTGACAAACAAGACTTCACCAACAGCTTTATAGTTAACACCTGACAAACAAGACTTCACCAGCAGCTTTACAGTTAATATCTGACAAACAAGACTTCACCAACAGCTTAACAGTTAACACCCGACAAACAAGACTCCACCAGCAGCTTTACAGTTAATACCTGACAAACAAGACTTCACCAGCAGCTTTACAGTTAATAACTGACAAACAAGACTTCACCAGCAGCTTTACAGTTAACACCCGACAAACAAGACTCCACCAGCAGCTTTACAGTTAATACCTGACAAACAAGACTCCACCAGCAGCTTTACAGTTAATACCTGACAAACAAGACTCCACCAGCAGCTTTACAGTTAATACCTGACAAACAAGACTTCACCAGCAGCTTTACAGTTAATAACTGACAAACAAGACTTCACCAACAGCTTAACAGTTAACACCCGACAAACAAGACTCCACCAGCAGCTTTACAGTTAATACCTGACAAACAAGACTCCACCAGCAGCTTTACAGTTAATACCTGACAAACAAGACTTCACCAGCAGCTTTACAGTTAATACCTGACAAACAAGACTTCACCAGCAGCTTTATAGTTAATACCTGACAAACAAGACTTCACCAGCAGCTTTACAGTTAATACCTGACAAACAAGACTTCACCAGCAGCTTTACAGTTAACACCAGACAAACAAGACTCCACCAGCAGCTTTACAGTTAATACCTGACAAACAAGACTTCACCAACAGCTTTACAGTTAATACCTGACAAACAAGACTTCACCAGCAGCTTTACTGTTAACACCTGACAAACAAGACTTCACTAGCAGCTTTACTGTTAATACCTGACAAACAAGACTTCACCAGCAGCTTTACAGTTAACACATGACAAACAAGACTTCACCAGCAGCTTTACTGTTAATACCTGACAAACAAGACTTCACCAACAGCTTTACAGTTAATACCTGACAAACAAGACTTCACCAGCATCTTTACAGTTAATACCTGACAAACAAGACTTCACCAGCAGCTTAACAGTTAATACCTGACAAACAAGACTTCACCAGCAGCTTTACAGTTAATACCTGACAAACAAGACTTCACCAGCAGCTTTACAGTTAACACATGACAAACAAGACTTCACCAGCAGCTTTACAGTTAATACCTGACAAACAAGACTTCACCAACAGCTTTACAGTTAATACCTGACAAACAAGACTTCACCAGCAGCTTGACAGTTAACACCAGACAAACAAGACTTCACCAGCAGCTTTACAGTTAATACCTGACAAACAAGACTTCACCAGCAGCTTTACAGTTAATACCTGACAAACAAGACTTCACCAGCAGCTTTACAGTTAATACCTGACAAACAAGACTTCACCAGCAGCTTAACAGTTAACACATGACAAACAAGACTTCACCAGCAGCTTTACAGTTAACACAGGACAAACAAGACTTCACCAGCAGCTTTACTGTTAATACCCGACAAACAAGACTTCACCAACAGCTTAACAGTTAACACATGACAAACAAGACTTCAACAGCAGCTTTACAGTTAACACCTGACAAACAAGACTTCACCAGCAGCTTTACTGTTAATACCCGACAAACAAGACTTCACCAGCAGCTTTACAGTTAACACCTGACAAACAAGACTTCACCAGCAGCTTTACAGTTAATACCTGACAAACAAGACTTCACCAACAGCTTTATAGTTAACACCTGACAAACAAGACTTCACCAGCAGCTTTACAGTTAATACCTGACAAACAAGACTTCACCAACAGCTTTATAGTTAACACCTGACAAACAAGACTTCACCAGCAGCTTTACAGTAAATACCTGACAAACAAGACTTCACCAACAGCTTTACAGTTAATACCTGACAAACAAGACTTCACCAACAGCTTTACAGTTAATACCTGACAAACAAGACTTCACCAACAGCTTTACAGTTAATACCTGACAAACAAGACTTCACCCACAGCTTTACAGTTAGTGCCTGACAAACAAGACTTCACCAACAGCTTTACAGTTAACACCTGACAAACAAGACTTCACCAGCAGCTTTACAGTTAATACCTGACAAACAAGACTAAATAAGACTTCGCCAGCAGCTTTACAGTTAATACCTGACAAACAAGACTTCACCAGCAGCTTTACAGTTAATACCTGACAAACAAGACTTCACCAGCAGCTTTACAGTTAACACATGACAAACAAGACTTCACCAGCAGCTTTACAGTTAATACCTGACAAACAAGACTTCACCAGCAGCTTTACAGTTAATACCTGACAAACAAGACTTCACCAACAGCTTTACAGTTAATATCTGACAAACAAGACTTCACCAGCAGCTTTATAGTTAACACCTGACAAACAAGACTTCACCAACAGCTTTACAGTTAATACCTGACAAACAAGACTTCACCAGCAGCTTAACAGTTAATACCTGACAAACAAGACTTCACCAGCAGCTTTACAGTTAACACCTGACAAACAAGACTTCACCAACAGCTTAATTTACAGTTAATACCTGACAAACAAGACTTCACCAGCAGCTTTACAGTTAATACCTGACAAACAAGACTTCACCAGCAGCTTAATTTACAGTTAATACCTGACAAACAAGACTTCACCAGCAGCTTAATTTACAGTTAATACCTGACAAACAAGACTTCACCAGCAGCTTTACAGTTAATACCTGACAAACAAGACTTCACCAGCAGCTTTACAGTTAATACCTGACAAACAAGACTTCACCAACAGCTTTACTGTTAATATCTGACAAACAAGACTTCACCAGCAGCTTTACAGTTAACACCCGACAAACAAGACTTCACCAGCAGCTTTACAGTTAATACCAGACAAACAAGACTTCACCAACAGCTTTACAGTTAATACCAGACAAACAAGACTTCACCAACAGCTTTACAGTTAATACCAGACAAACAAGACTTCACCAACAGCTTTACAGTTAATACCAGACAAACAAGACTTCACCAGCAGCTTTACAGTTAATACCTGACAAACAAGACTTCACCAGCAGCTTTACAGTTAGTGCCTGCTAATATCTTCTATTTCGGTTTATCAAGCAAAAGAAATATAAATGTAACAGATTGTGTGATCACATTCCACCTGAAGAAATGTTTTGTACTCAACAAGCAACAGTATGAACAGCTGTTGTTTTTGTTATTGATTGTATTTCCTATTTAAGTTAGACCGTTGAGAGGATGGATGTTTGTATTGGGTTGGCTGTATTGTTGGCTATAATCATGTTTAACTGTTACTGTGGAGGAGGAAATCTCTTGCAAACCAAATGTGCCTCAGAGATGGATATACCTTTGTAGCATAACAAGAGGCCAAAATGGCCTGTATCATTAGTATATACAGCAATGGTATTTATTTACATGGCTATATAGGTTGGAGATATTAAACATTTTAAAGTTGTGGCTCTGGAATTCAATCTCTTCGAAGAGTTGGCAACAAATTCCAGGGATATTATGTCCAATAATGGTATATACAATTTTGTGTACATGTGCTTCTTGGGTAGTTCTCGGGTATAAAGGAGGAGTAGTGTTTTAAAGCAAAAGGTGGAATTTCCAGCAATTAATTATTATTAAGAAGAAAGATCTAGAAAATTTTCAGACATTTGATCCCTGTAACCTTGTAAGTCGGTCAAGGTCATCGTTTAAACAAATTTGGTAGCCCTTCATCCAAGTATGCTACAGGCCAAATATCAGTACCATTAAAATACCAGTACCCTTGGTCTTTCAGTTATTGAGATGAAGTCGCGGAAAGATTTTAACATATTTGATCCCTGTGACCTTGAAAGTAGGTCAAGGTAATTCATCTGTGACCTTGAAAGTAGGTCAAGGTAATTCATTTTAACAAACTTTGTAGCCCTTTATCCCAGCATTCTACATGCATAATATCAGCACCAGGGCCTTTCGGTTACCGAGTTGCTAAAATGGCTACAAGTCATCCTGACCCTTTGATTTCTATCAGCTACACGTACATAGATTGTATATTTTCTAAATGCATTTATAATGGTCTAAATTGTGGACTGCAGAAAAATTTGCCCAAATATTTAAAAAACATTTTCAGAAGAATTCTAAGGAAATTTGAAGACTTCCAAAGACACATTGTCCGGGGACATAATCGAAAGTTTTCTGCGGACAGTTTTGGAAATTTCACATAAATGGGTTATTAGTGTAGGGGGAAGTCCTTGGGTACTAATAAAACCAACTATAAACATTTGTTAGCATTTCCTCAGGTTGGAAAGTATGATTTATGTAAAGATTATTTTACATAACCAAAATATGTTTTTCTATGAGGTTTCGATGACTGTACGATATGTACCCTGTCACCTTCATCAGACTAATGACCAACAAAGCGTATGCATACAACAGGTGTAAAATTTGTACGGGGAACAAAATTTACTAACAGGGTACATCGTACTAGTCATCGAAACGTCACATTTCGGTTGTGTAAAATAATCTTTACATAAAACAAGTATAAACATATTATTTCAGTTCACTTCACAATATTTCAATGCAAAACATGCTTGTTTTTCTTTGAAAAATTATTAGCAATATATTGTCCATCAATTTATGACCCGTTCCCATATAACCACGTGTGGACACAGCAGTACCGGATTGTGCTGGATTAAGATCTTTGCTCTTCAATGGATTTTTGAGCGTTGACGGTCATCCAACAACACGCCGGTGGCAACATGGCAGCTACACGGACAAACCCGTACAGACACGGACAAACACAGCAGCAACATACAATTAACACGGCGACCAAATGGATGACCAAGGACTGTCCTGGACAGTCACGGACAGCCCCGGATAAACACGGCAGCGACAAGGACCAACACAGTTAACCCCTGGCTGTCAATAACTTGTATAAAAGCAGACTGTGGTTCCATTATTCTACAATTGGATCTCAGTCATCCGTCTTCGTCTGTGTTATTACATGTTAGTCTACAATTGGATCTCAGTCATCCGTCTTCGTCTGTGTTATTACATGTTAGTCCGTGTATCTGCCATGTTTCCACCATGTTTTTTGTCGGAGTTTGCACCGTCTTCGTCTGTAGTAGCTCCGTGTTTGTTCCGTGTAACCGCTGTGAAGGGTCCGGGGACACCTGTAACTTTACCGTCCTGATTCTTGATGGTCTGGGGTCTGATATTAGTTCCCAGATTGTCAACCCCAGATGTTGCCATCTCCCAGAACCATGACGGAAGAACACAGCAGTTTTAAACTTTCCAAAATTGCCTTGTTGGCCTCCCGGAGCCCCACGGACATTCCCAGACATTCCAGTACTGTACAGTACAGTCCAGTACGTGGAGCTACACGGCGGTTACACGGTTTACGAGTCGGATTGTGCCGGATGTGATTCGTGTTGATCCGGATCATATATTGGACTGGGGCTTTAGATTTTCAACATTCAAAACAATAAATCACAAAGTCATATACAAAGTACACTCGTATACACTAGTTATACATGCGACATATAACCCACGGGCAATCTGCCAGTGTGAGTTATCTGGAATTTATTTTACAAAAGCCTCAAATATGCCTTAATGTACTTCCCGCGGGCTATACCCCGGTTGCGGGTAATACGCAGGAAATTACGGTACTATTTCTGAGCAAATCTATGTTCAGTCTGTACTGAAAAAGATAATAAAACTAAAACACATTAAAGTAGAACTTACACATATTGTGAACAGGGGGATATTGGCTATTAAGTCCCCTTCCTATACGTTCAGTCATTTGTATTTAATGGGATGGGTGCTATTAAATCACAGTAAATTACCAGTAGGGCATTTATGAATCAATTAAAAGGCACTCAAATGAATCTCACTTAAAACTCATTCGATTTTTGTTATATACAACTGGGTACTTGATATATACCATCATTTATGACTGTTAATGACTTGTGGGACTAAGTTTTCAAAGATGGCACGGAACTTACACAGAGGATAGTAGAACTAACACAGAGGATAGTAGAACTTACACGGAGGATAGTAGAACTAACACAGAGGATAGAACTTACACAGAGGATAATATAACTTTATACAGGGGATAGTAGAACTTCCAAAGAGGATAGTAGAACTTACACAGAGGATAGTAAAACTTCAACAGAGGATAGTAGAACTTCAACAGAAGATAGAACTTACACAGAGGATAGTAGAACTTACACAGGATAGTAGAACTTACACAGGATAGTAGAACTTACACAGGATAGTAGAACTTACCCAGAGGATAGTAGAACTTACACAGAGGATAGTAGAACTTACACAGGATAGTAGAGTAGAACTTACACAGGGGATAGTAAAACTTACACACAGGATAGTAGAACTTACACAGGATAGTAGAACTAACACAGAGGATAGTAGAACTTACACAGGATAGTAGAACTAACACAGAGGATAGTAGAACTTACACAGGATAGTAGAACTTACACAGGATAGTAGAACTTACACAGTATAGTAGAACTAACACAGAGGATAGTAGAACTTACACAGGATAGTAGAACTTACACAGGATAGTAGAACTTATACAGGATAGTAGAACTTACACAGGATAGTAGAACTCACACAGGATAGTAGAACTTACACAGGATAGTAGAACTTACACAGGAGATAGAAAAAGTTACAGAGGATAGTAGAAGCTACACAGTATATTATAGTAGAACTTACACAGAGGATAGTATAGTAGCCGGTTTGGAACAATTTCTATAAAGCTGAAGAAAGATCATATCTTAATCAGAAGATGGATGCACAGATAATTCATGTTCATCTCTGTAATAGTAGGCATTCACACATACAACAGGATTTCAAATATTTACCTTGCTACCTCATTCCTGCAAAAACAGTGAAAATACATTTTGTAACGTGTAATTATTGCCAATTTTGATTGCAGGGAAACGTTTCTCAAGGGGCCATAACTTCGCCAATAGCGTCTACCGAAAATGGTGATTTAACTTGGTGGAGCCCAGAAATAAAGCTTGACAGACGGACGGATGGACAAGTGGACATTTTAATCCAAATTAATATCCCCCATTTCTGTGATAGTGGATGATAATATATTTTGTCAATCCTGTTTGAACTGCCCTAGCTAGTAAGAAGCTAACATAAGAGCAGTTCAAACAAATGTGAACTGAGTTAACATTGGCAATACATCACAGCAAACAGTCAAATCTTGGTTCTTCAACAATGATGGCTTATCTCCATATTTGCAAATCTGAAGATAAATAACATAAATAACTTTCTTCTATTCATCTACATATTAATATTTACAGTCTACACTGACATTCACTCGATAACTATTGCTCAACAGATTATCGTTATCACCGCATAACTGTAGTCAAACACGTGACAAATTTCTATGACGTCGACAACAATGCATGTGGGCGGAGCTATGCAAATCCTACAGTTTGAAACACAATCGTGTAACGTCAACAACAATAAACGTGGGCGAAGCTTGCAAATTTCATGCTGTTACATTTATTGAACCATTCCCACGTTTATTAATTTTGAAATGAAATCTGTGTTCGAAGATTTGACTATAATGAACAAAATAGTTACGAACATTTCACAGAAAGATACTGTAAATATAAGGATAAACTTTCTATTTTGTTTAGGTTATCGGGGGGATAACTACAATGGAAAATGGGTTAATTATACATAACCGGCGCCGGTTATTGAATTTACCCGTTTTCCATTGTAGTTTTCCCCCGATAACTTAAACAAAATAGGAAGTTAATCCTTAAATAATAAATTATTAATTTTAATCAGAAAAGTGAGAAAAGTATGCGAGTCTGAAAGCATTAGTATCCTGTAGAAGTTGAAAGTACTTTTTCAGAATGCAGAGGGTGGACAGAAACTGCAATTATAAAGGATTAATACTTTGCCCGTCCACCTGGTCCAATATTTGGTTTGGTGTGTGTATTTAAGTTCCATGAGGCGATTATCATCAATAATTACGTCATTTCAAATTGTGTGTTTAAACAATCCCCCAGACAGGTGTAAGCAGCAGTTTAACTACACCTAAAAGTGTGTTCAAACACTTGGCCTATTCACACTGACAGTAATATAATCATGTCATTTTGGTATAGAAATCTATCTCATTCTCAATTTCAAGGCATTGGTTTTAAGAAAACATTTAATCCATTCAATACTTCAAACAAATTGTGTTCAAAAATTGCAAAAAAACAAACTCAGCTACCGAGTGATGAACTGTGTGACCTTTATAACATGTCGTTTCATTGTAGTTGTCATTGTGTTTCGTTACATGTTGTTTCATTGTAGTTGTCATTGTGTTTCGCTACATGTTGTTTCATTGTAGTTGTCATTGCGGTTTGTCACATGTCGTTTCATTGTAGTTGTCATTGTGTTTCGTTACATGTTGTTTCATTGTAGTTGTCATTGCGGTTTGTCACATGTCGTTTCATTGTAGTTGTTATTGTGTTTCGTTACATGTTGTTTCATTGTAGTTGTCATTGCGGTTTGTCACATGTCGTTTCATTGTAGTTGTCATTGTGTTTTGTAACATGTCGTTTCATTGTAGTTGTCATTGTGTTTCGTTAAATGTTGTTTCATTGTAGTTGTCATTGTGTTTTGTAACATGTCGTTTCATTGTAGTTGTCATTGCGTTTTGAAACGTGTTGTTTCATTGTAGTTGTCATTGTGTTTTGTAACATGTTGTTTCATTGTAGTTGTCATTGTGTTTTGTAACATGTCGTTTTATTGTAGTTGTCATTGTGTTTTGAAACATGTTGTTTCATTGTAGTTGTCATTGTGTTTCGTTACATGTTGTTTCATTGTAGTTGTCATTGCGGTTTGTCACATGTCGTTTCATTGTAGTTGTCATTGTGTTTTGTAACACGTTGTTTCATTGTAGTTGTCATTGTGTTTTGTAACATGTTGTTTCATTGTAAGTTGTCATTGTGTTTTGAAACATGTTGTTTCATTGTAGTTGTCATTGTGTTTTGTAACATGTCGTTTCATTGTAGTTGTCATTGTGTTTCGTTACATGTTGTTTCATTGTAGTTGTCATTGTGTTTTGAAACATGTTGTTTCATTGTAGTTGTCATTGTGTTTTGTAACATGTTGTTTCATTGTAGTTGTCATTGTGTTTGTAACATGTTGTTTCATTGTAGTGGTCATTGTGTTTTGTAACATGTCGTTTCATTGTAGTTGTCATTGTGTTTTGAAACATGTTGTTTCATTGTAGTTGTCATTGTGTTTTGTAACATGTCGTTTCATTGTAGTTGTCATTGTGTTTTGTAACATGTCGTTTCATTGTAGTGGTCATTGTGCTTTGAAACATGTCGTTTCATTGTAGTTGTCATTGCAATTTGTTGTTTCATTGTAGCTGTCATTGCGTTTTGTAAGGTGTCATTGTGTTTTTGACCTTTATAACATGTCGTTTCATTGTAGTTGTCATTGTGTTTTGTAACATGTCGTTTCATTGTAGTTGTCATTGTGTTTGAAAATATGTTGTTTAATTGTAGTTGTCATTGCGTTTTGTAAGGTGTCGTTTCTTTGTAGTTGTCATTGTGTTTCGTTACATGTTGTTTCATTGTAGTTGTCATTGTGTTTTGTAACATGTTGTTTCATGGTAGTTGTCATTGCGTTTTGTAACACATTGTTTCATTGTAGTTGTCATTGTGTTTTGTAACATGTTTTTTCATTATAGTTGTGTAACATGTTGTTTCATTGTAGTTGTCATTGTGTTTTGTAACACATTGTTTCATTGTAGTTGTCATTGTGTTTTGTAACATGTTTTTTCATTGTAGTTGTGTAACATGTTGTTTCATTGTAGTTGTCATTGTGTTTTGTAACATGTTGTTTCATGGTAGTTGTCATTGCGTTTTGTAACACATTGTTTCATTGTAGTTGTCATTGTGTTTTGTAACACGTTGTTTCATTGAAATTGTCATTGTGTTTCGTTACACGTTGTTTCATTGTAGTTGTCATTGTGTTTCGTTACACGTTGTTTCATTGAAATTGTCATTGTGTTTCGTTACATGTTGTTTCATTGTAGTTGTCATTGTGTTTTGCAACATGTTGTTTCACTGTAGTTGTCATTGTGTTTTGTAACATGTTGTTTCATTGAAGTTGTCATTTTGTTTCGTTACATGTTGTTTCATTGTAGTTGTCATTGCGATTTGTAACATGTTGTTTCATTGTAGTTGTCATTGTGTTTCGTTACATGTTGTTTCATTGTAGTTGTCATTGTGTTTCGTTACATGTTGTTTCATTGTAGTTGTCATTGTGTTTTTTGTAACATGTTGTTTCATTGTAGTTGTCATTGTGTTTTGTAACATGTTGTTTCATTGTAGTTGTCATTGTGTTTTGTTACATGTTGTTTCATTGAAATTGTCATTGTGTTTCGTTACATGTTGTTTCACTGTAGTTGTCATTGCGGTTTGTCACATGTCGTTTCATTGTAGTTGTCATTGTGTTTTGTAACACGTTGTTTCATTGTAGTTGTCATTGTGTTTTGTAACATGTTGTTTCATTGTAAGTTGTCATTGTGTTTTGAAACATGTTGTTTCATTGTAGTTGTCATTGTGTTTTGTAACATGTCGTTTCATTGTAGTTGTCATTGTGTTTCGATACATGTTGTTTCATTGTAGTTGTCATTGTGTTTTGAAACATGTTGTTTCATTGTAGTTGTCATTGTGTTTTGTAACATGTTGTTTCATTGTAGTTGTCATTGTGTTTTGTTACATGTCGTTTTATTGTAGTTGTCATTGTGTTTTGTAACACGTTGTTTCATTGTAGTTGTCATTGCGGTTTGTCACATGTTGTTTAATTGTAGTTGTCATTGTGGTTTGTTACATGTTGTTTCATTGTAGTTGTCATTGTGGTTTGTTACATGTTGTTTCATTGTAGTTGTCATTGCGGTTTGTTACATGTTGTTTCATTGTAGTTGTCATTGTGGTTTGTTACATGTTGTTTCATTGTAGTTGTCATTGCGGTTTGTTACATGTTGTTTCATTGTAGTTGTCATTGCGGTTTGTCACATGTCGTTTCATTGTAGTTGTCATTGTGGTTTGTTACATGTCGTTTCATTGTAGTTGTCATTGTGTTTCGTTACATGTCGTTTCATTGTAGTTGTCATTGTGTTTTGTTACATGTTGTTTCATTGTAGTTGTCATTGTGTTTTGTAACACATTGTTTCATTGTAGTTGTCATTGTGTTTTGTAACATGTTGTTTCATTGTAGTTGTCATTGTGTTTTGTAACACGTTGTTTCATTGTAGTTGTCATTGCATTTTGTAACACGTTGTTTCATTGTAGTTGTCATTGCGTTTTGTAACACGTTGTTTCATTGTAGTTGTCATTGTGTTTTGTAACATGTTGTTTCATTGTAGTTGTCATTGCGTTTTGTAACACGTTGTTTCATTGTAGTTGTCATTGCGATTTGTAACATGTTGTTTCATTGTAGTTGTCATTGCGATTTGTAACATGTTGTTTCACTGTAGTTGTCATTGTGTTTCGTTACATGTTGTTTCATTGTAGTTGTCATTGTGTTTTGTAACATGTTGTTTCACTGTAGTTGTCATTGCGTTTTGTAACATGTTGTTTCATTGTAGTTGTCATTGTGTTTTGTAACATGTTGTTTCATTGTAGTTGTCATTGCGATTTGCAACATGTTGTTTCACTGTAGTTGTCATTGTGTTTCGTTACATGTTGATTCATCACCAGCTTAGAATAATTTTGATTGTGTAACCCTATAACCCTTTTGGTGGTAAGATTGTACAGTATAAGGACAGCACAATTTCACCAATGTGGCCGGGTTCCATTCCCTGATAGCATGTGAAATGGTATTGGGTCACCTGCCAGATAGGGGTGTCATGGTTAAATGAAAGGACAGTAACAACCGCGGTTCATAAGCTCACGGTTCGGTTCAGTTTGCTGTTTATTTCAGTTAGGTTCTGAATAAGTCAAGTCATTGTCGTCTGCAATAAGACCCCCTTGCTCTAACATCCGGGTGATTAATATAAGGTTCATACAATGTTTCACAATTGTTGCAAAATATTTTTAAGTTTTTTACATGACATCATCGACTCCTGCCCTGGAATACATATGGTGGTGTTTTACATTGAAATGATGTATGATCATTTATGCTTTACACGAATAAATAGCACAAATTTTGATAATGTGATAAGAAAAGATTTTGAAGACTTGTTTCATAAATCCCATATGATAAATGGTAACTCATGTAATATCCTTTATAAACACACATTTTAGTTTCAATGTATTTTATAAATGATAACCATGGCAACCAAAGTCTACCTAAAATAACCTGCATGCATATCTACTCATGGTCCTTAAAGGGGCATCCCGCGAAAGTAAGCTTTTTTTTTCATAATATTTTTCAAAATATTACATACACATATCGAGTGGGTATTCTTATGGACTACGACGATCGGATTTTGCTGAAATGTATTCATAAAATAAATAATTTCAAAATAACTAGTGGAATTCCAAATCGTCTGGCCAGACGTTCTGAATTGGGATTTCCACCTACCAACGCATGAGCAGCGAGTGCCGTTTCCATTGTAAACACTCTATCTGCTATTACCGTTACACCACGATAAGGCCTAACTACTAAGCGAAAAGTTGCCAAATGGTCAAAATATGACGCAAGACTGCGTTACGGAATCATATTGAAGGATGGGAAGTATTCAAAGGAGAAACTACCTGCTTTATTGTGTTTATGTTACTTGTTTCTTCTGTGTAACGGTAACATGCTCAAATAAAGCTTTGATTTGGTTTTGAGGCTACCCAAGGGGAAACTGTTTCAGTCTTCTGTTGCATAAAATGCGTGTGTAATACTAAACTTACAAGTGTGTTTTATAATATTCCCTTTATAAAATCTTATGTTCCAGTAAAACATTATGATTTAATTATATTGCTGGATAGAAAGACATTTTCAAATACAATATATACCATAACAGAAAAAGTCATTTGATTATGTTGTAAAACGGGTCGTGCGACCGAGGTACATACGGCTTCAATTTGGACTAAAGGAATAAAAAAAATGTTTTCTAGCGTAAAAAATTATATTCATATTTAATCTATAAATTAGTGAAGGTACAAATATCATTGGGATGCGACCCCGGTATTGAATTTGATACGAAAATATATACATAACGGGGAAAATTGAAAAAAAAAAACAACAAAGTTATACGACATATACCTATATGTATATTCCATTCCTGCAGGTTTTTTTTAAAAGGTCACCGTCCCTTTACAAGACGACAAAATAGATGTAAAGAGAAAGCGGAATTATAATAACATATTCATAACGAGTAGTTATAAGTGTTTCAACAGTTCCAAATCTGATATACATGTAGTCATGCTTAGTGTGTGGTGCGTTATATGAGTGTATGGACTTAAATGTTCGCATTCCGTGATACATGTTAACGTGTGAAGACGCTGAAAGTTGGATAGATTTTTAATGAAGATGATTGTACATTGTATATTTATAGATAGTCTGAAAAAAAATACTCAAGACATTGAGTTGTAAAAAAAATCGCAAAAATTTCATGTCATTTTATTTTCGTACTTTTCAATGCATGCTACATACATTTTATGAAATCATCTGAAAAGTTGGGTTCGTGAATATTACCTTCTACATACATTAAGATTTGTACCATTGCCGTATTCCGTACCTATGTGTACCGGCCTCGGTCAGGTAAATATAATATAGATAATTCCTGGTGTCGAAATATGGTGCCGATATGCCAACAATTATTCTTCATTTGAATATCGGTATGTGTGCAATTGATGTCTATTTTTAATGTGAATGTGATTCATAAGTTTATACACGGACTTTGTCTCTGTTTCATCAGCCGTATACATTACGCGTCCCCTCCCGTATGGCCCCTTTCGTCAAACCGATCAGGGAACTTGCGGCACACCTGTCACGTTGCGTCACCCCCACTATTTTTATCTGGGCTTTCCCGAGGAATGAGATTTTGCAAGTGGTCATTATAGACATTTTGAGTGGACTTTGAATATGGGAATAACAGGAAAGTATAATTAGCAGTGCAGACGCCATGTATATTCAAGAACAGGCATTTAGGCTTTCGCGGGATGCCCCTTTAACATTCATGTGAAGTTACATTGAAATTGGTTCACTGGTTTAGGAGGAGTTGTCTGGACGAAACTTTCCGGGGAAAGAAACAAAGTATAGTGACCTGGTTAACACGAGAACCAACATTTTGCAGCCTGACATAGATCATGCACATCTACAATGTATAAGGATTATTTCCACTAAGTTTCATTGACATAATTCAGTAGTTTTAGAGGAGTAGCCAGTGCAACATTTCCCCCCATAAATGAAGGATAGTGACCTGGTTACCATGGCAACCTGATATAGATTATGCACGTCTGCAATATATAAGGATTATTGCCAAAAAGTTTGGTTTAAATTACTTAGTTTTAGAGGAGTAGCCAGTACAACAAGAGCACCACGAGCGGAGGCATGTTACGCCTATTGTACCCTATCAAAAGTACATTTTGTATAATGGTATAGGGACACAAAAAAAAATTTAAAATAATTTTCTATATAATGCCCTAAATTGCATTAGATACAAAGTTCCAAAGGGCCATAACTCTAGTAAATATTGTGGAATCAAACTCATTCAGGAAAACACATCTTCATGTCATGATGATTACGCCTAGCAAGTTTGAAAACTGTTGGAGATGATCTCTGTACAAACAACAGTTTACAACAGAAATGCATTGTCTACATAACGCCTATATTTAACTATGAAATGCTGTTGCATGAAAAGTTGAAATAACTCAACAAAACCTGTAACATATGTTAAAATTATTATTATAGCTTTTAGAAGTTCCATACAAAATTTTAGATGAATGGAAGAAAACACAAAAAAGTTCTGACGTTTTCTACATAATGCCAGAAAATGCATCCCAAAGGGCCATTACTCTAAGTGAATATTGACCAATCAAACTGTCATTCAGGAAAACACAATTTCAAGTCATGGTGGTCAAGCTTAGCAAGTTTGAAAGAAATCGGTTGAAAACTAATAAAAAATTACGACGGACGAACAACGCCATAGCATAATTTGTCCCGTCATTTTTGAAGGTTACCATGGCAACTGAAATTTTGCAACCTGATATAGATAGACTATGCAGATCTACAATTTATAAAGATAATTGCCAAAAAGTTTTGTTGAAATTCCTTCAGTAGTAGTTGTGTCTACAGACGGATGGACGGACAGACAACCAGATTCTAGTAAACCCCTCCTAACATTGTTGCGGGGGTATAATTAGTTTTAACTAGAACTGTCATCCGTAGGATAACTAATACCCCCTGCAGATGCTGGTAGTTTATAATCCTTTACCGACCTTGACGGTCAACTTACAGAAAAGGGAATTTTCTTGAGAAATTCTACATCTTGAATTTCACATTAAGGGTGATGAGGCTCTCCAAAAAATTATTTCACATAAAATGGGCCATAACTACCTTAAAAGAAGTTGAACTCTGAAATTAAAACGCTGATGCACAACTACCTAACATACTGATCATCCATGTGAAGTTTCATCAAAATCTATCAGGACAAGTAGGCCATAACTCCCTTAAAAGGGGTCGAAATCTGAAATTAAAATATGATGCACAACTACATAACAGGTGACCTAACAAGAGGCCCATGGGCCTTAACGGTCATCTGACAATCCATATAATTTTTTGTTGGTATTTGTTTAAAGATATTACCATATTTGAGAGTAGGCCAAGGTCATTGATATAAGGAAACTTTGTAGCACTCTATCTCAGGTACCTACTGGTCAAATATCAGCATCCTGGACCTTTTGGTTATTGAGAAGAAGATTCTTAAAGATTTTTTTACATTTGACCTCTGTGACCTTGAAAGTAGGTCAAGGTCATTGATATGAAGAAACTTTGTAGCACACTATCCGAGGTACCTACTTGCCAAATATCAGCACCCTGGGCCTTTGGTTATTGAGAAGAAGATTGTTAAAGGAAAAGTTTACTAACGACGGCGGATGAATTAAGCACGATGGCAATAGGTCATCCTGACCTTTTGGGTCAGATGACCTAATAAAAATGCTGATGCCCAACTACATTACATACATATTATCCATATTAAGCTTCATAGAAATCTGCCAGTTATAGTTAAGGAGGAGATCTCCAGACAAGTTGGGACAAGTCCGGACAGACGTTGATCCCAGTAACCCCCCCCCCCCCCAACTTTATTGTGTCAGGTATATTCAGTAAAGGGAAATTAAAACTACGTATCATTTGGTCATTATACCTTTCCACTTCCTTCTGTCCACTGAGATTGGTCACCGCGGCAATGTACCTCATGATAATTTTGGATGCTTCTGTCTTCCCTGAACCACTTTCACCTGCAACGTAATCCTTACCAGCATTAATTCAGTTGATAATATTGAAATATTAGCATACATCTATTGTTGTAAAACATTTATTGGTGTAATATCCAAACTAAACTTTAGTCAAACTGAAATCTTGAATCAAATTGAACTTTATATCATTTTATTTGAAATTACACCTGAGAGAAACTAATACCATTAAAAAAGGTCCAAGCAATGCCTAGCAGCCTTAGGGCGTTGCCATGTCTAGCAGCCTTAGGGCGTTGCCATGCCTAACAGCCTTAGGGCGTTGCCATGCCAAGCAGCCTTAGGGTGTTGCCATGCCTAGCAGCCTTAGGGTGTTGCCATGCCTAGCAGCCTTAGGGCGTTGTCATGCCTAGCAGCCTTAGGGTGTTGCCATGAATAGCAGCCTTAGGGTGTTGCCATGCCTAGCAGCCTTAGGGCGTTGTCATGCCTAGCAGCCTTAGGGTGTTGCCATGAATAGCAGCCTTAGGGTGTTGCCATGCCTAGCAGCCTTAGAGCATTGCCGTGCCTAGCAGCCTTACAGTGTTGCTATGCCTAGCAGCCTTAGGGTGTTGCCTTGCCTAGCAGCCTTAGGGCGTTGCCATGCCTAGCAGCCTGAGGGTGTTGCCGTGCCTAGCAGCCTTAGGACGTTGCCATGCCTAACAGCCTTAGGACGTTGCCATGCCAAGCAGCCTTAGGGCGTCGCCATGCCTAGCAGCCTGCAGAGGGTGTTGCCATGCAAAGCATCCTTAGGGTGTTGCCATGCCTAGCAGCCTGAGGGTGTTGCCATGCCTAGCAGCCTTAGGGTGTTGCAATGCTTAGCAGCCTTAGGGTGTTGCCATGCCTAGCAGCCTGAGGGTGTTGCCATGAATAGCAGCCTTAGGGTGTTGCCATGCCTAGCAGCCTTAGGGCGTTGTCATGCCTAGCAGCCTTAGGGTGTTGCCATGAATAGCAGCCTTAGGGTGTTGCCATGCCTAGCAGCCTTAGAGCATTGCCGTGCCTAGCAGCCTTACAGTGTTGCTATGCCTAGCAGCCTTAGGGTGTTGCCTTGCCTAGCAGCCTTAGGGCGTTGCCATGCCTAGCAGCCTGAGGGTGTTGCCGTGCCTAGCAGCCTTAGGACGTTGCCATGCCTAACAGCCTTAGGACGTTGCCATGCCAAGCAGCCTTAGGGCGTCGCCATGCCTAGCAGCCTGCAGAGGGTGTTGCCATGCAAAGCATCCTTAGGGTGTTGCCATGCCTAGCAGCCTGAGGGTGTTGCCATGCCTAGCAGCCTTAGGGTGTTGCAATGCTTAGCAGCCTTAGGGTGTTGCCATGCCTAGCAGCCTGAGGGTGTTGCCATGAATAGCAGGCTTAGGGTGTTGCCATGCCTAGCAGCCTTAGGGTGTTGCAATGCTTAGCAGCCTTAGGGTGTTGCCATGCCTAGCAGCCTTAGGGTGTTGACATGCCAAGCAGCCTTAGGGTGTTGCCATGCCTAGCAGCCTTAGGGTGTTGCCATGCCTAACAGCCTTAGGGTGTCGCCATGCCTAGCAGCCTTAGGGTGTTGCCATGCCTAGCAGCCTTAGGGCATTGCCATGCCTAGCAGCCTTAGGGTGTCGCCATGCCTAGCAGCCTTAGGGTGTTGACATGCCTAACAGCCTTAGGGCGTTGCCATGCCTAGCAGCCTTACAGTGTTGCCATGCCTAGCAGCCTTAGGGTGTTGCCATGCCTAGCAGCCTTAGGGCGTTGTCATGCCTAGCAGCCTTAGGGTGTTGCCATGAATAGCAGACTTAGGGTGTTGCCATGCATAGCAGCCTTAGGGCGTTGCCGTGCCTAGCTGCCTTAGGGTGTTGCCATGCCAAGCAGCCTTAGTGCGTCGCCATGCCTAGCAGCCTGCAGAGGGTGTTGCCATGCAAAGCATCCTTAGGGTGTTGCCATGCCTAGCAGCCTGAGGGTGTTGCCATGCCTAGCAGCCTTAGGGTGTTGCAATGCTTAGCAGCCTTAGGGTGTTGCCATGCCTAGCAGCCTGAGGGTGTTGCCATGCCTAGCAGGCTTAGGGCATTGCCATGCCTAGCAGCCTTAGGGTGTTGCCATGCCTAGCAGCCTTAGGGTGTTGCCATGCCTAGCAGCCTTAGGGTGTTGCCATGCCTAACAGCCTTATGGTGTCGCCATGCCTAGCAGCCTTAGGGTGTTGCCATGCCTAGCAGCCTTAGGGCATTGCCATGCCTAGCAGCCTTAGGGTGTCGCCATGCCTAGCAGCCTTAGGGTGTTGACATGCCTAACAGCCTTAGGGCGTTGCCATGCCTAGCAGCCTTACAGTGTTGCCATGCCTAGCAGCCTTAGGGTGTTGCTATGCCAAGCAACCTTAGGGCGTTGCCATGCCTAGCAGCCTTATGGTGTTGCTATGCCAAGCAGCCTTAGGGTGTTGCTATGCCAAGCAACCTTAGGGCATTGCCATGCCAAGCAGCCTTAGGGTGTTGCTATGCCTAGCAGCCTTAGGGTGTTGCTATGCCTAGCAGCCTTAGGGTGTTGCTATGCCTAGCAGCCTTAGGGCGTTGCCATTTCTAGCAGCCTTAGGGTGTTGCTATGCCTAGCAGCCTTAGGGTGTTGCTATGCCTAGCAGCCTTAGGGTGTTACTATGCCAACAGCCTTAGGGTGTTGCCATGCCAAGCAGCCTTAGGGTGTTGCTATGCCTAGCAGCCTAAGGGTGTTGCCATACCTAACAGCCTTAGGGTGTTGACATGCCTAGCAGCCTTAGGGTGTTGCCATGCCTAACAGCCTTAGGGTGTTGCTATGTCTATAGGTAGCCTAAGGGTGTTGCCATGACTTACAGCCTTATGGTGTTGCCATATCTAGTAGCCTTAGGGTGTTGCTAAGCCTAACATCCTTAGGGTGTTGCCATGCCTAACACCCTTAGGGCGTTGTCATGCCTAGAAGCCTTAGGGTGTTGCTATGCCTAGCAGCCTTAGGGTGTTGCCATGCCTAGCAGCCTTAGGGCGTTGATATGCCAAGCAGCCTTAGGGCGTTGCCATGCCTAGCAGCATGAGGGTATTTTCATGCCTAGCAGCCTTAGGGTGTTGCCGTGCCTAGCAGCATTAGTGTGTTGCCATGCCTAGCAGCCTTAGGGCGTTGCCATGCCTAACAGCCTTAGGGTGTTGCCATGCCTAGCAGCCTAAGGGTGTTGCCATACCTAACAGCCTTAGGATGTTGCCATGCCTAGCAGCCTTAGGGTGTTGACATGCCTAGCAGCCTTAGGGTGTTGCCATGCCTAACAGCATAAGGGTGTTGCCATGCTAAACAGCCTTAGGGTGTTGACATGCCTAGCAGCCTGAGGGTGTTGCCATACTTAACAGCCTTAGGGTGTTGACATGCCAAGCAGCCTGAGGGTGTTGCCATGCCTAGCAGCATTAGGGTGTTGCCATGCCAAACAGCCTTATGGTGTTGACATGCCTAGCAGCCTTAGGGTGTTGCCATGCCTAGCAGCATTAGGGTGTTGCCATGCCTAGCAGCATTAGGGTGTTGCCATGCCAAACAGCCTTAGGGCATTGCCATGCCTAGCAGCCTTAGGGTGTTGCAGTGATGGTGACCTTCACAGCAGAATACTTCATGTTGGAAAACCAATTATTTCTTTACAAAATCCATTCCTCAAAATGTTTTATTGGTCAGGTTACCTAAAAAGTTTACGCACGATGCCGATCGGAAAGTGATTGGAATAGGTCACGTGAGACTTGGTCTCAGATGACCTAAAAAAGCTACAAAATTTAACTTGAACTTTGACATGGTGACTTTGACCTTTGACCTCACTATTTCTGTGAACTTAACTCTTGTCCAATTCCATGTTACTGTAATAAAGGTCCCTAACTTTACCCAAAATTTCCTATATAAACTAATTAACAAATGTTAACCCCTCCCCAAGGGGGAAACCTGATGTCCTGCAAGAGCATGGAATTCACAATTTTGATAAAGCACCTTTTCAATTCATGAAGAATATTTTATTCCAGCATATCTGGGTCTGGAGAAGATTTTTGAAGATTTAACTAATTTGACCCCTTTTTGGTCCCTCCTTCAGGCCTAGGACCACATCATTCACAAGTTTTGGGCATCTTTGACCAGGGAAAATGCCTGCAAAATTTCATTCAAATTGTTTCAGGAGTTTTTGCGAAGTTGAAAAAGTAACTTGTTTACGGATGGATGACACATGAAAACAGACAAAAGACGATTAAAATTGGTCACTTGAGACTTTGTCTCAGGTGACCTAATAAAGGAGAAAACTTAAATGCCTTTAAGCTTGAATGCATGCCTCCTGCTACATGACATACCTGATATGACGATGCATGTGTCACGACTACTCCTTTTCATTGTCTTGTACGCGCTGTCAGCCAGGGCAAATATGTGTGGAGGTCGTTCATAGATCTCGCGCCCTCGGTATTGGTCAACATAGGAACTGTTGTAGATGTCCAATGTACGGTACGGATTGACAGAAACAACCACCTCTCCAATATAGGTATAGATCCTGTTTTTCTCATATCTAAAGTAGAAAGCAAACAGAAAACAAAATCATTACAAACTGGCATGATTCAATCAAAGGCATGCAGTCCTTAGGGACGGGTCTAGAAACTAGAGTTGCAGTCAAATACCATAACCTGTACATCTGTTGACATCAAACAATGATATATACATGTAGTCTAATACCATAACCTGTACATCTGTTGACATCAAACAATGATATATACATGTAGTCTAATACCATAACCTGTACATCTGTTGACATCAAACAATGACATATACATGTAGTCTAATACCATAACCTGTACATCTGTTGACATCAAACAATGATATATACATGTAGTCTAATACCATAACCTGTACATCTGTTGACATCAAACAATGATATATACATGTAGTTAAGCCTGGGTGTAACCTGTACATCTGTTGACATCAAACAATGATATATACATGTAGTCTAATACCATAACCTGTACATCTGTTGACATCAAACAATGACATATACATGTAGTCTAATACCATAACCTGTACATCTGTTGACATCAAACAATGATATATACATGTAGTCTAATACCATAACCTGTACATCTGTTGACATCAAACAATGATATATACATGTAGTCTAATACCATAACCTGTACATCTGTTGACATCAAACCTGTACATCTGTTGACATCAAACAATGATATATACATGTAGTCTAATACCATAACCTGTACATCTGTTGACATCAAACAATGATACATGTAGTTAAGCCTGGGTGTAACCTGTACATCTGTTGACATCAAACAATGATACATGTAGTTAAGCCTGGGTGTAACCTGTACATCTGTTGACATCAAACAATGATATATACATGTAGTCTAATACCATAACCTGTACATCTGTTGACATCAAACAATGATACATGTAGTTAAGCCTGGGTGTAACCTGTACATCTGTTGACATCAAACAATGATATATACATGTAGTCTAATACCATAACCTGTACATCTGTTGACATCAAACAATGATACATGTAGTTAAGCCTGGGTGTAACCTGTACATCTGTTGACATCAAACAATGATATATACATGTAGTTAAGCCTGGGTACAAATACACAGCAGTAGGAACATTAAATATAATGTTCTGAAAGATTTACATGACTAACTGGAATTCTCTAAATGTTGAAGGCTACCGTAATTCAAGTGTACTTCTCTCGATCCGTAGTACAGAGACTTCATTTGTACATTAGCGAGTTGTTCCAGTAGATTTAGAGAGGGACCTCAGAGACACTTCCACAAGTTTGTTATTTTTTGTTCCCAAATGGGACTTCAAAGACAATTCCAAAACTTATACAGTTGTAACAGAGCAAGGGAAAATGTTGAATATGATTTGTACCAAATTAGCTTTTCCATGTTGCAGGACACTCTGTAAAGCTATGATTTTATACAGTAAGTATACATTCCATATTATATAATGTACAATATATTGTTTCAGGAATTTGGGAAATAAGCAAGGTAAACAGTAAAGCCAAATGAAATATATCAGATAAATTACTGTTCTTATGATACATATATATTAATATGTAGATTAATTACAACATCTATGTATATAAATATGAATTAAAGAAGAACTAGAAATGTCTGCGAGACACACATGTAAGTACATGTACCTCCGCCCTCATATGAATAAGTTCTGTAAAATTTCATGAAACTTGGACCAATATTTTGATTGTCCCCCCAAAAATACTGGCATTGATTGCGTATTACCAGATTACATTCACATACCAAATTTCATTTAAATTGAACAATATTTAAATTTCGACCAATCAGAAGGCTTTATTTGGTGGCCATCTTGAATCTTAATGCCATATTCTATTGTTTATAATCGGTTCTGTCACTTTATCATGGATATCCCTTCCACCAAGTTTAATTAATATATATGAATCCCTAAGGTAGAAGAAAATTTATTACAGGATATGTTTTAGCCAATTAGGCTGTGGAAGCCATCTTGGATGCTTGATCTGGAAAAAAGAGCAAGGTGCACAACAAGACACAACTTGGTAGCCCTTCATCCCAGCAAGCTACAGGCCAAATATCAGTGCCCTGGGCCTTTAAGGTTACTGAGAAGATCGAGATGCTTGAAGATTTTTACATATTTGCCCCCTGTGTTCTTGAAAGTTGGTCAAGGTCATTCATTTTAACAAACTCTGTAGCCCTTCATTCAAACATGCTACATGTATAATATCAGCATCCTGGGCCATTCGGTTATTGAGAAGAATTTGTTTAAAGGGAAAGTTTACGCATGGCGGATGGCTCACGACACACGGTACAAAACACATCAGCTAGGTTAGTACAAAACATGGTAGGTTTACATCAGCTAGGTTAGTAAGTACAAAACACGGTAGGTTTACATCAGTTAGGTCAGTACAAAACATGGTAGGTTTACATCAGCTAGGTTAGTACAAAACACGGTAGGTTTACATCAGTTAGGTTAGTACAAAACATGGTAGGTCTACATCAGCTAGGTTAGTACAAAACACGGTAGGTTTACATCAGCTAGGTTAGTACAAAACATGGAAGGTTTACATCAGCTAGGTTAGTACAAAACATGGTAGGTTTACATCAGTTAGGTTAGTACAAAACATGGTAGGTTTACATCAGCTAGGTTAGTACAAAACATGGTAGGTCTACATCAGCTAGGTTAGTACAAAACACGGTAGGTTTACATCAGCTAGGTTAGTACAAAACATGGAAGGTTTACATCAGCTAGGTTAGTACAAAACATGGTAGGTTTACATCAGTTAGGTTAGTACAAAACATGGTAGGTTTACATCAGCTAGGTTAGTACAAAACATGGTAGGTCTACATCAGCTAGGTTAGTACAAAACATGGTAGGTTTACATCAGCTAGGTTAGTACAAAACACGGTAGGTCTACATCAGCCAGGTTAGTACAAAACATGGTAGGTCTACATCAGCCAGGTTAGTACAAAACATGGTAGGTTTACATCAGCTAGGTTAGTACAAAAACATGGTAGGTTTACATCAGCTAGGTTAGTACAAAACATGGTAGGTTTACATCAGCTAGGTTAGTACAAAACATGGTAGGTTTACATCAGTTAGGTTAGTACAAAACACTGTAGGTCTACATCAGCCAGGTTAGTACAAAACACTGTAGGTTTACATTAGCTAGGTTAGTACAAAACATGGTAGGTCTACATCAGCTAGGTTAGTACAAAACACGGTAGGTCTACATCAGCTAGGTTAGTACAAAACATGGTAGGTTTACATCAGCTAGGTTAGTTCAAAACATGGTAGGTCTACATCAGCTAGGTTAGTACAAAACACGGTAGGTTTACATTAGCTAGGCTAGTACAAAACATGGTAGGTCTACATCAGCTACGTTAGTACAAAACACTGTAGGTCTACATCAGCTAGGTTAGTACAAAACATGGTAGGTCTACATCAGCTAGGTTAGTACAAAACACTGTAGGTCTACATCAGCTAGGTTAGTACAAAACATGGTAGGTTTACATTAGCTAGGTTAGTACAAAACATGGTAGGTCTTCATCAGCTAGGTTAGTACAAAACATGGTAGGTTTACATCAGCTAGCTTAGTACAAAACACGGTAGGTTTTCATCAGCTAGGTTAGTACTTGTATTATGAATACACTACAAGATCCTATGGGGACAAATACCACAGAAGTTAGGCAAAACTTCCAAACACTGACTCAAACATATCTATTTTACAAGATGGCAGTAAATGTTTGTTCCTGGTGGGGCAGTATCCTGCTTACATTCCCAGAGATAAGATGGGTAACAAGGGCCCCAGAGGGCCTGTATCGCTAACCTAGGTATAGTTGTATATCAGTAATCAGATCTAAATTTAACTATAGGGCTGGGGGGCTTTATATCGCTCACCTGAATATATGGTAATTTCAAATTGGCGGATAGTTCAAACATATCCTTTCAGCAACTAGAAATGTCTGCGAGACATAAATGCCCCCCATATGAAATTATCATGCTTATTATCATATGTATGCGAAGTTTGATGACAATCAGATCAGTAGTTATTTAATTAAGCTGGTTACATTACCATGGGACAGGATGCGACACGACATTGGCTACATAATCAGGGCTTGCATTAGCGATCGCCAAGTCGCCAAATGGCGACACTTTTTCAGGTTTGGGGACAAAAAATTCATTTTGACGATATTTGTTGGCAACACAACTTTTAACTACTCTAAAATGATTAAAATCAGTAATCTGTGGTCAGGACGTCTTAATTGCTGCTAAACACTAGCTGTGACATGTAACATTTGTACAGGTAAGTTTACCGGAGGGCATTATCGTCTGCGTCAACAGCAATGGTCATTTTTCATAAAAATGGGGGCGAACTTCGAGATGTCCTAATGTAAGTTGATGTTTTTTTCTGATATTGAAATTTGCCAAACTGTCTTCGTTTTGTTTTCACGGGAAAATCCTGTCGTGGAAGCTACACAGCACCTGTCAAAAGTTTCTCACCGTGTTGCTAACGTGTGTACCAAGAGCTGTAGACCTTGCACACTTTTACACCAAGTGATGTTTGTCTTTGACAACATTTCCCCCAAAAATGACTGACATTTTAACCCAAATCAACTAAGTTAAGGTCAATAAATATCGAAGAGTTGATAACAAAGTTGAGACATGTGCAAAAAGACTTTACTATACGCCGGTATACTAGCTCATTAGAGCTTTTGTTTGTTGTACTTGACATGCTGACTTTAAAAAATGTATCTTAAACTGTTGGACAACATGAGTGATTTTGGTACGAGAATTGACAGAAAAAGAAAACCAGAAGAAAATGATAACAATACAGTACTGTCATTATTATCTTTTTCTGGAAAAGGCAACTACAAATGTGCTGAAAATTAAATGTGTTGTTTTGTCTGAGGACCTTATTCAATTATTGGCATTTATGAATAGATTTTAAAAATGGTTTTATATAAAATGATGGGGAAGAAAATCTAAAAGTTGTTAGCAACATTAGCTAGTACTGTCTTCATTTGTTTTTTCTCTTGTATTCTGCTTGTATATATACAAGGTGGATTAGTGCTTCATAAATCAGTTAACTAAACTGCGTTCACCAAATTCCGGCGACATCAAATCTCAGTTTGATGACACAGAATTTTTCTAGCAAAACCAGATGGCAACACAAATTTTTTCTTTAATGTGAGCCTTGATCATTATTATCTAGACTAATTATCAAGTACGGACTCTTTTGTCTGAATATATGTATTTTTTATTCTAGTTGAATCAACAAAACATAGTGACTTAATTGCTCCTTTAAAGGAAATGTTGACAGATGACAGACGGACGGATGGACAACACGCCACACCATGCCATAAGGTCACCGGCCCATCGGGTCAGGTGAGCTAAAAATAGTTGGTCGACTAAATTATCCCTTAAGTACATTTATCCCACTGATGGCGAAATTCTCACTATCCTATTGATTAAAACAACATCACATGACGTCCTGAACGATCCTGTATCGGGTCACTAAAAATCTGTATCATGTACGTCACTAAATTTTGTATGATGTCAGTATTGAGTTATCGTTCCTGAAAGAACTCTCTATTCAATAATAATCATGGCTGCTTATAAATGCTTCGGCCACACCACGGAAGATGAATTGGCCCAGAAACACCGGAGAGTAAATTTATGACAAAACGTTTAGGTGCAATGAGAAAGTGGCCAGAATATTGAAAGTTTGTTTTACACGAAAAGGCCATGGAAACTATGTTTGAAATGTTTGATGAGTTTGGGTTGGCAGAAATGGGGCATTTCTATGTTGGCGTCCGTAAGACAGACGATTCAATATTAAAGTTTAGCTCAAGTTTTTTTTTTTCTAATTAATTACAGAGGTAAAAGCCTAAATTGGTACAAAGTTTGTTAGTGACCTGATACGGGAAAATATAGGGTCTAAAAAAACATGTACACTGTACATGCTTCACCGAGCCTGATACATGTTTTTTTAGACCCGATATTTTCCTGTATCAGGTCACTATACATACATGTATAACCAACTATGTAACGAACAGTATACAGTCATTCAGATGATCTAAGTGTGGATGTACTGACTGAGTCAGCTGTTAAATTGGAAAAGAGAAAGAGAGTCTCCTTACACTAAATACTTTAAGTGTAGTTTATATTACACACAGAAATGATTCATACATGTATGATTTACATGGTCTAATAAAAAGGGGTGTATCCACTATCCAGTCATCATTTTATTTAACTAGTACTAAAGTAGGATTGGTTATACAGTACTGTAGCTTTGACAGAAAGTTTGAGTTCAAGTTAGTTGAATATTGTGCTTTTACTCCTTTTCTCCACTTAATTACGTTAACAATTCCCGACAGCAAAAAAGCTAAATCTTATCGAAATGAGTAACATGGTCAATCGTTTGATAACTACGGTAATGACTATTAGGCGCCTAAATGAATCATCTCCATGCAGTTAAACACTAGAATGCTCTTTAAGTGCGCGAATACAATATTTTAGTCTACACATGTCATATTTTGTTAATGTTTTTTAAAGAAAACTTAATTCCCATGTGAAATTGGGAACATAACGAAACTAGGAAGTGGAATATACACGAAGTTGTGTCCCTTGGCAGTAAATTAATAGGCCTACCGCGGTTTCCGATATATATTTCCGACACATTCACAACATAAACTGATAAAAACTATTTGTATTTTTTTCTTTAACAATTTCAGAAACATTACAGTCAAGTAAAATCTCTTTACAGGTGATGGCAATAAAATATACACTTGTGAATATCAATTAGGTGCAGGTTTGCTAACTGGCTACCCGGTAAACTTCAAAAGAGCCGACTGGGTGCGGACCATCCGCGACGTGAACAACTTACCTTACTTTTAAATTGGACATAAAAGCTGACATGGACACTTCTGGTAGCAGGACGAAATCTCCTGTGCCATATTCTGGTCCTTCGTGTATGCTACCTGCCATTCTGTTAAGTTTTCTGATAGTCACATATTATCCAAACCTTTTCTGCACATGTAGATCATAGGCCTATATCCTGCTTCACATGTACACTTGTCACAGGTGCTCGTCGGTAGATGGCGTATAACCTCCAGTGTGGGGCCTATCCATGGGGAATTTCTTCTTGTCCTGCCCATTCGTATATCATTCCTATTATATTTCTAGCTACGTACTTTATATATATAGCCATTGTAATATATCAGCTGTTTCCTCACAGAGGCCTGATACGTTATTTCAGGGATATACATGTAAAGTGTGCTATTCGGACACAGAGAATTTATGCAAATATTATCAGAAGAATATGAGCAAATAATTTTCTGCATGTAGTCTACATTTCAATAAATTCCAATGAAAAACAATGTCATGAAAAATCATCGAAAATTTGTTAAAATGCATGGAATATATTAGTGAAAATATTGTGTGTTATATATTGCACTACACTGTACGCCACTGGTTATTTGTTTTAGCTAAAACAGTTAAAATTGTTAAATCACGGGTGCTCTAGATACCGCATTGATCACAGGGACCTGAGCATGTGTAACAGTTAGTTTTGGACCTAAAATAGGGTGTTTAGAGTAATTCTACACATTTGGGGGGTTAGGATCAATTTTCGATAAAAATGCCTCCTCAATGGTCAAAAAAAGCTATTTTTGACCATTGAGGGGGCATTTTTATCGAAAATACCAATATTGCAATATGTTTTGTCTGGAAATATCATTTAATCAATCTCTGTTCTATTATTTTAAAAGAAATATCAAATAGTAATGTAGTGTTAAACATATAATTAAGTCCTAAGGTTTCTAGCTCATTCTTGATATTTCTTACCCACAAATCATTCTCACTCACACACTCATCGTAACATGTTTTCAAAATCAAATTATCTGACTGATTTAATTTCAACCAACTTCTAACTTTCTACTTACACACAAACGTAATCTTTCTAGCTCGCAGTATGTTAAATCATTACATCAAGTTTTTCGTACTTTAAATGTTTTCTTACAAAAGTGAACGCTTTCTAAATTCGTGCTTTATGAAACCCCAAATTTCGACGCATAAGAGATACTGTTAAGGATGTACACCCCTGAGAAGTCAAAATTTTCCGGTATCAAACTTTTTTTCTAATATACGTTTTTGGATAAGGGAGTTCAAGGCATGCCAGAAAATGCAAAAGTAATGATAAGTCAGTGTGCTCGTTTTTGTGCTATGATCGGTCAAAGATACCAATATGACATAATAAGGGATTTTATGTCAATTTTGTAGTTTCGACCAATTGCGGGACATTTTCATACAATATCTTCCGAATTTGTAATTTGAAATGTATGAATGTTTGCAGAAATGACAAAAATATTGTTTTCTTTTAAGTTATGGAGGTAAAATTTCTCTAACTTAATACTTTTACACAGGAAAGTAATTTGAGTTACCCCTACCCCTATTTTTTAACGAGAAAATCCTCATTTTTTCACCATTTTTTGCAGATTGCAGACAAAAAGTTCTGATATCAAACTTTTTTTAATATTTGGCAGATGAAAAGAAAATGGGTTTCTCTTTCTAAAACCGTCATAAAAATGGGGGGTTAGTGTGCTTAATTTTTTGTCCCTTTATTATTTGTGTTATATTTCACAGTTTCGGGTTCAAAAATAAAAACTGCTCCAGTAACACTAAATATATGGAAAAAAAGTACAAAACTTGTATAATTATCCACTTTGTAGCATAATATTTCTATAACATTGAACATTATAAAGTTGTACAGCAAAAATTAGTAATGATGAACACATATAACAGTAAGTAAGGATGAACTTATAGAACAATAAGTAATGATGAACATATAAAACAATAAGTAATGATGAACTTATAGAACAGTAATTAAGAATGAACATATAGAACAATAAGTAATGATGAACTTATAGAACAATAAGTAATGATGAACTTATAGAACAATAAGTAATGATGAACATTTAGACCAGTAAGTAATGATGAACATATAGAACAATAAGTAATGATGAACTTATAGAACAATAAGTAATGATGAACATATAGAACAATAAGTAATGATGAACTTATAGAACAGTAAGTAATGATGAACATATATAACAATAAGTAAGGATGAACTTATATAACAGTAAGTAAGGATGAACACACATAACAATAAGTAATGATGAACATATATAACAATAAGTAATGATGAACTTATAGAACAATAAGTAATGATGAACATATAGAACAATAAGTAATGATGAACTAATAGAACAATAAGTAATGATGAACATATATAACAATAAGTAAGGATGAACTTATAGAACAATAAGTAATGATGAACATATATAACAATAAGTAAGGATGAACTTATAGAACAGTAAGTAATGATGAACATATAGACCAGTAAGTAATGATGAACATTTAGACCAGTAAGTAATGATGAACAGATATAACAATAAGTAATGATGAACTTATATAACAATAAGTAATGATGAACTTATAGAACAGTAAGTAATGATGAACATATACAACAGTAAGTAATGATGAACTTATAGAACAATAATAATGATGAACACATATAACAATAAGTAATGATGAACACATATAACAATAAGTAATGATGAACTTATATAACAGTAAGTAAGGATGAACATATACAACAGCAAGTAATGATGAACATTAAGCTTTTTTTTCCCTTGTTCTGCGACACGTTCTGTGTTTTAAAAAGCTTTCCATTATACAACGTAATAAGACAGCATTACTAAATAAGTGAACCTATCGACATTCTTATATTTCCCCGTAACACTTGTAATAAATCGCCGTCTTACCAACTACAGGCCACGGCACTCGATATTTTGGTACATTGTAATTCTTGTGTGTCTTATTCAAACTATCCTTATTGTCTGTATATTGCAGAAAACAAGTTTAATAGTTTGTTCAATAACATTGCGAAATTTGTTCAGAGTGGGACATTTTGTTGTTGAAATAGCACGGATGTGCAATTGAAAATAAACATATATGAGTCATTATCAGAAAAGTACCGATAGTGAAAAAATCAGAAAAACAACCTGCATTGACTGACAACTTTTATAGTTTAAAGTCCCAATATACGTAACTTTCGGCAAAATTTAAAGCGAAAATCAAGCCTAATAACTTATTCCATCTATAGATTAAGTTAAGATTAACTGATATCAGCTTTATTCAAGATGAATTCTTCGCGGTAACCGGTACAGCAGCAGTTGTAACACGCTATTTGTAAACACGCGTCCATTTCGAACCGTCTTCTACCTTCGGTTTGTTGTTGAAGTGGGCCCCACCTGAATTATTTTCAATTCTTTGGATTTTTTTTGTCAGGAGTTTCTTGTTAGTTACCGTTCAGGTTTACTTCGTTTTAGGCTTATTATTGCATGGTTATCAACTGGATTTTTTTCAGAATCACGAAAATTTCCCTGAAGTTACGTATATTGGGCCTTTAAGTAAAAGGGGATATATTGCAGTTTACAAAATCAATGTTTGTGCGTCTGAATTTTTACCTGTTCAGTTCCTATTGGAATGCTACCAATCACAGGTAAGTTAAAATGTCCGTGTTATTGTTGTGATAAAACATGCCAGTTCTATGCTATTTGATTTATTTAATTGATAAAGTTATAGCATAAGATTTTTTTTATTGCATTTACCTCATTTAAATACTATTTGAAAATATAAATTGTATTATAATATATCCCGACCCCTGTACTTTTGCACTCAAAGGATTCGCATTATTATTTTTTTTTGTTAGAACAAAACATTTATGAAAACGGTGATTAGTTTGTTAACATACAATGCTACAGATAAATAAATTGGATGGCTAATTGTTTCTTTTCACCTTTATTCAATTAAATATCAGATACTTTTTGTGGTAGTAACACCATGGACATTTGATAAACACCAAAGACAACTGCAACACCACGGACATTTTGTCCATTGTGTTACCATTTTAAATATCATTATACAATCATGTATTTTAGTCAATTTCACTATTGACACTTATCGTCTTTGTTTCCAAGCTGCAGAGAGGGCCATTCTTGATCACCTGTAATGTTGTGCTGAATAAAACCAGCACTGAATGTCTGTGGTGTTACCATTGTCGTCATCTAGTGCATATTGTAATTGAATTATATTTCATCAATATGCCAATCTGATTAAAATCATATCTTGATCTCCGCGCCGTTCCGTAAAATTCTCTTTGCTGCACCAAGATCTGACAACATTCCATAGCTCTAGGGGGTCACGTTTTGCATTAGCCAATCAAATAACTACGGTATGACGAGTTATGACATTATGTCAGATCTTTTTAATCAAACATCTTCCCGTTGCATGTAGCGAAATATACTCCTCTACCCTCCATTTTGAACTATTTACTTTTTTAGATATTTATACGCCTGACTTAGAGGCATGGTGAAACATCGACAAAATTAACAATTAAATTGGATTCAAGCATACAGTAAAGTTGAATGTTAATTGGTATATCATCACAAAGCAAAAACTGGACTTTCCTATCACGATAGATTGTTTTTAGCGATTGCCGGTTTTACTTTTTTGGGCGAATGTACAGCACGTGGAAAGATGTAATTTGGCATTTCCGGCAGTGTTTTTTTCAGGTAATATAATGATTTTTAAAGAATTGTCAACAAAGTTTAATTTGTGTTGCATACATTCTGATGGAATTCGTATATATTATACACTTCCGCGTGGATCGGACAGTATTAAAGGGTTTTGGCCACGATTTTGAAAATCTTTAAAAAGTTATGAAACTTGTAGTACATTTCAATAAGTACTGATTAGCCCATCAACGAGCATTCGATTGTGTCTAGATATTGACAGTCAAAGTTGACCGCTCCCGACTGGCGAGAATTTTAATGAGCTGACCGGTCACGTGGTACCTGTGACGTCATTGAAGCACAACTGATCGTCTCAGGTAAACTGATCAGTGGTACATTTACGAAGAAAGTTTAGTAGAAAAACGCATATTGATTTCGACATGTAAGTCGATCTTGATTCTTGTTTAATTCTTTTGATTAACGAATAAAATACATTGGAAAAAAATATAGATATGTAATTGTAAACTTAAGAAAAGAAACATCGTGTTGTGAGTGTGTATTACACATCCTAACAATAATGCTTCTACAATGGACCACGGAATTAGTAAAGCCTGTGAAAGGACTATACGTTTTTTTCAAACATTTGATTGTATAGACTTTATTAAGCTGGAATTGAATTAAAACAGCATAGAGTGCTGCATCATGAATATGTGTTCCAAGTTATACCCACAACATGTAAAATTGGTAAACATCAAATCTCCCTTGATTGCATATATAGTGTCCGGTAATATACTCCGTGTTTGATCTTGGTGATTTTGAAATCATGTGATTTGCTAATACAAACTGTTTACGCTGTACAAACAAAAATTTTCGTTAATACTTCAGAAGTATTATAGTTTATGACTATGATTTGTGGAGATGAAGTAAGTAAAGCCACGGCGAGTTCATGTTAAGTGTCCGGCAAACCCCCAACACCCTATAACATATACTGTACAGGTATATGGTAGTAGTACATATGGAATGCCAAAGAAAAATCATTCAAATTTTTGAACTATGCACGTAAACAAACAATTTCTGCCTGATATATATAAAGCAGACACTGTCACAAACAGATGTGAAAACATGAGTCTGAATAATTTGTGTTAAATTGAAATATTGTTTAAAACTTGGACTGAAATCGGTTTGCAAAAATAAAAGGCTATTCCCGACTTTTTTTTTATTTCACTTAATTCAGTAACACACCAGTCTATTTGTGAGGAATAATTAAATATTTTCCAAGGATAAAGTCTGTGGTCATGATTAAAACAAATAACATACGCTTATGATTATTGAAACATACTTTGAAAATCGTTCTCCTACGATTACTGCATACGTTTTTTACAAAATCTCTTAGTCATCCAGTTTTGGGTTGAAGTGGTTGCCGTAAGAAATAATTTCTCTAAATCCTAGCGCAGAAAAATACTGTGTCATATTCTTAGAATTGTACTAGAACAGAAACAGGATTCTAGGTATACGTGAAATTCAAACGCGATGAATAAATGAACTTTGTTAGACTCATTCTAGTTGGTGATATTCATTTCAACTAGGACTCAAATCATTGGACGAGTTTAAATCTGATTTTTCATACAGTTTTCATAAACAAGATCTGGATAAATTTGGGTTTATATCTGAAAGTAGAGTGTGTCACATTAACGCATCTACAATTCTTGGATCCGCCCTTCATATTTTTCATAAATCCAGGGACACATATACGTTCCTGATAAATCCAATAACCAAATGTTTATGTTGATATTTTAAAATATGAAATAACTTTAAAACATATCATAGTATCAGCATCAACATTTTTACAAAAATAATAAAACTTAAAAATTTTTTGAATTTCAGAAGATCGTCTATATGTTTAACAGTGTCAGTTTTTGCCAAGGTTACTAGCCTAATGTTAAATCAGGAACATATACGTACATATACGTCTCTGGTTAAATACTGATAAAATATAGTTAGATTATGTTGAAAACTCCTTTAATCCTTTTTAAAAAATAGTTTTTCTTCCAACACTGGGGACGGCTAGGGATAAAAATAATTGTGTCGGTGTATATTGCTATTTAGAGGATCGGTAATTATATTATCATGAATGCCCTTCGACTTCAATGGCCATAACATTCACACCTCCTGGTAATTACCGGGTAATTAGTACACCTGCCACAACTCACAGGCAGGTACCACAAATGCCCTTTGGCTAGTATATGTATGACAGGTAAGACTACAGGTAATTTATATAGCTGTAAAATCAGATTGTGTAAATTGTATCACTGTCTCTAAGCTTGGAGTTGCTGAGACGTCACGGACTAGATTCTAATTGAATGTAGTTTATGTAAAAATCGGAATTAGATAAGTTTTATTTTTTGACAAGATCATTAATGACGATTGCTAATTTTAACCACATAACATGTATTGGTTGCTGTCATAACTTGCACCAAGAAAGAAGATAAAAGTCAATGCTTAGAATAACAGATAATACATAAATATGTATTGGGGGGTACAGGTATCGGATACGTTGTGCCTCAATGACGTCACACATCACGTGACCTAGAATCCCGGTCAAAATATGCATATTCACTAGGCTGTATAAATGGGCCGTCACCTAGATATAGCCTCTCTATTTTCCCAACACAGAGGGAGACGGGGTATCGGTCACTACACGTATTGTTGCATCAAATGAGATCAAAATATGAAATTATGAAAATTCGTGGTCAAACCCTTTTAACTCGCTGATTATACCGATTCGTTCTCGGCTTCGCACTTGTCAAACATCGCTAGCGTAAACAGTTGCCATTGTAAACATGTGTGGCAGTTGAGGCACATGGGTATCAAAATACATTTCTCAAACTTAATTAGTAATTAGGTAACCGCATCGTAAATGTAAATTACGTTATGCCGGTGTTATTATTTTTATTTTATGCATTTATTTGACCCGAAACGTACATTTACATGACAAATGACCCATTTTAATATAAAATAATCCCCCTAGATTGCCTCCGCGAGATACAGGTAACTACTTTTACCTGAACAGAAAACAGCATACAATGGACGACATTTTTTGAGGGGGGGGGGGGTACCTGTGTTTTTCTCCCTGATACTCTGATTTACAGACTAATATCGAAATTTTAACACTGGGCTATCATTCTATGAACATTACAGTAACTTTATATTATTTTTTTGAAATGTTTCATATAACTATATAAAAAATATTTGCGCACTCCCATTTTGATTTTATTTACTGAATATTTTTTTAGTAAGTACAGATTTTTTTTTAATTTTGGAGGCTGAACTGCATTTTAAATCAATATTAAACATAATGGGATAAAGCTTATGCCAAATATTGGAAGGAAACATTAAAATTCCAATATTACCATTTTCAACCAGGTGACAACCAATATGGCTGTACCTAGCCTTAATGTGTCTTGTTAAAAGGGACTATTGCCGTATATTTCATAGCAAGGAAACAGGATATTAGTGTTATAATTGCTTAAATCGATCGACAAAAAATTAAGAGATTTGCTTGGCCATACCGTCAACTTAGATAAATTTGGACACATAATACGGGGTTTCTCGTCTGCTGTTTGGCCGAATCGGTCACATGATCTGTCACCGGAAATTCTGTCCCGCCCCGTCGAGACAAAGAAATGAAAACCGAGGTGTTTGTAAACAAAGACACGTGTGACAGGATTTTACCCCTTGTTCTCCATTCTCTTACATATTTTACATCGTGTCTCTTTTCTTATGCACATCTAGTTAATGGATATTATTCTAACACAAAATGATTAATGTATTTTCAGGCGAGTAGTGTACTATGTTGTTCGTAGCAAAGAATTTAATTAGGGTAGAGACGTATATAATGTCTCTGATTAGGGGAGGCCCGAACGAGGTAATAATAATTTATTGGATATGCAATACATATTGTGTGTATATTTACCACCCTTTGAGTTTAACTCCGATATGCAATACATATTGTGTGTATATTTACCACCCTTTGAGTTTAACTTCGATATGTAATACAGTATTTGATAATGAAAATATTTTAATTTCCTCATATCGATAGCCTATATCAAATGAATGAGAAAAAACCATTATACTCTATGCCAGCTATATATACAACCACAAGCCCTATATATTTCAATGTTATATGTACCCGACTGGCCATGTTTATGGTATTACAACGAAGCTCGCTTCGCGTGGCTTCACAACGCCTACCGGTTTCACCCCGTACCTTGCCGATTAAAGGTCATGCGATCCGCCACGTGACCATTTCCACACACCAATACCGATCATAACAAACATGACTGAAACACGTGTGTGTATGTATGTGTTTTATTTTGGATGTAGATAAACAAGATATGACTGCTTATTTGTGAAATCAACAGGTTTTCATTGTAAAACTTACTGTCATTGGCCATCGTCTTCATATAGCTAGTGCACCCCTGTATCTCTTAGGAGAACTTCGGCCCTCGTCTATTTCGTGTACCGGTACGTATACAGTGACGTGCCAAAAGTCTTTCAATTTTTTTTTTATTTTGCTATATAGTATTTGTATTTCCAACTTTTTTCAATGAATTTTCCTGACTTTGTTTATGGATCATTTTTAATGAAATTTTGTGTACTTATAGAGAATTGTTTCCTGTTTCATCTCATAATATTTTCACTGTTTTCCGTTATGTATAACTAGAGAAATCATATTTCTTTAACAACATTCAATTTTCGGGACGCCATTTTGACGTCATTTTGGTAACGTTTTATAGAGAAATTGCGTCACATGAAAATTAGCAGTGTAGATAGTCCTGTATAGCTCCATAAATACACAACGGAAAATTAAATACATATTATGAGAGGAAACCTTGTATATTTCTGTACCAAATGACAAAATAATGTCAAAATCCATCCATAAACGAAGTCAGGAAAATTCACTGAAAAAAGTTAGAAATACAAAGAATATATAGCAAAATAAAAAAAAATGAAAGACTTTTGGCACGTAACTGTATATACCGTCCGCCATGTGTTCGGAACGCGCGCTTGCGCAAGATGAGACAGGGACGTGTTTATGAAAGATAATATATGAATAACAACGGGTCAAATAATTATTTGATGATACTTAAATTAATTACCTAAGGCGTTCTTTCAGTTTGGTATGTGGTATGGTAGTGTACAGGGTGGAACGCCAGATGTTTTGAGGGAATATGAAGTTAGTTCCTAGTTCCTAGTATCGTGTAAGAAAAACAAAATTATGACACCAACCCCTTTCAATCATTATTGTTGTTAACTAATTTTATCTGTATGTAGCAGCTTGGTTACATTTTCTATAAATTTACTCACTTTTAAAATATGTTGGGTTGACACAATAATAATTTGGTATATAAGTTTGTCTAAAAGTTACAACAGATGCATTAGTACATTTGTATAAATAGTGAAATTCGTCCCCAACACAGTTATCACAAGGAAGATATATTCTTTCCTGGCGAGGGACTCTTTTCCATCTTACTGTTTCTATCGGAAATCTTATATTACAAATGTATATGTTCTAAATTTAAAAATTTCTATTCGTTCGTTACTATGAAGCTTTAAAAGATATGGTTCAATATTAACCTGATATTTGGACAAGGACTATTTGCCCTCGCGAGGAAGTACCAACATCATTAAACCAACTTTGAATGAATTGATCGCACAATCCATGCTTAAAATAATCGTTTTCAGATATTGTCTACTCGGTGTACACGATAATTGGGATGTCCATACATTGTTAAACCAGTATTGTTTAGAATATCTCGTATATACGTTAAATCCAGTATTGTTTAGAATATCTCGTATATACGTTAAATCCAGTATTGTTTAGAATATCTCGTATATACGTTAAATCCAGTATTGTTTAGAATATCTCGTATATACGTTAAATCCAGTATTGTTTAGAATATCTCGTATATACGTTAAATCCAGTATTGTTTAGAATATCTCGTATATACGTTAAATCCAGTATTGTTTAGAATATCTCGTATATACGTTAAATCCAGTATTGTTTAGAATATCTCGTATATACGTTAAATCCAGTATTGTTTAGAATATCTCGTATATACGTTAAATCCAGTATTGTTTAGAATATCTCGTATATACGTTAAATCCAGTATTGTTTAGAATATCTCGTATATACGTTAAATCCAGTATTGTTTAGAATATCTCGTATATACGTTAAATCCAGTATTGTTTAGAATATCTCGTATATACGTTAAATCCAGTATTGTGTAGAATATCTCGTATATACGTTAAATCCAGTATTGTGTAGAATATCTCGTATATACGTTAAATCCAGTATTGTTTAGAATATCTCGTATATACGTTAAATCCAGTATTGTTTAGAATATCTCGTATATACGTTAAATCCAGTATTGTGTAGAATATCTCGTATATACGTTAAATCCAGTATTGTGTAGAATATCTCGTATATACGTTAAATCCAGTATTGTTTAGAATATCTCGTATATACGTTGAATCCAGTATTGTTTAGAATATCTCGTATATACGTTGAATCCAGTATTGTTTAGAATATCTCGTATATACGTTAAATCCAGTATTGTGTAGAATATCTCGTATATACGTTAAATCCAGTATTGTTTAGAATATCTCGTATATACGTTAAATCCAGTATTGTTTAGAATATCTCGTATATACGTTAAATCCAGTATTGTTTAGAATATCTCGTATATACGTTAAATCCAGTATTGTTTAGAATATCTCGTATATACGTTAAATCCAGTATTGTTTAGAATATCTCGTATATACGTTAAATCCAGTATTGTTTAGAATATCTCGTATATACGTTAAATCCAGTATTGTTTAGAATATCTCGTATATACGTTAAATCCAGTATTGTTTAGAATATCTCGTATATACGTTAAATCCAGTATTGTTTAGAATATCTCGTATATACGTTAAATCCAGTATTGTGTAGAATATCTCGTATATACGTTAAATCCAGTATTGTGTAGAATATCTCGTATATACGTTAAATCCAGTATTGTTTAGAATATCTCGTATATACGTTAAATCCAGTATTGTTTAGAATATCTCGTATATACGTTAAATCCAGTATTGTGTAGAATATCTCGTATATACGTTAAATCCAGTATTGTGTAGAATATCTCGTATATACGTTAAATCCAGTATTGTTTAGAATATCTCGTATATACGTTGAATCCAGTATTGTTTAGAATATCTCGTATATACGTTGAATCCAGTATTGTTTAGAATATCTCGTATATACGTTAAATCCAGTATTGTGTAGAATATCTCGTATATACGTTAAATCCAGTATTGTGTAGAATATCTCGTATATACGTTAAATCCAGTATTGTTTAGAATATCTCGTATATACGTTAAATCCAGTATTGTTTAGAATATCTCGTATATACGTTAAATCCAGTATTGTTTAGAATATCTCGTATATACGTTAAATCCAGTATTGTTTAGAATATCTCGTATATACGTTAAATCCAGTATTGTTTAGAATATCTCGTATATACGTTAAATCCAGTATTGTTTAGAATATCTCGTATATACGTTAAATCCAGTATTGTTTAGAATATCTCGTATATACGTTAAATCCAGTATTGTTTAGAATATCTCGTATATACGTTAAATCCAGTATTGTTTAGAATATCTCGTATATACGTTAAATCCAGTATTGTTTAGAATATCTCGTATATACGTTAAATCCAGTATTGTTTAGAATATCTCGTATATACGTTAAATCCAGTATTGTGTAGAATATCTCGTATATACGTTAAATCCAGTATTGTGTAGAATATCTCGTATATACGTTAAATCCAGTATTGTTTAGAATATCTCGTATATACGTTAAATCCAGTATTGTTTAGAATATCTCGTATATACGTTAAATCCAGTATTGTGTAGAATATCTCGTATATACGTTAAATCCAGTATTGTGTAGAATATCTCGTATATACGTTAAATCCAGTATTGTTTAGAATATCTCGTATATACGTTGAATCCAGTATTGTTTAGAATATCTCGTATATACGTTGAATCCAGTATTGTTTAGAATATCTCGTATATACGTTAAATCCAGTATTGTGTAGAATATCTCGTATATACGTTAAATCCAGTATTGTGTAGAATATCTCGTATATACGTTAAATCCAGTATTGTTTAGAATATCTCGTATATACGTTAAATCCAGTATTGTGTAGAATATCTCGTATATACGTTAAATCCAGTATTGTTTAGAATATCTCGTATATACGTTGAATCCAGTATTGTTTAGAATATCTCGTATATACGTTGAATCCAGTATTGTTTAGAATATCTCGTATATACGTTAAATCCAGTATTGTGTAGAATATCTCGTATATACGTTAAATCCAGTATTGTGTAGAATATCTCGTATATACGTTAAATCCAGTATTGTGTAGAATATCTCGTATATACGTTAAATCCAGTATTGTTTAGAATATCTCGTATATACGTTAAATCCAGTATTGTGTAGAATATCTCGTATATACGTTAAATCCAGTATTGTGTAGAATATCTCGTATATACGTTAAATCCAGTATTGTTTAGAATATCTCGTATATACGTTAAATCCAGTATTGTTTAGAATATCTCGTATATACGTTAAATCCAGTATTGTGTAGAATATCTCGTATATACGTTAAATCCAGTATTGTGTAGAATATCTCGTATATACGTTAACCACTTAGAACTGAATACAGAGTTCTTATGCAAATTATATATCAAACTATACATAACACTGGATAATTTCGAACCACTCTTTATAAGCTCATGCCAGAACATACTCATTCTAACACGTATTTCATGATAGTTTTGGAATTCATTTGACGCACTTTGGAAGTCATCTGGTGTTTCTGACATAAGCACTGTATCATCCGCATATAACATAATAAATAATTTTAAGTACAAATTTTGATCGCCGAGAGCATACACATCATTTAAAAAAGAAACAGGACGTTGATTGAGACACAGTTGCTTGAGTTTCTGTCAGTAAATGATAAATAGATATGTGTGAAATGAGCCTCCCATTACAGTGATTCATTCTGTAATGGGCCGCGGCTCCATATATATAAACATTTTTTTATATACTGACAGAAACTCAAGCAACTATGATTGAGGAAATCCTCTAGATCATTAAGAAAGAGGGAGAACAAAAATGGCGATAAATTTTCTCCTTGTGTTACCCCCACATTACACATGAAAAGTCTGATTGATCATTGCCATTAATTACAGTAAGATTACAATTAACAGTACTGAACGATCCCTGGAGACTTTTTACCACTACGTTATACCCACACCTCCCTCCCTTTGCTCGGCTCCCTAAGATCTCCACACAGGTAAGTCATCTGCACACCTGTGATGACCCCAGCGGCTCTCCATCCCCACAGGGGTTATTTGTATGTCCCAGTATATTATTAATTTTGAAATGACAACTAGCAAATAAGCGAGAAGTGAATAAAATTATCATTTCGATGCTCATATAAAAGCTTAAACACTGTGAAAATATTAAAACTTCTTTTAATAATATAGTTTACCCTATATATATTCAGTTAGATATTATTTTAAATCAATATATTATGAGAAGGGATATTACAAAATTTCATAGAATTTAAATCATGAACAGATTTAAACTTGACCGTCTTGAAAAAAGGAGTTTAAACGACAGTCTTGCCTGTTTTTGTTTTTCCTCATTTTGAAATCACGGTACATTCTAATATAAGTCCGTGGATGGATTAAGTAATTTTGTTGTTATTTCCCGAAGCTGAAACCAAAACAGATTGATATAAAACATATTATAGAATACAAATCACCAAACAGATTTAAAACTGACCGTCTAGAAAAAAAGGAGTTTAAAGAACATTCTTGCCTATTTTCTTTATACAGTAAATCACGGTAAATTTTCATATTTTAACTGCATAGCTTAGTCATTATTTTATTGATTTGAAGTGAGGAACAACAAATAATAACAATAAAAGTAATCAAAATATGTTGAAATAGATCTTTTGTAAAAACCAAACTTAAGAATATAATATTTTTTTCTAATTTGATAACCTGATTTGTAATGCCGGGTAGGCTAATGGCAGCCGTAATTTTTGCATATTGAAACTCCTCTAACGATATCATAGACCGTAGCAATGGAGTTGATGGATTCCGCATAGTCCGCCCGACACGGGTGAGCTCCGGTAAGAGAAAGAGACATTTGCCAATCTCTGGCTTTATACGTCTCTGGTTTTTCAAAATCCTGGAGAACACCGCGTTACATTAAGACTGAAGCCCTGATGTAACGGTACTAAGGATGGTAAAGCCACTCCTGGAGAACACAGCGTTACATTAAGAATGAAGCCTTGATATAACGGTACTCAGAATGGTAAAATGTCACTTACTTGCTTCTTGGCGCTCGTTATGGATAACGTAACACACACAATATGCTGCACCTTTTTTTATTAAGTAATAAATACAGTATGCCGAAAAAATGAATTAAACTGCATCATACAGCTGTTTCGTCCTCCTAGGACTCTTCAGTGATGCAAGGGGCCAAAAATATCTTGCACTAAACCCTAGATTTCGTTGTCTAAATCTTCATTTAAAGTACCGAATTCCTTCAATGTTCTTGCTGCTGAGGAAAATTCGCTTTAGCCTTCACGCATGCGCCTGCGAAGCCTTCACTGCTGGGAATAGAGCTAATATGACCAACTCATTAATTGGATGGACATCAATCAAAGCGTTTATCGACATAGAAATAATAATTCGAGGATGTTATATACCACTTATATCACTTATAACACATATATCACAACTTGAGGCTCGCCTCAAAGCGACTCACAAATTATTTTTCCGTAGTTATATGGCCTTAGCAACCAGCCAATATCGTTCTCAACTCCCTGGGGAGCATACAACCGGTGCTGCCATCTCGGCGCTCACAGCTAGCCTTCTACAACTTCTAGCACTGCCCAACTGCGTACTCATTTACAACTGAGTAGACTGGAACAAGCGGAGTAAAGTGTCTTGCTCAAGGATACAACACAAGCGCCGTGATCGGGACTCGAACTTGCAACCCTTTGATCACGAGCCCGGCGTTCTTCCACTAGACCATCGTGCCTCATAAGAAAGCTTTTGTTCCTTGGTCGACATTGTGGAATGCATAGAAACTATTTAATTCACACAATATTTCTAAAGCGTCTTCTTTTGTATCGGTTGTGTGATATTTGGAGCTTATGTATACGTATGATTTGTTCGAGTATTTTCTTAATTTATATTTCAGATGCTGTTTTTTCAAGTTGATTATTGCGGATAGCACTGGTGTACCAAGCCGTATATAACAGAGAAGAATCAATGTTGCTTGATCGAATGATAAGTGACTCTGACTTTGAAAGATTTTTGTTAATTCATCTTACATTTTATGCCTTGGGGTATACTGGCCATTAACATAGAATATACAATGTAGTAAGGTAGTGCGTAGATCTACCAATAATACTGAATTTTGTCATTTTTGTGGTATATATGTGACTTAAAAATAGCAATCACAAACTATTGAAACAGCCAAGTGGTTCTACCCAGCCACTATTTTATGGTAGCGTGGCTGACTGCTACATAAGAGTTTGGGTATCAATCCAATTGATACCAAGTTCATAAAGAACTTTCATCTGTTTCTGTATTCCTTTGTAAATTAAGTAAACACTGAACAATCGTCGGCTTCTCTGCTCAAAGTAACTGCCTCCGTTGAGTATGAGAGTGACATGTTTACATCATTAACACCATGACCTTATAACACAGCTCCACTGTACTTGAATACTGGTAAAACCTCTGGACTAAACCCCAAATGGAGTGGTCTGACCTTGGACCATACCTGACCTTTGACCAATAGTTGACTTCCACTATGTATTCTCAATGGATAAAGCCATAACCTCTCACTATCCCCAGACCAGTGATCCTACTCAAATAAGACCAAGATTAATAATTTAATTTCAATAATTTAATTAATTCCTTGATTGATATATTTACAATGAATACAAGATCTTTCATACTTTCCTTTCTAAAGTATACTCAACCCCTTTCATACTAACATTTCATATTTGCTGTACAAATATTAGTTATTTACAACGAAGAAGTACCACGACATTTTGACCTACTTTCGTTTCATACGTACATTACAAGTTTCTTGTCAAAACACTCATATCCCCATACTACAACAATGCACAATTAGGGACCAGGGGGACCTGCATATTAAAATCCAGTACTTCGCAAGAAATAACAATCACAAACTATTATTGTCAAAATCCATATGACCACCTGTCGGCTATATTGATTTTCAGATCAGCTCGAGCACAAGATAATGCATAACCTGTATATAAAATTTAACAAGGATCTATCCAGTACTTCTCCATCGTCGGAAACCCACGGTACACTTCTCTGACGTTTGCATCCCGTTGGCCAGAATCGATGTAAACCTTCGTTTCCCCGAAGTTTATTCGGAGATTTCGACCAATCAGAATGGTCGTTTATCGTGACACTCTGTTAGATAATCTTACCGTGACCACGACCAGTATATTTCTGTAGGCATGACGCCGATGTCAATCGCCGTATAGCAGGACCTTATATTTTAATCACAATCGACCCAATTATAACACAATCGACAGGTTTTGTTAACAGGCGGTGCTACAAATGAAACGGGATACCCCGGCTTGATGTCCCCGCTGTATGTAGTCACGGATGAAACTATCGATATGATTGGCTACTATTTTAGTACGGAAACGAGAGTTTCATTCCATTTTAGCCCACGGGATGCAAACGTCAGAGAAGTGTGCCGTGGGTTTCCGACGACGGTACTTCTCAAGAAATAGGAATCAAAATCTTCTACTGTCAAATCGTCGCTTGTCGTCTGTTTGCCTTATTGTTTATTGGATCTGTCTGAAAATGGACCATGCAAACCTTGGAATCATGGGGAACCTACATATGATATTTGGCAATGTTCCATCCTGTAATTGTCAATAGCAAACTATAACTGTAAAATTAAATATTGCCAACTGTCAGTCATATTGTAAATTGGATCTGTCCGAAAATGCAACCTGCACAACTAGGCACCAATGGAAACCTACATAAAATTTGAGAATGATCCATTCAGTTATAGAGGCACGGTGGTCTAGTGGTAGGACTCCAGTTTCGTGATCGAAGGGTTGCGAGTTCGAGTCCTTGCCACCCCATTTGTGTTGTATCCTTGAGCAAATTACTTAACTCCATTTGTTTCAGTCTACTCGGCTGTAAATGAGTACGTGGTTGGGCAGTGCTAGAAATTGTAGAATGCTAACTGTGAGCGCCGAAATGGCAGCACCGGTTGTGTACTCTCCAGGGAGTTGAGAATGATATTGGCTGGTTGCTAAGGCCATATAATCATAGATAATAATTTGTAAACCACTTTGAGACGACCTATAGGTTGTGATAAAAGAACCTCTTATTATTTTATTCTTATTGTCCAGCACTTTTCAAGAAATAGTGATATCAGGAATGTTTAAGGAAGGACGGCCGCTGCTATAATGATGTGCATGTTACTATTACTATGTATCAATTCATTATTTTTTTAACACTAGCTTTGCTGTTCCTCAAATGCTGACGTCAACGTGGCTTGTTAATGTTGGCGTCAAGTTTGGTTAGTTCTGCATGGATTTGGGAATTTTCACCCATATTTTTCATGAAAATCTCATTTAAATTCAAAATCATATAACTTTCTATAGAAAAATCTCATAGATATTTTGATGATCCCATAAAATCCCTCAAATTCTCCCATAGGTTTTAAAAGCCAGAATTATCCCTGGTTCTGTTGTGACGTAATAACATATTATGATGTAATAATATTTGTTTTTTTTGTCCTGACACTAAATGATTGTTTCCTCTAATATCAAATTATGAGGTCAAAGCACTAGGGATGTATTACGAAACTCTTTGTAAACTTAATTTATTTTATAGCAAATGCGAGACAAATGATTACAACTTATATCTTTGACTTTGTTGGACCGGATGTTATAAAATAAGCGCACGGTGGCTTATTACGAGGTAAAGCGAAGTACTTAGTGAAAGCCACGTGCGTTATCCCCTGCACAACTCGCTCACCTGCATGCTTGATATGAAACCTAATTTGATGCAAATGATAAAATGGGGGGGGGGGGGGGGATATAAGATTCAATTCCATACACATATAAGATTTAACGGTTTTTATTATACAGTGTTTCATATTATCAACAACATCACCTATTTACATAGATATATTCTAAATGTCAAATTATAGTGTGTATGCATAGAATAGCACAGACATCTATCATATATAGAAAAACTTTTTCTCTGTTTAACATGATATGTGTATACCTGGTCGCTATCTATATAATTGCTCTTTTTTTTTACTTTTGTCTATATATGTTCGTAAACTACACATATTTATACAATAATACTCTATATGATTATGTTATTTACATTTCATTAATATTGTATCCAATTAACAAAACAAAATTTTTTTTCATACTCAAAGAAAGTCATTCCTTAAGAACCTTAACTCCTCTGTCATTGTGACAGATAATGGGGTTATCATATAAAACATGAGTCCCAATGGGCCTGCATCGCTAACCTTTAAACAATCTTGTGATTATAACAGTGGAGTAACTCAATTTTCAGGCAAAATATAACTATTTTAAATTCAAAGAATTGTTCTAGAATGAAGTAAGTGTCAATCATGTAAGCAAATTAACTAGCCCTTCATTGCAGAGAGTAACTGGCCATTCATTTTTTTAACTCTGGCTTCTAATTGAAAGTTTAAAGATATCAGAATATTTAATCCCAATGACCTTATATAAGTCAAGGTCATTTGAACAAGTTTATAGCCGTCCATCCAATCATGTTTCTAGCCTTATATCAGTTCCTCGGGCCTTTTCTTATCATGATGAAGTTGCTTTTTGAAGATTTTAAGTACATTTGACCCCTGTTTATTTGAAAGCGGGTCAATTTCATTTACATAAACAGACTTGTAGCCTTCATCACAGCATGCTACAGACCAACTATCAGCGCATTGAGCCTTTTGAAATGGGGTCAAGGTCATTCATTGGAGAAACTTGCTAGCTTTCATTCCAGCATGTTACATGCCAAATATCGTCATCCTGGACCTTTCAGTTACTAAGACGTTGCTAAGATTTAATCAAACTGACCCCTGTGACCTAGTCTTAGAGTGAAGGTCTAGGTTATTCATTATAAATAAGTTAGTAGCCCTTCATGCCAGCATGTTACAGGGCAAATAATAGTTCCCTGAACCTTTTGGTTATTGAGAAGTTGCTTGAAAATGTATTTGACCTCTGTTACCTTGGGCCTACGTCAAGATAAGTCATTTGAATTCATTCGGTAGCCCTTTATAGCAGCATGCTGCAGGCCAAATATCAGTACCATTGGCCTTTCGGTTATTGAGAAGAACAAGTTGCTTGAAGATTTAAACACATTTGACTCCTGTAAACTAGAATGTGAGTCAAGTTGAATGCAAATAGATGTTACTAATCAAGCCAGTGGTCCTCTTCTCCCTCGTGGACATCTGTCACAGACAGGTAGTCTATGTCCTTAACAGCACACATATGTTGGATAAAATGTGAAGCAAAATCTTTTTTCTGTATCACAAGTTCTTACAATACATGTAAGTACGAAACCTTATTTCTAACATGTGAAAGGGCGAACTTGGCAAATATTGCTTTTTGAATGTGGCAGCGTTGCCGATGGCGAGATGAACATGCGATTCGTTTTATGGTCTACGCTGACAACAGCCCCACTTGCTTTGATAACCTTTGTGATTGGGCCATGCGAGTAAACACGCAGGTCAAAGTCATAGGCTGGACTCGTCACCACAATATTTGGCCCGCATGCAGTAACGCCACGTGGGTTGTAATTGCCGCAATCTAGGGTATTGATCAACGTCAATGAGGTACCTGGGCTGCTAGCAATGGCGAGAAGGACCAACCTGTTTTCCTCGTCGTCTGTCACATGCAAAATGTCTCCATTGTCGTCAAATGAGAGATACCACATTCCACCTGCTGTATATTTGTCCTTGAACCATGTTCCCAAGGTTGTTCCTTCTGTCCGATTTATAACATGCACTGAGCTACCTTGTCGGCTCCTGCAGGTGAAGGCCAATCGTTCCCCTCTGATATCAATACCATAGCACCGACCTGGTGTTTTAATGTTTCCTTCCGTGCCGCTGATTTTTCCATCTTTCACTTTGAAGAATTGTACAAGGTTGTCGTCGGGAAAACTGACAGCAATGATGTCGCTAGCAGAGGAACAGACATCCCAAGGTGCTGAGCTGAAACTCATTTCGGACAACAGATTGAAATGATGGTCAAAGAATTTAATCTTGCCATTGCTTTGGTCAGTGATAGCAAGATTTCCATCCGGTAAAAAAGTACATCCGGTTATCAAACAATCATCTTTATCACGACTTGTTCGGGCGTTGAATTTCTCACGCGGCATAAATTGTGTTGCTTTTGGGTTGAGACTGCTTCGGGAGACTTCTATGTGTTTCGCTGAAAGAGTTTCGTTTTCACGTTTTTCACGTTTTTCGGTGAAGACTTTAACTTCGCCAATGGATGTGAGAGATGTTTTCAACGACTCGTTTCTCTGAAACTTGAATAGAAAGCCAGCGTTGTTAAAATCACTAGAATTAATCACGCATTTTGCATCGCGGAGAACACTGGCAATACTGGGTCTTGCATCCAGTATCCGTCGAACGCTTTGGTCAACGTCCACTAAGTCAGTTTTAGCGTTTTTGAGGTTGTGCATGATGTGCTCCCCATGTTGAATATCTTGGTCCAGTTGACTGATTCCAGTTGCTGCAGCAGTTTGTACTTGTTCAGCTACACCAGATTCCCATCGGTCTAGCTCTTCATTAATTTCTTTCCGCCATGTCCGCACACTTGTCTCGACATCAGAAAGACGTAATTTGATCAGCTGTTGCCTTTCCTTCTTTTTATCTATCCAACTATGAAGCATATGAAGGTTCTCGTCTATTTCAGACTGCTTCTCTCGTGTTTTGTCGGCTACAGCTTCAATCGTGTCAACCTCCTTACACCGTCGGTGTTCTTCAACAAAACATAGGGAACAGATCGTACGTTCGTGGTCAGTACAGAAAAACTCCATTTCCTTTCCTTTGTGTAAAGAACAAACGTTATTAGTGTTTTCATTTTTGAAATTATCCTGCAGGGTTTTAATTGTATGGTTGGACGGATACGTGTTTGCCCACTTGTCAAACGCAACATCTTTTGGACCGTAGACCTTCCTTCGACATGATGGGCAATGGAAATATTTCTTTACGTCTGGTTCCATCGATTTGACGATTAGCTGGTGCAAACATTCTTTACAAAATGTATGGAGACACGGTAAAGCTTTTGGTTCCTCGAAGTCTTCATAGCATATTGGACAGGAGATAATGTCTCGGAGATCTGACGATGGCATTTCCATGGGGTCACAGGGCGAATCCTTCGTTCGATTATCTGTATAAAAGACATAAGACGTTTTGTCGTTAATATCTGTTTTCGAAATTTTGGAACAAGGAAAAACTATATTTGACATGTTCTTTAAATTTGTTGTCTTACAGTATGTGGAGTACGTCTGATCACATAAGATGTGAGGGCTCATTCCCCGAACACCAACTCTAGTAACATGAAAGAAATGTGTTTATAAGGGAAATCCTTTGAAGTTTAAGTTATAGTCTGTTTCAACTAAGAATGTCAACTCATTTGATTGGTAGACATGAGACTAAACTCAGTAATGAAATTAATAAAATATTTTCCCATAATACAGCTTTAAGAAATAGAAAATGATCATGAAATATTATTTTTTAGATTCAACAAATGAAAAATAGTAATTGAAATACATTTTTTGAAAAAAAATAAATCTCCTTTATAGAGTAATTTAAAGCATATTGATAATAAAATTAAGTTTCTATTCGTACATGTTGTAGTAATACATGTTTGATACAGCACCGAAAAATGAGTGACGTCAGTGTTCTTAATTGAAAAACATTAAATGAAGACATATATCTCTAAACTGATGTCACACAAATTCAACACAATTAAATATCTACAAGTTTAACTAATATATTCTGTGATATGTATAAGGCATTTGACAGGGTTCGGCATGTAAGTATTTTGTGTAAACTTTACAAAAACGGTATGAAAAGAAAAATTATTTGGGTGGTATAAAGCTTAATTATCTGACAGAAAACAAAAGGGAAATTATTGATGGATACCAGTCAAATACTTAATCCATATCTGCAGGAGTTCCTCAAGGATCTGTTCTTTGGCTCTTTTTATTTCTATCCTTTATTGATATAAAACAGCTGATGTTACTTCTTATATTGACTTGTTTGCAGTTGATGCTTCTCTATATGTTATTGCAGATAGTGATGATGACCCTAATACACCTGCTGATATACTAAAAGATGATCTTTCATCAATCCCTGCTAATCAATGAATGGCAAATTAATTTAATCCAACTAAAACAGAAGCATTAATTTTTACTCTAAGCCTTCTAATCCTCATCTCCTTCTTTTCTTTAATGATCACACTATAATGGAGCATCACCCTACAAACATATTGTTTCTATATATGATCTTTTAGGCTATGTTAAATTAGATGTTTTATGAATGGTGTAGTTGGTATGTCAGATGAAATAAATTCAACTATACTAATTATACTAGCTCATACATATATATACATATGTGCGCTAACAGATTCTAGATGCATAAAGTAATGCATTCATATTTTAATAACTAAAAGAGTTCTCAAAATATAATTTATATAAATCACATTAAACTTATATCCATATCAATAAATATGAAAATTTATACATATCTGAAATCAGGTGCGATATATGATAATTTTCCTAAATCTGCAGCTGTTTTATGCAGTACATAATATTATTTATTATTTATTTGCAAATATCATTAGTTATTGAGTATCTGATTATGATTAGTTACCAGAGGTTGATTTACCTGTGTAATTTACCTGTACAACATTTCTGCTATAGACTATAACTCACTATCATCACAACTAACCACCTTAATAAACATGTTTTTATAAGCAGAGTTGGTGTTTCCCAACTAATGATCATGGGCCCCGGGATTATTATCTCCAGATATTCACACCTTATATCAGACCTTATATACAAGCTCATGCAAATATATACATTTTATATAAAGCACTAAAAGTTTCTAGATGCATAAGTAATTCATTCATATTTTTATAACTAAAGGAGGTCTCAATATGTAGTTTATATAAATCACAATAAAAGTATGAGAGTGACTGAGAAAGAGATCTTTGATTGATAAAACAGTATGCTGCTAATTTCCTACTCCATCTACATCGAAATAAAATATTGCATAGTCAATGTATATGTATAAAGGGTATTGGTTATCTTTGTTGGAAAATACTTGAATAGGCTCAGCCTGCTTTCTAATCATTTTATTGATACATATGTATACTATTTCTTTGAAGTACTTGTTTAAATGTCTTGTATAAATAATGAAATATTTTGAAATTAATATATGACAATAACTTACACAAATCTGAAAGAAGGTACAAGTTAAATTAATATATGACAATAATTATGTTTATTTACAAAAAAACTGAAAGAAGGTATATTAAGTTTAATCAATATATGACAATAATTTAAACAAATCTGAAACTTAAATACATATCAATAAATATGATAATTTACACATATTTGAAAGAAGGTGTAATATCTAATATTTTTCCTAAATGTGCAGCTGTTTTATGCAGTACTTATTCATCATTTATTTGTTTTCAAATATCATTAGTTATCGAGTATCTGATTAGTTACCAGAAGTTGATTTACCTGTGTAATTTACCTGTACAACATTTCTGCTATAGACTATAACTTACTATCATCACAACTGACCACCTAATTAAACATGTTTTTATAAGCAGAGTTGGTGTTCGGGGAAGTCCCCCCTTTGAGTAGGAGGTTAGAAGCCTGGGGGGGGGGGGGGGGGGGGTCTTAGATGGCTGAGTGTAAGCCTGTCCAAAACCAGACACCATGTACATTCAAGAACTGGCATTCAGGCTTTCGCGGGATGCCCATTCAATAACATCATGCCTATTTTTAGCGCTAAAACTACGAGTAGTTTTGGCGTCTATTGCTGCCACTATTCTGTGACCTTTGACCCATGTCATTTTTTCCCCTCCCGCTCCGGAAAAGCTTGAATTGCTACCAATCTCATGATATCTGAACAATTTGAAAGCCTAAACCTAACAGGAAATGATGTTCCCATGGTATTGTTAATAATTGTGATGACTTCAATAATCTATATGCGGTTTGTAACAAAGAAATCAGTTTTTCACTCCCACGGCTCATTTAAATATTACGTCTCTGTTGGTGGCTGACCTCTCGTGTATACACATACATCCATGCTATATATATATACTCTCTCTGTGCTTGACACTTGTATACGGCTCGCGGAATTCCTGGCATGGTGTACTTTGCTGTTAAACTTTGATTATATAATCGCGCATAGCCAAATACACTGATTTTGATTTCAATGTTATATTACCTTATACATTTGCGTAAACCAAAATACTCGACCAATTTGTCGGTCGGAAATATTAATTCGTAATTACAGTGAAAATCCGCCCCCTGGATATGATAATGTTATTTACGAGTTACTTTCCCTGATTGTCACTAACGTTGTGATATATACATACTGAATGCACAAACTTGATCGATTTTCTTACTTAATATTGTACTGAGTATACAATTTTTAATGAGACATTATCAGAACCTGAATAATGAATATATTAATTGGCAAAACACTTGATTTATTGAAAATAACACTTATACTTTTCTAAGGCGAGCAAAAGTTCGTGGTTTTATAATTACGTTCGTTAATTGTGCTTCACATATCAATATACACTGTAACAGGGACATATACGTTCCTGACTGTAGGTTCTCATTTTTGTTTTAATGAAACTTTACCATAACCTGTATAGTGTACATAGCAATTGACACAATATAAGTTATTTAGTAGAAATAACACATATTTTTTCTATGGTGTGCAAAAACCTTTATGGTGTGCATTCCCGTAATTATGTGTGGCCCTTTATACATAGGCAGCAGCCAAAATACATGTAATTTTCCCTGCTTTGTAAATGAACTTGATAATTGATAAATAGGCCTAGAGATGTAAGTGAATATGACATATTTGCATACCAATATTTTGCTCCACCTTGGCAAAGATATCGTAATAGGCCGTCGTTCTTTTGGAACAACAATTTGACTGTTTATTGTGATATTTTATGACAAATTAGATACAATTTGTAGTTCGAACTATCATCTGTAACGAGAGATATGTTTGCGAATCCTTTTATTTTTTATCTAATATCCATTGTGCTAACTACCAGCAGCGTATATATCAATGATTCATTCACCTTCCTCCGAACGATAATGTTAACATGAAAAGTTTTGTTTTATTGTGTTAAAAACTTTTTCAGTCAGTTTTTCACATCGCATATTTAGGTTTCACATTGTGCTTTGTTATGCCCGTTTGATTTCATACTGATGAGTAAAAACCAAATGGCTGAAAGGCGGCCATCTTTGATTTGGGCATTGAAAGATTGTTAACTAATTGACAACTACTAGAGGGATCTTTCTCATATTTCATATGTAGGTTCCCTGGTCCCTACTGTCGTGCCCTTTTGATTGTGTAACTGATCAGAAAAACAAAATGGCTGAAAAACAGCCATTTAGGACTTTGACATAGAAAGATTGAAATCAGTATAGAATGAAATGAAACGAAAAGTTTAAATTGCTACATTACATCCGTTTTCATTTGTAACAGGAAAGAAAATAGTGTATTTCCACCGGGAATCGAACCCTCGATCTTCAAGTTTCTAGTCGGACGCTCTTCCACACAGCTAAAGGGATATTCCCTTTAGTTCGAAGCTAGAAGGCGACCTAAATCATATGTACAATTAAAATCTTCCACACTACTCCTCCTCCCTTTTTAAATGTATTCACCCCCGAACACCACACCCCAGATTCTACAACAAAACACTTAAATAGCTGTCGAAATATATATACTATTGTTTGAAGTTTTAGCGTTTCAGTACTTTCAGTACTTTGATTAGACAAGGGATTCCCAGCGTAGGTTACTATGATCTATTTATAGTGTTATGCCAAGCAGCGCACCACTTTGTAAGAAAATTTGATCCTTTGGTGTACATCAACGGACTAAGTCCGTGGTACATCAAACGAATCACATGACGGTGTATCTTACTGAATCGTTTAAACTACGATATATGTGTGGGTGTTCGGGGAAGGAACTTACAGCACAGTGTCTATATACTGGGACAACGACCTACGTACAATGTCTATATTTATAACATTAGTATGAAGTCGGTCGCTCACTATAAGACCCGTTCGTATTATTCTATATCGATATGAAACCTTTACATACCTGTATTTTGGAAGAAAATCAAAATCAAAACTCACCTTAGCCTTTTCAGCGAATGTCCGGACTAACCAATGTCTGATTATTTTTAGATATTGGAATTTCCACATAAATATATTTTCGTTAGCTGTCTCTATTTTTAGATTCGAATGTGCACAAACGGATATATAAAGACCGCTTTTTGCTTATAAATTTTACATAATTGCGAAATGGCGCGAAATATTTTGATACAGTATTACAAAAATGCAGAGGTCAGAAACATGTATACGAGGGGTGTTCCAAAAATAATGTCACTTGCATCGGTGCTCATATAGCGGAAGTGCTTTTGTTCATACTCTCCGCCAGCCAGAACACACCTTTTTAGCCGGTCAATCCATTTTTGGAAGCATTTTTCATACTCTTCAATGGGTACACACATCAGACACTAATAAACAGCAGATCCAAGGGCATTATTCGAATTGTATCTCCTTCTAGATAAATGATATTTAAGTTTTGGAAAGAGAAAATAGTCGCAGGGGGCCAAGTCTGGCGAATACGGAGTGTGCGGAAGGACGGTAACCTTCTCTGACTCCAAAAAGTCAGTCACAATACGTGCCTTGTGAGCGGGTGCATTATCATGCAAAAGTCGGACATACTTAAGTCCTGTTTTGGGGCTGCGACTTTTGTAGTAGTTCTTCAACTTTCTCAGAACAACGTTTTTATAGAACTTACCTGTGACCGTTCTGCCTTTTGGCACCGGGATTTGAATAACTGGACCCTTATTAGTGAAAAAAATAGCATACAAACCTTCTTTACCGTTCGTATTCGTTTGGCAATACTTGGGCGTCTGTCATTTTTAGTGGCCCATATTCGGTTGGCAACCTTCAGCTTTTGGTTCAAAATAATACACCCAGGTCTCATCACCAGTGACTATTTTGGGTACATTTTGAGAAGTTGTTTTGCCATTGTTACACGCGTCTTCTTTTGCTCATCCGTTAACAAATGGGGTATCATCTTGCATTGATCTTTCTAACTTTTAGGTGTTTCTTCAAAATTGCATGAACTCTTGCTAACGACAAGTTTTTCATTCGAGCCAATTATCTTACGGTGAATCGAGCATCAGTTTGGAGGATATTTCGGATTTTTTCTATGTTACCTGTGGTCGTAGTTGTTGCAGGATGACCTGGGTGAGCAGCATCTTTCAGTTGCTGCTGCCCAAGCACTAAATTTACCTACCCACCTACAAACAGTCCTGTGAGACATTTGGCCCTCCCCATAAATGTCACACACCTCGCGGTGAATATCTACAGCCTTTATGCCGAGTAATGACCTACCTTTTATATAGGCCCTAATTTCAACAACATTTTCAGCTCGTTTTCCTGTCATTTTGTGTCTAGTCTAACGAATAGGCTATGAAACGATGTACACTGTACCGAGGCCAGTGAACGTGTGGACGAGATATTTACCTGTGTCACGAGCCAGTGATCACGCAATCGACACGAGGTGGTTTTGTGCATAAATTGCACGATTTCCGCGAAATAAAGCACAGATGACATTATTTATGGAACATCCCTCGTACAACACAGCAATATAAATAATTACCTCAAGATATAATTAAACATTATGAGGACTAAGTTTAAGTATTCAGCAACTTAATAAGTTTATACATGGAGGGATTACTTCTATAGTAAATCTTGATATACTGGCAACGCAAACGGTTATAAAATGGACATTTAATGATGAAATGGAACTCATCCTCTATATCACTCTTACTCTATTGACATATACGTTATTCAATGGGGATTCTTTTGTACCAAGCTGTTTCAATAGATAAAAAATGAGCTGACAATCGCATTTTGGTGATAAGCTTCCTATAATTATTAGTTATAGGTTTACATAGATATGACTGGAGAGAAACTTTGTCCACCAAGTGCCTGTACAATGTACATTTAGATGATGTGCTAAAAAAGCTGATCATATCTTGTTGACAATGATAAAAAAAATCCATTGTTTAGCAATAGTAATCAAATAGTTGACATTTACTGAGACTCTTGCTTCAGCCACTGGTCAAGAGATTCCAAGAGAACACAGTTCTTTTTTAACTAAAGCGACCCAATTTTGACATGTTGAGTTTTAACTCACAAGCATGATACAAATACTGATAACAATTACGTAATATACAATTATCTGTTATCAAAAGTCTACACCAGTACTTAGTAATTCTAAGTATACGTGAACAAATTAGGGTAATCTACCTAATTCAAAATAAACCATTGCATTTGGTGTGGATCGTTTAACTCCCAGCAAACTTTTACAAAAATCTAAATGCACCTTCTCAACATCAGGTTCTGCGTGTAGACCCCATACTTCAAATCTATAGTTCGAAACACCAGACACATGGTATCAAATAATGAACTAAATGTAGCGAACAGAGCTTTACGACTTTGCGCGGCAATCTGCTTCTGAGTGACATTGATTTTACCATTTAAAACTTAAAATTTAAAACAAGACCGAGTAACTGATATTATCAACTTTATCAAAAGGGACACCCTTGTAGTACCAGCTTTCCGAATCTTTCACTTTACCAGCATTTCGAAAAACATCAATCTTTGTTTTAGAAACATTAACAGTGAGTGGCCATTTATCAGTATATTCTGTAAGAGTGTCTAACATATTGAAGGCCACTTATGGTTTCAGAAAAAAAGAATCATGTCATCGGCGTACACAAGGAGGAAGAGAGATAACTCTTGCAGTTCTGTAGGTGCTAACTCGCAATCGTTGACATACATTGAGTACGCATAGACCGTTGTTAAAAATTGAATATTAGCCATTAAGTAAGACATTTGATTTGATATTACTGTACGTAGATCCGATGACATTCAACATTTTACCATGTATACCAAGTTTAGATATTTTTTTCCACAATTTAGTTCTCTCGACACAGTCAAATGCTTTTGATAGTCCACGAAACAACAGCACAATCTTTTGCTTGATGACGATAATGACTTCTTAATAAAAGTGTATAACGCAAAAATAGCATCAACAGTTCCCATTCCTGGTCTAAAACCGAACTGCGCGTCCGTACTATCAGCATGTGCTTCAGCCCATTTGAGTAACCTAAAGTTTAACACAGCAGTAAAAAGCTTTACCATGTTACTTAATAAACTTATACCTCTATAATTACCAGGAAGTGAAGCATCACCTTTTTTTTGTAAACAGTGACAATTAAGGCATTACTTAATATCGTGGGAGAGTAGCCAGTGGTAAAAAAGGCATTAAACAATGTGGTTATAATGGGTAGAATATAATCACCAAGTTCAATAAAATATTCATTTAATATTCCGTCTGTTCCATGACTTTTTTCACGTTTGAGCTTGGTAATAGCAGCTTTTATTCCATCAGGGGTAATATTTCCTTCTACATTATCAAACATTACAGAATCATCAACACCGAAATCATTATTGTTGGGATTAATTTGGTCAACATTTGATGAAAGTTCTTTAAAATATTCATAAAAACAATCTAACGAAACATTTGGAAACTTGCTTTTTTTATAGAGAAATAGGAATAATAAAGTTTAGGATTATGATGACGAAGATACTCAATCCTGGCACCTTCAGCTCGAATTATGCTCTTCTAAGCTTATTTTCAGTAAACTTATACAAACGCTTACTAGTCTATTGTAAAGACACAAGTTCAGTAGGGTTTGCAGTGGATTTACACGCATTAAAACAATTCGAAGTATTGATATATTTTCTGTACAAACCAGTCGTTTTATATACTTTATGAAAATTACTCATTAAGTCAGATAGACAATCAATAAAGGTAGTAGTACAATTTTCAATACCTTCTTTGCATGTTAAGTCATATTTACGTACACAATCATTCAATAGGTCAATATTGTGGACAATAGCATCTTTACTAGAATCACAATATTCAGGGTTCCACTTAGATTTAACATGGTTTCCAGCAATGTGGTTGTCAGTATCGTGTATACCAGCACCGGTAGAAACTGTACTTCTAACCATTAGCTCAAAATGAATAGGGGCATGATATGGAAATGTGTTAAAACTACAAATGATAAATTTTACAATACTTGGAAAGACCTCCGGCTTAAGAGATAATATAATCAATTACACTACAACCTGAAGTGCCACAGTATGAGAAATCATTTGCAAAACCGTCTAGGTGCCTACCATTGAGAATGCGCATACCGGTCTCAATACACAGTTGCAAAATCTTCAATCCAAAATAGTTCACCGTTTTATTTGGACACACGTACTGGTAACTCTACATCATTAGTTTATGCAATAAAATCAGATATCTTTTCCGCCAATTCATCGGAAATAACATCGTTCCGTATAAAATCGTCAATACATGAACATCTACTATTCAGATCACCGACAAAAATTACTTCTCCTCAGATGAAAATTCGGCTATCTGATTTTCTATTTCATAGAAAAAATCACAATTATATAATTTATAAAACACGGACTTATCGGGCGGTATATATACACGGCAAATAAAGAGGTCATTATTGTTAGCACATATACTATTATCTACTTTGAGCCAGACAATTGTATCAAAGAAAACATCAGAAATAGACACATGTTTAGCAACACTGTATAAGAATGGCCAAACCGCCATATGAAAATTTTGCTACATCGATTAAGCATAAACAGTTATCAAGAAGCGTTTCTTCATTTTTTCATACTGGTGTTTCATGTCGATCCTTTAATTAACAAGTTTATACATTGTAACATTAAGGTTAACCTTAATCTAATAATCATGACATTCAGCAATAAATTACAATAATGGTTTAACACAGAGTTTTATTATGTACAATCACGGACTTAGAATAGATCTAAGTCCGTGGTTCAATTCACTTTTAATAATTAAGTTGGATTTAACTGAGATAAGAGGAACGAATAGCATACTAACTAACTCTGTGTTATAGTATACTGACCAACTCTGTGTCATAGTATACTGACCAACTCTGTGTTATAGTATACTGACCAACTCTGTGTCGTAGTATACAGACCAACTCTGTGTTATAGTATACTGACCAACTCTGTGTTATAGTATACTGACTAACTCTGTGTTATAGTATACTGACCAACTCTGTATAATAGTATACTGACCAACTCTGTGTTATAGTATACTGACCAACTCTGTGTTATAGTATACTAACCAACTCTGTGTTGTAGTATACTGACCAACTCTGTGTTATAGTATACTGACCAACTCTGTGTTATAGTATACTGACCAACTCTGTGTTATAGTATACTGACCAACTCTGTGTTATAGTATACTGACCAACTCTGTGTCATAGTATACTGACCAACTCTGTGTCATAGTATACTAACCAACTCTGTGTCATAGTATACTAACCAACTCTGTGTTATAGTATACTAACCAACTCTGTGTTATAGTATACTGACCAACTCTGTATTATAGTATACTAACCAACTCTGTATTATAGTATACTGACCAACTCTGTATTATAGTATACTAACCAACTCTGTGTTATAGTATACTGACCAACTGTGTGTTATAGTATACTGACCAACTGTGTGTTATAGTATACTAACCAACTCTGTGTTATAGTATACTAACCAACTCTGTGTTATAGTATACTGACTAACTCTGTGTTATAGTATACTGACCAACTCTGTATAATAGTATACTAACCAACTCTGTGTTATAGTATACTGACTAACTCTGTGTTATAGTATACTGACCAACTCTGTATAATAGTATACTGACCAACTCTGTGTTATAGTATACTGACCAACTCTGTGTTATAGTATACTAACCAACTCTGTGTTGTAGTATACTGACCAACTCTGTGTTATAGTATACTGACCAACTCTGTGTCATAGTATACTGACCAACTCTGTGTTGTAGTATACTGACCAACTCTGTGTTATATTAAACTGACCAACTCTGTGTTATAGTATACTGACCAACTCTGTGTTATAGTATACTGACCAACTCTGTGTTATAGTATACTGACCAACTCTGTGTTATAGTATACTGACCAACTCTGTGTTATAGTATACTGACCAATTCTGTGTTATAGTATACTGACCAACTCTGTGTTATAGTATACTAATCAACTCTGTGTTATATTATACTGACCAACTCTGTGTTATAGTATACTGACCAACTCTGTGTTATAGTATACTGACCAACTCTGTGTTATAGTATACTAACCAACTCTGTGTTATAGTATACTGACCAACTCTGTGTTATAGTATACTGACCAACTCTGTGTTATAGTATACTGACCAATTCTGTGTTATAGTATACTGACCAACTCTGTGTTATAGTATACTAATCAACTCTGTGTTGTAGTATACTGACCAACTCTGTGTTATATTAAACTGACCAACTCTGTGTTATAGTATACTGACCAACTCTGTGTTATAGTATACTGACCAACTCTGTGTTATAGTATACTGACCAACTCTGTGTTATGGTATACTGACCAACTCTGTGTTATAGTATACTGACCAACTCTGTGTTATAGTATACTAACCAACTCTGTGTTATAGTATACTGACCAACTCTGTGTTATAGTATACTGACCAACTCTGTATTATAGTATACTAACCAACTCTGTGTTATAGTATACTGACCAACTCTGTGTTATAGTATACTGACCAACTCTGCGTTATAGTATACTGACCAACTCTGTGTTATAGTATACTAACCAACACTTTGTTATAGTATACTGACCAACTGTGTGTTATAGTATACTGACAAACTATGTGTTATAGTATACTGACCAACTCTGTGTTATAGTATACTGACCAACTCTGTGTTATAGTATACTGACCAACTCTGTGTTATAGTATACTGACCAACTCTGCGTTATAGTATACTGACCAACTCTGTGTTATAGTATACTAACCAACTCTTTGTTATAGTATACTGACCAACTCTGTGTTATAGTATACTGACCAACTATGTGTTATAGTATACTGACCAACTCTGTGTTATAGTATACTGACCAACTCTGTGTTGTAGTATACTGACCAACTCTGTGTTATAGTATACTAACCAACTCTGTGTAGTAGTATACTGACCAACTGTGTGTTATAGTATACTAACCAACTCTGTGTTATGGTATACTGACCAACTCTGTGTTGTAGTATACTAACCAACTCTGTGTTATAGTATACTGACCAACTGTGTGTTATAGTATACTGACCAACTCTGTGTTATAGTATACTGACCAACTCTGTGTTGTAGTATACTGACCAACTGTGTGTTATAGTATACTGACCAACTCTGTGTTATAGTATACTGACCAACTGTGTGTTATAGTATACTGACCAACGCTGTGTTGTAGTATACTGACCAACTCTGTGTTATAGTATACTGACCAACTCTGTGTTATAGTATACTGACCAATTCTGTGTTATAGTATACTGACCAACTCTGTGTTATAGTATAATGACCAACTGTGTGTTATAGTATACTGACCAACTCTGTGTTATAGTATACTGACCAACTCTGTGTTGTAGTATACTGACCAACTCTGTGTTATAGTATACTGACCAACTCTGTGTTGTAGTATACTGACCAACTCTGTGTTATAGTATAATGACTAACTCTGTATTATAGTATAATGACCAACTCTGTGTTATAGTATACTGACCAACTCTGTGTTATAGTATACTGACCAACTGTGTGTTATAGTATACTGACCAACTATGCGTTATAGTATACTGACCAACTCTGTGTTATAGTATACTGACCAACTGTGTGTTATAGTATACTGACCAACTATGTGTTATAGTATACTGACCAACTCTGTGTTATAGTATACTGACCAACTGTGTGTTATAGTATACTGACCAACTCTGTGTTATAGTATACTGACCAACTCTGTGTCATAGTATACTGACCAACTCTGTGTCATAGTATACTAACCAACTCTGTGTTATAGTATACTAACCAACTCTGTGTTATAGTATACTAACCAACTCTGTGTTATAGTATACTGACCAACTCTGTATTATAGTATACTAACCAACTCTGTATTATAGTATACTGACCAACTCTGTATTATAGTATACTAACCAACTCTGTGTTATAGTATACTGACCAACTGTGTGTTATAGTATACTGACCAACTGTGTGTTATAGTATACTAACCAACTCTGTGTTATAGTATACTAACCAACTCTGTGTTATAGTATACTGACTAACTCTGTGTTATAGTATACTGACCAACTCTGTATAATAGTATACTAACCAACTCTGTGTTATAGTATACTGACTAACTCTGTGTTATAGTATACTGACCAACTCTGTATAATAGTATACTGACCAACTCTGTGTTATAGTATACTGACCAACTCTGTGTTATAGTATACTAACCAACTCTGTGTTGTAGTATACTGACCAACTCTGTGTTATAGTATACTGACCAACTCTGTGTCATAGTATACTGACCAACTCTGTGTTGTAGTATACTGACCAACTCTGTGTTATATTAAACTGACCAACTCTGTGTTATAGTATACTGACCAACTCTGTGTTATAGTATACTGACCAACTCTGTGTTATAGTATACTGACCAACTCTGTGTTATAGTATACTGACCAACTCTGTGTTATAGTATACTGACCAATTCTGTGTTATAGTATACTGACCAACTCTGTGTTATAGTATACTAACCAACTCTGTGTTATATTATACTGACCAACTCTGTGTTATAGTATACTGACCAACTCTGTGTTATAGTATACTGACCAACTCTGTGTTATAGTATACTAACCAACTCTGTGTTATATTATACTGACCAACTCTGTGTTATAGTATACTAACCAACTCTGTGTTATATTATACTGACCAACTCTGTGTTATAGTATACTAACCAACTCTGTATAATAGTATACTGACCAACTCTGTGTGATAGTATACTGACCAACTCTGTGTTATAGTATACTGACCAACTCTGTGTTATAGTATACTGACCAACTCTGTGTTATAGTATACTGACCAACTGTGTGTTATAGTATACTGACCAACTGTGTGTTATAGTATACTGACCAACTCTGTATTATAGTATACTGACCAACTCTGTGTTATAGTATACTGACCAACTCTGTGTTATAGTATACTGACCAACTCTGTGTTATAGTATACTGACCAACTCTGTGTTATAGTATACTAACCAACTCTGTGTTATATTATACTGACCAACTCTGTGTTATAGTATACTGACCAACTCTGTGTTATAGTATACTGACCAACTCTGTGTTATAGTATACTAACCAACTCTGTGTTATATTATACTGACCAACTCTGTGTTATAGTATACTAACCAACTCTGTGTTATATTATACTGACCAACTCTGTGTTATAGTATACTAACCAACTCTGTATAATAGTATACTGACCAACTCTGTATTATAGTATACTGACCAACTGTGTGTTATAGTATACTGACCAACTCTGTGTTATAGTATACTGACCAACTCTGTGTTATAGTATACTGACCAACTGTGTGTTATAGTATACTGACCAACTGTGTGTTATAGTATACTGACCAACTCTGTATTATAGTATACTGACCAACTCTGTGTTATAGTATACTGACCAACTCTGTGTTATAGTATACTGACCAACTCTGTGTTATAGTATACTAACCAACTCTGTATAATAGTATACTGACCAACTATGTATTATAGTATACTGACCAACTCTGTGTTATAGTATACTGACCAACTCTGTGTTATAGTATACTGACCAACTCTGTGTTATAGTATACTGACCAACTCTGTGTTATAGTATACTGACCAACTCTGTGTTATAGTATACTGACCAACTCTGTGTTATAGTATACTGACCAACTCTGTGTTATTGTATACTGACCAACTCTGTGTTATAGTATACTGACCAACTCTGTGTTATAGTATACTAACCAACTATGTGTTATAGTATACTGACCAACTCTGTGTTATAGTATACTGACCAACTCTGTATTATAGTATACTAACCAACTCTGTGTTATAGTATACTGACCAACTCTGTGTTATAGTATACTGACCAACTCTGCGTTATAGTATACTGACCAACTCTGTGTTATAGTATACTAACCAACACTTTGTTATAGTATACTGACCAACTGTGTGTTATAGTATACTGACAAACTATGTGTTATAGTATACTGACCAACTCTGTGTTATAGTATACTGACCAACTCTGTGTTATAGTATACTGACCAACTCTGTGTTATAGTATACTGACCAACTCTGCGTTATAGTATACTGACCAACTCTGTGTTATAGTATACTAACCAACTCTTTGTTATAGTATACTGACCAACTCTGTGTTATAGTATACTGACCAACTATGTGTTATAGTATACTGACCAACTCTGTGTTATAGTATACTGACCAACTCTGTGTTGTAGTATACTGACCAACTCTGTGTTATAGTATACTAACCAACTCTGTGTAGTAGTATACTGACCAACTGTGTGTTATAGTATACTAACCAACTCTGTGTTATGGTATACTGACCAACTCTGTGTTGTAGTATACTGACCAACTCTGTGTTATAGTATACTGACCAACTCTGTGTTATAGTATACTGACCAACTCTGTGTTATAGTATACTGACCAACTCTGTGTTGTAGTATACTGACCAACTCTGTGTTATAGTATACTGACCAACTCTGTGTTATAGTATACTGACCAACTGTGTGTTATAGTATACTGACCAACGCTGTGTTGTAGTATACTGACCAACTCTGTGTTATAGTATACTGACCAACTCTGTGTTATAGTATACTGACCAATTCTGTGTTATAGTATACTGACCAACTCTGTGTTATAGTATAATGACCAACTGTGTGTTATAGTATACTGACCAACTATGTGTTATAGTATACTGACCAACTCTGTGTTGTAGTATACTGACCAACTCTGTGTTATAGTATACTGACCAACTCTGTGTTGTAGTATACTGACCAACTCTGTGTTATAGTATACTGACTAACTCTGTATTATAGTATAATGACCAACTCTGTGTTATAGTATACTGACCAACTCTGTGTTATAGTATACTGACCAACTGTGTGTTATAGTATACTGACCAACTATGCGTTATAGTATACTGACCAACTCTGTGTTATAGTATACTGACCAACTGTGTGTTATAGTATACTGACCAACTATGTGTTATAGTATACTGACCAACTCTGTGTTGTAGTATACTGACCAACTCTGTGTTGTAGTATACTGACCAACTCTGTGTTATAGTATACTTACCAACTCTGTGTTATAGTATACTGACCAACTCTGTGTTGTAGTATTCTAACCAACTCTGTGTTATAGTATACTGACCAACTCTGTGTTATAGTATACTGACCAACTCTGTGTTGTAGTATACTGACCAACTCTGTGTTATAGTATACTGACTAACTCTGTGTTATAGTATACTGACCAACTCTGTATTATAGTATACTGACCAACTCTGTGTTATAGTATACTGACCAACTCTGTGTTATATACTGACCAACTGTGTGTTATATACTGACCAACTCTGTGTTATATACTAACTAACTCTGTGTTATAGTATACTGACCAACTCTGTGTTATAGTATACTGACCAACTGTGTGTTATAGTATACTGACCAACTATGTGTTATAGTATACTGACCAACTCTGTGTTATAGTATACTGACCAACTGTGTGTTATAGTATACTGACCAACTATGTGTTATAGTATACTGACCAACTCTGTGTTGTAGTATACTGACCAACTCTGTGTTGTAGTATACTGACCAACTCTGTGTTATAGTATACTTACCAACTCTGTGTTATAGTATACTGACTAACTCTGTGTTATAGTATACTGACTAACTCTGTATTATAGTATACTGACCAACTCTGTGTTATAGTATACTGACCAACTCTGTGTTATATACTGACCAACTCTGTGTTATATACTGACCAACTCTGTGTTATAGTATACTGACTAACTCTGTGTTATAGTATACTGACCAACTCTGTGTTATAGTATACTGACCAACTCTGTGTTATATACTGACCAACTCTGTGTTATATACTAACCAACTCTGTGTTATAGTATACTGACCAACTGTGTGTTATAGTATACTGACCAACTCTGTGTTATAGTATACTGACCAACTCTGTGTTATATACTGACCAACTCTGTGTTATAGTATACTGACCAACTCTCTGTTATAGTATACTGACCAACTCTCTGTTATAGTATACTGACCAACTCTGTGTTATAGTATACTGACCAACTCTGTGTTATAGTATACTGACCAACTCTGTGTTATAGTATACTAACCAACTCTGTGTTATAGTATACTGACCAACTCTGTGTTATAGTATACTGACCAACTCTGTGTTATAGTATACTGACCAACTCTGTGTATTATATGGTCGTCAACATAAACATCCGGCTAATGCTGTACGTGTAGTAATGAAGGTCAAGCTTCCGTGACCGCCCTGGTCAAACCTGTCACGGCTGCCCGCTCACAGCTGGACAATTACACGCGCCTAGGTGACAGTTTAATGGTAAAGAAGATACACCTTGATAACGACCTCGGTGTACATATCGGTATCGTTTGCAGTATGGCAAAGATAGACATTTGCGAACACTAAATATTCTGCCATTGGTGTTTTTAACCAAAATTGGAGCTCAATATATATTGATGTTTTGGACTGTAGGAAAGGGTATTGTTCATGTTTTCATGGGTAATGATCATAATTTTCAATGTCTTTTCATTGGTTGCGGTATTTACTGTTCAGTTCACTATCAGCGGGATATTTTCAGTATTTACTGTTCAGTTCACTATCAGCGGGATCTTTTCAGTATTTACTGTTCAGTTCACTATCAGCGGGATATTTTCAGTATTTACTGTTCAGTTCACTATCAGCGGGATCTTTTCAGTATTTACTGTTCAGTTTACTTTCAGCGGGATATTTTCAGTATTTGTGCGAAGGATTATTTGGATTATATTCCCTTATTTTTTCGAAATTCTTTTGGACAAGAATTGAAAACGCTTCGTCAGTGTGTTTCGATGTAGGAATTCTCATTATAGTATAATCTGTTAAATCGGAGAGGCTTTAAATCGTCTCCGAAATTCACAAAAAAAGTTCCAGCTTCACCATGCAGACACGACTGCTGGTCTTTCTGTTACTTGTATCTTTCTCATTGCCTTCAACTCCTCAACGAGTTGTAGAAAGAGAACAAAATGGAATAACACGAAGAAATGTCGCGGAGACCGCTTTTCGCCGATCGCGGGGAATTCAGCGTCTCATGACAATTTTGAGATCACTACCAAGACCCGTTGTTCAGAGTATGTTCGACGAATTAAAATTGAATGAAATAGAAAGATCACAATCTATATCACCATCTAAAGATACAACGCTTTCTCTGGGGCGCAACCAAATACAGACGGACAGAAAGCGCAACGACTTAGGAAATACCCGGGAACGGAATCAACCGTTGTTGCAATCTCGAGTTCGTCAACGGACACGTGAACAAGGATCTCGAGATGTTGATATTTCCAGAACAAGAACAATTGAAAGAGCTCGAGTCCGCGAAACATTAGGTCGGTTACTAAGCTCTCGCACTGCCGAGGATACTCAAGACTCCCAGAGGATCCGAACCTTGGGGAGAACTCGAGACCGAGGAAGAGCTCGAGACCCAGAGAGAAATCAAGGACCCGAGAGAACTCCAAATATGAGAAGATCTAACAATATACAGTTATTTAGATCTCTTGACATTTCCAGGAATAGTGATCGATCTCAAATGGCTGGACGGCCATCGCCAACCGGAAGTATTCTAAAGCGAAATGAAAGGATTTTAACAAGGCAACGCTCGACGACGCGGCCATCCTTTCTGTCTTCACACAAACAGTGTTCCATGATGGTAAGTAGACTCAAATACTTACAGTTTGATTTCCATTCCTATTACAGTAATTTGATTGATTCTCAAATGACAATTTTGAATTTATGCTTGAAAAAATAGGCATGTTGTCTGTGAATATTGGCTGGTTGCTTAGGCCCAATAACCAAGGATAATAATTCGTAATCCGCTTTGGGTATCAAACTCACAGAACCCCCGGAGAGGGTATCACACTCACAGAACCCCCGGAGAGGGTATCACACTCACAGAACCCCCGGAGAGGGTATCCAACTCACAGAACCCCCGGAGAGTGTATTACACTCACAGAACCTCCAAAGAGGGTATCACACTCACAGAACCCCCGGAGAGGGTATCACACTCACAAAACCCACGGAGAGGGTATCACACTCTCAGAACCCCCGGGGAGGGTATCACACTCACAGAACCTCCGGAGAGGGTATCCCACTCACAGAACCCCCGGAGAGGGTATCACACTCACAGAACCCCCGGAGAGGGTATCACACTCACAGAACCCCCGGAGAGTGTATCACACTCACAGAACCCCCGGAGAGGGTATCACACTCACAGAACCCCCGGAGAGGGTATCACACTTACAGAACCCCCGGAGAGAGTATCACACTCACAGAACCCCCGTGGAGAGGGTTAACACTCACAGAACCCCCGGGGAGGGTATCAAACTCACAGAACCCCCGGGGAGAGGGTATAACACTCACAGAACCTTCGGAGAGGGTATCACACTCACAGAACCCTCGGAGAGGGTATCACACTCACAGAGCCCCCGGGGAGGGTATCACACTCACAGAACCCCCGGAGAGGGTATCACACTCACAGAACCCCCGGAGAGGGTATCACACTCACAGAACCCACGGAGAGGGTATCACACTCTCAGAACCCCCGGGGAGGGTATCACACTCACAGAACCTCCGGAGAGGGTATCCCACTCACAGAACTCCCGGAGAGGGTATCACACTCACAGAACCCCCGGAGAGTGTATCATACTCACAGAACCCCCGGAGAGGGTATCACACTCACAGAACCCCCGGAGAGGGTATCACACTTACAGAACCCCCGGAGAGGGTATCACACTTACAGAACCCCCGGAGAGAGTATCACACTCACAGAACCCCCGTGGAGAGGGTTAACACTCACAGAACCCCCGGGGAGGGTATCAAACTCACAGAACCCCCGGGGAGAGGGTATAACACTCACAGAACCTTCGGAGAGGGTATCACACTCACAGAGCCCCCGGGGAGGGTATCACACTCACAGAACCCCTGGAGAGGGTATCACACTCACAGAACCCCCGGAGAGGGTATCACACTCACAGAACCCAACGAGAGGGTATCACACTCTCAGAACCCCCGGGGAGGGTATCACACTCACAGAACCTCCGGAGAGGGTATCCCACTCACAGAACTCCCGGAGAGGGTATCACACTCACAGAACCCCCGGAGAGGGTATCCCACTCACAGAACCCCCGGAGAGTGTATCATACTCACAGAACCCCCGGAGAGGGTATCACACTCACAGAACCCCCGGAGAGGGTATCACACTTACAGAACCCCCGGAGAGAGTATCACACTCACAGAACCCCCGGGGAGAGGGTATCACACTCACAGAACCCCCGGAGAGGGTATCCAACTCACAGAACCCCCGGGGAGAGGGTATCACACTCACAGAACCTCCGGAGAGGGTATCACACTCACAGAACCCCCGGAGAGGGTATCACACTCACAGAACCCCCGGAGAGTGTATCACACTCACAGAACTCCCGGAGAGAGTATCACACTTGTACAAGCTGGGTGACGGAGAGAGTTAAGGGTAATGGGGAGAGGCTGGGGTGATGGGGGAGAGACTGGGGTAACGGGGAGAGGCTGGGGTGACGGGGGAGACTGGGGTGACGGGGAGAGGCTGGGTGACGGGGAGAGGCTGAGGTGACGGGGAGAGACTGAGGTGACGGGGAGAGGCTAGGGTGACGGGGAGAGGCTGGCGTGACGGGGAGAGGCTGGGGTGACGGGGAGAGTTGAGGGTAATGGGTGAGGCTGGGGTGACGGCGAAACTGGGGTGACGGGGAGAGGCTGGGGTGACAGGGAGAGGCTGGGGTGACGGGGAGAGACTGGGTGACGCAGAGAGTTTAGGGTAATGGGGAGAGGCTGAGATGACGGGGAGAGGCTGGCGTGACGGGGAGAGGCTGGGGTGACGGGGAGAGGCTGGGGTGACGGGGAAAGGCTGGGGTGACAAGGAGAGGCTGGGGTGACGGGGAGAGATTGGGTGACGCAGAGAGTTTAGGGTAATGGGGAGAGGCTGAGGTGACGGGGAGAGACTCGGGTGACGGGGAGAGACTGGGGTGACGGGGAGAGACTGGGGTGACGGGGAGAGACTGGGGTGACGAGGAGAGACTGGGGTGACGGGGAGAGACTGGGGTGACGGTGAGACTGGGGTGACAGGGAGAGGCTGGGGTGACGGGGAGAGGCTGGGGTGACGGGGAGAGGCTGGGGTGACAGGGAGAGGCTGGGATGACGGGGAGAGACATGGGTGACGGGGAGAGGCTGGGGTGACAGGGAGAGGCTGGGGTGACAGGGAGAGGCTGGGATGACGTGGAGAGGCTGGGGTGACGGGGAGAGGCTGGGGTGACGGAAAGAGGCTGGGTTGACGGGGAGAGACTTGGGTGACGGGGAGAGGCTGGCGTGACGGGGAGAAACTGGGGTGACGTGGAGAGGCTGGGGTGACGAGGAGAGGCTGAGGTGACGGGGAGAGGCTGGGGTGACGGGGAGAGGCTGGGATGACGGGGAGAGACTTGGCTGACGGGGAGAGGCTGGCGTGACGGGGAGAAACTGGGGTGACGTGGAGAGGCTGGGATGACGGGGAGAGGCTGGGGTGACGGGGAGAGGCTGGGGTGACAGGGAGAGGCTGGGGTGACGGAGAGAGACTTGGGTGACGGGGAGAGGCTGGCGTGACGGGGAGAAACTGGGGTGACGTGGAGAGGCTGGGGTGACGAGGAGAGGCTGAGGTGACGGGGAGAGGCTGAGGTGACGGGGAAAGGCTGGGTGACGGAGAGAGTTTAGGGTAAAGGGGAGAGGCTGGGGTGACGGAGAGAGACTAGGGTGACGAGGAGAGGCTGGGGTAACGGGGAGAAGCTTGGGTGACGGAGAGAGTTTAGGGTAATGGGAAGAAGCTGGGGTGACGGGGAGAGACTGAGGTGACGGGGAGAGACTGGGGTGACGGGGAGAGGCTGGCGTGACGGGGAGAGACTGGGTGACGGAGAGAGTTAAGGGTAATGGGTGAGGCTGGGGTGATGAGGAGAGACCGGGGTGACGGGGAGAGACTGGGGTGACGGGGAGAGGCTGGGGTGACGGAGAGAGGCTGGGGTGACGGGGAGAGACTGGGTGACGGAGAGAGTTTAGGGTAATTGGGAAAGGCTGGGGTAACGGGGAGAGGCTGGGGTGACGGGGAGAGACTGGGGTGACGGGGAGAGTTTAGGGTAATGGGTGAGGCTTGGGTGACGGGGAGAGACTGGGGTGACGAGGAGAGACTGGGGTGACGGGGAGAGGCTGAGGTGACGGGGAGAGGCTGGGTTGACGGGGAGAGACTGGGGTGACGGGGAGAGTTTAGGGTAATGGGGAGAGACTGGGGTGACGAGGAGAGGCTTGGGTGACGGGGAGAGGCTGAGGTGACGGGGAGAGGCTGGGTTGACGGGGAGAGGCTGGGTGACGGAGAGAGTTTAGGGAAATGGGGAGAGGCTGGGGTGACGGGGGGAGGCTTGGGTGACGGAGAGAGTTTAGGGTAATGGGGAGAGACTGGGGTGACGGGGAGAGGCTGAGATGACCGGGAGAGGCTGAGGTGACGGGGAGAGGCTGGCGTGACGGGGAGAGGCTGGGGTGACGTGGAGAGACTTTTATGACTGGGAGACTGGCGTGACGGGGGGAGGCTGGTGTGACGGGGAGAGATTGGGTGACGGAGAGAGTTTAGGGTAATGGGGAGAGACTGGGGTGACGGGGAGAGGCTGAGATGACGGGGAGAGGCTGAGGTGACGGTGAGAGGCTTGGGTGACGGGGAGAGGCTGGGTGACGGGGAGAGACTGGGGTAACGGGGAGAGGCTGGGGTGACGGGGAGAGACTGGGGTGACGGGGAGAGACTTGGGTGACGGGGAGAGACTAGGGTGACGGGGAGAGACTGGGGTGACGGGGAGAGGCTGGAGTGACGGGGAGAGACTGGGGTGACGGGGAGAGACTTGGATAACAGGGAGAGGCTGGTGTGACCGGGATAGGCTGGCGTGACGGGGAGTGACTGGAGTGACGGGGAGAAGCTGGGGTGACGAGGAGATCTGGGGTGACTGGATTGGGTGAAAGAAAGAGGCTGGAGTAAAGGGCAAAAGCTGGATTGACGGGGAGAGGCTGGGATGACGGGGATATGCTGGGATGACGGGGAGAGTCTGGAGTGATGGGAGAGGCTATGGTGACGAGGCAGACTAAGCGATGACGGGAGGAGGGATGGATGACGGGGAGAGACTGGGGTGTCAGGTAGAGTTTGGGTTGACGGGGAGAGGGAAGGGTGACGGGGAAAGACTGGAATGACGGGGAGAGGCTTTGGTGACGGGTGAGGCTGGAATGACAGGGAGAGGCTGGAGTGACAGAGAGAGGCTTGAGTGACGGAGAGAGGGAGGGATGACAAGGGGAGGCTAGGTTGACAGGGAGAGGCTGAGGTGACGGGGATAGGTGGGGGTGACGGGGAGAGACTGGGGTGACAGGGAGATGCTGGGGTGACGGGGAGAGGCTGGGTGACGGGGATTTGTTCTTAAGTGTTCTATTATATATTTGAAAAAAAAGAACACTGCCGCAATTTTAAGACCCTAAATGTTTGGTTTTATACATGTAGTCAATGCAAATTGTGTATATCTGTCAAATATAGCCTATCATTCATTTGATTCATTGAGAATGAGATCTTTTATTTCCCACACAAATTTAGTAGAACAAAAATAATACTTAGAAAAAGAAATAGAAGAAAACATGGTGTTTTCACTTTGATGAAAATTGAAAGAACACATGTTGATTATATATCTAGCGTATTTTATGCATTATATATATGTAGTATGATAATATGCTATCTAAACCAACACTTTGTTCTGGAGACAGCAATACATCTATTTTCACTTGTGACGAACTCCTCACAGTGTCTCATATTAGAAGCATTTTAACATGCTGTTTAGTCCACGTATGTCGACCAGTACAGCGACAAGCGGTCGCCAATGCTTTTTTAAGGACGTCCCAATTTCGTCAGTGTCTGCCCTTTGTGGGTCCTCGGTCCGCAGGTTGAGGGAGGGGGCACTGGCGCCGCCCACCAGTGCCCGATTGTCCCCACGTGAGTGTTTGGGCCCTAAGCGGGAGCTGGACCTGATGGGTTCCCTGTCGTTCACTCCAAAGGAATGCCTGTTTCATTTTTGCCCTGTTGTTCTACCCCACCATCCACCCTTCAATACACTTCTTATAAGGATATGGTTCAGATCGAAAATCTTGGTGTAAACTCATTTGCATATATATTGCCTTGTATCACGTAAGAACAATCTGTTTTATTAAAAACTGCTTATGATGCTTCAAATCACGTTTATTTTAGAATCCACTAAATTCAATTTTCTGTTGAACTGCTGAATCTGAAATGTCGTTTTCAATTATTTAAGTTTTAAATTAATTAAGTTTTGACTTAAAAGTATGTCCTTCGGTATTATCTCCCCTGTCGTACCATATGGACTTACATTTGTATGGTGTACGTTTGACTGGTACTGTAACTATAATCTCCCTTACGCAAGGTTGTTCATATAAATAAACGGACAGATAAATGGACTTAGATAATTTTGAAATACAAAATCTACTTTTTTGCTATTACCACATAATCGGTAATTTTAAATGAAATGGATTTTTACAACACAATGTCGGTGAGATTTATAAAACCTGCCGGCATGACATGTCGCGAAAACATTCATGGGTTGTCACGTGAACACAGTTCTCATTTCGAAGATTTCTCTCCCATAATACAGCTGCTTGAACACTGTTAACCAATCAGAGATGACCGTTAAATTGCAAGTGGAGGTATAGGAAGCCCGCTTTCTTCTTCCTTAGCTTTTCAAAACCTTCAACACGATGAAGTAGGTCGATTAATTGGTAGAAGTAGATATACAGCATACCATCAATATATTGATGATATTCCATGACAAAAACTACAGGGATTAGGCTACGTTGATTACAAATTAACACATGTGGTCCAGTTTGTCTTATGAAAACTCATTACGCGAATAAGTTGACGAAAAAATAGTCGTGTAAGCAATCGGTGCAATATCATTAAAACAATCAGTCGCAATATATAAATAACTTCCCCGATCCGCCCGGGCCCAATACCAGGGCTTTGCCCTCTAACCACAAATAAGTATACATTCCATTTCCAGCATAAATCTTATTTTCAAAATAATTGTTGTGGGAGGGAACCGGAGTACCTCGAGAGAACCCACGTGGTCACGCAGGTGACCCCCCTGTGCCTTTTCACATTTTAGGTAAATAATAATACGATCATGAACATAAAAAATAGCATAGTCTGCAAATGATGGTCAAGTGTTTCAAGTGGAAAATAAGTTGCCAAAATGGTCTGCAAAACATGACCAAGTGTTTCAAGAGGAAATTAAGCTGTAATCCCCTTCAGATTTAATGTAGAATAAGGGGCAAATAAGGGGATTTTAAATTCCACTTGAAATTCTAAGTCCCCCTTAGGGTATTTTAGACATCCATACTATCATACATAAGTAAGTATTTTATACACACATAATATATTATCACATAAGTCATGTATAATTCAGTCACATTAAGTTATTATATTATGACATGCACAACCTTAGACTAGCAAGCTCACATATGTATAATACATGAATGTATCACATACAAGTTTATATATATATAAGGTGAGTAATACATGCCCTGTCAGCCTAAGAATGCATATTTTGTAGTACATGTACATTTGGTTGAAATCAGGTGACAGGGGTCAACTATTGAAAAAAAAATAGAAAACCATTACATTTGGCAAGCTTTATCCTTTTGGGTTGGTCCTGGAGCCTTGTAATTAAATGCATTATATTATGCGAATTATGAATAAGAAAACCTTAAATGCCTAAAATTGTGATATTGAGCTGTTTCAGCAGCTCCCTTGGACGGAGCTTGACAAAGTTTGCTTACAAATTTTGAGGTCAAGGATCAAACACTTGAAAACTTCCAAACAACTATTTTCAAGAGTTTATAAAAGTGGTTGTCTGCAGAGTATATATAATGAAATGTCATTCATATACAAAGTGTATTACTATAATATACACATAAAGAGTATAGACAGTAATAAAGCTTATTCTACTCTACAGAACCAATATCTATATTTAGGGGTCTGTGGTTTATTTTACAATGAACTCTCTAGTTGGCATATATACCTGCATACAATAAAAGTATCTATACTTGTATAGGACTAATATTCTAGAAATTATCAAAACAATTCATGAAATTATACTAATTGGAAATAGAGGGTAAAATGCACAAGGTGGAGAAGCTAATCACTCAATAATACTGTCTCGAGACAGTCCGAGACACATGGAAGTTTATATGTAGCAGATTGTCACCAGACCATGTACAGGAATTGATCCTCAAAAAGATACAGGTAGTTTTTTTTTTTTTTTTTTCAATACAAGTAGTAATGTGGTATATAAACAGATAGTGATATAAATACAGAGCATACACATGTATTTTCAATTTCAGATCCACATATACAGGGACTTATCAACTGAAACTGACCCATCCATGTTCCAGTTTAATTTTACAAAGAATGACCCCTTTTGATTATGATATTGACTAAAAATGACCCATTGCTCTCAAATTGCAGATATGAAGTTTTCTAATAAAGTGTAAATTATAAGTGTATTAATTTGATTGTTTAAATGTACTATTGAACAAATTTACTGAAAGCACTAATAAAAATGAAAAAAACATAGAATGGTCAATAAATAGTTTGGTGGGTCAACAAACAATTCTCTTGATTCTAAGTTGAATGTCTTTTGGGTCTGCTCCAAATAGAAATTAAATATCTAATTGACCTCAGTTCATGAATAAAAATTTGTATGGATAAAAATAACATTTTTGTTATTGAAAGTTGTCAGAGGTTTACCGTTATTATAATATTTTCTTCACCAGAAAATTAATTGAAAAAGTAAGATAACTTTTCTACACCCATTTTTTAGAACCAAAATATGAAGCACACATATTTTCATTTAGCCTTAGTAATTTGACTACAATACCTGTGTAAAAAACATGTATGCACTGTAATTCCTGACTGTGATAGTGACACTATTAATACCTGTCTGTAAATACTTCTGAAAATATACTGTCTGTGATACTAAATACATGTGTAATACCTATCGGCAATTATAACAGTCTGACTGATAATCAATACATGTGTAATACATGTCTGATACTAAATCATGGTATTTCGACATGTACAATAACTATGTTTATCATATGTACCTAAATTTGTATGTCAGAAAGAAAGCATAAAACTGTTTGTCTAAACACATGCACTAGCCTTGTGCCTGTGATCTAAACATGTTCAGTTCAGTTCTTTATTACCTTGAACCTTATGGCTGATCAGTACAAAATAAACATATATACAAGAATAACACAATCAATATCTACAATACCCTTACACGCCCATATACACAACTTCAGATACACACACTCGCGCACTTGGTATAGTGTAGAAGGATATTCCTCGCTATACTTGTACATACATGTAAAATAACTAAAGACAGCGTGGCCAGGGCCGCCCCCGCCTCTACTTTCATTTTAACCTGCAAAAACGAGAATGGGGGGGGGGGGGGTGTAAGCACATAAATAACATGACATTACAAGATATCGATCAATGTACTTGCCTCTCGTCATTTTGCACGTCGGCGGTACAAAATATACCCCCAAATAAGGACTGTACATTATTTAAAAAGAATTCAGTGACTATATCACTTCGATTTTACCGCTATAGGAAGTCAATGCAAGTTACGCATGCGCAGAAAAAAATACGAAAGTATTTTTCAAATATGCATTCAATGATGATACAGAGGTGCATATTGCCACATTCGTCGCTTTGCAAAGGGAAGTAACACGAAAAAAGTTATGTTGATGCGTCGATAGGTTCTCTTTGTGTTTACTATATATCAATGGGTTCTCTTTGTGTTTACTATATATCAATGGGTTCTCTTTGTGTTTACTATACGTCAATGGGTTCTCTTTGTGTTTACTATACATCAATGGGTTCTCTTTGTGTTTACTATATATCAATGGGTTCTCTTTGTGTTTACTATATATCAATGGGTTCTCTTTGTGTTACTATATATCAATGGGTTCTCTTTGTGTTTACTATATATCAATGGGTTCTCTTTGTGTTACTATACATCAATGAGTTCTCTTTGTGTTTACTATACATCAATGAGTTCTCTTTGTGTTTACTATATATCAATGGGTTCTCTTTGTGTTTACTATATATCAATGAGTTCTCTTAGTGTTTACTATACATCAATGGGTTCTCTTTGTGTTACTATATATCAATAAGTTCTCTCTGTGTTTACTATATATCAATGAGTTCTCTTTGTGTTTACTATACATCAATGAGTTCTCTTTGTGTTTACTATATATCAATGGGTTCTCTTTGTGTTTACTATACATCAATGGGTTCTCTTTGTGTTTACTATATATCAAAGAGTTCTCTTTGTGTTTACTATATATCAATGGGTTCTCTTTGTGTTTACTATACATCAATGGGTTCTCTTTGTGTTTACTATATATCAATGGGTTCTCTTTGTGTTTACTATATATCAATGGGTTCTCTTTGTGTTTACTATATATCAATGAGTTCTCTTTGTGTTTACTATATATCAATGAGTTCTCTTTGTGTTTACTATATATCAATGAGTTCTCTTTGTGTTTACTATATATCAATGAGTTATCTTTGTGTTTACTATATATCAATGGGTTCTCTTTGTGTTTACTATATATCAATGGGTTCTCTTTGTGTTTACTATACATCAATGGGTTCTCTCTGTGTTTACTATATATCAATGAGTTCTCTTTGTGTTTACTATATATCAATGAGTTCTCTTTGTGTTTACAATATATCAATGGGTTCCCTTTGTGTTTACTATATATCAATGAGTTCTCTTTGTGTTTACTATATATCAATGAGTTCTCTTTGTGTTTACTATACATCAATGGGTTCTCTTTGTGTTTACTATATATCAATGGGTTCTCTTTGTGTTTACTATATATCAATGGGTTCTCTCTGTGTTTACTATATATCAATGGGTTCTCTTTGTGTTTACTATATATCAATGGGTTCTCTTTGTGTTTACTATATATCAATGGGTTCTCTTTGTGTTACTATACATCAATGGGTTCTCTTTGTGTTTACTATATATCAATGAGTTCTCTTTGTTTTTACTATATATCAATGAGTTCTCTTTGTGTTTACTATACATCAATGGGTTCTCTTTGTGTTTACTATATATCAATGGGTTCTCTTTGTGTTTACTATATATCAATGGGTTCTCTTTGTGTTACTATATATCAATGGGTTCTCTTTGTGTTTACTATATATCAATGGGTTCTCTTTGTGTTTACTATATATCAATGAGTTCTATTTGTGTTTACTATATATCAATGGGTTCTCTTTGTGTTTACTATACATCAATGGGTTCTCTTTGTGTTTACTATATATCAATGGGTTCTCTTTGTGTTACTATATATCAATGGGTTCTCTTTGTGTTTACTATACATCAATAGGTTCTCTTTGTATTTACTATATATCAATGGGTTCTCTTTGTGTTTACTATATATCAATGGGTTCTCTTTGTGTTTACTATATATCAATGGGTTCTCTTTGTGTTTACTATACGTCAATGGGTTCTCTTTGTGTTTACTATATATCAATGGGTTCTCTTTGTGTTTACTATATATCAATGGGTTCTCTTTGTGTTTACTATACATCAATGGGTTCTCTTTGTGTTTACTATATATCAAAGAGTTCTCTTTGTGTTTACTATATATCAATGGGTTCTCTTTGTGTTTACTATATATCAATGGGTTCTCTTTGTGTTTACTATATATCAATGGGTTCTCTTTGTGTTACTATACATCAATGAGTTCTCTTTGTGTTTACTATATATCAATGGGTTCTCTTTGTGTTTACTATATATCAATGGGTTCTCTTTGTGTTTACTATATATCAATGGGTTCTCTTTGTGTTACTATATATCAATAGGTTCTCTTTGTGTTTACTATATATCAATGAGTTCTCTTTGTGTTTACTATATATCAATGGCTTCTCTTTGTGTTTACTATACATCAATGAGTTCTCTTTGTGTTTACTATATATCAATGGGTTCTCTTTGTGTTTACTATATATCAATGAGTTCTCTTTGTGTTTACTATACATCAATGGGTTCTCTTTGTGTTACTATATATCAATGGGTTCTCTCTGTGTTTACTATATATCAATGAGTTCTCTTTGTGTTTACTATACATCAATGAGTTCTCTTTGTGTTTACTATATATCAATGGGTTCTCTTTGTGTTTGCTATACATCAATGGGTTCTCTTTGTGTTTACTATATATCAAAGAGTTCTCTTTGTGTTTACTATATATCAATGGGTTCTCTTTGTGTTTACTATACATCAATGGGTTCTCTTTGTGTTTACTATATATCAATGGGTTCTCTTTGTGTTTACTATATATCAATGGGTTCTCTTTGTGTTTACTATATATCAACGAGTTCTCTTTGTGTTTACTATATATCAATGAGTTCTCTTTGTGTTTACTATATATCAATGGGTTCTCTCTGTGTTTACTATATATCAATGAGTTATCTTTGTGTTTACTATATATCAATGGGTTCTCTTTGTGTTTACTATATATCAATGGGTTCTCTTTGTGTTTACTATACATCAATGGGTTCACTCTGTGTTTACTATATATCAATGAGTTCTCTTTGTGTTTACTATATATCAATGAGTTCTCTTTGTGTTTACTATATATCAATGGGTTCCTTTTGTGTTTACTATATATCAATGAGTTCTCTTTGTGTTTACTATATATCAATGAGTTCTCTTTGTGTTTACTATACATCAATGGGTTCTCTTTGTGTTTACTATATATCAATGGGTTCTCTTTGTGTTTACTATATATCAATGGGTTCTCTCTGTGTTTACTATATATCAATGGGTTCTCTTTGTGTTTACTATATATCAATGGGTTCTCTTTGTGTTTACTATATATCAATGGGTTCTCTTTGTGTTACTATACATCAATGGGTTCTCTTTGTGTTTACTATATATCAATGAGTTCTCTTTGTTTTTACTATATATCAATGAGTTCTCTTTGTGTTTACTATACATCAATGGGTTCTCTTTGTGTTTACTATATATCAATGGGTTCTCTTTGTGTTTACTATATATCAATGGGTTCTCTTTGTGTTACTATATATCAATGGGTTCTCTTTGTGTTTACTATATATCAATGGGTTCTCTTTGTGTTTACTATATATCAATGAGTTCTCTTTGTGTTTACTATATATCAATGGGTTCTCTTTGTGTTTACTATACATCAATGGGTTCTCTTTGTGTTTACTATATATCAATGGGTTCTCTTTGTGTTACTATATATCAATGGGTTCTCTTTGTGTTTACTATACATCAATGGGTTCTCTTTGTGTTTACTATATATCAATGGGTTCTCTTTGTGTTTACTATATATCAATGGGTTCTCTTTGTGTTTACTATATATCAATGGGTTCTCTTTGTGTTTACTATATATCAATGGGTTCTCTTTGTGTTTACTATATATCAATTGGTTCCCTTTGTGTTACTATATATCAATGGGTTCTCTTTGTGTTTACTATATATCAATGAGTTCTCTTTGTGTTACTATACGTCAATGGGTTCTCTTTGTGTTACTATATATCAATGGGTTCTCTTTGTGTTTACTATATATCAATGGGTTCTCTTTGTGTTTACTATATATCAATGGGTTCCCTTTGTGTTACTATATATCAATGGGTTCTCTTTGTGTTTACTATATATCAATGGGTTCTCTTTGTGTTACTATACATCAATGGGTTCTCTTTGTGTTTACTATATATCAATGGGTTCTCTTTGTGTTTACTATACATCAATGGGTTCTCTTTGTGTTTACTATATATCAATGAGTTCTCTTTGTGTTTACTATATATCAATGAGTTTTCTTTGTGTTTACTATATATCAATGAGTTTTCTTTGTTTTTACTATACATCAATGGGTTCTCTTTGTGTTTACTATATATCAATGAGTTCTCTTTGTGTTTACTATACATCAATGGGTTCTCTTTGTGTTTACTATACATCAATAGGTTCTCTTTGTGTTTACTATATATCAATGGGTTCTCTTTGTGTTTACTATACATCAATGGGTTCTCTTTGTGTTTACTATATATCAATGAGTTCTCTTTGTGTTTACTATACATCAATGGGTTCTCTTTGTGTTTACTATACATCAATGGGTTCTCTTTGTGTTTACTATATATCAATGGGTTCTCTTTGTGTTTACTATATATCAATGAGTTTTCTTTGTTTTTACTATACATCAATGAGTTCTCTTTGTGTTTACTATATATCAATGGGTTCTCTTTGTGTTTACTATATATCAATGGGTTCTCTTTGTGTTTACTATACATCAATGGGTTCTCTCTGTGTTTACTATATATCAATGAGTTCTCTTTGTGTTTACTATATATCAATGAGTTCTCTTTGTGTTTACAATATATCAATGGGTTCCCTTTGTGTTTACTATATATCAATGAGTTCTCTTTGTGTTTACTATATATCAATGAGTTCTCTTTGTGTTTACTATACATCAATGGGTTCTCTTTGTGTTTACTATATATCAATGGGTTCTCTTTGTGTTTACTATATATCAATGGGTTCTCTCTGTGTTTACTATATATCAATGGGTTCTCTTTGTGTTTACTATATATCAATGGGTTCTCTTTGTGTTTACTATATATCAATGGGTTCTCTTTGTGTTACTATACATCAATGGGTTCTCTTTGTGTTTACTATATATCAATGAGTTCTCTTTGTTTTTACTATATATCAATGAGTTCTCTTTGTGTTTACTATACATCAATGGGTTCTCTTTGTGTTTACTATATATCAATGGGTTCTCTTTGTGTTTACTATATATCAATGGGTTCTCTTTGTGTTACTATATATCAATGGGTTCTCTTTGTGTTTACTATATATCAATGGGTTCTCTTTGTGTTTACTATATATCAATGAGTTCTCTTTGTGTTTACTATATATCAATGGGTTCTCTTTGTGTTTACTATACATCAATGGGTTCTCTTTGTGTTTACTATATATCAATGGGTTCTCTTTGTGTTACTATATATCAATGGGTTCTCTTTGTGTTTACTATACATCAATAGGTTCTCTTTGTATTTACTATATATCAATGGGTTCTCTTTGTGTTTACTATATATCAATGGGTTCTCTTTGTGTTTACTATATATCAATGGGTTCTCTTTGTGTTTACTATACGTCAATGGGTTCTCTTTGTGTTTACTATATATCAATGGGTTCTCTTTGTGTTTACTATATATCAATGGGTTCTCTTTGTGTTTACTATACATCAATGGGTTCTCTTTGTGTTTACTATATATTAAAGAGTTCTCTTTGTGTTTACTATATATCAATGGGTTCTCTTTGTGTTTACTATATATCAATGGGTTCTCTTTGTGTTTACTATATATCAATGGGTTCTCTTTGTGTTACTATACATCAATGAGTTCTCTTTGTGTTTACTATATATCAATGGGTTCTCTTTGTGTTTACTATATATCAATGGGTTCTCTTTGTGTTTACTATATATCAATGGGTTCTCTTTGTGTTACTATATATCAATAGGTTCTCTTTGTGTTTACTATATATCAATGAGTTCTCTTTGTGTTTACTATATATCAATGGCTTCTCTTTGTGTTTACTATACATCAATGAGTTCTCTTTGTGTTTACTATATATCAATGGGTTCTCTTTGTGTTTACTATATATCAATGAGTTCTCTTTGTGTTTACTATACATCAATGGGTTCTCTTTGTGTTACTATATATCAATGGGTTCTCTCTGTGTTTACTATATATCAATGAGTTCTCTTTGTGTTTACTATACATCAATGAGTTCTCTTTGTGTTTACTATATATCAATGGGTTCTCTTTGTGTTTGCTATACATCAATGGGTTCTCTTTGTGTTTACTATATATCAAAGAGTTCTCTTTGTGTTTACTATATATCAATGGGTTCTCTTTGTGTTTACTATACATCAATGGGTTCTCTTTGTGTTTACTATATATCAATGGGTTCTCTTTGTGTTTACTATATATCAATGGGTTCTCTTTGTGTTTACTATATATCAACGAGTTCTCTTTGTGTTTACTATATATCAATGAGTTCTCTTTGTGTTTACTATATATCAATGGGTTCTCTCTGTGTTTACTATATATCAATGAGTTATCTTTGTGTTTACTATATATCAATGGGTTCTCTTTGTGTTTACTATATATCAATGGGTTCTCTTTGTGTTTACTATACATCAATGGGTTCACTCTGTCTTTACTATATATCAATGAGTTCTCTTTGTGTTTACTATATATCAATGAGTTCTCTTTGTGTTTACTATATATCAATGGGTTCCTTTTGTGTTTACTATATATCAATGAGTTCTCTTTTTGTTTACTATATATCAATGAGTTCTCTTTGTGTTTACTATACATCAATGGGTTCTCTTTGTGTTTACTATATATCAATGGGTTCTCTTTGTGTTTACTATATATCAATGGGTTCTCTCTGTGTTTACTATATATCAATGGGTTCTCTTTGTGTTTACTATATATCAATGGGTTCTCTTTGTGTTTACTATATATCAATGGGTTCTCTTTGTGTTACTATACATCAATGGGTTCTCTTTGTGTTTACTATATATCAATGAGTTCTCTTTGTTTTTACTATATATCAATGAGTTCTCTTTGTGTTTACTATACATCAATGGGTTCTCTTTGTGTTTACTATATATCAATGGGTTCTCTTTGTGTTTACTATATATCAATGGGTTCTCTTTGTGTTACTATATATCAATGGGTTCTCTTTGTGTTTACTATATATCAATGGGTTCTCTTTGTGTTTACTATATATCAATGAGTTCTCTTTGTGTTTACTATATATCAATGGGTTCTCTTTGTGTTTACTATACATCAATGGGTTCTCTTTGTGTTTACTATATATCAATGGGTTCTCTTTGTGTTACTATATATCAATGGGTTCTCTTTGTGTTTACTATACATCAATGGGTTCTCTTTGTGTTTACTATATATCAATGGGTTCTCTTTGTGTTTACTATATATCAATGGGTTCTCTTTGTGTTTACTATATATCAATGGGTTCTCTTTGTGTTTACTATATATCAATGGGTTCTCTTTGTGTTTACTATATATCAATTGGTTCCCTTTGTGTTACTATATATCAATGGGTTCTCTTTGTGTTTACTATATATCAATGAGTTCTCTTTGTGTTACTATACGTCAATGGGTTCTCTTTGTGTTACTATATATCAATGGGTTCTCTTTGTGTTTACTATATATCAATGGGTTCTCTTTGTGTTTACTATATATCAATGGGTTCCCTTTGTGTTACTATATATCAATGGGTTCTCTTTGTGTTTACTATATATCAATGGGTTCTCTTTGTGTTACTATACATCAATGGGTTCTCTTTGTGTTTACTATATATCAATGGGTTCTCTTTGTGTTTACTATACATCAATGGGTTCTCTTTGTGTTTACTATATATCAATGAGTTCTCTTTGTGTTTACTATATATCAATGAGTTTTCTTTGTGTTTACTATATATCAATGAGTTTTCTTTGTTTTTACTATACATCAATGGGTTCTCTTTGTGTTTACTATATATCAATGAGTTCTCTTTGTGTTTACTATACATCAATGGGTTCTCTTTGTGTTTACTATACATCAATAGGTTCTCTTTGTGTTTACTATATATCAATGGGTTCTCTTTGTGTTTACTATACATCAATGGGTTCTCTTTGTGTTTACTATATATCAATGAGTTCTCTTTGTGTTTACTATACATCAATGGGTTCTCTTTGTGTTTACTATACATCAATGGGTTCTCTTTGTGTTTACTATATATCAATGGGTTCTCTTTGTGTTTACTATATATCAAGGAGTTTTCTTTGTTTTTACTATACATCAATGAGTTCTCTTTGTGTTTACTATATATCAATGAGTTCTCTTTGTGTTTACTATATATCAATGAGTTCTCTTTGTGTTTACTATATATCAATGGGTTCTCTTTGTGTTTACTATATATTAATGGGTTCTCTTTGTGTTTACTATACATCAATGGGTTCTCTTTGTGTTTACTATACATCAGTGGTTCTCTTTGTGTTTTCTAGATATATAGCAATAGGCTATCATTGTGTTTACTATATGTTAATAGGCTATCTTTGTGTTTACTACATATATATATATCAATAGATAATCTTTGTGCTTACTATATGTAAATAGGTAATCTTTGTGTTTACAATATGTAAATAGGCTACCTTTGTGTTTACTTTATAGCAATGTCTTATCTTTGTTTTTTCTTTGTCTCATCTATACTTAACTTACCAATTTTAGTCATGCAAAACAAAATTTCAACATTTGCACAATACAAATATACCAGAAAAACATACTAGCAACTGACAATAAGGCAACTAAGTATTGTGCTCTAGTTCTATTTATAATAGAAAGCACCCTACCCGAAAAACTAACAACAATGGGTATTTGGAATCAAGCGAGCCACCGTCTTGAAACCCCTCCAGTGCAGGTGGAAAAGAGGTGCACCAGCCCTCAATGCTTCAGGTTCCAAATGCTGGATTCATTTTAGTAGAGAGTAGACAAACATGATATATTATTTGCACTGGAGTAGACAAACATGATATATTAATTGTGTTGGAATAAACAAACATGATATATTAATTGTGATGGAATAAACAAACAAGATATATTAATTGTACTGGAATAAACAAACATGATATATTAATTGAACTTGAGTAGACAACCATGAAATATTATTTGTACTGGAGTAGACACACATGATATATTAATTGTGATGGAATAAACAAACAAGATATATTAATTGAACTTGAGTAAACAAACATGATATATTAATTGTGCTGGAATAAACAAACATGATATATTAATTGTACTGGAATAAACAAACATGATATATTAATTGTGATGGAATAAACAAACAAGATATATTAATTGAACTTGAGTAAACAAACATGATATATTAATTGTGCTGGAATAAACAAACATGATATATTAATTGTACTGGAATAAACAAACATGATATATTAATTGTGATGGAATAAACAAACAAGATATATTAATTGAACTTGAGTAAACAAACAAGATATATTAATTTTGCTGGAATAAACAAACATGATATATTAATTGTGATGGAATAAACAAACATGAAATATTATTTGTACTGGAGTAGACAAACATGATATATTATTTGTACTGGAGTAGACAAACATGATATATTAATTATACTAGAGTAGACACACATGATATATTAATTGTGCTGGAATAAACAAACATGATATATTAATTGTGATGGAATAAACAAACAAGATATATTAATTGAACTTGAGTAAACAAACAAGATATATTAATTTTGCTGGAATAAACAAACATGATATATTAATTGTACTAGAGTAAACAAACATGATATATTAATTGTACTGGAATAAACAAACATGATATATTAATTGTGATGGAATAAACAAACAAGATATATTAATTGAACTTGAGTAAACAAACATGATATATTAATTGAACTTGAGTAGACAACCATGATATATTATTTGTACTGGAGTAGACAAACATGATTTATTTATTGTACTGGAGTAGACAAACATGATATATTAATTGTACTAGAGTAAACAAACGTGATATATTATTTGTACTGGAGTAGACAAACATGATATATTATTTGTACTGGAGTATAGACAAACATGATATATTAATTATACTAGAGTAGACAAACATGATATATTATTTGTACTGGAGTATAGACAAACATGATATATTAATTATACTAGAGTAGACAAACATGATATATTATTTGTACTGGAGTATAGACAAACATGATATATTATTTGTACTGGAGTATAGACAAACATGATATATTAATTATACTAGAATAGACAAACATGATATATTAATTGTGATGGAATAAACAAACATGATATATTAATTGTGATGGAATAAACAAACATGAAATATTATTTGTACTGGAGTAGACAAACATGATATATTATTTGTACTGGAGTAGACAAACATGATTTATTATTTGTACTGGAGTAGACAAACATGATATATTAATTGTACTAGAGTAAACAAACGTGATATATTATTTGTACTGGAGTAGACAAACATGATATATTATTTGTACTAGAGTAGACAAACATGATATATTATTTGTACTGGAGTAGACAAACATGATTTATTTATTGTACTGGAGTAGACAAACATGATATATTAATTGTACTAGAGTAAACAAACGTGATATATTATTTGTACTGGAGTAGACAAACATGATATATTATTTGCACTGGAGTAGACAAACATGATATATTAATTGTGTTGGAATAAACAAACATGATATATTAATTGTGATGGAATTAACAAACAAGATATATTAATTGAACTTGAGTAGACAACCATGATCTATTAATTGTGATGGAATAAACAAACAAGATTTATTAATTGAACTTGAGTAGACAACCATGATCTATTAATTGTGCTGGAATAAACAAACATGATATATTAATTGTGATGGAATAAACAAACATGATATATTATTTGTACTGAAGTTAACATACATGATATATTAATTGTACTAAAGTAGAAACACATGATTTATCTCATAACAGACACGTTCAGTCATGTCATAATGCCGTAATACACACGAGTTATAACACTATCGTGACGTTATAAACAACTGACGTCTTTATGACGTCATGTGATTGTCTCAGCAGTGAAAACAGGACCGTCAAATAAGACATTTTCCTTTCCTAAAGATCATGAATTTGAGAGTTTTTGTGTATTTTCTCTCTGACTATAAGTTATGTGATAAATAGAATCTTACACTCATGTCAATGTAATACGAAATTTATTAAAAAAAATAATATGTCACTCGCCTAAAGGCTGGTAACATGTTGAATTATTAAACTCGTTTAATTAATTGATAGAAAAGTACAATGACAGTTTCAAGTTCAGCATCTATCGCTCAACCCAGATGTCAATTACCATCTCACGGTCTCACTCAGGGTCTCATGGCCCCACTCAGGGTCTCGCGGTCTCACCCAGGGCCTCGCGGTCCTACGGTCTCCCTAAATGTTTCACGACCTCACTCAGGGTCTTGTGGTCTCACCCAGAGTCTCACGGTCTAGAGGTCAAACTCATGGCTTCACGGTCGTACGGTCTCACTAAGTGTTTCACGGCCCCACTCAGGGTCTCACGGCCTCATTCAATAAAAAAACTAAAAAATATGTATATACACAACTAAATAATAGCATCACTGCACTGTACGGCACGGCGGCCAGGAATGAAACACGCACATGTGTGCCCGATACCCGTCCACCACTGTGACGTCACTTACGGCACGGCGGCCAGGAATGAAACACGCAGATGTGTGCCCGATACCCGTCCACCACTGTGACGTCACTTACGGCACGGCAGCCAGGAATGAAACACGCACCTGTGTGCCCGATACACGTCCACCAGTGTGACGTCACTGCACCCTCAACCTTTGCGTCGCCGTGCCGAACGAGACAAATTCTTCTCGTTTTGCTGAACTAACCATGGGAATATTTTTTTATTTATGGGTTCTCCTTTTCACAAAAGTAACACAATAGTAACACAATAGTAACACGACAGTTACACGATAGTAACACAACAGTTACACGATAGTAACACAACAGTTACACGATAGTAACACAATAGTTACACGATGGTATCACAACAGTTACAAGATAGTAACAATATTTACACGATATAACACGACAGTTACACAATAGTAACACAGCAGTTACACGATAGTAACACAGAAGTAACTCAATAGTAACACAATAGTAACACAACAGTTACACGATAGTAACACATAAGTAACACAATAGTTACACAAAAGTTACACGATAGTAACACAACAGTTACACGATAGTAACACGACAATAACACGACAGTTACACGATATAACACGACAGTTACACGATATAACACGACAGTTACACAATAGTAACACAGCAGTTATACGATAGTAACACGACAGTTACACGATAGTTACACGATAGTAACACAAGAGTTACCCAACAGTTACACGATAGAACACGATAGTTACACGACAGTTACACGATAGTTACACGATAGTTACACGATAGTAACACAAGAGTTACCCAACAGTTACACGATAGTAACACGATAGTTACACGATAGTAACACAAGAGTTACACGATAGTAACACGACAGTTACACGACAGTTACACGATAGTAACACGACAGTTACACGATAGTAACACGACAGTTACACGATAGTAACACAAAAGTAACACGATAGTAACACAACAGTAACACAACAGTAACACAATAGTAATACAACAGTTACACGATAGTAACACGATAGTAACACAAGAGTTACCCAATAGTAAAAGTTCTTTTGTAATCAATCAGGTTCTGTTCCACGGTATTTATGATAGGTATAATCACCATGGCGTACTTAGACGACATGGCTTTATGTATTATGTATATCTCGCTCTAAACGTCTGTTCAAGTTTGACTAGCACATATTCATCATAAAAGTATGTTTGTGGTTTTTTTTGTTATAGAATGATTTCGATTTTTTTCTGCACATAAAGCCGGTTCGGTTACACCACGTTATTTAAGGTTTAAGGGTGTGTATCAAGTCCAAAGCTATCAATTACGTTTGGTGTCAATGGAAGTCTCGCCCACCGACATAGAATGAACTGATCTCGGGGTACCACAATGTACTGTTACTGTAAGACGTATCGTTATCGGGAAGTAACAGGTAAGAACGGTAGCTCACCTTGACAACAAATCAATGGCTATGCTAACATCAAAGAGAATTGTTTATTTACTTGTGTGAACACATGGTCGGCTACTTCGTATAAAGGCCTATTTCAGTGTTTTATAACGGTAACAGTATGCCTAATTATCGACGGTACCTCCACAGACAGTTCAAGTTCTTTATTCCTTATGTCATTCGACTCATTGGATACAAATATATACAAACAACCACACAATAGAACAATACAATAACACGAAACACACCAATTAACATAGGACAGTCCATAACAACACACTTAAATCAGTTGTAATTTTATTTTGTTGGCATGGAACAAAAGTTTTCCTATGTTTCTGATTTTTATCATATTTTTGGTATTAAGAAGTAGAATAAGAGAGAACTTATATTATAGCTAGCATTAGGTAGGCAACCGTCATTCATACAAAACATGTAGTAATTAAATGCATATATGCAAGTTCAAATATTTTAATTATAAATGTCTAAATACATTAAGATATATTGGCAAAGTATCCATATGCATTTGCAAGCTCAGAATCTATATACACTGTACGAAGATAAAAGTATAAAAACTAAGTATCAATGTACGTTTTATGTAGATAAAAGTATACAAACTAAGTATGTATGTAAAGGTATAAAAACTAAGTATGTATGTAAAGGTATAAAAACTAAGTATGTATGTAAAGGTATAAAAACTAAGTATGTATGTAAAGGTATAAAAACTAAGTATGTATGTAAAGGTATAAAAACTAAGTATGTATGTAAAGGTATAAAAACTAAGTATGTATGTAAAGGTATAAAAACTAAGTATGTATGTAAAGGTATAAAAACTAAGTATGTACGTAAATATATAAAAACTAAGTATGTATGTAAAGGTATAAAAACTAAGTATGTATGTAAAGGTATAAAAACTAAGTATGTATGTAAAGATATACAAACTAAGTATGTATGTAAAGGTATAAAAACTAAGTATGTATGTAAAGGTATAAAAACTAAGTATGTATGTAAAGGTATAAAAACTAAGTATGTATGTAAAGGTATAAAAACTAAGTATGTACGTAAAGGTATAAAAACTAAGTATGAAGTTCAAAGTTTATTCGTACACTCCAGACACACAATGTGTGTGTAACAGGAGGTCAATTAATTTAAACACATATGAATGGCAGAACCAAGTAGCTAGTTACATGTACATTTTACATACATACACTTTCATACGTGCACACAAGCATACATACTTACATGAAATACAATACATACATACAGTCCATACATACAATCCATATACTACGACGCATTAGTGCGTGCAAGATTACAATATAATGCATGAATAAAATACAAAGCACACATATACTTGCATGCATACACGCACGCACGCACGCACGCACGCACGCACGCACGCACACACACACACACATACATACATACATATATTCTAGTTACATACATATATTCTAGTTTCATTTCATACCTACAGGATATATGCAAAAATACTATACGATGCATGAGTACAACACCTATTATGCATACTTACATTGTACATACAATAATTCATCAATTCATTAATTGTTATTATTAATTATTATTTTTTCTAGTTTTTGTAAGAATTTTACTACTTTCTTGAGGAGTACAATGTTACAAATCATAAACATTCCTTTCATTTTCATATTATTTGGATTTTTATAGAAATATTCTGGAACGTATTTGTGGCGCATTTGTTTAACAGACTCGTTTTCACATTGATAAAGATAATGGAACTCGTCACCTATAGATGTGGTACATAGAGGACACGTTCTATCATGCCGGGGCACACCTGCCCATCGACCAGTTTCAATTGGTAATTTGAAGTTAGATGTTCGGAATCTACACAGTGTTTTCCTTTCTTCTGGATTAAGTTTGATTAGATAAGGCTCTAATTTCCATTCATTTTTAAAATTTGAATATGTTTTGCCACGTGAAGAAATATCTATATCATTGTACCATTTTTGGATGAATTGATCAATCAATCTTTGTTTAACAATACACTTTAAATAATTTCTATTTACAATACACGTATATTGGTTATTCCACATACTGTTATATCCAGTATTATTAAAAATCGATTTAATAAACGTCAACCATTTAAAATCTAATTGGTCTTGCGATTGGAGTTTATTCATTAGATGATATAAGTTACTTGAAAGTTTGTTATCACCTGTGATAAGTTTATGCCAGAAAGTCACCATTCTTGCCTTAATATCTATTTCCAAAGGATAACGACCAAGTTCTCCATATATCATAAAATTTGGTGTATTATTCCTTAAGTTTAAAATTCTTTTGCAAAACTGTAGATGTATTTTTTCAACACTAGATACATTTTCAAAACCCCATATCTCGCAAGCATACATCAAGATCGGGGCCACAAGTGAGTCAAATAGTTTAAGTTGAATATCAACAGATAATGGAACATTCCTAATTTTTTTATAAAGACCATATAATGCCTTTCTAGCTTGTTCAGACAATTTGTTCCTGGCTTTTGTAAACATACCGTTATAATAAAACAGTAAACCAAGATAAGAGTACGAGTCTACAATGTTTAACTGTTCATTGTTATAGGTAAATGAATATGTACGTTTACTTTTCCGTTTTTCAAAAATAATGACTTTTGTTTTTTGTGTATTGACAGATAGTTTCCAGGTTTCGCAGTAACTTTGGAAACAGTTTAGAGCATTCTGAAGACCAGTTTTGGTTTCAGATAACAACACGGTGTCGTCAGCATACAATATAACAAACAATTTCAAATACAATCCAATATGGGTCAGACACGCTGTTTCAATTTCTTTCAAATGGCTAACATTATTTCACTAAAAAGTCTTCTAAATCATTTAAGAATAGAGAAAACAGAAACGGTGACAAATTTTCCCCTTGTTTCAAACCGACATTGCAAATAAAAAAATCAGATGACTCACTTCCGTTTTTAACACAGGATTTTGTGTTTAGGTACAAATTATAAATGACTTTAAATACTTTACCACATATATTATGGGATATTAGTTTCTTCCATAGTCCGACACGCCAAACAGTATCAAATGCTTTCTTAAAGTCTACAAATGAACAGTACATTTTTTTTCCTTGTGAGAAATATAAAGAAATTAATGAGTGTATTATAAAGATATTTTCTGTTGTAGAATAACCTTTTCTAAAACCTGCTTGAGCATTTGATATAAGATTGGTTTCATCAGCAAATTTATTAAGTCTTTCATTAATTATTGACGTAAAAAGTTTTCCAAAACAAGAAACAAGTGTAATAGCTCTATAGTTGTCTGGGTCAGTATCGTCACCTTTGTTTGTATGTATGTAAAGGTATACAAACTAAGTATGTATATAAAGGTATAAAAACTAAGTATGTATGTAAATATATAAAAACTAAGTATGTATGTAAAGGTATAAAAACTAAGTATGTATGTAAAGGTATAAAAACTAAGTATGTATGTAAAGATATACAAACTAAGTATGTATGTAAAGGTATAAAAACTAAGTATGTATGTAAAGATATACAAACTAAGTATGTATGTAAAGGTATAAAAACTAAGTATCAATATACAAATAATATACATTGTACGAATATACAAGTATAACAACTAAGTATCAATATACGCTTTACAATTACAATAGTCAAATGTACGTTTTATGTAGATAAAACTATACAAACTAAACATCAATTTACGTTATGTATTGGCTACATCATAGGAACCGAACAATATGTCAGTTATTGTACGAGAGGGGCCGAACAATATGTCAGTTATTGTACGAGAGGGGCCGAACAATATGTCAGTTATTGTACGAGAGGGGCCGAACAATATGTCAGTTATTGTACGAGAGGGGCCGAACAATATGTCAGTTATTGTACGAGAGGGGCCGAGCAATATGTCAGTTATTGTACGAGAGGGGCCGAACAATATGTCAGTTATTGTACGAGAGGGGCCGAACAATATGTCAGTTATTGTACGAGAGGGGCCGAACAATATGTCAGTTATTGTACGAGAGGGGCCGAACAATATGTCAGTTATTGTACGAGAGGGGCCGAACAATATGTCAGTTATTGTACGAGAGGGGCCGAACAATATGTCAGTTATTGTACGAGAGGGGCCGAACAATATGTCAGTTATTGTACGAGAGGGGCCGAACAATATGTCAGTTATTGTACGAGAGGGGCCGAACAATATGTCAGTTATTGTACGAGAGGGGCCGAACAATATGTCAGTTATTGTACGAGAGGGGCCGAACAATATGTCAGTTATTGTACGAGAGGGGCCGAACAATATGTCAGTTATTGTACGAGAGGGGCCGAACAATATGTCAGTTATTGTACGAGAGGGGCCGAACAATATGTCAGTTATTGTACGAGAGGGGCCGAACAATATGTCAGTTATTGTACGAGAGGGGCCGAACAATATGTCAGTTATTGTACGAGAGGGGCCGAACAATATGTCAGTTATTGTACGAGAGGGGCCGAACAATATGTCAGTTATTGTACGAGAGGGGCGCACGGAGTTACTTCTCGAGCGCGGAGCGCGAGAGAAGTTAGCTCCGCCCCTCGAGTACGATAATTGACATATTGCGAGGTTCCTGTGATGTAACCGACTTGTCGCATAAAGTGTCACGTGACGATTTCATGTGAATTTTTTATCATTATCAAAAAAACATTACAACATGTCGGACTTAATCTCAGACCAGTTTTGGCACATGATGACAGACGATCTGGACGATCAATCGAGTAATCGCCATGAAAGTGACCAGGACCGATTACGGAAAGTTTGACTTTTTTTTACTACCGTAATGGCGATCAAAGACAAGCAGGAATATTTATTATAACCGCTTACTGGATTCCTTTCGAAGTAACCATGTTATATCCGAAAATGTGGTTTTTAAACTGCCATGTACCTTTTTATGTTCAAGACTGTTCATGTTGAAAGTTACGTTACAATACGAAAAAAAGATAACCCGCGGAACATGTCTGTAACACAGGGACCTGAGAACTTGTTTCAGCTTTTTGGGGTTTAGATCGATTTTCGATAAAAATGTCCCCTCCCCATTTGTCGTAAAGGCTATTTGAGGGGGCATATGTAAAATTGATCTTAACCCCCAAAAGTGTAAAATTAATCTTAAACACCTTAGTTAAGTTCCAAAACTAGCTGTATCAAATTGTTATGTTCCTGTGGTCTGTAATGGCGAAATGTATTGAATTGTTTGCAACAATGTTGCAGAACGATTTGTAGGTCTGTCTGTACTTTTAGTTATTTCCCACGGTGTCCATTGGCCATGTTTCACTTACCAATGAGAGTTCCGAATTCTATTGTACTCGGTCAAAGGGAGGAGCCTCACTAATACCATATGGTAATAGTAAAACTGTGAAAAATTAGTTTGTTATACCATAGCTAGATCACAGGAAAAGTGACACGTCTATGCGAAAAATTAAAAGTTTTCATGCTTTAGAAAAAAAACAAGATTGAAAACCCCCAGTAATGTCTGAAGTACTTGCGATCTCCAGGTCTAGTTCTCGGCGACACCAAAGTGCCGAATTATATCCATATTGATGAGATCAATATACTGCTCCGCCCACATCGTCACAATGTTATTTTATTAACCATAAACTGCAATTATCTAAACCTATATCACAACATTGAATAAACAAAACCTATATCAAAACATTGAATAAACATAACCTATATCAAAACATTGAATAAACAAAACCTATATCAAAACATAACATTGAATTATCAAAACCTATATCAAAACACTGAATTATCTAAACCTATACCAAAACATTGAAATCAATACTTTCTTGTGAATGCTAGTTTGCGATCATAAATATCTCACAGTTTGGCCACCATTCTCCCGGCAGCTATATATTCCTTATATCATTATTACTTATAATCAACTTCATCCATTATATTCCGCTGGTTTTAAAGTGATTTATAAACTGAATGTCTATGGATGTTAGCTTGTCTATCTTAATTCTGTACTGTTTTGTTGTTGTACTATAACAGTAGAAAGAGAAAATGTAGCGTCCAGACCGGGATTCGAACCCGGGACCTTCGGAACTCGATGGACCCAGTCCAGTTCCGCTACATTCCTCCCTCCTTTTCTCCAAGTCTTCGCTCCCGAAGACAACTATTTACAAGTTCGTATATCCCCTTGCTAAGCGTGCTTTCAATGCTTTAAACAAGGATTGGGAAGCTCGCCAATACTGTAACAGGAGAAAGAGAAAATGTAGCGTCCAGACGGGATTCGAACCCGGAACATCTCTAGACGGACGCTCAACTAATTGAGCTATCTGGTCGCCGACGATCGACCCAGTCCAGTTCCGATTCAGCACTGTGAACAAAGACCTTAGTCGCAAACGAAAGGTTGATTAATGTAATCGGTTGCCAGTCTTACATTCTGTGTTGTGGGTCCTTAGTGAGCATAGCATTGCCCATACAGTACTGTAGATATAAGGAACCTCTAATATGTTTACAATAGTAAAATGGAAAACTTTATGTAAATTAGGTATAGCCCTATCTACATTTACTGTAAAGATATTTAAAAAAAAATCTCCAGTGTTGTGTAGGTCGAACTAATCGGCTTATTTCTACTGTATATTTTTTTCGTGGCATGATAGTAATTATGTTTTCTATTTGACTACATTATGATCTCTTCCGTTCTGTTGTTCAAAAAAAGATTTCAAAATAAATTGAGTTTATATATACACCGCTTATGTTCAAATTTAAAATCTATGAGCTTAATCTAAGATATGCAAGGTACAGTGGTTTATTCTAATTACACTATGTACTTTACTACCGCGTAATAGTGTACTTCACCGCGTCATTGTGTATTTCACTACGTCATTGTGTTCTTCTCTGCGTCATTGTGTATTTCACTACGTCATTGTATACTTCACTGCGTCATTGTGTACTTCACTGCGTCATTGTGTACTTCACTTCGTCATTGTGTATTTCACTACGTCATTGTGAACTTCACTTCGTCATTGTGTACTTCACTTCGTCATTGTGTACTTCACTTCGTCATTGTGTACTTCACTTCGTCATTGTGTACTTCACTTCGTCATTGTGTACTTCACTGCGGCATTGTGTACTTCACTGCGTCATTGTGTATTTCACTGCGTCATTGTGTATTTCACTTCGTCATTGTGTATTTCACTTCGTCATTGTGTTCTTCACTTCGTCATTGTGTACTTCACTTCGTCATTGTGTACTTCACTTCGTCATTGTGTATTTCACTGCGTCATTGTGTATTTCACTGCGTCATTGTGTACTTCACTTCGTCATTGTGTACTTCACTTCGTCATTGTGTATTTCACTGCGTCATTGTGTACTTCACTTCGTCATTGTGAACTTCACTTCGTCATTGTGTACTTCACTTCGTCATTGTGTACTTCACTGCGTCATTGTGTATTTCACTACGTCATTGTGTACTTCACTGCGTCATTGTGTATTTCACTGCGTCATTGTGTATTTCACTGCGTCATTGTGTATTTCACTGCGTCATTGTGTTCTTCACTTCGTCATTGTGTACTTCACTGCGTCATTGTGTACTTCACTTCGTCATTGTGTATTTCACTGCGTCATTGTGTATTTCACTGCGTCATTGTGTACTTCACTTCGTCATTGTGTACTTCACTTCGTCATTGTGTATTTCACTGCGTCATTGTGTACTTCACTTCGTCATTGTGTACTTCACTTCGTCATTGTGTACTTCACTTCGTCATTGTGTACTTCACTGCGTCATTGTGTTCTTCACTTCGTCATTGTGTATTTCACTGCGTCATTGTGTACTTCACTTCGTCATTGTGTACTTCACTTCGTCATTGTGTACTTCACCCCGTCATTGTGTACTTCACTTCGTCATTGTGTACTTCACTTCGTCATTGTGTACTTAACTGCGCCATTGTGTACTTCACTTCGTCATTGTGTACCAAGGAACTACGTTGGAGTACATGTGAGATTATGATTGTGTTTGTTGGAACAAGGAATTATGTTGGAGTACATGTGAGATTATGATTGTGTTTGTTGTAACAAGGAACTACGTTGGAGTACATGTGAGATTATGATTGTGTTTGTTGTAACAAGGAACTACGTTAGAGTACATGTGAGATTATGATTGTGTTTGTTGTAACAAGGAACTATGTTAGAGTACATGTGAGATTATGATTGTGTTTGTTGTAACAAGGAACTATGTTGGAGTATATGTGAGATTATGATTGTGTTTGTTGTAACAAGGAACTACGTTAGAGTACATGTGAGATTATGATTGTGTTTGTTGTAACAAGGAACTACGTTAGAGTACATGTGAGATTATGATTGTGTTTGTTGTAACAAGGAACTATGTTAGAGTACATGTGAGATTATGATTGTGTTTGTTGTAACAAGGAACTACGTTGGAGTACATGTGAGATTATGATTGTGTTTGTTGTAACAAGGAACATACATGTGAGTACATGTGAGATTATGATTGTGTTTGTTGGAACAAGGAATTATGTTGGAGTACATGTGAGATTATGATTGTGTTTGTTGTAACAAGGAACTACGTTGGAGTACATGTGAGATTATGATTGTGTTTGTTGTAACAAGGAACTATGTTAGAGTACATGTGAGATTATGATTGTGTTTGTTGTAACAAGGAACTACGTTGGAGTACATGTGAGATTATGATTGTGTTTGTTGTAACAAGGAACTTCGTTGGAGTACATGTGAGATTATGACTGTGTTTGTTGTAACAAGGAACTACGTTTGAGTATATGTGAAATTATGATTGTGTTTGTTGGAACAAGGAATTATGTTAGAGTACATGTGAGATTATGATTGTGTTTGTTGTAACAAGGAACTACGTTAGAGTACATGTGAGATTATGACTGTGTTTGTTGTAACAAGGAACTACGTTGGAGTACATGTGAGATTATGATTGTGTTTGTTGTAACAAGGAACTATGTTGGAGTATATGTGAGATTATGACTGTGTTTGTTGTAACAAGGAACTATGTTGGAGTATATGTGAGATTATGATTGTGTTTGTTGTAACAAGGAATTATGTTGGAATATATGTGAGATTATGACTGTGTTTGTTGTAACAAGGAACTACGTTAGAGTACATGTGAGATTATGATTGTGTTTGTTGTAACAAGGAACTACGTTGGAGTACATGTGAGATTATGATTGTGTTTGTTGGAACAAGGAATTATGTTGGAGTACATGTGAGATTATGATTATGTTTGTTGTAACAAGGAACTACGTTAGAGTACATGTGAGATTATGACTGTGTTTGTTGGAACAAGGAACTACGTTAGAGTACATGTGAGATTATGATTATGTTTGTTGTAACAAGGAACTACGTTAGAGTACATGTGAGATTATGATTGTGTTTGTTGTAACAAGGAACTACGTTAGAGTACATGTGAGATTATGATTGTGTTTGTTGTAACAAGGAACTACGTTAGAGTACATGTGAGATTATGATTGTGTTTGTTGTAACAAGGAACTACGTTGGAGTACATGTGAGATTATGATTGTGTTTGTTGTAACAAGGAACTACGTTAGAGTACATGTGAGATTATGATTGTGTTTGTTGTAACAAGGGATTACGTTAGAGTACATGTGAGATTATGATTGTGTTTGTTGTAACAAGGAACTATGTTGGAGTAGATGTGAGATTATGATTGTGTTTGTTGTAACAAGGAACTATGTTAGAGTACATGTGAGATTATGATTGTGTTTGTTGTAACAAGGAACTACGTTGGAGTATATGTGAGATTATGATTATGTTTGTTGTAACAAGGAACTACGTTAGAGTACATGTGAGATTATGATTGTGTTTGTTGTAACAAGGAACTACGTTGGAGTACATGTGAGATTATGATTGTGTTTGTTGTAACAAGGGACTACGTTGGAGTACATGTGAGATTATGATTGTGTTTGTTGGAACAAGGAATTATGTTGGAGTACATGTGAGATTATGATTGTGTTTGTTGTAACAAGGAACTACGTTGGAGTACATGTGAGATTATGATTGTGTTTGTTGTAACAAGGAATTATGTTGGAGTACATGTGAGATTATGATTGTGTTTGTTGTAACAAGGAATTATGTTGGAGTACATGTGAGATTATGACTGTGTTTGTTGTAACAAGGAATTATGTTGGAGTACATGTGAGATTATGATTGTGTTTGTTGTAACAAGGAACTACGTTGGAGTACATGTGAGATTATGATTGTGTTTGTTGTAACAAGGAATTATGTTGGAGTACATGTGAGATTATGATTGTGTTTGTTGTAACAAGGAATTATGTTGGAGTACATGTGAGATTATGACTGTGTTTGTTGTAACAAGGAACTACGTTGGAGTACATGTGAGATTATGATTGTGTTTGTTGTAACAAGGAATTATGTTGGAGTACATGTGAGATTATGATTGTGTTTGTTGTAACAAGGAATTATGTTGGAGTACATGTGAGATTATGACTGTGTTTGTTGTAACAAGGAACTACGTTGGAGTACATGTGAGATTATGATTGTGTTTGTTGTAACAAGGAATTATGTTGGAGTACATGTGAGATTATGACTGTGTTTGTTGTAACAAGGAACTACGTTGGAGTACATGTGAGATTATGATTGTGTTTGTTGGAACAAGGAATTATGTTGGAGTACATGTGAGATTATGATTGTGTTTGTTGGAACAAGGAATTATGTTGGAGTACATGTGAGATTATGACTGTGTTTGTTGTAACAAGGAACTATGTTGGAGTATATGTGAGATTATGATTGTGTTTGTTGTAACAAGGAACTTCGTTGGAGTACATGTGAGATTATGATTGTGTTTGTTGTAACAAGGAACTATGTTGGAGTATATGTGAGATTATGATTGTGTTTGTTGTAACAAGGAACTTCGTTGGAGTACATGTGAGATTATGATTGTGTTTGTTGTAACAAGGAACTACGTTGGAGTACATGTGAGATTATGATTGTGTTTGTTGTAACAAGGAATTATGTTGGAGTACATGTGAGATTATGACTGTGTTTGTTGTAACAAGGAATTATGTTGGAGTACATGTGAGATTATGATTGTGTTTGTTGTAACAAGGAACTACGTTGGAGTACATGTGAGATTATGATTGTGTTTGTTGTAACAAGGAACATACATGTGAGTACATGTGAGATTATGACTGTGTTTGTTGTAACAAGGAACTACGTTTGAGTATATGTGAGATTATGGTTGTGTTTGTTGTAACAAGGAACATACATGTGAGTACATGTGAGATTATGATTGTGTTTGTTGTAACAAGGAACTACGTTAGAGTACATGTGAGATTATGATTGTGTTTGTTGTAACAAGGAACTACGTTAGAGTACATGTGAGATTATGATTGTGTTTGTTGTAACAAGGAACTACGTTGGAGTACATGTGAGATTATGATTGTGTTTGTTGTAACAAGGAACTACGTTAGAGTACATGTGAGATTATGATTGTGTTTGTTGTAACAAGGGATTACGTTAGAGTACATGTGAGATTATGATTGTGTTTGTTGTAACAAGGAACTATGTTGGAGTAGATGTGAGATTATGATTGTGTTTGTTGTAACAAGGAACTACGTTGGAGTACATGTGAGATTATGATTGTGTTTGTTGTAACAGGTGACTACGTTGGAGTACATGTGAGATTATGATTGTGTTTGTTGTAACAAGGAATTATGTTGGAGTACATGTGAGATTATGATTGTGTTTGTTGTAACAAGGAACTACGTTGGAGTATATGTGAGATTATGATTGTGTTTGTTGTAACAAGGAATTATGTTGGAGTACATGTGAGATTATGATTGTGTTTGTTGTAACAAGGAACTACGTTAGAGTACATGTGAGATTATGATTGTGTTTGTTGTAACAAGGAACTACGTTGGAGTATATGTGAGATTATGATTATGTTTGTTGTAACAAGGAACTACGTTAGAGTACATGTGAGATTATGATTGTGTTTGTTGTAACAAGGAACTACGTTGGAGTACATGTGAGATTATGATTATGTTTGTTGTAACAAGGAACTATGTTGGAGTACATGTGAGATTATGACTGTGTTTGTTGTAACAAGGAACTACGTTGGAGTACATGTGAGATTATGATTGTGTTTGTTGTAACAAGGAACTACGTTAGAGTACATGTGAGATTATGATTGTGTTTGTTGTAACAAGGAACTACGTTAGAGTACATGTGAGATTATGATTGTGTTTGTTGTAACAAGGAACTACGTTAGAGTACATGTGAGATTATGATTATGTTTGTTGTAACAAGGAACTACGTTGGAGTATATGTGAGATTATGATTGTGTTTGTTGTAACAAGGAACTTCGTTGGAGTACATGTGAGATTATGATTGTGTTTGTTGTAACAAGGAACTACGTTGGAGTACATGTGAGATTATGATTGTGTTTGTTGTAACAAGGAACTACGTTAGAGTATATGTGAGATTATGATTATGTTTGTTGTAACAAGGAACTACGTTGGAGTATATGTGAGATTATGATTATGTTTGTTGTAACAAGGAACTACGTTAGAGTACATGTGAGATTATGATTGTGTTTGTTGTAACAAGGAACTACGTTAGAGTACATGTGATATTATGATTGTGTTTGTTGTAACAAGGAACTACGTTGGAGTACATGTGAGATTATGATTGTGTTTGTTGTAACAAGGAACTACGTTAGAGTACATGTGAGATTATGATTGTGTTTGTTGTAACAAGGGATTACGTTAGAGTACATGTGAGATTATGATTGTGTTTGTTGTAACAAGGGATTACGTTGGAGTATATGTGAGATTATGATTATGTTTGTTGTAACAAGGAACTACGTTAGAGTACATGTGAGATTATGATTGTGTTTGTTGTAACAAGGAACTACGTTGGAGTACATGTGAGATTATGATTGTGTTTGTTGTAACAAGGAACTACGTTAGAGTACATGTGAGATTATGATTGTGTTTGTTGTAACAAGGGATTACGTTAGAGTACATGTGAGATTATGGTTGTGTTTGTTGTAACAAGGAACTACGTTAGAGTACATGTGAGATTATGATTGTGTTTGTTGTAACAAGGGATTACGTTAGAGTACATGTGAGATTATGATTGTGTTTGTTGTAACAAGGGATTACGTTAGAGTACATGTGAGATTATGACTGTGTTTGTTGTAACAAGGAACTACGTTAGAGTACATGTGAGATTATGATTGTGTTTGTTGTAACAAGGGATTACGTTGGAGTACATGTGAGATTATGATTGTGTTTGTTGTAACAAGGAACTACGTTAGAGTACATGTGAGATTATGATTGTGTTTGTTGTAACAAGGGATTACGTTGGAGTACATGTGAGATTATGATTGTGTTTGTTGTAACAAGGAACTACGTTAGAGTACATGTGAGATTATGATTGTGTTTGTTGTAACAAGGAACTACGTTAGAGTACATGTGAGATTATGATTGTGTTTGTTGTAACAAGGAACTACGTTGGAGTATATGTGAGATTATGATTATGTTTGTTGTAACAAGGAACTACGTTAGAGTACATGTGAGATTATGATTGTGTTTGTTGTAACAAGGAACTACGTTGGAGTACATGTGAGATTATGATTGTGTTTGTTGTAACAAGGAATTATGTTGGAGTATATGTGAGATTATGATTGTGTTTGGCTGTAACAGGTGACTACGTTAGAGTACATGTGAGATTATGATTGTGTTTGTTGTAACAAGGAACTACGTTGGAGTACATGTGAGATTATGATTGTGTTTGTTGTAACAAGGAATTATGTTGGAGTATATGTGAGATTATGATTGTGTTTGGCTGTAACAGGTGACTACGTTAGAGTACATGTGAGATTATGATTGTGTTTGTTGTAACAAGGAACTATGTTGGAGTACATGTGAGATCATGATTGTGTTTGTTGTAACAAGGAACTACGTTAGAGTACATGTGAGATTATGATTGTGTTTGTTGTAACAAGGAACTACGTTAGAGTACATGTGAGATTATGATTGTGTTTGTTGTAACAAGGAACTACGTTGGAGTACATGTGAGATTATGATTGTGTTTGTTGTAACAAGGAACTACGTTGTAGTACATGTGAGATTATGATTGTGTTTGTTGTAACAGGTGACTACGTTGGAGTACATGTGAGATTATGATTGTGTTTGGCTGTAACAGGTGACTACGTTAGAGTACATGTGAGATTATGGTTGTGTTTGTTGTAACAGGTGACTACGTTGGAGTACATGTGAGATTATGATTGTGTTTGTTGTAACAAGGAACTACGTTGGAGTACATGTGAGATTATGATTGTGTTTGTTGTAACAAGGAACTACGTTGGAGTACATGTGAGATTATGATTGTGTTTGTTGTAACAAGGAATTATGTTGGAGTATATGTGAGATTATGATTGTGTTTGTTGTAACAAGGAACTACGTTAGAGTACATGTGAGATTATGATTGTGTTTGTTGTAACAAGGAACTACGTTAGAGTACATGTGAGATTATGATTGTGTTTGTTGTAACAAGGAACTACGTTAGAGTACATGTGAGATTATGATTGTGTTTGTTGTAACAAGGAACTACGTTAGAGTACATGTGAGATTATGATTGTGTTTGTTGTAACAAGGAATTATGTTGGAGTATATGTGAGATTATGATTGTGTTTGTTGTAACAAGGAACTATGTTAGAGTACATGTGAGATTATGATTGTGTTTGTTGTAACAAGGAACTACGTTGGAGTATATGTGAGATTATGATTGTGTTTGTTGTAACAAGGAACTACGTTAGAGTACATGTGAGATTATGACTGTGTTTGTTGTAACAAGGAATTATGTTGGAGTACATGTGAGATTATGATTGTGTTTGTTGTAACAGGTGACTACGTTGGAGTACATGTGAGATTATGATTGTGTTTGGCTGTAACAGGTGACTACGTTGGAGTACATGTGAGATTATGATTGTGTTTGGCTGTAACAGGTGACTACGTTGGAGTACATGCCCTAGTTGTAATATTGTTTAGTTTAATAGCCTCACTTTTCTCATGTTCTGTAGGTAGACCTGTCATATAAGAAAGAGAAACGAACATTAACTTACCCATTTTTATACAAGCTGAACATGTATTGTTATTACCCGATCGAAGCTCGGCTCGGGCCTTTGTACGATCATTGTGAGAGAGAGTTGTATCAATGTAGAAATACCGACCTTAGATATACATATGTATGACGTACTAAATTATTATAAACAGGCTATCTATGGTTACTTGATCTGGCTAAGTATCGCGTCATTGACGTGTACATTGTACTCCTAGTAACAGTCGATCTTTCCGTCCGTGTGCTTTCGGAAGGTTCTCCGTGTATATCGGGCTCGGCTTAGCGCCAATATATTTTGATTGGTTTTTCGCAGTTTTCTTTTCACAGTTGCTATTTATATAAATGTCTCCTCATTAATTATGATCGAGCCCTTTTATTGCGTCAAACATGTCCAGACAAACGTTAGTCATATACCGGGGTTATTCTAGTGGTAGAGCAAATCTATCCAACAATATAAACACACATATAATTGTGGTCCTCATTTAAAAACATTATACCTACAAATTTTGAACTAAAGGTATAATAATACCTTTCCATCGTAATACGGTGCAGTATGGAATAGTATTGACATATATCTAACCTGTAAGGAATCAAAATTCTCGACCGGTCGTTAGTCTACATAACTAGTGTATTAATTAAAATATTCAGCATTAGAAGTTCAATATTGTCCGTCCAATACAAAAGAAAAGCGAAAAAGCAACAAAACTGTATACAAGTTTGTACGGAACCTATATGTTTAAACCAACGGGCTGTCACTCTCGTCTATAGGTCTCTCACTCGGCTGTCACTCTCGTCTATAGGTCTCTCACTCGGATGTCACTCTCGTCTATAGGGGTCTCACTCGGCTGTCACTCTCGTCTATAAGTCCCTCACTCGGCTGTCACTCTCGTCTATAGGTCTCTCACTCGGCTGTCACTCTCGTCTATAGGTCTCTCACTCGGCTGTCACTGTCGTCTATAGGTCTCTCACTCGGATGTCACTCTCGTCTATAGGTCTCTCACTCTCGTCTATAGGTCTCTAACTCTCGTCTATAGGTCTCTCACTTTCGTCTATAAGTCTCTCACTCGGCTGTCACTCTCGTCTATAAGTCTCTCACTCGGCTACCACTCTCGTCTATAGGTCTCTCACTCGGCTGTCACTCTCGTCTATAGGTCTCTCATTCGGATGTCACTCTCGTCTATAGGTCTCTCACTCTCGTCTATAGGTCTCTAACTCTCGTCTATAGGTCTCTCACTTTCGTCTATAAGTCTCTCACTCGGTTGTCACTCTCGTCTATAGGTCTCTCACTTTCGTCTATAAGTCTCTCACTCGGCTGTCACTCTCGTCTATAGGTCTCTCACTCTCGTCTATAGGTCTCTCACTCGGTTGTCACTCTCGTCTATAGGTCTCTCACTCGGCTGTCACTCTCGTCTATAAGTCTCTCACTCGGTTGTCACTCTCGTCTATAGGTCTCTCACTCGGTTCTCACTCTCGTCTATAAGTCTCTCACTCGACTGTCACTCTCGTCTATAAGTCCCTCACTCGGCTGTCACTCTCGTCTATAAGTCCCTCACTCGGCTGTCACTCTCGTCTATAGGTCTCTCACTCGGCTGTCACTCTCGTCTATAAGTCTCTCAATCGGCTGTCACTCTCGTCTATAGGTCTCTCACTCGGCTGTCACTCTCGTCTATAGGTCTCTCACTCTCGTCTATAAGTCTCTCACTTTCGTCTATAAGTCTCTCACTCGGTTGTCACTCTCGTCTATAGGTCTCTCACTCGGTTGTCACTCTCGTCTATAGGTCTCTCACTCGGCTGTCACTCTCGTCTATAAGTCTCTCACTCGGCTGTCACTCTCGTCTATAGGTCTCTCACTCGGCTGTCACTCTCGTCTATAAGTCTCTCACTCGGCTGTCACTTTCGTCTATAGGTCCCTCACTCGGCTGTCACTCTCGTCTATAAGTCCCTCACTCGGCTGTCACTCTCGTCTATAGGTCTCTCACTCGGTTCTCACTCTCGTCTATAGGTCTCTCACTCGGATGTCACTCTCGTCTATAGATCTCTCACTCGGATGTCACTCTCGTCTATAGGTCTCTCACTCGGCTGTCACTCTCGTCTATAAGTCCCTCACTCGGCTGTCACTCTCGTCTATAGGTCTCTCACTCGGCTGTCACTGTCGTCTATAGGTCTCTCACTCGGCTGTCACTCTCGTCTATAGGTCTCTCACTCTCGTCTATAGGTCTCTAACTCTCGTCTATGGGTCTCTCACTTTCGTCTTTAAGTCTCTCACTCGGCTGTCACTCTCGTTTATAAGTCTCTCACTCGGCTGTCACTCTCGTCTATAGGTCTCTCACTCGGCTGTCACTGTCGTCTATAGGTCTCTCACTCGGCTGTCACTCTCGTCTATAGGTCTCTAACTCTCGTCTATAGGTCTCTCACTTTCGTCTATAAGTCTCTCACTCGGTTGTCATTCTCGTCTATGGGTCTCTCACTCGGCTGTCACTGTCGTCTATAGGTCTCTCACTCGGCTCTCACTCTCGTCTATAGGTCTCTCACTCGGCTGTCACACTCGTCTATAAGTCTCTCACTCGGCTGTCACTCTCGTCTATAGGTCTCTTACTCGGCTGTCACTCTCGTCTATAGGTCTCTCACTCGGCTGTCACTCTCGTCTATAAGTCTCTCACTCGGCTGTCACTCTCGTCTATAGGTCTCTCACTCGGCTGTCACTCTCGTCTATAGGTCTCTCACTCGGCTGTCACTGTCGTCTATAGGTCTCTCACTCGGCTGTCACTGTCGTCTATAGGTCTCTCACTCGGCTGTCACTGTCGTCTATAGGTCTCTCACTCGACTGTCACTCTCGTCTATAAGTCTCTCACTCGGCTTTCACTCTCGTCTATAGGTCTCTCACTCGGCTGTCACTCTCGTCTATAAATCTCTCACTCGGCTGTCACTGTCGTCTATAGGTCTCTCACTCGGCTGTCACTCTCGTCTATAGGTCTCTCACTCGACTGTCACTCTCGTCTATAGGTCTCTCACTCTCGTCTATAGGTCTCTCACTCGACTGTCACTGTCGTCTATAGGTCTCTCACTCTCGTGTATAGGTCTCTCACTCGGCTGTCACTGTCGTCTATATGTCTCTCACTCGGCTGTCACTGTCGTCTATAGGTCTCTCACTCGGCTCTCACTCTCGTCTATAGGTCTCTCACTCTCGTCTATAGGTCTCTCACTCGGCTGTCACTCTCGTCTATAGGTCTCTCACTGTCGTCTATAGGTCTCTCACTCGGCTGTCACTCTCGTCTATAGGTCTCTCACTCGGCTGTCACTGTCGTCTATAGGTCTCTCACCCGGCTGTCACTGTCGTCTATAGGTCTCTCACTCGACTGTCACTCTCGTCTATAAGTCTCTCACTCGGCTTTCACTCTCGTCTATAGGTCTCTCACTCGGCTGTCACTTTCGTCTATAAATCTCTCACTCGGCTGTCACTGTCGTCTATAGGTCTCTCACTCGGCTGTCACTGTCGTCTATAGGTCTCTCACTCGACTGTCACTCTCGTCTATAGGTCTCTCACTCTCGTCTATAGGTCTCTCACTCGACTGTCACTGTCGTCTATAGGTCTCTCACTCTCGTGTATAGGTCTCTCACTCGACTGTCACTGTCGTCTATAGGTCTCTCACTCTCGTGTATAGGTCTCTCACTCTCGTCTATAGGTCTCTCACTCGACTGTCACTGTCGTCTATAGGTCTCTCACTCTCGTGTATAGGTCTCTCACTCGACTGTCACTGTCGTCTATAGGTCTCTCACTCTCGTGTATAGGTCTCTCACTCTCGTGTATAGGTCTCTCACTCGACTGTCACTGTCGTCTATAGGTCTCTCACTCTCGTGTATAGGTCTCTCACTCTCGACTATAGGTCTCTCACTCGACTGTCACTCTCGTCTATAGGTCTCTCACTCTCGTGTATAGGTCTCTCACTCTCGTCTATAGGTCTCTCACTCGACTGTCACTGTCGTCTATAGGTCTCTCACTCTCGTCTATAGGTCTCTCACTCGACTGTCACTGTCGTCTATAGGTCTCTCACTCGGCTGTCACTCTCGTCTATAGGTCTCTCACTCTCGTCTATAGGTCTCTCACTCGGCTGTCACTGTCGTCTATAGGTCTCTCACTCGGCTGTCACTGTCGTCTATAGGTCTCTCACTCGACTGTCACTCTCGTCTATAGGTCTCTCACTCTCGTCTATAGATCTCTCCCTCGGCTGTCACTCTCGTCTACAGGTCTCTCACTCTCGTCTATAGGTCTCTCACTCGGCTGTCACTCTACGACATATTACTGACATATGATACATGTACATGATAATTTGTAGAAGGATCATTTTCATCAAAGAATTGAAAAAACAAGAACAAAGAGTAATGCTGTTTTCATATTATATTTTTGGCCCGTTAATTAAATATTATAACAAATCTGACCTGTACACTAATACTGACATGGATATAAAATACACTAAGATGGTTCCTTCTAGTATGATAATAAAAAACCAGTATGTTTTTGTAGACGTAACATGTAACAGACTCAGCATTCATACAAAAAAGAAATACTCCATACAGCTGTTGTTCTGCGCTCTCTCTCGTCTCACGTGACAATACATCGATTATAATCCATGTCGACTTGTCATCTGAGGTATGAATAGGACACATTCACAGAAACTAGCATGGAAACGAACGTGAGATTACGGTTAAAAAAATGTATCTCACGCCGAACTATCGTTTCGGCATGAAATTATTAACAATGTCATGGTTTTATGTATTCCATTAAAATTACCGCATTGTATCACTTATTGGATAAAATGGAATAAACATATTTAAACATTGAAAACAAGGACTGTCGCCAGGATAGCTGACTAATACCCCAACAATCCGCATGGCAACCACAATTTTGGAATTTACACAGCTGTATGCACATCTACACATGTTCCCTAATATACCTGTGAAGTTTAATGAAAATCGGTCCACAAGTAAAGGAGAAATTGTGCGGACAAGAAAACCTGTTGATATTGACCCGTTACCATGGCAACCAACATTTTTGGAATTTAAACAGCTGCATGAACATCTACACGTGTTCCCCAACATACCTGTGAAATTTTATGAAACATACAGACAGACAACAGACAGACAGACAGTAATTATCATTCATAGATGGTTAGAAGAGGGAATGTAATTATAAGCAATAAACTGCATTCTGTTTCGAGTTTCAGGCAATATTAATGCCTACTGTATTACTGCATGACAGAAAAAAACATGAACTGCTCGCGAGGTTCATGCTATTTTCCTGTAATGCAGTGGCGTTCATATTGCCTATAACTTGAAAAAGAATGCAGTTTAGTATGCCTGTTCGTGGTGGGATCCTAAATAACTTATCACAGAATAAATAGTGTAAAAAGTTATAAGGGAACCAGGCCGCTGTCTGTATTATCGATACGGTCTATCGAACAAACTATCCATATAATACCATTCCCTCAGAGTCCATTTAATGAACTTTATATTTGTTACATTCGCATTCAGTCTCAAATATTCTCATATCATTTCAGTATAACTCCCATCAATAAGAATCTCACAGTATTTCAGTATACGCCAATCAACAACTATCTCACTGCAATTCAGTATAACTCTCATCAATGACTATCTCACAGTTTTTCAGTATAGCTCCCATCAATAACTATCTCAGAGAATTTCAGTATAGCTCCCATCAATAACTATCTCACAGTATTTCAGTATAACTCTCATCAATGACTATCTCACAGTTTTTTCAGTATAGCTCCCATCAATAACTATCTCAGAGAATTTCAGTATAGCTCCCATCAATAACTATCTCACAGTATTTCAGTATAGCTCCCATCAATAACTATCTCAGAGAATTTCAGTATAGCTCCCATCAATAACTATCTCACAGTTTTTCAGTATAACTCTCATCAATGACTATCTCAGAGAATTTCAGTATAGCTCCCATCAATAACTATATCAAAGGATTTCAGTATAGCTCCTATCAATAACTATATCACAGTATTTCAGTATAGCTCCCATCAATAACTGTATTACAGTATTTCAGTATAACTCCCATCAATAACTATCTCACAGTATTTCAGTATAGCGCCCATGAATAACTATAATACAGTATTTCAGTATAACTCCAATCAATTACTATCTCACACTTTTTCAGTATAACTCCCATCAATAACTATCTCACACTATTTCAGTATAACTCCCATCAATAACTATCTCACACTATTTCAGTATAACTCCCATCAATAACTATCTCACACTATTTCAGTATAACCCCCATCAATAACTATCTCACAGTATTTCAGTATAGCGCCCATGAATAACTATATTACAGTATTTCAGTATAACTCTCATCAATTACTATCTCACACTTTTTCAGTATAACTCCCATCAATAACTATCTCACACTATTTCAGTATAACTCCCATCAATAACTATCTCACACTTTTTCAGTATAACTCCAATCAATTACTATCTCACACTATTTCAGTATAACTCCCATCAATAACTATCTCACACTATTTCAGTATAGCTCCCATCAATAACTATCTCACAGTATTTCAGTATAACTCCCATCAATAACTATCTCATAGTATTTCAGTATAGCGCCCATGAATAACTTTATTACAGTATTTCAGTATAACTCTCATCAATAATTATCACATTGTATTTCAGTATAACTCTCATCAATAGCTATCTCACAGTATTTCAGTATAACTCTCATCAATAACTACATCACAGTATTTCAGTATAACTCCCATCAATAACTATCTCATAGTATTTCAGTATAGCTCCCATCAATAACTATATCACAGTATTTCAGTATAACTCCCATCAATAACTATCTCACAGTATTTCAGTATAAATCCCATCAATAACTATCTCACAGTATTTCAGTATAACTCCCATCAATAACTTTCTCACAGTATTTCAGTATAACTCCCATCAATAACTATCTCACACTATTTCAGTATAACTCCCATCAATAACTATCTCACACTATTTCAGTATAACTCCCATCAATAACTATCTCACAGTATTTCAGTATAACTCTCATCAGTAACTATCTCACAGTATTTCAGTATAACTCTCATCAATAACTATCTCACAGTATTTCAGTATAACTGTCATCAATAACTGTCTCACAGTATTTCAGTATAACTCTCATCAATAACTATCTCACAGTATTTCAGTATAACTCCCATTAATAACTATCTCACAGTATTTCAGTATAGCTCCCATCAATAGCTATCTCACAGTATTTCAGTATAACTCCCATCAGTAACTATCTCACAGTATTTCAGTATAACTCTCATCAATAACTATCTCACAGTATTTCAGTATAACTCTCATCAGTAACTATCTCACAGTATTTCAGTATAACTCTCATCAATAACTATCTCACAGTATTTCAGTATAACTGTCATCAATAACTATCTCACAGTATTTCAGTATAGCTCCCATCAATAACTATCTCACAGTATTTCAGTATAACTCCCATCAATAACTATCTCACAGTATTTCAGTATAACTCCAATCAATTACTGTCTCACACTATTTCAGTATAACTCCCATCAATAACTATCTCATAGTATTTCAGTATAACTCTCATCAATAACTATCTCACAGTATTTCAGTATAACTCTCATCAGTAACTATCTCACAGTATTTCAGTATAACTCTCATCAATAACTATCTCACAGTATTTCAGTATAACTCCCATCAGTAACTATCTCACAGTATTTCAGTATAACTCTCATCAATAACTATCTCACAGTATTTCAGTATAACTCTCATCAGTAACTATCTCACAGTATTTCAGTATAACTCTCATCAATAACTATCTCACAGTATTTCAGTATAACTGTCATCAATAACTATCTCACAGTATTTCAGTATAGCTCCCATCAATAACTATCTCACAGTATTTCAGTATAACTCTCACCAATAACTATCTCACAGTATTTCAGTATAACTCTCATCAATAACTATCTCATAGTATTTCAGTATAACTCTAATCAATAACTATCTCACAGTATTTCAGTATAGCTCCCATCAATAACTATCTCACACTATTTCAGTATAACTCCCATCAATAACTATATCACAGTATTTCTGTATAACTCCCATCAATAACTATATCACAGTATTTCAGCATAACTCCCATCAATAACTATCTCATAGTATTTCAGTATAACTCTCATCAGTAACTATCACATTGTATTTCAGTATAACTCCCATCAATAACTATATCACAGTATTTCAGCATAACTCCCATCAATAACTATCTCATAGTATTTCAGTATAACTCTCATCAGTAACTATCACATTGTATTTCAGTATAACTCCCATCAATAACTATATCACAGTATTTCAGCATAACTCCCATCAATAACTATATCACAGTATTTCAGCATAAATCCCATCAATAACTATCTCACAGTATTTCAGCATAACTCCCATCAATAACTATATCACAGTATTTCAGCATAACTCCCATCAATAACTATATCACAGTATTTCAGCATAAATCCCATCAATAACTATCTCACAGTATTTCAGTATAGCTCCCATCAATAACTATCTCACAGTATTCCAGTATAACACCCATCAATAACTATCTCACACTATTTCAGTATAGCTCCCATCAATAACTATATCACAGTATTTCAGTATAACTCCCATCAATAACTATCTCACAGTATTTCAGCATAAATCCCATCAGTAACTATCTCACAGTATTTCAGTATAGCTCCCATCAATAACTATATCACAGTATTTCAGCATAACTCCCATCAATAACTATATCACAGTATTTCAGCATAACTCCCATCAATAACTATATCACAGTATTTCAGCATAAATCCCATCAATAACTATCTCACAGTATTTCAGTATAGCTCCCATCAATAACTATCTCACAGTATTCCAGTATAACTCCCATCAATAACTATCTCACACTATTTCAGTATAGCTCCCATCAATAACTATATCACAGTATTTCAGTATAACTCCCATCAATAGCTATCTCACAGTATTTCAGTATAACTCTCATCAGTAACTATCTCACAGTATTTCAGTTTAACTCCCATCAGTAACTATCTCACAGTATTTCAGTATAGCGCCCATGAATAACTATCTCACAGTATTTCAGTATAACTTCCACCAATAACTATCTCACACTATTTCAGTATAACTCCCATCAATAACTATATCACAATATTTCTGTATAACTCCCATCAATAACTATATCACAGTATTTCAGCATAACTGCCATCAATAACTATATCACAGTATTTCAGTATAACTCCCATCAATAACTATCTCACAGTATTTCAGTATAACTCCCATCAATAACTATCTCACAGTATTTCAGTATAACTCCCATCAATAACTATCTCACAGTATTTCAGTATAGCTCCCATCAATAACTATATCACAGTATTTCAATATAGCTCCCATCAATAACTATCTCACAGTATTTCAGTATAGCTCCCATCAATAACTATATCACAGTATTTCAGTATAACTTCCACCAATAACTATATCACAGTATTTCAGTATAACTCTCATCAATAACTATCTCACAGTATTTCAGTATAGCTCCCATCAATAACTATCTCACAGTATTTCAGTATAACTCTCATCAATAACTATCTCACAGTATTTCAGTATAACTCCCATAAATAAATATATCACAGTATTTCAGTATAACTCCCATCAATAACTATCACTTTGTATTTCAGCACAGCTCCCATCAATAGCTATATTACAGTATTTCAGTATAACTCCCATCAATAACTATCTCACAGTATTTCAGTATAGCTCCAATCAATAACTATCTCACAGTATTCCAGTATAACTCCCATCAATAACTATCTCACAGTATTTCAGTTTAACTCCCATCAATAACTATCTCACAGTATTTCAGTTTAACTCCCATCAATTACTATCTCACAGTATTTCAGTATAACTCCCATCAATTACTATCTCACAGTATTTCAGTATAGCTCCAATCAATAACTATCTCACAGTATTCCAGTATAACTCCCATCAATAACTATCTCACAGTATTTCAGTTTAACTCCCATCAATAACTATCTCACAGTATTTCAGTTTAACTCCCATCAATTACTATCTCACAGTATTTCAGTATAAATCCCATCAATAACTATCTCACACTATTTCAGTATAGCTCCAATCAATAACTATCTCACAGTATTTCACTATAACTCCCATCAATAACTATCTCACAGTATTCCAGTATAACTTCCATCAATAACTATCTCACACTATTTCAGTATAGCTCCCATCAATTACTATCTCACAGTATTTCAGTATAACTCCCATCAATAACTATCTCACAGTATTCCAGTATAACTTCCATCAATTACTATCTCACAGTATTTCAGTATAGCTCCCATCAATAACTATATCACAGTATTTCAGTATAACTCCCATCAATAACTATCTCACAGTATTTCAGTATAGCTCCCATCAATAACTATCTCACACTATTTCAGTATAGCTCCCATCAATAACTATATCACAGTATTTCAGTATAGCTCCCATCAATTACTATCTCACAGTATTTCAGTATAACTCTCATCAGTAACTATCTCACAGTATTTCAGTTTAACTCCCATCAGTAACTATCTCACAGTATTTCAGTATAGCTCCCATCAATAACTATATCACAGTATTTCAGTATAACTCCCATCAATAACTATCTCACAGTATTTCACTATAACTCCCATCAATAACTATCTCACAGTATTCCAGTATAACTCCCATCAATAACTATCTCACAGTATTTCACTATAACTCCCATCAATAACTATCTCACAGTATTCCAGTATAACTTCCATCAATAACTATCTCACAGTATTTCAGTATAACTCCCATCAATAACTATCTCACAGTATTTCAGTTTAACTCCCATCAATAACTATCTCACAGTATTTCAGTTTAACTCCAATCAATAACTATCTCACAGTATTCCAGTATAACTTCCATCAATAACTATCTCACAGTATTCCAGTATAGCTCCCATCAATAACTATCTCACAGTATTTCAGTATAGCTCCCATCAATAACTATATCACAGTATTTCAGTATAACCCCTATCAATAACTATCTCACACTATTCCAGTTTAACTCCCATCAATAACTATCTCACAGCAGTTCAGCATAACTGCCATCAATAACTATCTCACAGTATTTCAGTATAGCTCCCATCAATAACTATATCACAGTATTTCAGCATAACTCCCACCAATAACTGTCTCACAGCACTTCAGAATAACTCTCATCAATAAATATATCACAGTGTTTCAGTATTACTCTCATCAGTAACTATCTCACAGTAATTCAGTATAACTCTGATCAATAGCTATCTCACAGTATTTCAGTATAAATCCCATCTATTGCTATATTGCAGCATTTCTACAACTATGCATTTTCACACTACCTCGGCGTGTGCCTTGCCAGCCATTCCTGACATTTTTCCACCGCTCTATTTCGAATATCTGGCGGTGGTGTTTCCGACTCGCGTTCCTCAAGCACCATCATGTCTTTGTATCTGATATCAAATCCTGGCGGAGTTATTTCGAAGGTAGTCTCACGTTTTGGAGCCACACTGTACCTCCCTATCCCCGGAAGTGTATATTGTAGAGTCTTGAGGTGCTGCAGAGTCACATATTTCCCGTCGGCAATATGTGGTAACTTTGTTCTGTTGGCCAACACAGTAAAAGCGTGTTTCCTGTCACCGACCGAGACCTCAGAGTCGCTGTGAGCCTGGTCATAGTCCGGTAGTACGTTCATGTCCGTGAACATTTGGTTATAGTCCTCACCACCATACGATCTATCCATCGCCGCATCTTGTAATATTTTTCTGTCGTTATTCTGAATAACAACTTCATTTTGTTTTTCGCTATCGCCCCCCTTACTACTCGACGACGCCACGTCACATCCGGAACATTTCAGATTAGCACTATTTCGCTTTTGTTGCTGCTGCGTTTTCGAAGCTAGTGGTTTCTTTTCGTTTAGAATCTCCGTCCTAGCATGTTGTGCTTCCATTGACATTCGGGAGAACATGTTTGAATTTCTTTGTCCCTTATACGATCTCTTGGAGCTTTTGCTTCTTACGTGTCTGCCCCTATCTGTTTGGAGGCGAGGAACAGCATGGATATGTTCCATTGTTGCAGGGCATGATTTGCTCGTTTTGTGTGTCTGAATACTTCGGCGGCTTGTAGATGTTCGAGGGATTTGCTCCTTTCTGATAAACTTTTCGGGCTTGTTCTGATAATGTTTACCAAGCTGGGTGATAAAGTGTTTCCTTTGTTCACCTTTCACTGATGACAATTTATTAGTGTCCCGTAAGCTCGGTCTGGACTTGTTATCTATGGGGTTTACCACTGAACAACCCTGTTCGAGCAGCAGCCTACTCTCTTTCGAATCAAAAACATGTTCTTCTTCGCAATGTTTAATATCGTTAGTATCTTTCTCAATTTCATCACCATCGTCATCAGAAGACACACTTTCCACGCGCCCAACACCCAACACATACCCAGTGTTGTCTTCGTCTACAGCTACGCTGTTTGAATCACATCCTTCCTTGTCAAGGCCATCACACAGATCACTGACATCATCCTTTAATTCAACATCAGTTTTATTGCTGTCAACGTCTGCATTGGCGCACTCTATGTGGTCCTGTTTGGTGGGAACACTCTGTTGCTGTGTAATTGTCTCACCTGTAACGACATCCGTCACACAAGTCCTTGTTTTGCCTACTCGTTCCAGAGACGAAGCAACTCTTCGATATTGCAGTTGTGTTGCACTAAATCTACCAGGGGAGCTTTCCCTTGGTTTGGCGAGAGAAGCTTTGAGCACAGTTTTCTCCTGAATACTACCACGTCCTAAAGATGAGTTGTATATATTTGACATAGCAGTCGTGCTGCGAGCTATTTTCATGTGAATCCTCTGATATTTTTCTTCCAGTGAGCGCATCCATTGCGGATATATAACACCACCGCTATACTGGCTTCTTGTGGTGTGGCTCGGCCTGCCTATGGACGTACCGGGGGTCTGTTTTGATCTCATAATGATAGCAGTTGTCATTCGTCCAATAAAGTAGTATTATTCACACGTATATTGAATAGTAAAGAGAGGTATGCCTCGCTACAAACAATCAGTCAAACATATTAAATACCATTGTTGATCAATTCTGTACCAGTACACACGGCTTTGAAAATTGGGTTTCTAAACACGAATAGAAATATTGCCAACAGGAACAAATGTCTGTGTGCATTGGCGACTGTAGACACACAAACATCACACCTGTCCAATTTACAGGTATGAATGACATGGTGCCTTACCTTGTTCACTGAAGCAAGTGGACGGAGAGATCCGGAAATTTCATCATACAATGAAAGTCAATAAAACCAAAATGAGAAAGTACTCTCACCTCACCTTGGTAGTTGTGTGTAATTCACAGTATTTCATACAGACCCGGTTAATGGGTTGTCTGTTGATTTCACTAGTCGTTGAATACCAATGTAACTAATAATAAGATTTAACGTTGATTAAATCGTCATCCTAAAATCCAGCGAAATTTAACCGTCGACTGTTACAACACCCAAGGAAGCGTTCATGCCCAGCGGTGAAATTGACAAAGTAAATCAATTTGGAACTCCAGTAGGTCTTATATGCCTTGTGTGTGGTTTAAATATCCAGATTGTCCTATGTAGTCCATGGGTAGCGAAATAATAGCACAGCATATATGTACAAGCCTCCCGGCCTGAGTAGGCCCAACTTACCCTGTCGTGGTGCCGGGACTGCCGTGTACCGGGTACCACAGTCTTCAGATCCGTTTTAAATATGACACGGCTAGAGGATTTAGAAACACCCCGTATGGATATGTCTAACCGTAATCCTGTATTTTCTGTTAATCCGCTATATTTAAGTACAGCTCACATACGCTTGTAAATACAAACATTCCTCGCACATCCTGGTCACATCTGATATGAATCGACAATTTTAGTCAATACTCAGCTTGTTTTCTGCACAATTAGTCAAAACTGAAATGGAAGTGTGTCTGAAATCTCTCTCATGGTCCGGATGGTAGCAGACGAGTACAGAATTGATATTATTTCCACCCATTTAAACATTAATAGGCAGCACAGTTATCTCTCTAGAACTATCAAATTTGATCTCCCAATCGCATGTGATAAGGGACAGCTAGACAGGTTAACAGTGTCGGTATCGGGGAGCTCTCGGAGCGCTTTGACCCGCGGAGAATGATCAAGTATCTTTGCATTATTTTACGTGTGTCAATCACGCTAACAGCAGTAGTCCAGGTACATATATACACACACGGGGCACAGACACAGGTGTGTACTTATACATACAATTACGTATATATAAGGTCCTCGTGAAGATTTACTTAGTAATTGAGTTTCTTTGTAATTTTTGGTAGTTTCTGATATATACATGTACATACTAGATATCGCGCATGTCTATGCTGGTTCGTACGTTACCTACACGTAGAGTAAATGTATATGTTACCTACACGTACAGTAGTTGTCTATGTTGTCTCGTACGTAACATACACGTACAGTAGATGTCTATGTTGTCTCGTACATAACATTCATGTACAGTAGATGTCTATGTTGACTCGTACGTAACATACACGTACAGTAGATGTCTATGTTGTCTCGTACGTAACATACACGTACAGTAGTTGTCTATGTTGTCTCATACGTAACATACACGTACAGTAGATGTCTATGTTGTCTCATACGTAACATACACGTACAGTAGATGTCTATGTTGACTCGTACGTAACATACACGTACAGTAGATGTCTATGTTGTCGCATACGTAACGTACACGTACAGTAGATGTCTATGTTGTCTCGTACGTAACATACACGTACAGTAGATGTCTATGTTGTCTCGTACGTAACATACACGTACAGTAGATGTCTATGTTGTCTCATACGTAACATACACGTACAGTAGATGTCTATGTTGTCTCATACGTAACGTACACGTACAGTAGATGTCTATGTTGTCTCGTACGTAACATACACGTACAGTAGATGTCTATGTTGTCTCATACGTAACATACACGTACAGTAGATGTCTATGTTGACTCGTACGTAACATACACGTACAGTAGTTGTCTATGTTGTCTCGTACGTAACATACACGTACAGTAGATGTCTATGTTGTCTCGTACGTAACATACACGTACAGTAGATGTCTATGTTGACTCGTACGTAACATACACGTACAGTAGTTGTCTATGTTGTCTCGTACGTAACATACACGTACAGTAGATGTCTATGTTGTCTCGTACGTAACATACACGTACAGTAGATGTCTATGTTGACTCGTACGTAACATACACGTACAGTAGATGTCTATGTTGTCTCATACGTAACATACACGTACAGTAGATGTCTATATTGTCTCATACGTAACGTACACGTACAGTAGATGTCTATGTTGTCTCGTACGTAACATACACGTACAGTAGATGTCTATGTTGTCTCGTACGTAACGTACACGTACAGTAGATGTCTATGTTGTCTCGTACGTAACATACACGTACAGTAGATGTCTATGTTGACTCGTACGTAACATACACGTACAGTAGATGTCTATGTTGACTCGTACGTAACATACACGTACAGTAGATGTCTATGTTGACTCGTACGTAACATACACGTACAGTAGATGTCTATGTTGACTCGTACGTAACATACACGTACAGTAGATGTCTATGTTGACTCGTACGTAACGTACACGTACAGTAGATGTCTATGTTGTCTCGTACGTAACATACACGTACAGTAGATGTCTATGTTGTCTCGTACGTAACATACACGTACAGTAGATGTCTATGTTGGCTCGTACGTAACATACACGTACAGTAGATGTCTATGTTGTCTCGTACGTAACAAACACGTACAGTAGATGTCTATGTTGTCTCATACGTAACGTACACGTACAGTATATGTCTATGTTGTCTCGTACGTAACATACACGTACAGTAGATGTCTATGTTGTCTCGTACGTAACATACACGTACAGTAGATGTCTATGTTGACTCGTACGTAACATACACGTACAGTAGATGTCTATGTTGTCTCATACGTAACGTACACGTACAGTAGATGTCTATGTTGTCTCGTACGTAACATACACGTACAGTAGATGTCTATGTTGTCTCGTACGTAACATACACGTACAGTAGATGTCTATGTTGTCTCGTACGTAACGTACACGTACAGTAGATGTCTATGTTGTCTCGTACGTAACATACACGTACAGTAGATGTCTATGTTGTCTCGTACGTAACATACACGTACAGTAGATGTCTATGTTGTCTCGTACGTAACGTACACGTACAGTAGATGTCTATGTTGTCTCATACGTAACATACACGTACAGTAGATGTCTATGTTGTCTCGTACGTAACATACACGTACAGTAGATGTCTATGTTGTCTCGTACGTAACGTACACGTACAGTAGCTAAAGGGAAGGTATATACGCTGCATAATGCATAAGTCGATTGAAAATTTAGGTCGTAATAAGCAGGGACACGTATACTTTATAGCAACTGAATAGAAGTCGTTAAGATGTCAGACTTTAATCCACGGTCCTCTCTCAACCCGGTGTGTACAAGTTAACGGTAGGCGCCAAAATAAACACGGTCGCAGTGCCTAAGGTGCTAGCCAAACATTCCGTCTATCGCTTTTCATTGTGTGAGCATTTTTCAAAAACACGCGATGTGTATTGATCACCTTACCTGTATAAGGTAGATATATAACCTACAGGTGATCGAACACACATCCCATCAATATGTAACCAAATACCACAGGTAAAATATTTCACATTAGGAATTTAGTTACCAGTGAAAATATTTAAATTTGATCTTTACAGGTTGAAAGCTATCCAGTTTATTTATTGCATTAACGTCCACAAAAGTCGAACTTGAATGTAATCCTGACACACAGAAGCGGAGGGGGGAGAATTATGAGAGATTTGAAGCGTATAAACACAGTTTAAATGAATTTGTAGTAATGACAAACCAAATTACCCTTCAAGTGGAAATTAAACCTCGAAGCTTACCTACATATTCAACACTAGCACGCTCCATTTAATATGTAGGTGCGCCAATGTGTGTTACACACCAATGAATGTCAAAAATATCACAATCAATACTTATATTTAAATTATTTGTTAACCAACATCCAGTTGAGCAGAAATATACATTTAGTATTATCATAAACATGTTTCAACGTTTAAATCCAGACAAAGAACAGCCATCAGTTGACGGTGGAACAGTGCAGTCTACAATGCTACAATTATGACGTGATAATTATAAGCATTGCGACGTCACCATGTCTCAATTTATGTTATCAGGAAATAACATAATATTATATTGGGCGTAGTGTATGTACAGTGGAAATGTCAATATTTATCTATAACATTAATATAGACAAATTGCATTTATCTATAACATTAATATAGACACATGGCATTTATCTATAACATTAATATAGACTCATGGCATTTATCTATAACATTAATATAGACACATGGCATTTATCTATAACATTAATATAGACACATGGAATTTATCTATAACGTTATAGACACCGGACATTTATCTATAACATTAATATAGACACATGGCATTTATCTATAACGTTATAGACACCGGACATTTATCTATAACATTAATATAGACACATGGCAGTTATCTATAGCATTAATATAGACACATGGCATTTATCTATAACATTAATATCGACACATGACATTTATCTATAACATTAATATAGACACATGGCATTTATCTATAACGTTATAGACACCGGACATTTATCTATAACGTTATAGACACCGGACATTTATCTATAACATTAATATAGACACCGGACATTTATCTATAACATTAATATAGACACATGCCATTTATCTATAACGTTATAGACACATGGCATTTATCTATAACATTAATATAGACACATGACATTTATCTATAACATTAATATAGACCCATGACATTTATCTATAACATTAATATAGACACATGCCATATCTATAACATTAATATAGACACATGCCATATCTATAACATTAATATAGACACATGCCATTTATCTATAACGTTATAGACACATGACATTTATCTATAACATTAATATAGACACATGCCATTTATCTATAACGTTATAGACACATGACATTTATCTATAACATTAATATAGACACATGGCATTTATCTATAACATTAATATCGACACATGACATTTATCTATAAATATAGACACATGGCATTTATCTATAACGTTATAGACACCGGACATTTATCTATATGTTATAGACATCGGACATTTATCTAAACGTTATAGACACCGGACATTTATCTATAACGTTATAGACATCGGACATTTATCTAAACGTTATAGACACCGGACATTTATCTATAACGTTATAGACACCGGACATTTATCTATATATCATAGACACCGGACATTTATCTATAACGTTATAGACACCGGACATTTATCTATAACGTTATAGACACCGGACATTTATCTATATGTTATAGACATCGGACATTTATCTATAACGTTATAGACACCGGACATTTATCTATAACGTTATAGACACCGGACATTTATCTATAACATTAATATAGACAGATGACATTTATCTATAACCTTATATACACCAGACATGTATCTATTCTATAACGTTATAGACACCAGACATTTATCTATAACGTTATAGACACCAGACATGTATCTATTCTATAACGTTATAGACACCAGACATTTATCTATATATCATAGACACCGGACATTTATCTATAACGTTATAGACACCGGACATTTATCTATAACGTTATAGACACCGGACATTTATCTATAACGTTATAGACACCGGACATTTATCTATAACGTTATAGACATCGGATATTTATCTATAACGTTATAGACACCGGATATTTATCTATAACGTTATAGACACCGGACATTTATCTATATGTTATAGACACCGGACATTTATCTATAACGTTATAGACATCGGATATTTATCTATAACGTTATAGACACCGGACATTTATCTATATGTTATAGACATCGGACATTTATCTATAACGTTATAGACACCGGACATTTATCTATAACGTTATAGACACCGGACATTTATCTATAACATTAATATAGACAGATGACATTTATCTATAACGTTATATACACCGGAAATTTATCTATAACGTTATAGACACCGGACATTTATCTATAACGTTATAGACACCGGACATTTATCTATAACGTAATAGACACCGGACATTTATCTATAACGTTATAGACACCGGACATTTATCTATAACGTTATAGACACCGGACATTTATCTATAACGTTATAGACATCGGACATTTATCCATACGTTATAGACACCGGACATTTATCTATAACGTTATAGACACCGGACATTTATCTATAACGTTATAGACATCGGACATTTATCCATACGTTATAGACACCGGACATTTATCTATAACGTTATAGACACCGGACATTTATCTATAACGTTATAGACACCGGGCATTTATCTATAACGTTATAGACATCGGACATTTTTCCATACGTTATAGACACCGGACATTTATCTATAACGTTATAGACACCGGACATTTATCTATATGTTATAGACACCGGACATTTATCTATATGTTATAGACACCGGACATTTATCTATATGTTATAGACACCGGACATTTATCTATATGTTATAGACACCGGACATTTATCTATAACGTTATAGACACCGGACATTTATCTATATGTTATAGACATCGGACATTTATCTATAACGTTATAGACATCGGACATTAATCCATACGTTATAGACACCGGACATTTATCTATAACGTTATAGACACCGGACATTTATCTATATGTTATAGACACATGACATTTATCTATACGTTATAGACACATGACATTTATCTATAACGTTATAGACACATGACATTTATCTATAACGTTATAGACATCAGACATTTATCTATACGTTATAGAAACCGGACATTTTTCTATACGTTATAGACACCGGACATTTATCTAAACGTTATAGACATCGGACATTTATCTATAACGTTATAGACACCGGACATTTATCTAAACGTTATAGACATCGGACATTTATCTATAACGTTATAGACATCGGACATTTATCTATAACGTTATAGACACCGGACATTTATCTATATGTTATAGACACCGGACATTTTTCTATACGTTATAGACACCGGACATTTTTCTATACGTTATAGACACCGGACATTTATCTATAACGTTATAGACATCGGACATTTATCTATACGTTATAGACACCGGACATTTTTCTATACGTTATAGACATCGGACATTTATCTAAACGTTATAGACACCGGACATTTATCTATACGTTATAGACATCGGACATTTATCTATAACGTTATAGACATCGGACATTTATCTATACGTTATAGACACCGAACATTTATCTATACGTTATAGACATCGGACATTTATCTATAACGTTATAGACACCGGACATTTATCTATACGTTATAGACACCGAACATTTATCTATACGTTATAGACATCGGACATTTATCTATACGTTATAGACACCGGACATTTATCTATAACGTTATAGACACCGGACATTTATCTATAACGTTATAGACACCGGACATTTATCTATATGTTATAGACACCGGACATTTATCTATAACGTTAAAGACATCGGACATTTATCTATATGTTATAGACATCGGACATTTATCTATACGTTATAGACACCGGACATTTATCTATAACGTTATAGACACCGGACATTTATCTATACGTTATAGACACCGGACATTTATCTATAACGTTATAGACACCGGACATTTATCTATAACGTTATAGACACCGGACATTTATCTATATGTTATAGACACCGGACATTTATCTATAACGTTAAAGACATCGGACATTTATCTATATGTTATAGACATCGGACATTTATCTATACGTTATAGACATCGGACATTTATCTATATGTTATAGACACCGGACATTTATCTATAACGTTATAGACACCGGACATTTATCTATAACGTTATAGACACCGGACATTTATCTATAACGTTATAGACATCGGACATTTATCCATACGTTATAGACACCGGACATTTATCTATAACGTTATAGACATCGGACATTTTGCTATACGTTATAGACACCGGACATTTATCTATATGTTATAGACATCGGACATTTATCTATAACGTTATAGACACCTGACATTTATCTATAACGTTATAGACACCGGGCATTTATCTATAACGTTATAGACACCGGACATTTATCTATAACGTTATAGACACCGGACATTCATCTATAACGTTATAGACACCGGACATTTATCTATAACGTTATAGACACCGGACATTTATCTATAACGTTATAGACACCGGACATTTATCTATAACGTTATAGACACCTGACATTTATCTATAACATTAATATAGACATATGACATTTATCTGTAACGTTATAGACACCGGACATTTATCTATAACGTTATAGACACCGGACATTTATCTATAACATTAATATAGACAGATGACATTTATCTATATGTTATAGGCACCGGACATTTATCTATAACGTTATAGAATCCGGACATTTATCTATATGTTATAGACACATGACATTTATCTATAACGTTATAGACACCGGACATTTATCTATAACGTTATAGACACCGGACATTTATCTATAACGTTATAGACACCGGACATTTATCTATATGTTATAGACACCGGACATTTATCTATTCTATAACGTTATAGACACCAGACATGTATCTATTCTATAACGTTATAGACACCAGACATTTATCTATATATCATAGACACCGGACATTTATCTATAACGTTATAGACACCGGACATTTATCTATAACGTTATAGACATCGGACATTTATCTATAACGTTATAGACACCCGACATTTATCTATAACGTTATAGACACCGAACATTTATCTAAACGTTATAGACACCGGACATTTATCTGTAACGTTATATACACCGGAAATTTATCTATAACGTTATAGACACCGAACATTTATCTAAACGTTATAGACACCGGACATTTATCTATAACGTTATAGACACCCGACATTTATCTATAACGTTATATACACCGGAAATTTATCTAAACGTTATAGACACCGGAAATTTATCTATACCATTATATTTACCATTGTATGACGTTGCCGCTTTATGACTCTACCAAATTCAGTTGGCATTCATAAGACCATGAATACCATTGGCCGATTGTTGACGTCATCATTATTATGACGTTTTTATTGTTACGCTGGATATCTTAAACCGTCCCCGGGCGATGGCTGTTCTTTTCATTGAACAAGAATACATGATATATATATTATTTGAGCTGAGAAATACAAAGATGTATTGACTTTTTATGAGGTGAAAAATTCTAAAAAGGGTAAATATAAGTATTGAACTGCTTTTAGTAGGCATTCATAGGCAAAATGAATTCCAACTGGACAAAGCAAATCCAACATAAAGCGCTAGCGCGCTTCATTGAATTTACCTTTGTCCAGTTGGTATTCATGTAACCTATGAATGCCAACGAAAGCAGTTAAATGCTTAAATAGACACCGGACATTTATCTATAACGTAATTGTCCTGTACATGTGTTCCGCTTAGTGTCTTGTACATGTGTTCCGCTTATTGTCATGTACATGTGTTCCGCTTAGTGTCTTGTACATGTGTTCCGCTTATTGTCATGTACATGTGTTCCGCTTAGTGTCTTGTACATGTGTTCCGCTTATTGTCATGTACATGTGTTCTGCTTATTGCCGTGTACATGTGTTCTGCTTATTAACGTGTACATGTGTTCCGCTTATTGTCATGTACATGTGTTCTGCTTATTGTCGTGTACATGTGTTCCGCTTATTGTCATGTACATGTGTTCCGCTTATTGCCGTGTACATGTGTTCTGCTTATTGCCGTGTACATGTGTTCTGCTTATTGTCTTGTAGATGTGTTCCGCTTTTTGTCTTGTAGATGTGTTCCGCTTTTTGTCTTGTAGATGTGTTCCGCTTTTTGTCTTATGGATGTGTTTTCTTATTGTCATGTACATGTGTGCTGCTTATTGTCATGTACATGTGTTCCGCTTATCGTCATGTACATGTGCAACAAATACGGAATTCGTCTCTTATATATTCGTTATAAAGAAATACCTACTTTAGTAAGATTATGAAGAACTGTTCAACCGTCTTAAACATACACATATTAAATAGGTAAATCTATAAATGGTTCGAATCCAGATAATGCAATGATATATCGAATTCCTTCACGAAAGGTACACACAATTAGTTCAACTACTTATCTTGATATTCGATACACTGACAATAATTACAGACTAGAAGTATAATATTGGAACATTCGTCAGACAATTGGTATCATGTGTGTTAGAGCAGTGCATTCAGGTTCAACAGGTGCCCTAAACTAGGCACTAGCTGCCATTAATGTCACTTAAAAATAGCCTATCGGATTTATAACACTGCTAGCTTGTGTATAACAACGTTAAAGGTAAAGAACGGAAACTGTATATTCAAGCTTGATTAATTGCACATATTAGATCAGTAGAATATGTTTTAAGCATTTTTCGTACATTCTTCATCTATTTTTAAGGCCGGTATACATTCCACATCCAGTTGAAGAGAAACGATGCTCCGCCTGACCTACATTGTAGGTATAGAAATGAACTTTAATTAATATTTCTTTTCGCAACATTAAGTTAATTCGCTGAAGAGGTTGACATGTTTTATAAATCCAGTGAGCTAACTTAATGAAGACACAAGCTTCAATGCCTTATTATATAGAGGATATTCAATGGCATACAAGTGAAATATATTTGATATTAAACGGCAAACCATTTAATTTTCTTTTTATCACATTTCGAAAGAGGCCTTAACATACTTTTATTATTTTTCGTTAATTGCCTACTGGAAAGTAGGCCTTATCACAGGGACATGAGAATTTGTTACAGCTAGTTTTAGACCTAAAATAGGGTGTTTAGCGTCATTTTACACATTTGGGGGGTTAAGATCAATTTTCGATAAAAATGCCCCCTCAGTAGTCATAAAAGCTAAAGGTTGGAAAGCTTTCCAGATCGAAAAATAGACCCCACCTACCGTTCTTGCATCAAAAATCACATTTCTAGTTGAGATACGAAAAACACTTGGTACCGTTGGAAAGATGGATAATTTTTATTTTATAAACCTCCTAAATGCAAGTCAAATGTATCCTCCTTCCGCAGAAATAATCTCCATTTCCTCCAAAAACACACAAAATTTCCGTGTCTCAGAGTTCTTGGCGGCTTGCAGGCCATTTCGTTACATATTTATTAGGTTGACGTCACCCCGCGTGCTGGTCTTTTGCTATCATTGGATGGCTAAATTTAAAGGAAGACCGCCATCCATTGACAGCAAAAGACCAGCACGCGGGGTGATACATGATACATACCGACAATTAATAAAGTTATTTGTGCTAAGTTTGCCCGAGATACTGATTAAAAGGCTGATAAACTATCTAGGTATGCTATATAGATGACCTCCCGTTGTACGCGTACTGTGTGTGTATGTTGAAAGCGTGTGTATTTGGGAGGCGGCGCTATGTTCGTGTTAGCCTTCTTGTGATAGTCCGGATCTTTTGCCGATTTAAAGTGCTACCACACTGAAGTATACTGCCAAAGGCCCCCAGTAGAACACCCACTGGTCATATTATACTGCCGACAGGTGAACCAGTCGTCCCACACCCACAATGCCGAGCGTCAGGCAGGAAGTAGTAACCATTGTTGGAGACTCTGGCATGGAACGCTCAAATAGAGTCCAATCGTGAGGTCGTGTCAAGGCAGTCATTAGGAGGGAGAAAGTTGTTTACAAAGAATGGAAAAGATAAGATCCTAGATTTAGTCGCCTCTTCCGATCATGTAATGTGGGCAGCAGGTACAATTCTTACGCCCTACCTGCAGGGCAGTGTTTCCTCGGAGATATCACTTGAACTTCGTTTAACGTGACGGTTTTATTCGAGAAGTCTACATAAAAAGAAAAGGTTTTAAGTAAATATTTGGATACGTTTTTAAATTGGTTATACGTGTTAGTAAGTATACGACTTATCATAATGTAGTGTATATATGTGTTAAGCTCTGTGTGTATACAAACCCATAGATTAACCTAATCCACCTCAAACGGATTACACCAACACCAGTTTTATTATTTTTCATAGATCTTGAAATGTCAGAATGATCTCAAGAACGGATTATATATCCGTAATGCAAAACACAAATATCGGTTAATGTGTGAGCTAATGTATTACACATACCACTACAGTAAATACAGGCCGGCGGATACATCGCGTCCCGACTCTCAAAGATGGATACAAATAGTTTTGATAAGCCAGGGGCGTAGCTGCCATGTAAGCACATAAGCCCGTGCTTGCACATCATTTTCCCAAAGTTCGTGTATTAAAGTCGAGAAATTTCATAATGCGACTAATATTCTTTAGTCCACTGATAATGTTGACTCGTCAGATTAACAAATCAGGCTGCAGGAAGTTTGTTATTAGTATAATCATATGTCCTATGTGGTTTCAATCACATAACTGACCCATTCAGTAATGTCATACGACCAATGTCATGAATATGGTATTACACAATGTCATTACACCATTGTGACGCCATAACAAATGACGTCTTTATGACCTTATATGACTGTTTTGGATATTGACTTTCCGATTCAGTTCGAACAAAATGACAGCAAAATAATTGATGATGAGCCTGTTAAACTATGCGAAATTATGCTGAAGAAAATAAGCGAGATTTCTTACTACAGCTGTGCAAAATCACATTACATAATACTTATTGACAGAGACGTGTATGTAACACAGATGACTTTTATGTCTCTGTTATTACTTACTAACGAGTAAATGACTTAAGAAACATCAGTATATTAATGTTGTTTTCAAGACATATTATCATCTTATTTTATTTTTACATTAATGATTTGTATGACACGACCAAATGGCACCATTTGAAGTAACTGCTAATAAACGCTCGCAGGGCTTGCACATTGAAACACCTCCAGCTACGCCCCTGTAAGCAGTAACTAGTTATAAACGGTAGGGATAGTGAACGTTCTTTCTAATACATTTGCAAACATTGAAGTTTTCCCATAGATTGAAAATGCAACAAAAAAAAAAAAAAACAGGTAGGAAATGTCATGTCATGTGACAGCAGTGATGTGGGCCTTTCTAATGGGTACATGTATATTGACATTTGTGCTGCTGTGTCTTTCTAATGGGTACATGTATATTGACATTTGTGCTGCTGTGTATTTCTTATGGTTATATTGACATTTGTGCTGCTGTGTGTTTCTAATGGGTACATGTATATTGACATTTGTGCTGCTGTGTCTTTCTAATGGGTACATGTATATTGACATTTGTGCTGCTGTGTCTTTCTATTGGGTATATTGACATTCGTGCTGCATTGTGTTTCTAATGGGTACATGTATATTGACATTTGTGCTGCTGTGTCTTTCTATTGGGTATATTGACATTCGTGCTGCATTGTGTTTCTAATGGGTACATGTATATTGACATTTGTGCTGCTGTGTATTTCTTATGGTTATATTGACATTTGTGCTGCTGTGTGTTTCTAATGGGTACATGTATATTGACATTTGTGCTGCTGTGTATTTCTAATGGGTACATGTATATTGACATTTGTGCTGCTGTGTGTTTCTAATGGGTACATGTATATTGACATTTGTGCTGCTGTGTGTTTCTAATTGGTACATGTATATTGACATTTGTGCTGCTGTGTGTTTCTAATTGGTACATGTATATTGACATTCGTGCTGCATTGTGTTTCTAATGGGTACATGTATATTGACATTTGTGCTGCTGTGTCTTTCTAATTGGTACATGTATATTGACATTCGTGCTGCATTGTGTTTCTAATGGGTACATGTATATTGACATTTGTGCTGCTGTGTCTTTCTAATTGGTACATGTATATTGACATTTGTGCTGCTGTGTGTTTCTTATGGTTATATTGACATTTGTGCTGCTGTGTGTTTCTATTGGGTACATGTATATTGACATTTGTGCTGCTGTGTCTTTCTATTGGGTATATTGACATTCGTGCTGCATTGTGTTTCTAATGGGTACATGTATATTGACATTTGTGCTGCTGTGTATTTCTTATGGTTATATTGACATTTGTGCTGCTGTGTGTTTCTAATGGGTACATGTATATTGACATTTGTGCTGCTGTGTATTTCTAATGGGTACATGTATATTGACATTTGTGCTGCTGTGTATTTCTAATGGGTATATTGACATTTGTGCTGCTGTGTCTTTCTAATGGGTATATTGACATTTGTGCTTCTGTATGTGTGTTTAATGGGTATATTGACCTTCGTGCTGCATTGTCTTTCTAATGGGTATATTGACATTTGTGCTGCTGTGTGTTTCAAATGGGTATATTGACCTTCGTGCTGCATTGTCTTTATAATGGGTATATTGACATTCGTGCTGCATTGTCTTTCTAATGGGTATATTGACATTTGTGCTGCTGTATGTGTGTTTAATGGGTATATTGACATTCTCGCTGCATTGTCTTTCTAATGGGTACATGTATATTAACATTTGTGCTGCTGTGTGTTTCTAATGGGTACATGTATATTGACATTTGTGCTGCATTGTCTTTATAATGGGTATATTGACATTTGTGCTGCTGTGTGTTTCAAATGGGTATATTGACATTCGGGCTGCATTGTCTTTATAATGGGTATATTGACATTCGTGCTGCTGTATGTGTGTTTAATGGGTATATTGACATTCTCGCTGCATTGTCTTTCTAATGGGTACATGTATATTGACATTTGTGCTGCTGTGTGTTTCTAATGGGTACATGTATATTGACATTCGTGCTGCTGTGTGTTTCAAATGGGTATATTGACATTCGTGCTGCTGTGTGTTTCAAATGGGTATATTAACATTTGTGTTGCTGTGTGTTTCTAATGGGTATATTGACCTTCGTGCTGCATTGTCTTTCTAATAGGTATATTGACATTTTTGCTGCATTGTCTTTCTAATGGGTATATTGACATTCGGGCTGCATTGTCTTTATAATGGGTATATTGACATTTGTGCTGCTGTGTCTTTCTAATGGGTATATTGACATTTGTGCTGCTGTATGTGTGTTTAATGGGTATATTGACCTTCGTGCTGCATTGTCTTTATAATGGGTATATTGACATTCTCGCTGCATTGTCTTTCTAATGGGTACATGTATATTGACATTTGTGTTGCTGTGTCTTTCTAATGTGTATATTGACATTTGTCAAAAATGGTACATATCTAAAACCTTTTAGATATGCAGTCAAATCAAAATTGTACATCTATGAAACTTTTTTAGATATAGAGTCAAGTCTAAGATGGGATATGAAAAACGCCATCAAAGAATATATTGTACATTTCCAATCATAACAAATATGTATTGATGCCATTGATTATCATACACAGAAGAAGGTAAAAAACAAGAGTAATCAGAGTACTGAAAACTTATACAGTTTAATGTAGGCAAAACATTAAATAATTTTAAAATGACACCTTTGGAATGGTAAACAATATCAAAACAGGAGTCATTGGGCCTGAATCGCTAACATGCTATTAATCTCACATGATTGATATTAAAAGTGATTAAAATGAGACATTGAAAGTTTTTAAATATCACACCCGTTATCTAAAAAATGTGTTAAGTTCATTCATCCCCACACACTCGGTAGCCCATCATATTAGCATACGGGCTAGAATCTTCTATCTATTGGGAAGAAGACTTTTTAATAAGATGAGATATTGGAGCGATGTAACCTTAAAAGTGAGTCAACGTCAATTATTTTAACAAACTTGCAATTGGTAGCCCTTCATCCAAACTTACTGCTGGCTCATTATAAAAATTCTGGGACTTTCGGTTATTGAGCAAAAGTTGTTTGAAGATTTTAAGACATCTGACCTCTGTGACATTGAAAGTTGGTCAAGGTCTTTCATTTGAACAAACCTGGAAGCCCTTCATCACAGCATCTTACTTCGGCAAATATTTCGGGGAAATTGCCAAAAGATTTCCAGACACTTCACCTCTGTGACCCTGAAAGTGGACCAATATGCTTCATGATCATTTGAACAGACTTGGTAGCTCTACACCCCAGTATTAAAGGTGAGTCTAGATCATTCATTTGAACGAACTTAGTAGCATTTCATCCCAGCATGCCACTCGCCAAACATCGCCCGAGGTGTTCCGAATTATAACTGAGCAGACGACGACTTCCTTTGTATACACCGGACCGGTCAAAATGTCAGAGGCTGAACGGGTTGTAGTATCATCAGCAGACAGGATTATGGAGCTGGATTATCTGATATATAAGGGAGACATAGGCCTAGCTGAAGGGGAAGCAGATAACCAACAACGTGAAAGTTATATACCACAAAAGAAAACAGATACGCTTAGATTCCAATGATGATGCCACAGTCAGAGAGCACAATATCGAGGCAGACGTGTCAACTCGACAATTTAATGAAAAACTGAGAAACCAGAATACGGCAAGAAAAACGGAGTCAGAGGAAATTCTTAAACTGGTTAAAGGCTAGGGACGAGAAGCATTAAAGAGCTAGATCCGAAGGAGCTTGACAGATACATGTACCTTGTATTGACAGATACATGTACCTTGTATTGACAGATACATGTACCTTGTATTGACAGATACATGTACCTTGTATTGACAGATACATGTACCTTGTATTGACAGATACATGTACCTTGTATTGACAGATACATGTACCTTGTATTGACAGATACATGTACCTTGTATTGACAGATACATGTACCTTGCAGTGTTTCGTGAATACACACAAAACAAACGGGGAGGAATGAGCCGGACACTCTAAAAACTATTCAATCCAGTATCAACCACTATCTAAAACAAAAAGGTGTTGCCATGAATATAATAAGCGACAGAGAATTATCACATTTAAGGGAAGTGTTATCATCAAAGAGAAAACATCGGATACAGCAGGGCAAAGGAAACCGGTCAAAACAGGTGGAACCTTTATTTAAAACTCGTGGAGAAATCAACCTCACGAACGAAAATAATCTCCCTGGAAAAGGTAGGCCTAACATAATTGTTTAATCGTTTGTGGTAAACACGGTGCTTGTTAATTCAGAAATGCTAATGATATGATAAACAAGTTGTATACTGTTCAAATGTAGCTAAAGGGAGAAAACTCTTACTGAAGAACAACACTAACGATTAACGAACGTGGAACTTTTTGTTTTTTCTACATCTTTTCCCCCAGCAAATCCTACAGTGCTTGTCAACACGATGTACATGAACAACACTCTTCATTTTGGTATGGGTTTAGTCCTTATTATAAAAGATATTGATTGTTTTTGCATTGTCTTAAACAATTAATGTCACGAGTTTAGTCAGAATCTCTGGTGTCACGAGTTAAGTCAGAATCTCTGGTGTCACGAGTTTAGTCAGAATCTCTGGTGTCGAAAGTTTAGTCAGAATCTCTGGTGTCACAAGTTTAGTCAGAATCTCTGGTGTCACGAGTTAAGTCAGAATCTCTGGTGTCACGAGTTAAGTCAGAATCTCTGGTGTCACGAATTTAGTCAGAATCTCTGGTGTCACAAGTTTAGTCAGAATCTCTGGTGTCACAAGTTTAGTCAGAATCTCTGGTGTCACAATTTTAGTCAGAATTTCTGGTGTCACAAGTTTAGTCAGAATCTCTGGTGTTACGAGTTTAGTCCGAATCTCTGGTGTCACGAGTTTAGTCCGAATCTCTGGTGTCACGAATTTAGTCCGAATCTCTGGTGTCGCGAGTTTAGTCAGAATCTCTGGTGTCACAAGTTTAGTCAGAATCTCTGGTGTCACGAGTTTAGTCAGAATCTCTGGTGTCACAAGTTTAGTCAGAATCTCTGGTGTCACAAGTTTAGTCAGAATCTCTGGTGTCACAAGTTTAGTCAGAATCTCTGGTGTCACAAGTTTAGTCAGAATATCTGGTGTCACAAGTTTAGTCAGAATCTCTGGTGTCATCGGTAGACGGCTATCTGGATGGTACGTACCACGTTTTACCGAATGTAATAAATTTTTATCAGAAAAGATTGCGTGGGATCACAATAACCACATATTTCATTCATGTAACCTATAGGCTAGCTGCAACATAGTGTATGCAGAAATAGTGGCTGAAGCTATGCGTTGTTCAAACAAATATACAATGAAAATGCAAGTACCTTACATGATATAGCTAAAACTGGAGTACCCACAACAAACTGTGGTAACAAATTTGCAAAGCCGCGTATACGCCCGATTTTAAGTACATGTATGAGAAGTCTGCACAGATGTAGCGTTCACCCGCAGTGAATGAATTGTACATTACCCCAGTGAAAAACCAGGCATACCCACGGATAATTAGGAATGTTTATATAAACTGGGAATTCCCCCAGAGACACAATCCAGGCATACCCCTAGGCAATGGAGAGTATAATTTTTTAAAAATTGTGAATTCCCCATTCCAATTCAGGCTATACCCTTTAGCTATAAAGATTATTTAAGGATTAACTTGCTATTTTGTTTAGGTTATCGGGGGATAACTACAATGGAAAACGGGTAAATTCAATTACCGGCGATGCCGGTTATGTATAATATACCCGTTTTCCATTGAAGTTATCCCCCAATAACCTAAACAAAATAGAAAGTTTATCCTCATATTTACAGTATCTTTCTGTGAAATGTTCGTAACTATTTTGTTCATTAACGTTAAATCTTCGGACACAGATTTCATTTCAAAACAAATAAAGGTGGCTATGGTTCAATAAATGTAACAGCATGAAATTTGCATAAATCATTGTTAGCTCCGCCCAAGTTTTTTTTGGTGACCTCACACAATTGTGTTTCAAACTGTAGGATTTGCATAGCTCCGCCCACATGTATTGTTGTCGACGTCATAGAAATTTGTCACGTGTGTGACTACAGTAATGCGGTGATAATGATAGTCTGATGAGCAATGGTTATGGAGTGAATGTCATTGTAGACTGTAAATATAACTGAAGAACTGGGATTTCACCCGGGATAATCCAGGCATGTCCCCGAACACAATAAAATATAATTAAAACTTTGAAGTTTCCCAGTGGAAAAAAACAATAAACATATAAATAATCCAGGCATATTACCGGATCGATATCGTAGGCTCTACCATTGCTCTCGCCAGTCAAGCCATTTAAAACAGAGTTTTCTCCCTTGCAACATGTACTGTACAACGGAGAGCGATATAATATTGCCGAATTTCCAAACTTTCGTAAGAAAATATCTCAAGACAATAAAGAAATGTTAAACCTGAACCGTACCTTAGAGTGTTTGTAAGGTCACGGAAGTGTATAGGCCTATTGAAACCTGAACCGTACCTTAGAGTGTTTGGAAGGTCACGGAAATGTATAGGCCTATTGAAACCTGAACCGTACCTTAGAGTGTTTGGAAGGTCACGGAAGTGTATAAGGCCTATGGAAACCTGAACCGTACCTTAGAGTGTTTGGAAGGTCACGGACGTGGTGTATAGTCCTATTGAAACCTGAACCGTACCTTAGAGTGTTTGGAAGGTCACGGAAGTGTATAGTCCTATTGAAACCTAAACCATACCTTAGAGTGTTTGGAAGGTCACGGAAGTGTTTAGGCCTATGGAAACCTGAACCGTACCGTAAGGCCCGGTTATAACCCACCGTGCGTGTTTTTTGTCCGTACGTTTTTTTGGGAGGCTACGGCCGCTACGTTTTTCTGAAAACGTGGGCAGGGAGTGGCAAGAGCAGGGAGAGAGTACGCCAACGCACGTCACTCGCACGGTTGCGCAAGGTGTAAGTACGTGGCCCGCACGCCACGCCTGGCCGTGAGCGGTTGCGTGCATCGTACGTTGCACACATGGTAAGTTAGTTGTACGTACTTACAACTTGCTCACAACGTACGATCTCCGTGTGATTGCCACGTTATCGTACGGTCCACGTCAGTTCTGCGTGCTCATTGGACAGTATAACTTGTGAAGTGCCGGGTAAGCACAGACCACGCACTTATCAAGTGCGCAGCACGCACGTGCTACGGAGTCAGTGCGTTGTGCGCTCATTGGCTGTAGAAGACACGCGCGTCACCCGTATTTGGGTGAATCCGTAGCCCGACCGCATCCCGAACGCAGCGAAAGTTCTTCATGCACTAAAGGTGCTACGGCGTGTCTCCCAAATCCGTACTGAGGCGGTACTCACCACGTACGGATCCCCAAATTTTGCCCACGTTTTTGCAAGTAGACAGCACGCACTTGCAAGTACGGCGGGTTGGGACCACGGCTTTAGAGTGTTTGGAAGGTCACGGAAGTGGTGTATAGGCCTATGGAAACCTGAACCGTACCTTAGAGTGTTTGGAAGGTCACGGAAGTGTATAGGCCTATGGAAACCTGAAACGTACCTTAGAGTGTTTGGAAGGTCACGGAAGTGTATAGGCCTATGGAAACTTAAATAAACCCGACGCGGTAAACAATATCAGAGCGCCTGCGTAAAACGATGTTAGCGAAAGAAGAAATTGATATTCAACAGCCTACCATATATGTAACTTAAACACTCCCACTGGCTGTGCGTAAGCCATACAAAGTTGCTCCCTTGACTGAGAGGATAAACTTATGCATCCCTGACGTATTCAAATGAACTCTGTCCCGCGAAAGACAAGGGAAGACGCCATCTTTTAATCGCTTGTGGCGCCAGAAAAAAAAAAACATTTGTCCATGACCTTTCATTTCGAATTCAAATCCATATTTATTGAGTCCACCGCTACGTTGTACTGACTTACTGAAACGTGTCTCGTACAATGCCGATAAAAAGGTGTACAATGCCAACTTTCGATACTGATAAACTCGTGATTAACCTCTCAACCACCGACATCAGATCGGTTACAATGGAGTCCTTGACATCATTAAAATGTTAACAATCCAAACCATTACCACCGATTTGCAGTAAAACTAAGTCGGGACGTTGTTCCAATAACATTTAGGATATTACACATGTGAACACATCAGTTAGTCTACCACCACTTTTCCCGAAACAGGACACAACAATCTTCCTGGGGTTGTTGAATCAATGACTGAAATACAAAATGTACTAACACGAACGTCCAATTACTAAATGCAATCGAGACCTTCCAATGAAGCTATTAATTAGGAAGCATATTGCAAGTACACATCTTGTTCGTCCGTCTCATCAGCAGCCTCTGACGTAAGAGTCCAGTGTACCTGTACTTATATAGCCTGCTAAAAATAGCAGCAAGAATTTGTTCAACTCTTGACCAATCACCTCCTCTCAAAGCCCAGCATCCGTATGATGCACAAAGAAAAAAAATATCAAAAAAATCCATTTACAATTTAATCAAACCGACTTAATGAAACATAATCAGGAACATTTATAAATGACATTAAACAAACTTAATTTGCATTAGTTACACCGAGTCAAATACTGTACTTAGTTATACCGGGACCTATACTGTACTTAGTTATACCGGGACCTATACTGTACTTAGTTATACCGGGGCCTATACTGTACTTAGTTATACCGGGACCTATACTGTACTTAGTTATACCGGGACCAATACTGTACCTAGTTATACCGGGACCTATACTGTACTATGGTATACCGGGACCTATACTGTACTATGGTATACCGGGATCTATACTGTACTTAGTTATACCGGGACCTATACTGTACTTAGCTATACTGGGATCTATACTGTACTTAGTTATACAGGGACCTATACTGTATCATGTTATACCGGGACCTATACTGTACTATGGTATACCGGGACCTATACTGTACTTAGTTATACCAGGACCTATACTGTACTTAGTTATACCGGGACCTATACTGTACTATGGCATACCGGGACCTATACTGTACCATGGTATACCGGGACCTTTAATGTACTATGGTATACCGGGACCTATACTATACTATGGTATACCGGGACCTATACTGTACTATGGTATACCGGGACCTATACTGTACTATGGTATACCGGGACCTATACTGTACCATGGTATACCGGGACCTATACTGTACTATGGTATACCGGGACCTATACTGTACTATTGTATACCGGGACCTATACTGTACCATGGTATACCGGGACCTATACTGTACTATGGTATACCGGGACCTATACTGTATCATGTTATACCGGGACCTATACTGTACTTAGTTATACCGGGACCTATGCTGTACTTAGTTATACCGGGAACTATACTGTACTTAGTTATACCGGGACCTATACTGTTCCTAGTTATACCGGGACCTATACAGTACTATGGTATACCGGGACTTATACTGTACCATGGTATACCGGGACCTATACTGTACCATGATATACCGGGACCTATACTGTACTTAGTTATACCGGGACCTATACTGTACTATGGTATACCGGGACCTATACTGTACTATGGTATACCGGGATCTATACAGTACTATGGTATACCGGGACCTATACTGTACTTAGTTATACCGGGACCTATACTGTACTTAGTTATACCGGGATCTATACTGTACTTAGTTATACCGGGACCTATACTGTACTTAGTTATACCGGGACCTATACTGTACTATGGTATACCGAGACCTATACTGTACTTAGTTATACCGGGACCTATACTGTACCTAGTTATACCGGGACCTATACAGTACTATGGTATACCGAGACCTATACTGTATCATGGTATACCGGGACCTATACTGTACTATGGTATACCGGGACCTATACTGTACTTAGTTATACCAGGACCTATACTGTACTATGGTATACCGGGACCTATACTGTACTATGGTATACCGAGACCTATACTGTACTATGGTATACCGGGACCTATACTGTACTTTGGTATACCAGGACCTATACTGTACTATGGTATACCAGGACCTATACTGTACTATGGTATACCAGGACCTATACTGTACTATGGTATACCGAGACCTATACTGTACTATGGTATACCGGGACCTATACTGTACTATGGTATACCGGGACCTATACTGTACTTTGGTATACCAGGACCTATACTGTACTATGGTATACCAGGACCTATACTGTACTATGGTATACCAGGACCTATACTGTACTATGGTATACCAGGACCTATACTGTACTATGGTATACCAGGACCTATACTGTACCATGGTATACCGGGACCTATACTGTACCATGGTATACCGGGACCTATACTGTACCATGGTATACCGGGACCTATACTGTACCATGGTATACCGGGACCTATACTGTACTTAGTTATACCGGGACCTATACTGTACTATGGTATACCGGGATCTATACAGTACTATGGTATACCGGGACCTATACTGTACCATGGTATACCGAGACCTATACTGTTCTATGGTATACCGGGACCTATACTGTACCATGGTATACCGAGACCTATACTGTTCTATGGTATACCGGGACCTATACTGTACCATGGTATACCGGGACCTATACTGTACCATGGTATACCGGGACCTATACTGTACCATGGTATACCGGGACCTATACTGTACTATGGTATACCGGGACCTATACTGTACCATGGTATACCGGGACCTATACTGTACCATGGTATACCGGGACCTATACTGTACCATGGTATACCGGGACCTATACTGTACCATGGTATACCGGGACCTATACTGTACCATGGTATACCGGGACCTATACTGTACCATGGTATACCGGGACCTATACTGTACCATGGTATACCGGGACCTATACTGTACCATGGTATACCGGGACCTATACTGTACCATGGTATACCGGGACCTATACTGTACTATGGTATACCGGGACCTATACAGTACTATGGTATACCGGGACCTATACTGTTCTATGGTATACCAGGACCTATACTGTACCATGGTATACCGGGACCTATACTGTTCTATGGTATACCGGGACCTATACTGTACCATGGTATACCGGGACCTATACTGTACCATGGTATACCGGGACCTATACTGTACTATGGTATACCGGGACCTATACTGTTCTATGGTATACCGAGACCTATACTGTACCATGGTATACCAGGACCTATACTGTACTATGGTATACCAGGACCTATACTGTACTATGGTATACCGGGACCTATACTGTACTATGGTATACCGAGACCTATACTGTACTATGGTATACCGGGACCTATACTGTACTATGGTATACCAGGACCTATACTGTACTATGGTATACCGGGACCTATACTGTACCATGGTATACCGGGACCTATACTGTACCATGGTATACCGGGACCTATACTGTACTATGGTATACCGGGACCTATACTGTACTATGGTATACCGGGACCTATACTGTACTATGGTATACCGGGACCTATACTGTACTATGGTATACCGGGACCTATACTGTACTTAGTTATACCTAGACCTATACTGTACCATGGTATACCGGGACCTATACTGTACTATGGTATACCGGGACCTATACTGTACTTAGTTATACCGGGACCTATACTGTACTATGGTATACCGGGACCTATACTGTACTATGGTATACCGGGACCTATACTGTACTATGGTATAACGGAACCTATACTGTACTATGGCATACCGGGACCTATACAGTACTATTGTATACCGGGACCTATACTGTATCATGATATACCGGGACCTATACTTTACCATGTTATACCGGGACCTATACTGTCCTATGGTATACCGGGACCTATACTGTACTATGGTATACCGGGACCTATACTGTACTATGGTATACCGGGACCTATACTGTACTATGGTATACCGGGACCTATACTGTACTATGGTATACCGGGACCTATACTGTACCATGGTATACCGGGACCTATGTAGTACTATGGTATACCGGGACCTATACTGTACCATGGTATACCGGGACCTATACTGTACCATGGTATACCGGGATCTATACTGTACTATGGTATACCGGGACCTATACTGTACCATGGTATACCGGGACCTATACTGTACTATGGTATACCGGGACCTATACTGTACCATGGTATACCGGGACCTATACTGTACCATGGTATACCGGGACCTATACTGTACCATGGTATACCGGGACCTATACTGTACCATGGTATACCGGGACCTATACTGTACCATGGTATACCAGGACCTATACTGTACTATGGTATTCCGGGACCTATACTGTACTATAGTATACCGGGACTTATACTGTACTTAGTTATACCAGGACCTATACTGTACTATGGTATTCCGGGACATATACTGTACTTAGTTATACCAGGACCTATACTGTACTATGGTATTCCGGGACCTATACTGTACTATGGTATTCCGGGACCTATACTGTACTATGGTATACCGGGACCTATACTGTACCATGGTATACCAGGACCTATACTGTACTATGGTATTCCGGGACCTATACTGTACTATGGTATACCGGGACTTATACTGTACTTAGTTATACCAGGACCTATACTGTACTATGGTATTCCGGGACCTATACTGTACTTAGTTATACCAGGACCTATACTGTACTATGGTATTCCGGGACCTATACTGTACTTAGTTATACCAGGACCTATACTGTACTATGGTATTCCGGGACCTATACTGTACCATGGTATACCGGGACCTATACTGTACTTAGTTATACCTAGACCTATACTGTACTTAGTTATACCGGGACCTATACTGTACTATGGTATACCGGGACCTATACTGTACCATGGTATACCAGGACCTATACTGTACTATGGTATTCCGGGACCTATACTGTACTATGGTATACCGGGACCTATACTGTACCATGGTATACCAGGACCTATACTGTACTATGGTATACCGGGACCTATACTGTACTATGGTATACCGGGACCTATACTGTACTATGGTATTCCGGGACCTATACTGTACTATGGTATACCGGGACCTATACTGTACTATGGTATACCGGGACCTATACTGTACTATGGTATACCGGGACTTATACTGTACTTAGTTATACCAGGACCTATACTGTACTATGGTATTCCGGGACCTATACTGTACTTAGTTATACCAGGACCTATACTGTACTATGGTATTCCGGGACCTATACTGTACTTAGTTATACCAGGACCTATACTGTACTATGGTATTCCGGGACCTATACTGTACCATGGTATACCGAGACCTATACTGTACTTAGTTATACCTAGACCTATACTGTACTTAGTTATACCGGGACCTATACTGTACTATGGTATACCGGGACCTATACTGTACCATGGTATACCAGGACCTATACTGTACTATGGTATTCCGGGACCTATACTGTACTATGGTATACCGGGACCTATACTGTACCATGGTATACCAGGACCTATACTGTACTATGGTATACCTGGACCTATACTGTACTATGGTATACCGGGACCTATACTGTACTATGGTATTCCGGGACCTATACTGTACTATGGTATACCTGGACCTATACTGTACCATGGTATACCGGGACCTATACTGTACCATGGTATACCGGGACCTATACTGTACTATGGTATACCTGGACCTATACTGTACCATGGTATACCGGGACCTATACTGTACCATGGTATACCGGGACCTATACTGTACTATGGTATACCTGGACCTATACTGTACTATGGTATACCGGGACCTATACTGTACCATGGTATACCGGGACCTATACTGTACCAAAGTATACCGGGACCTATACTGTACTTAGTTATACCGGGACCTATACTGTACTATGGTATACCGGGACCTATACTGTACTATGGTATACCAGGACCTATACTGTACTATGGTATACCGGGACCTATACTGTACTATGGTATTCCGGGACCTATACTGTACTATGGTATACCGGGACCTATACTGTACTATGGTATACCTGGACCTATACTGTACTATGGTATACCGGGACCTATACTGTACCATGGTATACCGGGACCTATACTGTACCAAAGTATACCGGGACCTATACTGTACTTAGTTATACCGGGACCTATACTGTACTATGGTATACCGGGACCTATACTGTACTATGGTATACCGGGACCTATACTGTACTATGGTATACCGGGACCTATACTGTACTATGGTATTCCGGGACCTATACTGTACTATGGTATTCCGGGACCTATACTGTGCTATGGTATACCGGGACCTATACTGTACTATGGTATACCGGGACCTATACTGTACTATGGTATACCAGGACCTATACTGTACTATGGTATACCGGGACCTATACTGTACTATGGCATACCGGGACCTATACTGTACTATGGCATACCGGGACCTATACAGTACTATGGTATACCGGGACCTATACTGTACTATGGTATACCAGGACCTATACTGTACTATGGTATACCAGGACCTATACTGTACTATGGTATACCGGGACCTATACTGTACTATGGCATACCGGGACCTATACAGTACTATGGTATACCGGGACCTATACTGTACTATGGTATACCAGGACCTATACTGTACTATGGTATACCGGGACCTATACTGTACTATGGTATACCGGGACCTATACTGTACTATGGTATACCGGGACCTATACTGTACCATGGTATACCGGGACCTATACTGTACCATGGTATACCGGGACCTATACTGTACTATGGTATACCAGGACCTATACTGTACTATGGTATACCAGGACCTATACTGTACTATGGTATACCGGGACCTATACTGTACTATGGTATACCGGGACCTATACTGTACTTTGGTATACCGGGACCTATACTGTACTATGGTATACCAGGACCTATACTGTACCATGGTATACCGGGATCTATACAGTACTATGGTATACCGGGATCTATACAGTACTATGGTATACCGGGACCTATACTGTACTTAGTTATACCAGGACCTATACTGTACTATGGTATACCGGGACCTATACTTACCATGGTATACCGGGACATATACTGTACCATGGTATACCGGGACCTATACTGTACCATGGTATACCGGGACCTATACTGTACTATGGTATACCGGGACCTATACTGTACTATGGTATACCGAGACCTATACTGTACCATGGTATACCGGGACCTATACTGTACCATGGTATACCGGGACCTATACTGTACTATGGTATACCGGGACCTATACTGTACCATGGTATACCGAGACCTATACTGTACTATGGTATACCGGGACCTATACTGTACTATGGTATACCGGGACCTATACTGTACCATGGTATACCGAGACCTATACTGTACCATGGTATACCGGGACCTATACTGTACCATGGTATACCGGGACCTATACTGTACCATGGTATACCGGGACCTATACTGTACCATGGTATACCGGGACCTATACTGTACTATGGTATACCGGGACCTATACTGTACTATGGTATACCGAGACCTATACTGTACCATGGTATACCGAGACCTATACTGTACTATGGTATACCGAGACCTATACTGTACTATGGTATACCAGGACCTATACTGTACTATGGTATACCGGGACCTATACTGTACCATGGTATACCAGGACCTATACTGTACCATGGTATACCGGGACCTATACTGTACTATGGTATACCGGGACCTATACTGTACTATGGTATACCGAGACCTATACTGTACCATGGTATACCGGGACCTATACTGTACCATGGTATACCGGGACCTATACTGTACTATGGTATACCGAGACCTATACAGTACTATGGTATACCGGGACCTATACTGTACTTAGTTATACCAGGACCTATACTGTACTTAGTTATACCGGGACCTATACAGTACTATGGTATACCGGGATCTATACAGTACTATGGTATACCGGGACCTATACTGTACTATGGTATTCCGGGACCTATACTGTACTTAGTTATACCGGGACCTATACTGTACCATGGTATACCGGGACCTATACTGTACTATGGTATACCGGGACCTATACTGTACCATGGTATACCGGGACCTATACTGTACCATGGTATACCGGGACCTATACTGTACCATGGTATACCGGGACCTATACTGTACTATGGTATACCGGGACCTATACTGTACCATGGTATACCGGGACCTATACTGTACTATGGTATACCAGGACCTATACTGTACTATGGTATACCGGGACCTATACTGTACCATGGTATACCGGGACCTATACTGTACTATGGTATACCGGGACCTATACTGTACCATGGTATACCGGGACCTATACTGTACCATGGTATACCGGGACCTATACTTACCATGGTATACCGGGACCTATACTGTACTATGGTATACCGGGACCTATACTGTACCATGGTATACCGGGACCTATATTTTGCTATGGTATACCAGGACCTATACTGTACCATGGTATACCGGGACCTATACTGTACCATGGTATACCGAGACCTATATTTTGCTACTATCATGTTGGATATGATCTAGAAAGAACATAATAATACCACGCATATCAGTTTGTTTCTCATATTTATAGACGGTATGTTTGTCAACATACATTGTTAATTAAGAAAAAGTCATAATTAAAATGTATGATTTGACAGTATAATCAAGAGAGAGAGAGAGAGAGAGAGAGAGAGAGAGAGAGAGAGAGAGAGAGAGAGAGAGAGAGAGAGGAGAGAGAGAGAGAGAGAGAGAGAGAGAGAGAGAGAGAGAGAGAGAGAGAGAGAGAGAGAGAGAGAGAGAGAGAGAGAGAGAGAGAGAGAGAGGATATTGGTATAATGATTAACTTTCAAAGGGAGATACATGTAAACCAACTCACTTAATTCCTTTACCTGTTAAATCGTTGTTAATTTTCTTGATGTCAATATAATCAAACAGATCTTTAGCGATGTGTGATACGTTATTAATGACATCATCTTAATCAATTACTGTTGAGTGGTATCAGTATACAACTGACATGGAACTCTCGAAACAAATGGCTAGGTGTCAACGTGATCGATGTGTATTCCATTAATCAGCAGTAACGCGTGACAGTTTATGTAATAGTGAGTCTAACTTAGAAGTAGCATGTTTAACAATTATAATTTTCTATTATTTGTTTTGCTTTGGAAGAAGTTGATTTAATTGCTAGTAGGCACACTATAAGTATTGTTAAGTAGTGAATGACAAATGGCTTATTCTACAGGCGACAGATAAATCTATCAAATCTACAGCTGTGCTAATAGCCTCGTCGCTGTGGTAGAGCACACACTGGTTCACACCAAGTAATTCCAGTGTTTCACCAGTACAGATACTTACATTGGTTCACACCAAGTAATTCTAGTGTTTCACCAGTACAGATACTTACATTGGTTCACACCAAGTAATTCCAGTGTTTCACCAGTACAGATACTTACATTGGGTCACACCAAGTAATTCCAGTGTTTCATCAGTACAGATACTTACATTGGTTCACACCAAGTAATTCCAGTGTTTCACCTGTACAGATACTTGCATTGGTTCACACCAAGTAATTCCAGTGTTTCACCAGTACAGATACTTACCTTGGTTCACACCAAGTAATTCCAGTGTTTCATCAGTACAGATACTTACATTGGTTCACACCAAGTAATTCCAGTGTTTCATCAGTACAGATACTTACATTGGTTCACACCAAGTAATTCCAGTGTTTCACCAGTACAGATACTTACATTGGTTCACACCAAGTAATTCCAGTGTTTCATCAGTACAGATACTTACATTGGTTCACACCAAGTAATTCCAGTGTTTCATCAGTACAGATACTTACACTGGTTCACACCAAGTAATTCCAGTGTTTCATCAGTACAGATACTTACACTGGTTCACACCAAGTAATTCCAGTGTTTCATCAGTACAGATACTTACACTGGTTCACACCAAGTAATTCCAGTGCTTCATCAGTACAGATACTTACACTGGTTCACACCAAGTAATTCCAGTGTTTCATCAGTACAGATACTTACATTGGTTCACACCAAGTAATTCCAGTGTTTCACCAGTGCAGATACTTACACTGGTTCACACCAAGTAATTCCAGTGTTTCACCATTACAGATACTTACATTGGTTCACACCAAGTAATTCCAGTGTTTCATCAGTACAGATACTTACATTGGTTCACACCAAGTAATTCCAGTGTTTCACCAGTACAGATACTTACATTGGCTTACACTAAGTAATTCCAGTGTTTCATCAGTACACAGATACTTACATTAGTTCACACCAAGTAATTCCAGTGTTTCACCTGGCCAGGACATTTGCTGGAACATCGAAAAGCCATGATATTTATCTGGTGTTGTCCTCTCAGGGAACTGAACAGCGTTTGCAAAAAACTAATTTTGACATATTTTCAAGGTCACAGAGGTCAAATATGTCGAAACCTCTTTAAACGATTTTTCCTGCCATACCGAAAATTGTAAATTCTACAAACATACTATTTGTCTCATAGCTTTCTTGGGAGGAGCCGAATAAAATTGGCAGAAATGATGCCCTTTCTCAGGTCACACGGTTTAAATATAAAAACCTTTCACCTGCTTTCAATGCCATAGAGGTTAGATGTTCTATGATGGGGAAACATAATGCATAGTACCAACAGAAGAAATGTAATATTTTGGAATTGAGTTGTATTTACATAAATTCAACATGATTAGATTTAGATAAAAACCTTAACTACAAAAGGAAGAAAGTGTCGTATCTCTGTATAAAGATATGTACGTATTCAACAGATAAAATAACTAACAAGGCCTCGATGCTAGCTGGTGCACATCAACAGGAAAGGGGAAAATAGCCCAGTAAGTCTGGATTAATCTTACGTTCGGAAGATTTCATCAAATGGATATACAGTCACTGTTTGGTGCGGGTTGTGAGAAGGCTTGTGTGAGATAATTCTGACCCTGTCACTAGGGGTCCATTGTTACCGACACGCCAGCGGCCAGTCTTACACAATATACAGTCACTGTTTTGGTGCGGATTGTGAGCAGGTTTGTGTGAGATACTTTTGACCCTGTCTCTAGGGGCACCTTGTTACAGTTGTGGGATCGCACAACATTACATGATGTGCGGTGTGCGCACGATGTGGGAACGGTGTGCGCACGATGTATGAAGGGTGTTTGCAGGAAGTGTGCACGGTGTGAGAACGATGCAATCGTGGGCGATTTTTTCTAACGCACATGTGGGCGCACAATAACCTTACATTGCGCGATGACAATCATGGTTGATTTAATTTGAGAAATGGCCTAACAATAAATACGGTTTCGCGCTAGTTGTTTGAAGCATATTTCTATATTTAACTACATACATTAGCTGATAGTTCAATTGTAACGTGCAGGCGGTCACCCGTCCAACTACTGACCACGCTCACTGTTGCTTAACTAGCGTGAACGGGTCCCCGGGTTATACCGTATGACTGGAAAAGCTAGCTCGCCAGTTAGGTAGTATTTACTCCTCATATATCTAGCTAGACATTACATTATCCCCCCTCCGGAATGGAATATAGCGTAGATACGAAATGGAACACAGCGTAGATACGAAATGGAACACAGCGTAGATACGGAATGGAACACAGAGTAGATACGAAATGGAACACAGCGTAGATACGAAATGGAACACAGCGTATATACGGAATGGAACACAGCTTAGATACGGAATGGAACACAGCGTAGATACGAAATGGAACACAGCGTATATACGGAATGGTACACAGCGTAGATACGGAATGGAACACAGCGTAGATACGGAATGGAACACAGAGTAGATACGAAATGGAACACAGCGTAGATACGGAATGGAACACAGCGTAGATACGGAATGGAACACAGCGTAGATACGAAATGGAACACAGCGTAGATACGGAATGGAACACAGCGTAGATACGGAATGTTACACAGCGTATATACAGAATGGAACACAGCGTATATACAGAATGGAACACAGCGTATATACGGAATGGAACACAGCGTATATACAGAATGGACCACAGCGTATATACGGAATGGAACACAGCGTAGATACGGAATGGAGCACAGCGTATATACAGAATGGAACACAGCGTAGATACGGAATGGAACACAGCGTATATACAGAATGGAACACAGCGTAGATACGGAATGGAACACAGCGTATATACAGAATGAAACACAGCGAAGAAACGGAATGGAACACAGCGTCAATACAGAATGGAACACAGCGTAGATACGGAATGGACCACAGCGTAGATATGGAATGGAACACAGCGTAGATACGAAATGGAACACAGCGTATATACGGAATGGAACACAGCGGAAATACGGAATGGAACACAGCGTAGATACGGAATGGACCACAGCGTAGATGCGGAATGGAACACAGCGTAGATACGGAATGAAACACAGCGTAGATACGGAATGGAACACAGCGTATATACGGAATGGAACACAGCGTAGATACGGAATGGAACACAGCGTAGATACGAAATGGAACACAGCGTATATACAGAATGGAACACAGCGTAGATACGGAATGGAACACAGCGTAGATACGGAATGGAACACATCGTAGATACGGAATGGAACACAGCGTAGATACGGAATGGAACACAGCGTATATACAGAATGGAACATAGCGTAGATACGGAATGGAACACAGGGTATATACGGAATGGAACACAACGTATTTACGGAATGGAACACAGCGTAGATACGGAATGGAACACAGCGTATAAACAGAATGGAACATAGCGTAGATACGGAATGGAACACAGCGTATATACGGAATGGAACACAGCGTATATACCGAATGGAACACAGCATATATACCGAATGGAACAAAGCATGTATACGGAATGGAACACAGCGTATATACGGAATGGCACACAGCGTATATACAGAATGGAACACAGCGTAGATACGGAATGGAACACAGCGTATAAACCGAATGGAACACAGCGTATATACGGAATAGAACACAGCGTAGATACGGAATGGAACACAGCGTAGATACGGAATGGAACACAGTGTATATACAGAATGGAACACAGCGTAGATACGGAATGGAACACAGCGTAGATACGGAATGGAACACAGCGTAGATACGGAATGGACACAGCGTAGATACGGAATGGAACACAGCGTATATACGAATTTAAATACAAAAATAAATAACTTAGTTCGATAAAGAAATGTTAAAAACGTTGTCACACGTTTGGCGGATTTGATGCTTGATATACACACTTTTTTATATATATAATGAAACCATTAACAAGAAAAATGAAGATTGGTTATCGCCGTTCAAATCATATTCATTGTCCTCCAGTAAATTGAAACTTCATGTAGCTTTGTACTATGTTTCCATGTACTCGATCTTAAAATGGTGTTTCCCTGTAAAGTTTGTACAAACTCGATGTAAAAGTTGTGTTTCCATGTAAAGTTTGTACGGACTCGATGTTAAAATTGTGTTTCCCTGTAAAGTTTGTACAGACTCGATGTTAAAGTTGTGTTTCCATGTAAAGTTTGTACGGACTCGATGTTAAAGTTGTGTTTCGATATAAAGTTTGAACTGACTTGATGTTAAAGTTGTGTTTCCATGTAAAGTTTGTACAGACTCGATATTAAAGTTGTGTTTCCCTGTAAAGTTTGTACGGACTCGATGTTAAAGTTGTGTTTCCATGTAAAGTTTGTACGGACTCGATGTTAAAGTCGTGTTTCCATGTAAAGTTTGTACGGACTCGATGTTAAAGTTGTGTTTCCATGTAAAGTTTGTACGGACTCGATATTAAAGTTGTGTTTCCCTGTAAAGTTTGTACGGACTCGATGTTAAAGTTGTGTTTCCATGTAAAGTTTGTACGGACTCGATGTTAAAGTCGTGTTTCCATGTAAAGTTTGTACGGACTCGATGTTAAAGTTGTGTTTCCATGTAAAGTTTGTACGGACTCGATGTTAAAGTTGTGTTTCCATGTAAAGTTTGTACGGACTCGATGTTAAAGTCGTGTTTCCATGTAAAGTTTGTACGGACTCGATGTTAAAGTTGTGTTTCCATGTAAAGTTTGTACGGACTCGATGTTAAAGTTGTGTTTCCATGTAAAGTTTGTACGGACTCGACGTTAAAGTTGTGTGTCCATGTAAAGTTTGTACAGACTCGATGTTAAAGTTGTGTTTCTCTCTAAAGTATGTACAGACTCGATGTTAAAGTTGTGTTTCCATGTAAAGTTTGTAAAACTCGATGTTAAAGTTGTGTTTCGTTATAAAGTTTGTACGGACTCGATGTTAAAGTTGTGTTTCTCTGTAAAGTATGTACAGACTCGATGTTAAAGTTGTGTTTCTCTGTAAAGTTTGTACGGACTCGATGTTAAAGTTGTGTTTCCATGTAAAGTTTGTAAAACTCGATGTTAAAGTTGTGTTTCGATATAAAGTTTGTACGGACTCGATGTTAAAGTTGTGTTCCATGTAAAGTTTGTACGGACTCGATGTTAAAGTTGTGTTTCGATATAAAGTTTGTACAGACTCGATGTTAAAGTTGTGTTTCCATGTAAAGTTTGTACAGACTCGATGTTACAGTTGTGTTTCCATGTAAAGTTTGAAACTTCTTGGTGTAAAAGTTGTGTTTCCATGTAAAGTTTGAAACTTCTTGGTGTAAAAGTTGTGTTTCCATGTAAAGTTTGTACAGACTCGATGTTAAAGTTGTGTCTCGATATAAAGTTTGTACAGACTCGATGTTACAGTTGTGTTTCCATGTAAAGTTTGAAACTTCTTTGTGTAAAAGTTGTGTTTCCATGTAAAGTTTGTACAGACTCGATGTTAAAGTTGTGTTTCGATATAAAGTTCGTACAGACTCGATGTTAAAGTTGTGTTTCCATGTAAAGTTTGAAACTTCTTTGTGTAAAAAATTGTGTTTCCATGTAAAGTTTGAACTGACTTCATGTAAAAGTATATTACCATGTTGAATTTCTATAGATGTTATGTCAGAGATGTATTATCGCACAGGATTTTAGAATTTAGAATCAGAATATGATTCAGAATAGACAATTGAATATCGTTTATAACATATTTCATTTCCTTATCACATGTTAATTAATGACTCAATGAAAATATCAATCAAATCAGCTAATATATGTAGACGATAAAAGCTTCATGTCAATCAAATTCATCAGGGTGTACAAACACGCACATATAAGCGAACACTTACATAATTTATCTTGATTTCACGGCTGAAATTCGATGACAGGAGAGTGGCGGTAAAAGGCGACATATTTATAAGTTTAGAAAGATGCTGAAGAATAAAATGGCCATGTTGTTGTTGATGCAGCTGAAGAGTTTAATCCAGCACGGAGGAACAGACTGGGAGAAACAGGCCGTCGATACCATTGAACAGGTTTATCCTCTTTTAAATCAGATCTAACGCTGTCTGCTTCATTACGCCTTTTTTCATCATTCTTATCTCCATATTTCGTTTTCGTATGTAATTATGTTTTTTTCTTTTACCAACGATGTCTTGAATCTTTAAGCTACATTACTCGTTGATTCCGTCCTCAATAATGGACGTACTCTATATATCAGTGCTGTATACTGCCAACTTTAATCTTTTCGCTCAATACAACACACTGTTTTAACATCAATATTTAGGTTACTCATCAATATATATTTGTTGATTTTAATCGTTTTGTTCAATATACGTCCGCCCACTCTCTTTGATGAGTTCTCAGTTCTTATAGTATAAATCTGTCCAAATCAAATAGCCTTACTTAATGAAATGTGAGGTAAGCGTAAATGTATAATATGTTTTCAGTCTGCTGACATCTTACACAACAAGCGTCTCTGTGATGTCCCGGTGACATCGACCCGAGGCTTGTTATAAGTCAGGATCTATTATGATATTTTTGTATTCTTATTTTCCTGAGTAACATTTCCTCCTGAAGTGTCAAGTACGACACGCGACGCCACGCATTAGTGCAATGTTTCTGTACACACGAATCGCGTGTTAGGAGATTGATAAAGACCTTCCAAGTCAAGCATTCGTTTAAGGCTGTGTAAACACGACCTAAGCCCGCAGACGTTCTCTCATTCGGGAAAGTGATGTTTAAGATATTTCAGATGTTTTATTAATCACTCAGGTACACTATTGTGTGCGACAAGAGGTCAACATATATAACAATTATACAATGATATGGTGGACAAATTTTCAAATTCATTTTATTTCTCTTTTTTCACAACACATTGCATAGAGAAAATTAATTTACAATATAATACATACAATTATTGTAGTGTTCGTAATATATACACAGCACAGTTTCAAAATATTACATTTACATTAATTTTGTATCATGGAGGACAAATCATGTTGTTAATTATTCTGATAAAATTACATATTTTCATTAATGTTTTAGTATTAGTTGTATTCATCAAATCATGGAACTTAATAACATTTGGTCTTGACCAATAGTATTTATCTATATATAGAATTCTATGAGCATACAGGGTTTTACATTCTAGTAAATAATGAAATTCATCACCAATTTGTTTGCCATTACAATGTGGGCATTTTCTTTCATTATACTCCATCTGGTGCCATCTGCCAGTTTCAACAATAAATTTATGATTGGTTGTACGGAATTTACAAAAGTGACTCTATCTTTGTCAGTTAAGGCGTCTAAATAATTTTCAAAATGACAGTTATCTTTAAAAATTCTATAACATACAGCTTTAGATGAATCACGTACATCACTCTGCCATTTCTGTAAGTACTGATCATGCAATCTTAACTTAATCACTTGTTTAAGCCATACAGGATTACATTCAGAAGTATATTGTATATTCCATAAGTAACTCATCCCACATTCATTTAAAATACGTTTAACAAAACTTATGTATGAGACATGTTTATCGTAAAAATGATGATTGTAACAAATAAGCTTATACAGTATACTATTCATTTTACTTGGTTTAGAGTGGGTCAACTGTGACCAATATGTCATTACTCTTGTTTTAACTGATATTTCCAGTGGAGTTGCACCAAGTTCTCCATACACCATATAATTAGGTGTACTGTTTTTTAATCCAAGTAATAGTTTACAAAACTTCAAGGGTACACGTTCGATTGCTTTGAGGTTGGTAAAACCCCAAACTTCACAACCATACAGTAAAATTGATTTAACAATCTTTTCAAATAAATCATATATACATTGAACCGATAAGTTATGTTGTCTGCCTTTTTTAATAACATCATATATTGATATAGTACCCTTTTTGATATTGTACTTTTTCGTTTCATTAAAAGAACCTGTACGACTAAATATCGTGCCAAAGTAAGTAAAATTATCCACATATTCAATCACCTCATTATTAAATAAAAATGTAGTTTTATTGCTTCGGCGTCCTTTATTAAAAACCATGTATTTTGTTTTTTCTATATTAACTATTAACATTGTTTACAATATTCATTGAAAACACCCAATTGCAATTGCAAGTCAGCTGGACTGTCTGATAAAAGTGAAGTATAATCAGCATAGAGCAAAATAAAAAGCTTTAAGTAAATATGCAAATCATTTTCTAATTTAGCACTGACATTTTTCAAACCCTGAATGCCATTTTTGGCCATAAACTCTTCAAGATCATTCAGGTATAGACTAAATAAAAAAGGAGATTGATTTTCCCCTTGTCTCAAACCATTTTCACATGGGAAGTAGTTAGAAAACTCACCATTAAAAGCCACGTTTGATTTAATGCCTTGATACATATTGAAAATTACCTTTAATATTTTCCCATTAATTCCACTCATTAACATTTTGTTCCAAAGACCTTTTCGCCATACTCTATCGAAGGCTTTTTCAAAGTCAACGAATATACTATATAACTTGCTTTTCATCATTTGTGTCAGACTAATCAAAGCGTGCAGAAGAAAAATATTATCAATCGTCGAATAATTTTTCACGGAAACCTGACTGGTTTACACATATTAAGCTGACATCCTCTGAATATTTCTGTAGCCGTTGGTTAAGTATACTAGTAAACAGCTTCCCCATACAACTTACAATTGTAATTGGCCTATAATTTTTAGGTTCCGTAGATGAACCTTTATTTTTTAAAATCGGAACAATGCTACCTGTAAGCCATTTTGCAGGGAAATTGCCACTATTAAAAACAATATTAAATATTTTAACATACAAGTCCGTCATTTTCACAGCTGAATATCTAATATATTAATTTACAATATTGTCATTAGAACATGATTTATTATTTTTCAGCGACCTAATAGCTTTTTCAACCTCATCCTTTGTTATATCAGAATTCAGAAAATCATTATTAGAGTCACCAAAACTTACAGGTACATCAATATTACAATCATCAACACTTGCATTGAGGTCTTTATAAAAATTGAAGAAAGCACCAATTGGTATTGTTCCATTCTGTTTTCTTTTCACATCACCTTTCAGTAGCTTCCAATAATCTCTTGGATTTTTACTTTTCATCACTTTCAACTTTTTGCGAATATCATATCTAAAAGATTTCATACTTTTATTCATAATATGTTTGTAAGCCTTTCCAGATTCTTTATATTTACTATGATAATACTCATTTCGATGCCGTCTGTACTAGCCTTTACAACGCCGGTATGTTTTTCTAGCATTTTTACAATTAAAATCAAACCAAGGTTTCTTGGAAGCAACTGATTTCTGCTTATTTACATTATACCGTTTAACATTAGTGCCAAGTGAGATTTTAGCTGCATTCAGTAATATATTACAACAATTATCAACCAACTGATCAACATTAAGTTCATGTTGGTCATTACATTTATCAATCAAATCAGTGATATATTTTATTGAATCATCGTCAATATTATCTACAAAAGCAGCTGTTTTCTCAGAGTTCCATTTATTAATTCCCTTCTCAAATCCCGAGGGTTGATCATACATAACATTAGTTTTTAAAATAAACGGAAATTCAAGGGTTAAGGAAATAGGACAATGTGCATCAGACAGTAGGGACTGAAAATCTAAGATTTCAAATTCACTGACACTTTAACAAGTCGTGATGAACAAAGTACATAATCAACAACACTGGCGTTTTTACATGTGAGTTTACCAACACTTTTGTCGCAGCCAGTTCGACCATTACAAATAAAAAGGTCATTAAATTTACAAAAATCTATTAACCGATTACCTGAAGTGTTTTTTTTACCATCACAACTTGCTCTATATTTTAGAAAAGTAGAATCATTAAAAACACCAGTATCCTTAGCGCCATTCAGAATTTCAGCTGTTATGTCAATGTTATTTTCTATTTCATGTTCATCAATAAAATCACTTGCATTTGAAGTTCGTGCGTTAAAATCACCTAGGATGCAAACAAAATATTAATTACTCGAAAAATGTAGGTACTCATCTTCTAGTTCTGAAAATGGGTCACCTATATGATACTTTGAATTTCCAGGTGGTATATAGACTATGCCAAACAACAAATCTTCATCACAATGACAAACGTTACAATTTATCTTAAACCAACTTACATACTAACTATCACTTTCTATAGTATTGATATAGTTTTCCATGCCATACTTAAAAGCAAGTGTTATTCCGCCAGCCTTGACTTTTCATATATGAAAACGGTTTTTCATGTTAATTAAAAAACCAGGTAAGTTAATAATATCTAGATCATCATTTTTTGTCTCACAAAGACATAGTATATCAAAACTATTTACAAAATCAAGAAAGTCTGGATATTGCATTTTCTTCAGTATACCACCAACATTTAAAACTAATATTTTTATATTATATACTGTACATGAGTCCAGACCTGAGTCGATATTGCCATTACTGACAGTAGAGCGTGTACACGTGCGGCCAGCTCGGGTTTGCCCTCCGGCGCGTTCCTATTGTGTTGTCGAGTGTTCGCGTCTACGTTTCCTGTCCTGTTTACTTGGTGTACTCGGTGTTTGCTTCGAGGTCACAGGGTTCACATACAACTCGCCATCAATGAACAACTTATCGCGAACTAAAACCGTTTTTTTCCTTCTTTTTTTTTTTTTGCTCGTTTTTGGACCGGGTATAGTTTCTTTCTGATGTCCTCGATTTCCTTTGGATATTGTTCATTGATTCCGAACTGGGTACATTGCATTTTTTCACGTTTGTAAGATCACTGTAATGGATGAACTTGGCTTTGATGGAACGTGGTCTCCCACCTCTGTTGCTACCCTTGTTTTCAATACGATGCACGTTTGTAAGATCACTGTAATGGATGAACTTGGCTTTGATGGAACGTGGTCTCCCACCTCTGCTGCTACCCTTGTTTCCAATGCGATGCACGTTTGTAAGATCACTGTAATGGATGAACTTGGCTATGATGGAACGTGGTCTCCCACCTCTGCTGCTACCCTTGTTTCCAATGCGATGCACGTTTGTAAGATCACTGTAATGGATGAACTTGGCTATGATGGAACGTGGTCTCCCACCTCTGTTGCTACCCTTGTTTCCAATGCGATGCACGTTTGTAAGATCACTGTAATGGATGAACTTGGCTATGATGGAACGTGGTCTCCCACCTGTTGCTACCCTTGTTTCCAATGCGATGCACGTTTGTAAGATCACTGTAATGGATGAACTTGGCTTTGATGGAACGTGGTCTCCCACCCCTGTTGCTACCCTTGTTTCCAATGCGATGCACGTTTGTAAGATCACTGTAATGGATGAACTTGGCTATGATGGAACGTGGTCTCCCACCCCTGCTGCTACCCTTGTTTCCAATGCGATGCACGTTTGCCATGGGGATATCACAGGCATTTTCAATTTTCAAATTTTCATGTATACATTTTTTTACAGTTTCCTCACAATTTTCACCATTATCGTTTTGGCTCCACACTTTCTCTTGAATACCCGAAAAGATAAGATTATATTTCATGCTCCTACATTGAGCCTCCAGTGCTTTTTCCTTCATTTGTTCCATCGAATCTCTCATATCATCAAGTTCGTCAAAAATGTCAATATCAGTTTTGTCTAAAGATTCAATATCCTTTTTAATTTTGGTAACATTTCGCCCAATGGTATCATTAGATGCCTTACCTCTGTCCATTATATTGCTGTTGCCCTGCATATCACTTTCCATGTCAAGAATTCTTTTATTTGCCACCACCAGCTCAGATTCAGTTTTTTCAACACGTAAGGTCAGCGAACCAAGCTTTTCATTAATTTCCTCTAAATCTGCAGTATGTTTTTCTATAGCAGTCAAACGAATGTTCACCTCATTTTTAATTTTCATCATGCTCTTCATCATTTCACTCATGTTGTTTTCTTCATATAAAGTCTCTCTACATTCTGAAAGAACATCTGAAGTTGACATACCTTTAGATCCACTGTCAGCCATGTTGTCACGTGCAGAGTATGAGTTCACAGATGGTTTAAATATTGAAGACTGCTATTAAGTTGAAATGTTCGTTTTTTCATGAAAATTTCACCACACATACATCCAGAGTTAAGTAGTTTAACGTGTTGCCAATTTTCGTTGATTTACGAGATGTCTAAATAGTGTAAAACGGACTAATTTGTTCCTCCCCATACTTGTGCGTGTTACCTGTACGGACAGTATCATACAGTATCACACATATAATAATTAAATTGATGTGATGATAGTGAAATCATCGTACATGTACAATACATTTAATCGATCATACAATAAATTCACCCGTAATACCACGTTGTTGTAAGTCACTTATCATGTTTCCAATTTCCACCGCAAATTGTGATGAATACAAACATAATACGTCAAGATCTTTAGTTTCACTTGCATATTTCAAATTAAACATTTTTGATCGTTTTTCCTATCAATGCTAAGTTTGATAATATTCTGATACTACGGATTGACAGCAATCCTTTCATTTTGTAGGCAGATGGATTAACAAATTCTATCTTCCCGTTCTATGGTGGCCCATCGCCCAGTTTCTATTGAAAGAGATAAATTACTTGTTCTTAACTTGCATATAGATATTCTATCTCTCTGATTGAGTCTGCCCAAATAGTTTCAAATTCAAATTGATTTTTAAATATTGCATATGTTTGTCTACTACTGTATATGAGTACGTGGTTGGGTAGTGATAGAAATTGTAGAATGCAAGCTGTGAGCGCCGAAATGGCAGCACCGGTTGAATGCTCCTCAGGGAGTTGAGAACGATACTGACTGGTTGCTAAGGCCCTATAACCACGGATAATAATTTATTAACCACTTTGAAACGACCTTATAGGTCGCGATAAAGCAGTATATAAGAACCTCGAATTATTTTTATTATATCATATACCACTGTTGTATAAACTGGTCACACAATATAGTTTTATAACTAATCTTTAAGTGATTCTTATTCATAGCACATGTTTTTTGTTGTTACCAAACGTAACTTAATCCTGTACTTTAAGGTGGGTTCTTCTTAATAAATGAAATCGATTTAAAATCAACAAATTCATTTTCGTGAAGGTACAGCATAAGCCTTTATATTAAACTAGATAATTAGTTTGTACCAAAGCATGACCATTCTCGATTTAATTTCAATATTCATAGGGTATCTACCAATTTCACAATATACCAGTATATTGGCTGTGGAGCTACGTAGTTTTAAAATGTTTTTACAAAACTTTAAATGCAGTTTTTTCATCGCGTTGGTATTTTCAAATCCCAAGATTTCTGAGAGTACAAAAGGATTGGTGATATCAAAACATCAAACAATTTAAGTTGTAGTTTAAGTAACTGTCTTGTATTTCCAGCTGTTCGCAAAAAAGGGTGAATCGACTATTCTGTACATTACGTCTTTTTTCTTTTTTTTTTTAAAATAACTTCATTTGTTTATTTGAGGTTTACTTTCAGTTTCCAGATATAACAATACTCTTCAAAATTCTGTAGGCCTTCCGCCGTTTCTGACATTACAACAGTGTCATCAGCATAAAGTAAGATAAATAGTTTAACAAATACACCAACGCGTTCCTGAAATAGAGTATATATTGCAATTTTTCAACGTTTTCATGCATAACAAATCTTCTTAATCATTCAAATATAAAGAAAATAAAAATGGTGAGAGATTTTGCCCTGTTTTACACGGACTTGACATGTGAAGAAATCTGTCATACCATTACTAGGTTTTACACGGACTTGACGTGTGAAGAAATCTGTCATACCATTACTGGGTTTTACACGGACTTGACGTGTGAAGAAATCTGTCATACCATTACTGGGTTTTACACGGACTTGACGTGTGAAGATATCTGTCATACCATTACTGGGTTTTACACGGACTTGACGTGTGAAGATATCTGTCATACCATTACTGGGTTTTACACGGACTTGACGTGTGAAGAAATCTGTCATACCATTACTGGGTTTTACACGGACTTGACGTGTGAAGAAATCTGTCATACCATTACTGGGTTTTACACGGACTTGACGTGTGAAGAAATCTGTCATACCATTACTGGGTTTTACACGGACTTGACGTGTGAAGAAATCTGTCATACCATTACTGGGTTTTACACGGACTTGACGTGTGAAGAAATCTGTCATACCATTACTGGGTTTTACACGGACTTGACGTGTGAAGAAATCTGTCATACCATTACTGGGTTTTACACGGACTTGACGTGTGAAGAAATCTGTCATACCATTACTGGGTTTTACACGGACTTGACGTGTGAAGAAATCTGTCATACCATTACTGGGTTTTACACGGACTTGACGTGTGAAGAAATCTGTCATACCATTACTGGGTTTTACACGGACTTGACGTGTGAAGAAATCTGTCATACCATTACTAGGTTTTACACGGACTTGACGTGTGAAGAAATCTGTCATACCATTACTGGGTTTTACACGGACTTGACGTGTGAAGAAATCTGTCATACCATTACTGGGTTTTACACGGACTTGACGTGTGAAGAAATCTGTCATACCATTACTGGGTTTTACACGGACTTGACGTGTGAAGAAATCTGTCATACCATTACTGGGTTTTACACGGACTTGACGTGTGAAGAAATCTGTCATACCATTACTGGGTTTTACACGGACTTGACGTGTGAAGAAATCTGTCATACCATTACTAGGTTTTACACGGACTTGACGTGTGAAGAAATCTGTCATACCATTACTTGGTTTTACACGGACTTGACGTGTGAAGAAATCTGTCATACCATTACTTGGTTTTACACGGACTTGACGTGTGAAGAAATCTGTCATACCATTACTAGGTTTTACACGGACTTGACGTGTGAAGAAATCTGTCATACCATTACTAGGTTTTACACGGACTTGACGTGTGAAGAAATCTGTCATACCATTACTGGGTTTTACACGGACTTGACGTGTGAAGAAATCTGTCATACCATTACTGGGTTTTACACGGACTTGACGTGTGAAGAAATCTGTCATACCATTACTGGGTTTTACACGGACTTGACGTGTGAAGAAATCTGTCATACCATTACTGGGTTTTACACGGACTTGACGTGTGAAGAAATCTGTCATACCATTACTGGGTTTTACACGGACTTGACGTGTGAAGAAATCTGTCATACCATTACTGGGTTTTACACGGACTTGACGTGTGAAGAAATCTGTCATACCATTACTGGGTTTTACACGGACTTGACGTGTGAAGAAATCTGTCATACCATTACTGGGTTTTACACGGACTTGACGTGTGAAGAAATCTGTCATACCATTACTGGGTTTTACACGGACTTGACGTGTGAAGAAATCTGTCATACCATTACTGGGTTTTACACGGACTTGACGTGTGAAGAAATCTGTCATACCATTACTGGGTTTTACACGGACTTGACGTGTGAAGAAATCTGTCATACCATTACTAGGTTTTACACGGACTTGACGTGTGAAGAAATCTGTCATACCATTACTGGGTTTTACACGGACTTGACGTGTGAAGAAATCTGTCATACCATTACTGGGTTTTACACGGACTTGACGTGTGAAGAAATCTGTCATACCATTACTGGGTTTTACACGGACTTGACGTGTGAAGAAATCTGTCATACCATTACTGGGTTTTACACGGACTTGACGTGTGAAGAAATCTGTCATACCATTACTGGGTTTTACACGGACTTGACGTGTGAAGAAATCTGTCATACCATTACTAGGTTTTACACGGACTTGACGTGTGAAGAAATCTGTCATACCATTACTGGGTTTTACACGGACTTGACGTGTGAAGAAATCTGTCATACCATTACTGGGTTTTACACGGACTTGACGTGTGAAGAAATCTGTCATACCATTACTGGGTTTTACACGGACTTGACGTGTGAAGAAATCTGTCATACCATAACTAGGTTTTACACGGACTTGACGTGTGAAGAAATCTGTCATACCATTACTAGGTTTTACACGGACTTGACGTGTGAAGAAATCTGTCATACCATTACTGGGTTTTACACGGACTTGACGTGTGAAGAAATCTGTCATACCATTACTAGGTTTTACACGGACTTGACGTGTGAAGAAATCTGTCATACCATTACTAGGTTTTACACAAGATTTAGTTATAGGTTAATTATGACATTAAATATTTTACCAGTAATATTATTTTTCAACAGTTTATTATGGTTCATAGCTCAACCCGCCAAACACTATCAAAAGCTTTTCTGAAATCGATAAAAGAGCAGAACAGTTTTGTATTTCTTGAGAAATATATAGATGTTAAAGAATGTAAGATAATGATATTTTCTGATGTAGAGTATCTTTTTTTTAAACCAGACTGAGCATTGGAGATTTAATCAATTTCTTCTGAGAGTTTGTTAATCTAGAATTCAAGATGGCTGTAAATACTTTGCCAAGACAAGAGACTAGTGTAATTGTACGACAACTATCATGATTACTGGGATCGCCCTTTTTGTATATCGGTTTTACTATTCCAATTGTCCATGCTTCTGGTAGAGTTTAGTATAACATTCAAAAGTTTCATACCTTTTCATATCTACATTCAGCTTCAAAGAAAGCTTTTCTTTTCACGTGACAGCCATTAGTAAACCATATCTGACACAAACTTTTACATTTTTGTTCGTAATCTGAGCGGTTTAAAACGACAGTTTTACGACCATCATGTACAGCAATAACCCGTGTCAATAACTGTACAGCAACAACCCGTGTCAATAAATGTACATCGACAACATGTGTCAATAAATGTACAGCGACAACATGTGTCAATAAATAAACAGCGACAACATATGTCAATGAATGTACAGCAACAACATGTGTCAATAATGTACATCGATCACATGTGTCAATAAATGTACATCGACAACATGTGTCAATAAATAAACAGCGACAACATATGTCAATGAATGTACAGCAATAACCCGTGTCAATAACTGTACAGCAACAACCCGTGTCAATAAATGTACATCGACAACATGTGTCAATAAATGTACAGCGACAACATGTGTCAATTAATAAACAGCGACAACATATGTCAATGAATGTACAGCAACAACATGTGTCAATAATGTACATCGATCACATGTGTCAATAAATGTACATCGAAAACATGTGTCAATAAATAAACAGCGACAACATATGTCAATGAATGTACAGCAACAACATGTGTCAATAATGTACATCGATCACATGTGTCAATAAATGTACATCGACAACATGTGTCAATAATGTACATCGATCACATGTGTCAATAATGTACATCGACAACATGTGTCAATAAATGTACAGCGACAACATGTGTCAATAAATGTACATCGATCACATGTGTCAATAATGTACATCGACAACATGTGTCAATAAATGTACAGCAACAACATATGTCAATAAATGTACATCGACAACATGTGTCAATAAATGTACAGCGACAACATATGACAATAAATGTACAGCGACAACATGTGTCAATAATGTACATCGACAACATGTGTCAATAAATGTACAGCAACAACATGTGTCAATAAATGTACATCGACAACATGTGTCAATAAATGTACAGCAAGAACATGTGTCAAAAAATGTACATCGACAACATATGTCAATAAATGTACAGCAACAACATGTGTCAATAAATGTACAGCGACAACATGTGTCAATAAATGTACAGCAACAACATGTGTCAATAAATGTACAGCGACAACATGTGTCAATAAATGTACAGCGACAACATATGTCAATAAATGTACAGCAACAACATGTGTCAATAAATGTACAGCAGCAACATGTGTCAATAAATGTACAGCGACAACATGTGTCAATAAATGTACAGCGACAACATGTGTCAATAAATGTACATCGACAACATGTGTCAATAATGTACATCGACAACATGTGTCAATAAATGTACAGCAACAACCCGTGTCAATAAATAAACAGCGACAACATATGTCAATGAATGTACAGCGACAACATGTGTCAATAAATGTACAGCAGCAACATATGTCAATAAATGTACAGCGACAACATGTGTCAATAAATGTACAGCAACAACCCGTGTCAATAAATGTACAGCGACAACATGTGTCAATAAATAAACAGCGACAACATATGTCAATGAATGTACAGCAACAACATGTGTCAATAAATGTACAGCAGCAACATGTGTCAATAAATGTACAACGACAACATGTGTCAATAAATGTACAGCAGCAACATGTGTCAATAAATGTACAACGACAACATTTGTCAATAAATGTACAGCAACAACATGTGTCAATAAATAAACAGCGACAACATATGTCAATGAATGTACAGCAACAACATGTGTCAATAAATGTACAGCGACAACATGTGCTAAAAATTATATAAATGGTAAAGATTTGCTGGCTTATCTCACAGGTCAGAGAAAGGATCTACCCCAGACTGTATAGTGTTGAAGAAAAAATGTAGGTTGGAAATTCTAAACAAAGAAATGGGTAAAATGTAAATTGATGCACCACTGGATGCAGTTTGACCGATATTTCCAGGACAGAAGGCCACGGTGTTCCCCACTGTGGGGAATCACGTGATCTACAGTTGGTGAGTTTACTCCGTAGTTTTCTGTACCATTCTGACCAAAGTTTGAATCGGGGCCATTCTCCTCGAATGAAGTGTGGTGGTTTACACGAACATTTACTATTTCGTACAATTTCTTTGTCTAAACAAAACATGGGCTACAAAACTGATTGTTGCAGAAAGCGACGGTCTAAAGTCGATTGTACATCAAACCATTCTGTTGAAAAATATTGTTTTCAGTGTCAATTCTTTAGTTTTGCATAGTGATGATTAAACACGAACTGCGTTGCGTGATGAGTAAACACGAACTGATGAAGAAATGTTTTGGTACCGGGTATTAAGCGAACAAAAATAAAAATGTTTGATTCCAAAGTTGACAAATTATCATGTCAGCATAAGCCATTTGTCGCATGACGTGTTCAGTTTTGGAAGCATCCGAATAGTCAGTACTCAATCACCTCACCACTTGTCAAAAGCGTAAAAGGTATGTTTTACAACACAGTCAATAACAAAGGGGCGCAAAAGAGCTAGCCATGATCACCATGATAACCTGATCATAGTATGGTCAAACCAAACGTACCCCGTGTGTAAGTGTTACCTCTCTTAAAGTACCGTTATCCTTCTTCCAAATTTAGGGCCAGACTCATAGAATTGAATGCAGTTAGACTTTGGGGTGACATATACTAAACTTAAAAACACATTAAAAAAAAAATGATTTCCAAATAAGATAAAAACCGTGGGTAATTATTGAAGGTTGTGACTAGCCAGGGCAGACCAAAAACTTGGTGAACATTTGGTTGAATTTACGGGCACCACTTGTTCTCCTATCACCTGATGTTAAATGTGAAGTTTGATCGATAGCCACATGCTTATGAGTAGAATAGTTTGTGTTCTCCGATGGGTTACAGGTTCCCAGCTAAGATACGTTATCTTGTCTTGTAGTCACGCCATGGATACGGGTGTACTAGTTGCAGCTCCGTAGTCACGAAGTCATTTTTCGTCGGCATTCGCCAATATTTGCGGTAAATGTTGACATATTTAGTATGAAATTGATCTAGAGAATATAATCTATATGTATTGTATTTTTGAAATGATTTATCAAGTTAAATATTTGTGAAAATGACAAAACGTAGGACCGGAAGTTCAGGAAACCATGGAGGCGCCGTAGCAGCAAGAGCGAAATCAGCTTCACAACACAACTCTCAATTAGAGGAATTGTTCAAAGATGTATGGACAGAGGACCAGGGCAGCTGTAAGATTTGCTCCAAGGATGCGGAAAAATCGATGAATTGTAACCGATGCAAGGATCATTTCTGTATTGGATGTCTGAACTTTGATAAACGAAAATATGAAGTCCTATTAAAATCTGAGTCGATGTGGTTCTGTCCACCCCGCAGAGCGACGATTAAAAAAAGCATACTTACGGATATGAAAATTGAAAAAAGGTGTCAAGAGATAATGAAGGAGTATAAAGCACGGATCGCGGAACTTGAGAGGCAGATAAAACTGAAATGTGATAGACCTGAAATCAAAGAAACCATTATAAAGGAAGTCTAAAAGTACCTAAAATTGGAGCAATCTCTGATGAACAGGGACGAAATAATATCTGAAATGAAGGAAGTACAAGAAAGAGAAAACAATATGATACTATTTGGGGTCCCAGAACAATCTGATCACGATAGTTGGGAAGACACCAAAGTGGTAAAATAATTGTTAGATATTTGCGGTGGACAAAACAATACAGAAAGACCTCGAAAGTTATCGAAAGCGCAAATTAGAAATAACCTAACCAAATGCGTATGAAAGAAAAAAGAAAAAACGGAGAAGCCAAAATAAAGGAAAGCGAGGACACGGGAGGTTATATAACCGTGTCCGAGTCCCGCCATGGAACAGGAAAAATGTGCGTCACTCAAAACCGACGATATTAAATTCTATTTGAAGGACATGCATGCAATTAATAGTCCGAATCATGATTTCTTATGTAACTTTGTCACATGAAATATACGATTAATTATAACTAGGATATTTGTTAACAGTTTTGAGGAACAATGATCAATTTCATACACAATATCTTAGATATGGATATAGAGGCAATTACTTACTTATTACTTATTACTTGTTGGTAACACAGCCAGGCTCCTAGATCTGTATTTGTTGTACTGGCATCCCTTCATTGAACGTTTTCAATTGATAGGATATGATATATAAGAGTTCCAGCAGGGGGTAAAGTATTCCAGGGATAGTCTTACAGATGTGGTGTATGTAATTTTCAGGTGAATGATGACATGTTGCGCCTAAGGAAGCCTAATGTCTTGTTGGCTTTGTTTGTGATGTTTGGTATGTAGTTGTGCTAATTTAAATTACCACAATATATTCAAGAAGTTGGCTGTGTAATGAATATAGATGTTTTATTATTTTTGTCTTCCTGGAAATATTAATTTTCATTGAACTTCATTCGCCATTTCCACTCCAAAGTTTCTGGACTTTTCAAGTCTTGATCTAATTAGTAACAGTCATTCGATGCGAACAACGTAATATTACAGGAAACAGAGTCAACGATATCATTGAGGTATTTCAAAAGAGGAGGGGGCCGACAACTGTCCCCTTGGGTACCCCAGAGAGGACAGGGGCACTGTCAGAGGAGGGGGCCGACAACTGTCCCCTTGGGTACCCCAGACAGGACAGGGGCACTGTCAGAGGAGGGGACCGACAACTGTCCCCTTGGGTACCCCAGAGAGGACAGGGGCACTGTCAGAGGAGGGGGCCGACAACTGTCCCCTTGGGTACCCCAGAGAGGACAGGGGCACTGTCAGAGGAGGGGGCCGACAACTGTCCCCTTGGGTACCCCAGAGAGGACAGGGGCACTGTCAGAGGAGGGGGCCGACAACTGTCCCCTTGGGTACCCCAGAGAGGACAGGGGCACTGTCAGAGGAGGGGGCCGACAACTGTCCCCTTGGGTACCCCAGAGAGGACAGGGGCACTGTCAGAGGAGGGGGCCGACAACTGTCCCCTTGGGTACCCCAGAGAGGACAGGGGCACTGTCAGAGGAGGGGGCCGACAACTGTTCCCTTGGGTACCCCAGAGAGGACAGGGGCCCTGTCAGAGGAGGGGGCCGACAACTGTCTCCTTGGGTACCCCAGAGAGGACAGGGGCACTGTCAGAGCAGGTTCCGTTTACACCAACTTCTCATGTCTGTTTCTTACGAAAGAAGAAAACCAACAGATAATTTCTAGGTTGATACCAAAGAATTGCAGATTACATAAAAGTCTGGGGTGAGCAAACTTATTAAAAGCTTTGGAGAAATCAAATAAAGCAATATCAACTTGTTTGTTTTTAATCAAGGTTTCTAGCAATACCGTCAATAGTTGAGATCAGTTATGTTTCCGTAGAGAATTTAGACCTAAAGCCATGTTTGTGAAGCTAGTACGAAGGACAGGACGGTAATATATTTCAGATTGTTTGTCACATTATCTGAAGTCTGGTACTATAAGTGCTTCAAGCCGGTCACTTGGTACGGTGCCGGAGTCTAAGGATGTTTAAAAAAAAACCCAGATAGTGCTGGTTTGATTTCAGATACCTAGCTAGTGGCTTTATGTAATACCTGGCCCACTTATACAATGAATGGCATAGCTTGAAATTGAGATGGGCCTAAATCTGGTATACCCGGTATTCGAAAGATCTTCACTGGTGAAATCAGACTGAAATTGTTTTTGTAAGTGTGTTTTACATTAAGGGTATATATACGTTAGGCCATTGTTGGGTTTCTTATAGGTGGTATACTAAATGAGTCCACCCTTTTAATTTTAATAAGTTTTTTTCTGTGCGGGTTTATGATGTCATGCATGTATGCTCTGCGTGTACCTTATTCCATTTTAGATTTTAGGTGTGTATGTATTTCCCAGTCCTGTGGTCTCTGAGTTCTTTTAGCCCTATTGTATGCTCTTCTTTTCTGCCTTGCAAGTTTGTTTATATATTGTTATTAGCCCAAGGGTTTGTGAATTTGGAAGTGATAGTGGCACAAAATTTCACAATTTATCACATCTTTAAAGGATGACCAAGCTTTGTCAACATCCATTTTCATGTTCCAAAAAAGTGTGAATTTTCGTTCAACGTCATCACTCATTTGGGCTATGTTCGCTTTATCTCATAGGAGTATAGTACGCACTAAAGTTTTTTTTATGGGCGGAGTTGATATATCACTGTCAATAAGGATAATATTTATTATGGTCTGATACACGAATTACCTTTCATTTTTTACCAATGAAGGGATGTTGATGAAGAAGAAAGCCAGAGTATTGTGACCCTGGGTGGGGGAATTTACTAACTGATTATGTTATATCATATATGACTGGAAAACAAAAAAACATTGCTGTAATCTATGAAAACAAAAATAAAAAAAACGACCCTTCAAATTACTGTCACATATCCAGGACATGTATTATATAATCAAAATGTCTCTTTGACTGAAAAGACAAATGGCTTTTAGCTTTCATGTCGCACTTACAATAATAAAGTACCACCAAAATATTATGGCAGTTCAAACATGCTTATTTTTTGCTCGCTTAATACCCGATACCAAAACTTTCTTATGCAGTTCGTGTTTACTCATCGCCGCAATGCAGTTCGTGTTTACTCACCTCTAAACAAATCTCAAGAATTGACACTGAAAACAATATTTTTCAACAAAATAGTTTAAAGAACAATCGACTTTAGACCGTCGCTTTCTGCAACGATCAGTTTTGTAGCCGAAGTTCGTGTCTAGACAAAGAAAACGTACGAAATAGTAAATTTTCGTGTAAACCACCACACTTCATTCGAGGAGAATGGCTCCGATTTAAAACTTTGGTCAGAATATTACAGAAAATTACGGACCATTGCAGCACAAGTGAGGTATCGATATATCCAGAATTCAGTATGGTATATGCTCGACACTATAAAATGCGTACGTAATGAGTATTAGTATTAGTGTCTTACCTCTATTTCCATCTTCAACACTGGCGGCCGCCATTTTATATTCGTGTTGCTCACCAACTGCAGACCACGTGATTCCCCACCGTGATGTATTGCAGCAGGGTACGACGGGATATGATACATTGTATGTTGGTCAGATTGTTGGCATTGATGACGGTAAATTTCATGATGCAAACAAAATCACTCTTTAAAAGGCCACAGAAACGGGATCGTATACGGATAAGTGTAATGTCTTGTATAAAACCATGCCAATCATTGCATCTCGGAAGTCGGAAAACTGTTTCATGGTAGCATTGGTAAAATACATACAAACCAGTCGTTATATCTCATTGGTAAAATACATACAAACCAGTCGTTATATATCATTGATAAAATACATACAAAATAGCTGTTATATATCATTGGTAAAAAACATACGAATAAGCCGTTATATATCATTGGTAAAAAACATACAAAATAGCCGTTATATCTCATTGGTAAAATACATACAAAATAGCCGTTATATATCATTGGTAAAATACATACAAAATAGTCGTTATATATCATTGGTAAAATACATACAAAATAGTCGTTATATCATTGGTAAAATACATACAAAATAGCCGTTATATATCATTGGTAAAACACATACGAATAAGCCGCTATATAACATCGGTAAAATACATACAAAATAGCCGTTATATATCATTGGTAAAATACATACAAAATAGCCGTTATATGTCATTGGTAAAATACATACAAAATAACCGTTATATATCATTGGCAAAATACATACAAAATAGCCGTTATATATCATTGGTAAAATACATACAAACTAGCCGTTATATATCATTGGTAAAATACATACAAAATAGCCGTTATATATCATTGGTAAAATACATACGAATAAGCCGTTATATAACATCGGTAAAATACATACAAAATAGCCGTTATATATTATTGGTAAAATACACACAAAATAGCCGTTATATATCATTGGTAAAATACATACAAAATAGCCGTTATATATCATTGGTAAAATCCTAACAAAATAGCCGTTATATATCATTGGTAAAATACATACAAAATAGCCGTTATATATTATTAGTAAAATACATACAAACCAGTCGTTATATATCATTGGTAAAATACATACAAAATAGCCGTTATATATCATTGGTAAAATACATACAAAATAGCCGTTATATATCATTGGTAAAATACATACAAAATAGCCTTTATATATCATTGGTAAAATACATACAAAATAGCCGTTATATATCATTGGTAAACTACATACAAAATAGCCGTTATATATCATTGGTAAAATACATACGAATAAGCCGTTATATAACATCGGTAAAATACATACAAAATAGCCGTTATATATTATTGGTAAAATACACACAAAATAGCCGTTATATATCATTGGTAAAATACATACAAAATAGCCGTTATATATCATTGGTAAAATCCTAACAAAATAGCCGTTATATATCATTGGTAAAATACATACAAAATAGCCGTTATATATTATTGGTAAAATACATACAAACCAGTCGTTATATATCATTGGTAAAATACATACAAAATAGCCGTTATATATCATTGGTAAAATACATACAAAATAGCCGTTATATATCATTGGTAAAATACATACAAAATAGCCTTTATATATCATTGGAAAAATACATACAAAATAGCCTTTATATATCATTGGTAAAATACATACAAAATAGCCGTTATATATCATTGGTAAAATAATACAAAATAGCCGTTATATGTCATTGGTAAAATACATACAAAATAGCTGTTATATATCATTGGAAAAATACATACAAAATAGCCGTTATATATCATCGGTAAAATACATACAAAATAGCCGTTATATATCATTGGTAAAAAACATACAAAATAGCCGTTATATATCATTGGTAAAATACATACAAACCAGTCGTTATATATCATTGGTAAAATACATACGAATTAGCCGTTATATCTCATTGGTAAAATACATACAAACTAGCCGTTATATAACATTGGTAAATTACATACAAAATAGTCGTTATATATCATTGGTAAAATACATACAAAATAGCCGTTATATATCATTGGTAAAATACATACAAAATAGCCGTTATATATCATTGGTAAAATACACACAAAATAGCCGTTATATATCATTGGTAAAATACATACAAAATAGCCATTATATATCATTGGTAAAATACATACAAAATAGCCGTTATATATCATTGGTAAAATACATACAAAATAGCCGTTATATATCATTGGTAAAATACATACAAAATAGCCGTTCTATATCATTGGTAAAATACATACGAATAAGCCGTTATATAACATCGGTAAAATACATACAAAATAGCCGTTATATATCATTGGTAAAATACATACAAACTAGCCGTTATATATCATTGGTAAAATACATACAAAATAGCCGTTATATATCATTGGTAAAATGCACACAAAATAGCCGTTATATATCATTGGTAAAATACATACAAAATAGCCGTTATATATCATTGGTAAAATACACACAAAATAGCCGTTATATATCATTGGTAAAATACACACAAAATAGCCGTTATATATCATTGGTAAAATACACACAAAATAGCCGTTATATATCATTGGTAAAATACATACAAAATAGCCGATATATATCATTGGTAAAATACACACAAAATAGCCGTTATATATCATTGGTAAAATACATACAAAATAGCCGTTATATATCATTAGTAAAATACATACAAAATAGCCTTTATATGTCATTGGTAAAATACATACAAAATAGCAGTTATATATCATTGATAAAATACATACAAAATAGCCGTTATATATCATTAGTAAAATACATACAAAATAGCCTTTATATGTCATTGGTAAAATACATACAAAATAGCCGTTATATATCATTCGTAAAATACATACGAATAAGCCGTTATATATCATTGGTAAAATACATACAAAATAGCCGTTATATATCATTCGTAAAAAACATACAAAATAGCCGTTATATATTATTGGTAAAATACATACAAAATAGCCGTTATATATTATTGGTAAAATACACACAAACTAGCCGTTATATATCATTGGTAAAATACATACAAAATAGTCGTTATATCATTGGTAAAATACATACGAATTAGCCGTTATATCTCATTGGTAAAATACATACAAAATAACCGTTATATATCATTGGTAAAAAACATACAAAATAGCCGTTATATATCATTGGTAAAATACATACAAACCAGTCGTTATATATCATTGGTAAAATACATACGAATTAGCCGTTATATCTCATTGGTAAAATACATACAAACTAGCCGTTATATAACATTGGTAAATTACATACAAAATAGTCGTTATATATCATTGGTAAAATACATACAAAATAGCCGTTATATATCATTGGTAAAATACATACAAAATAGCCGTTATATATCATTGGTAAAATACACACAAAATAGCCGTTATATATCATTGGTAAAATACATACAAAATAGCCATTATATATCATTGGTAAAATACATACAAAATAGCCGTTATATATCATTGGTAAAATACATACGAATAAGCCGTTATATAACATCGGTAAAATACATACAAAATAGCCGTTATATATCATTGGTAAAATACATACAAAGTAGCCGTTATATATCATTGGTAAAATACACACAAAATAGCCGTTATATATCATTGGTAAAATACATACGAATAAGCCATTATATAACATCGGCAAAATACATACAAAATAGCCGTTATATATCATTGGTAAAATACATACAAACTAGCCGTTATATATCATTGGTAAAATACATACAAAATAGCCGTTATATATCATTGGTAAAATAGATACAAAATAGCCGTTATATATCATTGGTAAAATACACACAAAATAGCCGTTATATATCATTGGTAAAATACATACAAAATAGCCGTTATATATCATTGGTAAAATACATACAAAATAGCCGTTATATATCATTAGTAAAATACATACAAAATAGCCTTTATATGTCATTGGTAAAATACATACAAAATAGCCGTTATATATCATTGATAAAATACATACAAAATAGCCGTTATATATCATTAGTAAAATACATACAAAATAGCCTTTATATGTCATTGGTAAAATACATACAAAATAGCCGTTATATATCATTGGTAAAATACATACAAAATAGCCTTTATATGTCATTGGTAAAATACATACGAATAAGCCGTTATATATCATTGTAAAATACATACAAAATAGCCGTTATATGTCATTGGCAAAATACATACAAAATAGCCGTTATATGTCATTGGTAAAAAATACATACAAAATAGCCTTTATATGTCATTGGTAAAATACATACGAATAAGCCGTTATATGTCATTGGCAAAATACATACAAAATAGCCGTTATATATCATTGGTAAAATACATACAAAATAGCCGTTATATGTCATTGGCAAAATACATACAAAATAGCCGTTATATATCATTGGTAAAATACATACAAAATAGCCTTTATATGTCATTGGTAAAATACATACGAATAAGCCGTTATATATCATTGGTAAAATACATACAAAATAGCCGTTATATATCATTCGTAAAAAACATACAAAATAGCCGTTATATATTATTGGTAAAATACATACAAAATAGCCGTTATATATTATTGGTAAAATACACACAAACTAGCCGTTATATATCATTCGTAAAAAACATTAAAAATAGCCGTTATATATTATTGGTAAAATACATACAAAATAGCCGTTATATATTTTTGGTTAAATACATACAAAATAGCCGTCATATATCATTGGTAAAATACATACAAACCAGTCGTTATATATCATTGATAAAATACATACGAATAAGCCGTTATATATTATTGGTAAAATACATACGAATAAGCCGTTGTATATCATTTGTAAAATACATACAAAATAGCCTTTATATGTCATTGGTAAAATACATACAAAATAGCCGTTATATATCATTGGTAAAATACATACAAAATAGCCGTTATATAACATTGATAAAATACATACGAATAAGCCGTTATATAACATTGATAAAATACATACGAATAAGTCGTTATATATTATTGGTAAAATACATACAAACCAGTCGTTATATATCATTGGTAAAATACATACAAAATAGCCGTTATATATCATTGGTAAAATACATACAAACTAGCCGTTATATATCATTGGTAAAATACATACAAACCAGTCGTTATATCTCATTGGAAAAATACATACGAATAAGCCGTTATATAACATCGGTAAAATACATACAAAATAGCCGTTATATATTATTGGTAAAATACATACAAAATAGCCGTTATATATCATTGGTAAAATACATACAAAATAGCCGTTATATATCATTGGTAAAAAACATACAAAATAGCCGTCATATATCATTGGGAAAATACATACAAACCAGTCGTTATATATCATTGGTAAAATACATACAAAATAGCCGTTATATATCATTGGTAAAATACATACAAAATAGCCGTTATATATCATTGGTAAAATACATACAAAATAGCCGTTATATATCATTGGTAAAATACATACAAAATAGCCGTTATATCTCATTGGTAAAATACATACAAACCAGCCGTTATATATCATTGGTAAATTACATACAAAATAGCCTTTATATGTCATTGGTAAAATACATACAAAATAGCCGTTATATATCATTGGTAAAATAATACAAAATAGCCGTTATATGTCATTGGTAAAATACATACAAACTAGCCGTTATATATCATTCGTAAAAAACATACAAAATAGTCGTTATATCATTGGTTAAATACATACAAAATAGCCGTTATATATCATTGGTAAAATACATACAAAATAGCCGTTATATATCATTGGTAAAATAATACAAAATAGCCGTTATATATCATTGGTAAAATACATACAAACTAGCCGTTATATATCATTCGTAAAAAACATACAAAATAGTCGTTATATCATTGGTTAAATACATACAAAATAGCCGTTATATATCATTGGTAAAATACATACAAAATAGCTGTTATATATTATTGGTAAAATAAATACAAAATAGCCGTTATATATCATTGGTAAAATACATACAAAATAGTCGTTATGTCATTGGTTAAATACATACAAAATAGCCGTTATATATCATTGGTAAAATACATACAAAATAGCTGTTATATATTATTGGTAAAATAAATACAAAATAGCCGTTATATATCATTGGTAAAATACATACAAAATAGCCGTTATATATCATTGGTAAAATACATACAAAATAGCCGTTATATATTATTGGTAAAATACATCCAAATAGCCGTTATATATCAATGGTAAAATACATACAAAATAGCCGTTATATATCATTGGTAAAATCCTTACAAAATAGCCGTTATATATCATTGGTAAAATACATACAAACTAGCCGTTATATATCATTGGTAAAATACATACAAAATAGCCGTTATATATCATTGGTAAAATACATACAAAATAGCCGTTATATATCATTGGTAAAGTACATACAAAATAGCCGTTATATATCATTGGTAAAATACATACAAACTAGCCGTTATATATCATTGGTAAAATACATACAAAATAGCCGTTATATATCATTGGTAAAGTACATACAAAATAGCCGTTATATATCATTGGTAAAATACATACACAATAGCCGTTATATATTATTGGTAAAATACATACGAATACGCCGTTATATATCATTGGTAAAATACATACAAAATAGCCGTTATATATCAATGGTAAAATACATACAAAATAGCCGTTATATATCATTGGTAAAATACATACAAAATAGCCGTTATATGTCATTGGTAAAATAATACAAAATAGCCGTTATATATCATTGGTAAAATACATACAAATAGCCTTTATATGTCATTGGTAAAATAATACAAAATAGCCGTTATATATCATTGGTAAAATACATACAAAATAGCCGTAATATACCATTGGTAAAATACATACAAAATAGCCGTTATATGTCATTGGTAAAATACATACAAAATAGCCGTTATATATCATTGGTAAACTACATACAAAATAGCCGTTATATATCATTGGTAAAATAATACAAAATAGCCGTTATATATCATTGGTAAAATACACACAAAATAGCCGTAAGATATCATTGGTAAAATACATAAAAAATAACCGTTATATACCATTGGTAAAATACATTCAAAATAGCCGTCATATATCATTGGTAAAATACATACAAAATAGCCGTTATATACCATTGGTAAAATACATACAAAATAGCCGTTATATATCATTGGTAAGATACATACGAATAAGCCGTTATATAACATTGGTAAAATACATACAAAATAGCCGTTATATACCATTGGTAAAATACATACAAAATAGCCGTTATATACCATTGGTAAAATACATACAAAATAGCCGTTATATATCATTGGTAAAATACATACAAAATAGCCGTTATATACCATTGGTAAAATACATACAAAATAGCCGTTATATATCATTGGTAAAATACATACAAAATAGCCGTTATATATCATTGGTAAAATACATAAAAAATAACCGTTATATACCATTGGTAAAATACATACAAAATAGCCGTTATATATCATTGGTAAACTACATACAAAATAGCCTTTATATGTCATTGGTAAAATACACACAAAATAGCCGTTATATATCATTGGTAAAAAACATAAAAAATAGCCGTTTTATATCATTGGTAAAATACATACAAAATAGCCGTTATATATCATTGGTAAAATACATACAAAATAGTCGTTATATCATTGGTTAAATACATAAAAAATAGCCGTTATATATCATTGGTAAAATACATACAAAATAGCCGTTATATGTCATTGGTAAAATAATACAAAATAGCCGTTATATATCATTGGTAAAATACATACGAATAAGCCGTTATATATCATTGGTAAAATACATACGAATAAGCCGTTATATATCATTGGCAAAATACATACGAATAAGCCGTTATATAACATTGGTAAAATACATACGAATAAGCCGTTATATAACATCGGTAAAATACATACAAAATAGCCGTTATATATCATTGGTAAAATAATACAAAATAGCCGTTATATATCATTGGTAAAATACATACAAACTAGCCGTTATATATCATTCCTTAAAAAACATACAAAATAGTCGTTATATCATTGGTAAAATACATACAAAATAGCTGTTATATATCATTGGTAAAATACATACAAAATAGCTGTTATATATTATTGGTAAAATAAATACAAAATAGCCGTTATATATCATTGGTAAAATACATACAAAATAGCTGTTATATATCATTGGTAAAATAATACAAACTAGCCGTTATATATCATTCGTAAAAAACATACAAAATAGTCGTTATATCATTGGTAAAATACATACAAAATAGCCTTTATATGTCATTGGTAAAATACATACAAAATAGCTGTTATATATTATTGGTAAAATAAATACAAAATAGCCGTTATATATCATTGGTAAAATACATACAAAATAGCTGTTATATATCATTGGTAAAATACATACAAAATAGCCGTTATATGTCATTGGTAAAATAATACAAAATAGCCGTTATATATCATTGGTAAAATACATACAAACTAGCCGTTATATATCGTTCGTTAAAAACATACAAAATAGCCGTTATATATTATTGGTAAAATACACACAAACTAGCCGTTATATATCATTGGTAAAATACATACAAAATAGTCGTTATATCATTGGTTAAATACATACAAAATAGCCGTTATATATCATTGGTAAAATACATACAAAATAGCTGTTATATATTATTGGTAAAATACATACAAAATAGCCGTTATATATCATTGGTAAAATACATACAAAATAGTCGTTATATCATTGGTTAAATACATACAAAATAGCCGTTATATATCATTGGTAAAATACATACAAAATAGCTGTTATATATTATTGGTAAAATAAATACAAAATAGCCGTTATATATCATTGGTAAAATACATACAAAATAGCCGTTATATATCATTGGTAAAATACATACAAAATAGCCGTTATATGTCATTGGCAAAATACATACGAATAAGCCGTTATATATCATTGGTAAAATACATACAAAATAGCCTTTATATGTCATTGGTAAAATAATACAAAATAGCCGTTATATATCATTGGTAAAATACATACAAAATAGCCGTTATATACCATTGGTAAAATACATACAAAATAGCCGTTATATATCATTGGTAAAATACATACAAAATAGCCGTTTTATATCATTGGTAAAATACATACAAAATAGCCGTTATATATCATTGGTAAAATACATACAAAATAGCCGTTATATATCATTGGTAAAATAATACAAAATAGCCGTTATATATCATTGGTAAAATACATACAAACTAGCCGTTATATATCATTGGTAAACTACATACAATATAGCCGTTATATATCATTGGTAAAGTACATACAAAATAGCCGTTATATATCATTGGTAAAATATATACAAACTAGCCGTTATATATCATTTGTAAAATACATACAAAATAGCCGTTATATATCATTGGTAAAATACATACAAAATAGCCTTTATACATGTATGTCATTGGTAAAATACATACAAAATAGCCTTTATATGTCATTGGTAAAATACATACAAAATAGCCATTATATATCATTGGTAAAATACACACAAAATAGCCGTAATATATCATTGGTAAAATACATACAAAATAGCCTTTATAAGTCATTGGTAAAATAATACAAAATAGCCGTTATATATCATTGGTAAAATACATACAAAATAGCCGTTATATACCATTTGTAAAATACATACAAAATAGCCGTTATATACCATTGGTAAAATTCATACAAAATAGCCGTTATATATCATTGGTAAAATAAATACAAAATAGCCGTTATATATCATTGGTAAAATACATACAAAATAGCCGTTATATATCATTCGTAAAAAACATACGAATAAGCCTTTATATGTCATTGGTAAAATCCTTACAAAATAGCCGTTATATATCATTGGTAAAATACATACAAACTAGCCGTTATATATCATTGGTAAACTACATACAAACTAGCCGTTATATATCATTGGTAAAGTACATACAAACTAGCCGTTATATATCATTGGTAAAATACATACAAACTAGCCGTTATATATCATTGGTAAACTACATACAATATAGCCGTTATATATCATTGGTAAAGTACATACAAAATAGCCGTTATATATCATTGGTAAAATACATACAAAATAGCCGTTATATATCATTGGTAAAATACACACAAAATAGCCGTAATATATCATTGGTAAAATATATACAAAATAGCCGTTATATATCATTGGTAAAATACATACAATATAGCCGTTATATATCATTGGTAAAGTACATACAAAATAGCCGTTATATGTCATTGGTAAAATCCTTACAAACTAGCCGTTATATATCATTGGTAAAATACATACAAACTAGCCGTTATATATCATTGGTAAACTACATACAATATAGCTGTTATATATCATTGGTAAAGTACATACAAAATAGCCGTTATATATCATTGGTAAAATACATACAAAATAGCCGTTATATATCATTGGTAAAATACACACAAAATAGCCGTAATATATCATTGGTAAAATACATACAAAATAGCCTTTATATGTCATTGGTAAAATAATACAAAATAGCCGTTATATATCATTGGTAAAATACATACAAAATAGCCGTTATATACCATTGGTAAAATACATACAAAATAGCCGTTATATACCATTGGTAAAATACACACAAAATAGCCGTTATATATCATTGGTAAAATAAATACAAAATAGCCGTTATATATCATTGGTAAAATACATACAAAATAGCCGTTATATATCATTGGTAAAATACATACAAAATAGCCGTTATATATCATTGGTAAAATACATAAAAAATAACCGTTATATAACATCGGTAAAATACATACAAAATAGCCGTTATATATTATTGGCAAAATACATACAAAATAACCGTTATATATCATTGGTAAAATACATACAAAATAGCCGTCATATTATATTAGTTAAATACATACAAAATAGCCGTTATATATCATTGGTAAAAAACATAAAAAATAGCCGTTTTATATCATTGGTAAAATACATACAAAATAGCCGTTATATATCATTGGTAAAATACATACAAAATAGTCGTTATATCATTGGTAAAATACATACAAAATAGCCGTTATATATCATTGGTAAAATACATACAAAATAGCCGTTATATGTCATTGGTAAAATAAATACAAAATAGTCGTTATATATCATTGGTAAAATACATACAAAATAGCTGTTATATATCATTGATAAAATACATACAAACTAGCCGTTATATATCATTGGTAAACTACATACAATATAGCCGTTATATATCATTGGTAAAGTACATACAAAATAGCCGTTATATATCATTGGTAAAATACATACAAAATAGCCGTTATATATCATTGGTAAAATACACACAAAATAGCCGTAATATATCATTGGTAAAATATATACAAACTAGCCGTTATATGTCATTGGTAAAGTACATACAAACTAGCCGTTATATATCATTGGTAAAATACATACAAAATAGCCGTTATATATCATTGGTAAAATCCTTACAAACTAGCCGTTATATATCATTGGTAAAATACATACAAACTAGCCGTTATATATCATTGGTAAAATACATACAAACTAGCCGTTATATATCATTGGTAAAATCCTTACAAACTAGCCGTCATATATCATTGGTAAAATACATACAAACTAGCCGTTATATATCATTGGTAAAATACATACAAACTAGCCGTTATATATCATTGGTAAAATACATACAAAATAGCCGTTATATATCATTGGTAAAATACATACAAACTAGCCGTTATATATCATTGGTAAAATCCTTACAAACTAGCCGTCATATATCATTGGTAAAATACATACAAAATAGCCGTTATATATCATTGGTAAAATACATACAAACTAGCCGTTATATATCATTGGTAAAATACATACAAACTAGCCGTTATATATCATTGGTAAAATACATACAAACTAGCCGTTATATATCATTGGTAAAATCCTTACAAAATAGCTGTTATATATCATTGGTAAAATACATACAAACTAGCCGTTATATATCATTGGTAAAATACATACAAACTAGCCGTTATATATCATTGGTAAAATACATACAAAATAGCCGTTATATGTCATTGGTAAAATACATACAAAATAGCCGTTATATATCATTGGTAAAATACATACAAAATAGCCGTTATATATCATTGGTAAAATACATACAAAATAGCCGTTATATATCATTGGTAAAATCCTTACAAACTAGCCGTTATATATCATTGGTAAAATACATACAAACTAGCCGTTATATATCATTGGTAAAATACATACAAACTAGCCGTTATATATCATTGGTAAACTACATACAAACTAGCCGTTATATATCATTGGTAAAGTACATACAAACTAGCCGTTATATATCATTGGTAAAATACATACAAACTAGCCGTTATATATCATTGGTAAACTACATACAATATAGCCGTTATATATCATTGGTAAAGTACATACAAAATAGCCGTTATATATCATTGGTAAAATACATACAAAATAGCCGTTATATATCATTGGTAAAATACACACAAAATAGCCGTAATATATCATTGGTAAAATATATACAAACTAGCCGTTATATGTCATTGGTAAAATCCTTACAAACTAGCCGTTATATATCATTGGTAAAATACATACAAACTAGCCGTTATATATCATTGGTAAACTACATACAAACTAGCCGTTATATATCATTGGTAAAATACATACAAAATAGCCGTTATATATCATTGGTAAAATCCTTACAAACTAGCCGTTATATATCATTGGTAAAATACATACAAACTAGCCGTTATATATCATTGGTAAAATACATACAAACTAGCCGTTATATATCATTGGTAAACTACATACAAACTAGCCGTTATATATCATTGGTAAAGTACATACAAACTAGCCGTTATATATCATTGGTAAAATACATACAAACTAGCCGTTATATATCATTGGTAAACTACATACAATATAGCCGTTATATATCATTGGTAAAGTACATACAAAATAGCCGTTATATATCATTGGTAAAATACATACAAAATAGCCGTTATATATCATTGGTAAAATACACACAAAATAGCCGTAATATATCATTGGTAAAATACATACAAAATAGCCTTTATATGTCATTGGTAAAATAATACAAAATAGCCGTTATATATCATTGGTAAAATACATACAAAATAGCCGTTATATACCATTGGTAAAATACATACAAAATAGCCGTTATATACCATTGGTAAAATACACACAAAATAGCCGTTATATATCATTGGTAAAATAAATACAAAATAGCCGTTATATATCATTGGTAAAATACATACAAAATAGCCGTTATATATCATTGGTAAAATACATACAAAATAGCCGTTATATATCATTGGTAAAATACATAAAAAATAACCGTTATATAACATCGGTAAAATACATACAAAATAGCCGTTATATATTATTGGCAAAATACATACAAAATAACCGTTATATATCATTGGTAAAATACATACAAAATAGCCGTCATATTATATTAGTTAAATACATACAAAATAGCCGTTATATATCATTGGTAAAAAACATAAAAAATAGCCGTTTTATATCATTGGTAAAATACATACAAAATAGCCGTTATATATCATTGGTAAAATACATACAAAATAGTCGTTATATCATTGGTAAAATACATACAAAATAGCCGTTATATATCATTGGTAAAATACATACAAAATAGCCGTTATATGTCATTGGTAAAATAAATACAAAATAGTCGTTATATATCATTGGTAAAATACATACAAAATAGCCGTTATATATCATTGATAAATACATACAAAATAGCCGTTATATATCAGTGAAATTTATTCGAAATAGCCATTATATATCATTGATAAAGTACATACAAATAACCGTTAATATATCATTGGTGAAAATGATAGATTACACTGTGACACAAACTAAAAGGCACCACTCGTAAATATGAAACAATTTGAACAAAAGTTGTAAACGATTATCAATTCGAACCGATTCAAAGTTCGTTCCGGATTGAAATCCTCGGCCTAATTAAAGTCGGTGCATGAGTAATCATCCGTAACCGCCATCCGGACAGGGATACGTCGGGACGGATGTGAAGTCTGTGACCCGGTGTCGGGTTGTCGTGTCCGTCTGTCACCGGCCAGACATACCGACATGACAGTTACTTAGTGATAAACAAGATGGTAGGAGTATCAGGGCAGCTATATAAAACCTCCCAGATGAAGATCTGTACATTTTGTGTAACCGTAACTCTGTAATGACGCTAAATGTACAAACAGTACAGAAATGGATACACTGCGGTGATCTGTTCATGTAAAACATCTCCAGACAAATATCACGGTACCGTGGTGATTTCTTAGACGATTCTCACGGGCTTCGGTTTGTCTTTAAGGTCCAATCTCTACGTCTGTGATAAAGAACGACAAAACAAAACGATCTGGTGATAACCAAGACAATCTGTTTACAGCAGAGGACCACCTACATTAAACTCCAAGTCTCGATCACGTATCATTATGTATAATGTAGCCAAGTTTATCTTTATTTTCTTGGTGCAGTTGCAGTTAGCCAATAGCAGTACGGTGGTAAGGACGGACAACGAAGTTATGGCGGCCCACGCCGAGGAAATGTTCTCGTATGAATTCGACGCTAGAACAGGTATGTACTACTGGTGACATACTAATGACGTATCTGATGTTAGGTATGTACTACTGGTGACGCACTAATGACGTATCTGATGTTAGGTATGTACTACTGGTGACACACTAATGACGTATCTGATGTTAGGTTGGTACTACTGGTGACACACTAATGACGTATCTGATGTTAGGTATGTACTACTGGTTACACACTAATGACGTATCTGATGTTAGGTATGTACTACTGGTGACACACTAATGACGTATCTGATGTTAGGTATGTACTACTGGTGACATACTAATGACGTATCTGATGTTAGGTATGTACTACTGGTGACACACTAATGACGTACCTGATGTTAGGTATGTACTACTGGTGACACACTAATGACGTATCTGATGTTAGGTATGTACTACTGGTGACACACTTATGACGTATCTGATGTTAGGTATGTACTACTGGTGACACACTAATGACGTATCTGATGTTAGGTATGTACTACTGGTGACACACTAATGACGTATCTGATGTTAGGTATGTACTACTGGTGACACACTAATGACGTATCTGATGTTATGTATGTACTACTAGTGACACACTAATGACGTATCTGATGTTAGGTATGTACTACTGGTGACACACTAATGACGTATCTGATGTTAGGTATGTACTACTGGTGACACACTAATGACGTATCTGATGTTAGGTATGTACTACTGGTGACACACTAATGACGTATCTGATGTTAGGTATGTACTACTGGTGACACACTTATGACGTATCTGATGTTAGGTATGTACTACTAGTGACATACTAATGACGTATCTGATGATAGGTATGTACTACTGGTGACACACTAATGACGTATCTGATGTTATGTATGTACTACTAGTGACATACTAATGACGTATCTGATGTTAGGTATGTACTACTAGTGACATACTAATGACGTATCTGATGTTAGGTATGTACTACTAGTGACATACTAATGACGTATCTGATGTTAGGTATGTACTACTAGTGACACACTAATGACGTATCTGATGTTAGGTATGTACTACTGGTGACATACTAATGACGTATCTGATGTTAGGTATGTACTACTGGTGACACACTTATGACGTATCTGATGTTAGGTATGTACTACTGGTGACACACTAATGACGTATCTGATGTTAGGTATGTACTACTAGTGACATACTAATGACGTATCTGATGTTAGGTATGTACTACTGGTGACACACTTATGACGTATCTGATGTTAGGTATGTACTACTGGTGACACACTAATGACGTATCTGATGTTAGGTATGTACTACTGGTGACACACTTATGACGTATCTGATGCTAGGTATGTACTACTGGTGACACACTAATGACGTATCTGATGTTAGGTATGTACTACTGGTGACACACTAATGACGTATCTGATGTTAGGTATGTACTACTGGTGACACACTAATGACGTATCTGATGTTAGGTATGTACTACTGGTGACACACTAATGACGTATCTGATGTTAGGTATGTACTACTGGTGACACACTTATGACGTATCTGATGTTAGGTATGTACTACTGGTGACACACTAATGACGTATCTGATGTTAGGTATGTACTACTGGTGACACACTTATGACGTATCTGATGCTAGGTATGTACTACTGGTGACATACTAATGACGTATCTGATGTTAGGGGTGTACTACTAGTGACACACTAATGACGTATCTGATGTTAGGTATGTACTACTAGTGACACACTTATGACGTACAATGTATCTGATGTTAGGTATGTACTACTGGTGACACACTTATGACGTATCTGATGTTAGGTATGTACTACTGGTGACACACTTATGACGTATCTGATGTTAGGTATGTACTACTGGTGACACACTAATGACGTATCTGATGTTAGGTATGTACTACTGGTGACACACTAATGACGTATCTGATGTTATGTATGTACTACTAGTGACACACTAATGACGTATCTGATGTTAGGTATGTACTACTAGTGACATACTAATGACGTATCTAATGTTAGGTATGTACTACTAGTGACATACTAATGACGTATCTGATGTTAGGTATGTACTACTGGTGACACACTAATGACGTATCTGATGTTATGTATGTACTACTAGTGACATACTAATGACGTATCTGATGTTAGGTACATTGTATGTACTACTGGTGACATACTAATGACGTATCTGATGTTATGTATGTACTACTAGTGACATACTAAAGACGTATCTGATGTTAGGTATGTACTACTAGTGACATACTAATGACGTATCTGATGTTATGTATGTACTACTAGTGACATACTAATGACGTATCTGATGTTAGGTATGTACTACTGGTGACATACTAATGACGTATCTGATGTTAGGTATGTACTACTAGTGACACACTAATGACGTATCTGATGTTAGGTATGTACTACTGGTGACATACTAATGACGTATCTGATGTTAGGTATGTACTACTGGTGACACACTTATGACGTATCTGATGTTAGGTATGTACTACTGGTGACACACTAATGACGTATCTGATGTTAGGTATGTACTACTGGTGACATACTAATGACGTATCTGATGTTAGGTATGTACTACTGGTGACACACTAATGACGTATCTGATGTTAGGTATGTACTACTGGTGACATACTAATGACGTATCTGATGTTAGGTATGTACTACTGGTGACACACTAATGACGTATCTGATGTTAGGTATGTACTACTGGTGACACACTTATGACGTATCTGATGTTAGGTATGTACTTCTGGTGACACACTTATGACGTATCTGATGTTAGGTATGTACTACTGGTGACACACTAATGACGTATCTGATGTTAGGTATGTACTACTGGTGACATACTAATGACGTATCTGATGTTAGGTATGTACTACTGGTGACACACTAATGACGTATCTGATGTTATGTATGTACTACTAGTGACACACTAATGACGTATCTGATGTTAGGTATGTACTACTAGTGACATACTAATGACGTATCTGATGTTAGGTATGTACTACTAGTGACATACTAATGACGTATCTGATGTTAGGTATGTACTACTAGTGACATACTAATGACGTATCTGATGTTAGGTATGTACTACTAGTGACACACTAATGACGTATCTGATGTTAGGTATGTACTACTGGTGACATACTAATGACGTATCTGATGTTAGGTATGTACTACTAGTGACACACTAATGACGTATCTGATGTTAGGTATGTACTACTAGTGACACACTTATGACGTACAATGTATCTGATGTTAGGTATGTACTACTGGTGACACACTTATGACGTATCTGATGTTAGGTATGTACTACTGGTGACACACTTATGACGTATCTGATGTTAGGTATGTACTACTGGTGACACACTAATGACGTATCTGATGTTAGGTATGTACTACTGGTGACACACTAATGACGTATCTGATGTTATGTATGTACTACTAGTGACACACTAATGACGTATCTGATGTTAGGTATGTACTACTAGTGACATACTAATGACGTATCTGATGTTAGGTATGTACTACTGGTGACACACTAATGACGTATCTGATGTTATGTATGTACTACTAGTGACATACTAATGACGTATCTGATGTTAGGTACATTGTATGTACTACTGGTGACATACTAATGACGTATCTGATGTTATGTATGTACTACTAGTGACATACTAAAGACGTATCTGATGTTAGGTATGTACTACTAGTGACATACTAATGACGTATCTGATGTTATGTATGTACTACTAGTGACATACTAATGACGTATCTGATGTTAGGTATGTACTACTGGTGACATACTAATGACGTATCTGATGTTAGGTATGTACTACTAGTGACACACTAATGACGTATCTGATGTTAGGTATGTACTACTGGTGACATACTAATGACGTATCTGATGTTAGGTATGTACTACTGGTGACACACTTATGACGTATCTGATGTTAGGTATGTACTACTGGTGACACACTAATGACGTATCTGATGTTAGGTATGTACTACTGGTGACATACTAATGACGTATCTGATGTTAGGTATGTACTACTGGTGACACACTAATGACGTATCTGATGTTAGGTATGTACTACTGGTGACATACTAATGACGTATCTGATGTTAGGTATGTACTACTGGTGACACACTAATGACGTATCTGATGTTAGGTATGTACTACTGGTGACACACTTATGACGTATCTGATGTTAGGTATGTACTTCTGGTGACACACTTATGACGTATCTGATGTTAGGTATGTACTACTGGTGACACACTAATGACGTATCTGATGTTAGGTATGTACCACTAGTGACATACTAATGACGTATCTGATGTTAGGTATGTACTACTGGTGACACACTAATGACGTATCTGATGTTAGGTATGTACTACTGGTAACACACTAATGACGTATCTGATGTTAGGTTTGTACTACTGGTGACACACTAATGACGTATTTGATGTTAGGTATGTACTACTGGTGACACACTAATGACGTATCTGATGTTAGGTATGTACTACTGGTGACACACTAATGACGTATCTGATGTTAGGTATGTACTACTGGTGACACACTAATGACGTACCTGATGTTAGGTATGTACTACTGGTGACACACTAATGACGTATCTGATGTTAGGTATGTACTACTGGTGACACACTTATGACGTATCTGATGTTAGGTATGTACTACTGGTGACACACTAATGACGTATCTGATGTTAGGTATGTACTACTAGTGACATACTAATGACGTATCTGATGTTAGGTATGTACTACTGGTGACACACTTATGACGTATCTGATGTTAGGTATGTACTACTGGTGACACACTTATGACGTATCTGATGTTAGGTATGTACTACTGGTGACACACTAATGACGTATCTGATGTTAGGTATGTACTACTAGTGACACACTAATGACGTATCTGATGTTAGGTATGTACTACTGGTGACACACTAATGACGTATCTGATGTTATGTATGTACTACTAGTGACATACTAATGACGTATCTGATGTTAGGTATGTACTACTGGTGACACACTAATGACGTATCTGATGTTAGGTATGTACTACTAGTGACATACTAATGACGTATCTGATGTTAGGTATGTACTACTAGTGACATACTAATGACGTATCTGATGTTAGGTATGTACTACTAGTGACACACTTATGACGTATCTGATGTTAGGTATGTACTACTGGTGACATACTATTGAAGTATCTGATGTTAGGTATGTACTACTGGTGACACACTTATGACGTATCTGATGTTAGGTATGTACTACTGGTGACACACTAATGACGTATCTGATGTTAGGTATGTACTATTGGTGACACACTAATGACGTATCTGATGTTAGGTTGGTACTACTGGTGACACACTAATGACGTATCTGATGTTAGGTATGTACTACTAGTGACATACTAATGACGTATCTGATGTTAGGTATGTACTACTAGTGACACACTAATGACGTATCTGATGTTAGGTATGTACTACTGGTGACATACTAATGACGTATCTGATGTTAGGTATGTACTACTGGTGACACACTTATGACGTATCTGATGTTAGGTATGTACTACTGGTGACACACTTATGACGTATCTGATGTTAGGTATGTACTACTGGTGACACACTTATGACGTATCTGATGTTAGGTATGTACTACTGGTGACACACTAATGACGTATCTGATGTTAGGTATGTACTACTAGTGACATACTAATGACGTATCTGATGTTAGGTATGTACTACTGGTGACACACTAATGACGTATCTGATGTTATGTATGTACTACTGGTGACACACTAATGACGTATCTGATGTTAGGTATGTACTACTGGTGACACACTTATGACGTATCTGATGTTATGTATGTACTACTAGTGACATACTAATGACGTATCTGATGTTAGGTATGTACTGCTGGTGACACACGTATGACGTATCTGATGTTATGTATGTACTACTAGTGACACACTAATGACGTATCTGATGTTAGGTATGTACTACTGGTGACACACTTATGACGTATCTGATGTTATGTATGTACTACTAGTGACACACTAATGACGTATCTGATGTTAGGTATGTACTACTAGTGACATACTAATGACGTATCTGATGTTAGGTATGTACTACTGGTGACACACTAATGACACATCTGATGTTAGGTATGTACTACTAGTGACATACTAATGACGTATCTGATGTTAGGTATGTACTACTAGTGACATACTAATGACGTATCTGATGTTAGGTATGTACTACTAGTGACATACTAATGACGTATCTGATGTTAGGTGTGTACTACTAGTGACACACTAATGACGTATCTGATGTTATGTATGTACTACTAGTGACACACTAATGACGTATCTGATGTTAGGTATGTACTACTGGTGACACACTTATGACGTATCTGATGTTATGTATGTACTACTAGTGACACACTAATGACGTATCTGATGTTAGGTATGTACTACTAGTGACATACTAATGACGTATCTGATGTTAGGTATGTACTACTGGTGACACACTAATGACGTATCTGATGTTATGTATGTACTACTAGTGACATACTAATGACGTATCTGATGTTAGGTATGTACTACTGGTGACACACTAATGACGTATCTGATGTTAGGTATGTACTACTAGTGACACACTAATGACGTATCTGATGTTAGGTATGTACTACTGGTGACATACTAATGACGTATCTGATGTTAGGTATGTACTCCTGGTGACACACTTATGACGTATCTGATGTTAGGTATGTACTACTGATGACACACTAATGACGTATCTTATGTTAGGTATGTACTACTGGTGACATACTAATGACGTATCTGATGTTAGGTATGTACTACTGGTGACACACTAATGACGTATCTGATGTTAGGTATGTACTACTAGTGACATACTAATGACGTATCTGATGTTAGGTATGTACTACTAGTGACATACTAATGACGTATCTGATGTTAGGTATGTACTACTAGTGACATACTAATGACGTATCTGATGTTAGGTGTGTACTACTAGTGACACACTAATGACGTATCTGATGTTATGTATGTACTACTAGTGACACACTAATGACGTATCTGATGTTAGGTATGTACTACTGGTGACACACTTATGACGTATCTGATGTTATGTATGTACTACTAGTGACACACTAATGACGTATCTGATGTTAGGTATGTACTACTAGTGACATACTAATGACGTATCTGATGTTAGGTATGTACTACTGGTGACACACTAATGACGTATCTGATGTTATGTATGTACTACTAGTGACATACTAATGACGTATCTGATGTTAGGTATGTACTACTGGTGACACACTAATGACGTATCTGATGTTAGGTATGTACTACTAGTGACACACTAATGACGTATCTGATGTTAGGTATGTACTACTGGTGACATACTAATGACGTATCTGATGTTAGGTATGTACTCCTGGTGACACACTTATGACGTATCTGATGTTAGGTATGTACTACTGATGACACACTAATGACGTATCTGATGTTAGGTATGTACTACTAGTGACATACTAATGACGTATCTGATGTTAGGTTTGTACTACTGGTGACACACTAATGACGTATCTGATGTTAGGTATGTACTACTGGTGACACACTTATGACGTATCTGATGTTAGGTATGTACTACTGGTGACATACTAATGACGTATCTGATGTTAGGTATGTACTACTGGTGACACACTAATGACGTATCTGATGTTATGTATGTACTACTAGTGACACACTAATGACGTATCTGATGTTAGGTATGTACTACTGGTGACACACTAATGACGTATCTGATGTTAGGTATGTACTACTGGTGACACACTAATGACGTATCTGATGTTAGGTATGTACTACTGGTGACACACTAATGACGTATCTGATGTTAGGTATGTACTACTGATGACACACTAATGACGTATCTGATGTTAGGTATGTACTGCTGGTGACACACTAATTGACGTATCTGATGTTAGGTATGTACTACTGGTGACACACTAATGACGTATCTGATGTTAGGTGTGTACTACTGGTGACACACTAATGACGTATCTGATGTTAGGTATGTACTACTGGTGACACACTAATGACGTATCTGATGTTAGGTATGTACTACTGGTGACATACTAATGACGTATCTGATGTTATACCTTAGGTATGTAATACATTTCGTGTTGGTAAAAGTGCATTGTGTTTGTATAAATGTATTGTGTAGATACAAGTGTGTTGTGTTGGTCCAAGTGTATTGTGTAGGTATAATTGTATTGTGTTGTTACAAGTGTATTGTGTAGGTATAATTGTATTGTGTTGTTACAAGTGTATTGTGTTGGTATAATTGTATTGTGTCGGTACAATTGTATTGTGTTGGTATAATTGTATTGTGTCGGTACAATTGTATTGTGTTGGTATAATTGTATGGTGTCGGTACAATTGTATTGTGTCGGTACAATTGTATTGTGTTGTTACAAGTGTACTGTGTTGGTACACGGTGTGTGTATTTATATAAATGTGTTTTATAGTGTTATTTTGTATATACTTGTATTTTTGTCTTCCTATGTTTTGCTGTATCTGAATCTTTGCTTTTAAGGTCCAAATAAATGGCCGAACTTTTGGCCATCCTGTGGCGGAGATACACAGTCCCCTGTTAACGTCAACAACACCGCGATACAGACGGGCAAGCAGTACAAAATAACATTTAGCGATGAATTTAGGAAAATGACGGGAGATCTTGTCAACAACGGTATATTTATATATTTGTCTTCCTATCACCCTAGTTTATGTTCAGGATATATTCTGACATCAGTTACCCAGTAAACCCTAGTGTCATACAAGTATATACCAATACGGCACAGTTACCGGTAACCTGTGAAGTACAAGGGCACACCAATACGGCACAGTTACCGGTAACCTGTGAAGTACAAGGATACACCAATACGGCACAGTTACCGGTTACCGGTGATGTACAAGTACACAACAATACAGCACAGTTACCGGTGACCTGTGCAGTACAAGGATACACCAATACGGCACAGTTATCGGTGACCTGTGAAGTACAAGCATGCAACAATACGGCACAGTTACCGGTAACCTGTGCAGTACAAGGTTACACCAATACGGCACAGTTACCGGTAACCTGTGCAGTACAAGGATACACCAATACGGCACAGTTACCGGTGACCTGTGCAGTACAAGGTTACACCAATACGGCACAGTTACCGGTGACCTGTGCAGTACAAGGTTACACCATTACGGCACAGTTACCGGTGATCTGTGAAGTACAAGGATACACCAATACGGCACAGTTACCGGTAACCTATGAAGTACAAGGATACATCAATACGGCACAGTTACCGGTGACCTGTGCAGTACAAGGATACATCAATACAGCACAGTTACCGGTAACCTGTGAAGTACAAGGATACACCAATACGGCACAGTTACCGGTAACCTATGAAGTACAAGGATACATCAATACGGCACAGTTACCGGTGACCTGTGCAGTACAAGGATACACCAATACGGCACAGTTATCGGTGACCTGTGAAGTACAAGGATACACCAATACGGCACAGTTACCGGTGATCTGTGAAGTACAAGGATACACCAATACGGCACAGTTACCGGTAACCTGTGAAGTACAAGGTTACACCAATACGGCACAGTTACCGGTGACCTGTGAAGTACAAGGTTACACCAATACGGCACAGTTACCGGTGACCTGTGAAGTACAAGGTTTCACCAATACGGCACAGTTACCGGTAACCTGTGAAGTACAAGGTTACACCAATACGGCACAGTTATCGGTGACCTGTGAAGTACAAGGTTACACCAATACGGCACAGTTATCGGTGATCTGTGAAGTACAAGGATACACCAATACGGCACAGTTACCGGTTACCGGTGATGTACAAGTACACAACAATACGGCACAGTTACCGGTTACCGGTGATGTACAAGTACACAACAATACGGAACAGATACCGGTGACCCGTGAAGTGCAAGGATACACCAATACAGCACAGTTACCGGTGACCTGTGCAGTACAAGGATACACCAATACGGCACAGTTACCGGTGACCTGTGAAGTACAAGGATACAACAATACGGCACAGTTACCGGTTACCGGTGATGTACAAGGTTACACCAATACGGCACAGTTACCGGTTACCGGTGATGTACAAGTACACAACAATACGGAACAGATACCGGTGACCCGTGAAGTGCAAGGATACACCAATACAGCACAGTTACCGGTGACCTGTGAAGTACAAGGATACACCAATACGGCACAGTTACCGGTGATGTACAAGTACACAACAATACGGCACAGTTACCGGTAACCTGTGAAGTACAAGGATACAACAATACAGCACAGTTACCGGTGACCTGTGAAGTACAAGGTTACACCAATACGGCACAGTTACCGGTTACCGGTGATGTACAAGTACACAACAATACGGCACAGTTACCGGTAACCTGTGAAGTACAAGGATACAACAATACGGAACAGATACCGGTGACCCGTGAAGTGCAAGGATACACCAATACGGCACAGTTACCGGTGACCTGTGAAGTACAAGGTTACACCAATACGGCACAGTTACCGGTGACCTGTGAAGTACAAGGTTACACCAATACGGCACAGTTATCGGTGACCTGTGAAGTACAAGGTTACACCAATACGGCACAGTTATCGGTAACTTGTGAAGTACAAGGATACAACATTACGGCACAGTTACCGATGACCTGTGAAGTACAAGGAATCATTATTACGGCACAGTTACCGGTGACCTGTGAAGTACAAGGATACAACATTACGGCACAGTTACCGGTTACCGGTGAAGTACAAAGATACAACATTACGGCACAGTTACCGGTGACCTGTGAAGTACAAGGATACACCAATACAGCACAGTTACCGGTAACCTGTGAAGTACAAGGTTACAACATTACGGCACAGTTACCGGTAACCTGTGAAGTACAAGGTTACACCAATACGGCACAGTTACCGGTGACCTGTGAAGTACAAGGATACACCAATACGGCACAGTTACCGGTGACCTGTGAAGTACAAGGTTACACCAATACGGCACAGTTATCGGTGACCTGTGAAGTACAAGGATACATCAATACGGCACAGTTACCGGTAACCTGTGAAGTACAAGGATACACCAATACGGCACAGTTACCGGTGACCTGTGAAGTACAAGGATACATCAATACGGCACAGTTACCGGTAACCTGTAAAGTACAAAGATGCAACAATACGGCACAGTTACCGGTAACCTGTGAAGTACAAGGATACAACAATACGGCACAGTTACCGGTTACCGGTGATGTACAAGTACACAACAATACGGAACAGATACCGGTGACCCGTGAAGTGCAAGGATACACCAATATGGTACAGTTACCGGTGATCAATTTCGATAAAAAAAACTCTTCCTTATCGGCATCCTTACGCTGTGTAATCACAATAATTTAGAAGTAGGTACCATTTAGTTACTATTTTATTTTGTTTTTCAAACTTGATGAAAAAAAACATTAAATAAAAAACTGCTTCTAAACATATTTCCAAGAAAGGTTTACGTGGCTCGGTTTGATTGTAGGTCATGCCCCTACCTTCTACTTCGACCATAAAAGTCGCCTCCTGTTCGGAGCGCCGGGACTTCCCAATGAAGTATTCGTGTTGGACCAGCTACACTTCCACTTCGGTGATCGGTTTGAAACAGGATCCGAGCATTCTATTGACGGCATCAAATTCCCTGTTGAGGTAAGACTCAGTAAGACAAGATTCTTAGAACGCCGCTCACGGCATCAAATTTTCTTTAGAGGTAAGACTCAGTAAGATAAGATTATCATAATGCTGTCTACGTCATCAAATCTTGTAGATATGAAGTAACACACACATTAGCTGCACCTTTTAAATTTAGTAATAGATACTGCATACTAAAAAAATGAATTAAACTGCATCATACAGCTGTTTCGTCCTAGGACTCTTCAGTGATGCTTGGGGCCAAAGTGTGGGAATCCAAAATTCCTAATGTAGAAGCAGTAGGGCCAGGTGCCTAAAACCCCTTTAATGATGAATTTAGAAGAAAAAATGAAACTTGTTTTACACAATTTCAAATCGTGTACTAATGTGTATATATGTACCGTGCCTCTACTCAAATGAGACTTACTGTGGCTATGGAGACTCCAGCAAACCTCGGGGACTGAACAATTCACTAGCAGAGTCTGCCAGCCCTATCATTTAAGATGGCGTAACACATACACATATAGAGGGAAGACACGATTTTTAGAACGCTGTCCACGGCATCAAATTTCATGTAGAAGTAAGTCTCAGTAAGACGACACGATTCTTAGAGCACTGTCCACGGCTTCAGATTTCTTGTGGAAGTAATACTCAGTAAAACAAGATTCTAAGAACGCTGTTCACTTAACCTGTTATAACCAAAACTTAACATGTTATAACCTCGACTTTGCATGGTATAATCTCGACTTTACATAGTATAATCTCGACTTTACATGGTATAATCTGGACTTTACATGTTATAATCTCGTATTAACATATAATAACCTCGACTTAACATGGTATTATATCCACTTTGCATGGTATAATCTCCACTTTACATGGTATAATCTCGACCTAACATGGTATAACCTCGACCTAACATGGTATAATCTCGACTTTACATGGTATAATCTCGAATTAACATGTAATAATCTCGACTTTACATGGTATAATCTCCACTTTACACGGTATAACCTCGACTTTACACGGTATAACCTCGACTTTACATGGTATAATCTCCACTTTACACGGTATAACCTCGACCTAACATGGTATAATCTCCACTTTACATGGTATAACCTCGACCTAACATGGTATAATCTCCACTTTACATGGTATAATCTCCACTTTACACGGTATAACCTCGACTTTACATGGTATAATCTCCACTTTACACGGTATAACCTCGACTTTACATGGTATAATCTCGAATTAACATGTAATAATCTCGACTTTACATGGTATAATCCCGACTTTACATGGTATAACCTCGACCTAACATGGTATAACCTCGACTTTACATGGTATAATCTCCACTTTACATGGTATAATCTCGACTTTACATGGTATAACCTCGACTTTACACGGTATAACCTCGACTTTACATGGTATAATCTCGACATTACATGGTATAATCTCCATCTTACATGGTATAATCTAGACTTTACTTGTTAAAATCTCGACAGAACGTGGTTTCACCTCGACATTACATGGTATAAAAGGTTTTGTTGCATTTTCAGGTAAATCATCATGATTCTAAAGTTTTTCTCGTATTCAAATATATGCACAGTGTTTATTTACATATTTGTTTTTATTATTTCGATTTATATTTGCAACACGACGATAATAAGCAGAAAGAAGTACACAGTAAACAGTAAGAAGTATACAGAAAACAGTTAGCAGTATATAATAAATAGTTATAAGTATATAGTAAACAGTAAGCAGTATATAGTAAACAGCTAGCAGTATACAATAAACAGTTAGAAGTATCTAATAAATAGTTAGCAGTATACAGATAGCAGTATAAGGTAAACAGTTAGCAATATACAGTGAACAGTTAGCAATATACAGTAAACAGTTAGCAGTATACAGAAAACAGTTAGCAGTATACAGAAAACAGTTAGCAGTATACAGAAAACAGTTAGCAGTATACAGTAAACAGTTAGCAGTAAACGGTAACCAGTTTGCAGTTTACAATAAACAGTTAGCAGTATCTAATAAATAGTTAGCAGTATACAGATAGCAGTATACGGTAAACAGTTAGCAGTAAAAAGTAAGCAGTATACAGAAAACAGTTACATGCAGCAGTATACAGTAAACAGTTAGAAGTAGACAAAAAAGCAGTTAGAAGTATACAGTAAACAGTTAGCAGTATAGAGTAAACAGTTATAATTATATAGTAAACAGTAAGCAGTATGCAGTAAACAGTTAGAAGTATACAATAAACAGTTAGAAGTATCTAATAAATAGTTAGCAGTATACAGATAGCAGTATACGGTCAACAGTTAGCAATATACAGTAAACAGTAAGCAGTAAAAAGTTAGCAGTATAAAGAAAACAGTTACATGCAGCAGTATACAGTAAACAGTTAGCAGTATACATCAAACAGTTAGCAGTATACAGAAAACAGCAGTAAACGGTAAACAGTTAGCAGTATCTAATAAATGGTCAGTAGTATACAGATAGCAGTATACAGTAAACAGTAAGCAGTAAAAAGTTAGCAGTATAAAGAAAACAGTTACATGCAGCAGTATACAGTAAACAGCTAGCAGTATACATTAAACAGTTAGCAGTATACAGAAAACAGTTAGCAGTATACAGTAAACAGTTAGCAGTAAACGGTAAACATTTTGCAGTAAACAGAAAACAGTTACCAATATACAGAAAACAGTTAGCAGTATACAGTAAACAGTTAGCGGTATACAGTAAACAGTTAACAGTATAAAATATACAGTAAGCAATATACGGTAAACAGTTAGCAGTATAGGGTAAACAGTTAGCAGTATACAGGAAACAGTAAATATTATACAATAAACAGTTAGCAGTATACGATAAACAGTTAGCAGTATACAATAAACAGTAAGCAGTATATAATAAATAGTAATAAGTATATAGTAAACAGTAAGCAGTATACACTAAACAATATAACAAGTAGTAGGCTGTACACAAACAGTTACAATATAACAAGTAGTAGACAGTACACAAACAGTTACAATATAACAAGTAGTAGACAGTACACAAACAGTTACAATATAACAAGTAGTAGACAGTACACAAACAGTTACAATATATCAAGTAGTAGACAGTACACAAACAGTTACAGTATAACAAGTAGTAGGCAGTACACAAACAGTTACAATATAACAAGTAGTAGGCAGTACACAAACAGTTACAATATAACAAGTAGTAGACAGTACAATATAACAAGTAGTAGACAGTACACAAACAGTTACAATATAACAAGTAGTAGACAGTACACAAGCAGTCACAATATAACAAGTAGTAGACAGTACACAAACAGTTACAATATAACAAGTAGTAGACAGTACACAAACAGTTACAATATAACAAGTAGTAGACAGTACAATATAACAAGTAGTAGACAGTACACAAACAGTTACAATATAACAAGTAGTAGGCAGTACACAAACAGTTACAATATAACAAGTAGTAGACAGTACACAAACAGTTACAATATAACAAGTAGTAGACAGTACACAAACAGTTACAATATAACAAGTAGTAGACATTACACAAATAGTTACAATATAACAAGTAGTAGGCAGTACACAAACAGTTACAGTATAACAAGTAGTAGACAGTACACAAACAGTTACAGTATAACAAGTAGTAGACAGTACACAAACAGTTACAGTATAACAAGTAGTAGACAGTACACAAACAGTTACAGTATAACAAGTAGTAGACAGTACAATATAACAAGTAGTAGGCAGTACACAAATAGTTACAGTATAACAAGTAGTAGACAGTACACAAACAGTTACAATATAACAAGTAGTAGACAGTACACAACCAGTAACAATATAACAAGTAGTAGACAGTACAATATAACAAGTAGTAGGCAGTACACAAATAGTTACAGTATAACAAGTAGTAGGAAGTACACAAACAGTTACAATATAACAAGTAGTAGACAGTACAATATAACAAGTAGTAGACAGTACAATATAACAAGTAGTAGACAGTACACAAACAGTTACAGTATAACAAGTAGTAGACAGTACACAAACAGTTACAGTATAACAAGTAGTAGACAGTACACAAACAGTTACAGTATAACAAGTAGTAGACAGTACAATATAACAAGTAGTAGACAGTACACAAACAGTTACAATATAACAAGTAGTAGACAGTACAATATAACAAGTAGTAGGCAGTACACAAACAGTTACAGTATAACAAGTAGTAGACAGTACACAAACAGTTACAGTATAACAAGTAGTAGACAGTACAATATAACAAGTAGTAGACAGTACACAAACAGTTACAATATAACAAGTAGTAGACAGTACAATATAACAAGTAGTTGGCTGTACACAAACAGTTACAATATAACAAGTAGTAGACAGTACACAAACAGTTACAATATAACAAGTAGTAGACAGTACACAAACAGTTACAGTATAACAAGTAGTAGACAGTACACAAACAGTTACAGTATAACAAGTAGTAGACAGTACACAAACAGTTACAATATAACAAGTAGTAGACAGTACAATATAACAAGTAGTAGACAGTACACAAATAGTTACAGTATAACAAGTAGTAGGCAGTACACAAACAGTAACAGTATAACAAGTAGTAGACAGTACACAAACAGTTACAGTATAACAAGTAGTAGGCAGTACACAAATAGTTACAGTATAACAAGTAGTAGACAGTACACAAACAGTTACACTATAACAAGTAGTAGACAGTACACAAACAGTTACAATATAACAAGTAGTAGACAGTACACAAACAGTTACAGTATAACAAGTAGTAGACAGTACACAAACAGTAACAATATAACAAGTAGTAGGCAGTACAATATAACAAGTAGTAGGCAGTACAATATAACAAGTAGTAGACAGTACAATATAACAAGTAGTAGGCAGTACAATATAACAAGTAGTAGGTAGTACAATATAACAAGTAGTAGACAGTACAATATAACAAGTAGTAGGCAGTACAATATAACAAGTAGTAGGTAGTACAATATAACAAGTAGTAGACAGTACAATATAACAAGTAGTAGACAGTACAATATAACAAGTAGTAGGCAGTACAATATAACAAGTAGTAGGTAGTACAATATAACAAGTAGTAGACAGTACAATATAACAAGTAGTAGGCAGTACAATATAACAAGTAGTAGGCAGTACAATATAACAAGTAGTAGACAGTACAATATAACAAGTAGTAGGCAGTACAATATAACAAGTAGTAGACAGTACACAAACAGTAACAATATAACAAGTAGTAGGCAGTACAATATAACAAGTAGTAGGCAGTACACAAACAGTTACAATATAACAAGTAGTAGACAGTACACAAACAGTTACAGTATAACAAGTAGTAGACAGTACACAAACAGTTACAGTATAACAAGTAGTAGGCAGTACACAAATAGTTACAGTATAACAAGTAGTAGACAGTACACAAACAGTTACAATATAACAAGTAGTAGACAGTACACAAACAGTTACAATATAACAAGTAGTAGACAGTACACAAACAGTTACAGTATAACAAGTAGTAGACAGTACACAAACAGTTACAATATAACAAGTAGTAGGCAGTACACAAACAGTTACAATATAACAAGTAGTAGACAGTACACAAACAGTTACAATATAACAAGTAGTAGACAGTACACAAACAGTTACAATATAACAAGTAGTAGGCAGTACAATATAACAAGTAGTAGACAGTACACAAATAGTTACAGTATAACAAGTAGTAGACAGTACACAAATAGTTACAGTATAACAAGTAGTAGGCAGTACAATATAACAAGTAGTAGGCAGTACAATATAACAAGTAGTAGGCAGTACAATATAACAAGTAGTAGGCAGTACAATATAACAAGTAGTAGGCAGTACAATATAACAAGTAGTAGGCAGTACAATATAACAAGTAGTAGGCAGTACAATATAACAAGTAGTAGACAGTACACAAATAGTTACAGTATAACAAGTAGTAGACAGTACACAAATAGTTACAGTATAACAAGTAGTAGACAGTACACAAATAGTTACAGTATAACAAGTAGTAGGCAGTACAATATAACAAGTAGTAGGCAGTACAATATAACAAGTAGTAGACAGTACAATATAACAAGTAGTAGGCAGTACACAAATAGTTACAGTATAACAAGTAGTAGACAGTACAATATAACAAGTAGTAGGCAGTACACAAATAGTTACAGTATAACAAGTAGTAGACAGTACACAAACAGTTACAATATAACAAGTAGTAGGCAGTACACGAGCAGTTACAATATAACAAGTAGTAGGCAGTACACGAGCAGTTACAATATAACAAGTAGTAGACAGTACACAAACAGTTACAATATAACAAGTAGTAGACAGTACACAAACAGTTACAGTATAACAAGTAGTAGGCAGTACACAAACAGTTACAATATAACAAGTAGTAGACAGTACACAAACAGTTACAATATAACAAGTAGTAGACAGTACACAAACAGTTACAGTATAACAAGTAGTAGGCAGTACACAAACAGTTACAGTATAACAAGTAGTAGACAGTACACAAACAGTTACAATATAACAAGTAGTAGACAGTACACAAACAGTTACAATATAACAAGTAGTAGACAGTACACAAACAGTTACAATATAACAAGTAGTAGACAGTACACAAACAGTTACAATATAACAAGTAGTAGACAGTACACGAGCAGTTACAATATAACAAGTAGTAGGCAGTACACGAGCAGTTACAATATAACAAGTAGTAGACAGTACACAAACAGTTACAATATAACAAGTAGTAGACAGTACACAAACAGTTACAGTATAACAAGTAGTAGGCAGTACACAAACAGTTACAATATAACAAGTAGTAGACAGTACACAAACAGTTACAATATAACAAGTAGTAGACAGTACACAAACAGTTACAATATAACAAGTAGTAGACAGTACATAAACAGTTACAATATAACAAGTAGTAGACAGTACATAAACAGTTACAATATAACAAGTAGTAGACAGTACACAAACAGTTACAATATAACAAGTAGTAGACAGTACACAAACAGTTACAGTATAACAAGTAGTAGGCAGTACATAAACAGTTACAGTATAACAAGTAGTAGACAGTACAATATAACAAGTAGTAGACAGTACATAAACGATTACAGTATAACAAGTAGTAGGCAGTACACGAGCAGTTACAATATAACAAGTAGTAGACAGTACACAAACAGTTACAATATAACAAGTAGTAGACAGTACACAAACAGTTACAGTATAACAAGTAGTAGGCAGTACATAAACAGTTACAGTATAACAAGTAGTAGACAGTACAATATAACAAGTAGTAGACAGTACACAAACAGTTACAATATAACAAGTAGTAGACAGTACACAAACAGTTACAATATAACAAGTAGTAGACAGTACATAAACGATTACAGTATAACAAGTAGTAGGCAGTACACGAGCAGTTACAATATAACAAGTAGTAGACAGTACACAAACAGTTACAATATAACAAGTAGTAGACAGTACACAAACAGTTACAGTATAACAAGTAGTAGGCAGTACATAAACAGTTACAGTATAACAAGTAGTAGACAGTACAATATAACAAGTAGTAGACAGTACACAAACAGTTACAATATAACAAGTAGTAGACAGTACAATATAACAAGTAGTAGGCAGTACACAAATAGTTACAGTATAACAAGTAGTAGACAGTACATAAACAGTTACAATATAACAAGAAGTAGACAGTACACAAACAGTTACAGTATAACAAGTAGTAGACAGTACAGTATAACAAGTAGTAGACAGTACATAAACAGTTACAATATAACAAGTAGTAGGCAGTACATAAACAGTTACAGTATAACAAGTAGTAGACAGTACAGTATAACAAGTAGTAGACAGTACAGTATAACAAGTAGTAGACAGTACATAAACAGTTACAATATAACAAGTAGTAGGCAGTACATAAACAGTTACAGTATAACAAGTAGTAGACAGTACAGTATAACAAGTAGTAGACAGTACAGTATAACAAGTAGTAGACAGTACACAAACAGTTACAATATAACAAATAGTAGACAGTACACAAACAGTTACAATATAACAAATAGTAGACAGTACACAAACAGTTACAATATAACAAGTAGTAGACAGTACACAAAAAGTTACAATATAACAAACAGTAGACAGTACAAAACTGTTACACTATAACAAGCAGTAGGCAGTATACAAACAGTTACAGTATAACAAGTATTAGACAGTACACAAACAGTAACAATATAACAAGTAGTAGACAGTACACAAACCGTTACAATACAACAAGCAGTAGGCAGTTCACAAACAGTTACAATATAACAAGTAGTAGACAGTACACAAACAGTTACAATATAACAAGTAGTAGACAGTACACAAACAGTTACAATATAACAAGTAGTAGACAGTACACAAACAGTTACAATATAACAAGTAGTAGACAGTACACAAACAGATACATTATAACAAGTAGTAGACAGTACGGTATAACAAGTAGTAGACAGTACACAAACAGTAACAATATAACAAGTAGTAGACAGTACACAAACAGTAACAATATAACAAGTAGTAGACAGTACACAAACAGTAACAATATAACAAGTAGTAGACAGTACGGTATAACAAGTAGTAGACAGTACACAAACAGTAACAATATAACAAGTAGTAGACAGTACACAAACAGTAACAATATAACAAGTAGTAGGCTGTACACAAACAGCACAGTATAACAAGTAGTTGGCTGTACACAAACAGTTACAGTATAACAAGTAGTAGACAGTACACAAACAGTAACAGTATAACAAGTAGTAGACAGTACACAAACAGTTACAATATAACAAGTAGTAGACAGTACACAAACAGTAACAATATAACAAGTAGTAGACAGTACACAAACAGTTACAATATAACAAGTAGTAGGCAGTACACAAACAGTTACAATATAACAAGTAGTAGACAGTACACAAACAGTTACAATATAACAAGTAGTAGACAGTACACAAACAGTTACAATATAACAAGTAGTAGACAGTACACAAACAGTAACAGTATAACAAGTAGTAGACAGTACATAAACAGTTACAATATAACAAGTAGTAGACAGTACACAAACAGTTACAATATAACAAGTAGTAGGTAGTACACAAACAGCACAGTATAACAAGTAGTTGGCTGTACACAAACAGTTACAGTATAACAAGTAGTAGACAGTACACAAACAGTTACAATATAACAAGTAGTAGACAGTACACAAACAGTTACAGTATAACAAGTAGTAGGCAGTACACAAACAGTTACAGTATAACAAGTAGTAGACAGTACACAAACAGTAACAATATAACAAGTAGTAGACAGTACACAAACAGCACAGTATAACAAGTAGTTGGCTGTACACAAACAGTTACAGTATAACAAGTAGTAGACAGTACACAAACAGTTACAATATAACAAGTAGTTTGCTGTACACAAACAGTTACAGTATAACAAGTAGTAGGCAGTACACAAACAGCACAGTATAACAAGTAGTTGGCTGTACACAAACAGTTACAGTATAACAAGTAGTAGACAGTACACAAACAGTTACAGTATAACAAGTAGTAGACAGTACACAAACAGTTACAGTATAACAAGTAGTAGACAGTACACAAACAGTTACAGTATAACAAGTAGTAGACAGTACACAAACAGTAACAATATAACAAGTAGTAGACAGTACACAAACAGCACAGTATAACAAGTAGTTGGCTGTACACAAACAGTTACAATATAACAAGTAGTAGACAGTACACAAACAGTAACAATATAACAAGTAGTAGACAGTACACAAACAGCACATTATAACAAGTAGTTGGCTGTACACAAACAGTTACAATATAACAAGTAGTAGACAGTACACAAACAGTTACAGTATAACAAGTAGTAGACAGTACACAAACAGTTACAGTATAACAAGTAGTAGACAGTACACAAACAGTTACAATATAACAAGTAGTAGACAGTACACAAACAGTTACAGTATAACAAGTAGTAGACAGTACACAAACAGTTACATTATAACAAGTAGTAGACAGTACACAAACAGTTACAATATAACAAGTAGTAGACAGTACAATATAACAAGTAGTAGACAGTACAATATAACAAGTAGTAGACAGTACAATATAACAAGTAGTAGACAGTACACAAAAAGTAACAATATAACAAGTAGTAGACAGTACACAAAAAATAACAATATAACAAGTAGTAGACAGTACACAAACAGTTACAGTATAACAAGTAGTAGACAGTACACAAACAGTTACAGTATAACAAGTAGTAGACAGTACAATATAACAAGTAGTAGACAGTACACAAACAGTTACAATATAACAAGTAGTAGACAGTACACAAACAGTTACAATATAACAAGTAGTAGACAGTACACAAACAGTTACAGTATAACAAGTAGTAGACAGTACACAAACAGTTACAGTATAACAAGTAGTAGACAGTACAATATAACAAGTAGTAGACAGTACACAAACAGTTACAGTATAACAAGTAGTAGACAGTACACAAGCAGTCACAATATAACAAGTAGTAGACAGTACACAAATAGTCACAATATAACAAGTAGTAGACAGTACACAAACAGTTACAATATAACAAGTAGTAGACAGTACACAAACAGTTACAATATAACAAGTAGTAGACAGTACACAAACAGTTACAGTATAACAAGTAGTAGACAGTACACAAACAGTTACATTATAACAAGTAGTAGACAGTACACAAACAGTTACAGTATAACAAGTAGTAGGCAGTACACAAACAGTTACAGTATAGCAAGTAGTAGGCAGTACACAAACAGTACAGTATAACAAGTAGTTGGCTGTACACAAACAGTTACAGTATAACAAGTAGTAGACAGTACACAAACAGCACAGTATAACAAGTAGTTGGCTGTACACAAACAGTTACAGTATAACAAGTAGTAGACAGTACACAAACAGTTACAATATAACAAGTAGTAGACAGTACACAAACAGTTACAGTATAACAAGTAGTAGACAGTACACAAACAGTTACATTATAACAAGTAGTAGACAGTACACAAACAGTTACAATATAACAAGTAGTAGACAGTACAATATAACAAGTAGTAGACAGTACAATATAACAAGTAGTAGACAGTACACAAAAAGTAACAATATAACAAGTAGTAGACAGTACAATATAACAAGTAGTAGACAGTACACAAAAAGTAACAATATAACAAGTAGTAGACAGTACACAAACAGTTACAGTATAACAAGTAGTAGACAGTACACAAGCAGTCACAATATAACAAGTAGTAGACAGTACACAAAAAGTAACAATATAACAAGTAGTAGACAGTACACAAACAGTTACAATATAACAAGTAGTAGACAGTACACAAACAGTTACAGTATAACAAGTAGTAGACAGTACACAAGCAGTCATAATATAACAAGTAGTAGACAGTACACAAACAGTTACAATATAACAAGTAGTAGACAGTACACAAACAGTTACAATATAACAAGTAGTAGACAGTACACAAACAGTTACAGTATAACAAGTAGTAGACAGTACACAAACAGTTACAATATAACAAGTAGTAGACAGTACACAACCAGTAACAATATAACAAGTAGTAGACAGTACAATATAACAAGTAGTAGGCAGTACACAAATAGTTACAGTATAACAAGTAGTAGGAAGTACACAAACAGTTACAATATAACAAGTAGTAGACAGTACAATATAACAAGTAGTAGACAGTACAATATAACAAGTAGTAGACAGTACACAAACAGTTACAGTATAACAAGTAGTAGACAGTACACAAACAGTTACAGTATAACAAGTAGTAGACAGTACACAAACAGTTACAGTATAACAAGTAGTAGACAGTACAATATAACAAGTAGTAGACAGTACACAAACAGTTACAATATAACAAGTAGTAGACAGTACAATATAACAAGTAGTAGGCAGTACACAAACAGTTACAGTATAACAAGTAGTAGACAGTACACAAACAGTTACAGTATAACAAGTAGTAGACAGTACAATATAACAAGTAGTAGACAGTACACAAACAGTTACAATATAACAAGTAGTAGACAGTACAATATAACAAGTAGTTGGCTGTACACAAACAGTTACAATATAACAAGTAGTAGACAGTACACAAACAGTTACAATATAACAAGTAGTAGACAGTACACAAACAGTTACAGTATAACAAGTAGTAGACAGTACACAAACAGTTACAGTATAACAAGTAGTAGACAGTACACAAACAGTTACAATATAACAAGTAGTAGACAGTACAATATAACAAGTAGTAGACAGTACACAAATAGTTACAGTATAACAAGTAGTAGGCAGTACACAAACAGTAACAGTATAACAAGTAGTAGACAGTACACAAACAGTTACAGTATAACAAGTAGTAGGCAGTACACAAATAGTTACAGTATAACAAGTAGTAGACAGTACACAAACAGTTACACTATAACAAGTAGTAGACAGTACACAAACAGTTACAATATAACAAGTAGTAGACAGTACACAAACAGTTACAGTATAACAAGTAGTAGACAGTACACAAACAGTAACAATATAACAAGTAGTAGGCAGTACAATATAACAAGTAGTAGGCAGTACAATATAACAAGTAGTAGACAGTACAATATAACAAGTAGTAGGCAGTACAATATAACAAGTAGTAGGTAGTACAATATAACAAGTAGTAGACAGTACAATATAACAAGTAGTAGGCAGTACAATATAACAAGTAGTAGGTAGTACAATATAACAAGTAGTAGACAGTACAATATAACAAGTAGTAGACAGTACAATATAACAAGTAGTAGGCAGTACAATATAACAAGTAGTAGGTAGTACAATATAACAAGTAGTAGACAGTACAATATAACAAGTAGTAGGCAGTACAATATAACAAGTAGTAGGCAGTACAATATAACAAGTAGTAGACAGTACAATATAACAAGTAGTAGGCAGTACAATATAACAAGTAGTAGACAGTACACAAACAGTAACAATATAACAAGTAGTAGGCAGTACAATATAACAAGTAGTAGGCAGTACACAAACAGTTACAATATAACAAGTAGTAGACAGTACACAAACAGTTACAGTATAACAAGTAGTAGACAGTACACAAACAGTTACAGTATAACAAGTAGTAGGCAGTACACAAATAGTTACAGTATAACAAGTAGTAGACAGTACACAAACAGTTACAATATAACAAGTAGTAGACAGTACACAAACAGTTACAATATAACAAGTAGTAGACAGTACACAAACAGTTACAGTATAACAAGTAGTAGACAGTACACAAACAGTTACAATATAACAAGTAGTAGGCAGTACACAAACAGTTACAATATAACAAGTAGTAGACAGTACACAAACAGTTACAATATAACAAGTAGTAGACAGTACACAAACAGTTACAATATAACAAGTAGTAGGCAGTACAATATAACAAGTAGTAGACAGTACACAAATAGTTACAGTATAACAAGTAGTAGACAGTACACAAATAGTTACAGTATAACAAGTAGTAGGCAGTACAATATAACAAGTAGTAGGCAGTACAATATAACAAGTAGTAGGCAGTACAATATAACAAGTAGTAGGCAGTACAATATAACAAGTAGTAGGCAGTACAATATAACAAGTAGTAGGCAGTACAATATAACAAGTAGTAGGCAGTACAATATAACAAGTAGTAGACAGTACACAAATAGTTACAGTATAACAAGTAGTAGACAGTACACAAATAGTTACAGTATAACAAGTAGTAGACAGTACACAAATAGTTACAGTATAACAAGTAGTAGGCAGTACAATATAACAAGTAGTAGGCAGTACAATATAACAAGTAGTAGACAGTACAATATAACAAGTAGTAGGCAGTACACAAATAGTTACAGTATAACAAGTAGTAGACAGTACAATATAACAAGTAGTAGGCAGTACACAAATAGTTACAGTATAACAAGTAGTAGACAGTACACAAACAGTTACAATATAACAAGTAGTAGGCAGTACACGAGCAGTTACAATATAACAAGTAGTAGGCAGTACACGAGCAGTTACAATATAACAAGTAGTAGACAGTACACAAACAGTTACAATATAACAAGTAGTAGACAGTACACAAACAGTTACAGTATAACAAGTAGTAGGCAGTACACAAACAGTTACAATATAACAAGTAGTAGACAGTACACAAACAGTTACAATATAACAAGTAGTAGACAGTACACAAACAGTTACAGTATAACAAGTAGTAGGCAGTACACAAACAGTTACAGTATAACAAGTAGTAGACAGTACACAAACAGTTACAATATAACAAGTAGTAGACAGTACACAAACAGTTACAATATAACAAGAAGTAGACAGTACACAAACAGTTACAATATAACAAGTAGTAGACAGTACACAAACAGTTACAATATAACAAGTAGTAGACAGTACACGAGCAGTTACAATATAACAAGTAGTAGGCAGTACACGAGCAGTTACAATATAACAAGTAGTAGACAGTACACAAACAGTTACAATATAACAAGTAGTAGACAGTACACAAACAGTTACAGTATAACAAGTAGTAGGCAGTACACAAACAGTTACAATATAACAAGTAGTAGACAGTACACAAACAGTTACAATATAACAAGTAGTAGACAGTACACAAACAGTTACAATATAACAAGTAGTAGACAGTACATAAACAGTTACAATATAACAAGTAGTAGACAGTACATAAACAGTTACAATATAACAAGTAGTAGACAGTACACAAACAGTTACAATATAACAAGTAGTAGACAGTACACAAACAGTTACAGTATAACAAGTAGTAGGCAGTACATAAACAGTTACAGTATAACAAGTAGTAGACAGTACAATATAACAAGTAGTAGACAGTACATAAACGATTACAGTATAACAAGTAGTAGGCAGTACACGAGCAGTTACAATATAACAAGTAGTAGACAGTACACAAACAGTTACAATATAACAAGTAGTAGACAGTACACAAACAGTTACAGTATAACAAGTAGTAGGCAGTACATAAACAGTTACAGTATAACAAGTAGTAGACAGTACAATATAACAAGTAGTAGACAGTACACAAACAGTTACAATATAACAAGTAGTAGACAGTACACAAACAGTTACAATATAACAAGTAGTAGACAGTACATAAACGATTACAGTATAACAAGTAGTAGGCAGTACACGAGCAGTTACAATATAACAAGTAGTAGACAGTACACAAACAGTTACAATATAACAAGTAGTAGACAGTACACAAACAGTTACAGTATAACAAGTAGTAGGCAGTACATAAACAGTTACAGTATAACAAGTAGTAGACAGTACAATATAACAAGTAGTAGACAGTACACAAACAGTTACAATATAACAAGTAGTAGACAGTACAATATAACAAGTAGTAGGCAGTACACAAATAGTTACAGTATAACAAGTAGTAGACAGTACATAAACAGTTACAATATAACAAGAAGTAGACAGTACACAAACAGTTACAGTATAACAAGTAGTAGACAGTACAGTATAACAAGTAGTAGACAGTACATAAACAGTTACAATATAACAAGTAGTAGGCAGTACATAAACAGTTACAGTATAACAAGTAGTAGACAGTACAGTATAACAAGTAGTAGACAGTACAGTATAACAAGTAGTAGACAGTACATAAACAGTTACAATATAACAAGTAGTAGGCAGTACATAAACAGTTACAGTATAACAAGTAGTAGACAGTACAGTATAACAAGTAGTAGACAGTACAGTATAACAAGTAGTAGACAGTACACAAACAGTTACAATATAACAAATAGTAGACAGTACACAAACAGTTACAATATAACAAATAGTAGACAGTACACAAACAGTTACAATATAACAAGTAGTAGACAGTACACAAAAAGTTACAATATAACAAACAGTAGACAGTACAAAACTGTTACACTATAACAAGCAGTAGGCAGTATACAAACAGTTACAGTATAACAAGTATTAGACAGTACACAAACAGTAACAATATAACAAGTAGTAGACAGTACACAAACCGTTACAATACAACAAGCAGTAGGCAGTTCACAAACAGTTACAATATAACAAGTAGTAGACAGTACACAAACAGTTACAATATAACAAGTAGTAGACAGTACACAAACAGTTACAATATAACAAGTAGTAGACAGTACACAAACAGTTACAATATAACAAGTAGTAGACAGTACACAAACAGATACATTATAACAAGTAGTAGACAGTACGGTATAACAAGTAGTAGACAGTACACAAACAGTAACAATATAACAAGTAGTAGACAGTACACAAACAGTAACAATATAACAAGTAGTAGACAGTACACAAACAGTAACAATATAACAAGTAGTAGACAGTACGGTATAACAAGTAGTAGACAGTACACAAACAGTAACAATATAACAAGTAGTAGACAGTACACAAACAGTAACAATATAACAAGTAGTAGGCTGTACACAAACAGCACAGTATAACAAGTAGTTGGCTGTACACAAACAGTTACAGTATAACAAGTAGTAGACAGTACACAAACAGTAACAGTATAACAAGTAGTAGACAGTACACAAACAGTTACAATATAACAAGTAGTAGACAGTACACAAACAGTAACAATATAACAAGTAGTAGACAGTACACAAACAGTTACAATATAACAAGTAGTAGGCAGTACACAAACAGTTACAATATAACAAGTAGTAGACAGTACACAAACAGTTACAATATAACAAGTAGTAGACAGTACACAAACAGTTACAATATAACAAGTAGTAGACAGTACACAAACAGTAACAGTATAACAAGTAGTAGACAGTACATAAACAGTTACAATATAACAAGTAGTAGACAGTACACAAACAGTTACAATATAACAAGTAGTAGGTAGTACACAAACAGCACAGTATAACAAGTAGTTGGCTGTACACAAACAGTTACAGTATAACAAGTAGTAGACAGTACACAAACAGTTACAATATAACAAGTAGTAGACAGTACACAAACAGTTACAGTATAACAAGTAGTAGGCAGTACACAAACAGTTACAGTATAACAAGTAGTAGACAGTACACAAACAGTAACAATATAACAAGTAGTAGACAGTACACAAACAGCACAGTATAACAAGTAGTTGGCTGTACACAAACAGTTACAGTATAACAAGTAGTAGACAGTACACAAACAGTTACAATATAACAAGTAGTTTGCTGTACACAAACAGTTACAGTATAACAAGTAGTAGGCAGTACACAAACAGCACAGTATAACAAGTAGTTGGCTGTACACAAATAGTTACAGTATAACAAGTAGTAGACAGTACACAAACAGTTACAGTATAACAAGTAGTAGACAGTACACAAACAGTTACAGTATAACAAGTAGTAGACAGTACACAAACAGTTACAGTATAACAAGTAGTAGACAGTACACAAACAGTAACAATATAACAAGTAGTAGACAGTACACAAACAGCACAGTATAACAAGTAGTTGGCTGTACACAAACAGTTACAATATAACAAGTAGTAGACAGTACACAAACAGTAACAATATAACAAGTAGTAGACAGTACACAAACAGCACATTATAACAAGTAGTTGGCTGTACACAAACAGTTACAATATAACAAGTAGTAGACAGTACACAAACAGTTACAGTATAACAAGTAGTAGACAGTACACAAACAGTTACAGTATAACAAGTAGTAGACAGTACACAAACAGTTACAATATAACAAGTAGTAGACAGTACACAAACAGTTACAGTATAACAAGTAGTAGACAGTACACAAACAGTTACATTATAACAAGTAGTAGACAGTACACAAACAGTTACAATATAACAAGTAGTAGACAGTACAATATAACAAGTAGTAGACAGTACAATATAACAAGTAGTAGACAGTACAATATAACAAGTAGTAGACAGTACACAAAAAGTAACAATATAACAAGTAGTAGACAGTACACAAAAAATAACAATATAACAAGTAGTAGACAGTACACAAACAGTTACAGTATAACAAGTAGTAGACAGTACACAAACAGTTACAGTATAACAAGTAGTAGACAGTACAATATAACAAGTAGTAGACAGTACACAAACAGTTACAATATAACAAGTAGTAGACAGTACACAAACAGTTACAATATAACAAGTAGTAGACAGTACACAAACAGTTACAGTATAACAAGTAGTAGACAGTACACAAACAGTTACAGTATAACAAGTAGTAGACAGTACAATATAACAAGTAGTAGACAGTACACAAACAGTTACAGTATAACAAGTAGTAGACAGTACACAAGCAGTCACAATATAACAAGTAGTAGACAGTACACAAATAGTCACAATATAACAAGTAGTAGACAGTACACAAACAGTTACAATATAACAAGTAGTAGACAGTACACAAACAGTTACAATATAACAAGTAGTAGACAGTACACAAACAGTTACAGTATAACAAGTAGTAGACAGTACACAAACAGTTACATTATAACAAGTAGTAGACAGTACACAAACAGTTACAGTATAACAAGTAGTAGGCAGTACACAAACAGTTACAGTATAGCAAGTAGTAGGCAGTACACAAACAGTACAGTATAACAAGTAGTTGGCTGTACACAAACAGTTACAGTATAACAAGTAGTAGACAGTACACAAACAGCACAGTATAACAAGTAGTTGGCTGTACACAAACAGTTACAGTATAACAAGTAGTAGACAGTACACAAACAGTTACAATATAACAAGTAGTAGACAGTACACAAACAGTTACAGTATAACAAGTAGTAGACAGTACACAAACAGTTACATTATAACAAGTAGTAGACAGTACACAAACAGTTACAATATAACAAGTAGTAGACAGTACAATATAACAAGTAGTAGACAGTACAATATAACAAGTAGTAGACAGTACACAAAAAGTAACAATATAACAAGTAGTAGACAGTACAATATAACAAGTAGTAGACAGTACACAAAAAGTAACAATATAACAAGTAGTAGACAGTACACAAACAGTTACAGTATAACAAGTAGTAGACAGTACACAAGCAGTCACAATATAACAAGTAGTAGACAGTACACAAAAAGTAACAATATAACAAGTAGTAGACAGTACACAAACAGTTACAATATAACAAGTAGTAGACAGTACACAAACAGTTACAGTATAACAAGTAGTAGACAGTACACAAGCAGTCATAATATAACAAGTAGTAGACAGTACACAAACAGTTACAATATAACAAGTAGTAGACAGTACACAAACAGTTACAATATAACAAGTAGTAGACAGTACACAAACAGTTACAGTATAACAAGTAGTAGACAGTACACAAACAGTTACATTATAACAAGTAGTAGACAGTACATAAACAGTTACAGTATAACAAGTAGTAGACAGTATACAGACAGTTACAGTATAACAAGTAGTAGACAGTACACAAACAGTTACAATATAACAAGTAGTAGACAGTACACAAACAGTTACAATATAACAAGTAGTAGACAGTACACAAATAGTTACAATATAACAAGTAGTAGACAGTACACAAACAGTTACCGTATAACAAGTAGTAGACAGTATACAGACAGTTACAGTATAACAAGTAGTAGACAGTACACAAACAGTTACAGTATAACAAGTAGTAGACAGTACACAAACAGTAACAATATAACAAGTAGTAGACAGTACACAAACAGTTACAATATAACAAGTAGTAGACAGTAAACAGACAGTTACAGTATAACAAGAAGTAGACAGTACACAAACAGTTACAATATAACAAGTAGTAGACAGTACACAAACAGTTACAGTATAACAAGTAGTAGACAGTACACAAACAGTTACAGTATAACAAGTAGTAGACAGTACACAAACAGTTACAGTATAACAAGTAGTAGACAGTACAGTATAACAAGTAGTAGGCAGTACAATATAACAAGTAGTAGGCAGTACACAAACAGTTACAATATAACAAGTAGTAGGCAGTACACAAACAGTTACAATATAACAAGTAGTAGGCAGTACACAAACAGTTACAATATAACAAGTAGTAGGCAGTACACAAACAGTTACAATATAACAAGTAGTAGACAGTACACAAACAGTAACAGTATAACAAGTAGTAGGCAGTACACAAACAGTAACAGTATAACAAGTAGTAGACAGTACACAAACAGTAACAGTATAACAAGTAGTAGACAGTACACAAACAGTAACAGTATAACAAGTAGTAGACAGTACATAAACAGTTACAATATAACAAGTAGTAGACAGTACACAAACAGTAACAGTATAACAAGTAGTAGACAGTACATAAACAGTTACAATATAACAAGTAGTAGACAGTACACAAACAGTAACAGTATAACAAGTAGTAGACAGTACATAAACAGTTACAATATAACAAGTAGTAGACAGTACACAAACAGTAACAGTATAACAAGTAGTAGACAGTACACAAACAGTAACAGTATAACAAGTAGTAGACAGTACATAAACAGTTACAATATAACAAGTAGTAGACAGTACACAAACAGTAACAGTATAACAAGTAGTAGACAGTACATAAACAGTTACAGTATAGCAAGTAGTAGGCAGTACACAAACAGTACAGTATAACAAGTAGTTGGCTGTACACAAACAGTTACAGTATAACAAGTAGTAGACAGTACACAAACAGCACAGTATAACAAGTAGTTGGCTGTACACAAACAGTTACAGTATAACAAGTAGTAGACAGTACACAAACAGTTACAATATAACAAGTAGTAGACAGTACACAAACAGTTACAGTATAACAAGTAGTAGACAGTACACAAACAGTTACATTATAACAAGTAGTAGACAGTACACAAACAGTTACAATATAACAAGTAGTAGACAGTACAATATAACAAGTAGTAGACAGTACAATATAACAAGTAGTAGACAGTACACAAAAAGTAACAATATAACAAGTAGTAGACAGTACAATATAACAAGTAGTAGACAGTACACAAAAAGTAACAATATAACAAGTAGTAGACAGTACACAAACAGTTACAGTATAACAAGTAGTAGACAGTACACAAGCAGTCACAATATAACAAGTAGTAGACAGTACACAAAAAGTAACAATATAACAAGTAGTAGACAGTACACAAACAGTTACAATATAACAAGTAGTAGACAGTACACAAACAGTTACAGTATAACAAGTAGTAGACAGTACACAAGCAGTCATAATATAACAAGTAGTAGACAGTACACAAACAGTTACAATATAACAAGTAGTAGACAGTACACAAACAGTTACAATATAACAAGTAGTAGACAGTACACAAACAGTTACAGTATAACAAGTAGTAGACAGTACACAAACAGTTACATTATAACAAGTAGTAGACAGTACATAAACAGTTACAGTATAACAAGTAGTAGACAGTATACAGACAGTTACAGTATAACAAGTAGTAGACAGTACACAAACAGTTACAATATAACAAGTAGTAGACAGTACACAAACAGTTACAATATAACAAGTAGTAGACAGTACACAAATAGTTACAATATAACAAGTAGTAGACAGTACACAAACAGTTACCGTATAACAAGTAGTAGACAGTATACAGACAGTTACAGTATAACAAGTAGTAGACAGTACACAAACAGTTACAGTATAACAAGTAGTAGACAGTACACAAACAGTAACAATATAACAAGTAGTAGACAGTACACAAACAGTTACAATATAACAAGTAGTAGACAGTAAACAGACAGTTACAGTATAACAAGAAGTAGACAGTACACAAACAGTTACAATATAACAAGTAGTAGACAGTACACAAACAGTTACAGTATAACAAGTAGTAGACAGTACACAAACAGTTACAGTATAACAAGTAGTAGACAGTACACAAACAGTTACAGTATAACAAGTAGTAGACAGTACAGTATAACAAGTAGTAGGCAGTACAATATAACAAGTAGTAGGCAGTACACAAACAGTTACAATATAACAAGTAGTAGGCAGTACACAAACAGTTACAATATAACAAGTAGTAGGCAGTACACAAACAGTTACAATATAACAAGTAGTAGGCAGTACACAAACAGTTACAATATAACAAGTAGTAGACAGTACACAAACAGTAACAGTATAACAAGTAGTAGGCAGTACACAAACAGTAACAGTATAACAAGTAGTAGACAGTACACAAACAGTAACAGTATAACAAGTAGTAGACAGTACACAAACAGTAACAGTATAACAAGTAGTAGACAGTACATAAACAGTTACAATATAACAAGTAGTAGACAGTACACAAACAGTAACAGTATAACAAGTAGTAGACAGTACATAAACAGTTACAATATAACAAGTAGTAGACAGTACACAAACAGTAACAGTATAACAAGTAGTAGACAGTACACAAACAGTAACAGTATAACAAGTAGTAGACAGTACATAAACAGTTACAATATAACAAGTAGTAGACAGTACACAAACAGTAACAGTATAACAAGTAGTAGACAGTACATAAACAGTTACAATATAACAAGTAGTAGACAGTACATAAACAGTAACAGTATAACAAGTAGTAGACAGTACACAAACAGTAACAGTATAACAAGTAGTAGACAGTACACAAACAGTTACAATATAACAAGTAGTAGACAGTACACAAACAGTTACAATATAACAAGTAGTAGACAGTACACAAACAGTAACAGTATAACAAGTAGTAGACAGTACATAAACAGTTACAATATAACAAGTAGTAGGCAGTACACAAACAGTTACAATATAACAAGTAGTAGACAGTACACAAACAGTAACAGTATAACAAGTAGTAGACAGTACACAAACAGTTACAATATAACAAGTAGTAGACAGTACACAAACAGTTACAATATAACAAGTAGTAGACAGTACACAAACAGTAACAGTATAACAAGTAGTAGACAGTACATAAACAGTTACAATATAACAAGTAGTAGACAGTACACAAACAGTTACAATATAACAAGTAGTAGACATTACACAAACAGTTACAATATAACAAGTAGTAGACAGTACAATATAACAAGTAGTAGACAGTACAATATAACAAGTAGTAGACATTACACAAACAGTTACAGTATAACAAGTAGTAGGCTATACACAAACAGCACAGTATAACAAGTAGTAGACAGTACATAAACAGTAACAGTATAACAAGTAGTAGACAGTACACAAACAGTAACAGTATAACAAGTATTAGACAGTACACAAACAGTTACAGTATAACAAGTAGTAGACAGTACACAAACAGTTACAATATAACAAGTAGTAGACAGTACACAAACAGTTACAATATAACAAGTAGTAGACAGTACAATATAACAAGTAGTAGACAGTACACAAACAGTTACAATATAACAAGTAGTAGACAGTACACAAACAGTTACAGTATAACAAGTAGTAGACAGTACACAAATAGTTACAATATAACAAGTAGTAGACATTACAGTATAACAAGTAGTAGACAGTACACAAACAGTTACAGTATAACAAGTAGTAGACAGTACACAAACAGTTACAATATAACAAGTAGTAGACAGTATACAAACAGTTACAATATAACAAGTAGTAGACAGTATACAAACAGTTACAATATAACAAGTAGTAGACAGTACACAAACAGTTACAATATAACAAGTAGTAGACAGTACACAAACAGTTACAGTATAACAAGTAGTAGACAGTATACAGACAGTTACAGTATAACAAGTAGTAGACAGTACACAAACAGTTACAATATAACAAGTAGTAGACAGTACACAAACAGTTACAATATAACAAGTAGTAGACAGTACACAAATAGTTACAATATAACAAGTAGTAGACAGTACACAAACAGTTACCGTATAACAAGTAGTAGACAGTATACAGACAGTTACAGTATAACAAGTAGTAGACAGTACACAAACAGTTACAGTATAACAAGTAGTAGACAGTACACAAACAGTAACAATATAACAAGTAGTAGACAGTACACAAACAGTTACAATATAACAAGTAGTAGACAGTAAACAGACAGTTACAGTATAACAAGAAGTAGACAGTACACAAACAGTTACAATATAACAAGTAGTAGACAGTACACAAACAGTTACAGTATAACAAGTAGTAGACAGTACACAAACAGTTACAGTATAACAAGTAGTAGACAGTACACAAACAGTTACAGTATAACAAGTAGTAGACAGTACAATATAACAAGTAGTAGACAGTACACAAACAGTTACAGTATAACAAGTAGTAGACAGTACACAAACAGTTACAATATAACAAGTAGTAGGCAGTACACAAACAGTTACAATATAACAAGTAGTAGACAGTACCCACAAAGTTACAATATAACAAGTTGTAGACAGTACACAAACAGTTACAGTATAACAAGTAGTAGACAGTACACAAACAGTTACAGTATAACAAGTAGTAGGCAGTACACAAACAGTTAAAGTATAACAAGTAGTAGACAGAACACAAACAGTTACAGTATAACAAGTAGTAGACAGTACACAAACAGTTACAGTATAACAAGTAGTAGACAGTACACAAACAGTTACAGTATAACAAGTAGTAGACAGTACACAAACAGTTACAGTATAACAAGTAGTAGACAGTACACAAACAGTTACAGTATAACAAGTAGTAGACAGTACACAAACAGTTACAATATAACAAGTAGTAGGCTGTATACAAACAGTTACAATATAACAAGTAGTAGGCTGTATACAAACAGTTACAATATAACAAGTAGTAGACAGTACAATATAACAAGTAGTAGACAGTACAATATAACAAGTAGTAGACAGTACACAAACAGTTACAATATAACAAGTAGTAGACAGTACACAAAAAGTAACAATATAACAAGTAGTAGACAGTACACAAACAGTTACAGTATAACAAGTAGTAGACAGTACACAAACAGTTACAATATAACAAGTAGTAGACAGTACACAAACAGTTACAATATAACAAGTAGTAGACAGTACACAAACAGTTACAGTATAACAAGTAGTAGACAGTACACAAACAGTTACAGTATAACAAGTAGTAGACAGTACACAAACAGTTACAGTATAACAAGTAGTAGACAGTACACAAACAGTTACAATATAACAAGTAGTAGACAGTACAATATAACAAGTAGTAGGCTGTACAATATAACAAGTAGTAAACAGTACAATATAACAAGTAGTAGGCTGTACACAAACAGTTACAATATAACAAGTAGTAGACAGTACACAAACAGTTACAATTTAACAAGTAGTAGGCAGTACACAAACAGTTACAGTATAACAAGTAGTAGACAGTACACAAACAGTTTGAGTATAACAAGTAGTAGACTGTACACAAACAGTTACAATATAACAAGTAGTAGACAGTACACAAGCAGTCACAATATAACAAGTAGTAGACAGTACACAAAAAGTAACAATATAACAAGTAGTAGACAGTACACAAACAGTTACAATATAACAAGTAGTAGACAGTACAATATAACAAGTAGTAGACAGTACACAAACAGTTACAATATAACAAGTAGTAGGCAGTACAATATAACAAGTAGTAGACAGTACACAAACAGTTACAATATAACAAGTAGTAGGCAGAACAATATAACAAGTAGTAGGCAGTACACAAACAGTTACAATATAACAAGTAGTAGACAGTACACAAACAGTTACAATATAACAAGTAGTAGGCAGTACAATATAACAAGTAGTAGGCAGTACACAAACAGTTACAATATAACAAGTAGTAGACAGTACAATATAACAAGTAGTAGGCAGTACAATATAACAAGTAGTAGGCAGTACAATATAACAAGTAGTAGGCAGTACAATATAACAAGTAGTAGGCAGTACAATATAACAAGTAGTAGGCAGTACAATATAACAAGTAGTAGGCAGTACAATATAACAAGTAGTAGGCAGTACAATATAACAAGTAGTAGGCAGTACAATATAACAAGTAGTAGGCAGTACAATATAACAAGTAGTAGGCAGTACAATATAACAAGTAGTAGGCAGTACAATATAACAAGTAGTAGGCAGTACAATATAACAAGTAGTAGACAGTACACAAACAGTTACAATATAACAAGTAGTAGACAGTACACAAACAGTTACAATATAACAAGTAGTAGACAGTACACAAACAGTTACAATATAACAAGTAGTAGGCAGTACACAAACAGTTACAATATAACAAGTAGTAGACAGTACACAAACAGTTACAATATAACAAGTAGTAGACAGTACACAAACAGTTACAATATAACAAGTAGTAGACAGTACACAAACAGTTACAATATAACAAGTAGTAGACAGTACACAAACAGTTACAATATAACAAGTAGTAGACAGTACACAAACAGTTACAATATAACAAGTAGTAGACAGTACACAAACAGTTACAATATAACAAGTAGTAGACAGTACACAAACAGTTACAATATAACAAGTAGTAGACAGTACACAAACAGTTACAATATAACAAGTAGTAGACAGTACACAAACAGTTACAATATAACAAGTAGTAGGCAGTACACAAACAGTTACATTATAACAAGTAGTAGACAGTACACAAACAGTTACAATATAACAAGTAGTAGACAGTACACAAACAGTTACAGTATAACAAGTAGTAGACAGTACACAAACAGTTACAATATAACAAGTAGTAGGCAGTACACAAACAGTTACATTATAACAAGTAGTAGACAGTACACAAACAGTTACAATATAACAAGTAGTAGACAGTACACAAACAGTTACAGTATAACAAGTAGTAGACAGTACACAAACAGTTACAATATAACAAGTAGTAGACAGTACACAAACCGTTACAATACAACAAGCAGTAGGCAGTTCACAAACAGTTACAATATAACAAGTAGTAGGCAGTACACAAACAGTTACAATATAACAAGTAGTAGACAGTACAATACAACAAGCAGTAGGCAGTTCACAAACAGTTACAATATAACAAGTAATAGGCAGTACACAAACAGTTACAATATAACAAGTAGTAGACAGTACAATATAACAAGTAGTAGGCAGTACACAAACAGTTACAATATATCAAGTAGTAGACAGTACACAAACAGTTACAATATAACAAGTAGTAGACAGTACACAAACAGTTACAGTATAACAAGTAGTAGGCAGTACACAAACAGTTACAATATAACAAGTAGTAGACAGTACACAAACAGTTACAATATAACAAGTAGTAGACAGTACACAAACAGTTACAATATAACAAGTAGTAGACAGTACACAAACAGTTACAATATAACAAGTAGTAGGCAGTACACAAACAGTTACAGTATAACAAGTAGTAGGCAGTACACAAACAGTTACAGTATAACAAGTAGTAGACAGTACACAAACAGTTACAATATAACAAGTAGTAGACAGTACACAAACAGTTACAATATAACAAGTAGTAGACAGTACACAAACAGTTACAGTATAACAAGTAGTAGGCAGTACACAAACAGTTACAATATAACAAGTAGTAGACAGTACACAAACAGTTACAGTATAACAAGTAGTAGACAGTACAATATAACAAGTAGTAGACAGTACACAAACAGTTACAATATAACAAGTAGTAGACAGTACACAAACAGTTACAGTATAACAAGTAGTAGACAGTACACAAACAGTTACAATATAACAAGTAGTAGACAGTACACAAACAGTTACAGTATAACAAGTAGTAGGCAGTACACAAACAGTTACAATATAACAAGTAGTAGACAGTACACAAACAGTTACAATATAACAAGTAGTAGACAGTACACAAACAGTTACAATATAACAAGTAGTAGACAGTACACAAACAGTTACAATATAACAAGTAGTAGACAGTACACAAACAGTTACAATATAACAAGTAGTAGACAGTACACAAACAGTTACAATATAACAAGTAGTAGACAGTACACAAACAGTTACAATATAACAAGTAGTAGACAGTACACAAACAGTTACAATATAACAAGTAGTAGACAGTACACAAACAGTTACAATATAACAAGTAGTAGACAGTACACAAACAGTTACAATATAACAAGTAGTAGACAGTACACAAACAGTTACAATATAACAAGTAGTAGACAGTACACAAACAGTTACAATATAACAAGTAGTAGACAGTACACAAACAGTTACAATATAACAAGTAGTAGGCAGTACACAAACAGTTACAATATAACAAGTAGTAGACAGTACACAAACAGTTACAATATAACAAGTAGTAGACAGTACACAAACAGTTACAATATAACAAGTAGTAGACAGTACACAAACAGTTACAATATAACAAGTAGTAGGCAGTACACAAACAGTTACAGTATAACAAGTAGTAGGCAGTACACAAACAGTTACAATATAACAAGTAGTAGACAGTACAATATAACAAGTAGTAGACAGTACACAAACAGTAACAATATAACAAGTAGTAGGCAGTACACAAACAGTTACAATATAACAAGTAGTAGACAGTACACAAACAGTAACAATATAACAAGTAGTAGACAGTACACAAACAGTTACAATATAACAAGTAGTAGGCAGTACACAAACAGTTACAATATAACAAGTAGTAGACAGTACAATATAACAAGTAGTAGACAGTACACAAACAGTAACAATATAACAAGTAGTAGGCAGTACACAAACAGTTACAATATAACAAGTAGTAGACAGTACAATATAACAAGTAGTAGACAGTACACAAACAGTAACAATATAACAAGTAGTAGGCAGTACACAAACAGTTACAATATAACAAGTAGTAGACAGTACACAAACAGTTACAATATAACAAGTAGTAGACAGTACACAAACAGTTACAATATAACAAGTACTAGACAGTACACAAACAGTTACAATATAACAAGTAGTAGACAGTACACAAACAGTAACAATATAACAAGTAGTAGACAGTACACAAACAGTTACAATATAACAAGTACTAGACAGTACACAAACAGTTACAATATAACAAGTAGTAGACAGTACACAAACAGTCACAATATAACAAGTAGTAGACAGTACACAAACAGTAACAATATAACAAGCAGTAGACAGTACACAAACAGTTACAGTATAACAAGTAGTAGGCAGTACAGTATAACAAGTAGTAGACAGTACACAAACAGTAACAATATAACAAGTAGTAGACAGTACACAAACAGTCACAATATAACAAGTAGTAGACAGTACACAAACAGTTACAATATAACAAGTAGTAGACAGTACACAAACAGTTACAATATAACAAGTAGTAGACAGTACAATATAACAAGTAGTAGACAGTACATAAACAGTTACAATATAACAAGTAGTAGACAGTACACAAACAGTTACAATATAACAAGTAGTAGGCAGTACAATATAACAAGTAGTAGACAGTACACAAACAGTAACAATATATCAAGTAGTAGACAGTACACAAACAGTTACAATATAACAAGTAGTAGACAGTACACAAACAGTTACAATATAACAAGTAGTAGACAGTACACAAACAGTAACAATATATCAAGTAGTAGACAGTACACAAACAGTTACAGTATAACAAGTAGTAGGCAGTACACAAACAGTTACAGTATAACAAGTAGTAGACAGTACACAAACAGTAACAATATATCAAGTAGTAGACAGTACACAAACAGTTACAGTATAACAAGTAGTAGACAGTACACAAACAGTTACAGTATAACAAGTAGTAGACAGTACACAAACAGTTACAGTATAACAAGTAGTAGACAGTACACAAACAGTAACAATATATCAAGTAGTAGACAGTACACAAACAGTTACAGTATAACAAGTAGTAGACAGTACACAAACAGTTACAATATAACAAGTAGTAGACAGTACACAAACAGTAACAATATATCAAGTAGTAGACAGTACACAAACAGTTACAGTATAACAAGTAGTAGACAGTACACAAACAGTTACAGTATAACAAGTAGTAGACAGTACACAAACAGTTACAATATAACAAGTAGTAGACAGTACACAAACAGTAACAATATATCAAGTAGTAGACAGTACACAAACAGTTACAATATAACAAGTAGTAGACAGTACACAAACAGTTACAGTATAACAAGTAGTAGGCAGTACACAAACAGTTACAATATAACAAGTAGTAGGCAGTACACAAACAGTTACAATATAACAAGTAGTAGACAGTACACAAACAGTTACAGTATAACAAGTAGTAGACAGTACACAAACAGTAACAATATAACAAGTAGTAGACAGTACACAAACAGTTACAATATAACAAGTAGTAGACAGTAAACAGACAGTTACAGTATAACAAGTAGTAGACAGTACACAAACATTTACATTATAACAAGTAGTAGACAGTACACAAACAGTAACAGTATAACAAGTAGTAGACAGTACACAAACAGTTACAATATAACAAGTAGTAGACAGTACACAAACAGTTACAGTATAACAAGTAGTAGACAGTACACAAACAGTTACATTATAACAAGTAGTAGACAGTACACAAACAGTTACAATATAACAAGTAGTAGACAGTACACAAACAGTTACATTATAACAAGTAGTAGACAGTACACAAACAGTTACAATATAACAAGTAGTAGACAGTACACAAACAGTTACAATATAACAAGTAGTAGACAGTACACAAACAGTTACAATATAACAAGTAGTAGACAGTACACAAACAGTTACATTATAACAAGTAGTAGACAGTACACAAACAGTTACAATATAACAAGTAGTAGACAGTACACAAACAGTTACAATATAACAAGTAGTAGACAGTACACAAACAGTTACAATATAACAAGTAGTAGACAGTACACAAACAGTTACAATATAACAAGTAGTAGACAGTACAATATAACAAGTAGTAGACAGTACACAAACAGTTACAGTATAACAAGTAGTAGACAGTACACAAACAGTTACAGTATAACAAGTAGTAGACAGTACAATATAACAAGTAGTAGACAGTACACAAACAGTTACAATATAACAAGTAGTAGACAGTACACAAGCAGTCACAATATAACAAGTAGTAGACAGTACACAAAAAGTAACAATATAACAAGTAGTAGACAGTACACAAACAGTTACAATATAACAAGTAGTAGACAGTACACAAACAGTTACAATATAACAAGTAGTAGACAGTACACAAACAGTTACAATATAACAAGTAGTAGACAGTACAATATAACAAGTAGTAGACAGTACACAAACAGTTACAATATAACAAGTAGTAGACAGTACACAAACAGTTACAATATAACAAGTAGTAGACAGTACAATATAACAAGTAGTAGACAGTACACAAACAGTTACAATATAACAAGTAGTAGACAGTACACAAACAGTTACAATATAACAAGTAGTAGGCAGTACACAAACAGTTACAGTATAACAAGTAGTAGGCAGTACACAAACAGTTACAGTATAACAAGTAGTAGGCAGTACACAAACAGTTACAATATAACAAGTAGTAGACAGTACACAAACAGTTACAGTATAACAAGTAGTAGACAGTACACAAACAGTTACAATATAACAAGTAGTAGACAGTACACAAACAGTTACAATATAACAAGTAGTAGACAGTACAATATAACAAGTAGTAGACAGTACAATATAACAAGTAGTAGACAGTACAATATAACAAGTAGTAGACAGTACACAAACAGTTACAGTATAACAAGTTGTAGGCAGTACACAAACAGTTACAGTATAACAAGTAGTAGACAGTACACAAACAGTTACAATATAACAAGTAGTAGACAGTACACAAACAGTTACAATATAACAAGTAGTAGACAGTACAATATAACAAGTAGTAGGCAGTACACAAACAGTTACAGTATAACAAGTAGTAGACAGTACACAAACAGTTACAATATAACAAGTAGTAGACAGTACAATATAACAAGTAGTAGACAGTACACAAACAGTTACAATATAACAAGTAGTAGACAGTACACAAACAGTAACAATATAACAAGTAGTAGGCAGTACACAAACAGTTACAGTATAACAAGTAGTAGGCAGTACACAAACAGTTACAGTATAACAAGTAGTAGACAGTACACAAACAGTTACAGTATAACAAGTAGTAGGCAGTACACAAACAGTTACAGTATAACAAGTAGTAGACAGTACACAAACAGTTACAATATAACAAGTAGTAGGCAGTACACAAACAGTTACAATATAACAAGTAGTAGACAGTACACAAACAGTTACAGTATAACAAGTAGTAGACAGTACAATATAACAAGTAGTAGGCAGTACAATATAACAAGTAGTAGGCAGTACAATATAACAAGTAGTAGACAGTACAATATAACAAGTAGTAGACAGTACACAAATAGTTACAGTATAACAAGTAGTAGGCAGTACACAAATAGTTACAGTATAACAAGTAGTAGACAGTACAATATAACAAGTAGTAGACAGTACAATATAACAAGTAGTAGACAGTACAATATAACAAGTAGTAGGCAGTACACAAATAGTTACAGTATAACAAGTAGTAGACAGTACAATATAACAAGTAGTAGGTAGTACAATATAACAAGTAGTAGACAGTACAATATAACAAGTAGTAGGCAGTACACAAATAGTTACAGTATAACAAGTAGTAGGCAGTACACAAATAGTTACAGTATAACAAGTAGTAGACAGTACACAAACAGTTACAGTATAACAAGTAGTAGACAGTACACAAACAGTTACAATATAACAAGTAGTAGACAGTACAATATAACAAGTAGTAGGCAGTACACAAACAGTTACAGTATAACAAGTAGTAGACAGTACATAAACAGTTACAATATAACAAGTAGTAGACAGTACACAAACAGTTACAGTATAACAAGTAGTAGACAGTACACAAACAGTTACAATATAACAAGTAGTAGGCAGTACACAAACAGTTACAGTATAACAAGTAGTAGACAGTACACAAACAGTAACAATATAACAAGTAGTAGACAGTACACAAACAGTAACAATATAACAAGTAGTAGACAGTACACAAACAGTTACAATATAACAAGTAGTAGGCAGTACACAAACAGTTACAGTATAACAAGTAGTAGACAGTACACAAACAGTTACAATATAACAAGTAGTAGACAGTACACAAACAGTTACAATATAACAAGTAGTAGGCAGTACACAAACAGTTACAATATAACAAGTAGTAGACAGTACACAAACAGTTACAGTATAACAAGTAGTAGACAGTACACAAACAGTTACAATATAACAAGTAGTAGGCAGTACACAAACAGTTACAATATAACAAGTAGTAGACAGTACATAAACAGTTACAATATAACAAGTAGTAGGCAGTACATAAACAGTTACAATATAACAAGTAGTAGACAGTACACAAACAGTTACAATATAACAAGTAGTAGACAGTACACAAACAGTTACAATATAACAAGTAGTAGACAGTACACAAACAGTTACAATATAACAAGTAGTAGGCAGTACACAAACAGTTACAATATAACAAGTAGTAGACAGTACACAAGCAGTCACAATATAACAAGTAGTAGACAGTACACAAACAGTTACAATATAACAAGTAGTAGACAGTACACAAACAGTTACAGTATAACAAGTAGTAGACAGTACACAAACATTTAAAATATAACAAACAATATAACAAGCAGTAAATATAACAAGCAGTAAATATAACAAGCAGTAGACACACATATAATTAGTGTTTTACATTTACTTTATCCCCAAGTTCGTTATGACCATAACTATGGAGACAAGTGTGTTTTCTCATGGTTTGATATATTTTTCTATTCGTCTATTTCCAGATTCATTTTGCCCATTACAACAGGAAATATGGAAATTTCAACAATGCCACTAACCAGCCTGATGGTGTAGTAGTCGTGGGGGTATTTATGCAGGTATGAATAGTCTTATTGTTTAAAAATACAAATATTAATCAGTTATATGAATTCGCTGTAGTAATGATAATCACAACTGAAAGTGAATTCCGTGAAAATATTGTGAAAAAGTTGTGAAATATTGGTGAAAAGGTGAAAACGCCATGAAATTGTTTGTGAAATTTTTTGGAAATATTTTTTTCGCGGCTTGGAGGAAATCCAGTGAAAAATATTTCTATAGGCATGAAAAAATAATATCACAGCCGTGAAATGTTTTTCTCCTTGTGAAATTTCATTTTTTTCATGTAGTGAAATAAAAAATCACTACATGAAAAAAATGAAATTTCACAAGTGTTTCACTGCCATGAATTTTAGTGTTTTACAGCCTTGGTTTCCATAAGTATTCCCATCATGCACTGATTTTTTTTCACGGTCAATAATTTTATCAATTATTTTACCCCCCCCCCCCCACCTGTGAGAGGGCCAAATGTCTCACAGGACTGTTTGTAGGTGGGTATGTAAATTTAGTGCTTTGCAGCAGCAACTGAAAGATGCTGCTCACCCAGGTCGTCCTGCAACAATTACGACCAAAGGTAACATAGAAAAAATCCGAAATATCCTCCAAACTGATGCTCGATTCACCGTAAGACAATTGGCTCGAATGACAAACTTGTCGTTAGCAAGAGTTCATGCAATTTTGAAGAAACACCTAAAAGTTAGAAAGATAAATGCAAGATGGATACCCCATTTGTTAACGGATGAGCAAAAGAAGACGCGTGTAACAATGGCCAAAAAACTTCTTAAAATGTACCCAAAATATAGTAAAAATGCTTTTGATGATATAGTCACTGGTGATGAGACCTGGGTGTATTATTTTGAACCAAAGCGGAAGGTTGCCAACCGAATATGGGCCACTAAAAATGCCAGACGCCCAAGTATTGCCAAACGAATACGAACGGTAAAGAAAGTTTTGTATGCTATTTTTTCACTAATAAGGGTCCAGCTATTCAAATCCCGGTGCCAAAAGGCAGAACGGTCACAGGCAAGTTCTATAAAAACGTTGTTCTGAGAAAGTTGAAGAACTACTACAAAAGTCGCCGCCCCAAAACAGGACTTAAGTATGTCTGACTTTTGCATGATAATGCACCCGCTCACAAGGCACGTATTGTGACTGACTTTTTGGAGTCAGAGAAGGTTACCGTCCTTCCGCACCCTCCGTATTCGCCAGACTTGGCCCCCTGCGACTATTTTCTCTTTCCAAAACTTAAATATCATTTATCTGGAAGGAGATACAATTCGAGAAATGCCCTTGGATCTGCTGTTTATCAGTGTCTGATGGGTGTACCCATTGAAGAGTATGAAAAATGCTTCCAAAAATGGATTGACCGGCTAAAAAGGTGTGTTCTGGCTGGCGGAGAGTATTTTGAAGGGCAGAGCAAATTAAAATGAACAAAAGCACTTCCGCTATATGAGCACCGATGCAAGTGACATTATTTTTGGAACACCCCTCGTACGTAAGGGTTAGTACGAATAAGAACGGTTTAATACGGTATAGTACGAACCGCCACGGAACGATCCGTAATGAGATCATGGCTGAAATACATAATTATACTACCAGACAAGGAAACGATCTATCAGGCATAAGATGCATCACTAAGTTTAATCGCAAGTCTTTTTTATCTTCAGCTATTTGGCTTTGGAATGATATTTATGAGGAGGTTCGTTTTAATTCTTCAATGCCTAACTTCAAAGCCTATCTCCAGCAAAACACTAGAGGACGCCTCCCCCTCTCTGAATATTATTATGAAGGATATATATCATACGAGATTACGTCTCGAATGCAGTTCTCCAAACTGCCATCATTTTGAAACAGATCTGGTAGATAATCCTTTACATGTGTGGACATTGTGTACAAGTGGACATTTTGTTTATGTGGACATTTTGTTTATGTGGAGATTTTGTTTATGTGGACATTTTGTTTATTTAGACATTTTGTTTATGTGGGCATTATGTTTATGTGGACATTTTTCTTTATGTGGACATTATGTTTATGTTGACATTTTGTTCATGGGGAGATTTTGGTTATGTGGACATTTTGTATATGTGGACATTATGTTTATGTGGATATTTTGTTTATGTGGAGATTTTTTTATGTGGACATTTTGTTTATGTGGACATTTTGTTTATGTGGAGATTTTGTTTATGTGGTCATTATGTTTATGTGGACATTTTGTTTATGTGAAGATTTTGTTTATGTGGACATTTTGTTTATGTTGACATTTTGTTTATGTGGAGATTTTGTTTATGTTGACATTTTTTTATGTGGAGATTTTGTTTATGTGGACATTTTGTTTATGTTGACATTATGTTTATGTGGACATTTTGTTTATGTGGACATTTTGTTTATGTGGACATTTTGTTTATGTTGACATTTTGTTTATGTGGAGATTTTGGTTATGTGGACATTTTGTATATGTGGACATTATGTTTATGTGGATATTTTGTTTATGTGGAGATTTTTTTTATGTGGACATTTTGTTTATGTGGACATTTTGTTTATGTGGAGATTTTGTTTATGTGGTCATTATGTTTATGTGGACATTTTGTTTATGTGGAGATTTTGTTTATGTGGACATTTTGTTTATGTTGACATTTTGTTTATGTGGAGATTTTGTTTATGTTGACATTTTTTTATGTGGAGATTTTGTTTATGTGGACATTTTGTTTATGTTGACATTATGTTTATGTGGACATTTTGTTTATGTGGACATTTTGTTTATGTGGACATTTTGTTTATGTGGACATTTTGTTTATGTGGACATTTTGTTTATGTTGACATTTTGTTTATGTGGAGATTTTGTTTATGTTGACATTTTGTTTATGTGAAGATTTTGTTTATGTGGAGATTTTGTTTATGTGGACATTTTGTTTATGTGGAGATTTTGTTTATGTGGAGATTTTGTTTATGTGGACATTTTGTTTATGTGGAGATTTTGTTTATGTGGACATTTTGTTTATGTGGACATTTTGTTTATGTTGACATTTTGTTTATGTGGAGATTTTGTTTATGTGGAGATTTTGTTGATGTGGACATTTTGTTTATGTGGAGATTTTGTTTATGTGGAGATTTTGTTTATATGGACATTTTGTTTATGTGGACATTTTGTTTATGTGGAGATTTTGTTTAAGTGGACATTTTGTTTATGTGGACATTTTGTTTATGTGGACATTTTGTTTATGTGGACATTTGGTTTATGTGGACAATTTGTTTATGTGGACATTATGTTCATGTGGACATTTTGTTTATGTGGACATTATGTTTATGTGGACATTTTGTTTATGTGGACATTTTGTTTATGTGGAGATTTTGTTTATATGGACATTTTGTTTATGTGGAGATTTTGTTTATGTGGAGATTTTGTTTATGTGGAGATTTTGTTTATATGGACATCTTGTTTATGTGGACATTTTGTTAATGTTGACATTTTGTTTATGTGGAGATTTTGTTTATGTGGAGATTTTGGTAAATGTGGACATTATGTTTATGTGGACATTTTGTGTATGTGGACATTTTGTTAATGTGGACATTATGTTTATGTGGACATTTTGTTAATGTGGACATTATGTGTATGTGGACATTTTGTTAATGTTGACATTTTGTTTATGTGGACATAATGTTTATGTGGACATTATGTTTATGTGGACATAATGTTTATGTGGACATTATGTTTATGTCAACATTATGTTTATGTGGACATTTTGTTTATGTGGACATAATGTTTATGTGGACATTATGTTTATGTTGACATTTTGTTTATGTGGATATTTTGTTTATGTGAACATTTTGTTTATGTGGACATTTTGTTTATGTGGACATAATGTTTATGTGGACATTTTGTTTATGTCGACATTATGTTTATGTGGACATTTTGTTCATGTGGACATTTTGTTCATGTGGACATTATGTTTATGTGGATATTATGTTTATGTGGACATTATGTTTATGTCAACATTATGTTTATGTGGACATTTTGTTTATGTGGAGATTTTGTTTATGTGGACATTTTGTTTATGTGGACATTTTGCTTATGTCAACATTATGTTTATGTGGACATTTTGTTTATGTTGACATTATGTTTATGTGGACATTTTGTTTATGTGGACATTTTGTTTATGTGGACATAATGTTTATGTGGACATTATGTTTATGTCGACATTATGTTGATGTGGATATTTTGTTTATGTGGACATTTTGTTTATGTGGACATTTTGTTTATGTGGACATTTTGTTAATGTGGACATTTTGTTTATGTGGACATTATGTTTATGTGCACATTTTGTTCATGTGGACATTTTGTTCATGTGGACATTATGTTTATGTGGATATTTTGTTTATGTTGACATTTTGTTTATGTGGACATTTTGTTCATGTGGACATAATGTTTATGTGGACATTATGTTTATGTCAACATTATGTTTATGTTGACATTTTGTTTATGTGGATATTTTGTTAATGTGGACATTTTGTTTATGTGGACATTTTGTTTATGTGGACATAATGTTTATGTGGACATTATGTTTATGTCGACATTATGTTGATGTGGATATTTTGTTTATGTGGACATTTTGTTTATGTGGACATTTTGTTTATGTGGACATTTTGTTAATGTGGACATTTTGTTTATGTGGACATTATGTTTATGTGGACATTTTGTTCATGTGGACATTATGTTTATGTGGACATTTTGTTCATGTGGACATTATGTTTATGTGGATATTTTGTTTATGTGGACATTTTGTTCATGTGGACATAATGTTTATGTGGACATTATGTTTATGTGGATATTTAGTTTATGTGGACAATTTGTTTATGTGGACATTTTGTTAATGTGGACATTTTGTTTATGTGGACATTTTGTTTATGTGGAGATTTTGTTTATGTGGACATTTTGTTTATGTGGAGATTTTGTTTATGTGGACATTTTGTTTATGTGGAGATTTTGTAAAAAGAAAATGTATATTTTGATTGGTTTGTAAAAATCATAATGATTCACGTAAAAGGTATTTTGACTCACTTGCCTCACCAATTAAGTGTTGATTTATTACTATGTGGTGAAGTATCTTTATGCTATGACCAAAACATACACATTTTTAATGTTACGCAAACTTATCTCAGACCAACAAGGAGATTTACAAGCAATTGAATCCAACTACATTCAGATATCACGTAAACTAAACTAGCCGTATAACCGGGTAAAACTGTATCAGTGTCTCTCTACCTTATATCATGTTCTATATTCCTTTCAAAACAGTTTATTGTGTACATTTTCAAACTATCACTACAAAGTTCTATATGAAGTTTTAGCAAACCTCGTTATGCACGATGAGTTGGACCATGTATGAGTACAATTGTACTTGTTTCCTGGGCATCATGGTTGTAATATATTTAGTAATTTGTATATCATTTATCACGAATAAAATATAGTTTAAACTAATGAGATCATGCCGTTCCGTGACAAATTCGTAACAAACCGTATTGTATCCTTAGCAAATACGTAGTGTAACAGTATTAGTATTAAGTACGGATTAATAGGGACTAGTACGGACCAGTACGTTCTTATACGGTTTAGTAAGGATATACTACAGTTGTTTGATCCGTAGTCAAATTTTGAACGTGTTCAAAAATTGTCACGGATATACAAGTACTATAACATATGACTACGGCTACAATACGCAAGGCTACGGACCAATACAGATAGTATCCGTAGCTAACCCGGCGTCAAATCCGTGAAAGTGTGACGTACAGTGCCGTGCTATGAGTGAGTAGCCACTTCTACGCGACGTCATTTTGCATTATCAAGTAGATGGCTTTGTATTTTCGACGTTATTGCAATAAAATAGCAAAAATAGTGTTACTCACTTTTTAATATTTGGTAATGCACTCTTACTTTAATACCTGCCTGTATTCTCTTTGGAATTGATTGATATAATTCCTGTAATATTGTCTGGTCCAGCTGATTCCAGATTTCAGAAACGACCCTCACCAGATCTGCCTCCGACATAATGTCATTCTGTCTGTTTGTTAGTTTAATTTTTTGTAATCTCCATTGATTTTCTGTTATGTTGATATCTGGGGAATGTGCTTGCCAAGGAATTGTTTCAATATTATGTTCCGCTTTCCAACGGCAGGTCTGCCTTGACACATGGACGAGGCAGTTATCTTCTTGTAATATCCAGTGAGAATTTCCAAACAATTTCGCAACAACCGGCCACAAATGTGTATCTAGAACATTTATATATTTCTCAGAGTTAATATTACCTTCCACTGGTGGCAATACTCCCACTCCTTGTAAAGTTATACAACCCCTAAACATAACCGAGAAATTTGATCGTGGCGATTGAGCACTATATTGGCCAAGACATTCCGGTTTCCATGTCTATTCGCGTTTTCTACACACATATACTTTTCTATTCTAGCCCAAGACAATCTTTGTTTCATCCGTAAAAATAATAGTTTTCCAATTTTCTTCAACTGTCCATGTCTGATGATCTCGACATCATTTTACATGTCGTTCATGGTTTACCTGTGAAATGAGTACGCTTCCTAACAGCGCATCTGTTATAGCCTAAATCACTGAGTCTTCTCTTTAAAGTTATCTCAGATACTTCAGTTAACTCATTAAAAGATGCCAACAAATCAGGAAAATTTTGACGTCTGTTCTGTTTCATCAGCCGCGAAAGTCGTGTGTCACTTCTAACGATGGTAATTTTGCTCCTACCACTTCGGGGTTTGTTTTCTGAACTTCCTTTCTCATGAAAACGATGGAGAAACTTCTGAATTGTTGATCGGGATATCTTCAATATTTCAGCAATTTTTCGTCCAGAAATTCCACTTTTGTGCATTGCTGTGATCGCCTGCTTCTGGCACGGTGACATTTCACTACCGTGAGGCGCCATATTGTGTACACCGGCAACGGCGCTTAAAAGATGACGTAACACACACATATGCTGCACCTCTTAAATTTAGTAATAGATACAGTATGCCGAAAAAATGAATTAAACTGCATCATACAGCTGTTTCGTCCTCCTAGGACTCTTCAGTGATGCTAGGGGCCAAAAGGTAGGAATCCAAAATTTCTAAACTTATGTAGAGGCAGAAGGGTCAGGTGCGTAAAACCCCTTTAATTTATTAATTTAGAAGTAAAATCAAAATAGTTCTGTATAATTTCAAATCGTGTACTACGAAAATGTGTATATTATGTACCGTGCCGCCAAATACCGTATTCCGCGTTCCGGACTATGGACACGACGATCACGGTTATAATGATGTTTAATATGACAATTTTACTTAAAATATCTTTTTTATATTATTATAAAAACGGCGTAACGGCGAAAACGGCGTTTTTGACGTTGAAGGTGGATACTCACTTTTGGCACAGCACTGTAGATATTACCGAACGTGCTTGTACCCGGAAGTATGCGTGTTCGTGTAACCTAGTCTCGTTCTACCAGACCCTTGTTGACATCGCAAGGAGTAATTGAGCGTCTGGTTGAACGAGACTAGGTTACACGAGACACCTAAGATGCAGTAGACCTGGTTAGGCGGGGATTTGAATAATACGCCGTTTCCGAGATACAAGAACTCTTTGGAAGCGGCGTTAGAAATTGGTGATTTGATCATGTGACCGCGAAAAATTTGGGACACTTCACAATGGCGACATTGACGACCGAATGATAGCTAGATTCGATTCGATTCTTTTAGTCACTTTAAGTTAAAAAGAGACGAAATTAAGTCACGGTGTGCTGTACCTGTGTAACTGTCAGTCGTAAAAGCAACAGTCTGGCAAAATGTAACGTTCAGATCGTTTCCACAGCAAAGAGAAACCCCGATTACGAGCACTGTGGATTGCATTCATATTTCTCAATACAAGATCAATTCAGTTCATCAGCGATCTCGGCTAATTTTACAAACGCCCCTTTTGTTTATCCTTAATTCTTCCAATTTGGTTTAGAACATCAGGTATATCTACATGTAAGAGACACCCATGTGATGAGCACAATGTTAATTTCAAGGTCCAATATATTTCTGACTATTTTTTTAAAACAAAAAAAACCCCCAGTTTTCCCATTCAAGCTCACTTAGTTAACTCAAACACTGGACAAGCCACGGTCCCGATAATTTAGAGATAATGGTAATGAGCTATATTGATGGAATGATATTTCACTACTTTAATATAACTCACTTGACACATGTATGTATGCATAATATTATCATATAATGTAATTATCATACAATGTATACGTATGGATGCCTATTTCATATATATATATATATTCATATATATATTATATTGCCATATAATGCAATGTCAAAATGTCACATACAATTCACGTCAGTGATTGATTACATTTCGAGAAGGCTATGATTGTTTCATGGTCATGATTTATCGTTCTGATGTTTTCAAGGTCATGATTTTTTTCACGGCAATTACTTTTTCTAACCAAAAATAAAATTCGTTGCACTTAAAACTATACATCAAACATGTATCTTATTTCACGGCAAAGTTTTTGTTACTTCTCATGGAATTTTTTCAACACTGTAAAAAAGTCTTGCTTTTCAGGTTCTTAATTTCTTTTCACGACAATGAAAAAGCAATAGTTCATGACCTGGATAACATTATTTTTCGGATAAAATCACCTATAGTTTCACAACTAAGAACAACAAAGCATGGCACTGACTATGGTCACTCTTCACGACCGACATTTCACGAAATCTTCAGGAAATTTCCACAAGAAGTTTAGGACATTGCAATCATCACATTTTCAGAGGTATGCATGCGCAGCTATAGTAAATAATGTGAATTCAGGAAAATGACAGGTACGAATAAAAGATATACAAAGCATTGCAAAAACAACAACACGAGCCATAGAGACATCTACAACATAAATGAGTCGCGCCACGGAGAAAGGTCATTATGGCAAAAAAAAATCTTTTTTTATGGATTCGTTTTCATTTAATATGTTTGCTGCTATACATATGTAGGTGTACCCTACCTGGGGTAACACATAGACCCTCCAACGTGTACCCTACCTGGGATAACCCATAGGCCCTCGTAAGTGTACCCTACCTGGAGTAACCCATAGGCCCTCCAACGTGTACCCTACCTGGGATAACCAATAGACCCTCCAACGTGTACCCTACCTGGGATAACACAGGCCCTCCAACGTGTACCCTACCTGGGATAACCAATAGACTCTCCAACGTGTACCCTACCTGGGATATCCCATAGACCCTCCAACGTGTACCCTACCTGGGACAACACATAGGCCCTCCAACGTGTACCCTACCTGGGATAACACATAGGCCCTCCAACGTGTACCCTACCTTGGATAACCCATAGACTCTCCAATATGTTCCCTACCTTGGATAACCCATAGATTTTCCAACGTGTACCCTACCTTGGATAACACATAGGCCCTCCAACATGTACCCCACCTGGGATAACCCATAGACTCTCCAATATGTTCCCTACCTTGGATAACCCATAGACTTTCCAACGTGTACCCTACCTGGGATAACCCATAGGCCCTCCAACGTGTACCCTACCTGGGATAACACAGGCCCTCCAACGTGTACCCTACCTGGGATAACCAATAGACCCTCCAACGTGTACCCTACCTGGGATAACCCATAGACCCTCCAACGTGTACCCTATCAGGGATAACACATAGACCCTCCAATGTGTACCCTATCTGGGATAACCCATAGGCCCTCCAACGTGTACCCTACCTGGGATAACCTATAGGCCCTCCAACATATACCCTACCTGGGATAACCCATAGACCCTCCAACGTGTACCCTACCTGGGATAACCCATAGACCCTCCAACGTGTACCCTACCTGGGATAACCTTTGGGCCCTCCAACGTGTACCCTACCTTGGTTAACCCATAGGCCCTCCAACTTGTACCCTACCTGGGATAACCTATGGGCCCACCAAAGTGTACCCTACCTGGGATAACCTATGGGCCCTCCAACGTGTACCTAACCTGGGATAACCCATAGACCCTCCAATGTGTACCCTACCTGGGGTAACCAATAGGCCCTCCAACGTGTACCCTACCTGGGATAACACATAGGCCCTTCAACGTGTACCCTACCTGGGATAACCCATAGACCCTCCAACGTGTACCCTACCTGGGATAACCCATAGACCCTCCAACGTGTACCCTACCTGGGATAACCTATGGGCTCTCTAACGTACCGGTATCGGTGACTGAACCTGACAGAATCATTCCTGTGACCACTGGTGTTGTACCGGTATCGGTGACTGAACCTGACGGAATCATTCCTGTGACCACTGGTGTTGTACCGGTATCGGTGACTGAACCTGACGGAATCATTCCTGTGACCACTGGTGTTGTACCGGTATCGGTGACTGAACCTGACGGAATCATTCCTGTGACCACTGGTGTTGTACCGGTATCGGTGACTGAACCTGACGGAATCATTCCTGTGACCACTGGTGTTGTACTGGTATCGGTGACTGACGGAATCATTCCTGTGACCACTGGTGTTGTACCGGTATCGGTGACTGACAGAATCATTCCTGTGACCACTGGTGTTGTACCGGTATCGGTGACTGACGGAATCATTCCTGTGACCACTGGTGTTGTACCGGTATCGGTGACTGACGGAATCATTCCTGTGACCACTGGTGTTGTACCGGTATCGGTGACTGACAGAATCATTCCTGTGACCACTGGTGTTGTACCGGTATCGGTGACTGACAGAATCATTCCTGTGACTACTGGTGTTGTACCGGTATCGGTGACTGACAGAGTCATTCCTGTGACCACTGGTGTTGTACCGGTATCGGTGACTGACAGAGTCATTCCTGTGACCACTGGTGTTGTACCGGTATCGGTGACTGACGGAATAATTCCTGTGGCCACTGGTGTTGTACCGGTATCGGTGACTGACAGAATCATTCCTGTGACCACTGGTGTTGTACCGGTATCGGTGACTGACAGAATCATTCCTGTGACCACTGGTGTTGTACCGGTATCGGTGACTGAACATGACGGAATCATTCCTGTGACCACTGGTGTTGTACCGGTATCGGTGACTGAACCTGACGGAATCATTCCTGTGACCACTGGTGTTGTACCGGTATCGGTGACTGAACCTGACGGAATCATTCCTGTGACCACTGGTGTTGTACCGGTATCGGTGACTGACAGAGTCATTCCTGTGACCACTGGTGTTGTACCGGTATCGGTGACTGACAGAGTCATTCCTGTGACCACTGGTGTTGTACCGGTATCGGTGACTGACGGAATAATTCCTGTGGCCACTGGTGTTGTACCGGTATCGGTGACTGACAGAATCATTCCTGTGACCACTGGTGTTGTACCGGTATCGGTGACTGAACATGACGGAATCATTCCTGTGACCACTGGTGTTGTACCGGTATCGGTGACTGACGGAATCATTCCTGTGACCACTTGTGTTGTACCGGTATCGATGACTGAACATGACGGAATCATTCCTGTGACCACTGGTGTTGTACCGGTATCGGTGACTGACAGAATCATTCCTGTGACCACTGGTGTTGTACCGGTATCGGTGACTGAACATGACGGAATCATTCCTGTGACCACTGGTGTTGTACCGGTATCGGTGACTGACGGAATCATTCCTGTGACCACTGGTGTTGTACCGGTATCGGTGACTGATGGAATCATTCCTGTGACCACTGGTGTTGTACCAGTATTGGTGACTGACGGATTCATTCCTGTGACCACTGGTGTTGTACCGGTATCGGTGACTGACGGAATCATTCCTGTGACCACTGGTGTTGTACCGGTATCGGTGACTGACAAAATCATTCCTGTGACCACTGGTGTTGTACTGGTATCGGTGACTGACGGAATCATTCCTGTGACCACTGGTGTTGTACCGGTATCGGTGACTGAACCTGACGGAATCATTCCTGTGAGCACTGGTGTTGTACCGGTATCGGTGACTGAACCTGACGGAATCATTCCTGTGACCACTGGTGTTGTACCGGTATCGGTGACTGACGGAATCATTCCTGTGACCACTGGTGTTGTACCGGTATCGGTGACTGACGGAATCATTCCTGTGACCACTGGTGTTGTACCGGTATCGGTGACTGAACCTGACAGAATCATTCCTGTGACCACTGGAGTTGTACCGGTATCGGTGACTGAACCTGACAGAATCATTCCTGTGACCACTGGTGTTGTACCGGTATCGGTGACTGAACCTGACGGAATCATTCCTGTGACCACTGGTGTTGTACCGGTATCGGTGACTGAACCTGACGGAATCATTCCTGTGACCACTGGTGTTGTACCGGTATCGGTGACTGAACCTGACGGAATCATTCCTGTGACCACTGGTGTTGTACCGGTATCGGTGACTGAACCTGACGGAATCATTCCTGTGACCACTGGTGTTGTACTGGTATCGGTGACTGACGGAATCATTCCTGTGACCACTGGTGTTGTACCGGTATCGGTGACTGACAGAATCATTCCTGTGACCACTGGTGTTGTACCGGTATCGGTGACTGACGGAATCATTCCTGTGACCACTGGTGTTGTACCGGTATCGGTGACTGACGGAATCATTCCTGTGACCACTGGTGTTGTACCGGTATCGGTGACTGACAGAATCATTCCTGTGACCACTGGTGTTGTACTGGTATCGGTGACTGACGGAATCATTCCTGTGACTACTGGTGTTGTACCGGTATCGGTGACTGACAGAATCATTCCTGTGACTACTGGTGTTGTACCGGTATCGGTGACTGACAGAGTCATTCCTGTGACCACTGGTGTTGTACCGGTATCGGTGACTGACAGAATCATTCCTGTGACCACTGGTGTTGTACCGGTATCGGTGACTGACAGAGTCATTCCTGTGACCACTGGTGTTGTACCGGTATCGGTGACTGACGGAATCATTCCTGTGACCACTGGTGTTGTACCGGTATCGGTGACTGACGGAATCATTCCTGTGACCACTGGTGTTGTACCGGTATCGGTGACTGACGGAATCATTCCTGTGACCACTGGTGTTGTACCGGTATCGGTGACTGACAGAATCATTCCTGTGACCACTGGTGTTGTACCGGTATCGGTGACTGACAGAGTCATTCCTGTGACCACTGGTGTTGTACCGGTATCGGTGACTGACAGAATCATTCCTGTGACTACTGGTGTTGTACCGGTATCGGTGACTGACAGAGTCATTCCTGTGACCACTGGTGTTGTACCGGTATCGGTGACTGACGGAATCATTCCTGTGACCACTGGTGTTGTACCGGTATCGGTGACTGACAGAATCATTCCTGTGACTACTGGTGTTGTACCGGTATCGGTGACTGACAGAGTCATTCCTGTGACCACTGGTGTTGTACCGGTATCGGTGACTGACGGAATAATTCCTGTGGCCACTGGTGTTGTACCGGTATCGGTGACTGACAGAATCATTCCTGTGACCACTGGTGTTGTACCGGTATCGGTGACTGAACATGACGGAATCATTCCTGTGACCACTGGTGTTGTACCGGTATCGGTGACTGACGGAATCATTCCTGTGACCACTTGTGTTGTACCGGTATCGATGACTGAACATGACGGAATCATTCCTGTGACCACTGGTGTTGTACCGGTATCGGTGACTGACAGAATCATTCCTGTGACCACTGGTGTTGTACCGGTATCGGTGACTGAACATGACGGAATCATTCCTGTGACCACTGGTGTTGTACCGGTATCGGTGACTGACGGAATCATTCCTGTGACCACTGGTGTTGTACCGGTATCGGTGACTGATGGAATCATTCCTGTGACCACTGGTGTTGTACCAGTATTGGTGACTGACGGATTCATTCCTGTGACCACTGGTGTTGTACCGGTATCGGTGACTGACGGAATCATTCCTGTGACCACTGGTGTTGTACCGGTATCGGTGACTGACAAAATCATTCCTGTGACCACTGGTGTTGTACTGGTATCGGTGACTGACGGAATCATTCCTGTGACCACTGGTGTTGTACCGGTATCGGTGACTGAACCTGACGGAATCATTCCTGTGAGCACTGGTGTTGTACCGGTATCGGTGACTGAACCTGACGGAATCATTCCTGTGACCACTGGTGTTGTACCGGTATCGGTGACTGACGGAATCATTCCTGTGACCACTGGTGTTGTACCGGTATCGGTGACTGACGGAATCATTCCTGTGACCACTGGTGTTGTACCGGTATCGGTGACTGAACCTGACAGAATCATTCCTGTGACCACTGGAGTTGTACCGGTATCGGTGACTGAACCTGACAGAATCATTCCTGTGACCACTGGTGTTGTACCGGTATCGGTGACTGAACCTGACAGAATCATTCCTGTGACCACTGGTGTTGTACCGGTATCGGTGACTGACGGAATCATTCCTGTGACCACTGGTGTTGTACCGGTATCGGTGACTGACGGAATCATTCCTGTGACCACTGGTGTTGTACCGGTATCGGTGACTGACGGAATCATTTCTGTGAACACTGGTGTTGTACCGGTATCGGTAACTGAACCTGACGGAATCATTCCTGTGACCACTGGTGTTGTACCGGTATCGGTAACTGAACCTGACGGAATCATTCCTGTGACCACTGGTGTTGTACCGGTATCGGTGACTGAACCTTACGGAATCATTCCTGTGACCACTGGTGTTGTACCGGTATCGGTGACTGAACCTGACAGAATCATTCCAGTGACTACTGGTGTTGTACCGGTATCGGTGACTGAACCTGACGGAATCATTCCTGTGGCCACTGGTGTTGTACCAGTATTGGTGACTGACGGATTCATTCCTGTGACCACTGGTGTTGTACTGGTATCGGTGACTGACGGAATAATTCCTGTGGCCACTGGTGTTGTACCGGTATCGGTGACTGACAGAATCATTCCTGTGACCACTGGTGTTGTACCGGTATCGGTGACTGACGGAATCATTCCTGTGACCACTGGTGTTGTACCGGTATCGGTGACTGAACCTGACAGAATCATTCCTGTGACCACTGATTTTGTTCTGGTTGACTGATATTTTTCTCTTTAAAAGATAATATCAATCATAAATGTTTTCTTGTGATCAAAACTAAAAATGACATTTAACAGGACAATAGCGTACCATCTACTGTTTGTGTTTATAGGTCGGCCTTGGACCGCCGGGGGAGCTAGACAGATTTATCCAGCAGCACATGGCCGACGTAAGGGTGCCCGACAGTATGTAGATGTCTATTTTACTTATATAACACCACGTACTGGCCGAATAGGTTTTATTAATTATATAATCCACAAAGAATTAAGGGAGTATACTGAAATCAGGTCGTCCGTCCGTTCGTCCGTCTCGACACGATTAAATGGTTAATCCTCCTAAACTACTGTACTGAAGGAATTTCACCGAAACTTGCTGGTAATAATCCTTATATAAATGTACATGCGCGTTATCTATATGAGATTAACATACTATACTTTGTTTGTTTGTTTTTTTTGTGAAAGGAAGCGGGGGGTGTAGTGATTATATTCTACATGTACACTGTAGTACCTACCAGGTATCTAACTGTAGTATCTACCCGGTACCTAATTGTAGTACCTACTCGGTACCTAACTGTAGTACCTACCTGGTACCTAACTGTAGTACCTACCCGGTTCCTAACTGTAGTATCTACCCTGTACCTAACTGAAGTACCTACCCGGTACCTGACTGAAGTACCTACCAGGTACCTAACTGTAGTACCTACCCGGTACCTAACTGTAGTACCTACCAGGTACCTAACTGTAGTACCTACCCTGTACCTAACTGTAGTACCTACCCGGTACCTAACTGTAGTACCTACCCGGTACCTAACTGTAGTACCTACCAGGTACCTAACTGTAGTACTTACCCGGTACCTAACTGTAGTACCTACCCGGTATCTAACTGTAGTACCTACCTGTACCTAACTGTAGTATCTACCATGTACCTAACTGTAGTACCTACCCGGTACATGTACCTGACTGTAGTACCTACCCGGTACCTAACTGTAGTACATACCCGGTACCTGACTGTAGTACATACCCGGTACCTTACTGTAGTATCTACCCGGTACTTAACTGAAGTATCTACCCGGTACCTGACTGTAGTACCTACCCGGTACCTGACTGTAGTATCACCCTGCACCTAACTGTAGTACCTACCCGGTACCTAACTGTTGTACCTACCCGGTACCTAACTGTAGTACCTACCCGGTACCTGACTGTTATACCTACCCGGTACCTAACTGTAGTATCTACCCGGTACCTGACTGTTGTATCTACCCTGTACCTAACTGTAGTATCTACCCGGTACCTGTCTGTTGTATCTACCCGGTACCTAACTGTAGTATCTACCCGGTACCTGACTGTTGTACCTACCCGGTACCTAACTGTAGTATCTACCCGGTACCTGACTGTTGTATCTACCCGGTACCTAACTGTAGTATCTACCCGGTACCTGACTGTTGTACCTACCCGGTACCTAACTGTAGTATCTACCCGGTACCTAACTGTAGTATCTACCCGGTACCTGACTGTTGTATCTACCCGGTACCTAACTGTAGTATCTACCCGGTACCTGACTGTTGTACCTACCCGGTACCTAACTGTAGTATCTACCCGGTACCTGACTGTTGTACCTACCCGGTACCTAACTGTAGTATCTACCCGGTACCTGACTGTTGTATCTACCCGGTACCTGACTGTTGTATCTACCCTGTACCTGACTGTAGTACCTACCCGGTACCTAACTGTAGTACCTACCCGTTACCTGACTGTAGTATCTACCCTGTACCTAACTGTAGTACCTACCCGTTACCTGACTGTAGTACCTACCCGGTACCTAACTGTAGTACCTACCCGTTACCTGACTGTAGTATCTACCCGGTACCTAACTGTAGTACCTACCCGTTACCTGACTGTAGTATCTACCCTGTACCTAACTGTAGTACCTACCCGTTACCTGACTGTAGTATCTACCCTGTACCTAACTGTAGTACCTACCCGTTACCTGACTGTTGTACCTACCCGGTACCTAACTGTAGTATCTACCCGGTACCTGACTGTTGTATCTACCCTGTACCTGACTGTAGTACCTACCCGGTACCTAACTGTAGTACCTACCCGGTACCTTACTGTAGTACCTACCCTGTACCTAACTGTAGTATCTACCCGGTACCTAACTGTAGTACCTACCTAGTACCTAACTGTAGTATCTACGCTGTACCTAACTGTAGTATCTACCCTGTACCTAACTGTAGTACCTACCATGTACCTAACTGTAGTATCTACCCTGTACCTAATTGTAGTACCTACCCGGTACCTAACTGTAGTACCTATCCGGTACCTGACTGTAGTACCTACCCGGTACCTTACTGTAGTACCTACCCTGTACCTAACTGTAGTACCTACCCGGTACCTAACTGTAGTACCTTTCCGGTACCTGACTGTAGTACCTACCCTGTACCTGACTGTAGTACCTATCCGGTACCTAACTGTAGTATCTACCCGGTACCTGACTGTAGTACCTACCCCGTACCTGACTGTAGTACCTACCCGGTACCTTACTGTAGTACCTACCCGGTACCTTACTGTAGTACCTACCCGGTACCTAACTTTGTCCAGCTAGAACGTTCATACCATTCATTATATTTTAGTAGCTTGTTTACAGTCGAATCAAAGATCGCCCTACATCTCCAGATAAATGATTACAGATGAAAATAGCGTGACCTAAACTGTTGCTTTGTTCATATTCACAGTGAAAGGTGTCCGAGGATCTCTGAACCCAACTATAATGATGCCATTCAATCGGTCATTTTACACGTACGTCGGGTCTCTGACCACACCGCCCTGTAGTGAACAGGTCCGCTGGATTCTTATGAGGACCCACAAGTCTATATCTCTTAGGGTACGTATCCTAACGTGTATTTGTAGTGTAAACAAGCCCTTAGTCACCAGGTGGCACAGGGAGTGTAACGGTATGTGTATCCGGTACCAGTAAGGTACCCACTACACAGGGAGTGTAGCGGTATGTGTATCCGGTACCAGTAAGGTACCTAGTACACAGGGAGTGTAGCGGTATGTGTATCCGGTACCAGTAAGGTACCCACTACACAGGGAGTGTAGCGGTATGTGTATCCGGTACCAGTAAGGTACCTAGTACACAGGGAGTGTAGCGGTATGTGTATCCGGTACCAGTAAGGTACCCACTACACAGGGAGTGTAGCGGTATGTGTATCCGGTACCAGTAAGGTACCTAGTACACAGGGAGTGTAGCGGTATGTGTATCCGGTACCAGTAAGGTACCCACTACACAGGGAGTGTAGGGGTATGTGTATCCGGTACCAGTAAAGTACCCACTACACAGGGAGTGTAACGGTATGCGTATCCGGTACCAGTAAGGTACCCACTACACAGGGAGTGTAACGGTATGTGTATCCGGTACCAGTAAGGTACCCACTACACAGGGAGTGTAACGGTATGCGTACCCGGTACCAGTAAGGTACCCACTACACAGGGAGTGTAGCGGTATGTGTATCCGGTACCAGTAAGGCACCCATTGCACAGGGAGTGTAACGGTATGTGTATCCGGTACCAGTAAGGTACCCATTACACAGGGAGTGTAGCGGAATGTGTATCCGGTACCAGAAAGGTACCCACTGCACAGGGAGTGTAGCGGTATGTGTACGGAACCAGTAAGGTACTCACTACACAGGGAGTGTAGCGGTATGTGTATCCGGTACCAGTAAGGTACCCACTACAAAGGGAGTGTAGGGGTATGTGTATCCGGTACCAGTAAGGTACCCACTACACAGGGAGTGTAGGGGTATGTGTATCCGGTACAAGTAAGGTACCCACTGCACAGGGAGTGTAGCGGTATGTGTATCCGGTACCAGTAAGGTACCCATTGCACAGGGAGTGTAGCGGTATGTGTATCCGGTACCAGTAAGGTACCCATTGCACAGGGAGTGTAGCGGTATGTGTATCCGGTACCAGTAAGGTACCCACTGCACAGGGAGTGTAGCGGTATGTGTATCCGGTACCAGTAAGGTACCTAGTACACAGGGAGTGTAGCGGTATGTGTATCCGGTACCAGTAAGGTACCCACTACACAGGGAGTGTAGGGGTATGTGTATCCGGTACCAGTAAGGTACCCACTACACAGGGAGTGTAACGGTATGCGTATCCGGTACCAGTAAGGTACCCACTACACAGGGAGTGTAACGGTATGTGTATCCGGTACCAGTAAGGTACCCACTACACAGGGAGTGTAACGGTATGCGTACCCGGTACCAGTAAGGTACCCACTACACAGGGAGTGTAGCGGTATGTGTATCCGGTACCAGTAAGGCACCCATTGCACAGGGAGTGTAACGGTATGTGTATCCGGTACCAGTAAGGTACCCATTACACAGGGAGTGTAGCGGAATGTGTATCCGGTACCAGAAAGGTACCCACTGCACAGGGAGTGTAGCGGTATGTGTACGGAACCAGTAAGGTACTCACTACACAGGGAGTGTAGCGGTATGTGTATCCGGTACCAGTAAGGTACCCACTACAAAGGGAGTGTAGGGGTATGTGTATCCGGTACCAGTAAGGTACCCACTACACAGGGAGTGTAGGGGTATGTGTATCCGGTACAAGTAAGGTACCCACTGCACAGGGAGTGTAGCGGTATGTGTATCCGGTACCAGTAAGGTACCCATTGCACAGGGAGTGTAGCGGTATGTGTATCCGGTACCAGTTAGGTACCCATTGCACAGGGAGTGTAGCGGTATGTGTATCCGGTACCAGTAAGGTACCCACTGCACAGGGAGTGTAGCGGTATGTGTATCCGGTACCAGTAAGGTACCCATTGCACAGGGAGTGTAGCGGTATGTGTATCCGGTACTAGTAAGGTACCCATTGCACAGGGAGTGTAGCGGTATGTGTATCCGGTACCAGTAAGGTACCCATTGCACAGGGAGTGTAGCGGTATGTTTTTCCGGTACCAGTAAGGTACCCGCTACACTTCCTTACCCGCTACACACTACACAGGGAGTGTAGCGGTATGTTTATCTGGTACTAAGAGTGTTCTCATGACATTGCCGTCTATTTATTATTATAAATGATATAAGTTATAAATAAGCTGTAACACAGATAGGATTTCGACTTTAATATGTAGCACTTTTTACATTAAAGTGATTACGGCATTTATTAGCATCGATAGAAACCTCTGGATTGAAATATTGATTTTGGTCAATATAAGGTTTCGAGAATAAACAGACTGTTTACGCTAAAACTTAATGTTTCTCTGTTATAGGCTTATAATCTCCTCCGAAGTTTACGTGATAACCATGGCGAGCGGATAGCCAGGTACGGAAACTGCCGACCTCTACAGAACCTTGGCTGCCGTATAGTAGAATCCACCTGAACTGTTTCGTAAATTTGTCGAGTACACCATAATGTGAACAAAAATTATACTCCATTCAAACAAACAACCTCAGAATCGATGCGTTCTCAATTGTCAAATTACAAATGAATCCTGTTTGAATTGTTTTAATAAATATCTCTGATACCAGGCTCATTTTAACTTTCCTTATTGTCCCAGTATAATCACATGAATCAAGTCCGTCGTTAAGTTAGGTTTGCAGATGTGAGAATATAATTTTTTTTTTTTTTTGCAAAACTAAAACAGTGGTTTATATTTTTATTTACCTTACTTCTTTGCTGACTTGAAACGACATTTTTGAGGATCGCACCAAAGTGGTCTTAATAGCGGGGTGATCTGAATACCGAAGGTGTCGATGCAGACAGATTTCTCTGAAATCCACTTTTTGGCATGTTTTCATGGTCCATTATAACTAATATATAGGCTTTTAACTAATATATAGGATGCATAAATGCTAGTTAAATTGATCATTCTTTCTTCAATGTAACATAAAAACTTTAAATGAGATTAAAACGAGACTTGAACGTGACTGAAACCTAAGAACAAGTCATTCTTAAGGCTACAAAACAAGGCTGCGTTAACAAAACCATTATCCGAACTCAAAGTCTATTAAACTAGAGGCAAAATAGGAACAAAGGAAAGATTTGCATGGAGATTCTCGTAAAAGGACAAAAGAATAAGACCAGGTGCTCCGGAAGAGTAAGCGTCTTCTGCTTCATCGACGACACCCGCCATGTAAATTTTGGTCACATCCAAGTAACCATCAATCCTCAAAATGAGAATCGAGTCAGCATTGTCATCACAACAAGTAAGAACACTAATAAGCAAACTTAAAAACGTTCATCTTCATATCACACAAAGACACAGAATATTTTTTCTCGAAGAAATCAAGATGCCGACCATAAAACCTGCCCATATTTTTCGTCAACCTGCATCTCTCGAATTCCTGTGCCGTAAGTTTGTTCGTCAGCAGTTGACATCTACATTGTATCACGGAAATCTCGATATTCTGAGCAAGCCCTAGAATAACGAATCAACTGCGACATGTAAATACCATAGGATGGAGAAGCAGGGATGTTACTATCAAGAAGGGAAAGTTCACGATCGGAAAATCGAAATCGTCACGTTTATCATACAGCTTATTAGTAAGTTGCCCGTGTTGGTCTTAAGTAAAGATCGAGTTTAGAAACTGATGTAGGAGAGTCTGTTGTGTCTTTAATCTCAAGTTCAGTAGGGCATATACGATCGACTAGGTCACCAAACTTCTTGTTGTTTATAGACAACACATCGTCGATATACCTGAAAGCAAAATTGAAAGATTTAGCAAGGTTTTTGTTACCCGTCCTGATAAGTACCTCGACCAATTCAGCCTCGTATGAAAACAAAAGCAAGTCAGCCAAATGTGGGACACAGTTAGTGCCCATTGGAATGCCAACAGTCTATTGGAAAATCTTTCCTCCGAACTCATCAAAGATATTGTGAACCATGAATTCAATCATTCGTACTATATCTCCCTCAATATATTTCAATCTAGCTTTTGTTGTGTTTTTCACAAAGTATGCTCCAAGACAGCTCACAACTATGTATTTGTATCGCCGTTCACCTTTCTTGGAAAAGAAAGCTCCCAAATTGAGCTTTAACCTGATGGTAAGCCTATAGTACACCACGTGATAGGTGTCGTCAGTGTGGCAGTAGTGTTTGCTTGCCTGGATTTTCTGAGTAGATATAAAAGCAAGGCTTTTCAGACACTTCCGGTGACATTTCCTCGTTCAGTTAACATAGTACAAAAGGCTCCTCACAAAGGTTTTGGTACACTACCGGTCTCCGGTAACAAAGGTGAAGGGCTCCGGTACGGTGTATCCTTCCAAACAGTTAATATACTGTATACGTATATAGTTACAACAAAATAATTACTTTCATTAGATTTTATTTTCACCGTCACGATGAATGTGGGTCGGAGACCCATCCCGTTCCCTTACTTATGTTAATTGAACGGGTTTGACCGGAAGTGTCCCAAAAGCCTGGTTTTTATAACTATGTTCTGGACGCTATCCATTTCACCATTTCCTGCAGGTCTTGAACCGTAGTTTGACGGAGGTCAGTGTTATATTGTTTACGTCCTGTTACTATGTAACAGTCATGGTCATAAGGACGTGTCATGTATTGGAGGAAGAGGAAAGCCGGAGTACCCGGAGAAAAAACCACCGACCTACGGTCAGTGTCCAACGTTGGTTTCTAACTCGCAACCCATGAGTGGAGGGCTAGTGGTAGAATGTCGGGACACCCTAACCATTCGGCCACCGCGGCCCCCTTGTAAGTACGAGTCCGAACAAACGTTCATTTCCGTTATACACATTAATGGATCTTTCTTCAGCATTTGTTACAGTGTACCTGCTAAATGTATGCCTTGTGTAGTGTACTTTCGTCGTTGACAACAATACACTACAAGTACCATCCGAAACTCCTGCAAAAAGGAAGCAGCTGGGAATGACGCAAGGCTAAGCTGGAGAATACTTAAGCAGTTAATGTTTTAGAAAATGGTGTTACAGTCCTTTAACACACATTGCTATTGATGACAAACTTAATAAAGTCCGGTAGGGCTTTATGTAAGTTTGTCAGTAATAGCGATGTGTGTTAAAGGACTGTTGCGACATTTGCTAAGTAATACATTACTTTTATTTAAATTAAAATTGAGATAGTGTGCTGTATTTAGTATTATCAATAGTTTTGAACAGCAAATCAATTGAAGACAACAATTAATTTGATGACGTCACAATAGAGAATGATGACGTCACTATAGCAAATGTTGTCACCGTCTTATATTTACATTCTGTTTTGCCTTTGCCTATATATCATTTCTAAACCAAATTGTAGTATATCACACTGTATACTACAATTTGCAATCCACATCACATGACATTATTTCTGATGCCATATTTGACTATGTTTTATCAAAGCTTTGCACTCCAATTCAGATAATATGTATAATGAGTTAATAACTCAGATGATATTTATTTAAAACAGACTCTTCCAGTAAAAACCCAAAACTTTCCTCATATCAATGACGTTGATCTACTTTCAAGGTCAAATATGTGAAAACCGTGAACAATCTTCTCTTCAATAACCGAAAGGTCTAAAGTACTAATATTTGACATGTAACATGCTAGGACGAAGGGTTACCAAGTTTGTAAAATGAACGACCTTGACCCACTTTTAAGGTCACAAGGGTCAAATACATTGTATGTTACTTTAAACAACGTCTCAAAAGCCAACAAAAAATGTTTTGATCTTTATAGTCAGATGACCGTATAGGACTGACGTTACCACATTATCATTGTCGTCTACACATTGCCCATCTTCCAAAAACAGGTCAATATGAGTATACGGTACAGGTACAACCGATATTACTAGCCGAACTGAAAGGGAAACTAGTAAATTCCGCAATATATATGTATGGAACAGATGGTTAAAATCGGTAACGCTCCATTAAATGATGTCTCCTCAACTCATGAGACTACCCCAAACACAGACAACATGCTATCCCCCCAGTCCTTCTCCCAGATGTCACTTGTTTGCAGTGACGGTACAGCAATATTTACATTAGTATCTAGTTAGACTAGCCTCCTACAGCTGATACAGCAATATTTACATTAGTATCTAGTAAGACTAGCCTCCTACAGTTGATACAGCAATATTTACATTAGTATCTAGTTAGACTAGCCTCCTACAGCTGATACAGCAATATTTACATTAGTATCTAGTAAGATTAGCCTCCTACAGCTGATATAGTCTTATTTACATTAGTATCTAGTTAGACTAGCCTCCTACAGCTGATACAGCAATATCTACATTAGTATCTAGTTAGACTAGCCTCCTACAGCTGATACAGCAATATTTACATTAGTATCTAGTTAGACTAGCCTCCTACAGCTGATACAGCAATATTTACATTAGTATCTAGTAAGACTAGCCTCCTACAGCTGATACAGCAATATTTACATTAGTATCTAGTAAGACTAGCCTCCTACAGCTGATACAGCAATATTTACATTAGTATCTAGTAAGACTAGCCTCCTACAGCTGATACAGCAATATTTACATTAGTATCTTGTTAGACTAGCCTCCTACAGCTGATACAGCAATATTTACATTAGTATCTAGTTAGACTAGCCTCCTATAGCTGATACAGTCTTATTTACATTAGTATCTAGTAAGACTAGCCTCCTACAGCTGATACAGCAATATTTACATTAGTATCTAGTAAGACTAGCCTCCTACAGCTGATACAGCAATATTTACATTAGTATCTAGTTAGACTAGCCTCCTATAGCTGATACAGTCTTATTTACATTAGTATCTAGTTAGACTAGCCTCCTACAGCTGATACAGCAATATTTACATTAGTATCTAGTAAGACTAGCCTCCTACAGCTGATACAGCAATATTTACATTAGTATCTAGTTAGACTAGCCTCCTATAGCTGATACAGTCTTATTTACATTAGTATCTAGTTAGACTAGCCTCCTACAGCTGATACAGTCTTATTTACATTAGTATCTAGTAAGACTAGCCTCCTACAGCTGATACAGCAATATTTACATTAGTATCTAGTAAGACTAGCCTCCTACAGCTGATATAGTCTAATTTACATTAGTATCTAGTAAGACTAGCCTCCTACAGCTGATACAGCAATATTTACATTACTATCTAGTTAGACTAGCCTCCTACAGCTGATACAGTCTTATTTACATTAGTATCTAGTAAGAGTAGCCTCCTACAGCTGATACAGCAATATTTACATTAGTATCTAGTTAGACTAGCCTCCTACAGCTGATACAGCAATATTTACATTAGTATCTAGTAAGACTAGCCTCCTACAGCTGATACAGCAATATTTACATTAGTATCTAGTAAGACCAGCCTCCTACAGCTGATACAGCAATATTTACATTAGTATCTAGTAAGACTAGCCTCCTACAGCTGATATAGTCTTATTTACATTAGTATCTAGTTAGACTAGCCTCCTACAGCTGATATAGTCTTATTTACATTAGTATCTAGTTAGACTAGCCTCCTACAGCTGTTACAGTCTTATTTACATTAGTATCTAGTAAGATTAGCCTCCTACAGCTGATACAGCAATATTTACATTAGTATCTAGTAAGACTAGCCTCCTACAGCTGATATAGTCTTATTTACATTAGTATCTAGTAAGACTAGCCTCCTACAGCTGATATAGTCTTATTTACATTAGTATCTAGTTAGACTAGCCTCCTACAGCTGTTACAGTCTTATTTACATTAGTATCTAGTAAGACTAGCCTCCTACAGCTGATACAGCAATATTTACATTAGTATCTTGTAAGACTAGCCTCCTACAGCTGATACAGCAATATTTACATTAGTATCTAGTTAGACTAGCCTCCTATAGCTGATACAGCAATATTTACATTAGTATCTAGTAAGACTAGCCTCCTACAGCTGATACAGCAATATTTACATTAGTGTCTAGTTAGACTAGCCTCCTACAGCTGATACAGTCTTATTTACATTAGTATCTTGTTAGACTAGCCTCCTACAGCTGATACAGCAATATTTACATTAGTATCTAGTAAGACTAGCCTCCTACAGCTGATATAGTCTTATTTACATTAGTATCTAGTAAGACTAGCCTCCTACAGCTGATACAGCAATATTTACATTAGTATCTAGTAAGACTAGCCTCCTACAGCTGATACAGCAATATTTACATTAGTATCTAGTTAGACTAGCCTCCTATAGCTGATACAGTCTTATTTACATTAGTATCTAGTTAGACTAGCCTCCTACAGCTGATACAGTCTTATTTACATTAGTATCTAGTAAGACTAGCCTCCTACAGCTGATACAGCAATATTTACATTAGTATCTAGTAAGACTAGCCTCCTACAGCTGATATAGTCTTATTTACATTAGTATCTAGTAAGACTAGCCTCCTACAGCTGATACAGCAATATTTACATTAGTATCTAGTTAGACTAGCCTCCTACAGCTGATACAGTCTTATTTACATTAGTATCTAGTAAGAGTAGCCTCCTACAGCTGATACAGCAATATTTACATTAGTATCTAGTAAGACTAGCCTCCTACAGCTGATACAGCAATATTTACATTAGTATCTAGTAAGACTAGTCTCCTACAGCTGATACAGCAATATTTACATTAGTATCTAGTAAGACCAGCCTCCTACAGCTGATACAGCAATATTTACATTAGTATCTAGTAAGACTAGCCTCCTACAGCTGATATAGTCTTATTTACATTAGTATCTAGTTAGATTAGCCTCCTGCAGCTGATATAGTCTTATTTACATTAGTATCTAGTTAGACTAGCCTCCTACAGCTGTTACAGTCTTATTTACATTAGTATCTAGTAAGTCTAGCCTCCTACAGCTGATACAGCAATATTTACATTAGTATCTTGTAAGACTAGCCTCCTACAGCTGATACAGCAATATTTACATTAGTATCTAGTTAGACTAGCCTCCTATAGCTGATACAGCAATATTTACATTAGTATCTAGTAAGACTAGCCTCCTACAGCTGATACAGCAATATTTACATTAGTGTCTAGTTAGACTAGCCTCCTACAGCTGATACAGTCTTATTTACATTAGTATCTTGTTAGACTAGCCTCCTACAGCTGATACAGCAATATTTACATTAGTATCTAGTAAGACTAGCCTCCTACAGCTGATATAGTCTTATTTACATTAGTATCTAGTAAGACTAGCCTCCTACAGCTGATACAGCAATATTTACATTAGTATCTAGTTAGACTAGCCTCCTACAGCTGATACAGCAATATTTACATTAGTATCTAGTAAGACTAGCCTCCTACAGCTGATACAGCAATATTTACATTAGTATCTAGTAAGACTAGCCTCCTACAGCTGATACAGCAATATTTACATTAGTATCTAGTAAGACTAGCCTCCTACAGCTGATACAGCAATATTTACATTAGTATCTAGTAAGACTAGCCTCCTACAGCTGATATAGTCTTATTTACATTAGTATCTAGTTAGACTAGCCTCCTACAGCTGATACAGCAATATTTAAATTAGTATCTAGTAAGACTAGCCTCCTACAGCTGATACAGCAATATTTACATTAGTATCTAGTTAGACTAGCCTCCTACAGCTGATACAGTCTTATTTACATTAGTATCTAGTAAGACTAGCCTCCTACAGCTGATATAGTCTTATTTACATTAGTATCTAGTTAGACTAGCCTCCTACAGCTGATACAGCAATATTTACATTAGTATCTAGTTAGACTAGCCTCCTACAGCTGATACAGCAATATTTACATTAGTATCTAGTAAGACCAGCCTCCTACAGCTGATACAGCAATATTTACATTAGTATCTAGTTAGACTAGCCTCCTACAGCTGATATAGTCTTATTTACATTAGTATCTAGTTAGACTAGCCTCCTACAGCTGATACAGCAATATTTACATTAGTATCTAGTAAGACTAGCCTCCTACAGCTGATACAGCAATATTTACATTAGTATCTAGTTAGACTAGCCTCCTACAGATGATACAGTCTTATTTACATTAGTATCTAGTTAGACTAGCCTCCTACAGCTGATACAGCAATATGTACATTAGTATCTAGTTAGACTAGCCTCCTACAGCTGATACAGCAATATTTACATTAGTATCTAGTAAGACTAGCCTCCTACAGCTGATACAGTCTTATTTACATTAGTATCTAGTAAGACTAGCCTCCTACAGCTGATACAGTCTTATTTACATTAGTATCTAGTTAGACTAGCCTCCTACAGCTGATACAGTCTTATTTACATTAGTATCTAGTAAGACTAGCCTCCTACAGCTGATACAGCAATATTTACATTAGTATCTAGTTAGACTAGCCTCCTACAGCTGATACAGCAATATTTACATTAGTATCTAGTAAGACTAGCCTCCTACAGCTGATACAGCAATATTTACATTAGTATCTAGTAAGACTAGCCTCCTGCAGCTGATACAGCAATATTTACATTAGTATCTAGTTAGACTAGCCTCCTACAGCTGATACAGTCTTATTTACATTAGTATCTTGTTAGACTAGCCTCCTACAGCTGATACAGCAATATTTACATTAGTATCTAGTAAGACTAGCCTCCTACAGCTGATATAGTCTTATTTACATTAGTATCTAGTAAGACTAGCCTCCTACAACTGATACAGCAATATTTACATTAGTATCTAGTTAGACTAGCCTCCTAAGCTGATACAGCAATATTTACATTAGTATCTAGTAAGACTAGCCTCCTACAGCTGATACAGCAATATTTACATTAGTATCTAGTAAGACTAGCCTCCTACAGCTGATACAGCAATATTTACATTAGTATCTAGTAAGACTAGCCTCCTACAGCTGATACAGTCTTATTTACATTAGTATCTAGTAAGACTAGCCTCCTACAGCTGATACAGCAACATTTACATTAGTATCTAGTAAGACTAGCCTCCTACAGCTGATACAGCAATATTTACATTAGTATCTAGTAAGACTAGCCTCCTACAGCTGATATAGTCTTATTTACATTAGTATCTAGTTAGACTAGCCTCCTACAGCTGATACAGCAATATTTACATTAGTATCTAGTAAGACTAGCCTCCTACAGCTGATACAGTCTTATTTACATTAGTATCTAGTAAGACTAGCCTCCTACAGCTGATACAGCAATATTTACATTAGTATCTAGTAAGACTAGCCTCCTACAGCTGATACAGCAATATTTACATTAGTATCTAGTAAGACTAGCCTCCTACAGCTGATATAGTCTTATTTACATTAGTATCTAGTTAGACTAGCCTCCTACAGCTGATACAGCAATATTTACATTAGTATCTAGTTAGACTAGCCTCCTACAGCTGATACAGTCTTATTTACAATAGTATCTAGTAAGACTAGCCTCCTACAGCTGATACAGCAATATTTACATTAGTATCTAGTTAGACTAGCCTCCTACAGCTGATACAGCAATATTTACATTAGTATCTAGTTAGACTAGCCTCCTACAGCTGATACAGCAATATTTACATTAGTATCTAGTAAGACTAGCCTCCTACAGCTGATATAGTCTTATTTACATTAGTATCTAGTAAGACTAGCCTCCTACAGCTGATACAGTCTTATTTACATTAGTATCTAGTAAGACTAGCCTCCTACAACTGATACAGCAATATTTACATTAGTATCTAGTAAGACTAGCCTCCTACAGCTGATATAGTCTAATTTACATTAGTATCTAGTAAGACTAGCCTCCTACAGCTGATACAGCAATATTTACATTAGTATCTAGTTAGACTAGCCTCCTACGGCTGATACAGTCTTATTTACATTAGTATCTAGTAAGAGTAGCCTCCTACAGCTGATACAGCAATATTTACATTAGTATCTAGTTAGACTAGCCTCCTACAGCTGATACAGCAATATTTACATTAGTATCTAGTAAGACTAGCCTCCTACAGCTGATACAGCAATATTTACATTAGTATCTAGTAAGACCAGCCTCCTACAGCTGATACAGCAATATTTACATTAGTATCTAGTAAGACTAGCCTCCTACAGCTGATATAGTCTTATTTACATTAGTATCTAGTTAGACTAGCCTCCTACAGCTGATATAGTCTTATTTACATTAGTATCTAGTTAGACTAGCCTCCTACAGCTGTTACAGTCTTATTTACATTAGTATCTAGTAAGATTAGCCTCCTACAGCTGATACAGCAATATTTACATTAGTATCTAGTAAGACTAGCCTCCTACAGCTGATATAGTCTTATTTACATTAGTATCTAGTAAGACTAGCCTCCTACAGCTGATATAGTCTTATTTACATTAGTATCTAGTTAGACTAGCCTCCTACAGCTGTTACAGTCTTATTTACATTAGTATCTAGTAAGACTAGCCTCCTACAGCTGATACAGCAATATTTACATTAGTATCTTGTAAGACTAGCCTCCTACAGCTGATACAGCAATATTTACATTAGTATCTAGTTAGACTAGCCTCCTATAGCTGATACAGCAATATTTACATTAGTATCTAGTAAGACTAGCCTCCTACAGCTGATACAGCAATATTTACATTAGTGTCTAGTTAGACTAGCCTCCTACAGCTGATACAGTCTTATTTACATTAGTATCTTGTTAGACTAGCCTCCTACAGCTGATACAGCAATATTTACATTAGTATCTAGTAAGACTAGCCTCCTACAGCTGATATAGTCTTATTTACATTAGTATCTAGTAAGACTAGCCTCCTACAGCTGATACAGCAATATTTACATTAGTATCTAGTAAGACTAGCCTCCTACAGCTGATACAGCAATATTTACATTAGTATCTAGTTAGACTAGCCTCCTATAGCTGATACAGTCTTATTTACATTAGTATCTAGTTAGACTAGCCTCCTACAGCTGATACAGTCTTATTTACATTAGTATCTAGTAAGACTAGCCTCCTACAGCTGATACAGCAATATTTACATTAGTATCTAGTAAGACTAGCCTCCTACAGCTGATATAGTCTTATTTACATTAGTATCTAGTAAGACTAGCCTCCTACAGCTGATACAGCAATATTTACATTAGTATCTAGTTAGACTAGCCTCCTACAGCTGATACAGTCTTATTTACATTAGTATCTAGTAAGAGTAGCCTCCTACAGCTGATACAGCAATATTTACATTAGTATCTAGTTAGACTAGCCTCCTACAGCTGATACAGCAATATTTACATTAGTATCTAGTAAGACTAGTCTCCTACAGCTGATACAGCAATATTTACATTAGTATCTAGTAAGACCAGCCTCCTACAGCTGATACAGCAATATTTACATTAGTATCTAGTAAGACTAGCCTCCTACAGCTGATATAGTCTTATTTACATTAGTATCTAGTTAGATTAGCCTCCTGCAGCTGATATAGTCTTATTTACATTAGTATCTAGTTAGACTAGCCTCCTACAGCTGTTACAGTCTTATTTACATTAGTATCTAGTAAGTCTAGCCTCCTACAGCTGATACAGCAATATTTACATTAGTATCTTGTAAGACTAGCCTCCTACAGCTGATACAGCAATATTTACATTAGTATCTAGTTAGACTAGCCTCCTATAGCTGATACAGCAATATTTACATTAGTATCTAGTAAGACTAGCCTCCTACAGCTGATACAGCAATATTTACATTAGTGTCTAGTTAGACTAGCCTCCTACAGCTGATACAGTCTTATTTACATTAGTATCTTGTTAGACTAGCCTCCTACAGCTGATACAGCAATATTTACATTAGTATCTAGTAAGACTAGCCTCCTACAGCTGATATAGTCTTATTTACATTAGTATCTAGTAAGACTAGCCTCCTACAGCTGATACAGCAATATTTACATTAGTATCTAGTTAGACTAGCCTCCTACAGCTGATACAGCAATATTTACATTAGTATCTAGTAAGACTAGCCTCCTACAGCTGATACAGCAATATTTACATTAGTATCTAGTAAGACTAGCCTCCTACAGCTGATACAGCAATATTTACATTAGTATCTAGTAAGACTAGCCTCCTACAGCTGATACAGCAATATTTACATTAGTATCTAGTAAGACTAGCCTCCTACAGCTGATATAGTCTTATTTACATTAGTATCTAGTTAGACTAGCCTCCTACAGCTGATACAGCAATATTTAAATTAGTATCTAGTAAGACTAGCCTCCTACAGCTGATACAGCAATATTTACATTAGTATCTAGTTAGAGTAGCCTCCTACAGCTGATACAGTCTTATTTACATTAGTATCTAGTAAGACTAGCCTCCTTCAGCTGATATAGTCTTATTTACATTAGTATCTAGTTAGACTAGCCTCCTACAGCTGATACAGCAATATTTACATTAGTATCTAGTAAGACTAGCCTCCTACAGCTGATACAGCAATATTTACATTAGTATCTAGTTAGACTAGCCTCCTACAGATGATACAGTCTTATTTACATTAGTATCTAGTTAGACTAGCCTCCTACAGCTGATACAGCAATATGTACATTAGTATCTAGTTAGACTAGCCTCCTACAGCTGATACAGCAATATTTACATTAGTATCTAGTAAGACTAGCCTCCTACAGCTGATACAGTCTTATTTACATTAGTATCTAGTAAGACTAGCCTCCTACAGCTGATACAGTCTTATTTACATTAGTATCTAGTTAGACTAGCCTCCTACAGCTGATACAGTCTTATTTACATTAGTATCTAGTAAGACTAGCCTCCTACAGCTGATACAGCAATATTTACATTAGTATCTAGTTAGACTAGCCTCCTACAGCTGATACAGCAATATTTACATTAGTATCTAGTAAGACTAGCCTCCTACAGCTGATACAGCAATATTTACATTAGTATCTAGTAAGACTAGCCTCCTGCAGCTGATACAGCAATATTTACATTAGTATCTAGTTAGACTAGCCTCCTACAGCTGATACAGTCTTATTTACATTAGTATCTTGTTAGACTAGCCTCCTACAGCTGATACAGCAATATTTACATTAGTATCTAGTAAGACTAGCCTCCTACAGCTGATATAGTCTTATTTACATTAGTATCTAGTAAGACTAGCCTCCTACAACTGATACAGCAATATTTACATTAGTATCTAGTTAGACTAGCCTCCTAAGCTGATACAGCAATATTTACATTAGTATCTAGTAAGACTAGCCTCCTACAGCTGATACAGCAATATTTACATTAGTATCTAGTAAGACTAGCCTCCTACAGCTGATACAGCAATATTTACATTAGTATCTAGTAAGACTAGCCTCCTACAGCTGATACAGTCTTATTTACATTAGTATCTAGTAAGACTAGCCTCCTACAGCTGATACAGCAATATTTACATTAGTATCTAGTAAGACTAGCCTCCTACAGCTGATACAGCAATATTTACATTAGTATCTAGTAAGACTAGCCTCCTACAGCTGATATAGTCTTATTTACATTAGTATCTAGTTAGACTAGCCTCCTACAGCTGATACAGCAATATTTACATTAGTATCTAGTAAGACTAGCCTCCTACAGCTGATACAGTCTTATTTACATTAGTATCTAGTAAGACTAGCCTCCTACAGCTGATACAGCAATATTTACATTAGTATCTAGTAAGACTAGCCTCCTACAGCTGATACAGCAATATTTACATTAGTATCTAGTAAGACTAGCCTCCTACAGCTGATATAGTCTTATTTACATTAGTATCTAGTTAGACTAGCCTCCTACAGCTGATACAGCAATATTTACATTAGTATCTAGTTAGACTAGCCTCCTACAGCTGATACAGTCTTATTTACAATAGTATCTAGTAAGACTAGCCTCCTACAGCTGATACAGCAATATTTACATTAGTATCTAGTTAGACTAGCCTCCTACAGCTGATACAGCAATATTTACATTAGTATCTAGTTAGACTAGCCTCCTACAGCTGATACAGCAATATTTACATTAGTATCTAGTAAGACTAGCCTCCTACAGCTGATATAGTCTTATTTACATTAGTATCTAGTAAGACTAGCCTCCTACAGCTGATACAGCAATATTTACATTGGTATCTAGTTAGACTAGCCTCCTACAGCTGATACAGCAATATTTACATTAGTATCTAGTAAGACTAGCCTGCTACAGCTGATACAGCAATATTTACATTAGTATCTAGTTAGACTAGCCTCTTACAGCTGATACAGCAATATTTACATTAGTATCTAGTTAGACTAGCCCCCTACAGCTGATACAGCAATATTTACATTAGTATCTAGTTAGACTAGCCACCTACAGCTGATACCTATACGTTCTTCATTCACGTACGCTGTAAGATTATGTTCGGTAAAGCTTGTAATAATTAAAACATAATCTTACATAATAATAATTAGCTCGTGTCTGGACCAATTATGAAGGCAAATGCTATTCTAAGAAGTAAAATCAAGGTCTAAATTGTGTCAATTAACCGGAATGTACCTTAAAACGGCATTTTCGCTAAATTTGGTGCTTGGCTGCTCAATTTCGCCGCCGCCATTCGACTTATTATACATGGTAATTCAACATGGTACGACATGAACCATTTTCTCTAACTTTTTTTAACCTTAACAGTTTAGATTATCATACAATAACATATTTATCTAATATCAAGATTTATTACTTAGCACATCAGTACCATAGTTATACTTTTATTATCGTTTTCTATGTTAAAAAAACATTTCTTATGTTTTCTTGCGAATCGGCACGGAACCGGGAGCAGGATAGTGGTCACATGATTCGAAAAAAACGCATGATTGCTCGTTTAAAAATAGAACGAGAAGCGCAAATGTCAGGTAGCCGCGAAAAACAAATATTGGCTGACGAAAGCAGAGTCACGTCACAAGACTAGACAAGAAAGAAGCTGAAAGAGACTATTGAAAGATCGGAACAGATGCAACCGATCAACAAGAGGTAATACGACACCATCTAAGAAACGAAGAGCATGGTTTGACGGACGAAGTGTGGTTGAGTTGACAGTACTATCACAACGGGATTTTCCGGTCGTTGTAATAATGATAATTGTTAAAGTATAAAATCCAAGATGTTGAAATATGGTCCAATATAAGATTTATTAAATTACTGTTTCTAAGAGTCGGCAGGCGATTTCTGGAGTATCCGAAAATCGACCCGTGCAGTCCGTGCTCTTAATCCTAACTGATTACAAGAAATGAGACATGGTATTAAATATACATTGTACAAAAGATTAACAGCTGACGTTTATAACTCATCATGACTGGTCAGTACTCGGACAGGTAAGATTCCTTTGTCCGGTACTTAAGTGTCATAGCGGAAAGGACCAGTTATATAATTCAATTAATTCAAAGGGTAATTAAATGGATAAAATGATTGCATGAGTTAATCCAACAACAATGAATCAAAGGAAATACGTGTAATAGTGTCAAAGGTTAGGCATATGGAACGGATGCAATTAAATATATAAAGCTTTTGAGTTATTACTGTCACAAAGCGAAATTCAGTTACGAAAAGTTTGCAGGTAGAAATTTAAAATAGTGAAAAGGATCAAATTCAATTAAATGTTCTAATAGCACTATTTTTCATAAAATTCTTTATGAAATACTTTCGGACAACAAAAACGTACAGCTGATACACTGTACGTATACGTTCTTCATTCACGTACACTGTAAGATTATGTTCGGTAAAGATTGTATTTATAATAATAAAAAAAATATTTTATTAAAGTGTCACATATTGATCTACATAAAATACATAATATACATAAATCATCATAAAATGGTATCAATATCCAGCCAAAGATAAATTGACTTATGAGACACTATATAATACAGATTAAACATTATACATAAAAGGTCTATAAAATATCAATATACTTTCACAATATCATCATGATATATATATAAACTTTCGTTTTAACCAACCAGTTAGGTTTCATGATAGATAAGGTGATAACTATTCAGAGTTCATTGGTGTGCAATGTTAGCATATCTCATTTTACATTTACTTGATTCGTCTTTTAAATACGTACGTTTAAAAACACTTTCAACAATAACAGTGACATTGATCTATACATTGTAACTATGTTATGTCATTCATTTAAGCAGTGATGACAATTTTTTTTAGTTTCATTGGGGTATATTTACATTCTGATTGTTTCTTCTCTATATGAACATACCAACTGAAAACAACAAACACTAGACTATGAATACATCATGAATACAGTATGAATACATCCATTCACGTGAATTACTTATGACGTAATATGTTAGTCTTGCTCAATGGGAGTCTTACGGCTCCGCTTCGGATAACATGGAGAACGCCCCAGCGTCAAACGTTCAAATGACTACGGTAGATTATTGGCGCCAATATTTCGCAAATTGTGGCTGTTCCGCCTTTTTCGTTTAAAGGACGGCGCAATAACAAACGCAGTTGATTAACCAGTTGTTCAATAAATAAGAAAATAAATTAGACAATTATTCAGTAGTAAAAATGTAAATATATGAATTTTTTTTCATATAGGGATTGAACGGCGGTTTATTAATTTTCATGCCGGTATGAATGCAAAGCGGTTACATCCATATTGCATGAAGCCCGCTAGGGAATATATGAGGTCCGTTTAAAATCCGTACTTGGCCCCGGCCTTTGGTCTCGCAAAATACGGATTTTACACCGACCAGATATATTCCAGTATTCGACCTTCACAAACCACCATGGCATGTAACTGATTAGATTAAATTTAAAATGTCATATCCATATCCGGTAACTCGAACGAATGGAAGAAAGGGAGATAATCGTTTGCCTTTATGACGTCATAAACGTTACGAACGAGGATTGGTTTGTATTTTGTATCCATGTCGTCTGCGGGGATGATGTCGTCCAATATTGTTATAACTGACGTGACCTTGGAGCCGACATTGGTAGGTAAATGTTTGGTTACTCTGGGTAATAATTTTATGAAAATCAAAATCACCGGGATGTAATGGTTTAAGCAAAAGGTTTGGCTTAAATTTTCGAAATCCAACACTTGCCTTTAGAATGATTGGAGGGATATGATTGAAGCTCACTTCTTCTTCCAATAATGTGCAAAAGATATGCATTGGTTAGGTTGCCTTTCAAGCGTGAGCTGTATACATGGGGGGGGGGGGGGGGGGGCTTAGCTCAGTCGGTAGAGCGTCGGGCTGTAGAGCCAAGGGCCCCAGCAACGGCACTATCTTTATCACTTTTCCTCGTCCTATTACAAACTGGTGCCGATGACCCTCCCCATTTCAAGGAGGAGAAAAAGCCTTGACGAGGAGTCAAAGAATCTGGGTTGGAGATTTAGAAAAAGAGAGATATAGGGTAAAAGATGTGCAGAGGAAGGTTAGTTCTAGTGTTATACAATAAAGGCTTTGTGGCTACTACGGAGGAAGGTTAATTCTAGTTTTATATAATAAAGGCTTTGTGGCTCCCGCGGAGGAAGGTTAGTTCTAGTGTTATATAATAAAGGCTTTGTGGCTACTACGGAGGAAGGTTAATTCTAGTTTTATATAATATAGGCTTTGTGGCTCCCGCGGAGGAAGGTTAGTTCTAGTGTTATATAATAAAGGCTTTGTGGCTACTACGGAGGAAGGTTAATTCTAGTTTTATATAATAAAGGCTTTGTGGCTACTACGGAGGAAGGTTAGTTCTAGTGTTATATAATATAGGCTTTGTGGCTGCCACGGAGGAAGATTAGTTCTAGTGTTATATAATATAGGCTTTGTGGCTCCCGCGGAGGAAGGTTAGTTCTAGTATTATATAATAAAGGCTTTGTGGCTACTACGGAGGAAGGTTAGTTCTAGTGTTATATAATATAGGCTTTGTGGCTACTACGGAGGAAGGTTAGTTCTAGTGTTATACAATAAAGGCTTTGTGGCTACTACGGAGGAAGGTTAGTTCTAGTTTTATATAATAAAGGCTTTGTGGCTCCTACGGAGGAAGGTTAGTTCTAGTTTTATATAATAAAGGCTTTGTGGCTACTACGGAGGAAGGTTAGTTCTAGTTTTATACAATACAGGCTTTGTGGCTCCTACGGAGGAAGAAACGTTAGTTCTAGTATTATACAATAAAGGCTCTGTGGCCGCCACAGAGGAAGGTTAGTTCTAGTTTTATACAATATAGGCTTTGTGGCTCCCACGGAGGAAGAAACGTTAGTTCTAGTTTTATATAATATAGGCGTTGTGGCTCCTACGGAGGAAGGTTAGTTCTAGTTTTATATAATATAAGCTTTGTGGCTACTACGGAGGAACGTAAGTTCTAGTCTTATATAATATAGGCTTTGTGGCTCCTACGGAGGAAGGTTAGTTCTAGTTTTATATAATAAAGGCTTTGTGGCTACTACGGAGGAAGGTTAGTTCTAGTTTTATACAATATAGGCTTTGTGGCTCCACGGAGGAAGGTTAGTTCTAGTTTTATACAATATAGGCTTTGTGGCTACTACGGAGGAAGAAACGTTAGTTCTAGTATTATACAATAAAGGCTCTGTGGCCGCCACAGAGGAAGGTTAGTTCTAGTTTTATACAATATATGCTTTGTGGCTCCTACGGAGGAAGGTTAGTTCTAGTTTTATATAATATAAGCTTTGTGGCTACTACGGAGGAACGTAAGTTCTAGTCTTATACAATATAGGCTTTGTGGCCGCCACAGAGGAAGGTTAGTTCTAGTGTTATATAATATAGGCTTTGTGGCTCCTACGGAGGAAGGTTAGTTCTAGTGTTATATAATATAGGCTTTGTGGCTCCTACGGAGGAAGGTTAGTTCTAGTGTTATATAATATAGGCTTTGTGGCTCCTACGGAGGAAGGTTAGTTCTAGTTTTATATAATATAGGCTTTGTGGCTACTTCGGAGGAACGTTAGTTCTAGTTTTATATAATATAGGCTTTGTGGCTCCTACGGAGGAAGGTTAGTTCTAGTGTTATATAATATAGGCTGTGTGGCTCCTACGGAGGAAGGTTAGTTCTAGTTTTATATAATATAGGCTCTGTGGTCGCCACGGAGGAAGGTTAGTTCTAGTTTTATATAATATAGGCTTTGTGGCTACTTCGGAGGAACGTTAGTTCTAGTTTTATATAATATAGGCTTTGTGGCTCCTACGGAGGAAGGTTAGTTCTAGTGTTATATAATATAGGCTGTGTGGCTCCTACGGAGGAAGGTTAATTCTAGTTTTATATAATATAGGCTTTGTGGCTCCTACGGAGGAAGGTTAGTTCTAGTTTTATATAATATAGGCTTTGTGGCTCCTACGGAGGAAGGTTAGTTCTAGTTTTATATAATATAGGCTTTGTGGCTACTTCGGAGGAACGTTAGTTCTAGTTTTATATAATATAGGCTTTGTGGCTCCTACGGAGGAAGGTTAGTTCTAGTGTTATATAATATAGGCTGTGTGGCTCCTACGGAGGAAGGTTAGTTCTAGTTTTATATAATATAGGCTCTGTGGTCGCCACGGAGGAAGGTTAGTTCTAGTTTTATATAATATAGGCTTTGTGGCTCCTACGGAGGAAGGTTAGTTCTAGTTTTATATAATATAGGCTTTGTGGCTACTTCGGAGGAACGTTAGTTCTAGTTTTATATAATATAGGCTTTGTGGCTCCTACGGAGGAAGGTTAGTTCTAGTGTTATATAATATAGGCTTTGTGGCTCCCACGGAGGAAGGTTAGTTCTAGTATTATATAATAAAGGCTTTGTGGCTACTACGGAGGAAGGTTAGTTCTAGTGTTATATAATATAGGCTTTGTGGCTACTACGGAGGAAGGTTAGTTCTAGTGTTATACAATAAAGGCTTTGTGGCTACTACGGAGGAAGGTTAGTTCTAGTTTTATATAATAAAGGCTTTGTGGCTCCTACGGAGGAAGGTTAGTTCTAGTTTTATATAATAAAGGCTTTGTGGCTACTACGGAGGAAGGTTAGTTCTAGTTTTATACAATACAGGCTTTGTGGCTCCTACGGAGGAAGAAACGTTAGTTCTAGTATTATACAATAAAGGCTCTGTGGCCGCCACAGAGGAAGGTTAGTTCTAGTTTTATACAATATAGGCTTTGTGGCTCCCACGGAGGAAGAAACGTTAGTTCTAGTTTTATATAATATAGGCGTTGTGGCTCCTACGGAGGAAGGTTAGTTCTAGTTTTATATAATATAAGCTTTGTGGCTACTACGGAGGAACGTAAGTTCTAGTCTTATATAATATAGGCTTTGTGGCTCCTACGGAGGAAGGTTAGTTCTAGTTTTATATAATAAAGGCTTTGTGGCTACTACGGAGGAAGGTTAGTTCTAGTTTTATACAATATAGGCTTTGTGGCTCCACGGAGGAAGGTTAGTTCTAGTTTTATACAATATAGGCTTTGTGGCTACTACGGAGGAAGAAACGTTAGTTCTAGTATTATACAATAAAGGCTCTGTGGCCGCCACAGAGGAAGGTTAGTTCTAGTTTTATACAATATATGCTTTGTGGCTCCTACGGAGGAAGGTTAGTTCTAGTTTTATATAATATAAGCTTTGTGGCTACTACGGAGGAACGTAAGTTCTAGTCTTATACAATATAGGCTTTGTGGCCGCCACAGAGGAAGGTTAGTTCTAGTGTTATATAATATAGGCTTTGTGGCTCCTACGGAGGAAGGTTAGTTCTAGTGTTATATAATATAGGCTTTGTGGCTCCTACGGAGGAAGGTTAGTTCTAGTGTTATATAATATAGGCTTTGTGGCTCCTACGGAGGAAGGTTAGTTCTAGTTTTATATAATATAGGCTTTGTGGCTACTTCGGAGGAACGTTAGTTCTAGTTTTATATAATATAGGCTTTGTGGCTCCTACGGAGGAAGGTTAGTTCTAGTGTTATATAATATAGGCTGTGTGGCTCCTACGGAGGAAGGTTAGTTCTAGTTTTATATAATATAGGCTCTGTGGTCGCCACGGAGGAAGGTTAGTTCTAGTTTTATATAATATAGGCTTTGTGGCTACTTCGGAGGAACGTTAGTTCTAGTTTTATATAATATAGGCTTTGTGGCTCCTACGGAGGAAGGTTAGTTCTAGTGTTATATAATATAGGCTGTGTGGCTCCTACGGAGGAAGGTTAATTCTAGTTTTATATAATATAGGCTTTGTGGCTCCTACGGAGGAAGGTTAGTTCTAGTTTTATATAATATAGGCTTTGTGGCTCCTACGGAGGAAGGTTAGTTCTAGTTTTATATAATATAGGCTTTGTGGCTACTTCGGAGGAACGTTAGTTCTAGTTTTATATAATATAGGCTTTGTGGCTCCTACGGAGGAAGGTTAGTTCTAGTGTTATATAATATAGGCTGTGTGGCTCCTACGGAGGAAGGTTAGTTCTAGTTTTATATAATATAGGCTCTGTGGTCGCCACGGAGGAAGGTTAGTTCTAGTTTTATATAATATAGGCTTTGTGGCTCCTACGGAGGAAGGTTAGTTCTAGTTTTATATAATATAGGCTTTGTGGCTACTTCGGAGGAACGTTAGTTCTAGTTTTATATAATATAGGCTTTGTGGCTCCTACGGAGGAAGGTTAGTTCTAGTGTTATATAATATAGGCTTTGTGGCTCCCACGGAGGAAGGTTAGTTCTAGTTTTATACAATATAGGCTTTGTGGCCGCCACGGAGGAAGTTTAGTTCTAGTTTTATACAATATAGGCTCTGTGGCTTCTACAGAGGAAGATTAGTTCTAGTGTTATACAGTATAGGCTTTGTGGCTTCTACGGAGGAAGGTTAGTTTTAGTTTTATACAATAAAGGCTCTGTGGCCACCACGGAGGAAGTTTAGTTCTAGTTTTATACAATATAGGCTTTGTGGCCGCCACGGAAGAAGGTTAGTTCTAGTGTTATATAATATAGGCTTTGTGGCTACTACGGAGGAAGGCTAGTTCTAGTGTTATAAAGTATAGGCTTTGTGGCTCCCACGGAGGAAGGCTAGTTCTAGTGTTATAAAGTATAGGCTTTGTGGCCGCCACGGAGGAAGGTTAGTTCTAGTGTTATACAATATAGGCTTTGTGGCTCCTACGGAGGAAGGTTAGTTCTAGTGTTATATAATATAGGCTTTGTGGCTACTACGGAGGAAGGTTAGTTCTATGGGTATACAATATAGGCTTTGTGGCTCCTACGGAGGAAGGTTAGTTCTAGTGTTATACAATATAGGCTTTGTGGCTCCTACGGAGGAAGGTTAGTTCTAGTGTTATATAATATAGGCTTTGTGGTCGCCACGGAGGAAGGTTAGTTCTAGTGTTATACAGTATAGGCTTTTTGGCTCCCACGGAGGAAGGTTAGTTCTAGTGTTATATAATAAAGGCTTTGTGGCTCCTACGGAGGAAGGTTAGTTCTAGTGTTATACAATAAAGGCTTTGTGGCTACTACGGAGGAAGGTTAGTTCTAGTGTTATACAATATAGGCTTTGTGGCTCCCAAGGAGGAAGGTTAGTTCTAGTGTTATACAATATAGGCTCTGTGGTCGCCACGGAGGAAGGTTAGTTCTAGTGTTATATAATATAGGCTTTGTGGCTCCTACGGAGGAAGGTTAGTTCTAGTGTTATACAATAAAGGCTTTGTGGCTGCCACGGAGGAAGGTTAGTTCTAGTATTATATAATAAAGGCTTTGTGGCTACTACGGAGGAAGGTTAGTTCTAGTGTTATATAATATAGGCTTTGTGGCTCCTACGGAGGAAGGTTAGTTCTAGTGTTATACAATAAAGGCTTTGTGGCTACTACGGAGGAAGGTTAATTCTAGTTTTATATAATAAAGGCTTTGTGGCTATTACGGAGGAAGGTTAGTTCTAGTTTTATACAGTATAGGCTTTGTGGCTTCTACGGAGGAAGGTTAGTTCTAGTTTTATATAATAAAGGCTTTGTGGCTCCCGCGGAGGAAGGTTAGTTCTAGTGTTATACAATAAAGGCTTTGTGGCTACTACGGAGGAAGGTTAGTTCTAGTTTTATATAATAAAGGCTTTGTGGCTCCTACGGAGGAAGGTTAGTTCTAGTTTTATATAATAAAGGCTTTGTGGCTCCCACGGAGGAAGAAACGTTAGTTCTAGTATTATACAATATAGGCTTTGTGGCTCCCACGGAGGAAGAAACGTTAGTTCTAGTATTATACAATAAAGGCTTTGTGGCTCCTACGGAGGAAGGTTAGTTCTAGTTTTATATAATAAAGGCTTTGTGGCTCCCACGGAGGAAGAAACGTTAGTTCTAGTATTATACAATATAGGCTTTGTGGCTCCTACGGAGGAAGGTTAGTTCTAGTGTTATACAATATAGGCTGTGTGGCTCCCACGGAGGAAGGTTAGTTCTAGTTTTATATAATATAGGCTTTGTGGCTACTACGGAGGAAGGTTAGTTCTAGTGTTATACAATATAGGCTTTGTGGCTGCCACGGAGGAAGGTTAGTTCTAGTTTTATATAATATAGGCTTTGTGGCTACTACGGAGGAAGGTTAGTTCTAGTGTTATACAATATAGGCTTTGTGGCTGCCACGGAGGAAGGTTAGTTCTAGTTTTATATAATATAGGCTTTGTGGCTACTACGGAGGAAGGTTAGTTCTAGTTTTATATAATATAGGCTTTGTGGCTACTACGGAGGAAGGTTAGTTCTAGTTTTATATAATATAGGCTTTGTGGCTACTACGGAGGAAGGTTAGTTCTAGTTTTATATAATATAGGCTTTGTGGCTACTACGGAGGAAGGTTAGTTCTAGTGTTATATAATATAGGCTTTGTGGCTCCTACGGAGGAAGGTTGGTTCTAGTTTTATATAATATAGGCTTTGTGGCTCCTACGGAGGAAGGTTAGTTCTAGTGTTATATAATATAGGCTTTGTGGCTACTACGGAGGAAGGTTAGTTCTAGTGTTATATAATATAGGCTTTGTGGCTGCCACGGAGGAAGGTTAGTTCTAGTGTTATATAATATAGGCTTTGTGGCTACTACGGAGGAAGGTTGGTTCTAGTTTTATATAATATAGGCTTTGTGGCTCCTACGGAGGAAGGTTAGTTCTAGTGTTATATAATATAGGCTTTGTGGCTACTACGGAGGAAGGTAAGTTCTAGTGTTATACAATAAAGGCTTTGTGGCTACTACGGAGGAAGGTTAGTTCTATGGGTATACAATATAGGCTTTGTGGCTCCTACGGAGGAAGGTTAGTTCTAGTGTTATACAATATAGGCTTTGTGGCTCCTACGGAGGAAGGTTAGTTCTAGTGTTATATAATATAGGCTTTGTGGTCGCCACGGAGGAAGGTTAGTTCTAGTGTTATACAGTATAGGCTTTTTGGCTCCCACGGAGGAAGGTTAGTTCTAGTGTTATATAATAAAGGCTTTGTGGCTACTACGGAGGAAGGTTAGTTCTAGTGTTATACAATATAGGCTTTGTGGCTCCCAAGGAGGAAGGTTAGTTCTAGTGTTATACAATATAGGCTCTGTGGTCGCCACGGAGGAAGGTTAGTTCTAGTGTTATATAATATAGGCTTTGTGTCTACTACGGAGGAAGGTTAATTCTAGTTTTATATAATATAGGCTCTGTGGCTCCTACGGAGGAAGGTTAGTTCTAGTGTTATACAATAAAGGCTTTGTGGCTACTACGGAGGAAGGTTAGTTCTAGTGTTATATAATATAGGCTTTGTGGCTACTACGGAGGAAGGTTAGTTCTAGTTTTATATAATATAGGCTCTGTGGCTCCTACGGAGGAAGGTTAGTTCTAGTGTTATACAATAAAGGCTTTGTGGCTACTACGGAGGAAGGTTAATTCTAGTTTTATATAATAAAGGCTTTGTGGCTATTACGGAGGAAGGTTAGTTCTAGTTTTATACAGTATAGGCTTTGTGGCTTCTACGGAGGAAGGTTAGTTCTAGTTTTATATAATAAAGGCTTTGTGGCTCCCGCGGAGGAAGGTTAGTTCTAGTGTTATACAATAAAGGCTTTGTGGCTACTACGGAGGAAGGTTAGTTCTAGTTTTATATAATAAAGGCTTTGTGGCTCCTACGGAGGAAGGTTAGTTCTAGTTTTATATAATAAAGGCTTTGTGGCTCCCACGGAGGAAGAAACGTTAGTTCTAGTATTATACAATATAGGCTTTGTGGCTCCCACGGAGGAAGAAACGTTAGTTCTAGTATTATACAATAAAGGCTTTGTGGCTCCTACGGAGGAAGGTTAGTTCTAGTTTTATATAATAAAGGCTTTGTGGCTCCCACGGAGGAAGAAACGTTAGTTCTAGTATTATACAATATAGGCTTTGTGGCTCCTACGGAGGAAGGTTAGTTCTAGTGTTATACAATATAGGCTGTGTGGCTCCCACGGAGGAAGGTTAGTTCTAGTTTTATATAATATAGGCTTTGTGGCTACTACGGAGGAAGGTTAGTTCTAGTGTTATACAATATAGGCTTTGTGGCTGCCACGGAGGAAGGTTAGTTCTAGTTTTATATAATATAGGCTTTGTGGCTACTACGGAGGAAGGTTAGTTCTAGTGTTATACAATATAGGCTTTGTGGCTGCCACGGAGGAAGGTTAGTTCTAGTTTTATATAATATAGGCTTTGTGGCTACTACGGAGGAAGGTTAGTTCTAGTTTTATATAATATAGGCTTTGTGGCTACTACGGAGGAAGGTTAGTTCTAGTTTTATATAATATAGGCTTTGTGGCTACTACGGAGGAAGGTTAGTTCTAGTTTTATATAATATAGGCTTTGTGGCTACTACGGAGGAAGGTTAGTTCTAGTGTTATATAATATAGGCTTTGTGGCTCCTACGGAGGAAGGTTGGTTCTAGTTTTATATAATATAGGCTTTGTGGCTCCTACGGAGGAAGGTTAGTTCTAGTGTTATATAATATAGGCTTTGTGGCTACTACGGAGGAAGGTTAGTTCTAGTGTTATATAATATAGGCTTTGTGGCTGCCACGGAGGAAGGTTAGTTCTAGTGTTATATAATATAGGCTTTGTGGCTACTACGGAGGAAGGTTGGTTCTAGTTTTATATAATATAGGCTTTGTGGCTCCTACGGAGGAAGGTTAGTTCTAGTGTTATATAATATAGGCTTTGTGGCTACTACGGAGGAAGGTAAGTTCTAGTGTTATACAATAAAGGCTTTGTGGCTACTACGGAGGAAGGTTAGTTCTAGTGTTATATAATATAGGCTTTGTGGCTACTAAGGAGGAAGGTTAGTTCTAGTGTTATACAATAAAGGCTTTGTGGCTACTACGGAGGAAGGTTAATTCTAGTTTTATATAATATAGGCTTTGTGGCTCCTACGGAGGAAGGTTAGTTCTAGTGTTATATAATATAGGCTTTGTGGCTACTACGGAGGAAGGTTAGTTCTAGTGTTATACAATATAGGCTTTGTGGCTACTACGGAGGAAGGTTAGTTCTAGTGTTATATAATATAGGCTTTGTGGCTCCTACGGAGGAAGGTTAGTTCTAGTGTTATATAATATAGGCTTTGTGGCTGCCACGGAGGAAGGTTAGTTCTAGTCTTAAGGTCTCTTTTAGGACTCTCATATATGTGTACATCAGGAAAGCAGAGCATAAGTTGTAGTTTTTGTGTCTCAAACAGAATTCGTAACTCCAGGAGAAGAAGCGTTGGTCAGTTCTAGTTTTGGTATTTTAACATAGCACGTGTATTAGGAAATGCTCATTTTAGCTTGGATGGTTCCTAAATAGAGAAGTTTAGTTCTAGTGCTAGCACTGGAGAATAGCACTTCTAGTTGTCGTGTCTCCTACGTACTTTGGGGATATTGTTTCTAGTTTTGGTGTCTCACAGGGACCTTTTATATTTGGTAGTGGTCTGCCTTGGTGAGGCGATGTGTCTTGTATCAAAAGTAGGTCACTCTGAACTTCATTTTGACCTTCATCAAAACACGTTTACATGGGGTTATCTTTCGATGTGTTCGGCAGTTTACTACTACGCTATACGATGGATGTGTCGATTTTAATTTCTTATCGTTAATTGATAGTAACATATTTGCTTCTCCAACTTATAATGTTTACATGTCGTTATGCTATTCTTGATCTAGATACGGAGAGTTTTGTGATAGATGTCGGCGGTGCTGACGAACAAACTAACGGCACAGGAATTCGAGAGATGTAACGTCACGCTACCATAATTGGTACAATTTTGACAGTTTTTCAGTGATATCTACAAATTCTTATATTCTTATATTTTATTTTGACTAATGAATGCGCCTATCACAACAAAATATTCTGTTGTTTTAAACACCATAATGAACTACAGTTATACATATCCACTTTGATATAATTCGGTTATAAGGGTTAAAAATCATCATTTATTAACATGCTTAAAATTACACCCTTTAAAATTCACCAAAATGACGTCGACGCACAGCGTTTTTGCTGGTTTTCTGATATCTTGACTTTGATGGCATCGTGTAGTTGTAAATTGTTCCAGAAAGCAAAAATATTTGGTGGTAATGCTGAAAAATATCTATTTTATTGTACTGTTAAAGGAAAATGTTCAAATTTCATTTTTTTAAATTTTTCCAATTAGTTTGATGAAGGCTATGAGAACGTTTTATAGTCGCCATCTTGGTCTCATTTCGATAAGTTTTGTATCCTTGTTTGAAACTCAGGTGGGCGTTTTGAAAATGCTCATTAGTGCGCCTACCTCTTGTGATTGAGAATGATGCCTAACTTTTTTCAAAGGTCTCCGTGTAAATCTATCCTTTATTCATATTTGCCCCTAATTTTACTGATTTTGAGTGTGAAATATACAATTCATGTAGTTTTTGTTTTTCTCCTTCACTTTTTGTGATGGATAAGTCAAACATTCAAGTCGTTCCTGAGTGAGTTTAGCATCTGCCAAATAATTTTATAATCGGAGGGGAGTTAAAATTTGCGATTTTCTTTTTATTTACCTGTTTGAAGTGAAACTATTTAAATTGACATTACATTGGCTTTGCAGATATCCTATCGGATACAAAAAGTATTCAACATCATGGTGAAGCAGGGTCTGGCAATGCCGATGGACGTGAGATGTCAGTATGACGTCAATGAGCAGATTTACAGATCACTCTCTACTCTCGGTATTGATGAAGTCTTGTATCCGCTCCCTAAAGAAAGCCCCTTCCTCCAACTCTGTACTATGCCTATCCATTCCTTCTTGCGTGAGGAGAAACTGCATGATCAATACAGAGAAACAATCACTTCCGGAAAAGAGGTCACGCTGAATTTACGGGAACGACAACGTATCATTTCACAACGGAAAAGTCGTGGAGAGCGATCAGAAACTTTACACGCTGGGTGCAGAAAATTGAAAAGAGATATGAGGTCACGAAGGGGACCGGTCCTGGTACGAAAACAGCCCGTTACGTCACAACTTGGCAGGGATACTGAATTGGTTACGTCACCAACGGAATGGAAGGATCACTGTGCGGCCCCTAGTAATATCGTGTGTATGAGCGGATCTGAATACCGAAAGGAAGCGGTAAACAACACTGGAGGGGAAATCAAAACAATTTCTCTCGTTGATAACTATGACAACGAAGTTAACTTAGGTTCGGTTTTAACTCCATCTTGTGTTGTCGATCATAAGATTGATATATTTCTCAGCAGACAAGACCTTACAATGCCTATTCGAGTTCCACTAGAACCACGAAGATCAAAGCCGATATCAAATCCAACGTGTATGCGTCATGACGAAAAGCCATGTTATGATCCAGGAAGTAAAGGAATGATAACTCCAAAATACTTTCTTATTAGTGATAGGAATAAATCACAGAAAGGAAACACGGACGCTCAGGGATGTCAACGCCGTGAAGCTTACATATCTAGAAAGGAACAACCAAGAGAAATGTTCCTCCAGACGAACATTACTGATCACGATGCTCTTTTCATAGGTAACAATACGCAGCAAATTGGAAAACTTTTTCACGAAAATGAAGAAGAAAAATGCGTTAAGAAATGTGATCAAATAAAAAAGGGAAAGAACAAGAAACATATGGAGAAAAAGAAAGAGTCTGATATAGCGGAATCGAAAACCACAGGGGCCATTCACCAAGATATAGCGGCATCGGAAACCACAGAGGCCATTCACCAAGATATAGCGGCATCGACATCCACAGAGGCCATTCACCAAGATATAGCGGCATCGACATCCACAGAGGCCATTCACCAAGATATTGCGGCATCGACATCCACAGAGGCCATTCACCAAGATATAGCGGCATCGACATCCACAGAGGCCATTCACCAAGATTTTTGTCTCGTTAATGAAAAAAATATTTTGGAAGAAGACTCAGCCGAAAGTAGGTCTGCAGGGGATTGTTGTGAAGCTCAGCCTGGAAGAAGGGTGTCGTATGCATCAGACTTAGAAAGAGACCTACGCGGTTCACATTCACGTACTTCAATTTCGAGACCATTAAGGGGTAAACAGAAGGAGACTCGACGCAGCAGAAGAAAGACGCCAGTCATTATGTACTCGGAGTCTGAGTGTTCATTGCTTTGTCAGAAATATAACAACTAAATGTTAACAAATCAATTCCTATACCCGTCTCATCTTTTGATAATAGCATCATTTTCATCACTTGAACGAGTGCAAAAATGTTGAAGAATACTCTCACCATCGCATTCATATATTATAATTTGATTTTTGTTATTATTATTATTGTTTTTGTCTGGGGCGTGGACGAAGTCCGGTGTACCAATATCTGGTGAACCTGTTGTTCACGCATGCTCTGTATCTGTTACGTAACAATTAATCATGCTCTGTGGTGAAGTAAACAGAACGTAAGAAGCTATGCAACTCGGTCTTATATGAAGTGTTTTGTTGTACTTTCTCCGCACAAGCAAATGCATATAACTGGTTTTAGATATCCAGTTGGGAGTTCGTTGTACGGTTGTTATGGCAGTGGCGGATCAGTCTAGGCCAAATGATCGTCCATAGTCATGACCGTCATCTTGGAAAGCGCGCATGCTCTGTATCTGTTACGTCACAATTAACTAAGCTCTGTAGTGAAGTATCGTAAACAGAAAGTAAGAAGCTATGGTCTGCTGTGTTCTGTTTTACTTTCCCGACATAAACAAATGCATACTACTGGTTTTGAACGTTTAGTGTGTCTTGTACCCAGTCTGACTGTCAGGAGTCCGTTGTGTCGATCGTTGTGGTTAGTAGAATGTTTGATTCGAGTAGTTGACCTGAAAGCGTTTTCATGATGCAGATATATTATAGGAATTCCCATTTATTTTGGTTAACTTCGGCAAGTAAAATAATATTTCAGTTTATAAATTTCAGCTTGTTGATAAATGAAATTATGACAGCTATGAAACATTGGAAAGTGCAAGTAGCATACCACATACATAGTGATACATTCTGCAAATGGCGATGCAATTTACCTGCCGTGCTTAGGTCGAAATGACGATTACCGTTCAACTTTACTCTAATCTAGATCAAACTGTTACTGATAGTTGATTTGCTTTCTTTTAACATACTAATGGTAACGATGTATTATGTTTCATGTATGCATTTACGAAATTAAGTCAATTCAGAAACATGAAACGGCAAGAATTCACATTTTGTGACGAAGCTGATAAATAAAGCTGGTATGTAAGAAAGTTTTCTTACTTACGTTGACAATTATCCCTATACTGTGAGCGGCTTTGATGTCATACTGTATATTTATATTACATTGCTTCGCATCATTACATTATATAACAACTGAATATATAAGACTATAAAAAGATTTGCTATAGTGACGTCATCAATTTAAGAAAAAAAATGCATAGTTGAACTTTTTTTGAGTCAAAGTTCTGATTAAATTACTTTTCCTTATATAATTACCTAGTACATGTTTTGATAAATTGGACTTTTGAATACGATATCTAAATCAGCATAGATTTGTTTTGGTGCGTAGTTATTCTTTAAATTTGTCCATGTAGCGATAATCAGCTACCGATGAAGCTAATGCAGATATAGTTAGTTTATTTGAAAGTTGTATACATAGAAAGTATTTCATTTCATTGTATGACAGTTTCCTTGGTCGTTTTTGAGTGCAACGATGTTACTTCTTGGAGTTCGACATCCTCGAGACCCTTATTGTAATCACAGGGACCTGAGAATTTGTCACAGTAAGTTTTGACCTAAAATATGATGTTTAGAGTAATCTAACACATTAGGGGGGTCAAGATCAATTTTCTATAAAAATGCCCCTCCCCCTCAATGGTCATAAAAGCTACTAGCTTTTATGACCATTGAGGGGGGCATTTTTATCGAAAATTTGTCTTAACCCCCCAAATGTGTAAAAAAAAATTGTAAATGCTGAACACTCATTCTGTGGTTAATAAGCTTTCCTAGCTGATTGATGGCCAGACAATTTGAAATCTTCAGAACAAGATTATTATACAGTACTTGTACAGTGCGTTTATATGTATGAGGGAAATACCAAGTACAGTAGTAAACTGTATGTGCTGTTTTTTTAACGGACGTAAGTCAACTAGATCGCCAATTTTGTATAACTAATGTAGGCTTTATTTCATACGGAAAAATGTGTAAACTTAACACATGCGGCTTAACCTTTGTTCCTTCTAGAAATGTACATCTAACATCGCGCACTGTTGCTTGGGTCAAGTCCATATGTAGGGGTCTGAATTCTTGTTACATCTAGTTTTGGATCTAAACTATAGGGTTACTCCCCTAGACATGTTTGATGGACTTCAAAGAGTAATTTTACAATTTTGAGGGGTTCAGCTCAATCCTATAAAAAGGGTAAAATCATTCTAAATATGTTAGTTTAGGTCCAAAACTAGCTGTAACAAATTTTTGGGCGCCAGTGGTCCATTCCTATCAATGATTACCAGGTACATCAACCTTGAAATGTACACTACTGTAAAGACCTACGCAGGTGTTATTCTATACTGACCGTCTTTCCCTACCTACGGGAATGGAAGATGGTACTTTCCGAAAACAAAATATTCGTCCCGTAAACATAAATGTGCCCAGCCCTGAGGTAAGGGTGCAACAACAGATACATATGTAGGTGATGGATTTAACTGATAATATGAGAAAAAATCATTTCAACTTCAAAATTAATACTGTTCTATTCTATTCTGCAAGCCCGACAAATACGATATGGCTCTAGTCGACAATCTTGAGCAAACGAGCTATCTTATCTTGTATATCACATATAATTGTGTTTTTCTTTAAACAGATTTAAATCAATTACCCTTACCCTTAACGTTATTAAAGCTTGAAAAAATCAGGATTTTTTCCTGAAAAATAAACCCGGATTCCGGTTTTACTATTATAAAGCATCCAAAACAAAAATGACTGTCATGTCCTGCCAAATTTTGCAGAGATGAGCTTTATTTCTGTACCCCACATGCTTGGTTCAGAACTTCCCCACTTCATTGTCAACAAGATTCTCCCTCACTGAGATTGTTAGCCACATTAAAGGAAATAAAACCCAATCGAAGCGTGAGTAGACGATACGACGCCATTTTCTATCGTAAGTTACGACAGGGTGAAGATGGCGTAAAGTTACGCAAGGTTTTTGCGTAACTTACGAACGTTCGTAAGTTACAAAGTTTTTGTGAAACGCTTAGTAATTCGTAAATCTGACTTACGCAAAAGTTACGAACGTTCGTAAGTTACGAAGCTTAGTGAAACGATACCGTGGTCGACAAAAATTTCCACCAGCTGTTGGTATTCCCATGGGAACAAACTGTGCCTCACTCTTAGCTGACTTGTTTTTGTTTTCATGCTAGGCTGAATTTGTGAAAGAGCTAATCAGGACAGATACATCGACGATGCGTTGTCTGTAAACAACAAGAAGTTTGCTGACCACGTCGATCGTATATACCATTCTGAACTTGACAAAAGGACACAACAGACTCTTCTACATCAGCTGCTTACCTTGATCTCATGGACAGCTTAATACTAAACTATACGATAAACGTGTCGATTTCAACTTTTCGATCGCGAACTTTCATTTCCTTGATAAGAACATTCCTGCTTCTCCAACCTATGGTGTTAACATGTGGGAGTTGATTCCAAATATCGAAATTTTCGTGATCAATGTCGATTGCTGACAACTACACTTCCAACACAAGGATTCGATGAAAGATGTAGGTTTATCATGCAAAACTATGGGCAAGTTTTATGTTCGCCATCTTTGTCTCATCAAGAAATATTCTGTCTTTTTTAGTGATATGAAGATGGACATTTTTTAGTTTGCTCATTAGTGTGTGTTGATGAAGCAGGAGACGCTTACTCTTTCGTAACATCTGGTCTTTTTCTCTTGTACGTTTACAAGGGTTTCGGTGTAAAGCTTTCCTTGGTTCATATTTTGGCCCTATTTTAATCGAGTATGAGTTCGGTTTATGGTTTGGTTAACGTCTCGGTTTTCTCTATTGTTTTTATTCATTAGTGTGTAACATCGCTTGGCTAACCTACATATTCAACATGGTACGCTAGCGCGCACCATGCAATAATATGTAGGTGCGCCAATGTATGTTACATACCAATGAATGTAAAAAATCTGATAACCAATCATTAATTGCAAGACCCTCTTAATTCAAATGTTGAATAGTTCTTTTTCTGCAAACTGGACGCTCAGTACCGCCGTTTCTTTTCCAATGCCCCACATCTCCAACCCCAAAGGGAGACGCGTCACCGCAGAATATGATTGGATTTGATGGATCATAGTGTACCATGAGTTGTGCAAAAGTCAGCAGTTCCACCGACGCTTCAAGTGCTTCTTACTGAGGTTTTCCCTACCTGAACCTGCTTCCATTGATCAGTAGTTCGTGAAGTGGTGCAAATACTGTGGACAAGTTGGGTAGAAAACAATTGTTAGAATTCAGCATTCTCAGGATTGAATGCGGCTCCTTGACAAGCGTCGGTGCTTGCATGTTTTAGATTGTCTTTATCTTTTCTGGTATGGGATTGATGCTTCACACACACAGCCCTGTCTTTCCCTGTTCCCGATATATTGCCAATGCGCATAATGACATAAGGAATTCCTTGTAGGATGATGCCACCCCATACGGTACATGATACAGACTTTTATGTGTATTTATGGACATATTGTTTCGACTTGTCGTCTAGCTCCAACTGCTGATATGCGTGGCTAAGTTCGAGTTGAGTGAATTTCTTACCACCACTCAAGGTCGCGAAAAGGTCATCAGTTTTGGAAATTGGGTAATTGCTTTGGTGTCATTTTGTAGGAATAGTACTTTAACAAGCCGGTCCAGATCGGCCTCTATATTCTCTCGCAATGCAGAGGTCATAGGTCGAGGTTTAAAATACTGTGGCTCAACATATAGTTTGGCGGTAGTTCTCTTGACTGTTTCCTCATATAATAACTCCTGATAATCCTTTACAATACTGCTCAGGTTGTAGGATGCCTCAAATTTCCAACCATGTGCAACGTTCTGATCATATAATTGCATTCTGGTTAACCACTCTCTTCCTAGAAAGCTGGGACCGTTTCCCTCAGTTTAACCACTCTCTCCCTGGAAAACTGACACCGATTCCTTCAGGTTAAGAGGTCTCTCCCTAGAAAGCTGGGGCCGTTTCCCTCAGTTTAACCAGTCTCTCCCTCGAAGGTTGGAACCGTTTCCCTCAGTTTAACTACTCCCTCCCTAGAAGGCGTGCACAGATTCTCTACGTTTAACCAGTCTCTCCATAGAAAGCTGGGACCGTTTCCCTCAGTTTAACCAGTCTCTCCCTAGAAGGATGGGACCGTTTCCCTCAGTTTAACCAGTCTCTCCCTAGAAGGATGGGGCCGTTTCCCTCAGTTTAACCAGTCTCTCCCTAGAAGGCTGGGACCGTTTCCCTCAGTTTAACCAGTCTCTCCCTAGAAGGTTGGAACCGTTTCCCTCAGTATTCTATTTAGCGGTGGTCTCTCCTAGAGAACTTTGACCGTTTCCCTCAGTTAAACCACTCTCTCCCTAGAAGGTTGGGACCGTTTCCCTCAGTTTAACCAGTCTCTCCCTCGAAGGTTGGGGCCGTTTCCCTCAGTTTAACCAGTCTCTCCCTAGAAGGTTGGAACCGTTTCCCTCAGTTTAACCAGTCTCTCCCTAGAAGGTTGGAACCGTTTCCCTCAGTTTAACCAGTCTCTCCCTCGAAGGTTGGAACCGTTTCCCTCAGTTTAACCAGTCTCTCCCTCGAAGGTTGGAACCGTTTCCCTCAGTTTAACCAGTCTCTCCCTAGAAGGTTGGAACCGTTTCCCTCAGTTTAACCAGTCTCTCCCTCGAAGGTTGGAACCGTTTCCCTCAGTTTAACCAGTCTCTCCCTCGAAGGTTGGAACCGTTTCCCTCAGTTTAACCAGTCTCTCCCTCGAAGGTTGGAACCGTTTCCCTCAGTTTAACCAGTCTCTCCCTAGAAGGCTGGGACCGTTTCCCTCAGTTTAACCAGTCTCTCCCTAGAAGGTTGGAACCGTTTCCCTCAGTTTAACCAGTCTCTCCCTCGAAGGTTGGAACCGTTTCCCTCAGTATTCTATTTAGCGGTGGTCTCTCCTAGAGAACTTTGACCGTTTCCCTCAGTTTAACCACTCTCTCCCTAGAAGGTTGGGACCGTTTCCCTCAGAATCCTGTTCAACCAGTTGTACGAATTTACCGTTTATTAGTATGTAGAATCTGTCCATGCTATAGATCATCGGTTGCTATGACGTAAATACGTATTTTGAGGGAAATGTCCAATGTTTATCTACCAGATACGACTGCAGCTCAAACATGCCGTTCAAAATGGCGAGATTCGTCAACTTGGATTCAGACACGATTTCAGAGTTTATGTCTTACCTTTATATGTAAACGAAGTATCCCTAGATCCTTCGTAGCTACATAAAGCGATGTGTAATGTTTTGGTACATTTCAAGCTATTAGAAACATTTTTATTCCAGTAGATATCCGCATATCGATTGTTTAGAGGAACAAGGACGTATATCCAACATGGAGTGCCTAGAAGTACTTCTAAACACTCCATGTTGGAGATACGTCCTTGTTCCTCTAAACAATCAATATGTTTACACTTTGGTGGACTTCAAAAGTGACGGTATTGCTCAATGCTGATTGGCAGAGAGTATAATAGCCGGTGACGCCCTATCAATCTATATAAATCCCTAGCATGATTTAGCCCTTCCCTCATCCCTCCATACAACCTATACAACCAACCATACCACAAATCCCACCCCTAAACGAAATCTAACCTCAGCAGCGTTTCTCACCTTATACATATAAAACGTCAGAACAGAAGATAACAAACTGGAGAAAGATAAGGAAATGTTCTTAAGAAAGAAGAAAGGAATGGAACAGGTTTCAAGAACGGACACGAAAAAATAAAAGGTAATTAGTATCTGCATGTCACTCACTCACCTGCACACAGTCCGTCGGATGGGGCGATAAACGGTGCCCCGTGTTGAGTTGTCCAACTTGCAAGCAAAAGTTCTCTCTCTGTATTGTCCAAAGAGTAAGCGTGATAATGCCATAACAGAAGTTAGAATTAACATGTTAGTAGGACATTTTGTCGGACATCCGAAATATAATAATCTAACCAATCAAAGCATGTATGTATAGGTAGGGGTTAAATGTCAAAAGACCCAGAGCGACTTGGACGATGGTTTTGCGTATGGTCTCTACACAGTTTTGGTTACAGCGGTCAACCTGCCAGCACCTACGACTATGCCACACCAGACATTTTGATGAGATGCGGCTAGTTATCTAATACACGTTTTGACTGTTCCCGCCGCCATCTTGGGTCAGTGGTCAAGTGGTTAAACTTTGTAAACAAAATGGCTATCGTCTTACTCTTTGCGACGGTTGAATATTGACAGTTTGAAGACGTATTTGCCCAAAAATGTCGGAACAGATGCATATATCATGTACCGACAGTTTCGTCTTTAGTCGAACTTGTAAATCGCTGTCACTCACAATATCATTTTGTATCTGTCATTCCGGGGCATTCCTTGGCCTAGTAACAGTTACAGATGGCCTGATGACGAAAGTGCGGAATACCCCAAAGTATACATTCAAAGTAATCAGACTCACTTACCGTTTTTACGGCCTGTCTATCGAAATAATTTATACATGGGCTTTAGGCCTAATTATGGAATTCAAAATAGACTGAGATCACAAGTAATAAATAGTGTTGCTAAAGTATTATTTACTGGCCTAGTTGGTGTTTATCCTATTAATAAATAGATATAATAATTCAATTTTTACAGAGAGAGAAAGATTTTCTTGATAGGTATATTAACACTCAATAACATGTTGAGGAGAGACAGTTTTTCAAACTCTGCAATGTGCACATTAGGGGAGAAAAAATATTTTTAACATGACATATTTGAGACACTAAATGAAAATTAGTCTTAATGATGTATTCAGCTGAGGTTTCAGTCACGTTCGAGTCTTGTTTTAATCTTATTTAAACATTTTACATTGTATTGATCAATTTTAATAGCGTATATGCATCTGAAAATTGTGTCAAAAATACAGGTGTCTGTTCCGTGTAGGACTGTTTTACATGAAATTCGGTGGCCTTTTTGAAAATGCGTATTTCTGTGTATATTTTTCACTTCGCAAAAGGCCGAAAATTCAGCTTTTGATGCTGGATTGATCTCTTAAAAACATCACTGTTTCGCCATTTTTATGTTCAATATTATAGAAACATTATGCAACAAAGTGAATACTTTTATACTTTTTGCATTTTTTTAAGCCGCTCTCGGCGGAACAGGGCGGCCTATTGTTTTTGTTTGGGGTGTGGACAATTTTCGGTGTGGCAATTTCCGGTGTAGCTGAGCGCACACTTGCTTTGTATCTATTACGTCACAATATAATCATGCTCTGTAGTAAATGTGAAGTATCGTAAACAGAAAGTAAGAAGCTTTGCATCTCGGTATAATGAAATGTTTTGTTGTACTTTCACCACACAAAAAATGCATATTACTGGTTTTATTAGTTTTCGTTGTACAGTTGTTACGGTAGTAGCGTCTATGCCTTATGATCGTTGATCGCCATCTTGGAACGCGCTTGCTCTGTGTCTGTTCCTGGTTGATAATATCTTTGTTGAGTTCGGAGGAAAGAGTTTCCAACAAACTGTTGGCATTCCAATGGGCACTAACTGTGCACCACTTTTGGCTGACTTGTTTTTGTTTTCATACGAGGCTGAATTTGTCGAAGGGCTTATCAGGCCGGGTAACAAAAAACCTTGCCAAATCTTTCATCTTTCAATTTCACTTTCAGGTATATCGACGATGTGTTGTCTATAAGCAACAAGAAGTTTGCTGACCTAGTCGATCGTATATACCCTACTGAACTTGAGATTAAAGACACAACAGACTCTCCTACATCAGCTTCTAACCTCGATCTTTACTTAAACTATGACCAACACGGGCAACTTACTACTAAGCTGTATGATAAACGTGACGATTTCGATTTTCCGATCGTGAACTTTCCCTTTCTTGATATTAACATCCCTGCTTCTCTATCCTATGGTGTTTATATGTCGCAGTTGATTCGTTATTCTAGGGCTTGCTCTGAATATCGCGATTTTCGTGATAGATGTCGACTGCTGACGAACAAACTTACGGCACAGGGATTCGAGAAATGCAGGTTGATGAAGACTATGGGCAAGTTTTATGGTCGCCATCTTGATATCATCGCGAAATATTCTGTATCTTTGTGTGATATGAAGATGGACGTTTTTGTGTTTGCTTGTTAGTGTGTTTACTTGTTGTGATGACAATGATGACTCGGTTCTCATTTTGAGGATTGATGCTTACTTGGATGTGACCAAGATTTACATGGCGGGTGTCGTCGATGAAGCAGACGACGCTTACTCTTCCGGAACACCTGGTCTTATTCTCTTGTGCTTTTCCGAGAGTACCCATGTAAATCTTTCCTTTGTTCCTATTTTTCCCCTAGTTTAATCGATTTTGAGTTCGGATTATGGTTTTGTTGACGCTTTGGTATTCTCTGATTTTTTTTCTGTTACGTCACAATTAAGCATGCTCTGTAGTGAAGTATCGTTAACAGAAAGTAAGAAAAAATGGTCTTCTTACATGAAGTGTTCTGTTACTTTCCCAACATAAGCAAATGCATATAATAAACAATTAAAATGTAATTTTAATACCATTTATACATGATGAGGGTTATTATCGATTATCAAAGGTTTTATTGTTGATAAATTGCTTAGTGGTAGCACTTGCGTAAAATAGTCCCTTTACGGCCTTGTAACATAGTGAGGGCGCAAGGTTAAGGAGGTGAAAGGTCATGCGCAGTAATTTGTCTATATATACCAATAGCACTGTATCAGTAAGCACCAGCCGCTGCAACAGATACGTCATTATGGACACAAGTCAAGGTCAGTGTTTAACATAAATTTAAAGTTTGACTTTCTTGACCCGCCTCCTCCCCAGCATCCTCCTTTTGTTAAGGTCTGTATCAGCTGTCTGGTATACATCTTTTTAACTTGGTATACAGCAATTTTAATGTATTGGAACACTTTATGATAAAGTGTTGTGGTCTGCCAAGTATACAATTTTGTGAATTAGGGGGTCAATTTTTGTACCCCATCTTACACCCATGTTTTACTTCATTCAGTCATGTAAAGTACTTTGTTTGCTACGTTTATTGTAACTTGAGTGTATCAGGAATTTATATTTGTATATGTAGTTTAAGCTTTGTATCTTAAGGTGGGGCGGTTTTGTATCCCCACCTTGGACCAAAATTCTAATACATACTGTTGCATTTATGTATTTGAAATATCAACTTGTATTGCAAGTTAATTTCAATTGTCGTTTAATAAATATGCCTTGTACACAGTCCGGCTGTCAGGAATCCGCTGTGTGATCGTTGTGGTTAGTAGAATGTTTGATTCGAGTAGTTGACTTCGCGACCTGGAAGCGTTTTCATGATGCAGGTCTATTATGGGAATTTCAATTTATTTTGGTTCATTTCGGCAAATAAAATGATATTACAGTTTATAAATTTCAGTTCGTTGATAAATGATATCATGACAGACAGCTATAAAACAGTGGAAGATGCAAGTAGCATATCACATGCATATATGATACATGTTGCAAATTGTGACGCAGTTTACCTGCCGTGCTTAGGTCGAAATGACGATTACCGGTCAACTGTACTCTAGATCTAACTGTTACTGATAGTTGAGCAAAACAATTATTTACTTTCTTTTGACACACTTCTGGTAACAATGTATCATGTTTCATGAATGCATTTACTAAATTAAGTCAATTTAGAAACATGACACGGCCGTCCTTCAACATGAATTCACATTTTATGACAAAGCTTATAAATACAGCTTTCATCTAAGAAATCTTTCTTACTCACATTGACAATTATCCTCTTGCGGTGAGCGGCTTAAATGTCATATTTTAGTGTAACTAGAGCATTTTTTATTTTTGAACCCGAAATTGTGAAAAATAACACAAATATTAACGAAAAGTAAAGCACGCTAACCCCCCTTTTTTATGACGGTTTTAGACAGAGAAACCCATTTTCTTTTCATATGCTAAATATTTAAAGTTGAATTGCAGAACTTGTGTTATTTCGCGTTTAATCTGCAAAAAATGGTGAAAAAAATGAGGATTTTCTCATTAAAAATAAGGGGTAGGGGTAACTCAAATTTCTTTCCTGAGTAAAAATATTAAGTTAAATTTATTTCGATAGCTTAAAAGAAAACGCTATTTTTGTCATTTCTGCAAACATTCATACCTTTCGACTGCGACATGTAAACACCATAGGATGGAGAAGCAGGAATGTTACTATCAAGAAAGGGAAAATTCAAAATCGGAAAATCGAAATCGTCACTTTTATCATACAGCTTATTTGTAGTAGTAAGCTGCTTGTGTTGGTCACAGTTTGCCTAAAGATCGAGGTAAGAAGCTGATGTAGGAAGGGGCTGTGTCTTTAATCTCAAGTGCAGTATATACGACCAACTAGGTCAGCAAACTTCTTGTTATTTATAGACAACACATCGTCGATGTACCTGAAAGTGAAATTGAAAGATTTTGTTACTTGTCCTGATAAGCCCCTCAGTCCCGTATGAAAACAAAAACAAGTCAACCAAACGTGGGGCACATTTAGTGCCCATTGGAATGCCGAAATCCTCCTTCGAACTCAACAAAGATATTGTCAACCAGATGTTCAATCATTCGTTCTATATCTTCCTCAGCACACCTCAACCCAGCTTTTGTTGAGAGAGAGAGAGAGAGCTGGTGGTTGGTGCGCCCTCTACCGATCAAACTTTACTTAACAGAGATAGAGTTGGTGGTTGGTGCCCCCCTACCGACCAGACCTTACTAACAGAGATAGAGCTGGTGGTTGGTGCGCCCCCTACCGACCAGACCTTACTAACAGAGAGAGAGCGCGCGCTGCTGCTTGGTGCGCCCCCTACCAACCAGACCTTACTAACAGAGATAGAGCTGGTGGTTGGTGCGCCCCCTACCGACCAGACCTTACTAACAGAGAGAGAGTTTGGTGGTTGTTGCCCCCCTACCGACCAGACCTTACTAACAGAGGGAGAGTTGGTGGTTGGTGCCCTCCTACCGACTAGACCTTAATAACAGAGAGAGATGGTGGTTGGTGCCCCCTACCGACCAGACCTTACTAACAGAGATAGAGCTGGTGGTTGGTGCGCCCCCTACCGACCAGACCTTACTAACAGAGAGAGAGAGCGCGCGCTGCTGCTTGGTGCGCCCCCTACTAACCAGACCTTACTAACAGAGATAGAGCTGGTGGTTGGTGCGCCCCCTACCGAGCAGACCTTACTAACAGAGAGAGAGTTTGGTGGTTGTTGCCCCCCTACCGACAAGACCTCACTAACAGAGAGATATGTTTGTGGTTGGTGCCCCCTACCGACCAGACCTCACTAACAGAGAGAGATGTTGGTGGTTGGTGCGCCCCCTATCGACCAGACCTTAATAAAAGAGAGAGAGTTGGTGGTTGGTGCCCCTCACCCCTATCGACCAGACCTTATTAACAGAGGGAGAGTTGGTGGTTGGTGCCCCCCTACCGACCAGACCTTACTAACAGAGATAGAGCTGGTGGTTGGTGCCCCCCTACCGACAAGACCTTACTAACAGAGATAGAGCAGGTGGTTGGTGCCCCCTACAGACCAGACCTTACTAACAGGAGAGAGTTGGTGGTTGGTGCGCCACCTACCGGCCAGACCTTACTTACAGAGATAGAGTTGGTGGTTGGTGCCCCCCTACCGACCAGACCTTACTAACAGAGAGATGTTGGTGGTTGGTGCCCCCCTACCGACCAGACCTTACTAACAGAGGGAGAGTTGGTGGTTGGTGCCCCCTACCGACCAGACTTTACTAACAGAGATAGAGTTGGTGGTTGTTGCCCCCTACCAACCAGACCTTACTACCAGAGATAGAGTTGGTGGTTGGTGCCCCCCTACCGACCAGGCATGGGTTCAATTACATGGTAATGTAATTAATTAAATTACACATTACTTTGTGAAAATGGCATTACCATTACCATTACACAAATGTGAAATGTAATTAATTAAATTACCATTACTTTGCCAATGTAATTAATTAAATTACACATTACATTTTGTGTTAAATATTTCATTTTATTCTACAGACTAAACTGGTAACATATATTACATAATACTGCAATGCAGCATACTTTTTGCCTGAAATGTGACATTGATATCCTTTGGTAATTCATAATTCTTCAAAACAACAGCACAGGTCATACTAAATGTACATTGTATGTACCTGTATACCCTTTGACACTCATCTGTGATTCTAAGTCTTCTTTGCCAGGTAGATAAGTCTAGTCCCTTATCATTAGCCACTATTGTAGTCACTAATTAATAACTAAATTGTGTGATTTTTGCCTGCCTGACAAGGTAGATCAAATATTTTTGATGTGTACCCAATGGTTGAATTGGTTTCACTTGCCACAAACAGGTACAGTTAATAATCTATGGACAAAAGCTGATTTCAGGACCTAAATATTTGAAGTATAGTTGTAAATCTTCTTTAGAGATATACAGGGTGTCCCAAAAAACATGTCCCGACTTTGACAGGTAATAACTTATGCAATACTAAACTTTTTTTGAAAATTTAAAATGCTTTGGAAAGCAGGAGTATCCTAATTCAATTTTATTGGGAACACATGTACTGATTACATCATCAGTACGTGTGATGACGTCATAATAGAAATGATGACGTCATCGATGATGTCACAATTAAGTGACTTTCAAGCAATATGAAGATTCAGGCTGAAATTATTGAACTCTAATATGCGACTGGAAAATCCCCTACTTTATTGAATGAAATGTTACGAAAACGTCACCCTGGTATGCAGTCCATCTCCAGGAAGCAGATTTACAGAATTTTATCAAAATTTGAAGCTCATGGATTTGTCACCGATCGCAGGAAAGGAAGCAGTGGTAGACGGAGGAGCGCTAGGTGCGACGAGAATATCAGTCAAGTGAAGACCATCATAGAGGAAACACTACAGAGGTCCATCAGAAAGGTACTGTCTGACATGAACCAACAAACCAACATCCAAGTAAATCATCAGTGCAAAGGATTCTGAAATTCGATCTCAAATTTACACCATACAAAATATCTGTAATGCAACATCTGAAAGAAACTGATATTGCGTCGAGATTAACATTCACGAACTGGGTGCTGGAACACGACGACAGTGTATGGTTCTCAGACGAGGCTCACTTCACAAGTGAACAAGCAGAACATGAGGTTTTGGGGGACATCTAAACCAGACTTTTATGAAGAAAAACCTTTGCATAGTGACATGGCAACTGTATTGGCAGCGTTAAGCAGACATGGGATCATTGGACTTTTTTCTATGAGTCGGCAGGCGAAACGGCTACTGTGACGTCAGATCGATACCTTCAAATCCTCAGCAAGATGGTATCAGCAAGATGGGGCGGCACCCCACACAGCAAATCGAGTGTTGACCTGGCTAGCAGACACTTTTGGCAATAGGCTGATATCGTTGCGTACTGACATTGAGTGGCCACCTCATTCTCAAGATACTGAACCCGATAGATTTTTACCTTTTGGGCTACCTCAAGGACCGTGTTTACATTCCTCTTCCATCTAATCTCCAGGAACTCAAAACTGCCATCAACAGTGAAATCAGGAACATCCGGCCAGACACATGCAGGGAGGTGGTGATGAATTTCAGGGACATAATTCAGCATGTCATCGAAAAGAAGGGCGGACACCTCGAACACATTCTTTGACTGAAATTATCAATTTTCTGAACAAATCGCAAAATTAGCGAAATGTCACTTTCTCATGAATTTCAATATGAGTACTAACAAAAAGATATTTTATAGGGTTGTTATATATCGTTGTACTAAGCAGATCATTACCTTTCTTATGGTATATACATCGAATTCCTCCGTCTATTAAAACATTTTTTATAAAGCGTCAAACGCGGGACATGTTTTTTGGGACACCCTTTACATGTAAAATAAAATTTAATCTTTAACTTTTTATTTACTCTCTAACTATTTTAATACACTTAAGTACATGAGGAGATAGAGCAGGTATAATACATGTTAATACTTATCATGAATAATTAAGTAAATTTATTTCACTTGATTTATAATTGTCCTTACAGCAACATTTTAAGTACTTTTGAAAACCACTATGGCCCTCTTAAAAATCAGGTGAAATATACATGTAATTGAAAAGTAATTGGGCATTACAGGGATTTTGTAATGTAATGAATTACATTACCATTGCATGTAATTAAATTTGCCTTCAATTACACATTACATTCAATTACTTGAAAAAAATGTAATGCATTGCAATGCATTACCATTACATTTTTAATTACCCCATGCCTGCTACCGACAAGACCTTACTAACAGAGATAGAGTTGGTGGTTGGTGTCCCCTACCGATCAGACCTTACTAACAGAGGGAGAGATGGTGGTTGGTACCCCCCTACCGACCAGACCTCCCTAACAGAGGGAGAGATGGTGGTTGGTGCGCCCCCTACCGACCAGACCTCCCTAACAGATGGAGAGTTGGTGGCTGGTCCCCGCCCTATCGACCAGACCACACTAACAGAGGGAGAGTTTGTGGTTTGTGCGCCCCCTACCGACCAGACCTTACTAACAGAGATAGAGTTGGTTGTTGGTGCCCCCCTACTGACCAGACCTTAATAACAGAGAGAGAGTTGGTTGTTGGTGCTCCCCAGCTGACCAGACCTTACAAACAGAGAGAGATGTTGGTGGTCGGTGCCCCCTACTGGCCAGACTCTAGTAACAGAGGGAGAGTTGGTGGTTGGTGCCCCCCTATCGACCAGACCTCACTAACAGAGGGAGAGTTGGTGGTTTGTGCCCCCCTACCGGCCGACCAGACCTTACTAACAGAGATAGAGTTGGTGGTTGGTGCCTCCCTACCGACCAGACCTTACTTACAGAGTTAGAGTTGGTGGTTGGTGCCCCCCTACCGACCAGACCTTACTAACAGAGGGAGAGTTGGTGGTTGGTGCCCCACTACCGACTAGACTCTAGTAACAGAGAGAGTTGGTGGTTTGTGCGCCCCCTACCAACCAGACTCTAGTAACAGAGGGAGAGGTGGTTGTTGGTGCCCCCCTATCGACCAGACCTCACTAACAGAGGGAGAGTTGGTGGTTTGTGCCCCCCTACCAACCAGACTCTAGTAACAGAGAGAGTTGGTGGTTTGTGCGCCCCCTACCGACCAGACCTAACTAACAGAAAGAGAGTTGGTGGTTGGTGCCCCCCTATCGACCAGACCTCACTAACAGAGGGAGAGTTGGTGGTTGGTGCCTCCCTACCGACCAGACCTTACTTACAGAGGGAGAGTTGGTGGTTGGTGCCCCCCTACCAACCAGACCTTACTTACAGAGGGAGAGTTGGTGGTTGGTGCCCCCCTACCGACCAGACCTTACTAATAGATGGAGAGTTGGTGGTTGGTGCGCCCCTACCGACCAGACTTACTAACAGAGAGATATGTTGGTGGTTGGTACCCCACCCCACCCCTACCGGCCAGACCTTACTAACAGAAGAAGAGTTTACTAACAGGAAAAAAGGCTGGTGGTTGCAGAACTCCCTACTGACCAGATTTTACTTGTGGAAAGCTTGTGGTTGTGGCGTCCCCTACCCATCCTACTTAACTAACAGAGGGAGCGCTGGTTGTTGGGGACCCCCCTACGAACCAGACTTTACTATCCGACGGAGAGCTGATGGTTTGGGAACCCCTAACCGATCCACGACCAGACTGTAGCTTTACTAACAGAGAGAGAGAGCTGGTGGTTGTGATAAGATAGTGTCCTCGCCTTCGGCTCAGGCACCAGTCCATCCCTCGACTGGTATAGAGAGGGGACACCTTTATATACTGGTACAGAGAGGAGACACCTATATATACTGGTATATAGAGGGGACACCTTTATATACTGGTATAGAGAGGGGACACCTATATATACTGGTATAGAGAGGTTGACGCCTATATATAATGGTATAGAGAGGGGACACCTATATATACTGGTATAGAGAGGGGACACCTATATATACTGGTACAGAGAGGGGACACCTATATATACTGGTATAGAGAGGGGACACCTATATATACTGGTATAGAGAGGGGACACCTATATATACTGGTATAGAGAGGGGACACCTATATATACTGGTATAGAGAGGGGACACCTATATATAATGGTATAGAGAGGGGACACCTATATATACTGGTATAGAGAGGGGACACCTTTATATACTGGTATAGAGAGGGGACACCTATATATACACGTATAGAGAGGGGACACCTATATATACTGGTATAGAGAGGGGACACCTATATATACTGGTATAGAGAGGGGACACCTATATATACTGGTATAGAGAGGGGACACCTATATATACTGGTATAGAGAGGGGACACCTATATGTACTGGTATAGAGAGGGGACACCTTTATATACACGTATAGAGAGGGGACACCTATATATACTGGTACAGAGAGGGGACACCTATATATACTGGTACATAGAGGGGACACCTTTATATACTGGTATAGAGAGGGGACACCTATATATACTGGTACAGAGAGGGGACACCTATATATACTGGTATAGAGAGGGGACACCTATATATACTGGTATAGAGAGGGGACACCTTTATATACTGGTATAGAGAGGGGACACCTATATATACTGGTATAGAGAGGGGACACCTATATATACTGGTATAGAGAGGGGACACCTATATATACTGGTATAGAGAGGGGACACCTTTATATACTGGTATAGAGAGGGGACACCTATATATACTGGTATAGAGAGGGGACACCTTTATATACACGTATAGAGAGGGGACACCTATATATACTGGTACAGAGAGGGGACACCTATATATACTGGTACATAGAGGGGACACCTTTATATACTGGTATAGAGAGGGGACACCTATATATACTGGTATAGAGAGGGGACACCTATATATACTGGTATAGAGAGGGGACACCTTTATATACTGGTATAGAGAGGGGACACCTATATATACTGGTATAGAGAGGGGACACCTTTATATACACGTATAGAGAGTGGACACCTATATATACTGGTACAGAGAGGGGACACCTATATATACTGGTATAGAGAGGGGACACCTATATATACTGGTACATAGAGGGGACACCTATATATACTGGTATAGAGAGGGGACACCTATATATACTGGTACAGAGAGGGGACACCTATATATACTGGTATAGAGAGGGGACACCTATATATACTGGTATAGAGAGGGGACACCTTTATATACTGGTATAGAGAGGGGACACCTATATATACTGGTATAGAGAGGGGACACCTATATATACTGGTATAGAGAGGGGACACCTTTATATACTGGTATAGAGAGGGGACACCTATATATACACGTATAGAGAGGGGACACCTATATATACTGGTATAGTGAGGGGACACCTATATATACTGGTATAGAGAGGGGACACCTATATGTACTGGTATAGAGAGGGGACACCTATATATACTGGTATAGAGAGGGGACACCTATATATACTGGTATAGAGAGGGGACACCTATATATACTGGTATATAGAGGGGACACCTATATATACTGGTATAGAGAGGGGACACCTATATATACTGGTATAGAGAGGGGACACCTTTATATACAATGTACTGGTATAGAGAGGGGACACCTTTATATACTGGTATAGAGAGGGGACACCTATATATACTGGTATAGAGAGGGGACACCTATATATACTGGTATAGAGAGGGGACACCTATATATACTGGTATAGAGAGGGGACACCTATATATACTGGTATAGAGGTGGGCACCTATATATACTGGTTTAGAGGGGGGACACCTATATATACTGGTATAGAGAGGGGACACCTATATATACTGGTATAGAGAGGGGACACCTATATATACTGGTATAGAGAGGGGACACCTATATATACAATGTACTGGTATAGAGAGGGGACACCTTTATATACTTGTATAGAGAGGGGACACCTATATATACTGGTATAGAGAGGGGACACCTATATATACTGGTATAGAGAGGGGACACCTATATATACTGGTACAGAGAGGGGACACCTATATATACTGGTATAGAGAGGGGACACCTATATATACTGGTATAGAGAGGGGACACCTATATATACTGGTATAGAGAGGGGACACCTATATATACTGGTACAGAGAGGGGACACCTATATATACTGGTATAGAGAGGGGACACCTATATATACTGGTATAGAGAGGGGACACCTTTATATACTGGTACAGAGAGGGGACACCTATATATACTGGTATAGAGAGGGGACACCTTTATATACTGGTATAGAGAGGGGACACCTTTATATACTGGTATAGAGAGGGGACACCTTTATATACTGGTATAGAGAGGGGACACCTTTATATACTGGTATAGAGAGGGGGTGCCTATATATACTGGTATAGAGAGGGGACACCTATATATACTGGTATAGAGAGGGGACACCTATATATACTGGTATAGAGAGGGGACACCTTTATATACACGTATAGAGAGGGGACACCTATATATACTGGTACAGAGAGGAGACACCTATATATACTGGTATAGAGAGAGGACACCTATATATACTGGTACAGAGAGGAGACACCTATATATACTGGTATAGAGAGGGGACACCTATATATACTGGTTCAGAGAGGAGACACCTATATATACTGGTATAGAGAGGGGACACCTATATATACTGGTACAGAGAGGAGACACCTATATATACTAGTATAGAGTTGGGACACCTATATATACTGGTATAGAGAGGGGACACCTATATATACTGGTATAGAGAGGGGACACCTTTATATACTGGTATAGAGAGGGGACACCTTTATATACTGGTATAGAGAGGGGACACCTATATATACTGGTATAGAGAGGGGACACCTATATATAATGGTATAGAGAGGGGACACCTATATATACTGGTACAGAGAGGGGACACCTATATATACTGGTATAGAGAGGGGACACCTTTATATACTGGTATAGAGAGGGGACACCTATATATACTGGTATAGAGAGGGGACACCTATATATACTGGTATAGAGAGGGGACACCTATATATACTGGTATAGAGAGGGGACACCTATATATACTGGTATAGAGTTGGGACACCTATATATACAATGTACTGGTATAGAGAGGGGACACCTATATATACTGGTATAGAGAGGGGACACCTATATATACTGGTATAGAGAGGGGACACCTATATATACTGGTATAGAGAGGGGACACCTATATATACTGGTATAGAGTTGGGACACCTATATATACTGGTATAGAGAGGGGACACCTATATATACTGGTATAGAGAGGTTGACGCCTATATATAATGGTATAGAGAGGGGACACCTATATATACTGGTATAGAGAGGGGACACCTATATATACTGGTATAGAGAGGGGACACCTATATATACTGGTACAGAGAGGAGACACCTATATATACTGGTATATAGAGGGGGACACTTATATGTATACTGGTGTAGAGAGGTTGACGCCTATATATAATGGTATAGAGAGGGGACACCTATATATACTTGTATAGAGAGGGGACACCTATATATACTGGTATAGAGAGGGGACACCTATATATACTGGTATAGAGAGGGGACACCTATATATACTGGTATAGAGAGGGGACACCTATATATACTGGTATAGAGTGGGGGCACCTATATATACTGGTGTGGAGAGGTTGACACCTTTATATACTGGTGTAGAGATATTGACATCTATATATACTGGTGTAGAGAAGGGGACATCTATATATACTGGTGTAGAGAGGTTGACACCAATATATACTGGTGTAGAGAGGGGGCACCTATATATAATGGTATATAGAGGGGGCACCTATATATACTGGTGTAGAGAGTGAACACCTATATATACGGTATGAAATAATTAGCAAGCATTTGACCACAATACAATCTTAATATTACATTTAAAATCAAGGTCAAGTAAAGACAGTTATACATCACGAGTTAGAAGTGATGCATACATTATATATACCATCTAGAAATGGTTTTAAGAATTCCTATCCCTCCTACTGTTTAAAGGAGATCAGCTAAATTATGCTTAATGGGATTGCGCTAGAAATAATATGTCTTTTAAGGTCAATTATATTAGACAAGAATCATTTTCATGTTTGACCTTTGACCTTGATATGACCTTGACAGAATAGTTCAACAAAATTATGAAAAAAAAATAAATAAAAAGGATGGGCAATGCATACTCAATAAATAAGTATATCATTCATTAAAATGTGAGGAATAACTATAACATGAGTTATACAGATTTCTGTACCCCTGCCCAAAGAATCTGTAATTTCAGTCTAAATAACAATAGATATACGTAACAAACGGGCTACCATATTTTTCCTTACTGAATTACTAGGACATAGATAATCACAGAATATAGTGGTATGTTACGCATGGCACAATTAAAACAAGTTATTGGATCAATATCTGTATTTTCATTGAAAAGACAATGAACAATTATGGGTAATTTTAGAATAATATATTTTTTTGTAAATATTTGACTTTTGACCGTGATTTGACCTTCAGAATGGAGGTCACATTGTCATTTCATATACGAAAATTTTATGTGGTGCAAATGTGATCTATACATATCATCTAATTATTCATCTGAAGAGGTTTAGAAATGATAGAGCAATTTATGTAGTCCTACCCCCTTTTTCAAAACTGCCATTTGATTTGCCGAGGTAGGTTGTATAATATGTAAATTGTCACATATACGCCCCTGCCATCAAGAACTGTATTGCCAAATAGAGGTATACATATATATCACTGGGGCTACATCTATAGGGGAACGACCAGGGATGCCACCTGGGCCTGTACATTTGGAGCTTTTAATATTACACAGTTCCCTAAAGTTTGTATCATAAAAAATGATTCACTTACAAGCTTCAATAAATCTCTCTGCTGGATTTAACATTTTGAAATTCATTCATGGTTCTGTTCGAATTCTTTGGTTTACGCGAACTTCTAACTACGACTGGAGTAAGCTAATTAAGTTACATCATCAAGTACCCTCACAAATAATTTACCAAAAAAAAGTATCATTTATTTATTATTTATTTATTATTCATTTATTCTTTATCTTTTTACTTATTATTTATTTATTGCTAATTTATGCTTTATCTATTTATTTATTATTTATTTATTATTTATGAGTCAATGACTCATTAACATCGTTTCCATTAAAATTCTTTCTTTGTTGTATTGTTTTTAAAATTTTAGAATTTTAGATCCGTAAAATATTTCCACACACGTGCATGTACACCCGCCTTCACACACACACACACACTCCGGATCCACTCCCCTCCACCTTCCAATTTCTTGCATTGCATCAATTCAACGCCTGACCATCATGAATGCTCTTTTGTCATCTAGATCTAGATAAAGTCCTAATGAAATTCAATTATCCGGATTATATATGTTGCTCCGTTTCGTATATTACTAATACTGATATGATTTCGGAACGTTTTTACTTTTTACATATATCGTATCGAATAAGGAAAACAACATCGAACGGTGCTTTCAACTTTTAAAGATGGCGGACGAGGTGTCTGCTTTTGAGGTTTTACCAGATAATATCGTGCTTCACATCCTTTCCTTCCTGTCGTGTGAAGATCTGTGTGCCATACGTAATGTTAATCACATGCTGAGACGGCTGTCATCTGACAGGAGTCTTGTCTGGTAATATACACATTCTATAAATAGTATTAGGTACAATAATGTAGATCATACAGTATGCATTCACTAACAATATGATGGTCATTACAAGAACAACACTCAACCTCATTTCCTATTGGCTAGGCCGAGCGATGTATCAATGTTATATATATCAACTTAGTGACTTCAAATTTAAAGCACTTAAAAGTCTTAGTCTAGATCTTTATAGGTTGATTTGTATTCATGTGAGTTTTTGCTCAGATGACTTGCCATAGTCCGAAGGGTTCTGACTCTCTGACCCGCTAAAATTTTTGACGACTGACGGGTGCGAGAGTCAGAATTCCTCTTTAGTTAAAAAGTGGAAATTTTACAAACCCGTGCACAGGTCACTGTTTAAGCTGTGTTTTATAATATAAAACATTTTTGATCACATGTAAATTAAATATCAATGGAAAGAACAGATATTTTTCTACTAACCTACACATTTAATCAAGTCACAGGAGGTCGTAAACTAACTGTTGCCACACATTTATAAAAAAATAACCAGTTTCTTGACATCTGTTTGAAAATGGCCGTGCATCGCGAGATCCCGCGAGAATTTCATTTGACCTTAGGTATATTTGATCATGTGACGTGAGGCGGCGGCCATTTTCAAACAGATGCCAGGAAACTTTTCGGGACGCCATTTTGACGTCATTTTGGTAACGTTATATAGAGAAACACGGAAATTAGCAGTATAGATAATTCTGTATAGCTCCATAAATACACAACGGAAAATAAAATAAATATTATGAGAGGAAACCTTGGATATTTTTGTAGCAATTGACAAAAAAATTGTCAAAATCCATCCATAAACGAAGTCAGGAAAACTTACTGAAAAAAGTTGGAAATACAAAGAATATATAGCAAAATATAAAAAATTGAAAGACTTTTGGCACGTAACTGTATGTAGGCCTATCACTCTCATGATCAGTGCGTATTACGTTAACCTGGCCATTTGTTTGTCGGGTCCGAATATGATCGAAGCAGTCGGTATAACAAAATATTTTTTATATCTTCAAATTAACTCCAATCCCGGTAACTTTGTTGATATTCTCATCATTGCAATCATCTTTTTATCCTCTGTATCTGAAGGTGGACTGGAGACATGGATATGAATGTTTATGCAAGTTCACCAATTAGTTACTCGGAAGTACGAAACATGTGCCATATATGCATCATTGGGTGATTTTTTATCTTCTGTCACACCAAATGAAGCAGACACCATATATAATAGACACACTATAATTTGTTTCTGATAAGTAAATTATAAAAATGAAAAATTAGTTTTAATATGAAAGCTTACATTTCTCTGACTCATATGTTAGTTAAGCATAGATTTAGACAAGATAATTATGACCCTTAAATATGCAATGACGTTCCAAAACTCTTTCAAATTCAATTTTTTTCAAACCCCCAATCGGTGTGGGGTTGATCTGTAAACACTTTGTGCACTTTCAGTGCTTCCCTGTGCTCAAAAGCCTTCTGGGAAATTAAGGCCGCATACGGTCTACAAAAATATGATAATTGAGAGCTACGTAATTCATATTTAATAAACTAGTGAAATACTGTGAATTCTCCACAGTGAGAAATTAAACCGATCTCTAACTAACACTGGTTGTCAAGCATGACACAAAAACCTGGCGTCAAAAAAATGCTCTTCGGAGCGCTATAGTTTTGCGCTTTCTGATAATGCACAAATTGTGTTTCCTGAACATTACAAATTGGGTCGTGGCCCTCGTGAAAGGTATATATACAGTTAGAACCTGGATTGTGGTGTTCTAATACGAAAACATTTAAAAAGTGTGTAGAAGCTAGATGTTAGATTTAAATTGTACGTGGGTGTGCATTTTCCTACTAGTTCAGCATTATAGAGCATCATGTTGTCCGAGTGCCAAGGGTTGTGGGTTCGAGCCCCAGCGATGGAACAATCTTCATGCTATTCTCTGTCCTATTATATATATTACATATATTGCATGCATGTCAACCGAAAAAATAGCAGCAGCCTTTAGGCGAAATGGACCAGAGATAATGCATGTAATTCAAATGGGGACTACTTTAAGCTGGAAAACGGTTAAAATTTTATCCAAAAGTGATTGTCAAAAGAATTATTCGTGAAAACCACTGTTACACAGTAGTTTTTGACAAGATATACATGTAAATTATACTTATATGACAAAAATGCAACTTTTCAAGTGAATGGGATAATTCTTAATGGTACAATTATAAAATGACATAAAAAAATTACAATGAAATAAGTTTAAGTTTGTCTGGTACTATTTCTCATGTGTTTTTTAACAACATTACATGCAGTAATCAATCTACGTGACTGCATCCTGATTCCTGTACTCTAAAACACATTTTGACTGAGTTAGATTTCTAGTGTGAAGCCAGAGCTAGCTCACTATATGAAAATTATTTAACAAACCATACTGATAAAGATTTGGACAGAACATCAAAGATGTTATTCTTGTTGAAACATTTTTCAGACAGCCATCATTTGTTGATATAAATCTATTTAAAAGTAAAAAAAAAATATCCTGAAAAAAAATAAAATTGTTGGTATATAAGTCACTTCTCAAGTTCTAATTACCAAGTTTATTAAATGAATGACCTTGACCTACTTTCAAGGTCACAGGAGTCAAGTTAATATATAACAACCAACTAAACCACCAGATGACCGTTAAGGCCTGTTTAATTTGGTCCCTTGTTTTAACTGCCAGGTTTGCTTGGAATATTTAATTATTTACTGTACTTCACCGCAACCACACAATAATATATCATCAAACCATATGATTAAAATCCTGACATTTTGATTGATTTATACAGCAACTTTTCTTCAGCAGAATCTTAAATGTTAAAAGAGAACCTCAAACAGAAAATTTACATTAAATGTTTGCAGGAATTCTGATTTTGAGGGATGTTACCGGACGAGTGAGGAGGCGTTTGAGATGTACATTCAGGCTGGTGGTCCTCTTATTCATTGTCTAAATCTCAGTCACTGCTACTGGCTGTCTGGACGCAGTGTCTGTAATGCCCTGAAGCGATGTCGGAATCTCCAACAACTGTACATCCTGGACATCAGCCTCACTGCCAAGAAACTAATCAAAATTCTCTGTGGGCTTCCAAATCTAGTCACATTTGCCTTCACTGTCACCAATATGGATGAGTTTGATACAGAGTTGGAAGGGAATAATGCAGCTCGACTTACAATGATGGGGATCAAGCACCTCACCATTCACTTTAAAGTGCCCCTCTCGCTGAGGACAGAAGCCTCTATCTCTGTGCAATTCTTGCAGAAGAAAACCACATTTTTCGAACATTGTAGAGACTTGGAGAGCTTCCATGTTCTAGGTCATCCAAATTTAGGGTGTGGTCTTCCTAAGTTACTCCTTCAACCCAATGTAGACAAAGTTGAAAATTTGAAAAATGTGAAGGAAATTTCACTGAACTATGCAATAGACCCAGCTGCAAGGATATTCTATTACGGCACGTTACTCTCTGTGGCAAAACTTCAGTTACAAATGACTACTGTGCTAAATCCCTCTGCAAACTTTGGAAGTCAAATAAGGTCAGACTTTTGGAATATCTTTTGGAAGTCACAGTATCAGTTGCAGAATTTGGACATATCCAGTATTTCTATACAGAAGATTTTCACACATGTGTTTGATCCAGATATTCCAAAACCAAACTTGCATTACCTAAATTTGTCTGACACCTACTTCACTTCAGAAGATGGACCTACAAGTAACCTTACATCACTGATATGTGTCTGCCCGAATCTAAAGAGCTTGAATTTGAGGAATAGTCAGATCATCTTTACCAACCCAAGTAGAGAGGTATGTTTGCTATTAAGGTTATTAGTCGCCAGAGCTTTGCTTCATTGACCTAATCTGATCACTTGTCATCGGTCGTCTTGCATCGTCTGTAAACTTTTTACATTTTTGACTTCTTCTCAAGAACCAGCTGATGGATTCTTTTCAAACTTAGCCAAAAATATTTGGTTGATGAGGATACAGATTTGTGAAATTGGGATTCTTGTCCCTAACCGCAGGGGGTAGGGCAGGGCCTGAAAGGGAAAGTTTAAACAATATTTCAAAAATCTTCTTCCCCAGACTCAGAGGTTCTTATTAACACAGCCTATATACATTGTATGTCAATGGATAGAAAGATCCTCAAGAACGTTGTTTAATTCGGAAATTTCAGTACCCCTAGGCTATCGACTGCTAATCCCTTTTGGGAGGGGGTTAAGTTTATATAGTAAAAATAAGACTTTGGGATATATTTTGTTTATTTTCAGTAGGAAATTATTCCTACTTGGGTAGAATCATCCTGGGAAGATCAATGATATCAAACTGTAAAATTAGGATTCTTACCTCAACCCAAGGAGCTGAGGAGGGGCTCTAAAATAATGACTGATCAGGCATTATATATTACATAGTTTTCCAATCTGGCCACACATTTATGTATTTATATTACATAAAACATTCCATTACCTCAGTATCTAAACATTAAAACTAGTTTACATGTCATCTGATACAATGTATGTTAAACTGGATAATTAAACGTTAAAACGAAACAAAACACACTAATAGCTATTTAAATAACTGTTTTGTCTATTATTTAAAACAGGTTTTGGAATTAATTACTTTGCACAGTTCACTACTTGATAAAACATAATACACTATCGGACATATTTCTAAAATCAATGTTAAAACCCTATGCTTTCTTGAATACAATTACTGTACAGTGGATGACCATACAGTGGACACATAATTAAATAACACATAAGCTGTCCAGACATCACCACAGGTAAACTAACCTATGCTCATGATCAGTTGATGTGTGCACTGATGCGTGAGCTGGGTCAGCTGGCCATGGTCCCTCTTCATGCCTGATCAATCACTATAAAACTATAGAGACTATATATACTATAGAGACTTAGTGTTTTGGTATTTTGGGGAAAATTATCAATTTGCCAAATTGGGAAAAATATTAGCGCGAACAGGTAATAAATTGGGAAAAATTTAAATCCAACCACATTCATTAAATGTTCCATGCTAACCAATTTTACATACATGTATGCACAGTGTATCATTTAGCTTTATGGTATGGTAAACAATGAAAACAAAGAACTGGGAGTTACATGGTGAGTCGAGTGGGAGTCACAGACTCACTCACTGATATTTCTTTTAATGATTTTTTATTCATTATAGCATCATGTGCCAGTCCTTTTTTCGGATTTTGAAAAGTCGTCATAATTGGAAATTTTCAAGTTGATTTTGGGAAAAAATAACACTAAAACGCATTGGGAATGGGGTCATTTGGCGTAACCAGTTATATAGACAGGAAAAACACTGAGACTATATATACTATAGAGACTATATATACTATAGAGACTATATATATACTATAGAGACTATATATACTATAGAGACTATATATATACTATAGAGACTATATATACTATAGAGACTATATATACTAAAGAGACCATATATACTATAGAGACTATATATATACTATAGAGACTATATATATACTATAGAGACTATATATACTATAGAGAATATATATACTATAGAGAATATATATACTATAGAGACTATATATATACTATAGAGACTATATATATACTATAGAGACTATATATACTATAGAGACTATATATACTATAGAGACTATATATACTATAGAGACTATATATACTATATAGACTATATATACTATAGAGACTATATATATACTATAGAGACTATATATACTATAGAAACTATAGAGACTATATATATACTATAGAGACTATATATATACTATAGAGACTATATATACTATAGAGACTATATATACTATAGAGACTATATATATACTATAGAGACTATATATACTATAGAGACTATATATACTATAGAGACTATATATACTATAGAGACTATATATACTATAGAGACTATATATACTATAGAGACTATATATATACTATAGAGAATATATATACTATAGAGAATATATATACTATAGAGACTATATATACTATAGAGACTATATACTATAGAGACTATATATACTATAGAGACTATATATACTATAGAGAATATATATACTATAGAGAATATATATACTATAGAGACTATATATATACTATAGAGACTATATATATACTATAGAGACTATATATACTATAGAGACTATATATACTATAGAGACTATATATACTATAGAGACTATATATACTATATAGACTATATATACTATAGAGACTATATATATACTATAGAGACTATATATACTATAGAAACTATAGAGACTATAGAGACTATATATATACTATAGAGACTATATATATACTATAGAGACTATATATACTATAGAGACTATATATACTATAGAGACTATATATATACTATAGAGACTATATATACTATAGAGACTATATATACTATAGAGACTATATATACTATAGAGACTATATATACTATATAGACTATATATACTATAGAGACTATATATATACTATAGAGACTATATATACTATAGAAACTATAGAGACTATAGAGACTATATATATACTATAGAGACTATATATATACTATAGAGACTATATATATACTATAGAGACTATATATATACTATAGAGACTATATATATACTATAGAGACTATATATACTATAGAGACTATATATACTATAGAGACTATATATACTATAGAGACTATATATATACTATAGAGACTATATATACTATAGAGACTATATATATACTATAGAGACTATATATATACTATAGAGACTATAGAGACTATATATATACTATAGAGACTATATATATACTATAGAGACTATATATATACTATAGAGACTATATATACTATAGAGACTATATATACTATAGAGACTATATATACTATAGAGACTATAGAGACTATAGAGACTATATATATACTATAGAGACTATATATACTATAGAGACTATATATACTATAGAGACTATATATATACTATAGAGACTATATATATACTATAGAGACTATATATATACTATAGAGACTATATATATACTATAGAGACTATATATACTATAGAGACTATATATACTATAGAGACTATATATACTAAAGAGACCATATATATACTATAGAGACTATATATACTATAGAGACTATATATACTAAAGAGACCATATATATACTATAGAGACTATATATATACTATAGAGACTATATATACTATAGAGACTATATATACTATAGAGACTATATATACTAAAGAGACCATATATATACTATAGAGACTATATATACTATAGAGACTATATATACTAAAGAGACCATATATATACTATAGAGACTATATATATACTATAGAGACTATATATACTATAGAGACTATATATATACTATAGAGACTATATATAGTATACTATAGAGACTATATATAGTAATATACTATATATACTATAGAGACTATAGAGACTATATATATACTATAGAGATACAGCAAAGGTAAGATTATAGTAGGAGCTACAAGTTCTAACTTTTGAGCAACAATTTCTAAATTCTTTGAAACATGTTACATGTCTAATAAACAGAGCACATCTAATAAATAACAGCCACAACACCTAACCTTGTGCACTCCACATTATCAGAACCCGCACTAGGATATTAGACATTTAAGGGTTTCCAGTGTTAGCTTGCACTTTATAAGCACCTGTAAACCTAACTTGAATATAGGATTTTACTGATGTCAATAAAGATTTTATTTATAGTTCAATACAAAACGTATAATGGTTAACTTTGTTGTTATAGATGGTCGACGTAGCTGGGATCACGAGTCTGGTGTCAACATGTCGCTATTTGTCTGAAGTGAACCTGGGTGGGATTCACATGCATGATCTGGAGGTGACGTCCAGGGTGTCACAACTCTTGTCTACCTGTAAAGGTAAGATTGGAGGTGACGTCCAGGGTGTCACAACTCTTGTCTACCTGTAAAGGTAAGATTGGAGGTGACGTCCAGCGTGTCACAACTCTTGTCTACCTGTAAAGGTAAGATTGGAGGTGACGTCCAGCGTGTCACAACTCTTGTCTAGCTGTAAAGGTAAGATTGGAGGTGACGTCCAGGGTGTCACAACTCTTGTCTAGCTGTAAAGGTAAGATTGGAGGTGACGTCCAGGGTGTCACAACTCTTGTCTAGCTGTAAAGGTAAGATTGGATTTGACGTCCAGGGTGTCACAACTCTTGTCTACCTGTAAAGGTAAGATTGGAGGTGACGTCCAGGGTGTCACAACTCTTGTCTAGCTGTAAAGGTAAGATTGGAGGTGACGTCCAGGGTGTCACAACTCTTGTCTACCTGTAAAGGTAAGATTGGAGGTGACGTCCAGGGTGTCACAACTCTTGTCTAGCTGTAAAGGTAAGATTGGAGGTGACGTCCAGGGTGTCACAACTCTTGTCTACCTGTAAAGGTAAGATTGGAGGTGACGTCCAGGGTGTCACAACTCTTGTCTACCTGTAAAGGTAAGATTGGAGGTGATGTCCAGCGTGTCACAACTCTTGTCTACCTGTAAAGGTAAGATTGGAGGTGACGTCCAGGGTGTCACAACTCTTGTCTACCTGTAAAGGTAAGATTGGAGGTGACGTCCAGGGTGTCACAACTCTTGTCTAGCTGTTAAGGTAAGATTGGAGGTGACGTCCAGCGTGTCACAACTCTTGTCTACCTGTAAAGGTAAGATTGGAGGTGACGTCCAGGGTGTCACAACTCTTGTCTACCTGTAAAGGTAAGATTGGAGTTGACGTCCAGCGTGTCACAACTCTTGTCTAGCTGTAAAGGTAAGATTGGAGGTGACGTCCAGGGTGTCACAACTCTTGTCTAGCTGTAAAGGTAAGATCGGAGTTGACGTCCAGAGTGTCACAACTCTTGTCTACCTGTAAAGGTAGGATCGGAGGTGACGTCCAGCGTGTCACAACTCTTGTCTAGCTGTAAAGGTAAGATCGGAGGTGAAGTCCAGGGTGTCACAACTCTTGTCTACCTGTAAAGGTAAGATCGGAGGTGACGTCCAGGGTGTCACAACTCTTGTCTACCTGTAAAGGTAAGATTGGAGGTGACGTCCAGGGTGTCACAACTCTTGTCTACCTGTAAAGGTAAGATTGGAGGTGACGTCCAGGGTGTCACAACTCTTGTCTACCTGTAAAGGTAAGATTGGAGGTGACAAACTGATAAAAAGACTCACTTGTCAGTCTTTTTCTCGTAAACTTGGGTTTCTTGCTGCCACTGATCAGTTCACTGTAGATATAAAGTTTTGATTTTCTAAATACTTTAGCCCAATGAAAATTCAACTTTTTTCATCACAAGATGAAAGTACATCTTGTGTTTGGTATGTATATGTAAACAAGCTTTTGAGAGGTGATGATCGAAGCAGGGTGGGAAGATTGCACATAATGCAAAAACGTCAAAAGTGCAATTATGATGTAAAAATATGTTAAAATGAATGACCTTGATTTTCTTTCAAGGTCATAGGTGTCAAATGTCTTAAAATGTTTTAAACACTAAACACTTCTCAGTAACTAAAAGTCCCAGGATAAGGCTATTCTGCGGGTAGCACCGGGTATTATCACTATGCTGTGATGAATGAATAACAAGTTTGTTTGTTGACTCTCTTAGGTAACAGGTCAAATATGGTACTATCTTAAACAGCTACCAACAAACAATTATATAGCTTGCTAGATGACTGTTAAGGCCCAGGGGCTTCTTGTCTTTAGAAGGAACTCCAAATTTTCATATAACTAAAGTTATTAAATCAAAATAAAATACAAAATTGTAAGAGAAAATTAAAGAAGGGAAAAATTCAACTTTTCAAGAACAATGAAGATTGTCTATGGTCATGCGGACGCCAAGATCTCCATGGGATATCTTGTTTGAAATAAAGATGTGTTTTATAAATCAAGTAAATGTAGTACTGTAAATTAAAATCAGTTGTCAAGTAAATAAATTGAAGGAAAATATAGAAATAGCAATGAAATGAACACAGACAGGAATTGATCAATTTGTGGTATTGGCTTCTATATTGTGTGTATGTGTTGTTTCAGGTTTGAAGTCCTTAGCTGTTTCTTGTTGTTGCTGTAGTTACCAAAGTGCCAAATGTATAGTATCTTCAAACTCTGCTGGAGGAGGCCCACCACCCAAGAGACAGAGAACAGGACTTAGTGCCAAGGTAAGGTTTGTATGGTGTATAGTATGTTCACACTCTGCTGGAGGAGGCCCACCACCCAAGAGACAGAGAACAGGACTTAGTGCCAAGGTAAGGTTTGACAGGTTTGTATGGTGTATAGTATCTTCACACTCTGCTGGAGGAGGCCCACCACCCAAGAGACAGAGAACAGGACTTAGTGCCAAGGTAAGGTTTGTATGGTGTAAAGTATCTTCACACTCTGCTGGAGGAGGCCCACCACCCAAGAGACAGAGAACAGGACTTGGTGCCAAGGTAAGGTTTGTATGGTGTATAGTATCTTCACACACTGCTGGAGGAGGCCCACCACCCAAGAGACAGAGAACAGGACTTGGTGCCAAGGTAAGGTTTGTATGGTGTATAGTAACTTCACACTCTGCTGGAGGAGGCCCACCACCCAAGAGACAGAGAACAGGACTTAGTGCCAAGGTAAGGTTTGACAGGTTTGTATGGTGTATAGTATCTTCACACTCTGCTGGAGGAGGCCCACCACCCAAGAGACAGAGAACAGGACTTAGTGCCAAGGTAAGGTTTGACAAGTTTGTATGGTGTATAGTGCCCAAGTGGAATAGAGATTATGAAGCTTAAAGTAAGTTAAACATTTGAGCAGTTGTGGCTCTTCATGCTCACAGTTTCTCTCCTTGGCTTTGTTTATTGGATACAGTTTTCAAAATGAGATATATTCCAGCAATATTAAAGGAGAAAATCAATCAGAGAAAACCAAAACATCAATAAAACCATAATCCGAACTCAATGTCAATTTAACTAGAGACAACATAATATTATGAACAAAGGAAAGATAAACACAGAAACACTTAAAAAATAAAGTGTTCCGTAAAATTAAGTCTCCTCTTCTTCATCATGGTTCATGGGAAAGATAAAAAGTGCTGGAGATTGTGGTCAGTGCTGGAAAAGTACTTGAATTGGGTTTAGTGCTGGAAAAGTGCTGGAATTTGCTTATAAATGATTGAAAAGTGCTTGATTTCATACTTACTAGCTGCAAACATTCAATTTTTTTTCAGATTTATATGAAAATTTCTTTTGTAAATATCACAAAAACAGTTTAAAAGATTAAAGTAATTGATTATATCTCTTTTCCTTGCAAGTTTGGACAAAAAAAGCACCTTGAAAATTGAGAAAGAGTGCTGGAGAAAGTGTTTGAATTTTGGTATGAAAAATCTGTATGAACCATGAAATGAATGACGACACCCACCATGTAAATCTACAAATAGGTCAATCCAAGTAAATGTCATGGCCTCAAAGTGAGAACTGAGATATCATTTTCAGTCATAACATGAAGGCATGCTTAAATTTCAAAAACGTAAAACATCCACCATCAAGGATAGATCAATGTTACTTCAGTATTGTTGATAATGTTTTCTGTATCATATAACTGTGCATGCTAGTGTCAGTGATCTTAAACTTTTCCTTCAAACGACTTCTGCTCATTAACCAAAAGGCCTACAATGCAGATATTAGGCCTGTAGCATGCTGGGCTGATGGGCTACAAAGTTTGTTAAATTCAATGAACTTAACCTACTTTCAAGGTTACAGAGGTCAAATGTGTTAAAATTATTCAAAGAACTTATCAAAAACCAAAAGGTCCAGTGTACTCATATTAGGCCTGTAGCATGCTGGGATACAGGGCTACCTAGTTTGTTCAAATGAATGGCCTTGGCTTACTTTCAAGGTCACTGGGGTCAAATGTCTTAAAATGTTTCAAACACTTCTTTTCATTTAACGAAAGGTCCCAGGATACTGCTATTTTGCTAGTGCTGAGATAAAGGAATACAAAGTTTGTTCATTGACCCTCTGACAAAGCCATTGATACTCAAACTCTACATGTCACATTCAAAACAAAACCTAAAAAAAACCTGACATTATAACTTCATATCTGGAATGATAAGATAAGAAACTATGCTACAGTTAAATATGGTTATAATCATCACACGCTTACAGCTATGATCAGGTGACATTTCTTCCTCAGGCATTGCCCTCTACCTCAAGTGACGAGTCTGAACTCGGCCCTGATGTGGAGACAGGAGGTCTGGAATCATTGGTCAGAGGCTGTCCCGGGATGGTCAGGTTTGAACTGGTCAATGCAGGGTTAACAAGGCCAGTCATCCATCGAGGTCACAATGGACTCATGCCAAAGTCCTGCGTGTACAAACCATGGTAAGTATATCAGTTATTACTGGTGGCTTCCTTCGTCAACGTTTTGTCTGTATCAGTTATTACTGGTGGCATCAATCGTCCACGCTTTGTCTGTATCAGTTATTACTGATGGCTTCCTTCGTCCACGTTTTGTCTGTATCAGTTATAACTGATGACATCCTTCGTCCACGCTTTGTCTGTATCAGTTATTACTGGTGGCATCAATCATCCACGCTTTGTCTGTATCAGTTATTACTGGTGGCATCAATCGTCCACGCTTTGTCTGTATCAGTTATTACTGGTGGCATCAATCGTCCACACTTTGTCTGTATCAGTTATTACTGATGGCATCCTTCGTCCACGCTTTGTCTGTGTCGGTTATTACTGGTGGCTTCAATCGTCCACGCTTTGTCTGTATCAGTTATTACTGGTGGCTTCAATCGTCCACGCTTTGTCTGTATCAGTTATTACTGGTGGCATCCGTCATCCACGGTTTGTCTGTATCAGTTATTACTGGTGGCATCAATCGTCCACGCTTTATCTGTGTCAGTTATTACTGATGGCATCCTTCGTCCACGCTTTGTCTGTATCAGTTATTACTGGTGGCATCAATCGTTCACGCTTTGTCTGTATCAGTTATTACTGGTGACATCCGTCATCCACGCCTCCCTGTATCAGTTATTACTGGTGGCATCCATCGTCCACGTTTTGTCTGTATCAGTTATTACTGATGACATCCGCTGTCCACACTTTGTCTGTGTCAGTTATTACTGATGACATCCGCTGTCCAAGCTTTGTCTGTGTCAGTTATTACTGATGACGTCCGCTGTCCACGCTTTGTCTGTATCAGTTATTACTGATGACATCCGCTGTCCACGTTTTGTCTGTATCAGTTATTACTGATGACACCGCTGTCCACGTTTTGTCCGTGTCAGTTATTACTGGTGGCATCCGTCGTCCACGCTTTGTCTGTATCAGTTATTACTGATGACATCCGCTGTCCACACTTTGTCTGTGTCAGTTATTACTGATGACATCCGCTGTCCACGCTTTGTCTGTGTCAGTTATTACTGGTGGCATCCGCTGTCCAAGCTTTGTCTGTGTCAGTTATTACTGGTGGCATCCGTCGTCCACGCTTTGTCTGTATCAGTTATTACTGGTGGCATCCATCGTCCACGTTTTGTCTGTATCAGTTATTACTGATGGCATTCGTCGTCCACGCTTTGTCTGTGTCAGTTATTACTGGTGACATCCGCTGTCCACACTTTGTCTGTGTCAGTAATTACTGGTGGCATCCGTCGTCCACGCTTTGTATGTATCAGTTATTACTGGTGGCATCCATCGTCCACGTTTTGTCTGTATCAGTTATTACTGATGGCATTCGTCGTCCACGCTTTGTCTGTATCAGTTATTACTGGTGACATCCGCTGTCCAAGCTTTGTCTGTGTCAGTTATTACTGATGACATCCGCTGTCCACGTTTTGTCTGTGTCAGTTATTACTGATGACGTCCGCTGTCCAAGCTTTGTCTGTGTCAGTTATTACTGGTGACATCCGCTGTCCAAGCTTTGTCTGTGTCAGTTATTACTGATGACGTCTGCTGTCCAAGCTTTGTCTGTGTCAGTTATTACTGATGACATCCGCTGTCCAAGCTTTGTCTGTGTCAGTTATTACTGATGACGTCCGCTGTCCAAGCTTTGTCTGTGTCAGTTATTACTGATGACATCCGCTGTCCACGCTTTGTCTGTGTCAGTTATTACTGATGACATCCGCTGTCCACGCTTTGTCTGTGTCAGTTATTACTGATGACGTCCGCTGTCCATGTTTTGTCTGTATCAGTTATTACTGGTGGCATCCGTCATCCACGCTTTGTCTGTGTCAGTTACTACTGACGGCATTCGTCGTCCACGCTTTTTCTGTGTCAGTTATTACTGATGACGTCCGCTGTCCACACTTTGTCTATATCAGTTATTACTGATGACAACCGCTGTCCACACTTTGTCTATATCAGTTATTACTGATGACATCCGCTGTCCACACTTTGTCTGTATCAGTTATTACTGATGACATCCGCTGTCCACGCTTTGTCTGTGTCAGTTATTACTGATGACATCCGCTGTCCACACTTTGTCTGTATCAGTTATTACTGATGACATCCGCTGTCCACGCTTTGTCTCTGTCAGTTATTATTGATGACATCCACTGTCCACACTTTGTCTGTGTCAGTTATTACTGATGACATCTGCTGTCCACACTTTGTCTGTGTCAGTTATTACTGGTGGCATCCGTCGTCCACGCTTTGTCTGTATCAGTTATTACTGGTGGCATCCATCGTCCACGTTTTGTCTGTATCAGTTATTACTGGTGGCATTCGTCGTCCACGCTTTGTCTGTGTCAGTTATTACTGGTGGCATCCGTCGTCCACGCTTTGTCTGTATCAGTTATTACTGGTGGCATCCGTCGTCCACGTTTTGTCTGTATCAGTTATTACTGATGGCATCCGCTGTCCACACTTTGTCTGTATCAATTATTACTGGTGGCATCAATCGTCCACGCTTTATCTGTGTCAGTTATTACTGGTGGCATCCGTCATCCACGCTTTGTCTGTATCAGTTATTACTGGTGGCATTCGTCGTCCACGCTTTGTCTGTGTCAGTTATTACTGGTGGCATCCGTCATCCACGCTTTGTCTGTATCAGTTATTACTGATGACATCCGCTGTCCACGCTTTGTCTGTATCAGTTATTACTGATGACATCCGCTGTCCACGCTTTGTCTGTATCAGTTATTACTGATGACATCCGCTGTCCACACTTTGACTGTGTCAGTTATTACTGGTGGCATCCGTCATCCACGCTTTGTCTGTATCAGTTATTACTGATGACATCCGCTGTCCACACTTTGACTGTGTCAGTTATTACTGGTGGCATCCGTCATCCACACTTTGTCTGTGTCAGTTATTACTGATGACATCCGCTGTCCACACTTTGACTGTGTCAGTTATTACTGATGACATCCGCTGTCCAAGCTTTGTCTGTGTCAGTGATTACTGATGACATCCACTGTCCATGCTTTGACTGTGTCAGTTATTACTGATGACATCCGCTGTCCACACTTTGTCTGTGTCAGTTATTACTGATGACATCCGCTGTCCAAGCTTTGTCTGTGTCAGTTATTACTGATGACATCCGCTGTCCACACTTTGTCTGTGTCAGTTATTACTGGTGACATCCGCTGTCCACACTTTGTCTGTGTCAGTTATTACTGGTGACATCCGCTGTCCACACTTTGTCTGTGTCAGTTATTACTGATGACATCCACTGTCCACACTTTGTCTGTATCAGTTATTACTGGTGACATCCGCTGTCCACACTTTGTCTGTGTCAGTTATTACTGATGACATCCGCTGTCCAAGCTTTGTCTGTGTCAGTTATTACTGATGACATCCGCTGTCCACACTTTGTCTGTGTCAGTTATTACTGATGACATCCGCTGTCCACGCTTTGTCTGTGTCAGTTATTACTGATGACGTCCGCTGTCCATGTTTTGTCTGTATCAGTTATTACTGGTGGCATCCGTCATCCACGCTTTGTCTGTGTCAGTTACTACTGACGGCATTCGTCGTCCACGCTTTTTCTGTGTCAGTTATTACTGATGACGTCCGCTGTCCACACTTTGTCTATATCAGTTATTACTGATGACAACCGCTGTCCACACTTTGTCTATATCAGTTATTACTGATGACATCCGCTGTCCACACTTTGTCTGTATCAGTTATTATTGATGACATCCACTGTCCACACTTTGTCTGTGTCAGTTATTACTGATGACATCTGCTGTCCACACTTTGTCTGTGTCAGTTATTACTGGTGGCATCCGTCGTCCACGCTTTGTCTGTATCAGTTATTACTGGTGGCATCCATCGTCCACGTTTTGTCTGTATCAGTTATTACTGGTGGCATTCGTCGTCCACGCTTTGTCTGTGTCAGTTATTACTGGTGGCATCCGTCGTCCACGCTTTGTCTGTATCAGTTATTACTGGTGGCATCCGTCGTCCACGTTTTGTCTGTATCAGTTATTACTGATGGCATCCGCTGTCCACACTTTGTCTGTATCAGTTATTACTGGTGGCATCAATCGTCCACGCTTTATCTGTGTCAGTTATTACTGGTGGCATCCGTCATCCACGCTTTGTCTGTATCAGTTATTACTGGTGGCATTCGTCGTCCACGCTTTGTCTGTGTCAGTTATTACTGGTGGCATCCGTCATCCACGCTTTGTCTGTATCAGTTATTACTGATGACATCCGCTGTCCACGTTTTGTCTGTATCAGTTATTACTGATGACATCCGCTGTCCACACTTTGACTGTGTCAGTTATTACTGGTGGCATCCGTCATCCACGCTTTGTCTGTATCAGTTATTACTGATGACATCCGCTGTCCACACTTTGACTGTGTCAGTTATTACTGGTGGCATCCGTCATCCACACTTTGTCTGTGTCAGTTATTACTGATGACATCCGCTGTCCACACTTTGTCTATATCAGTTATTACTGATGACATCCGCTGTCCACGCTTTGTCTATATCAGTTATTACTGATGACATCCGCTGTCCACACTTTGACTGTGTCAGTTATTACTGATGACATCCACTGTCCATGCTTTGTCTGTGTCAGTTATTACTGATGACATCCGCTGTCCACACTTTGTCTGTATCAGTTATTACTGATGACGTCCGCTGTCCATGTTTTGTCTGTATCAGTTATTACTGGTGGCATCTGTCATCCACGCTTTGTCTGTGTCAGTTATTACTGATGGCATTCGTCGTCCACGCTTTGTCTGTGTCAGTTATTACTGATGACGTCCGCTGTCCACACTTTGTCTATATCAGTTATTACTGATGACATCCGCTGTCCACACTTTGTCTATATCAGTTATTACTGATGACATCCGCTGTCCACACTTTGTCTGTGTCAGTTATTACTGGTGACATCCGCTGTCCAAGCTTTTTCTGTGTCAGTTATTACTGATGACATCCGCTGTCCACGCTTTGTCTGTGTCAGTTATTACTGATGACGTCTGCTGTCCATGTTTTGTCTGTATCAGTTATTACTGGTGGCATCCGTCATCCACGCTTTGTCTGTGTCAGTTACTACTGATGGCATTCGTCGTCCACGCTTTTTCTGTGTCAGTTATTACTGATGACGTCCGCTGTCCACACTTTGTCTAGATCAGTTATTACTGATGACAACCGCTGTCCACACTTTGTCTATATCAGTTATTACTGATGACATCCGCTGTCCACACTTTGTCTGTGTCAGTTATTACTGATGACATCCGCTGTCCACACTTTGTCTATATCAGTTATTACTGGTGGCATCCGTTGTCCACGTTTTGTCTGTATCAGTTATTACTGGTGGCATTCGTCGTCCACGCTTTGTCTGTGTCAGTTATTACTGGTGGCATCCGTCGTCCACGCTTTGTCTGTATCAGTTATTACTGGTGGCATCCATCGTCCACACTTTGTCTGTGTCAGTTATTACTGATGGCATCTGCTGTCCACGCTTTGTCTGTATCAGTTATTACTGGTGGCATCCGTCGTCCACGCTTTGTCTGTATCAGTTATTACTGGTGGCATCCGTCGTCCACGCTTTGTCTGTATCAGTTATTACTGATGACACCGCTGTCCACGCTTTGTCTCTGTCAGTTATTGCTGGTGGCATCCGCTGTCCACGCTTTGTCTCTGTCAGTTATTACTGATGACATCCGTCGTCCACACTTTGTCTGTGTCAGTTATTACTGATGACATCCGCTGTCCACACTTTGTCTGTATCAGTTATTTCTGGTGGCATCCATCGTCCACGTTTTGTCTGTATCAGTTATTACTAATGGCATTCTTCATCCACGCTTTGTCTGTATCAGTTGTTGCTGGTGGTACAGCTGGCCTGGTGGCATCCGTCGTTCATGCTTTGTCTGTAAATCTCTCTTTTAAACAACTTCACTGTGTTAAAGCCAACTTTAGGGGGGGGGGCAATAATGTTGACATAGGGGGGGTGGCAATTTATATATTGAAATTGCTGGTTTTGGAGATAAAAGGTAGGTTTTGGAATGGATTCAGAAGGCTTTTAAAGCATTTGATATGTGCACTGACTCTCTGGGCACTTATACGGTGAATACGGCAATGTTACACTGCTCAGTGATTTTAAGGATTAAAAATGTTCCTGTTTCAGTTCTGAATCAACAGCTCTTAACGATCAGCGACTGTTCTGTATTGGCAAGTGGAAGCACCTGAAATACCTGCAGTTAGCTGGCCTTCCAGGTGAGTGTCATTAGAGTGTCTACTGGTTGGTATATTGTATTTCCTTCATTTCTTTTGAAAAATACTTGACTCGGTGAGAAAGAGGACAGATACGCTTCATACATTCGATTATCACACCATCTATAGGCCTACTTTGATTCAAGTCCAAACCGAATATAAAAGTATGACAAAATACTTACAGCAAGATAGTATCAGTAACTTGGACAAGTTTTAAATCAATTAAATATCAATAACCCTATAACAAGTGGACGGTAACATAATACTCAAAATTCACATATTTTCACCCCTAAACAGCAGAACGTGCAAATAAATTTCCTCATATATAAATATGAAACTATTTTACTAACAGCGAGAAAGTGTTTCCCAATATAAATGACAGGCTTGCCAAAGTAGTCAATGAAGGTTTTCGCTCACAAATTGGGAACGACAAGAGAAAAACCTGCTTTAGAGAAACATCTGATACCAGGAAACTGTGAGAATTTGATAGTCCCTAGAGTTAATAAGGGAATCTGGACTAGTTTATCAAGGAAGGCAAGAGACATGGGCGTAAAGTCCCAGACTTCACTGGGTAAGGCCTTCTAGTATCCATTACTCCATCTTGTTGACACTGTTACAAAAACAGGCCTAGATCAGAACTTGGTGAAATCATGTTTCATCATGCCAACAATTCCTTCAAAGTGCTGCAATTAGCCTTCAGTGTCATGTCACACAGGCGACAGTTTGCTCCCAATGAGGGGCCATGGTCGATACTCCCACCAAGGGGCCATGGTCGATACTCCCACCAAGGGGCCATGGTCGATACTCCCACCAAGGGGCCATGGTCGATACTCCCACCAAGGGGCCATGGTCGAAACTCCCACTAAGGAACCAGTGGTCGATACTCCCACCAAGGGGCCATGGTCGATACTCCCACCAAGGGGCCATGGTCGATACTCCCACCAAGGGGCCATGGTCGATACACCCACCAAGGGGCCATGGTCGAAACTCCCATCAAGGGGTCATGGTCGAAACACCTACCGAGGGACCATGGCTGATACTCCCACTGAGGGGCCATGGTCCATACTCCCACAGAGGAGATCTCCCTCATCGGAGGTTTCAGAGGTTAACACCTATGGAAGAACGATTTCATTTCTTATTTTTGGTTGTGGTGGTCTTTTGTTGTATACAAATGTACATGTTCAATATATCTTTTTTCTCAGAATAGCCAGCCATTTTGACACTTTCCTCTGTACAAGTATGAACAGTGACATGTTTATATGCGATCGATTCAGGAAGAGATTAACAATAAACCAGTGAGTAGTTCGTACCAACAGGTAAATTACCCCACGGGGACCCCAGGACCACCTCGTACAACACAGGAATTTGTACATAGCGACTTCTTAAATACAGGGTTACAGTGTATACATACAGTTATAAAGAGGCTCAGTAGGAGATTTTTGAAGACTTCATGAAATGCAGAAGTTTAATTTGTTAAATCCAACTTGGTGAAATGTGGAGTTAACTAGTTGTTATCGCTAAATCTTGGAACGATACTGGATGGACCTTAATACTGTATCATCTCGATTTCAGAATGATCAGAAAATATTATTGCCAACTAGCAGCCATCTTGGATTTTGAGAGAAATAGTTTGTTTAATAATATAATGCTATTTCTTGTCAACAGATACTGATTGATCAATCTCCTACTCCACATTGGGGTTTTCTTTGGTCCCTTTATTGGCTTTTTTCCATTTTTTGGCTGATCCACAATACGATATTATCAACATTTGGCCACTTTGAACTTCCACTTTAACGTAAAGTGTTAAAGATTTGGTTACCATCTGTCTGTCGGTATAAATCAGGCTTATCTTTATTGCCATTTTAAATGTATGTGGCTGCTTTTTAACTTGTAAACACATTTTTCTTATTTATTTACCATAATTGGTCACTTTAGTGGTGGGGTTAGATAGTATATGTTTATCATTCTAATTCTCAAATGTTTTCACAGGTATCATGACTGGATCATGTCTGGTTGCCATAGCAACAGGCTGCCACTTCCTGGAGCAGCTCCACATTGCCTATGTAGGATTGTTGGGACACCCGAACTTTGCCCGCCAACTTTGCCAAGCCTTGCCAGAGTTTAAAGCCCTCAAAGATCTCAGGTACACTCTCTACACTAGCCCCGAATATTTCACCTTATGTGTGGGATTGTCACAGGGTAGAGTGTGGTTACCAGTGTGATTATGTGTGGGATTGTTACAGGGTAGAGTGTGGTTACCAGTGTGATTATGTGTGGGATTGTCACAGGGTAGAGTGTGGTTACCAGTGTGATTATGTGTGAGATTGTTACAGGGTAGAGAGTGGTTACCAGTGTGATTATGTGTGGGATTGTCACAGGGTAGAGTGTGGTTACCAGTGTGATTATGTGTGGGATTGTCACAGGGTAGAGTGTGGTTACCAGTGTGATTATGTGTGAGATTGTTACAGGGTAGAGAGTGGTTACCAGTGTGATTATGTGTGAGATTGTCACAGGGTAGAGTGTGGTTACCAGTGTGATTATGTGTGAGATTGTTACAGGGTAGAGAGTGGTTACCAGTGTGATTATGTGTGGGATTGTCACAGGGTAGAGTGTGGTTACCAGTGTGATTATGTGTGGGATTGTCACAGGGTAGAGTGTGGTAATTAGTCCCCCACCGGAATCCGGGGGGGACTATAGGTTTGCGTTGTGTCCGTCCGTCCGTCCGTCCTTCCGCACACTATTTGTCCGGGCTCTATCTCCCATACTATAAGACACTGGAACTTCATACTAAGTGTGTAGGTTCCCTGTGGGAAGGCGGTGTGTCGCATACAAAAACCGGGTCACTGTGACCTATATTTTGACCTCTGACCTACATTAAAGAAAAAGTTGTCCGGGCTCTATCTCCTACACTATAAAGCACTAGAACTTAATACTTGGTAGTATGGTTCCCCGTGGGAAGGCGGTGTGTCGCGTACCAAAACCGGGTCACTGTGACCTATATTTTGACCTCTGACCTACATTAAAGAAAGAAAAATTTGTCCAGGTTCTATCTCCTACACTATTAAGGATTAGAACTTAATACTTGGTAGTATAGTTCCCTGTGGGAAGGCGGTGTGTCGCGTACCAAAACTGGGTCACTGTGACCTTTATTTTGCTATATTTTGACCTCTGACCTACATTAAAGTAAAAGTTTGTCCGGGCTCTATCTCCTACACTATAAAGCACTAGAACTTAATACTTGGTAGTATGGTTCCCCGTGGGAAGGCGGTGTGTCGCGTACCAAAACCGGGTCACTGTGACCTATATTTTGACCTCTGACCTATATTAAAGAAAGAAAAAATTGTCCAGGTTCTATCTCCTACACTATTAAGGATTAGAACTTTATACTTGGTAGTATAGTTCCCTGTGGGAAGGCGGTGTGTCACATACCAAAACTGGGTCACTGTGACCTTTATTTTGCTATATTTTGACCTCTGACCTACATTTAAGTAAAAGCTTGTCCGGGCTCTATCTCCTACACTATTAAGGATTATAAATTTGTACTTGGTAGTATAGTTCCCTATGGGAAGGCGGTGTGTCGCGTAACAAAACCGGGTCACAGTGACCTATATTTTGACCTGAAAAACTAAAGGTGTCCTTCATAGACTTGTGTCCTTTATATAGAGATCATGTATAGAGTATACCTACAGTGTACATGTATTTAGTGAGAATGGGATGGTTCCTGTATAGAAGCGGGTCTCTGTAAACTACATCTTCACCTTTCAATACATTGAAGAAAATACATGACCTTATTGCATCTCGAGATTCACACTCATTGCTATTGGATCTCGAGATAACAACACGGTGGGGGACTGTAATTCGTTGAATTATCTTGTTACCAGTGTGATTATGTGTGGGATTGTTACAGGGTAGAGAGTGGTTACCAGTGTGATTATGTGTGAGATTGTTACAGGGTAGAGTGTGGTTACCAGTGTGATTATGTGTGAGATTGTTACAGGGTAGAGTGTGGTTACCAGTGTGATTATGTGTGGGATTGTTACAGGGTAGAGTGTGGATACCAGTGTGATTATGTGTGGGATTGTTACAGGGTAGAGTGTGGTTACCAGTGTGATTATGTGTGGGATTGTTACAGGGTAGAGAGTGGTTACCAGTGTGATTATGTGTGAGATTGTTACAGGGTAGAGTGTGGTTACCAGTGTGATTATGTGTGAGATTGTTACAGGGTAGAGTGTGGTTACCAGTGTGATTATGTGTGAGATTGTTACAGGGTAGAGTGTGGTTACCAGTGTGATTATGTGTGAGATTGTTACAGGGTAGAGTGTGGTTACCAGTGTGATTATGTGTGGGATTGTTACAGGGTAGAGGGTGGTTACCAGTGTGATTATGTGTGAGATTGTTACAGGGTAGAGTGTGGTTACCAGTGTGATTTTGTGTGAGATTGTTACAGGGTAGAGTGTGGTTACCAGTGTGAGATTGTTACAGGGTAGAGTGTGGTTACCAGTGTGGGATTGTTACAGGGTAGAGTGTGGATACCAGTGTGATTTTGTGTGGGATTGTTACAGGGTAGAGTGTGGATACCAGTGTGATTATGTGTGAGATTGTTACAGGGTAGAGTGTGGTTACCAGTGTGGGATTATTACAGGGTAGAGTGTGGATACCAGTGTGGGATTGTTACAGGGTAGAGTGTGGATACCAGTGTGGGATTGTTACAGGGTAGAGTGTGGTTACCAGTGTGGGATTGTTACAGGGTAGAGTGTGGATACCAGTGTGATTTTGTGTGGGATTGTTACAGGGTAGAGTGTGGATACCAGTGTGATTATGTGTGAGATTGTTACAGGGTAGAGTGTGGTTACCAGTGTGGGATTATTACAGGGTAGAGTGTGGATACCAGTGTGGGATTGTTACAGGGTAGAGTGTGGATACCAGTGTGGGATTGTTACAGGGTAGAGTGTGGTTACCAGTGTGGGATTGTTACAGGGAAGAGTGTGGATACCAGTGTGATTATGTGTGGGATTGTTACAGGGTAGAGTGTGGTTACCAGTGTGGGATTGTTACAGGGAAGAGTGTGGATACCAGTGTGATTATGTGTGGGATTGTTACAGGGTAGAGTGTGGTTTCCAGTGTGATTATGTGTGAGATTGTTACAGGGTAGAGTGAAGTTACCAGTGTGATTATGTGTGAGATTGTTACAGGGTAGATTGTGGGGTACCAGTGTGATTATGTGTGGGATTGTTACAGGGTAGAGTGAGGTTACCAGTGTGATTATGTGTGAGATTGTTACAGGGTAGAGTGTGGTTACCAGTGTGATTATGTGTGAGATTGTTACAGAGTAGAGTGAGGTTACCAGTGTGATTATGTGTGAGATTGTTACAGGGTAGATTGTGGTTACCAGTGTGATTATGTGTGAGATTGTTACAGGGTAGAGTGTGGTTACCAGTGTGATTATGTGTGGGATTGTTACAGGGTAGAGTGAGGTTACCAGTGTGATTATGTGTGAGATTGTTACAGGGTAGAGTGTGGTTACCAGTGTGAGATTGTTACAGGGTAGAGTGAGGTTACCAGTGTGATTATGTGTGTGAGATTGTTACAGGGTAGATTGTGGTTACCAGTGTGATTATGTGTGAGATTGTTACAGGGTAGAGTGTGGTTACCAGTGTGATTATGTGTGAGATTGTTACAGGGTAGAGTGTGATTACCAGTGTGATTATGTGTGGGATTGTTACAGGGTAGAGTGTGGTTACCAGTGTGATTATGTGTGGGATTATTACAGGGTAGAGAGTGGTTACCAGTGTGATTATGTGTGGGATTGTTACAGGGTAGAGTGTGGTTACCAGTACGTTTATTGTCTGAGTATATGTTGTATTGTTACAGGGTAGAGTGTGGTTACCTGTGTGAGATTGTTACAGGGTAGAGTGTGGTAACCTGTATGTTTATTGTCTGAGTATATGTTGTATTGTTACAGGGTAGAGTGTGGTTACCAGTGTGAGATTGTTACAGGGTAGAGTGTGGTTACCTGTACGTTTATTGTCTGAGTATATGTTGTATTGTTACAGGGTAGAGTGTGGTTACCAGTGTGAGATTGTTACAGGGTAGAGTGTGGTTACCTGTACGTTTATTGTCTGAGTATATGTTGTATTGTTACAGGGCAGAGTGTGGTTACCAGTGTGAGATTGTTACAGGGTAGAGTGTGGTAACCTGTACGTTTATTGTCTGAGTATATGTTGTACTGTTAAAGGGTAGAGTGTGGTTACCAGTGTGAGATTGTTACAGGGTAGAGTGTGGTTACCAGTGTGAGATTGTTACAGGGTAGAGTGTGGTTACCTGTACGTTTATTGTCTGAGTATATGTTGTATTGTTACAGGGTAGAGTGTGGTAACCTGTACATTTATTGTCTGAGTATATGTTGTATTGTTACAGGGTAGAGTGTGGTTACCAGTGTGATTATGTGTGAGATTGTCACAGGGTAGAGTGTGGTTACCAGTGTGATTATGTGTGAGATTGTTACAGGGTAGAGAGTGGTTACCAGTGTGATTATGTGTGGGATTGTCACAGGGTAGAGTGTGGTTACCAGTGTGATTATGTGTGGGATTGTCACAGGGTAGAGTGTGGTAATTAGTCCCCCACCGGAATCCGGGGGGGACTATAGGTTTGCGTTGTGTCCGTCCGTCCGTCCGTCCTTCCGCACACTATTTGTCCGGGCTCTATCTCCCATACTATAAGACACTGGAACTTCATACTAAGTGTGTAGGTTCCCTGTGGGAAGGCGGTGTGTCGCATACAAAAACCGGGTCACTGTGACCTATATTTTGACCTCTGACCTACATTAAAGAAAAAGTTGTCCGGGCTCTATCTCCTACACTATAAAGCACTAGAACTTAATACTTGGTAGTATGGTTCCCCGTGGGAAGGCGGTGTGTCGCGTACCAAAACCGGGTCACTGTGACCTATATTTTGACCTCTGACCTACATTAAAGAAAGAAAAATTTGTCCAGGTTCTATCTCCTACACTATTAAGGATTAGAACTTAATACTTGGTAGTATAGTTCCCTGTGGGAAGGCGGTGTGTCGCGTACCAAAACTGGGTCACTGTGACCTTTATTTTGCTATATTTTGACCTCTGACCTACATTAAAGTAAAAGTTTGTCCGGGCTCTATCTCCTACACTATAAAGCACTAGAACTTAATACTTGGTAGTATGGTTCCCCGTGGGAAGGCGGTGTGTCGCGTACCAAAACCGGGTCACTGTGACCTATATTTTGACCTCTGACCTATATTAAAGAAAGAAAAAATTGTCCAGGTTCTATCTCCTACACTATTAAGGATTAGAACTTTATACTTGGTAGTATAGTTCCCTGTGGGAAGGCGGTGTGTCACATACCAAAACTGGGTCACTGTGACCTTTATTTTGCTATATTTTGACCTCTGACCTACATTTAAGTAAAAGCTTGTCCGGGCTCTATCTCCTACACTATTAAGGATTATAAATTTGTACTTGGTAGTATAGTTCCCTATGGGAAGGCGGTGTGTCGCGTAACAAAACCGGGTCACAGTGACCTATATTTTGACCTGAAAAACTAAAGGTGTCCTTCATAGACTTGTGTCCTTTATATAGAGATCATGTATAGAGTATACCTACAGTGTACATGTATTTAGTGAGAATGTGATGGTTCCTGTATAGAAGCGGGTCTCTGTAAACTACATCTTCACCTTTCAATACATTGAAGAAAATACATGACCTTATTGCATCTCGAGATTCACACTCATTGCTATTGGATCTCGAGATAACAACACGGTGGGGGACTGTAATTCGTTGAATTATCTTGTTACCAGTGTGATTATGTGTGGGATTGTTACAGGGTAGAGAGTGGTTACCAGTGTGATTATGTGTGAGATTGTTACAGGGTAGAGTGTGGTTACCAGTGTGATTATGTGTGAGATTGTTACAGGGTAGAGTGTGGTTACCAGTGTGATTATGTGTGGGATTGTTACAGGGTAGAGTGTGGATACCAGTGTGATTATGTGTGGGATTGTTACAGGGTAGAGTGTGGTTACCAGTGTGATTATGTGTGGGATTGTTACAGGGTAGAGAGTGGTTACCAATGTGATTATGTGTGAGATTGTTACAGGGTAGAGTGTGGTTACCAGTGTGATTATGTGTGAGATTGTTACAGGGTAGAGTGTGGTTACCAGTGTGATTATGTGTGAGATTGTTACAGGGTAGAGTGTGGTTACCAGTGTGATTATGTGTGAGATTGTTACAGGGTAGAGTGTGGTTACCAGTGTGATTATGTGTGGGATTGTTACAGGGTAGAGGGTGGTTACCAGTGTGATTATGTGTGAGATTGTTACAGGGTAGAGTGTGGTTACCAGTGTGATTTTGTGTGAGATTGTTACAGGGTAGAGTGTGGTTACCAGTGTGAGATTGTTACAGGGTAGAGTGTGGTTACCAGTGTGGGATTGTTACAGGGTAGAGTGTGGATACCAGTGTGATTTTGTGTGGGATTGTTACAGGGTAGAGTGTGGATACCAGTGTGATTATGTGTGAGATTGTTACAGGGTAGAGTGTGGTTACCAGTGTGGGATTATTACAGGGTAGAGTGTGGATACCAGTGTGGGATTGTTACAGGGTAGAGTGTGGATACCAGTGTGGGATTGTTACAGGGTAGAGTGTGGTTACCAGTGTGGGATTGTTACAGGGTAGAGTGTGGATACCAGTGTGATTTTGTGTGGGATTGTTACAGGGTAGAGTGTGGATACCAGTGTGATTATGTGTGAGATTGTTACAGGGTAGAGTGTGGTTACCAGTGTGGGATTATTACAGGGTAGAGTGTGGATACCAGTGTGGGATTGTTACAGGGTAGAGTGTGGATACCAGTGTGGGATTGTTACAGGGTAGAGTGTGGTTACCAGTGTGGGATTGTTACAGGGAAGAGTGTGGATACCAGTGTGATTATGTGTGGGATTGTTACAGGGTAGAGTGTGGTTACCAGTGTGGGATTGTTACAGGGAAGAGTGTGGATACCAGTGTGATTATGTGTGGGATTGTTACAGGGTAGAGTGTGGTTTCCAGTGTGATTATGTGTGAGATTGTTACAGGGTAGAGTGTGGTTACCAGTGTGATTATGTGTGAGATTGTTACAGGGTAGAGTGAGGTTACCAGTGTGATTATGTGTGAGATTGTTACAGGGTAGATTGTGGTTACCAGTGTGATTATGTGTGAGATTGTCACAGGGTAGAGTGTGGTTACCAGTGTGATTATGTGTGGGATTGTTACAGGGTAGAGTGAGGTTACCAGTGTGATTATGTGTGAGATTGTTACAGGGTAGAGTGTGGTTACCAGTGTGATTATGTGTGAGATTGTTACAGGGTAGAGTGAGGTTACCAGTGTGATTATGTGTGTGAGATTGTTACAGGGTAGATTGTGGTTACCAGTGTGATTATGTGTGAGATTGTTACAGGGTAGAGTGTGGTTACCAGTGTGATTATGTGTGAGATTGTTACAAGGTAGAGTGTGATTACCAGTGTGATTATGTGTGGGATTGTTACAGGGTAGAGTGTGGTTACCAGTGTGATTATGTGTGGGATTATTACAGGGTAGAGAGTGGTTACCAGTGTGATTATGTGTGGGATTGTTACAGGGTAGAGTGTGGTTACCAGTACGTTTATTGTCTGAGTATATGTTGTATTGTTACAGGGTAGAGTGTGGTTACCTGTGTGAGATTGTTACAGGGTAGAGTGTGGTTACCTGTACGTTTATTGTCTGAGTATATGTTGTATTGTTACAGGGTAGAGTGTGGTTACCTGTGTGAGATTGTTACAGGGTAGAGTGTGGTTACCAGTACGTTTATTGTCTGAGTATATGTTGTATTGTTACAGGGTAGAGTGTGGTTACCTGTACGTTTATTGTCTGAGTATATGTTGTATTGTTACAGGGTAGAGTGTGGTTACCAGTGTGAGATTGTTACAGGGTAGAGTGTGATTACCTGTACGTTTATTGTCTGAGTATATGTTGTATTGTTACAGGGTAGAGTGTGGTTACCAGTGTGAGATTGTTACAGGGTAGAGTGTGGTAACCTGTACGTTTATTGTCTGAGTATATGTTGTACTGTTAAAGGGTAGAGTGTGGTTACCAGTGTGAGATTGTTACAGGGTAGAGTGTGGTTACCAGTACGTTTATTGTCTGAATATATGTTGTATTGTTACAGGGTAGAGTGTGGTTACCAGTGTGATTATGTGTGAGATTGTTACAGGGTAGAGTGTGGTAACCTGTACGTTTATTGTCTGAGTATATGTTGTATTGTTACAGGGTAGAGTGTGGTTACCAGTGGGAGATTGTTACAGGGTAGAGTGTGGTTACCAGTACGTTTATTGTCTGAGTATATGTTGTATTGTTACAGGGTAGAGTGTGGTTACCTGTACGTTTATTGTCTGAGTATATGTTGTATTGTTACAGGGTAGAGTGTGATTACCTGTACGTTTATTGTCTGAGTATATGTTGTATTGTTACAGGGTAGAGTGTGGTTACCAGTGTGAGATTGTTACAGGGTAGAGTGTGGTTACCAGTGTGAGATTGTTACAGGGTAGAGTGTGGTTACCAGTGTGAGATTGTTACAGGGTAGAGTGTGGTTACCAGTGTGAGATTGTTACAGGGTAGAGTGTGATTACCTGTACGTTTATTGTCTGAGTATATGTTGTATTGTTACAGGGTAGAGTGTGGTTACCAGTGTGAGATTGTTACAGGGTAGAGTGTGGTAACCTGTACGTTTATTGTCTGAGTATATGTTGTACTGTTAAAGGGTAGAGTGTGGTTACCAGTGTGAGATTGTTACAGGGTAGAGTGTGGTTACCAGTACGTTTATTGTCTGAATATATGTTGTATTGTTACAGGGTAGAGTGTGGTTACCAGTGTGATTATGTGTGAGATTGTTACAGGGTAGAGTGTGGTAACCTGTACGTTTATTGTCTGAGTATATGTTGTATTGTTACAGGGTAGAGTGTGGTTACCAGTGGGAGATTGTTACAGGGTAGAGTGTGGTTACCAGTACGTTTATTGTCTGAGTATATGTTGTATTGTTACAGGGTAGAGTGTGGTTACCTGTACGTTTATTGTCTGAGTATATGTTGTATTGTTACAGGGTAGAGTGTGATTACCTGTACGTTTATTGTCTGAGTATATGTTGTATTGTTACAGGGTAGAGTGTGGTTACCAGTGTGAGATTGTTACAGGGTAGAGTGTGGTTACCAGTGTGAGATTGTTACAGGGTAGAGTGTGGTTACCTGTACATTTATTGTCTGAGTATATGTTGTATTGTTACAGGGTAGAGTGTGGTTACCAGTGTGAGATTGTTACAGGGTAGAGTGTGGTAACCTGTACATTTATTGTCTGAGTATATGTTGTATTGTTACAGGGTAGAGTGTGGTTACCAGTGTGAGATTGTTACAGGGTAGAGTGTGGTAACCTGTACGTTTATTGTCTGAGTATATGTTGTATTGTTACAGGGTAGAGTGTGGTAACCTGTACGTTTATTGTCTGAGTATATGTTGTATTGTTACAGGGTAGAGTGTGGTTACCTGTACGTTTATTGTCTGAGTATATGTTGTATTGTTACAGGGTAGAGTGTGGTAACCTGTACGTTTATTGTCTGAGTATATGTTGTATTGTTACAGGGTAGAGTGTGGTTACCAGTGTGAGATTGTTACAGGGTAGAGTGTGGTTACCAGTGTGAGATTGTTACAGGGTAGAGTGTGATTACCTGTACGTTTATTGTCTGAGTATATGTTGTATTGTTACAGGGTAGAGTGTGGTTACCAGTGTGAGATTGTTACAGGGTAGAGTGTGATTACCTGTACGTTTATTGTCTGAGTATATGTTGTATTGTTACAGGGTAGAGTGTGGTTACCAGTGTGAGATTGTTACAGGGTAGAGTGTGGTAACCTGTACGTTTATTGTCTGAGTATATGTTGTATTGTTACAGGGTAGAGTGTGGTAACCTGTACGTTTATTGTCTGAGTATATGTTGTATTGTTACAGGGTAGAGTGTGGTAACCTGTACGTTTATTGTCTGAGTATATGTTATATTGTTACAGGGTAGAGTGTGGTAACCTGTACGTTTATTGTCTGAGTATATGTTGTATTGTTACAGGGTAGAGTGTGGTTACCTGTACGTTTATTGTCTGAGTATATGTTGTATTGTTACAGGGTAGAGTGTGGTAACCTGTACGTTTATTGTCTGAGTATATGTTGTATTGTTACAGGGTAGGGTGTGGTTACCAGTGTGAGATTGTTACAGGGTAGAGTGTGGTTACCAGTGTGAGATTGTTACAGGGTAGAGTGTGGATACCTGTACGTTTATTGTCTGAGTATATGTTGTATTGTTACAGGGTAGAGTGTGGTTACCTGTACGTTTATTGTCTGAGTATATGTTGTATTGTTACAGGGTAGAGTGTGGTTACCAGTGTGAGATTGTTACAGGGTAGAGTGTGGTAGCCTGTACGTTTATTGTCTGAGTATATGTTGTATTGTTACAGGGTAGAGTGTGGTTACCAGTGTGAGATTGTTACAGGGTAGAGTGTGATTACCTGTACGTTTATTGTCTGAGTATATGTTGTATTGTTACAGGGTAGAGTGTGGTTACCAGTGTGAGATTGTTACAGGGTAGAGTGTGGTAACCTGTACGTTTATTGTCTGAGTATATGTTGTATTGTTACAGGGTAGAGTGTGGTTACCTGTACATTTATTGTCTGAGTATATGTTGTATTGTTACAGGGTAGAGTGTGGTTACCTGTACGTTTATTGTCTGAGTATATGTTGTATTGTTACAGGGTAGAGTGTGGTAACCTGTACGTTTATTGTCTGAGTATATGTTGTATTGTTACAGGGTAGAGTGTGGTTACCTGTACGTTTATTGTCTGAGTATATGTTGTATTGTTACAGGGTAGAGTGTGGTTACCTGTACGTTTATTGTCTGAGTATATGTTGTATTGTTACAGGGTAGAGTGTGGTTACCTGTACGTTTATTGTCTGAGTATGTGGTGTATTGTTACAGGGTAGAGTGTGGTTACCAGTGTGAGATTGTTACAGGGTAGAGTGTGATTACCTGTACGTTTATTGTCTGAGTATATGTTGTATTGTTACAGGGTAGAGTGTGGTAACCTGTACGTTTATTGTCTGAGTATATGTTGTATTGTTACAGGGTAGAGTGTGGTTACCAGTGTGAGATTGTTACAGGGTAGAGTGTGATTACCAGTACATTCATTGTCTGAGTATATGTTGTATTGTTACAGGATAGAGCATGGTTACCTGTCGGTTGACTCGCGGTTCTGTAAGGCGGTCCAGGCGTGTAAGACATTACAGCGTCTGTGTGTTATGTCTGGGGGAGGAACAGTTGACTCTGCCTCTGTTATATCCCTCATTGCTTGTGTAAGTATACCATCTTTGTACTCAACTTTTGTCTTGAAAGCAATTTAATTGTTATCATTTTGATTATAAGAAGTTTTCTGCTAAATCATAATTTAATTATATTACCTGGCCCGAAGGCCCAAGTGAGCTTATGTGATGGTGCAGCGTCCGTCGTCCGTCCGTCCGTCCTGCGTCCGTCAACTTTTTCCTTTAAAAGACTTCTTCTAAAATACTGAAAAGCCTAGTGACATGAAATTTGGCTGGTAGCTTTCTTGGAAGGAGCTGAACAAAGTTTGCGAAAAAAAATCACTTTGACCTAATTTCAAGGTCACAGGGGTCAAAAATGTCGAAACCTTCAAACAACTTCTTCTGAAATACCGTCAGGCATAGAGACCTCATATTTTACTGGTAGCTTCCTTGGATGAAGCCGAATAAAGTTTGCGAAAAGAAATGACCTTGACCCATATTCAAGGTCACAGTGAGGTTAAATCTATTTTAACCTTTAAACGACTTCTTCTAATAAACCAAAATCCCTAAAAGTATGATATTTGGCTGAAATGTTCCTTGGATAAAGCCCAACAAAGGTTGCGAAAAGAAGTAGCCTTGACCTATATTCAAGGTCACAAGGGTCGAATCTGTTAAAATGTTTAAACGACTTATTCTGAAATACCAAAAGCCCTAGAAACATGGTATATGGCTGAAAGATTCCTTGGATGAAACCCGACAAAGTTTGCGAAAAGAAATGACCTTGACCTATATTCAAGGTCACAAGGGTCAAATCTGTTAAAACCTTCAAACGACTTCTTCTGAAATACCAAAAGCCCTAGAAGCATGATATTTAGCTGAAATGTTCCTTGGATTAAGCCCAACAAAGTTTGCGAAAAGAAATGACCTTGACCTATATTCAAGGTCACAGGGGTCAAATCTGTTAAAACCTTTAAACGACTTCTTTTGAAGTACCAAAAGCCCTAGAAGCATGATATTAGGCTGAAAGGTTCCTTGTATGAAGCCCAACAAAGATTGTGAAAAGAAATGACCTTGACCTTTATTCAAGGTCACATGGGACAAATCTGTTAAAACATTCAAACGACTTCTTCTGAAATACCAAAAGCCCTAGAAGCATGATATCTGGCTGAAAGGTTCCTTGTATGAAGCTTGACAAACTTTGGGAAGGAAAACGAGCTTGACCCATATTAAAGGTCACAGGGGTCAAATCGGTTAAAAGCTTTGAGCGACTTCTTCTGATAAACCCAAATGCCTAGAGACATGATATTTGGCTGGTAGCATCCTGGGATGAAGCCAAACAAAATTTGAAAATGAAAATGATGTTGTCTTATAAGGTCACAGGGGTAAAATATGTTTAAATCTTAAATTTAATCTTGTTCTTCTAAATGTCTTACAGTAAAAGATTTTAGGGGACTTTAGGGTTACACTATAATATAAGCTAAAGTCAGAGATTGATACCAGGTGAGCGATGCAGGCCCATTGGGCCTCTTGTAATGTGAACATGATATTGTTTATCTTGTCAGTGCTCCTCCCTTGTTTTGTGTATTATAATGTGAACATAATATTGTTTTTGTATTATAATGTGAACATGACCCTTGTTTGTGTTTATAATATGAACATGATCCTTGTTTGTGTATTATAGTTTGAACATATGAGATATTGTTTATCTTGTCAGTTCCCCTCCCTTGTTTTGTGTATTATAATGTGAACATGACCCTTGTTTGTGTTTATTATGTGAACATGACCCTTGTTTGTGTTTATAATGAGAACATGACCCTTGTTTGTGTTTATAATGTGAACATGATGCTTGTTTGTGTTTATAATGTGAACATGACCCTTGTTTGTGTATTATAATGTGAACATGACCCTTGTTTGTGTTTATAATGTGAACATGACCCTTGTTTGTGTATTATAATGTGAACATGACCCTTGTTTGTGTTTATTATGTGAACATGACCCTTGTTTGTGTTTATAATGAGAACATGACCCTTGTTTGTGTTTATAATGTGAACATGATGCTTGTTTGTGTTTATAATGTGAACATGACCCTTGTTTGTGTATTATAATGTGAACATGACCCTTGTTTGTGTTTATAATGTGAACATGACCCTTGTTTGTGTATTATAATGTGAACATGACCCTTGTTTGTGTTTATAATTTGAACATGATATTGTTTATCTTGTCAGTGCCCATCCCTTGTTGCTCTGCAGCTGTTTTCGGATGCCAATAGGACACAATCTCGGCGCCTCCAGAAAACTTTAGAAGACAGGTAGATTTCACTTCATTCCATAGATTAAGTTTCTCGGGTACAAGTACCAAAATTAAATGTAAGAAAAGCAGGGAATGTTCTTTCCTGAAATGCCTAGATACCTGGTACATGATATTTGTGCGGTAGCTTCCTTGGATAACTTTGACCTAATTTTAAGGTCACTATGGTCAGATATGTTTAAATCTTAACATGTTTTTTTAAAAGTCTTAAAGTCATAAATTTTGGACTATTTTAAGGCCACAGTTAAAATGAGAGATAAATGCAAGGTAAATGGTGCAGGCCCATTGAACCTCTTGTTCTTGACAGGTTTGGTTCAGTATGGCTGCCCTGTGTACATTTCTACAGTAGATGTGATATTTGTGTTGACAGGTTTGGTTCAGTGTGACTGCCCTGTGTACATTTCTACAGTAGATGTGATATTTGTGTTGACAGGTTTGGTTCAGTGTGACTGCCCTGTGTACATTTCTACAGTAGATGTGATATTTGTGTTGACATGTTTGGTTCATTATGGCTGCCCTGTGTACATTTCTACAGTAGATGTGATATTTGTGTTGACAGGTTTGGTTCAGTGTGACTGCCCTGTGTACATTTCTACAGTAGATGTGATATTTGTGTTGACAGGTTTGGTTCATTATGGCTGCCCTGTGTACATTTCTACAGTAGATGTGATATTTGTGTTGACAGGTTTGGTTCAGTGTGACTGCCCTGTGTACATTTCTACAGTAGATGTGATATTTGTGTTGACAGGTTTGGTTCAGTGTGGCTGCCCTGTGTACATTTCTACAGTAGATGTGATATTTGTGTTGACAGGTTTGGTTCAGTGTGACTGCCCTGTGTACATTTCTACAGTAGATGTGATATTTGTGTTGACAGGTTTGGTTCCCTGTGACTGCCCTGTGTACATTTCTACTGTAGATGTGATATTTGTGTTGACAGGTTTGGTTCCGTGTGACTGCCCAGTGTACATTTCTACAGTAGATGTGATATTTGTGTTGACAGGTTTGGTTCAGTGTGACTGCCCTGTGTACATTTCTACAGTAGATGTGATATTTGTGTTGACAGGTTTGGTTCAGTGTGACTGCCCTGTGTACATTTCTACAGTAGATGTGATATTTGTGTTGACAGGTTTGGTTCAGTGTGACTACCCTGTGTACATTTCTACAGTAGATGTGATATTTGTGTTGACAGGTTTGGTTCAGTGTGACTGCCCTGTGTACATTTCTACAGTAGATGTGATATTTGTGTTGACAGGTTTGGTTCAGTGTGACTGCCCTGTGTACATTTCTACAGTAGATGTGATATTTGTGTTGACAGGTTTGGTTCAGTGTGACTACCCTGTGTACATTTCTACTGTAGATGTGATATTTGTGTTGACAGGTTTGGTTCCGTGTGACTGCCCAGTGTACATTTCTACAGTAGATGTGATATTTGTGTTGACAGGTTTGGTTCAGTGTGACTGCCCTGTGTACATTTCTACAGTAGATGTGATATTTGTGTTGACAGGTTTGGTTCAGTGTGACTGCCCTGTGTACAGTTCTACAGTAGATGTGATATTTGTGTTGACAGGTTTGGTTCAGTGTGACTGCCCTGTGTACATTTCTACTGTAGATGTGATATTTGTGTTGACAGGTTTGGTTCAGTGTGACTACCCTGTGTACATTTCTACTGTAGATGTGATATTTGTGTTGACAGGTTTGGTTCAGTGTGACTGCCCTGTGTACATTTCTACAGTAGATGTGATATTTGTGTTGACAGGTTTGGTTCAGTGTGACTGCCCTGTGTACATTTCTACAGTAGATGTGATATTTGTGTTGACAGGTTTGGTTCAGTGTGACTGCCCTGTGTACATTTCTACAGTAGATGTGATATTTGTGTTGACAGGTTTGGTTCAGTGTGACTGCCCTGTGTACATTTCTACTGTAGATGTGTTATTTGTGTTGACAGGTTTGGTTCAGTGTGACTGCCCTGTGTACATTTCTACAGTAGATGTGATATTTGTGTTGACAGGTTTGGTTCAGTGCAACTGCCCTGTGTACATTTCTACAGTAGATGTGATATTTGTGTTGACAGGTTTGGTTCAGTGCAACTGCCCTGTGTACATTTCTACAGTAGATATGATATTTGTGTTGACAGGTTTGGTTCAGTGTGGCTGCCCTGTGTACATTTCTACTGTAGATATGATATTTGTGTTGACAGGTTTGGTTCAGTGTGACTGCGCTGTGTACATTTCTACTGTAGATATGATATTTGTGTTGACAGGTTTGGTTCAGTGTGACTGCCCTGTGTACATTTCTACAGTAGATGTGATATTTGTGTTGACAGGTTTGGTTCAGTGTGACTGCCCTGTGTACATTTCTACAGTAGATGTGATATTTGTGTTGACAGGTTTGGTTCAGTGTGACTGCCCTGTGTACATTTCTACAGTAGATGTGATATTTGTGTTGACAGGTTTGGTTCAGTGTGACTGCGCTGTGTACATTTCTACTGTAGATATGATATTTGTGTTGACAGGTTTGGTTCAGTGTGACTGCCCTGTGTACATTTCTACAGTAGATGTGATATTTGTGTTGACAGGTTTGGTTCAGTATGGCTGCCTTGTGTACATTTCTACAGTAGATGTGATATTTGTGTTGACAGGTTTGGTTCAGTGTGACTGCCCTGTGTACATTTCTACAGTAGATGTGATATTTGTGTTGACAGGTTTGGTTCAGTGCGACTGCCCTGTGTACATTTCCACAGTAGATGTGATATTTGTGTTGACAGGTTTGGTTCAGTGCGACTGCCCTGTGTACATTTCCACAGTAGATGTGATATTTGTGTTGACAGGTTTGGTTCAGTGCTACTGCCCTGTGTACATTTCTACTGTAGATGTGATATTTGTGTTGACAGGTTTGGTTCAGTGCGGCTGCCCTGTGTACATTTCTACAGTAGATGTGATATTTGTGTTGACAGGTTTGGTTCAGTGTGGCTGCCCTGTGTACATTTCTACAGTAGATGTGATATTTGTGTTGACAGGTTTGGTTCAGTGTGACTGCCCTGTGTACATTTCTACAGTAGATGTGATATTTGTGTTGACAGGTTTGGTTCAGTGTGGCTGCCCTGTGTACATTTCTACAGTAGATATGATATTTGTGTTGACAGGTTTGGTTCAGTGTGACTGCCCTGTGTACAGTTCTACAGTAGATATGATATTTGTGTTGACAGGTTTGGTTCAGTGTGACTGCCCTGTGTACATTTCTACAGTAGATATGATATTTGTGTTGACAGGTTTGGTTCAGTGTGACTGCCCTGTGTACAGTTCTACAGTAGAAGTGATATTTGTGTTGACAGGTTTGGTTCAGTGTGACTGCCCTGTGTACATTTCTACAGTAGATGTGATATTTGTGTTGACAGGTTTGGTTCAGTGTGACTGCCCTGTGTACATTTCTACAGTAGATATGATATTTGTGTTGACAGGTTTGGTTCAGTGCGTCCTGCTTTGAGGGTGTCCATTTGGCCTCTGTTTGACACAGACACACCAAGTATGATGAACAACATTCCTACGAAACATCTTGAAGAACTCACCATTTTCAGTTCGAGAGTCAGTGACAGACCACCGAATTGGAGGTGCTGACCTTCAGTCTCCTTTACAAGGTCACACCAAGAGAAAGAATTAGCTAGTGAATTAAAAAATGTTATATTTACATGATCAAAAAAGTCATATTAAGGAAGGAAAAATGGTGTGAATAAGACATTTTAGCTCACCTGCCCAAAGGGCAAATGAGCTAATGCCATGGCGCAGTATCCGTCCTCCGTCTGTCAACTTTTCCTGTAAATCCCTAATTGTTTTGAACCACAAAGCCGAATTTGATCAAATTTGGCCAGAAATATCCTAAGGTGAAGAAGATTTAATTTTGTATTAAATGTGATTCTGACCAATATGTCAAAGTCACTGTGATGGGGGACACTGATGTCAGACTCACATACAGAGATGTCAAAGTCACTGACGGGGGACACTGATGTCAGACTCACATACAGAGATGTCAAAGTCACTGACGGGGGACACTGATGTCAGACTCACATACAGAGATGTCAAAGTCACTGTGATGGGGGACACTGATGTCAGACTAACATACAGAGATGTCAAAGTCACTGACGGGGGACACTGATGTCAGACTAACATACAGAGATGTCAAAGTCACTGACGGGGGACACTGATGTCAGACTCACATACAGAGATGTCAAAGTCACTGACGGGGGACACTGATGTCAGACTCACATACAGAGATGTCAAAGTCACTGACGGGGGACACTGATGTCAGACTCACATACAGAGATGTCAAAGTCACTGTGACGGGGGGACACTGATGTCAGACTCACATACAGAGATGTCAAAGTCACTGACGGGGGACACTGATGTCAGACTCACATACAGAGATGTCAAAGTCACTGACGGGGGACACTGATGTCAGACTCACAAACAGAGATGTCAAAGTCACTGACGGGGGACACTGATGTCAGACTCACATACAGAGATGTCAAAGTCACTGACGGGGGACACTGATGTCAGACTCGCATACAGAGATGTCAAAGTCACTGACGGGGGACACTGATGTCAGACTCGCATACAGAGATGTCAAAGTCACTGACGGGGGACACTGATGTCAGACTCGCATACAGAGATGTCAAAGTCACTGACGGGGGACACTGATGTCAGACTCGCATACAGAGATGTTGCAGTCACTGACGGGGGACACTGATGTTAGACTTGCATACAGAGATGTCAAAGTCACTGACGGGGGACACTGATGTCAGACTCACATACAGAGATGTCAAAGTCACTGCCGGGAGACACTGATGTCAGACTCACATACAGAGATGTCAAAGTCACTGACGGGGGACACTGATGTCAGACTCACATACAGAGATGTCAAAGTCACTGACGGGGGACACTGATGTCAGACTCACATACAGAGATGTCAAAGTCACTGTGACGGGGGGACACTGATGTCAGACTCACATACAGAGATGTCAAAGTCACTGTGACGGGGGGACATTGATGTCAGACTCACATACAGAGATGTCAAAGTCACTGTTACGGGGGACACTGATGTCAGACTCACATACAGAGATGTCAAAGTCACTGACGGGGGACACTGATGTCAAACTCACATACAGAGATGTCGCAGTCACTGACGGGGGACACTGATGTCAGACTCACATACAGAGATGTCAAAGTCACTGACGGGGTACACTGATGTCAGACTCACATACAGAGATATCGCAGTCACTGACGGGGGACACTGATGTCAGACTCACATACAGAGATGTCAAAGTCACTGACGGGGGACACTGTTGTCAGACTCACATACAGAGATGTCAAAGTCACTGACGGGGGACACTGATGTCAGACTCACATACAGAGATGTCAAAGTCACTGTGACGGGGGACATTGATGTCAGACTCACATACAGAGATGTCAAAGTCACTGACGGGGGACACTGATGTCAAACTCACATACAGAGATGTCAAAGTCACTGACGGGGACACTGATGTCAGACTCACATACAGAGATGTCAAAGTCACTGACGGGGGACATTGATGTCAGACTCACATACAGAGATGTCAAAGTCACTGTGACGGGGGACACTGATGTCAGACTCGCATACAGAGATGTCAAAGTCACTGAAGGGGGACACTGATGTCAAACTCACATACAGAGATGTCGCAGTCACTGACGGGGGACACTGATGTCAGACTCACATACAGAGATGTCAAAGTCACTGACGGGGGACACTGATGTCAGACTCACATACAGAGATGTCAAAGTCACTGACGGGGGACACTGATGTCAGACTCGCATACAGAGATGTCAAAGTCACTGACGGGGGACACTGATGTCAGACTCACATACAGAGATGTCAAAGTCACTGACGGGGGACACTGATGTCAGACTCACATACAGAGATGTCAAAGTCACTGTGACGGGGGACATTGATGTCAGACTCACATACAGAGATGTCAAAGTCACTGACGGGGGACACTGATGTCAAACTCACATACAGAGATGTCAAAGTCACTGACGGGGGACACTGATGTCAGACTCACATACAGAGATGTCAAAGTCACTGTGATGGGGGACACTGATGTCAGACTAACATACAGAGATGTCAAAGTCACTGACGGGGGACACTGATGTCAGACTAACATACAGAGATGTCAAAGTCACTGACGGGGGACACTGATGTCAGACTCACATACAGAGATGTCAAAGTCACTGACGGGGGACACTGATGTCAAACTAACATACAGAGATGTCACTGTGACGGGGGACACTGATGTCAGACTCGCATACAGAGATGTCAAAGTCACTGACGGGGGACACTGATGTCAGACTCACATACAGAGATGTCAAAGTCACTGACGGGGGACTCTGATGTCAGACTCACATACAGAGATGTCAAAGTCACTGTGACGGGGGACATTGATGTCAGACTCACATACAGAGATGTCAAAGTCACTGTGACGGGGGACACTGATGTCAAACTCACATACAGAGATGTTAAAGTCACTGACGGGGGACACTGATGTCAGACTCACATACAGAGATGTAAAAGTCACTGACGGGGGACACTGATGTCAAACTAACATACAGAGATGTCACTGTGACGGGGGACACTGATGTCAGACTCACATACAGAGATGTCAAAGTCACTGTGACGGGGGACACTGATGTCAAACTAACATACAGAGATGTCACTGTGACGGGGGAACACTGATGTGAGACTCACATACAGAGATATCAAAGTCACTAACGGGGGACACTGATGTCAGACTCACATACAGAGATGTCAAAGTCACTGTGACGGGGGACATTGATGTCAGACTCACATACAGAGATGTCAAAGTCACTGTGATAGGGGACATTGATATCAGTCTAACATACAAAGAGGTCACTGTGATGGGGGACACTGATGTCAGACTCACATACAGAGATGTCAAAGTCACTGACGGGGGACACTGATGTCAGACTCATATACAGAGATGTCAAAGTCACTGTGACGGGGGGCATTGATGTCAGACTCGCATACAGAGATGTCAAATTCACTGTGACGGGGACACTGACGTCAGACTAAGTAGTTGTATCATACAAATGGTTTTGACAAGTAAGACAGAGGTAGAAGCGTGTGATTGCCTGTGAGAAACGTTAGATAACGACCTATTTAACACTATGCAGGTCGTATTACGCAGATAACTGGGGACTAGTGAAAAATATCACTTTTTCTGATTTGACCAATCAGAACGCTGCTTACAAACGACGTTCGGGAAAATCAAAAGCTGCCACTGTAGATTTTCCTATAAAAATGTAATAAACAGAATATCTAACAGTATCTCCAGTAATACCAAAACACACTATCTCTATGATGAAGTACAAAACACACTATCTCTATAACACTTTCTCGCAGAGTGTGTGAATGTTCTTTGTGAATGTTTTTTTAATGATCTTCATCTTGATTCAGAAGTGATTAAATGGTGCTTGAAGTCTCGAATTTTGTTTGTGGTATTATTTGTCATCTTTGTTAAGTTAAGAATTGGTAATGTCATTACATGTAAGCTCGGGATGAGTGTTTTAGCCCACCATCATCAGATGGTGTGTTATTCAAATCACGCTGCATCGGTGGTCCGTCGTCCGTCCGTCCTTAAGGATCTGCTCTTGTGAGGTTTCAAACACTATCAAATCTCGTTTTAATCTCACGTGAGATATTTTTGTAATATCTAACAATTTATTATCAATTTTGATAGCAAATATGCATCTTAAAATTGTAGAAAAAAAAATAGATGTCTGTTATTTGTAGAACTCTTTTTAGAAGAACTTTTTTAAATGACCATTTTGGCGGCCATCTTGAAAATTAGTATTTCTGTGTGTTTCTTCCACTTCAAGAACGGCCAAAACTACATGATTTTTGTGCTTGATTGATCATTTAAAATCGTCTGTGTGTCTCCTTTTTTTCATTACAGCTAGTTCCATTTTGCTGTACAACTTCTTTATGTTCATCATAAAACAACTATTATGCAACATATTTTTTAAACATTTTGGGTATGTTTTAAAGATATTTGGTGTTATTGAAGCGATTTTGATTTTTGACTCAAGAATAGTGAAAAATAACACATTTGTTAATGGGACAAAAAAACAAGCCCTCTACCCCCCTGTTTTTATGACTGCTTTAGAATGAGAAACCCATTTCCTTTTGACCTGCCAAATATCTAAAAAAAAAGTTAGTCACCTGAATTTTTTTATAAAGCATTAAATCTGCAAAAATTGAGGAAAAAAGGAATATTTTCTCATTAAAAAAAATGGGGTAGCGATAATTTAAATTAATTTTCTGAGCTAAAAGAATAATTTAAAGACTTTTTTCTTCCCTTATTAATAAGAAAATATTATTTTTGTCAATTCTGCAAACATTCATACAAATCTGATCACAAATCTGGAAGATATTGAATAAGGTTGTCTTGCAATCGGCCAAAACAGCATTTTTCATGCATGTTATGCTAATTTAACTATCATTTATCGAGCATAACACAAACACGAGGTCACTACCAGATATTTCTTTTTTGCATTTTCTGTTATGCAAGGAACACGAGAAGATCCTTAAACTATTCTTGTGATCGCTATTTCTTTGAAAGTACTGGATGGATCATTCTCAGATTTCATATGCTGGTAAATGTTGTGTGAGCTATCTCGGAGCATACTTTGTGAAAAACACAACAAAAGCTAGGATGAAATATACTGAGGAAGATATAGTAAGGATGATTGAATTCCTGGTTAAGATTTTCCAACAGACTGTTGGCATTCCAATAGGAACTAACTGTGCCCCACGTTTGGCCGACTTGTTTTTGTTTTCTTACGAGGCTGAATTTGTCGAAGGGCTTATCAAGACGGATACAAAAACCTTGCCATATCTTTCAATTTCATTTGTAACTATATCGACGATGTGTTGTCTTTAAACCACAAGAAGTTTGCTGACCTAGTCGATCGTATAAACACTACTGAGCTTGAGTAAAAGACACACCAGACTCTCCTACATATGTACATCAGCTTCTTACCTCGATCTTTACTTAAACTATGACCAACACGGGCACCTTACTACTAAGCTGTATGATGAACGTGATGATTTCGATTTTCCGATCGTGATCCTGTAAGCTTCGAGTCTAAACCAGCACCCGTCAAGACGATATTTTCTTCTGCTTCAACGCAAATTCCCATATCCGTTGCTCGTGATAAACTCATCACTGTAATTTTCCCTACAGCCAACATCTTTTTGTCAAAGATCTCTACTTCAATCACTAGATTCACCGCCACATTTTTACGCAGTACAACTTCATTTAAAAGTTGGGCTGATGTATGGGGCTTGACCTTTTCCGTGGACTAAAGGTAGGTCAGAATCCTCAGTCCTCAGTAGTTTGACTGTCTTTTTCGGGCAATCACGCTGGAGGTGTCCATATTCCTCGCATTGATAGCATTTGCGCTTTGACAATCTGCTAGGGCTGTCACGTAGTTTTTTCGTCTTTGCACTATCAAATTTGATCACCAAACTTTTCACAAGAGTAACAAGTTCTCTCATCTCCGTTCTTTCATGTGAAGACTTTACTCTCCGTACTTCCCTGTGCTCATCACTTCTGTCGCAAGCTTCAACCTCCGCAAAGGTTACCTGGCGGGCCACAAACGCAGGCTTGGATCCATATGACAGCCTCCTTGACGTACTGCAAAGCCTTATAAATTGATTTTGGATGCTTGCTCAAAGCAATACTGGCTGCTTCTTTGTCTCTGCATGCCCACAAGAAAGCCTCAACGGCAATCTGGTCTATTGTCTCCTCCAATGCTCCTGGTAGTCCATCAATTGCTAAAAAGTGAACTCTCTGAGACAATTCAGCCAGGCTCTCATTCTCCTTTTGCTTGATGAACTGTAGTTGTCTCCGTGCTGACATCGGTGCCTCTTTCTTACTGAAGCGTTTTGCCAACTTCTTGCACAGTTTATCGTTATTTTCATGACGAAGTTACCTTGAGTAGTCGAGAGCTTTACCCCGTAAATAATCCAAAAGTCTTTCTTTTTGTTCTCTGTGGCTCTATTTATACCGTTTTGACATCCGGTCCTGCTGGAAAATGAATCCCACTCTCCTTCCCCGTTATAGGTTTGAGGTTTTACTGATGGGGGACATTTTTTCCTTTGACGTCGTGACCGTGAACGCTCAATGGAATCACAGTGTTCACTGTCCGACTCGGTAGGAGAGCTCATGTCTTGGCGGTAATAGCTCTCCGACCTACGACTTCGAGACCTTTGTCTACTTTCCCTCCCTCGGTGTGACGATGGTGTCTGACCAGCTATCCCTGCAGCTGCTTTTTGAGAATCCTCATTACTTGCCACTGGTCGACCAGGAATGCTTATATCAGAAGTAACATTCTCTACAGGAATAGGTGAAGGTGGGAGTATTGTATCACAATGTTAAAGCTGTAGAGTTAGAAATGATCGGGAGCTGAACGTTAGGACCTGGAAACCGAACTGAGGAATTAGGTTTGGAACTAAATGCATTTGGTTTGCTAGGAATGTACACACTGTCCTCAGACACCTCACCTCTGACTTCAATCATCTTCACAGCCTCCTCCATCCTGGAGAGGGCATGCTCAACAACAGATTTAAAATCTGTACGTTCTTTTTCAGATATTATTTGAAAGTCCTGTTTTCTGCCTGCTGTGTTTCGACCATACCTTTTATTCCTTCTTTCTCCAATCCAGAAACTTCTGAAAACTGTCAACCCAGCGTTCCATATCAGCCCTTTGTTTGTCCTGCCAGGCTGTAAATTTACTTATTGCGTTTTCTATATGAGACATTTTGTGATGACAATCTAGCTGATCTCTATTGTTGTTTGATAGGGGTATAGGCGAATTAATCACCAACCTCACTATAAAACAAACAGGTCTTGCTACCAAAGAGGTAATTTGAAGGGGAAAAGGCGAATAAATCACCAATCGCACTTCAAATTCCACTTTTTTTCTATTTTCCTTCTTTTCCAGGTGTGTGTTGTCATCAGCTTCACTGTCCTCGGATGTGGCGGCGGAAACTTCTTTTCGGTTACAAAGTTTGTTACACTGTTGAAAGCAGCTAGTAACTTACCATACCACTGACAGTTGAAATTGCATATAATCCGTCATACAATTGTAGCTTACAACTGTTTTTGGTATCCTCAACCGCCCTCTTCTTTTCTTGTGAAATTTAACTACTGCATTATCCCAAGGTACCGTGACGCACCCTGCAGTGTTATTTAAATTTTTTATTCCAGTATTGATCTCCTTAATAATGGATATTAAATAATAAATGATATTTAGCCAAGTCAGCATTCTGGAACCACTACACCGACTATCATGAAATTTCTTAAACGAAGCTGGTGGAATGGTGATATAGCTGACAGATGATCTAGGCCAGATGTCTATTATATCTCCTCTGAAATCCTCCAGCTGACGAAGAATGTTTTCTGTGAATTTGTCGAGGGGCTTATCAGGACGGGTAACAAAAACCTTGCAAAATCTTTCAATTTCACTTTCAGGTATATCGAGGATGTGTTGTCTATAAACAACAAGAAGTTTGCTGACCTAGTCGATCGCATATATCGATCGATTAAAGACACACCAGACTCTCCTACCTCTTACCTCGATCTTTACTTAAACTATGACCAACACGGGCAACTTACTACTAAGCTGTATGATAAACGTGACGATTTCGATTTTCCGATCGTGAACTTTCCCTTTCTTGATAGTAACATCCCTGCTTCTCCATCCTATGTTGTTTACATGTCGTAGTTGATTCGTTATTCTAGGGCTTGCTCTGAATATCGCAATTTTCGTGACAGATGTCGACTGCTGACGAACAAACGTATGGCACAGGGATTCGAGAAATGCAGGTTGATGAAGACTATGGGCAAATTTATGGTCGCCATCTTGATATCATCGAGAAATATTCTGTATCTTTGTGTGATATAAAGATGGACGTTTTTGAGTTTGCTTGTAAGTGTGTTTACTTGTTGTGATGACAATGATGACTCGGTTCTCATTTTGAGGATTGATGCTTCCGTAGATATGACCAAGATTTACATGGCGGGTGTCGTCGATGAAGCAGAAGACGCTTACTCTTCCGGAACACCTGGTCTTATTCTCTTGTGCTTTTACGAGAGTCTTCATGTAAATCTTTCCTTTGTTCCTATTTTGCCCCTAGTTTCATCGATTTTGAGTTCGGATTATGGTTTTGTTAACGCTTTGGTATTCTCTGATTTTGTTTTCTGCTGACACTGGTGATGGTTTTATAACACTTTCAGTAGAAAACGTTTGTAATATCAAAAGATCATTTATACCAGCAGCTATTTAAACAACCAGTTGTTTTGTGATTACAACACTAGTAAGTTAGGATGGCAGACATTGTCTGAACTTGTACTAATGCATTTATTTGGCTGGAATGGGAGGCATTGTCTGAACGTGTTTTACTAATGAACGAACTGAGCTAGGATGGGAGACATTGTCTGAACGTGTTTTACTAATGAACGAACTGAGCTAGGATGGGAGGCATTTTTGGAATGTGTTGTACTAATATACTAATCGGGCAAGAATGGGAGGCATTGTTTGAACGTGTTGTACTAATTTGCTAATCGGGCAAGGGTGGGTGGCATTGTCTGAACGTTTTATACTTATATATTTATCGGGCTAGGGTTGAAGGCATTGTCTGAACGTGTTATACTTATACACTAATTGGGCTAGGATGGGAGACATTGTCTGAATGTGTTATACTTATACACTAATTGGGCTAGGATGGGAGACATTGTCTGAACGTGTTATACTAATACACTAATTGGGCTAGGATGGGGGACATTGTCTGAACGTGTTATACTTATACACTAATTGGGTTAGGATGGGAGGCATTGTCTGAACGTGTTATACTTATACACTAATTGGGTTAGGATGGGAGGCATTGTCTGAACGTGATATACAATATACTATTTGGGCTAGGATGGCAGACATTGTCTGAACGTGTTATACTTATACACTAATTGGGCTAGGATGGGAGGCATTGTCTGAACGTGTTGTACTTATACACTAATTGAGCTAGGATGGGGGACATTGTCTGAACGTGTTATACTTATACACTAATTGGGCTAGGATGAGAGACATTGTCTGAACGTGTTGTACTTATACACTAATTGGGCTAGGATGGGGGACATTGTCTGAACGTGTTATACTTATACACTAATTGGGCTAGGATGGGTGACATTGTCTGAACGTGTTATACTTATACACTAATTGGGCTAGGATGGGGGACATTGTCTGAACGTGTTATACTTATACACTAATTGGGCTAGGATGGGGGACATTGTCTGAACGTGTTATACTTATACACTAATTGGGCTAGGATGGGAGACATTGTCTGAACGTGTTATACTTATACACTAATTGGGCTAGGATGGGGGACATTGTCTGAACGTGTTATACTTAAACATTAATTGGGCTAGGATGGGGGACATTGTCTGAACGTGTTATACTTATACACTTATTGGGCTAGGATGGGAGGCATTGTCTGAACGTGTTGTACTTATACACTAATTGGGCTAGGATGGGGGACATTGTCTGAACGTGTTATACTTATACACTAATTGGGCTAGGATGGGGGACATTGTCTGAACGTGTTATACTTATACACTAATTGGGCTAGGATGGGAGACATTGTCTGAACGTGTTATACTTATACACTAATTGGGCTAGGATCGGAGACATTGTCTGAACGTGTTATACTTATACACTAATTGGGCTAGGATGGGGGACATTGTCTGAACGTGTTATACTTATACACTAATTGGGCTAGGATGGGAGACATTGTCTGAACGTGTTATACTTATACACTAATTGGGCTAGGATGGGGGACATTGTCTGAACGTGTTATACTTATACACTAATTGGGCTAGGATGGGAGACATTGTCTGAACGTGTTATACTTATACACTAATTGGGCTAGAATGGGAGGCATTGTCTGAACGTGTTTTACTTATACACTAATTGGGCTAGGATGGGAGACATTGTCTGAACGTGTTGTACTAATACACTTATTGGGCTAGAATGGGAGACATTGTCTGAACGTGTTATACTTATACACTAATTGGGCTAGGATGGGAGACATTGTCTGAACGTGTTTTACTTATACACTAATTGGGCTAGGATGGGAGACATTGTCTGAACGTGTTATACTTATACACTAATTGGGCTAGAATGGGAGGCATTGTCTGAACGTGTTTTACTTATACACTAATTGGGCTAGGATGGGAGACATTGTCTGAACGTGTTATACTTATACACTAATTGGGCTAGAATGGGAGGCATTGTTTGAACGTGTTGTACTTATACACTAATTGGGCTAGGATGGGAGACATTGTCTGAACGTGTTGTACTAATACACTTATTGGGCTAGGATGGGTGGCATTGTCTGAACGTGATATACAATATACTATTTGGGCTAGGATGGCAGACATTGTCTGAATGTGTTTTATTAATATTGTAATTGGACTAGGATGGGAGGCATTGTCTGATCGTGTTTGCTAATTTGCTAATTTGGCTAGAATGGGAGACATTGTCTGAACGTGTTTTACTAATGAACGAACTGAGCTAGGATGGGAGGCGTTTTTGGAATGTGTTGTACTAATATACTAATCGGGCAAGGATGGGAGGCATTGTTTGAACGTGTTGTACTAATTTGCTAATCGGGCAAGGGTGGGTGGCATTGTCTGAACGTTTTATACTTATATATTTATCGGGCTAGGGTTGAAGGCATTGTCTGAACGTGTTATACTTATACACTAATTGGGCTAGGATGGGAGACATTGTCTGAATGTGTTATACTTATACACTAATTGGGCTAGGATGGGAGACATTGTCTGAACGTGTTATACTAATACACTAATTGGGCTAGGATGGGGGACATTGTCTGAACGTGTTATACTTATACACTAATTGGGTTAGGATGGGGGACATTGTCTGAACGTGTTTTACTTATACACTAATTGAGCTAGGATGGGGGACATTGTCTGAACGTGTTATACTTATACACTAATTGGGCTAGGATGAGAGACATTGTCTGAACGTGTTGTACTTATACACTAATTGGGCTAGGATGGGGGACATTGTCTGAACGTGTTATACTTATACACTAATTGGGCTAGGATGGGTGACATTGTCTGAACGTGTTATACTTATACACTAATTGGGCTAGGATGGGGGACATTGTCTGAACGTGTTATACTTATACACTAATTGGGCTAGGATGGGGGACATTGTCTGAACGTGTTATACTTATACACTAATTGGGCTAGGATGGGAGACATTGTCTGAACGTGTTATACTTATACACTAATTGGGCTAGGATGGGGGACATTGTCTGAACGTGTTATACTTAAACATTAATTGGGCTAGGATGGGGGACATTGTCTGAACGTGTTATACTTATACACTTATTGGGCTAGGATGGGAGGCATTGTCTGAACGTGTTGTACTTATACACTAATTGGGCTAGGATGGGGGACATTGTCTGAACGTGTTATACTTATACACTAATTGGGCTAGGATGGGGGACATTGTCTGAACGTGTTATACTTATACACTAATTGGGCTAGGATGGGAGACATTGTCTGAACGTGTTATACTTATACACTAATTGGGCTAGGATCGGAGACATTGTCTGAACGTGTTATACTTATACACTAATTGGGCTAGGATGGGGGACATTGTCTGAACGTGTTATACTTATACACTAATTGGGCTAGGATGGGAGACATTGTCTGAACGTGTTATACTTATACACTAATTGGGCTAGGATGGGGGACATTGTCTGAACGTGTTATACTTATACACTAATTGGGCTAGGATGGGAGACATTGTCTGAACGTGTTATACTTATACACTAATTGGGCTAGAATGGGAGGCATTGTCTGAACGTGTTTTACTTATACACTAATTGGGCTAGGATGGGAGACATTGTCTGAACGTGTTGTACTAATACACTTATTGGGCTAGAATGGGAGACATTGTCTGAACGTGTTATACTTATACACTAATTGGGCTAGGATGGGAGACATTGTCTGAACGTGTTTTACTTATACACTAATTGGGCTAGGATGGGAGACATTGTCTGAACGTGTTATACTTATACACTAATTGGGCTAGAATGGGAGGCATTGTCTGAACGTGTTTTACTTATACACTAATTGGGCTAGGATGGGAGACATTGTCTGAACGTGTTATACTTATACACTAATTGGGCTAGAATGGGAGGCATTGTTTGAACGTGTTGTACTTATACACTAATTGGGCTAGGATGGGAGACATTGTCTGAACGTGTTGTACTAATACACTTATTGGGCTAGGATGGGTGGCATTGTCTGAACGTGATATACAATATACTATTTGGGCTAGGATGGCAGACATTGTCTGAATGTGTTTTATTAATATTGTAATTGGACTAGGATGGGAGGCATTGTCTGATCGTGTTTGCTAATTTGCTAATTTGGCTAGAATGGGAGACATTGTCTGAACGTGTTTTACTAATGAACGAACTGAGCTAGGATGGGAGGCGTTTTTGGAATGTGTTGTACTAATATACTAATCGGGCAAGGATGGGAGGCATTGTTTGAACGTGTTGTACTAATTTGCTAATCGGGCAAGGGTGGGTGGCATTGTCTGAACGTTTTATACTTATATATTTATCGGGCTAGGGTTGAAGGCATTGTCTGAACGTGTTATACTTATACACTAATTGGGCTAGGATGGGAGACATTGTCTGAATGTGTTATACTTATACACTAATTGGGCTAGGATGGGAGACATTGTCTGAACGTGTTATACTAATACACTAATTGGGCTAGGATGGGGGACATTGTCTGAACGTGTTATACTTATACACTAATTGGGTTAGGATGGGGGACATTGTCTGAACGTGTTTTACTTATACACTAATTGGGCTAGGATGGGAGACATTGTCTGAACGTGTTTTACTTATACACTAATTGGGCTAGGATGGGGGACATTGTCTGAACGTGTTATACTTATACACTAATTGGGTTAGGATGGGAGGCATTGTCTGAACGTGTTATACTTATACACTAATTGGGTTAGGATGGGAGGCATTGTCTGAACGTGATATACAATATACTATTTGGGCTAGGATGGCAGACATTGTCTGAACGTGTTATACTTATACACTAATTGGGCTAGGATGGGAGGCATTGTCTGAACGTGTTGTACTTATACACTAATTGAGCTAGGATGGGGGACATTGTCTGAACGTGTTATACTTATACACTAATTGGGCTAGGATGAGAGACATTGTCTGAACGTGTTGTACTTATACACTAATTGGGCTAGGATGGGGGACATTGTCTGAACGTGTTATACTTATACACTAATTGGGCTAGGATGGGTGACATTGTCTGAACGTGTTATACTTATACACTAATTGGGCTAGGATGGGGGACATTGTCTGAACGTGTTATACTTATACACTAATTGGGCTAGGATGGGGGACATTGTCTGAACGTGTTATACTTATACACTAATTGGGCTAGGATGGGGGACATTGTCTGAACGTGTTATACTTATACACTAATTGGGCTAGGATGGGAGACATTGTCTGAACGTGTTATACTTATACACTAATTGGGCTAGGATGGGGGACATTGTCTGAACGTGTTATACTTAAACATTAATTGGGCTAGGATGGGGGACATTGTCTGAACGTGTTATACTTATACACTTATTGGGCTAGGATGGGAGGCATTGTCTGAACGTGTTGTACTTATACACTAATTGGGCTAGGATGGGGGACATTGTCTGAACGTGTTATACTTATACACTAATTGGGCTAGGATGGGGGACATTGTCTGAACGTGTTATACTTATATACTAATTGGGCTAGGATGGGAGACATTGTCTGAACGTGTTATACTTATACACTAATTGGGCTAGGATCGGAGACATTGTCTGAACGTGTTATACTTATACACTAATTGGGCTAGGATGGGGGACATTGTCTGAACGTGTTATACTTATACACTAATTGGGCTAGGATGGAGGACATTGTCTGAACGTGTTATACTTATACACTAATTGGGCTAGGATGGGAGACATTGTCTGAACGTGTTATACTTATACACTAATTGGGCTAGAATGGGAGGCATTGTCTGAACGTGTTTTACTTATACACTAATTGGGCTAGGATGGGAGACATTGTCTGAACGTGTTGTACTAATACACTTATTGGGCTAGAATGGGAGACATTGTCTGAACGTGTTATACTTATACACTAATTGGGCTAGGATGGGAGACATTGTCTGAACGTGTTTTACTTATACACTAATTGGGCTAGGATGGGAGACATTGTCTGAACGTGTTATACTTATACACTAATTGGGCTAGAATGGGAGGCATTGTCTGAACGTGTTTTACTTATACACTAATTGGGCTAGGATGGGAGACATTGTCTGAACGTGTTATACTTATACACTAATTGGGCTAGAATGGGAGGCATTGTTTGAACGTGTTGTACTTATACACTAATTGGGCTAGGATGGGAGACATTGTCTGAACGTGTTGTACTAATACACTTATTGGGCTAGGATGGGTGGCATTGTCTGAACGTGATATACAATATACTATTTGGGCTAGGATGGCAGACATTGTCTGAATGTGTTTTATTAATATTGTAATTGGACTAGGATGGGAGGCATTGTCTGATCGTGTTTGCTAATTTGCTAATTTGGCTAGAATGGGAGACATTGTCTGAACGTGTTTTACTATACACTAATTGAGCTAGGATGGGGGACATTGTCTGAACGTGTTGTACTTATACACTAATTGCTTTAGGTTGGAAGACATTGTCTGAACGTCTTATATTAATACACTATTTTGGCTAGGATGGGAGACATTGTCTAAACTTGCTTTACTGATATTCTATTCTAACGATGAGGAACATTTGTTTAACTTGGTTAACGAATGAAAATTAAAAAAAAATAATGTAAAGTTTCTTTATTGTCCACATGAATTACGTCTTTTGTATAAATAGTCAATTCGTATTTAAATGTCTGGATTTTTCAAATCCACTCGGTAATGAATATAAGCAAATTCAGCAGGGGCTCTCATAAATATACCCCCACAAAGTGGTCAGGGGCTCACATAGATATACCCCCTCACAAAGTGGTCAGGGGCTCACATAGATATACCCCCACAAAGTGGTCAGGGGCTCACATAGATATACCCCCACCTCACAAAGTGGTCAGGGGCTCGCATATATATACCCCACCTCACAAAGTGGTCAGGGGCTCACATAGATATACCCCACCTCACAAAGTGTTCAGGGGCTCACATAGATATACCCCACCTCACAAAGTGGTCAGGGGCTCGCATACATATGCCTGCCCCACCTCACAAAGTGGTCAGGGGCTCACATACATATGCCCCACCTCACAAAGTGATCAGGGGCTCACAAAGATATACCCCCACAAAGTGGTCAGGGGCTCACATATATATACCCCACAAAGTGGTCAGGGGCTCACATAGATATACCCCACAAAGTGGTCAGGGGCTCACATAGATATACCCCACAAAGTGGTCAGGGGCTCACATAGATATACCCCCACAAAGTGGTCAGGGGCTCACATAGATATACCCCCTCACAAAGTGATCAGGGGCTCACAAAGATATACCCCCACAAAGTGGTCAGGGGCTCACATAGATATACCCCACAAAGTGGTCAGGGGCTCACATAGATATACCCCACAAAGTGGTCAGGGGCTCACATAGATATACCCCCACAAAGTGGTCAGGGGCTCACATAGATATACCCCCACAAAGTGGTCAGGGGCTCACATAGATATACCCCCACAAAGTGATCAGGGGCTCACAAAGATATACCCCCACAAAGTGGTCAGGGGCTCACATAGATATACCCCACAAAGTGGTCAGGGGCTCACATAGATATACCCCACAAAGTGGTCAGGGGCTCACATAGATATACCCCCACAAAGTGGTCAGGGGCTCACATAGATATACCCCCACAAAGTGGTCAGGGGCTCACATAGATATACCCCCACAAAGTGATCAGGGGCTCACAAAGATATACCCCCACAAAGTGGTCAGGGGCTCACATAGATATACCCCACAAAGTGATCAAGGGCTCACAAAGATATACCCCCACAAAGTGATCAGGGGCTCACATAGATATACACCCACCTCACAAAAAGTTCAGGGCTCACATAGATATACCCACACCTCACAAAGTGGTTATGGGCTCACATAGATATACCCCACTCACAAAGTGGTTAGGGGCTCACATAGATATACCCCCACCTCACAAAGTGACCAGGGGCTCACATAGATATACCTCACTCACAAAGTGACCAGGGGCTCACATAGATATACCCCCACCTCACAAAGTGAGCAGGGGCTCACATAGATATACCCCCACCTCACAAAGTGAGCAGGGGCTCACATAGATATACCCTCACTTCACAAAGTGGTCAGGGGCTCACATAGATATACCCCACTCACAAAGTGGTTATGGGCTCACATAGATATACCCCCACCTCACAAAGTGACCAGGGGCTCACATAGATATACCTCACTCACAAAGTGGTTATGGGCTCACATAGATATACCCCCACCTCACAAAGTGAGCAGGGGCTCACATAGATATACCCCCACCTCACAAAAAGTTCAGGGCTCACATAGATATACCCCCACCTCGCAAAGTGGTTATGGGCTCTCATAGATATATCCCCAACTCACAAAGTGGTTATGGGCTCACATGTATATACCCCCACCTCACAAAGTGGTTAGGGGCTCACATAGATATACCCTACCTCACAAAATGAGCAGGGGCTCACATAGATATACCCCCACCTCACAAAGTGAGCAGGGGCTCACATAGATATACCCTACCTCACAAAGTGAGCAGGAGCTCACATAGATATACCCCACCTCCCAAAGTGAGCAGGTGCTCACTACGATATATCCCCACCTCACAAAGTGAGCAGGGGCTCACATAGATATACCCTACCTCACAAAGTGAGCAGGGGCTCACATAGATAAACCCTACCTCACAAAGTGAGCAGGGGCTCACATAGATATACCCCCACCCCACAAAGTGAGCAGGGGCTCACATAGATAAACCCTACCTCACAAAGTGAGCAGGGGCTCACATAGATATACCCCCACCCCCACAAAGTAGTCAAGGGCTCACATAGATATACCCCCACCTCACAAAGTGGTCAGAGGCTCACATAGATATACCCCCACCCCCACAAAGTAGTCAAGGGCTCACATAGATATACCCCCACCTCACAAAGTGGTCAGAGGCTCACATAGATATACCCCCACCCCCACAAAGTAGTCAAGGGCTCACATAGATATACCCCCACCTCACAAAGTGGTCAGAGGCTCACATAGATATACCCCCACCTCGCAAAGTGGTTATGGGCTCTCATAGATATATCCCCAACTCACAAAGTGGTTATGGGCTCACATGTATATACCCCCACCTCACAAAGTGGTTAGGGGCTCACATAGATATACCCTACCTCACAAAGTGAGCAGGGGCTCACATAGATATACCCCCACCTCACAAAGTGAGCAGGGGCTCACATAGATATACCCTACCTCACAAAGTGAGCAGGAGCTCACATAGATATACCCCACCTCCCAAAGTGAGCAGGTGCTCACTACGATATATCCCCACCTCACAAAGTGAGCAGGGGCTCACATAGATATACCCTACCTCACAAAGTGAGCAGGGGCTCACATAGATATACCCCACCCAACAAAGTGAGCAGGGGCTCACATAGATAAACCCTACCTCACAAAGTGAGCAGGGGCTCACATAGATATACCCCCACCCCCACAAAGTAGTCAAGGGCTCACATAGATATACCCCCACCTCACAAAGTGGTCAGAGGCTCACATAGATATACCCCCACCCCCACAAAGTAGTCAAGGGCTCACATAGATATATCCCCACCTCACAAAGTGGTCAAGGGTGACTTTTCAACTTTAATCTGACTGATGATCACCGCAATTCAATTATGTGTAGACGTTGATAGTGTTATGATATCGCGTGAACATGAACTAAATCTGTCCATGGGTTCATGAAATATCTTGTACACAAGGTTCCATATTCCTAAAGTTGTCAACGACGACCTTGGACTTTTAGCGTTAACCGATGACCACCAAAATCTAATCAGGTGTAGACTTTCTTCGTGTGCATTATGGTGTGAATATGAACCAAATCTGAGCAAGGATTTTTAAGATATGTTTTACACAATGTGCGGACGCACTGCACAGACAGAAACACATTACTATATATATCCCCATGTCTCAGTTCCGGGGATGGTAAAGTTATCACAGAAAGCATCACGACCACCGCTTATACCCCATATAATACACGTCCGATCCGAACAACGAATGGGTCACAGAAGAAATCAAATTGAGTCTATCACAATACACAGGTACATCCGGGCGTTTTATAACCTGCGCGAGACTACAATCGTCATAAACTACGTGATATGTGCAACAATCTGTCTGTCCCCATTCAGCGTAGTTAAAAGGGGGGCCTGTTCTCTTTATCAATTCTCTGTTAAAATCCCAGTTGCCGTTTTTGAATCCCTCAAAGTTACCGTTACTGTTAGTTTGGTGGATGGCGGAAATGACGGAGGAAGCGTCAATGGTCACAAATCCCCTAAAACGAGCATAGGCAATCATCCAGTTGTCATAACCCACCCTTCCAATCACCAACTTGGGCACTTCATGCCACGGAAAGAAACTGTTTGTTATAAAATAATCTATCGCGTTCTTCTGGAACCGTGAATAGATCGTATAGGACCGGCGGAGTATATTTTTCCAAGCTTCCGGTCCCGTGCTATCTGTTGATAAAACATTGATATTCGTTCGTTGACCAACTATCAAAACTGGTGTTTTATGCAAATTATTCGATTTTAGAAACACCTGAATAGTGGACAATACTTCAATGAGATACCTGTCAAACAATATATCTGCGTTGGCATACATATACCAGTAGGTGCTGGACAATCCTACAGATTCTAGAAACAGTGTACTCAGAGCAGGTGCTTCAGTGACGGCGTCAGTGGTTATGTTTTCAACTGGCCAATCAGAACTGACTCCCGCCGACGCCACCTTTTGATCGTTGGTAAATAGAATTAATTTCGGGGAATGATATATATGTTTCCAATTACGCAACGTGTTCAGATTAATATCGAACTTGTTTTTTATAAACGAAAAAGTTGTGAACATGGTGACACTAGTAGTGTAGTCCGTGCCTGCCGAACAGTTCCTGCGGGACTCGTGTTTTGTTCGACCGTTATTTTGAGACGTATATTTACTCCGGACTACTCCCGGTATGATGTATAAATTCCCAACCACTACGACCACCAATATCACTGAAAACATACTCGGGTATAATTTAAATCCGGGAAGTTTACCACAACTCTTCATCTTCATTCTCCTCGAAGGTATAGAGAAATATATTTATCTGCGTGTAGGATTGTATGACCGATCGCCGTGAACCACGGTCTACCACTGTAGTGTTATGTAGGATTGTATGACCGATCGCCGTGGACCACGGTCTACCACTGTAGCGTTATGTAGGATTGTATGACCGATCGCCGTGGACCACGGTCTACCACTGTAGCGTTATGTAGGATTGTATGACCGATCGCCGTGGACCACGGTCTACCACTGTAGTGTTATGTAGGATTGTATGACCGATCGTCGTGGACCACGGTCTACCACTGTAGCGTTATGTAGTCATTACACAAGTGATCAGTTTCCTGGAACGACATGCGGTCGTTTGTTCGCTTCACATGAAGTATTTGAAGATTCGAGGTTTGTTGGAGTCGAGTTCGTATGCATATAATCCAATATGAGTGTCCTCATTCCGTTGTTGTTCGAATTGCTACCTGTGCTGGAGGGTATAACGGCTCCGTTGTAAACACGCATGTCTTTGATACCATCAGACAATTTCCCGCGGTCGTATTAATATATCACAGTGTCAATAACGCCATCTATTAAATATATCACAGTGTTAATAACGCAATCATGTTTCGTCGTGCTTACAGTTTCGTTTACGCTTGCTAAATGTCCGTGGTTAAAACAACTCAGCTATTCTAGTGGGCTTCTGTGGATCACAGCTGATGGCGACCAATGTGCAAGACCCTGTAAATAAAATAACAATCATATAAAAAAGTTTTAATCAGAAACGATTTAATGTCATTTGGAGGCAATTTCGTTACTTTATATTTTACCGTGATCAACTTAATAAGAATGTCACTTGTGAAATTTCTGCTGATGTCAGGGATATGACGTCACAGTGACAGTTAATCGGTCAATCTTAAGTGTTGTTAGGGATATGACGTCGCAGTGACAGTAAATCGGTCAATCTTTAGTGGTTGTTAGGGATATGAAGTCACAGTGACAGTAAATCGGTCGATCTTTAGTGGTTGTTAGGGATATGACGATACAGTAACAGTAAATCGGTCAATCTTTTGTGGTTGTTAGGGATATGACGATACAGTGACAGTAAATCGGTCAATCTTTAGTGGTTGTTAGGGATATGACGATACAGTGACAGTAAATCGGTCAATCTTTAGTGGTTGTTAGGGATATGACGTCACAGCGACAGTAAATCGGTCAATCTTTAGTGTTGCTAGAGATATGACAATACAGTGACAGTAAATCGTCAATCTTTAGTGGTTGTTAGAGATATGACGATACAGTAACAGTAAATCGGTCGATCTTTAGTGGTTGTTACGGATATGACGATACAGTGACAGTAAATCGTCAATCTTTAGTGGTTGTTAGGGATATGACGATACAGTGACAGTAAATCGGTCAATCTTTAGTGGTTGTTAGAGATATGACGATACAGTAACAGTAAATCGTCAATCTTTAGTGGTTGTTACGGATATGACGATACAGTGACAGTAAATCGGTCAATCTTTAGTGGTTGTTAGGGATATGACGATACAGTGACAGTAAATCGGTCAATCTTTAGTGGTTGTTACGGATATGACGATACAGTGACAGTTAATCTGTCAATCTTTAGTGGTTGTTAGGGATATGATGATACAGTGACAGTTAATCTGTCAATCATTTGTGTTGTCAGGGATATGACGTCACAATGAAGGAAATCGGTCAATCTTTTGTGTTGTCAGGGATATCACGTCAAAGTGGCAGTTAATCGGTCAATTTTTAGTGGTTGTTAGGGATATGACGATACAGTGACAGTAAATCGGTCAATCTTTAGTGTTGTTAGAGATATGACGTCACAGTGACAGTAAATCGGTCAATCTTTTGTGTTGTGAGGGATATGACGATACAATGACAGTTAATTGGTCAATATTTTGTATTGTCAGGGATATCACGTCAAAGTGGCAGTTAATCGGTCAATCTTTAGTGGTTGTCAGGGATATGACGATACAATGACAGTTAATTGGTCAATCTTTTGTATTGTCAGGGATATGACGTCACAGTGACAGTTAATCTGTCAATCCTTTGTGTTGTCAGGTATATGACGTCACAGTGACAGTAAATCGGTCAATCTTTTGTGTTGTCAGGGATATGACGTCACAGTGACAGTAAATCGGTCGATCTTTTGTGTTGTCAGGGATATCACGTCAAAGTGGCAGTTAATCGGTCAATCTTTAGTGGTTGTTAGGGATATGATGATACAGTGACAGTAAATCGGTCAATCTTTAGTGGTTGTTAGAGATATGACGTCACAGCGACAGTAAATCGGTCAATCTTTAGTGTTGCTAGAGATATGACGATACAGTGACAGTAAATCGGTCAATCTTTTGTGTTGTCAGGGATATGACGTCACGGTTGCAGTAAATCGGTCAATCTTTAGTGGTTGTTAGGGATATGATGATACAGTGACAGTAAATCGGTCAATCTTTAGTGGTTGTTAGGGATATGACGATACAGTGACAGTAAATCGCCAATCTTTAGTGGTTGTTAGGGATATGACGATACAGTGACAGTAAATCGCCAATCTTTAGTGGTTGTTAGGGATATGACGTCACGGTTGCAGTAAATCGGTCAATCTTTAGTGGTTGTTACGGATATGACGATACAGTGACAGTAAATCGGTCAATCTTTAGTGGTTGTTACGGATATGACGTTACAGTGACAGTAAATCGGTCAATCTTTAGTGGTTGTTAGGGATATGACGATACAGTGACAGTAAATCGGTCAATCTTTAGTGGTTGTTAGGGATATGACGATACAGTGACAGTAAATCGATCAATCTTTAGTGGTTGTCAGGGATATGACGATACAGTGACAGTAAATCGTCAATCTTTAGTGGTTGTTAGGGATATGACGATACAGTAACAGTAAATCGGTCAATCTTTAGTGGTTGTTAGGGATATGACGATACAGTAACAGTAAATCGGTCAATCTTTAGTAGTTGTTAGGGATATGACGATACAGTGACAGTAAATCGCCAATCTTTAGTGGTTGTTAGGGATATGACGATACAGTGACAGTAAATCGGTCAATCTTTAGTGGTTGTTACGGATATGAAGTCACAGTGACAGTAAATCGGTCAATCTTTAGTGGTTGTTAGGGATATAACGATACAGTGACAGTATATCGGTCGATCTTAAGTGTTGTTAGGGATATGACGATACAGTAACAGTAAATCGGTCAATCTTTAGTGGTTGTTAGGGATATGACGATACAGTGACAGTAAATCGGTCAATCTTTAGTGGTTGTTAGGGATATGACGATACAGTGACAGTAAATCGATCAATCTTTAGTGGTTGTCAGGGATATGACGATACAGTAACAGTAAATCGGTCAATCTTTAGTGGTTGTTAGGGATATGACGATACAGTAACAGTAAATCGGTCAATCTTTAGTAGTTGTTAGGGATATGACGATACAGTGACAGTAAATCGCCAATCTTTAGAGGTTGTTAGGGATATGACGATACAGTGACAGTAAATCGGTCAATCTTTAGTGGTTGTCAGGACTATGACGATACAGTGACAGTAAATCGGTCAATCTTTAGTGGTTGTTAGGGATATGACGATACAGTGACAGTAAATCGGTCAATCTTTAGTGGTTGTTAGGGATATAACGATACAGTGACAGTATATCGGTCGATCTTAAGTGTTGTTAGGGATATGACGATACAGTAACAGTAAATCGGTCAATCTTTAGTGGTTGTTAGGGATATGACGATACAGTGACAGTATATCGGTCGATCTTTAGTGGTTGTTAGGGATATAACGATACAGTGACAGTATATCGGTCGATCTTTAGTGTTGTTAGGGATATGACTATACAGTAACAGTAAATCGGTCAATCTTTAGTGGTTGTTAGGGATATGACGATACAGTGACAGTATATCGGTCAATCTTTGTGATTGCTAGGGATATAACGATACAGTGACAGTATATCGGTCACTCTTTAGTGGTTGTCAGGACTAAGACGATACAGTGATAGTAAATCGGTCAATCTTTAGTGGTTGTCAGGGATATGACGATACAGTGACAGTATATCGGTCGATCTTTAGTGTTGTTAGGGATATGACGACACAGTGACAGTAAATCATCAATCTTTAGTGGTTGTTAGGGATACGACGATACAGTGACAGTATATCGGTCGATCTTTAGTGGTTGTTAGGGATATGACGATACAGTGACAGTATATCGGTCGATCTTTAGTGTTGTTAAGGATATGACGATACAGTAACAGTAAATCGGTCATTCTTTAGTGGTTGTTAGGGATATGACGATACAGTGACAGTTAATCGGTCAATATTTTGTGTTGTTATCAGGGATATGACGTCACAGTGACAGTAAATCTGTCAATCTTTTCTGTTGTCAGGGATATGACGTCACAGTGACAGTTAATCTGTCAATCTTTTCTGTTGTCAGGGATATGACGTCACAGTGACAGTTAATTGGTCAATCTTTTGTGTTGTTATCAGGGATATGACGTCACAATGACAGTTGATCTGTCAATCTTTTCTGTTGTCAGGGATATGACGATACAGTGACAGTTAATTGGTCAATCTTTTCTGTTGTCATTGATATGACGATACAGTGAGTGTTAATCGGTCGATCTTTTGTGATATAGGTTTAGGTCAAATGTGTACTGACTTATTAACATGAATCAAAGTACTGAATGTACTGAACACAGAAACGAATTGCACTAGTTTATGTCCATAGTGTATGATAGTAAATTGAGATGATTCAATTTAAATGTTGTATTTTTCACAATTGAAAGTAGACGCCTAATACAGACCCAATCGTAATAGGCGACTAAAATAAAGTGACAGGCAAAATATCAATTTGATTCCAAAGGTTGGAGACATTGGGTAATTTTTGGGGTCAAAAGGCAGTTTTTTCGAGTTAGAGAAACTCCTAAATAGATACATGTATATACGATCATGGTATGCTTTCAAGATAGGTTAAACATTTTGCTGTTAATATTAATTCAGTATTGTGGAGTTATCATGTTGAAATAAATAAACCACCGTGAAAAGAATGCAATGTAACTAAATAACATTTTAACTGATATAATTGGTGAACAATGGTTCTCAGTGGAATAATGAAATTGATTGTGCTTCAGTTTTCATTGTCTTTATTCAGTAAAAGCATTAATAGTATACACATCATGCCTTTAAATCTGCTTATTTTTGTAGTTCTATGACCTAGGCCTCAGACAATACTTTCGGTGCTTTGATTTAATTTTGGGGCTGAACTGCATTTTTTATGTATACTGATATTAAACCTAATTGGGTAAAAGCTCTTGCAATTAATTGAAATGTGTCGATACTACGAGTTTTAACCAGATAAAAAAAGCAATATGGCTGCACCTAGTCTTTAAAGCCATACACTTTTCCAAGTAAGACCTACCGAAAGCTCTGGTTAACCTTGATTAAACTTAAGATTTTGGAAAGGATCCTGTAAATTCTGCAGATAAATGGGAAAGGTTTGGTATGTGTATAACACACTATCTCTACAAAACGTATGGAACTGTTCTAAGGTCCCTAACTCTCAATACAAGGCGAGGGACATACAGAATGTAAAGACCGCGATGAGATCTCGTCGGATCGGCGCGGTCATCATCCAAAGAGAGAATTCAGCACAATATCTTAATTCGACTTGTAACAAAGTCTGTATGACTGCTAAATGGTTTTGACAAGTTCTGTGTGTTATGCCAGCTTCCACATACTTCGCTCTGTCCGTTTAGCCTCGTCGACAGATCGATAGCTGGTTGTCGATCACACATGGAAAAACTTGTCGACAGCAGCCTATCACCAACTATCAACGACTCATACTCCATAGACTGACGGATTAGTCGCGGTATCATCACAAAATATACAACAATGCTATACCATCACAAAAAATATAACAATGTTATACCATTACAAAATATACAACAATGTTATACCATCACAAAATATATAACAATGTTATACCATCACAAAATATACAACAATGTTATACCATCACAAAATATATAACAATGTTATACCATCACAAAATATACACCAATGTTATACCATCACAAAATATACAACAATGGTATACCATCACAAAATATATAACAATGTTATACCATCACAAAATATACACCAATGTTATACCATCACAAAATATATAACAATGTTATACCATCACAAAATATACAACAATGTTATACCATCACAAAATATACAACAGTGTTATACCATCACAAAATATACAACAATGTTATACCATCACAAAATATACAACAATGTTATACCATCACAAAATATACAACAATGTTATACCATCACAAAATATACAACAATGTTATACCATCACAAAATATACAACAATGTAATACCATCACAAAATATATAACAATGTTATACCATCACAAAATACACAACAATGTTATACCATCACAAAATATACAACAATGTTATACCATCACAAAATATACAACAATGTTATACCATCACAAAATATACAACAATGTTATACCATCACAAAATATATAACAATGTTATACCATCACAAAATATACAACAATGTTATACCATCACAAAATATATAACAATGTTATACCATCACAAAATATACAACAATGGTATACCATCACAAAATATACAACAATGTTATACCATCACAAAATATACACCAATGTTATACCATCACAAAATATATAACCATGTTATACCATCACAAAATATACAACAATGTTATACCATCACAAAATATACAACAATGTTATACCATCACAAAATACACAACAATGTTATACCATCAAAAAATACACAACAATGTTATACCATCACAAAATACACAACAATGTTATACCATCAAAAAATACACAACAATGTTATACCATCACAAAATACACAACAATGTTATACCATCACAAAATATACAACAATGTTATACCATCAAAAAATACACAACAATGTTATACCATCACAAAATATACAACAATGTTATACCATCACAAAATATACAACAATGTTATACCATCACAAAATATACAACATTGTTATACCATCACAAAATATACAACAATGTTATACCATTACAAAATATATAACAATGTTATACCATCACAAAATATACAACATTGTTATACCATCACAAAATATACAACAATGTTATACCATCACAAAATATACAACATTGTTATACCATCACAAAATATACAACAATGTTATACCATTACAAAATATATAACAATGTTATACCATCACAAAATATACAACATTGTTATACCATCACAAAATATACAACAATGTTATACCATCACAAAATATACAACAATGTTATACCATCACAAAATATACACCAATGTTATACCATCACAAAATATATAACCATGTTATACCATCACAAAATATACAACATTGTTATACCATCACAAAATATACAACGTTATACCATCACAAAATATACAACATTGTTATACCATCACAAAATATACAACAATGTAGTACCACTACAAAATGTACAACAATGAACTACCGTCACAAAATATACAACACTGAACTACCGTCACAAAATATACAACACTGAACTACCGTCACAAACTATACATCAATGTAGTACCACTACAAACTATACAACAATGCAGTACAATGCAGGGGTTTGGGACACTTCTGTTATAGTCCCCCATTACAATTAGCACTTGTTATTAAGTAACCCGGATGTAGTAATTAACACTTTCGGTAATCGCCTGATACAGCTATATAGGTCAAGTAATATACGTATATGTGATGGGAGAGACAAACAAGGATACTCCAATGATTTCACCTATTATGGCTATAATGATATGAGTACTATTGACTATTGTATAATTACAGATCCTGTTTTTGATATCCTGGAACAATTCATAGTTTCTAACTTCAAGGTTTTTTCAGACCACGCCCCTTTGAATGTACATTTAAAATGTAGGAGTTACCCTGTTGATACATAATATGATATCACGGGGAAAGTGGTGAGCGTAAACCATTGTACAATGGAATGATGATCTTAAGGATTGCTTTTTGAATTTGTTATATGAAAATCAAGCTGACTTATATAATGCTGGAACTATCCCTGGCGTGGCTACTCAGTCTCTAATGATAGTAGTGGAAGTGGCTTTAAGGACTAGGTACAGGACAATTCAGTATGGCGGGGGTGTTTTTACCAAAACTTGTTATTTTGTTAAATACTGCAAAATACATGACCAAAATAGACTACAAAGTACATTTTGTGATGGAGAATCGATAATTTCAACCATATTTTGGTACGTGTGGTGGTTTTTCTGATATTTTGTGTTATATGTCAAAAAACGCGTGCACGTTTGCAGAATACTGCGAAAGATAATAAAAACAATGAATATCATTTTTTGTTACTTTAATATACACAGAATGATAGACGAGCCTTCGATTTTTGAATAAATCTCTCTTTCAATTGAAAACCGCAGAATAAGAGAATGTACTCGTCACATGAATGGCAATTTATGTACATTCTGAACACCGCTCACATCTGGATCACATTTTTAAATTTTCCATCGCCGATCGACAAATTTATGTGGCACGTCGCATAGCCAAAACAAAAATCTTACCGTCTGCGGTATGACGAGTTATGACATTATGTCAGATCTCTTAAATCAAACATCTTCCCGTTGCATGTAGCGAAATTTACTCCCCTGTCCTCCATTTTGCACTATTTACTTTTTTAGATATTCATACGCCTGACTTAGAGGCATGGTGAAACATCGACAAAATTAACAATTAAATTGGATTCAAGCATGCAGTAAAGGTAAATGTTACTTGGTATATCGTCACAAAGCAAAAACTGCCCATTCCTATCACGATAAATTGTTTTTAGCGATTGCCAGTTTTACATTTTTGGGCGAATGTATAGCACGTGAAAAGATGTCCTTCGGCACTTCCGGCAGTGTTTTTTAAAGTAATTTAATGATTTTGAAAGAATTGTCAACAAAGTTTAATTTGTGTTGTACAAATTCTAATGGAATTCGTATATATAATACACTTCCGCGTGGATCGGACAGTATTAACTCACTGATTATACCGATTCGTTCTCGGCTTCGCACCTGTCAAACATCGTTTGCGTAAATTGTTGCCATCGTAAACATGTGTGGCAGTTGAGGCACATTGGTATCAAAATACATTTTTCAAACTTAATTAGTAACTAGGTAACCGTTTCGTAAATGTAAATTACGTTATGTTGGTGTTATTATTTTTATTTTATACATTTATTTAACACGAAACTTACATTTACATGCCAAATGACCTATTTATATAAAATAATGCCCCTATATTGCCCCCACGAGATACAGGTAACTACTTTTACCTGAACTGAAAACAGCATGCAATGGACGACATTTTTTAGAGGGGGTACCTGTGTATTTCTCCCTGATACTCTGATTTACAGACTAATATCAAAATTTTAACACTGGGTTATCATTCTATGAACATTGCAGTAGCTTTGTATTATTTTTTTGAGAAGTTTCAAATAACTAGATGAAAAATATTTGCGCACTCCCATCTGGATATTATTTACTGAATATTTTTTTCCTAAGTACAGATTTTTTTAATTTTGGGGGCTGAACTGCATTTTATATCAATATTTAACATAATGGGATAAAGCTTATGCCATGTATTGGAAGGAAACATTAAAATTTCAATATTACCATTTTCATTCAGGTAACGACCAATATGGCTGTACCTAGTCCTTAATGAAAAAGTGTTGAAATCTATGGAACCTCTACTTGTGAAATTTACTAGAAATTGTGATTCTCGGTATAACGGCACCTCTATATGTCGGGATGGGACGATTATTCATAATAAAAATAAACCATGGTTTGATGTGGATCTGAAACCTTTATATAAGTCAAAAAAATCTGCACTGTTAATCTTTAACAAGGAAAACCTTACCATGCTCTTCTAGTGGAGAAGAAGAGGATTTATTTTAAGAATCTATGAAAAAAAGGAAATACTTAAAGTTTGAAGGTAACATGCTTGAATACATGAGATTTAAAAACCCCAAAAGAATTTTACAGAAAGTTCACTACAGGTAAATCCAAGAAGCCAAACATTTCAGAATATTGCCAGGGGCGATAACTCTAATGAAGAATCTCAGCATTTTCACTACTTTCCAATGATATACATTTACAATGTGTTCAAGCCAACACGAGGGGGTCAATAATGTTGACATGGGGGGGGGGGGGGGTTATATAGTGAAATTGCCGGTAGTGGAGGTAAAACGATATTTTTTAATGGTTCAGATGGGTTTTTAACAGTTGACATGTGCACGGATGGCAGAAAGGCATTCGATTTTAACACCAATAGTTGTTTTGTGCCTATATATTACAGTTTTCTTTCGAACTTAAGACTTTAACACAGTCTTGCAAACTGCTTGGTGTTTGGTAAATGTGTGAACAAAAAATGCATTTTTCTTTTCAAACACGCAGTTTTCTATACATAATGTGAATATTGAAAGCAGAGAGGTACGAGATTTTTTTCTTTCCCTTGTACCTTCGAGACAAAGGGGAATAGTTGTCCCCCCAACCCCAAGCAAACATTGTATTCGCAATTTATTTCTATCTCTAATTATAAAATAACAGTGTGCACGCGTGTTTTATTGCCATATCCACATCACAAACATATTGAAGCAATACTGTAACTAGTTATGTATAGAAAACTGAGTATTTGAAAAGAGAAAAGTCGTTTATTGTTCACACTTTTACCACAAACCAGGCATTTTGCAAGACTGTGCTGTAGTGTTTGAATATCAAATGTTTTAAAAACCCTCTGAATACCATAATTGATCAACACTGTCTCCATTTTTTTCTCATTGTCCATAATTTTCTTTGATCATTATCCATGTTTTTTATAATGCATTATTGAATGGCCCAAAGTTTGAATAAAATTTGAAATTTGTCTGTACCAGTGGAGGACGATGTGTGTCGGTGTGTGTACCAGTGGAGGACGACGTGTGTCGGTGTCTGTACCAGTGGAGGACGACGTATGTCGGTGTCTGTACCATTGGAGGACGACGTGTGTCGGTGTCTGTACCAGTGGAGGACGATGTGTGTCGGTGTCTGTACCAGTGGAGGACGATGTGTGTCGGTGTCTGTACCAGTGGAGGACGACGTGTGTCGGTGTCTATACCAGTGGATGACGATGTGTGTCGGTGTCTGTACCAGTGGAGGACGATGTGTGTCGGTGTCTGTACCGGTGGACGACGATGTGTGTCGGTGTCTATACCAGTGGAGGACGACGTGTGTCGGTGTCTATACCAGTGGACGACGATGTGTGTCGGTGTGTGCCGGTGTCTGTACCAGTGGACGACAATGTGCGTCGGTGTGTGTACCGGTGGACGACGATGTGTGTCGGTGTGTGTACCGGTGGACGACGATGTGGACGACGATGTGTGTTGGTGTGTGTACCGATGGACGACGATGTGTGTCGGTGTGTGTGCCGATGGACGACGATGTGTGTCGGTGTGTGTACCGATGGACGACGATGTGTGCCGGTGTCTGTGCCGGTGGACGACGATGTGTGCCGGTGTCTGTACCGGTGTGTGTATTGGTTAATGATGATGTGTGCCGGTGTGTGTATTGGTGGACGACGATGTGTACCGGTGTGTGTACCGGTTGACGACGATGTGTGTCGGTGTATGTCCCGATGGACGACGATGTATGCCGGTGTCTGTACCGGTGGACGACGATGTGTGCCGGTGTGTGTACCGATGGACGACGATGTGTGTCGGTGTGTGTACCGGTGGACGACGATGTATGTCGGTGTGTGTACCGGTGGACGACGATGTGTGTCGGTGTGTGTACCGGTGGATGACGATGTGTGTCGGTGTGTGTACCGGTGGATGACGATGTGTGTCGGTGTGTGTACCGATGGATGACGATGTGTGTCGGTGTGTGTACCGATAGACGACGATGTGTGTCGGTGTGTGTACCGGTGGATGACGATGTGTGTCGGTGTGTGTACCGGTGGACGACGATGTGTGTCGGTGTGTGTACCGATGGACGACGATGTGTGCCGGTGTGTGTACCGGTGGATGACGATGTGTGCCGGTGTGTGTACCGGTGGACGACGATGTGTGCCGGTGTGTGTACCGGTGGATGACGATGTGTGTCGGTGTGTGTACCGGGGGACGACGATGTGTGTCGGTGTGTGTACCGGGGGACGACGATGTGTGCCGGTGTGTGTACCGGTGGATGACGATGTGTGTCGGTGTGTGTACCGGTGGACGACGATGTGTGCCGGTGTGTGTACCGGTGGATGACGATGTGTGTCGGTGTGTGTACCGGTGGACGACGATATGTGTGCCGGTGTGTGTACCGATGGACGACGATGTGTGCCTGTGTGTGTACCGATGGACGACGATGTGTGCCGGTGTGTGTACCGATGGACGACGATGTGTGCCGGTGTGTGTACCGGTGGATGACGATGTGTGCCGGTGTGTGTACCGGTGGACGACGATGTGTGCCGGTGTGTGTACCGGTGGATGACGATGTGTGTCGGTGTGTGTACCGGGGGACGACGATGTGTGTCGGTGTGTGTACCGGGGGACGACGATGTGTGTCGGTGTCTGTACCAGTGGAGGACGACGTGTGTCGGTGTCTATACCAGTGGATGACGATGTGTGTCGGTGTCTGTACCAGTGGAGGACGATGTGTGTCGGTGTCTGTACCGGTGGACGACGATGTGTGTCGGTGTCTATACCAGTGGAGGACGACGTGTGTCGGTGTCTATACCAGTGGACGACGATGTGTGTCGGTGTGTGCCGGTGTCTGTACCAGTGGACGACAATGTGCGTCGGTGTGTGTACCGGTGGACGACGATGTGTGTCGGTGTGTGTACCGGTGGACGACGATGTGGACGACGATGTGTGTTGGTGTGTGTACCGATGGACGACGATGTGTGTCGGTGTGTGTGCCGATGGACGACGATGTGTGTCGGTGTGTGTACCGATGGACGACGATGTGTGCCGGTGTCTGTGCCGGTGGACGACGATGTGTGCCGGTGTCTGTACCGGTGTGTGTATTGGTTAATGATGATGTGTGCCGGTGTGTGTATTGGTGGACGACGATGTGTACCGGTGTGTGTACCGGTTGACGACGATGTGTGTCGGTGTATGTCCCGATGGACGACGATGTGTGCCGGTTTCTGTACCGGTGGACGACGATGTGTGCCGGTGTGTGTACCGGTGGACGACGATGTGTGTCGGTGTGTGTACCGGTGGACGACGATATGTGTGCCGGTGTGTGTACCGATGGACGACGATGTGTGTCGGTGTGTGTACCGGTGGATGACGATGTGTGTCGGTGTGTGTACCGGTGGATGACGATGTGTGTCGGTGTGTGTACCGATGGATGACGATGTGTGTCGGTGTGTGTACCGATGGACGACGATGTGTGTCGGTGTGTGTACCGGTGGATGACGATGTGTGTCGGTGTGTGTACCGGTGGACGACGATGTGTGTCGGTGTGTGTACCGATGGACGACGATGTGTGCCGGTGTGTGTACCGGTGGATGACGATACGTGCCGGTGTGTGTACCGGTGGACGACGATGTGTGCCGGTGTGTGTACCGGTGGATGACGATGTGTGTCGGTGTGTGTACCGGGGGACGACGATGTGTGTCGGTGTGTGTACCGGGGGACGACGATGTGTGCCGGTGTGTGTACCGGTGGATGACGATGTGTGTCGGTGTGTGTACCGGTGGACGACGATGTGTGCCGGTGTGTGTACCGGTGGATGACGATGTGTGTCGGTGTGTGTACCGGTGGACGACGATATGTGTGCCGGTGTGTGTACCGATGGACGACGATGTGTGCCTGTGTGTGTACCGATGGACGACGATGTGTGCCGGTGTGTGTACCGATGGACGACGATGTGTGCCGGTTTGTGTACCGGTGGACGACGATGTGTGCCGGTGTGTGTACCGGTGGACGACGATGTGTGCCGGTGTGTATATCGGAGAAAAAGGGGACACAAACTTGTTCTTGTATAAATATCATACATGTAGGTTAGCACACATTAGTTTAAAGTTTACAGTTCAATAAAGCGATCATCATAATCATCATCATCATCTTCATCATCACCATCTACCTTATTTAGAATACCAAGTATACTTATACTGTAATTTGAGCCGACTCAAAATGATTTACGTAACCGTGACGTTATCTTTTAGGTCAGTTTGACGAGCAGAATATAACATAACAATAGGTGCCACTACATAGACCTCTGTCCGTCGTTCTATAGTGTATACGTGTCGTTCACCATCGCCATCAGTCACATGTACAAATGTAGGTCTCGGTGTACATTATTACAGACACTAACTCAGCCACATGTATATACCAGAGGTCTCAGTGATACCAATGCATGCATACTCCATAATACTTACAGTGTTTGTACAGGATCAGTCACACACAGCCTCACATGTCATCACCATATGTCCACACGTGTGTACACGCCGCCGCACGCCTCCACTATGGTCTACCATATAAACATCCCGTGCTACGCCTGTGTAACTGTTTATATAATACTCCGTCTTCACTCGTCTGCTCATTATCTAACTTCCCATTGTTTAATCAAAATCTATCCGTTCGACAGCTGTAACGCTGGCGAAGTGTGTTCAATGCGCATGAGTCACAGCCCTATCGCCTTGCCGGAGGTACCACTATACTTAGACACGCGGACATATGAGCAAAGAAAACCATGACCAAAGGCATCATGTTAACGGAACGAATATGATCGTACCTAAGAACTAGAAGCACATGAAACTGGTTAAATCCATTCGTAAATTAACGGTATATAAAGCCCGGGGCGTAATTTTGAATCTTGCTGTTTGTATGTATAAAGCCACGTCTCTGGTCAGCCCGAGCTACATACGTAGACTGTCTGCAGGGAGTAATAACGTAGGTTTAATTTGAAGCAATAACATGGGAAACAGAGAACTTCAGCTCCCCCTCAGCTTGGCCCCATTCTAGATCACTACACGATATTAGTTGTTATAATTACCTGGTTGAAAATTGTTATATTAAAATTTTTAATAATTCCTGTCAATAAATGGCGTAAGCTTTATCCCATCGACAGGCATTGCGTTTGATATATTGTTAAAAAATGCAGTTTAGCCCCCAAATTAAAAAAAATGTACAAGCAAAAAATATTCAGTAAATAATATCCAAATAGGAGTTCATATAGTTATTTAAAACATTTTAAAAAAATTCATACAAAGTTACTGCAATGTTCATAGAATGATAGCCCAGTTTTAAAATGTCAATATTAGTCTGTAAAGAGTATCGGGGAGAAATACACAGTACATATACCCCTCTAAAGAATGTCGTCCACCGCTTGCTGTTGATCTCGTGGAGACAATATAGGGGTATTGTTTTATATTGTGATGATGCATTTGTCACCTAAATATATGCTTTTTGTCAAAAAAAATGTATAAAATTAAAATAATAACACCGACATAACGTAATTTATACTTACGAGTCGGTTATATGTATTTGGTACCCATATGCCTCAACAGTGTCTTCCCACTAAGCCAACATATCCTATTTTGGTATAGGACACAGGTAGTGTTGTTACAGGGTGAGAATAGGTACTAATGTACAGGTAAGGCTATAGGTGTCTTCCCACTCAGCCAACATATCCTAATTTAGTATAGGGCACAGGTAGTTACAGGATGAGAACAATAGGTACTAATTATAGGTAAGGCTATAGACTGTTTATGGAAAGTGTCTAATTCTCAGGTAACAACTTACCTGTGGAATGATTTTTAATTTTAACAATTTACGCTAGCGATGTTTGACAGGTCGAAGCCGAGAACGAATGGGTAAAATCAGTGAGTTAATGCTGTCCGATCCACGCTTAAGTGTATGATATATACGAATTCCATCTTTGTTGACAATTCTTTCAAAATCATTAAATTATCTAAAACAAAAAAACAATCGTCCATGTCTACTGTCAAAATAAAACCACAACCTAGCATGAAATTGTCAAAATAAAACCACAACCTAGCATGAAATTTCATTGTCCATGTCTATTGTCAAAATACTATCACACCTACACATGTAACAAGAAATTACATAACTATAGAAAATACAAAAGATTGAAACGCATGTTATAAGATAATGACTTCAAAACAAAACAATTAGAGTGGATGGTCTTGTTTTCGCTACTGTTAAACTGTGTCGGATGCCATAGTATTGACACTCAAACAAATCACCGATTTTAGGTTGAGGGGAAAACCATCACCGCACTCTTTGAAGAATGTTTGACATTATTTGTATTTAACGCATTTTATGAAAAACAAAAGCCTATAGACCTGAGCATCATTTTACACCTAATACATTGTACATGTATGTACTGATACCTACATAGATTTTAACATATTTGACACCTGTGATCTACTGATGGTAGTAGCCGGTTGGAGACACGGTCTATGTTGTTTACAGGTTTGTCCGCTACTCCTCCAGCAGTTATCCTGGAGTTAGAGGGTATGGTAACGTTCCCCTTTTCTACAAGCCAGACATTTCCTAAGCGGTATCTACTTTTATGCTCCCCGGAACGTAGCACCTGACAGCGAAAAGTAAGGTACCATGGTGTGTCCATACTTTTATCCTGCATAAAGCTCTGGCCACAATGACGTCTTTTAGGAAAGTGTCTAATTCTCAAGTAACAACTTACCTGTGGAATTGCTCAACTTCAATTTTTTTACTTTATTTCATTTTGAAGAAAATTGATATTAAGAGAGAACTCATTTACAACATTCAGCAAAAACACAATGTGTATATGGAGAAAAGATTAAATAATCATTAAAAATAAGCCTTGATTAACTTGCGTAGGTTCCTTGACGTTTTGAAGTAGTTCAAATTGATAAGCTCTGAAGACTTGATAATATACAAACAGTATTAGACCATTTTAATTCAAAATACTCTATTGGAACTTATGTATGGGACGATTATATTTTCATTCATTGAAACATGATATCACTTATACATTTTCTTGGTATTAACTCAAAGATATATATGTGTTATATACGTCTATATGATATATATTATTATATACCATATTATATATTATTTTGTAAAAGGTTGGTTGATTTTTTATTGAAACTTTTTTGCTTAATTTTTCTTTATCGATTGGTATTGGGCACAAGTTATTTCAACTTAGAAAAGCTTTCTCTCAAGTTTATAAGAAAGTGATATTGTGTCCTCCGCGCACTAGAAAATACATATGATAAAACGTTTTACCAATAAATCTATATATTCATGAGGTTTGATTTTAACTTTTTACTAAGGAATTCTATAAATATCACTTTGGGATAAACAAATTTTGCCCCAATCCATTATTACACAGGGAAACAGTTGATTCTTGACCATTTAATTTATTTTCAGACTTAATATCCAGATAGACATGACACAGTGAACATGACTGATTTAGAACTTGTTCCGTAGACAATATTTCCACACTTTATCGAATACTTTTTTAACATCGTTGACTATGTAATGATCGTTTTCCTGCTATAACCAGCTCAGCTGCATTATTAGGAATGCCTTTTGTAGTCTTTCTTTTAATGATACTGTACATTATTTTCCAAGAACGCTTCCTAATATTAGCTCACCTGGTTCAAAGGGCCGGTAAGCTTATGCTATAGCGTGGCGTCCGTCGTCTGCCGTCGGTCGTCTGCCGTCCGTCGTCTGCCGTCCGTCGTCAGTCGTCTGTCAAAATTTCTTTTGAATTGCTACTAGTCATTTGCACTGCATTGGTTTTAACCAAAATTGGTCAGAAACAGTCTTTGGGGAAGGGTAACAGATTTTGCATAAATGATAACTCTGATCCCCCTGGGGCCGTGAGTTCATGCTAGTCAACACCATAAAAACTCGTGAGTTCATGCTTGTCAACACCATAAAAACTCGTGAGTTCATGCTTGTCAACACCATAAAAACCCGTGATTTCATGCTAGTTAACACCATAACAACCCGTGAGTTCATGCTAGTCAACACCATACAAACCCGTGATTTCATGCTAGTTAACACCATAAAAACCCGTGATTTCATGCTAGTTAACACCATAAAAACCCATGAGTTCATGCTTGTCAACACCATAAAAACCCGTGATTTCATGCTAGTCAACACCATAAAAACCCGTGAGTTCATGCTAGTCAACACCATACAAACCCGTGAGTTCATGCTATAGTTAACACCATAAAAACCCGTGAGTTCATGCTAGTCAACACCATACAAACCTGTGAGTTCATGCTATAGTTAACACCATAAAAACTCACGTGATTTCATGCTAGTCAACACCATAACAACCCGTGAGTTCATGCTAGTCAACACCATAAAACCCCGTGATTTCATGCTTGTCAACACCATAAAAACCCGTGAGTTCATGCTTGTCAACACCATAAAAACCCGTGATTTCATGCTAGTCAACACCATAAAAACCCGTGAGTTCATGCTAGTAAACACCATACAAACCCGTGAGTTCATGCTATAGTTAACACCATAAAAACCCGTGATTTCATGCTAGTCAACACCATAAACACTTGTGAGTTCATGCTAGTCAACACCATACAAACCCGTGAGTTCATGCTAGTTAACACCATACAAACCCGTGATTTCATGCTAGTCAACAACAAAAAACCCCGTGATTTCATGCTAGTCAACACCATACAAACCCGTGAGTTCCTGCTAGTCAACACCATACAAACCCGTGAGTTCATGCTAGTTAACACCATAAAACCCCGTGATTTCATGCTAGTTAACACCATAAAACCCCGTGATTTCATGCTAGTCAACACCATAAAAACCCGTGAGTTCATGCTTGTCAACACCATAAAAACCCGTGAGTTCATGCTAGTTAACACCATAAAAACCCGTGAGTTCATGCTTGTCAACACCATAAAAGCCCGTGATTTCATTCTAGTCAACACCATAAAAACCCGTGATTTCATGCTAGTCAACACCATAAAAACCCGTGATTTCATGCTAGTCAAAACCATACAAACCCGTGAATTCATGCTAGTCAACACCATAAAAACCCGTGAGTTCATGCTAGTCAACACCATAAAAACCCGTGAGTTCATGCTAGTTAACACCATAAAAACCCGTGAGTTCATGCTAGTCAACACCATACAAACCCGTGAGTTCATGCTAGTCAACACCATACAAACCCGTGAGTTCATGCTAGTCAACACCATAAAAACCCGTGAGTTCATGCTAGTCAACACCATAAAAACCCGTGAGTTCATGCTAGTTAACACCATAAAAACCCATGATTTCATGCTTGTCAACACCATAAAAACCCGTGATTTCATGCTTGTCAACACCATAAAAACCCGTGAGTTCATGCTTGTCAACACCATAAAACGTACAGTTGAACCTCTTTAAATCGAACTCATATTACTCGGAGACCCTGGTTAGTTGGAAGGTTGTTGATCCCGACCAAACTGTATGATATACTTTTTACCTATTTTAACTCGAATACTCTGATAACTCGAAGTTTTATCTCAATCCTATCAACTTCGAGATAATGAGGTTATACTGTATTAGGATTTCATGCTAGACAACAACATCAAAAGGTCAGAGCAAATATTATGAGTTTATGCTAAGTCAACATCATCAAAAGTTCAAGGCAAGTATTATTGGTTCATTCTAGCCAACATCATAATATATGGACAAATAAAATGTACCTGGTATATGGTATGTGTAAGTGATATCGGCAGTATGGACAAATAAAATGTACCTGGTATATGGTATGTGTAAGTGATATCGGCAGTATGGACAAATAAAATGTACCTGGTATATGGTATGTGTAAGTGATATCGGTAGAATGGACAAATACAATGTACCTGGTATATGGTATGTGTAAGTGATATCGGCAGTATGGACAAATACAATGTACCTGGTATATGGTATGTGTAAGTGATATCGGCAGTATGGACAAATAAAATGTGCCTTGTATATGGTATGTGTAAGTGATATCGGCAGAATGGACACATACAATGTACCTGGTATATGGTATGTGTAAGTGATATCGATAGAATGGACAAATAAAATGTACCTGGTATATGGTATGTGTAAGTGATATCGGCAGTATGGACAAATAAAATGTACCTGGTATATGGTATGTGTAAGTGATATCGGTAGAATGGACTAATAAAATGTGCCTTGTATATGGTATGTGTAAGTGATATCGGCAGTATGGACAAATAAAATGTACTTGGTATATGGTATGTGTAAGTGATATCGGCAGTATGGACAAATAAAATGTACCTGGTATATGGTATGTGTAAGTGATATCGGTAGAATGGACTAATAAAATGTGCCTTGTATATGGTATGTGTAAGTGATATCGGTAGAATGGACAAATAAAATGTACTTGGTATACGGTATGTGTAAGTGATATCGGTAGTATGGACAAATAAAATGTACTTGGTATATGGTATGTGTAAGTGATATCGGCAGTATGGACAAATAAAATGTATAATTTTAATGTCTAAATACAGATCATCGTCCATCTTATCAAAATTGATACAGAAAACATCAATGCAACAGTATGTTTGGGACTGGGGTAAGCTCAGTAATCTGAAAGAAAGAGAAGAAAGAGTAGCTAGAAAGATAGGCTATAGGTACACTTTGTATCTGGAGTTTGTATCTGGAGGGAATTGATTGTAGCTTCGGGTATCAGTGTTACTGTTGGGGAGGACAAAGGCCGTGTTTACGTAGGAATTGAGTTACTTAACATTAACTTTCATCGTCCGACACTAATGTTATGATCTTCAATGTTTATATTGTAAAACATTTATATTCGTCCCTGTGTCTTGTTAATAAATAGTTCGTTGTATATTGAAAAACTGGAGTTATTGAATCAATTGCTAGTACTTCCACTACATCCAACGTTCGAACCTGTATAGTGACACAGACATGTGACATGTTATTTATTTATTTATTTTGAGAGTTTTACGTCCACACATGGCCTTACGACCTTCGGTGGACGATGTTATGTAACCTGTATAGTGACACAGACATGTAACCTGTTATTTATTTATTTATTTTGAGAGTTTTACGTCCTCACATGGCCTTACGACCTTCGGTGGACGACGTTATGTAACCTGTATAGTGACACAGGCATGTAACCTGTTACGTATTTATTTATTTATTTTCAGAGTTTTACGTCCTCACATGGCCTTACGACCTTCGGTGGACGACGTTATGTAACCTGTATAGTGACACAGGTATGTAACCTGTTATGTATTTATTTATTTATTTTCAGAGTTTTACGTCCTCACATGACCTTACGACCTTCGGTGGACGACGTTATGTAACCTGTATTGTTCAACCTTTAAATAATATCCTCGCGTTACTGATTTCCGCTCACTTAATAGGCAGCCGTGATTTCGTACTTAAATTGGTAGAATACTAATGAAATTACGAATGATTGTTATACAATACCTATATATATGCGCAAAATTTACTGATGGAAATAAAACTAGCCACATGAAACTGTTTTTTTTTTTAAATGAACAAATTTTTTTTCAACGATTTTTCCCTCTCGGAAGTAGTCTTTACCTAATTCCACGCGTCTATTTTGATTTAGTGTCCTAAGAAAGATAACTCAATATCACTAATGAGAATTTCGCCACAGTGCACTGCATACACAGGAAATTCTTTTTATGTAAAAACATGTTCTTTGATTTTCAAATCAATTATCATTTTTTTTTAAATTTCTATTTATTGATCGATTTTTTATTTCAGGAACTTTTTAAAAATTATTTCAATTTTATTTATTTTCTAACACTAAAACTAAGACTTGCATCGGTTTTGATTGATGGTAAGTGATCTCTCATTTTATTCTGTTCAAAACTGATGAATATTGGAGTTTAATTGTATTAAAAAAATTACGTTTCGTTGCAAACAGTGTTTAGCGGTACAAGAATATCCCCTTCGCTCTTTGGAAGTAGAAAAAAATCGGCAAGGAGATGTGAGCTGATTTGCATACGACATTTTCGTACGTTAGTCAAACTACAAAAAAAATGGTTCGTGAATGAAATGAATCCCCCCCTTTTTTAGGTATATATTCATTTTGAGGACGATAAAAAGTGTATTAAGCAAAACTGTATATTTTAGCGTGTTTTTCAGTCGGTGAGGAATACCTATGTTTCCCGGACGAACTTCCGGTAATTCTTGTGTCAGTTTACAGACGAAGGCCTAACATCTTAAATGTCCCTGTGAATTATCCAGTATGTCAGATAGGAACGAGATATTGGTTGATAAAACAGCCGCGCGGAAATCGGTAACGCGCGGATATGGACGAAAACGGATAAACAGAGTGACAACTGGTATCAATCCTGACTGGACCGTCGTCCCGGAATCGGGGAAACACCCCCAACACCCCAATCCCCAACCCCAAACTCCGACCCCCCACCCCCACCTCCAAATCCCAACCCCTATTACACATGCATCCCAAACTCCGGTGACAACACCACCTCTGTCTTCATGACGTAATCAATACACTCTACTACATTGTAGATACCTGGAGAGTACCGAGTGGCAGTAAACAGATGTGGTTAAGAATGATGTTGGTTCGGATAACGTCCCCTTCATGTATGGCATCTGTCATTTGTATCATGACGAAATACCACTGAAGATTTGTGGCATAATTCTCCAACTCATCTTGAGGTGGCTTGACTGGTCTGATGCGCTGGAGGACTAATACTAAATTTGCAACAGTGACAGTGCAACCTTTGTTGAGGGATGACTCTGTTATCGTGATGTGGCTGGGGATGTCATTCACAAGTAAATCAATATGAACCTGACCCTCTTTCACAGACGGAACCACCTCTGTAGTGTTATTTCCTAGCGATACCTTCATCCGTGCTCTTTCAGTTGCTGGATCAGGTGTGTCCTGAAATCACAATGATTCACACTGACTAAGGTATATGTATCATGTACAAAGGCTGGTGTTCTTTGTAAGTATGTAATACTACCGAAAGTGAAGACAAGAAGGAAAAGATCATTATCTTTAGCGATTGTATAATGTGTGATGACCTCCCTTGATATTACCTGCCATAAGGATTAGACAACAATCAAAACTGACATACATGTCGAATTCAATAGGCGTTTTTCCTACTAAACTACATTTACTTCGTCAATGTATACCACTGATCAGTTATTAATAATAATATAATGCTGGCAATTTAAGGTATTAATAAAGCATAGTCTAAGGTATTTTCCAAAATATAGACATTTTTGCTCAAACTATTTTATATTTGTTTTAAATGTGTTTTCTCTAAATATCTTTTTTTTTAAATGAGATAAAATAATTCCACGGTTAAGTTGTTACCTGAGAATTAGACACTTTCCAAAAACAGACTATAGCCTTACCTGTAAGGTACTTACCTGTGATTAGTACCAATTGTTCTCACCCTGTAACAACACTACCTGTGCCCTATACTAAAATTGGATATGTTGGCTGAGTGGGAAGACACCTGAGGTTACCTGAGCCAATCAGTTGTGCTTCAATGACGTTACATGTACCACGTGACCGGTCAGATTATTAAAATTTTCACCAGTTGGGAGCTCGAGCGCCCGAACGAGGATAGGTACATTATGTACAAGGTGAAAGCTATGATGAGACTTATACGAAAGTAGACAATTGTAAAGTGATAAAGGTATATATTGTGACAAATGAAGAAGAACGGAAAACAGAACGGACTACAAAAATAAATCTTCACCTGCATGCCTTCTTGCACTAACATACAGTCCGTCGGATGAGACTATAAATGGTGGCCCGTGTGAGAATTGTCCAATCTTGCACGAAAAAGATCCCTTTAAGTCTTTCAAAGAAGAGTAGGTGTGATAACGCCGGCTCAGAGGATAGCGCAATACTTTTAAATTCATAGAAAAGACTTTATTAGCTATTTTGGCGGACATCCAAAATAATAGATAATACCAAATTCGATGGTTAACCATGGGCGGCCAGGTCGGTGCGGATCGACGTTTATTTCGGGTTTTTACCTACATCCCTTATACCTTTAGACAATGCCTACATCCCTTACATCTTTAGACAGTGCCTTCATCCCTTACACCTTTAGGCAGTGCCTATATCACTTACACCTTTAGACAGTGCCTACATCCCTTACACCATTAGGTAGTGCTACATCCCTTACACCTTTAGACAGTGCCTTCATCCCTTACACCTTTAGACAGTGCCTACATCACTTACACCTTTAGGCAGTGCCTACATCCCTTACACCTTTAGACAGTGTCTACATCCCTTACACCTTTAGGCAGTGCCTACATCCCTTACACCTTTAGGTAGTGCCTACATCCGTTACACCTTTAGGTAGTGCCTACATCCCTTATACCTTTAGACAGTGCCTACATCCCTTACACCTTTAGGCAGTGCCTACATCCCTGACACCTTTAGGCATTGCCTACATCCCTTACACCTTTAGACAGTGCCTACATCCCTGACACCTTTAGACAGTACCTTCATCCCTTACACCTTTAGACAGTGCCTACATCCCTTACACCTTTAGGCAGTGCCTACATCCCTTACACCTTTAGACAGTGCCTACATCCCTGACACCTTTAGGCAGTGCCTACATCCCTGACACCTTTAGGCAGTGTCTACATCCCTTACACCTTTAGGCAGTGTCTACATCCCTTATACCTTTAGACAGTGCCTACATCCCTTATACCTTTAGACAGTGCCTACATCCCTTACACCTTTAGGCAGTGCCTACATCCCTTACACCATTAGGTCGTGCCTACATCCCTTACACCTTTAGGCAGTGTCTACATCCCTTATACCTTTAGACAGTGCCTACATCCCTTACACCTTTAGGTAGTGCCTACATCCCTTACACCTTTAGGTAGTGCCTACATCCCTTACACCTTTAGGTAGTGCCTACATCCCTTACACCTTTAGATAGTGCCTACATCCCTTACACCTTTAGGTAGTGCGTACATCCCTTACACCTTTAGGTAGTGCCTACATCCCTGACACCTTTAGACAGTGCCTACATCCCTTACACCTTTAGGTAGTGCCTACATCCCTTACACCTTTAGGTCGTGCCTACATCCCTTACACCTTTAGGTAGTGTCTACATCCCTTACACCTTTAGGCAGTGCCTTCATCCCTGACACCTTTAGGTAGTGCCTACATCCCTGACACCTTTAGGTAGTGCCTACATCCCTTACACCTTTAGGCAGTACCTACATCCCTTACACATTTAGGCAGTGCCTACATCCCTTACACCTTTAGGTAGTGTCTACATCCCTTACACCTTTAGGCAGTGCCTACATCCCTTACACCTTTAGGTAGTGCCTACATCCCTGACACCTTTAGGTAGTGCCTACATCCCTTACACCTTTAGGCAGTGCCTTCATCCCTGACACTTTTAGGCAGTGCCTACATCCCTTACAGTTCAACAAATGCAATATTTTACCATACATATCAATGGTATATACACGTTAAATATCAGATCCCTTCTCTATTGCACCAGTACGTGGAGGTCGCCATTTTGAAAGTTGATCCAACATGGCGACGGCGGTAGTACATCCGAGGTGGATTTTTGAAGAGAATACCCGAGGTGTTCCGATTGTCTGACCCCTTGAGGCTGAAGGGGCTGGGCCCAATAGGGGAAATGGAGGTAAAACATTTTTAATCGCTGCTTGTTTTACTTGGTTTTGGTTGTGATACCCACCCTGTACCAATATAAACTTACTTTGCATAAAGGGACGAACACAAATAGTATTTAAGATTTGATCCCATGGTCTGCCACACCCTTGTTGACTCCTGAATCATATAACTTTTACACGGTTGAGATCCCCACCCAAAACCAATATAAACAATTGCTTGGTATAAAGATACAAATGCAATCGTGATGGTTATTATGATTGGTCTCGGGCTATGCGAAGCCCTTGCAGACTTAACTTATGTGTCATAACATTTAAATCATTGAGATCCCCTCCCCAAATCTATATATACAATTGTTGGGCATAAAGAAAAGATCACAAATATGATATAGATTTGATCCCAGGACCTGCAACGCCCTTGCAGACTTCCCACCCCAAAACTATACAGTTGCTGGATATAAGGAGACAAACACAATTGTGATAGATACATTGATGCCAGAGTCTGGCCTTAAAAGGTCCTAGGGACCTTGTTTCTCAGTTGAACATTTTTGTTCAACAATTTGAACAAATTGAACAATTGTGATACCAACCCATCAACCAAAACTTACATTCATACAGATGTGCTTCATGGATAGATCTTAGGGTATGTTCCTGTCCGTGGGATCATTTTGGAAAATATTTTACCACGATTACCTAGATATCAGTGTATCCAGGTGAGCGATATATGCCCTCTGGGCCTCTTGTGCTATTTATTAAATTAATCGTCTAAGGGTCATTTACTGAGCCTTATTTTCTTTCGTATTTGACTGAATCCGCGACATACCTACTGGGCGACAGAACGAAGATTGTCGTTATCTTGAGCGTCGGGGAGAAATAGCGATGATTAGTGGGGTGGGCGGGGGGGGGGGGGGGGGGGACGATAAGCAGTGGGCCGAAATAGTTTAGGCGCTAACCACTGAGTTGGTTATTATTGTCTACCGTCCCTAAATGTCTGTATTGTAGCTGTGTTATTTATTGTCCACCACCCCTAGATGTCTGTATTGTAGCTGTGTTATTTATTGTCCACCATCCCTAGATGTCTGGATTGTAGCTGTGTTATTTAATGTTTACCGTCCCTAGATGTCTGTATTGTAGCTGTGTGATTTAATGTCTACCGTCCCTAAATGTCTGTATTGTAGCTGTGTTATTTATTGTCCACCATCCCTAGATGCCTGTATTGTAGCTGTGTTATTTATTGTCCACCATCCCTAGATGTCTGGATTATAGCTGTGTGATTTAATGTCCACCATCCCTAGATGTCTGTATTGTAGCTGTGTTATTTATTGTCCACCATCCCTAGATGTCTGGATTGTAGCTGTGTGATTTAATGTCTACCACCCCCTCCCCCCCCCCCTCCCCCCTAGATGTCTGGATTGTAGCTGTGATATTTATTCTCCACCATCCCTAGATGTCTGGATTGTAGCTGTGTGACTTGGTGGGTTTTCTTACCTCGTGTTACTGTTCTCGCTATTTCGTTCTGTCGTTGCGAAAAGAGTATGCTTAGCAGGGACTTCGCTGAAAAAACCCCAACAAAAGATGAAATAACGAAATGACACACATCAGCAACCATAGAAATAACGAGGATTAGCGGGACGAGACACTGATAAACAGTGGGACGAGACACTGATAAACAGTGGGACGAGACACCGACAAACAGTGGGTCGAAATACTTTGGTCGCTAAACAGTGACTTCGTGTTTACTTTATTCGCTTTATTTTTTCTTCATTTTTTTTCGTTCTGCCAATGCGATAAAACGATGTTTAGCGGGCGAAATGATGAATTAACGAAATGGCACATATCGGCCACCATGCTTTGGTAAAGTAATCCCTGCAATCTAATAAAAATCATATCTTGATCTCCACGCCGTTCCGTAAACTTCTTTCTGCTGCGTTAAGATCTGAGAAAATCCCACAGGGGGTCATGTCCCGATGACCTTTTGCATTAGCCAATCAAATTACTACTGTCAGAATATTGAAGGTGAATTTTTGAGGCGACAAAGCTTGCATAACGCATTTGTCAGTTTAGTCATTTCGTCACCAAAAAGTTCATGTGGAATAATGTTACGAAATGACTTGCTGCAAGATGACAAAGTCATTGGAAAATTATTTTGGTGTTAAGTAAAGAGGCGACAAAGGTAATCTGAATGTGACCTCTTATGGGATGTTGTCAGGTCCTTGTAAAACGGAGTGAGAACAAGGATTTGTATTTTAATCAGATTGTAATCCCTGCAGTATATTTTTACCATTTAACAACATTTCGGTTTTGCTGCCACCATAGCGATTTTCACTCTTGTTTACGACGAGCTTTAACACAAGTCAGTCAGAAGTCCTTGATATAACGAAACAGTGAGTTTTTATGAATACATATCTGCAAAATCCGACCTTTATACTCGCGTGATATGTCTGTGTAGTATTACGGGCTTGCTTTACCGTGATATTCTTGTAAGTATCAAGTTCTCCGGATTCTCAACGGAAACAGTTTGTTTGGATTGAATTGTCTTAATTTCTTGGGGCATGGTTATGGAATATTGAGCTTTAAAAACACGTAGATAACAGAACACTCTAGCAAATCACGTGACTTAGGAGTAAATACGTGTTAGGAAAGCCTTAACGGAGGACCTAGAGCACCAGGTAAAAGTATCGCGATATTTCTTGGTACAGTATACATCAGTACTACTATAGAAATGTTTAAGATGTTTATATATCGTACCTTAAAACCGGTTCGTGGCCTATATAGGTCAGTGACCAGACTAGGCTGTCTACTGTTGTTTGAAGTACCGTGGACGTTATCGTCACAAAATACATTATCAGATCAAAAACGAGTAACCTGACGTACATTTCCGTTTTTTAAATGAAGATTTAAACAAAGTCAAATATTGTCGTATATTAGAGGTACACTATTGTACCTAGTCCGGATAATAGCTATGTGATTTAATGTCTACCGTCCCTAGAGCTGTGTGATTTAATGTTTACCGTCCCTAGATGTCTGTATTGTAGCTGTGTGATTTACTGTACCACCCCTAGATGTCTGTATTGTAGCTGTGTGATTTAATGTCTACCACCCCTAGATGTCTGTATTGTAGCAGTGTGATTTAATGTCTACCGTCCCTAGATGTCTGTATTGTAGCTGTGTGATTTAATGTCTACCATCCCTAGATGTCTGTATTGAAGCTGTGTGATTTACTGTTTACCACCCCTAGATGTCTGTATTGTAGCTGTGTGATTTACTGTACCACCTCTAGATATCTGTATTGTAGCTGTGTGATTTATTGTCTACCGTCCCTAGATGTCTGTATTGTAGCTGTGTGATTTAATGTCTACCGTCCCTAGATGTCTGTATTGTAGCTGTGTGATTTAATGTCTACCGTCCCTAGATGTCTGTATTGTAGTGTGTGATTTAATGTCTACCATCCCTAGATGTCTGTATTGTAGCTGTGTGATTTAATGTCTACCATCCCTTGATGTCTGTATTGTAGCTGTGTGATTTAATGTCTACCATCCCTAGATGTCTGTATTGTAGCTGTGTGATTTATTGTCTACCGTCCCTAGATGTTTGTATTGTAGCTGTGTGATTTAATGTCTACCGTCCCTAGATGTCTGTATTGTAGCTGTGTGATTTAATGTCTACCGTCCCTAGATGTCTGTATTGTAGCTGTGTGATTTAATGTCTACCATCCCTAGATGTCTGTATTTTAGCTGTGTGATTTAATGTCTACCGTCCCTAAATGTCTGTATTGTAGCTGTGTTATGTATTGTCTACCGTCCCTAGATGTCTGTATTGTACCTGTGTGATTTAATGTCTACCACCCCTAGATGTCTGTATTGTAGCTGTGTGATTTACTGTACCGCCCTTAGATGTCTGTATTGTAGCTGTGTGATTTAATGTCTACTGTCCCTAGATGTCTGTATTGTAGCTGTGTGATTTAATGTCTACCATCCCTTGATGTCTGTATTGTAGCTGTGTGATTTAATGTCTACCATCCCTAGATGTCTGTATTGTAGCTGTGTGATTTATTGTCTACCGTCCCTAGATGTTTGTATTGTAGCTGTGTGATTTAATGTCTACCGTCCCTAGATGTCTGTTTTGAAGCTGTGTGATTTAATGTCTACCATCCCTAGATGTCTGTATTGTATCTGTGTGATTTAATGTCTACCATCCCTAGATGTCTGTATTGAAGCTGTGTGATTTAATGTCTACCATCCCTAGATGTCTGTATTGTAGCTGTGTGATTTACTGTCTACCATCCCTAGATGTTGGTATGGATAGAAGCGTTCTGTCATGTAATTTAGTCGTGTAAAAATTACCCGGATGTAATCATAGTTTGTCTGTCCTCAATTAAGAGAATGGTTCTGACTTTATTCAATAGTACGCGTCTTTATGTAAATCATATCGATCGGACGCGTGATGTTGACAAGCTGTGACCAATAACTGTAATGTATATTATATTTGGGTTGTAAATCAGATAAACTATAAACAACATCATAATCAAAGGTGAATTCGTCACGTGCTGTAAGGTATGTCGTCACAGTGACTGGTTTGTGTGACCCTCAATGATACTTGTTTTAAAGGATAGTATAGCTACTGACATAGTGTTTGGCGGAAATAGAGGGTCAGAAACGTGTTGTAGATAAATTAATTAGTTATTTGAATGATTGTGCAATATCATTATTGGAATTGTAATCACTGTTAAACAGGCCCTTTGTAGTTTGTACAGAGATAATGGCGGATTTGTAGTTTGTACAGAGATAATGGCGGATTTGGGAGCGGCAGTTCTCGGAGTAGGCAGAATTGGACAGATCCACTTGAAGAACCTGTCACAGATTTCCAACTTCCGGATCCGGTGGCTGGTAGACGTCAAAGAAAATCATGAGAAAATGGCGGAACTTGTGAGGAAGTACCGTTTGGTTGATGAAGCTAAAATAACTACACCGGAGGATCTGGACCGGGTAATGGCTGACACCAGGTACGGTTACCATGGTCATTTAATGACGTAAATTTGGTGATCACAATCGATATTACATGATATATTGGGTAATTAAATGTTTTGTAAATGTTTGATCTAAGAAGTTACAAAATATAATAAGTATTAATGTAAATGATAACCTATAACATTGATACATAAAGACGTGTGGCTATCTCCAGGTATAACATTGACACGTAATGACGTGTAGCTACCTCCAGGTGTAACATTGACACGTAATGACGTGTAGCTACCTCCAGGTATAACATTGATACGTAATGACGTGTAGCTACCTCCAGGTATAACATTGGTACGTAATGACGTGTGGCTATCTCCAGGTATAACATTGGTACATAAAGACGTGTGGCTATCTCCAGGTATAACATTGGTACGTAATGATTTTAGCTACCTCCAGGTATAACATTGGTACGTAATGACGTGTAGCTACCTCCAGGTATAACATTGGTACGTAATGACGTGTGGCTATCTCCAGGTATAACATTGGTACGTAATGACGTGTAGCTACCTCCAGGTATAACATTGGTACGTAATGACGTGTGGCTATCTCCAGGTATAACATCGGTACGTAATGACGTGTAGCTACCTCCAGGTATAACATTGGTACGTAATGACGTGTAGCTATCTCCAGGTATAACATTGGTACGTAATGACGTGTAGCTATCTCCAGGTATAACATTGGTACGTAATGACGTGTGGCTATCTCCAGGTATAACATTGGTACGTAATGACGTGTAGCTATCTCCAGGTATGACATTGGTACATAATGACGTGTAGCTACCTCCAGGTATAACATTGGTACGTAATGACGTGTAACTACCTCCAGGTATAATATTGATACGTAATGACGTGTAGCTACCTCCAGGTATAACATTGACACCTAATGTCGTGTAGCTATCTCCAGGTATGACATTGATACGTAAAAACGTGTAGCTACCTCCAGGTATGACATTGGTACGTAATGACGTGTAGCTACCTCCAGGTATAACATTGGTACGTAATGACGTGTGGCTATCTCCAGGTATGACATTGGTACGTAATGACGTGTAGCTACCTCCAGGTATAACATTGACACGTAATGACGTGTAGCTAGCCCCAGGTATAACATTGATACGTAATGATTTTAGCTACTTCCAGCTATAAAATTTCTTTTCTTTTGTTATCTGAAAGCCGTCTCTATTAACTGTTTTGATTGGTATAGTTTCAATGATAATCAAGGACTACTATTATCAAGAATTGAATTTATGTTTTAGAGTAAACGTTGTAGTCATTTGCACACCCACGAATTACCACGAACATGGCATTATGAAAGCTCTCAAAGCAGGTATGTACATATTTATTTTTTCATGCACGTAGACTGATACATAGTAAAACGTAACTAAATACATGTTAAATAAATACCAATATATAGTAAAACGTATCCAAATACATGATATAACGTATACCAATACATGATATAACGTATACCAATACATGTATAGCGTATACCAATACATGGTATAACGTATACCTATACATGGTATAACTGTACCAATACATGTATAACGTATACCAATACATGATATAACGTATACCAATACATGATATAACGTATACCAATACATGATATAACGTATACCAATACATGTATAACGTTCACCAATACATGTATAACGTATACCAATACATGATATAACGTATACCAATACATGGTATAACGTATACCAATACATGATATAACGTATACCAATACATGGTATAAAGTACACCAATTTATGTATAACGTATACCAATACATGATATAACGTATACCAATACATGTATAACGTATACCAATACATGGTATAACGTATACCAATACATGTATAACGTATACCAATACATGTATAACGTATGCTAATTCATGGTATAACGTATACCAATACATGGTATAACGTATACCAATACATGATATAACGTATACCAATACATGTATAACGTATAAAATACATGTATAACGTATATCAATACATGCATAACATATATCAATACATGGTATAACGTATACCAATACATGATATAACGTATACCAATACATGTATAACGTATACCAATACATGTATAACGTATACCAATACATGATATAACATATACCAATACATGTATAACGTATACCAATACATGTTATAACGTATACCAATACATGATGTAATGTAAACCAATACATGTATAACGTATACCAATACATGTATAACGTATACCAATACATGATATAACGTATACCAATACATGTATAACCTATACCAATACATGTATAACGTATACCAATACATGGTATAACGTAAACCAATACATGTATAGCGTATACCAATACATGTATAACGTATATTAATACATGTATAACGTATACCAATACATGTATAACGTATTTCAATACATGTATAACGTATACCAATACATGATATAACGTATACCAATACATGATATAACGTATATCAATACATGTATAACGTATACCAATACATGTATACCAATACATGTATAACGTATACCAATACATGTATAACGTATACCAATACATGTATAACGTATATCAATACATGATATAACGTATACCAATACATGATATAACGTATACCAATACATGTATAACGTATATCAATACATGGTATAACGTATACCAATACATGATATAACGTATACCAATACATGTATAACGTATTATAATACATGTATAACGTATATCAATACATGCATAACGTATATCAATACATGGTATAACGTATACAATACATGATATAACGTATACCAATACATGTATAACGTATACCAATACATGTATAACGTATACCAATACATGATATAACGTATACCAATACATGATATAACGTATATCAATACATGTATAACGTATACCAATACATGATATATCGTATACCAATACATGTATAACGTATATCAATACATGGTATAACGTATACCAATACATGATATAACGTATATCAATACATGTATAACGTATACCAATACATGTATAACATATATCAATACATGTATAACGTATACCAATACATGAATGACGTATACCAATACATGTATAGCGTATACCAATACATGGTATAACGTATAACAATACATGGTATAACGTATATCAATACATGATATAACGTATTTCAATACATGTATAACGTATACCAATACATGATATAACGTATACCAATACATGTATAACGTATACCAATACATGATATAACGTATACCATGCATGATATAACGTATATCAATACATGGTATAACGTATACCAATACATGTATACCAATACATGTATAACGTATACCAATACATGTATAACGTATACCAATACATGTATAACGTATATCAATACATGATATAACGTATACCAATACATGTTTAACGTATACCAATACATGTATAACGTATACCAATACATGATATAACTTATACCAATACATGATATAACGTATACCAATACATGATATAACGTATACCAATACATGATATGACGTATACCAATACATGATATAACGTATACCAATACATGATATGACGTTTACCAATACATGATATAACGTATACCAATACATGATATAACTTATACCAATACATGATATGACGTTTACCAATACATGATATAACGTATACCAATACATGATATAACTTATACCAATACATGATATAACGTATACCAATACATGATATAACGTATACCAATACATGATATGACGTATACCAATACATGATATAACGTATACCAATACATGATATGACGTTTACCAATACATGATATAACGTATACCAATACATGATATAACGTATACCAATACATGATATAACGTATACCAATACATGTATAACGTATACCAATACATGATATAACGTATACCAATACATGATATAACGTATACCAATACATGATATAACTTATACCAATACATGATATAACGTATACCAATACATGATATAACGTATACCAATACATGATATGACGTATACCAATACATGATATAACGTATACCAATACATGATATGACGTTTACCAATACATGATATAAGGTATACCAATACATGATATAACGTATACCAATACATGATATAACGTATACCAATACATGTATAACGTATACCAATACATGATATAAGGTATACCAATACATGATATAACGTATACCAATACATGATATAACGTATACCATTGCATGGTATTAAGTATACAAATACATGATATAACGTATACATGTATAAATACATGTATAACGTATACCAATACATGGTAAATTACGTAAATTGTGGTAAAATATATCACTGTATTCCTGCATAGCAAGATAAGTATTTAATATGTCGAACATATCTTTGATAACTTAAATCTATAACGAGGTAATACATGTCTAGTATGAAATTAAGCAATATTATTATAATCAAACCGTTTTGGGAAACTATTTTCTCTCATTTAAGGGAAACACGTCTTCTGTGAAAAACCTCTAGCGCCATCGTTAGAATCTGTCAAGAAGTGCTACGCGGAGGCAAAACGCCAACAGAAAGTTCTGTTTTGTGCACTAAACAGGTAACACACACATTCTTACGTCAGGTTTTAAGAGATGTGAGTTCACGTCCTGCAATTCTGTTCCTAAAACACCAGCGTTTGTTTTAGGGATTGGTAGATCTTCGGGCCACTAATCTATATGCGTATATACCGCTGGCACGAAGACGAAAACCGCCTATGTTTTTCAAAAGAGCTATAAGTATTCTTCCGCTTAAACGTGTGTTTCAAAAAATATTCTTGAAGAACTAGTATAAAATTTGTTTAGAATAAAAAAAAATGTTCATTTTGACATTGATAACAACACCCTAAACGATAAACGACACAATAGTCGTTCGTGTCCATGATCGGTTTAACCTGGGTTCAAAATAAAGGCCTCTATATGATATTAATTTTACAACGATTATAAATCAAGGTCTTTGTTTCCTAAGGAAATTGCTCATTCGTTCCGTATTTCACTGAAACAATAGGCTCATGTTGTTTCTACCAAAAGTAGATGCTGGTCGTTGTTATAGTATACTGACTTTAAACATAGAGGACGATATGCGAATTCCACCCAATAAAAGAGGTCCACATATCTGAATTGCCCACAAAAACATCTTTTATACATACAATAATCGCAGTGTTTGATTTTAAAAGAATCAAGTGAAAAGATTCAATATCTGCCCCGCAGCCTGTAACATTGAAACTTGAACAACTACTCAAAGTTGAGCAGACTGTATCGCCTTAAATTCCAGCATGCCTCTGGCCAGATATCATTACCGTCGACAGTTGAGTTATTCATCAGAAGTAGATTCGTGTAATTAAAAGATTTTGTCGCAATTAACCCCAACAGGGGTAAGCAATCATCGCTATCATTGCCAGGAACAGGCCACTCTGGCATATTGCCAGGAACAGGCCACTCTGGCATATTGCCAGGAACAGGCCACTCTGGCATATTGCCAGGAACAGGCCACTCTCGCACATTGCCAGGAACAAGACACTATCGCACATTGCCAGGATCAGGCCACTCTCACACATTGCCAGGAACAGGCCACTCTGGCATATTGCCAGGAACAGGCCACTCTGGCATATGCCAGGAACAGGCCATTCTCGCACATTGTCAGGAACAGGCCACTCTCGCACATTGCCAGGAACAGGCCACTCTCCCACATTGCCAGGAACAAACCACTCTCGCATATTGCCAGGAACAAGCCACTTTCGCACATTGGCAGGATCAGGCCACTCTCGCACATTGCCAGGAACAGGCCATTCTGGCACATTGCAAGGAACAGGCCACTCTCGCACATCGCCAGGAATAGGCCACTCTCGCACATTGCCAGGAACAAGCCACTCTCGCACATCGCCAGGAACAGGCCACTCTCGCACATTGCCAGGAACAGGCCACTCTCGCACATTGCAAGGAACAGGCCACTCTCGCACATTGCCGGGAACAGGCCACTCTCGCACATTGCCAGGAACAGGCCACTCTCGCACATCGCCAGGAACAGGCCACTCTGGCACATTGCCAGGAACAGGCCACTCTCGCACATTGCAAGGAACAGGCCACTCTCGCACATTGCCAGGAACAGGCCACTCTCGCACATTGCCAGGAACAGGCCACTCTCGCACATTGCCAGGAACAGGCCACTCTGGCACATTGCCAGGAACAGGCCACTCTCGCACATTGCCAGGACCAGGCCACTCTGGCACATTGCCAGGAACAGGCCTCTCTGGCATATTGCCAGGAACAGGCCACTCTCGCCCATTGCCAGGAACAGGCCACTCTGGCATATTGTCAGGAACAGGCCACTCTCGCACATTGCCAGGAACAGGCCACTCTGGCATATTGCCAAGAACAGGCCACTCTCGCACATTGCCAGGAACAGGCTTCTCTGGCATATTGTAGGAACAGGCCACTCTCGCACATTGCCAGGAACAGGCCACTCTGGCATATTGCCAAGAACAGGCCACTCTCGCACATTGCCAGGAACAGGCCACTCTGGCATATTGCAGGAACAGGCCACTCTCGCACATTGCCAGGAATAGGCAACTCTCGCACATTGCCAGGAACAGGCCACTCTGGCATATTGCCAGGAATAGGCCATTCTCGTACATTGCCAGGAATAGGCCATTCTCGTACATTGCCAGGAACAGGCCACTCTCGCACATTGCCAGGAATAGGCCACTCTCGCATATTGCCAGGAACAGGCCACTCTCGCACATTGCCAGGAATAGGCCACTCTCGCATATTGCCAGGAACAGGCCACTCTCGTACATTGCCAGGAACAGATCATTGCACTCTCTAGCTTTAAATATCAATCCAGTCGCTAATAACCGGTCAAAGACTTTTTCGAGATTGACAATCATCTCCTCAAATGACCTTCTCACAATGATCACATCATCAAGGTAGATGAGCAACACCTGCCATTGTAGTCCCGCGGGTACAGTTTCCATCAACCGTTCAAATGTTGCTGGGATGAGTTTAAACCAAACTGTATAACTTGGAACTCGTACAAGGGAAGAAAACCATAGACAGCCAGCAAGTTGGTCTAGTGTCTCGTCAATACGAGGCAGAGGGTAAACATCGATAATGCTTACAGCGTTTTGTCGTCTGTAATCTATGCAAAACTGAATCGCCCCATCCTTCTTCTTGACCAAAACGATACATGAGCGCCAAGGACTACAGGGTTTCCATGTCGAGCATGTTCTGCACTTGTCCACTTCTGGCCTCATATTACTCGAAACACGCCGTAACGGCTGTTTCATCGGACGGGCATCTATGTCACGACCTCCGTTCGCCCAAAGTCATCATTTGATGCAGCAAACAACCCTTGATATTTTTGCAAAAGAAGTCCAAACATATTGTTGGCCAGTGAGGCTTGCTTCAATGCTTCAATGCTTCAATGCAACAGCCAAATACATTCCCTTCTTATACACCGACCAGTTGTGATGCGGGAACAAGTTATTATTTATTTATTATGAGAGTTTTACGTCCTCACATGGCCTTACGACCTTCGGTGGACGAGAAAAGATAGGAAAGAGAGTAGAAAGGATAAAGTATGTAGGAGGAAAGACAAGAGGAATGGGTTGAAAGGGTGGATATAGGAGTCGTTTGACAACCTCCTTACTTGGGGGCGCTATAATTTTGAAGACGACCCCTTTGCCTAAAGTTGTCCTACCTAGAAATGAGTAGGTGAGTTTGCCGGCAGTACCAAGATGACGTAGCGCGAAGGAAAGATGACCGGAATTGAGACAATCTGCTCCCAGGAAAACCGAAAATCGCCGATTCACACCTACCTGGTCGCCCAACGCTTCCTATCGAATTTAGTATAGTATATGCTTTTGGATGTCCGCCTAAATAGCTTAACATACCTACTCTTCTTCGAAACACTCGAAGGGATATTTTCCTTGCAAGATTGGACAATTCTCACAGGGGCCACCATTTATAGTCCGACGGACTGTATGTTAGTGTAAGAAGGCATGCAGGTGATGATGTATTTTTGTAGTCCGTTCTGTTTTCCGTTCTTCTTCATTCGTCACAAATTCTACCTTTTCACTTTACAAATGTCCATTTTCTTATAAGCCTCATCATAGCCTTCACCTTGTACATAATGTACCTATCATCGTTCAGACTTTTATTGTTTTTGTATAGCGTAATTGCTAGTAGGGTAAAAAAGAAGGAGATGGTGGAGATGCATGGAACAGTTTTGTTACGTTTTGTTTCGAGGTGAGGGTATGGGGTGAGATAGTGAAGGGTACCAAGAGATGTGCTTATGGTTTGGGTTGCCTTGGACCGGGGAGGGACGGGTGATGGATGATGGTTGTTTATGTGGGCCGTTTATTACCCTATATAGATGTGTTATGATCAGTCTAGGTATTAGCCCGGGTTTTAAGATACTAAGATAATATAGTCCATTTTGATTTCATCAATATATTGGTAAAGTTAGAAAATACACAGTGAACAACACTTTTTTCTTCATAACGCATTGACACAGTGATCTGGTTGTGATGCGGTCCGACGTCAGACGTCACAACTGCAGGGCGCCGCCATGTTTGCGTTACCGTCAAAGAGTTTCGAATGCGCATCATTACGAATCTAGAAACTATTTATTTTTTGTTTAATCACAGGAAATTGATTCCATATATGGTCCATGTTTCAAAATCTTGTAGGAATCAAACAATGGCTGACAGCGAATACTTATTTTTCTGAAGCGTGAACGACGCCATATTTGAACAAAAATCAATCCGCCGAGCCTTTTTTCACTGCGTATACGCTAATATATTCGCAGTAAGAGTTTACTAAGCACAAGAAGGGAGAGATGTAAATGTATATATATATGAATAAACAGTATATATCGATGCTTGCCACTTCTATCATAGAAGTAGGACTTACCTATATGTAAATAGGTGAACTAGCCCCAAGGGTGTGGACACCGTCCAAAGGTAAGCAATATTACAGCCCCCAAAATTACACTCTAGCAGTCTAGCCCGGATACCCTATGTGTGGGAACAAGTCTCAGAAATGATATTTGTAGTCAACCCATGATGTGGAACCACCATACAAAATGTATGTTACAGTATCCTGGTATAGTCCTGCTCTTCCTCGTCGTCACCGCTATAGCTATCATAGTCATAATCTGACCTCCTGTGACGTCACCTCAGTCTCAAACAATCACGACCACCTCCATCAATATCGCCAACATAGTCAGGGAGCTGTCCTGTTCTCAAATGTGCTCTCCGTCTGGGGAGGTCCCATTTCCCCTCAGTACACGGTCTGGAGACAGTTTGAGAATACCATTGACCAATACCATTGACCATTGTCTCTAACCCTGCTAAGTCAAATCCATTTGTCTGGTTTCCTCCTCAACCTCATGAAACTGTAGGCCTGATTATAACTGGATTCTGCCTTTTTAGGTCACATGAACAAACCTCATGGTGACCTATTGCCATTATGTGTTTCGAAGTCGTGGGTCGTCCGTCGTGTTTATCAAGAACCACTCGATGAATTTCAACCAAAGCATCCTCATGTGAAATCGCTTCAAGTTTGCGAACAAAAAGGGTGTGGCCTCAATAGGGGCCCCACTTAGAGGGAAAATTGGGTACACCTTCAAAAATCTGCTTCTCGTGCAATGGCTTTTACTTTTACCCCCACCCCCATCTTTACAATAGAAACTTTTATTAGGCAATTTTGATGACGAACAAATTTTGATCTGCAGATACATTTGCACATGATATACCTGTGTATAGTGACCTGGTTACCATGGCAACCAAAAGTATGGAAAAAGTAATAGGCATGTATATATACACTTGTTCCACAACATTCATATGTAACTTCATTGAATTTGGTTAAATGGTTAGGAGGAGTTTTCTAGTCAAAAGTTTCCAACAAAAAGCTGTGTATATGGCCTGGTTACCATGGCAACCTAATTTTCTGTTAGAAAAAAAATCCCTTCAACTCCTGTGTCGTTCCATTGAAATCGGTCCATAGGTTTAGATGCAGTTGCGCTGACAAATTAGTGTTCCACAATAATTTGGGTATTTTGACCTGATAACCATGACAACCAAACTTTCTGCAGAAAAATACCCTGCATGCACATGATCACATGGTCTCTAACCTTCCTGTGTAGTTTGACTTGAATCGGTTCTTAGGTTTATTAGTAGTTGCCTATCAAAATGTTCTCCCCAAAAAATATATAGTCCCTGGTTACTATGGCAACCAAAATTTTTAACGTGATATAGACTACGCACATCTACAATGTATAAGGAGTATTGCCACCAAGTTTCGTTGAAATCCTCTCAGTAGTTTAGGAGTAGCATGTACATCGTTGTGTCTACAGTCGGACAACCTGATTCCAGAATACCCCATTTTCCCTAACTTCGTTGCGGGGGTATAATAAAAATGGAATAGGCCTAGGTCTATGATATTTGTCGATTGACATGCTGAAATGAATGGCTAACGAGCGGAGGTCTTCTAAAAAGAATGACCTTTATCTATATTCAAGGTCACTGAGGTCAAATGTTACATTGTATCTCTTTTTTAATACTAGTAACCACAATGATGCGAGGATTGATGATATTTAATATGTACATGTAGCATGCTCAGAACTATCACGTCTGATTCGTAAATACACGTTCAATATCACATCTGGTCAATTATATATATATCTATGTTAAAGCGATATGCTTTTGTTTGATTTTCAAAGTCGCAGGGGTCCAATATATTTAGATATTTTAACATGTTCTTTTGAATGACTTGAATCACAATACATGACACTGTTGTATCCTCTGCCATTTAGAACTATGCCAACTGAGTTCTCGACATTATTTGTTTGTCTTCCAGACGATTCGATCCTCAGTTGCGCCAAATCCACAACGATTTGAATGTGGGAAAGTACGGAAAGACTCGGGTCATTAAGATGACGTCACACGACTTGGGCCAGTCCATGGAATACTTGAAGCATAGCACTGGTAATACAAAACAGCTATGAATAAGAGCCTCGTTATCAAATTCAAATAACGAAATGTACAGAGCAGTTGTCTGATCAAACTGTTTTAAATCTGTGTATCATTACGCGTGCTTTTAATAATTGTATGTACTGGTGTATTTTGTTGCAGACAATTTTGAGTTTGTATTTCGTATTGTTCTTTGATTAAATGGTAAAACATGATTTGACTTGAATCTTTAGGGGGAATTTTCCTTGACATGGGTATCCATGACATCGACTACGTGTGCTGGTTGGCGGGCGAGAAACCTAATTCTGTGATGTCAACGGCTGTCAGGTCCTCCGTTAACGCCGAAGCATACAAAAGCATGGGAGAATACGATTCGGCCTCCGCCATTTTGACGTTTCCAAGCGGCGTGATTGGTCAGCTTGATATGTCACGTGAGAGTGGATACGGCTATAGTCAGACAGTAGAGGTACGTGCCTTTAAACAGTGATAGTACAAGTTTCCTTTAATCTGATCGAAGTGATCTTCTGTGTATATTTGTAGAATCAACACTCAAATTATTGATTAAAACGCTGTATCATCACAGCAGACTGACAGTTACGGTTTGGTGGTGTACAGCGTTACCATTAAAACAGTGACACTTCTCTACTCTGGCTATATATATATAATTTAATTTTGCCTATTTCCGCAATGTTAAACTTTTTCATGTTATATCGTATAACCTCAAAAATCAGGCAACGCAAAAACCGATGACGTCATATACCACCATTTTTGGCGCGGTATTTTGTAATTAAACTTCTGATTGGTTGAATTTGTTTTTCGGGGAAATTTATGCACATGTTTTTGTATTTTGCAATTTGTTATTATAAATACGCAATCATTGTATAAGACTTATGTCTTATATATGTATCTTTAGAAATGAAATTATAAGGAATGACTACATTTTTTAGGGTCATTGAAACTTAAATATCAGCATGGTAGAGGAAGATACAGCCGACTTCTTCATCTTATCCCCATGTAGGCAGGTGTCAGTGACAGTTGGATGGTACTCTCTGTAAAAGGTCTTCAATATTGATATTGACAACAGTACTTACCGAACCCTTTCCTCTTGTCAATCTTGTCACTATGGCTGTGTAAATGAATGGTGCTCTTTATATATAGTTCGCACAACTTCGTTGTTAACACACAGTTACATACACGTAAACACAGCCAATTTACATACACGTAAACACAGCCAAGTTGCATACACGTAAACACAGCCAGGTTACATACACGTAAACACAGCCAAGTTACATACACGTAAACACAGCAAAGTTGCATACACGTAAACACAGCCAGGTTATATACACGTAAACACAGTCAAGTTACATACGACACAGACAATTAACATACACGTAAACACAGCCAGGTTACATACACGTAAACACAGTCAAGTTACATACACATAAACACAGCCAAGTTATTACACGTAAACACAGCCAAGATACATACACATAAACACAGCCAAGTTACATACACATAAACACAGCCAAGTTACATACACGTAAACACAGCCAAGTTACATACACATAAACACAGACAAGTTACATACACATAAACACAGCCAAGTTACATACACGTAAACACAGCCAAGTTACATACACGTAAACACAGCCAAGTTACATACACATAAACACAGCCAAGTTACATACACATCAACACAGCCAAGTTATTACACGTAAACACAGCCAAGTTACATACACGTAAACACAGCCAAGTTACATACACGTAAACACAGCCAAGTTACATACACATAAACACAGACAAGTTACATACACATAAACACAGCCAAGTTACATACACGTAAACACAGCCAAGTTACATACACGTAAACACAGCCAAGTTACATACACATAAACACAGCCAAGTTACATACACATCAACACAGCCAAGTTATTACACGTAAACACAGCCAAGTTACATACACAAAAACACAGCCAAGTTACATACACGTAAACACAGCCAAGTTACATACACGTAAACACAGCCAAGTTACATACACGTAAACACAGCCAAGTTACATACACGTAAACACAGCCAAGTTACATATACGTAAACACCGCCAAGTTACAAATACGTAAACACAGCCAAGTTACATACACATAAATACAGCCAAGTTATTACACATAAACACAGCCAAGTTACATACACATAAACACAGCCAAGATACATACACATAAACACAGCCAAGTTACATACACGTAAACACCGCCAAGTTACATACACGTAAACACAGCCAAGTTACATACACGTAAACACAGCCAAGTTACATACACATAAACACAGCCAAGATACATACACGTAAACACAGCCAAGTTACATACACATAAACACAGCCAAGTTACATACACAAAAATACAGCCAAGTTATTACACATAAACACAGCCAAGTTACATACACATAAACACAGCCAAGTTACATACACATAAACACAGCCAAGTTACATACACAAAAATACAGCCAAGTTATTACACATAAACACAGCCAAGTTACATACACATAAACACAGCCAAGTTACATACACATAAACACAGCCAAGTTACATACACATAAATACAGCCAAGTTATTACACATAAACACCGCCAAGTTACATACACATAAACACAGCCAAGTTACAGACACGTAAACACAGCCAAGTTACATACACAAAAATACAGCCAAGTTATTACACATAAACACAGCCAAGTTACATACACATAAACACAGCCAAGTTACATACACATAAACACAGCCAAGTTACATACACATAAATACAGCCAAGTTACATACACATAAACACAGCCAAGTTACATACACGTAAACACAGCCAAGTTACATACACGTAAACACAGCCAAGTTACATACACGTAAACACAGCCAAGTTACATACACGTCAACACAGCCAAGTTACATACACATAAACACCGCCAAGTTACATACACATAAACACAGCCAAGTTACATACACATAAACACAGCCAAGCTACATACACATAAATACAGCCAAGTTATTACACATAAACACAGCCAAGTTACATACATGTAAACACAGCCAAGTTACATACACGTGAACACAGCCAAGTTACATACACATAAACACAGCCAAGTTACATACACGTAAACACAGCCAAGTTACATACACATAAACACAGCCAAGTTACATACACGTAAACACCGACAAGTTACATACATGTAAACACAGCCAAGTTACAGACACGTAAACACAGCCAAGTGACATACACATAAACATAGCCAAGTTATTACACGTAAACACAGCCAAGTTATTACACGTAAACACAGCCAAGTTACATACACGTAAACACAGCCAAGTTACATACACGTAAACACAGCCAAGTTATTACACGTAAACACAGCCAAGTTACATACATGTAAACACAGCCAAGTTATTACACATAAACACAGCCAAGTTACATACACGTAAACACAGCCAAGTTATTACACGTAAACACAGCCAAGTTACATACACGTAAACACAGCCAAGTTACATACATGTAAACACAGCCAAGTTACAGACACGTAAACACAGCCAAGTTACATACACGTAAACACAGCCAAGTTATTACACGTAAACACAGCCAAGTTACATACATGTAAACACAGCCAAGTTATTACACATAAACACAGCCAAGTTACATACACGTAAACACAGCCAAGTTATTACACGTAAACACAGCCAAGTTACATACACGTAAACACAGCCAAGTTACATACATGTAAACACAGCCAAGTTACAGACACGTAAACACAGCCAAGTTACATACACATAAACATAGCCAAGTGACATACACATAAACATAGCCAAGTTATTACACATAAACACAGCCAAGTTACATACATGTAAACACAGCCAAGTTACATACACGTAAACACAGCCAAGTTATTACACGTAAACACAGCCAAGTTACATACACGTAAACACAGCCAAGTTATTACACGTAAACACAGCCAAGTTACATACACGTAAACACAGCCAAGTTATTACACGTAAACACAGCCAAGTTACATACACGTAAACACAGCCAAGTTACATACATGTAAACACAGCCAAGTTACAGACACGTAAACACAGCCAAGTTACATACACATAAACATAGCCAAGTTATTACACGTAAACACAGCCAAGTTACATACACGTAAACACAGCCAAGTTATTACACGTAAACACAGCCAAGTTACATACACGTAAACACAGCCAAGTTATTACACGTAAACACAGCCAAGTTACATACACGTAAACACAGCCAAGTTACATACATGTAAACACAGCCAAGTTACAGACACGTAAACACAGCCAAGTTACATACACATAAACATAGCCAAGTTATTACACGTAAACACAGCCAAGTTACATACACGTAAACACAGCCAAGTTACATACACGTAAACACAGCCAAGTTACATACACGTAAACACAGCCAAGTTATTACACATAAACACAGCCAAGTTACAGACACATAAACACAGACAAGTTACGTACACATAAACACAGCCAAGTGACATACACATAAACATAGCCAAGTTATTACACATAAACACAGACAAGTTACATACACATAAACACAGCCAAGTTACATACACGTAAACACCGACAAGTTACATACATGTAAACACAGCCAAGTTACAGACACGTAAACACAGCCAAGTGACATACACATAAACATAGCCAAGTTATTACACGTAAACACAGCCAAGTTATTACACGTAAACACAGCCAAGTTACATACACGTAAACACAGCCAAGTTACATACACGTAAACACAGCCAAGTTATTACACGTAAACACAGCCAAGTTACATACATGTAAACACAGCCAAGTTATTACACATAAACACAGCCAAGTTACATACACGTAAACACAGCCAAGTTATTACACGTAAACACAGCCAAGTTACATACACGTAAACACAGCCAAGTTACATACATGTAAACACAGCCAAGTTACAGACACGTAAACACAGCCAAGTTACATACACGTAAACACAGCCAAGTTATTACACGTAAACACAGCCAAGTTACATACATGTAAACACAGCCAAGTTATTACACATAAACACAGCCAAATTACATACACGTAAACACAGCCAAGTTATTACACGTAAACACAGCCAAGTTACATACACGTAAACACAGCCAAGTTACATACATGTAAACACAGCCAAGTTACAGACACGTAAACACAGCCAAGTTACATACACATAAACATAGCCAAGTGACATACACATAAACATAGCCAAGTTATTACACATAAACACAGCCAAGTTACATACACATAAACACAGCCAAGTGACATACATGTAAACACAGCCAAGTTACAGACACGTAAACACAGCCAAGTTACATACACATAAACATAGCCAAGTGACATACACATAAACACAGCCAAGTTACATACACATAAACATAGCCAAGTGACATACACATAAACATAGCCAAGTTATTACACGTAAACACAGCCAAGTTATTACACGTAAACACAGCCAAGTTACATACACGTAAACACAGCCAAGTTACATACACGTAAACACAGCCAAGTTATTACACGTAAACACAGCCAAGTTACATACACGTAAACACAGCCAAGTTATTACACGTAAACACAGCCAAGTTACATACACGTAAACACAGCCAAGTTACATACATGTAAACACAGCCAAGTTACAGACACGTAAACACAGCCAAGTTACATACACATAAACATAGCCAAGTTATTACACGTAAACACAGCCAAGTTACATACACGTAAACACAGCCAAGTTACATACACGTAAACACAGCCAAGTTATTACACATAAACACAGCCAAGTTACAGACACATAAACACAGACAAGTTACGTACACATAAACACAGCCAAGTGACATACACATAAACATAGCCAAGTTACATACACATAAACACAGCCAAGTTATTACACGTAAACACAGCCAAGTTATTACACGTAAACACAGCCAAGTTATTACACGTAAACACAGCCAAGTTATTACACGTAAACACAGCCAAGTTACATACACATAAACACAGCCAAGTTATTATACATAAACACAGCCAAGTTACATACACATAAACACAGCCAAGTTACATACACATAAACACAGCCAAGTGACATACACATAAACACAGCCAAGTTATTACACGTAAACACAGCCAAGTTATTACACATAAACACAGCCAAGTTATTACACATAAACACAGCCAAGTTATTACACATAAACACAGCCAAGTTATTACACGTAAACACAGCCAAGTTACATACACATAAACATAGCCAAGTTATTACACATAAACACAGCCAAGTTATTACACGTAAACACAGCCAAGTTATTACACGTAAACACAGCCAAGTTACATACACATAAACACAGCCAAGTTACATACACATAAACATAGCCAAGTTATTACACGTAAACACAGCCAAGTTATTACACGTAAACACAGCCAAGTTACATACACATAAACACAGCCAAGTTATTACACGTAAACACAGCCAAGTTACATACACATAAACATAGCCAAGTTATTACACGTAAACACAGCCAAGTTATTACACGTAAACACAGCCAAGTTATTACACGTAAACACAGCCAAGTTATTACACGTAAACACAGCCAAGTTATTACACGTAAACACAGCCAAGTTATTACACGTAAACACAGCCAAGTGACATACACATAAACACAGCCAAGTTATTACACGTAAACACAGCCAAGTTATTACACGTAAACACAGCCAAGTTACATACACGTAAACACAGCCAAGTTATTACACGTAAACACAGCCAAGTTACATACACATAAACACAGCCAAGTTACATACACATAAACACAGCCAAGTTACAGACACATAAACACAGCCAAGTTACATACACATAAACACAGACAAGTTACATACACATAAACACAGACAAGTTACATACACATAAACACAGCCAAGTTATTACACGTAAACACAGCCAAGTTACATACACATAAACACAGCCAAGTTACATACACATAAACACAGCCAAGTTACAGACACATAAACACAGCCAAGTTACATACACATAAACACAGCCAAGTTATTACACATAAACACAGCCAAGTTACATACACATAAACACAGACAAGTTACATACACATAAACACAGACAAGTTACATACACATAAATACAGCCAAGTTATTACACATAAACACCGCCAAGTTACATACACATAAACACAGCCAAGTTACATACACGTAAACACAGCCAAGTTACATACACGTAAACACAGCCAAGTTACATACACGTAAACACAGCCAAGTTACATACACATAAATACAGCCAAGTTATTACACATAAACACAGCCAAGTTACATACACATAAATACAGCCAAGTTATTACACATAAACACAGCCAAGTTACATACACGTAAACACAGCCAAGTTACATACACGTAAACACGGCCAGGTTACATACACATAAACACAGCCAAGTTACATACACATAAACACAGCCAAGTTATTACACATAAACACCGCCAAGTTACATACACATAAACACAGCCAAGTTACAGACACATAAACACAGACAAGTTACATACACATAAACACAGACAAGTTACATACACATAAACACAGACAAGTTACATACACATAAACACAGACAAGTTACATACACATAAATACAGCCAAGTTATTACACATAAACACAGCCAAGTTACATACACATAAACACAGACAAGTTACATACACATAAACACAGACAAGTTACATACACATAAATACAGCCAAGTTATTACACATAAACACCGCCAAGTTACATACACATAAACACAGCCAAGTTACATACACGTAAACACCGCCAAGTTATTACACGTAAACACAGCCAAGTTACATATACGTAAACACAGCCAGGTTACATACACGTAAACACAGCCAAGTTACATACACGTAAACACAGCCAAGTTATTACACGTAAACACAGCCAAGTTACATACACATAAACACAGCCAAGTTACATACACATACACACAGCCAAGTTACATACACATAAACACAGCCAAGTTACATACATATAAACACAGCCAAGTTACATACACGTAAACACCGCCAAGTTACAGACACATAAATACAGCCAAGTTACATACACGTAAACACAGCCAAGTTACATACACATAAACACAGCCAAGTTACATACATGTAAACACAGCCAAGTTATTACACATAAACACAGCCAAGTTACATACACATAAACACAGCCAAGTTACATACACATAAACACAGACAAGTTACATACACGTAAACACAGCCAAGTTACATACATGTAAACACAGCCAAGTTATTACACATAAACACAGCCAAGTTACATACACATAAACACAGACAAGTTACATACACATAAACACAGACAAGTTACATACACATAAACACAGACAAGTTACATACATGTAAACACAGCCAAGTAATTACACATAAACACAGCCAAGTTACATACACATAAACACAGCCAAGTTACATACACATAAACACAGACAAGTTACATACACGTAAACACAGCCAAGTTACATACATGTAAACACAGCCAAGTTATTACACATAAACACAGCCAAGTTACGTACACATAAACACAGCCAAGTTACATACACGTAAACACAGCCAAGTTACATACACGTAAACACCGCCAAGTTACATACACATAAACACAGCCAAGTTACATATACGTAAACACAGCCAAGTTATTACACGTAAACACAGCCAAGTTACATATACGTAAACACAGCCAGGTTATTACACGTAAACACAGCCAAGTTACATACACATAAACACAGCCAAGTTACATACACATACACACAGCCAAGTTACATACACATAAACACAGCCAAGTTACATACATATAAACACAGCCAAGTTACATACACGTAAACACCGCCAAGTTACAGACACATAAATACAGCCAAGTTACATACACGTAAACACAGCCAAGTTACATACACGTAAACACAGCCAAGTTACATACACATAAACACAGCCAAGTTACATACACATAAACACAGCCAAGTTACATACACGTAAACACAGACAAGTTACATACACGTAAACACAGCCAAGTTACATACACGTAAACACAGACAAGTTACATACACGTAAACACAGCCAAGTTACATACATGTAAACACAGCCAAGTTATTACACATAAACACAGCCAAGTTACATACACATAAACACAGACAAGTTACATGCACATAAACACAGACAAGTTACATACACATAAACACAGACAAGTTACATACATGTAAACACAGCCAAGTTATTACACATAAACACAGCCAAGTTACATACACATAAACACAGCCAAGTTACATACACATAAACACAGACAAGTTACATACACGTAAACACAGCCAAGTTACATACATGTAAACACAGCCAAGTTATTACACATAAACACAGCCAAGTTACATACACATAAACACAGACAAGTTACATACACGTAAACACAGCCAGGTTACGTACACATAAACACAGCCAAGTTACATACACATGAACACAGCCAAGTTATTACACGTAAACACAGCCAAGTTATTATACGTAAACACAGCCAAGTTACATACACGTAAACACAGCCAAGTTACATACATGTAAACACAGCCAAGTTATTACACGTAAACACAGCCAAGTTACATACACATAAACACAGCCAAGTTACATACACATGAAAACAGCCAAGTTATTACACGTAAACACAGCCAAGTTACATACACGTAAACACAGCCAGGTTACATACACGTAAACACTTATCAGGTACTCCCAGTGCTGGGTTTACCAGGTTGACTTATCAGGGACTCCCAGTGCCGGGTTTACCAGGTGGCCTTATCAGGGACTCCCAGTGCCGGGTTTACCAGGTTGACTTATCAGGGACTCCCAGTGCCGGGTTTACCAGGTTGACTTATCAGGGACTCCTAGTGCCGGGTTTACCAGGTTGACTTATCAGGGACTCCCAGTGCCAGGTTGACTTATCAGGTACTCTCAGTGCCGGGTTTACCAGGTTGACTTATCAGGTACTCTCAGTGCCGGGTTTACCAGGTTGACTTATCAGGGACTCCCAGTGCCGGGTTTACCAGGTACTCCCAGTGACGGGTTTACCAGGTACTCCCAGTGACGGGTTTACCAGGTACTCCTTGTGCCGGGTTTACCAGGTGGCCTTATCAGATACTCCCAGTGCCGGGTTTACCAGTACTCCCAGTGACGGGTTTACCAGGTACTCCTTGTGCCGGGTTTACCAGGTACTCCCAGTGACGGGTTTACCAGGTACTCCCAGTGACGGGTTTACCAGGTACTCCTTGTGCCGGGTTTACCAGGTGGCCTTATCAGATACTCCCAGTGCCGGGTTTACCAGGTGGCCTTATCAAATACTCCCAGTGCCGGGTTTACCAGGTACTCCCAGTGACGGGTTTACCAGGTTCTCCCAGTGCCGGGTTTACCAGGTACTCCCAGTGCCGGGTTTACCAGGTGGCCTTATCAGGGACTCCAAGTGCCGGGTTTACCAGGTACTCCCAGTGACGGGTTTACTAGGTACTCCTTGTGCCGGGTTTACCAGGTGGCCTTATCAGGTACTCCCAGTGCCGGGTTAACAGGTGGCCTTATCAGATACTCCCAGTGCCGGGTTTACCAGGTGGCCTTATCAAGTACTCCCAGTGCTGATTTACCAGGTGGCCTTATCAGGTACTCCCAGTGCCGGGTTTACCAGGTGGCCTTATCAGATACTCCCAGTGACGGGTTTACCAGGTACTCCCAGTGCCGGGTTAACCAGGTTGACTTATCAGGGACTCCCAGTGCCGGGTTTACCAGGTGGCCTTATCAGATACTCCCAGTGCCGGGTTTACCAGGTTGACTTATCAGGGACTCCCAGTACCGGGTTTACCAGGTTGACTTATCAGATACTCCCAGTGCCGGGTTTACCAGGTACTCCCAGTGCCGGGTTTACCAGTTGGCCTTATCAGGTCTCCCAGTGCCGGGTTTACCAGGTTGACTTATCAGGGACTCCCAGTGCCGGATTTACCAGGTTGACTTTTCAGGGACTCCCAGTGCCGGGTTTACCAGTTGGCCTTAACAGGTACTCCCAGTGCCGGGTTTACCAGGTGGCCTTATCAGGTACTCCCAGTGCCGGGTTTACCAGGTTGACTTATCAGGGACTCCCAGTGCCAGGTTTACCAGGTGGCCTTATCAGATACTCCCAGTCCCGGGTTTACCAGGTACTCCCAGTGCCGGGTTTACCAGGTGGCCTTAACAGGTACTCCCGGTGCCGGGTTTACCAGGTACTCCCAGTGCCGGGTTTACCAGGGTGCCTTATCAGGTACTCCCAGTGCCGGGTTTACCAGGTGGCCTTAACAGGTACTCCCAGTGACGGGTTTACCAGGTACTCCCAGTGCCGGGTTTACCAGGTTGACTTATCAAGGACTCCCAGTGCCGGGTTTACCAGGTGGCCTTATCAGGGACTCCCAGGGACTCGAAACTTTAGACTTTAGCTTTCCAGTCGCGAGGACAAACAAAATGAATAACATATTGCACTCAAAGGGCCATTTAGTGAACCAGCGTTTTGTTTATGTCAACTAAAATGAAAAATATTGTAGTGATGTTTGTGTAGGGTCTAGCTGAGCGCCCTTCTTCTAGATCATTTGATTATTGCGACATGTTAAATTTCCCACAGGTTCTGGGTACCAAAATGTTTGCAAAGACTAAAAACATGATGGCTACAGAAGTTGAATGTTGCTGTGCAGAAAGTGGTACAAATATTGGGAAATTGACCGACTCGTTCATTACACGATATCTGAAAAGCTTCGAAATAGAAATCAAACATTTCTTGGATGTTGTGAACGGTAAGTAACAAATGATAATATTGTATTTAAATGTTTTCTCATTTCCAAATATTTATTTAAGGATTGAATGTCTATAAATAAACAATGTCTCCAGTCCGCTTTGGGCAAATCAACTCAAGACTTTATATAGTGCTTACTGGTTTCTGTAGGAAAAGTTTAGTATGATAGGTAAACAAATTGTCCATTGAAAGTCCGTGTCATGAGACTCATCAATATCATAATCTGCAAATTTATTCATTGCTTGGGAATCCATCAGGCAAATCATACAAATAAGAGTTGGAATTGATTCAATAAATATATATAGGTTGTTCCTTAAACACATCCGTCAGCTTGCTTCGCAGGCGACACACCCATCAGCTTGCTGCGTAGGTGACACACCCCTCAGCTTGCTGTGCAGGTGACACACCCCTCAGCTTGCTGCGTAGGTGACACACCCCTCAGCTTGCTGTGCAGGTGACACACCCCTCAGCTTGCTGTGCAGGTGACACACCCCTCAGCTTGCTGCGTAGGTGACACACCCCTCAGCTTGCTGCGTAAGTGACACAACCCTCAGCTTGCTGCGTAGGTGACACACCCCTCAGCTTGCTGCACAGGTGACACACCCCTCAGCTTGCTGTGCGGGTGACACACCCCTCAGCTTGCTGTGCATGTGACACACCCCTCAGCTTGCTGCACAGGTGACACACCCATCAGCTTGCTGCGTAGGTGACACACCCCTCAGCTTGTTGCACAGGTGACACATCCCTTTGAGTGACATTATCGTTTTAACTTAATAAACACTCATGTGACGTCACATAAATGCAAGAACAACTGAAATGACACCTGCGAACCATAAATACTGGAGACTGGGTAAGTGTTACAACTGTAGATACTGGAAACTAGGTAAGTGTTACAACTGTAGATACTGGAGACTGGGTAAGTGTTACAACTGTACATACTGGATACTGGGTAAGTGTTACAGATGTAGATACTGGAGACCGGATAAGTGTTACAACTGTAGATACTGGAGACTGGGTAAGTGTTACAACTGTAGATACTGGAGACTGGGTAAGTGTTACAACTGTAGATACTGGAGACTGGGTAAGTGTGACAACTGTAGATACTGGAGACTGGGTAAGTGTGACAACTGTAGATACTGGAGACTTGGTAAGTGTTACAACTGTAGATACTGGAGACTGGGTAAGTGTTACAACTGTAGATACTGGAGACCGGGTAAGTGTTACAACTGTAGATACTGGAGACTGGGTAAGTGTTACAACTGTAGATACTGGAGACTGGGTAAGTGTTACAGCTGCAGATACTGGAGACTGGGTAAGTGTTACAACTGTAGATACTGGAGACTGGGTAAGTGTGACAACTGTAGATACTGGAGACTGGGTAAGTGTTACAACTGTAGATACTGGAGACTGGGTAAGTGTTACAGCTGTAGATACTGGAGACTTGGTAAGTGTTACAACTGTAGATACTGGAGACTGGGTAAGTGTTACAACTGTAGATACTGGAGACTGGGTAAGTGTTACAGCTGTAGATACTGGAGACTGGGTAAGTGTTACAGCTGTAGATACTGGAGACTGGGTAAGAGTTACAACTGTAGATAATGGAGACTGGGTAAGTGTTACAGCTGTAGATACTGGAGACTGGGTAAGTGTTACAACTGTAGATACTGGAGACTGGGTAAGTGTTACAACTGTAGATACTGGAGACTGGGTAAGTGTTACAGCTGTAGATACTGGAGACTGGGTAAGTGTTACAACTGTAGATACTGGAGACTGGGTAAGTGTTACAACTGTAGATAATGGAGACTGGGTAAGTGTTACAGATGTAGATACTGGAGACCGGGTAAGTGTTACAGCTGTAGATACTGGAGACTGGGTAAGTGTTACAACTGTAGATACTGGAGACTGGGTAAGTGTTACAACTGTAGATACTGGAGACTGGGTAAGTGTGACAACTGTAGATACTGGAAACTGGGTAAGTGTTACAACTGTAGATACTGGAGACTGGGTAAGTGTTACAACTGTATATACTGGTGACTGGGTAAGTGTTACAACTGTATATACTGGAGACTGGGTAAGTGTTACAGCTGTAGATACTGGAGACTAGGTAAGTGTTACAACTGTAGATACTGGAGACTGGGTAAGTGTTACAACTGTAGATACTGGAGACTGGGTAAGTGTTACAACTGTAGATACTGGAGACTGGGTAAGTGTTACAACTGTATATACTGGTGACTGGGTGTTTCAACTGTACATACTGGAGACTGGGTAAGTGTTACAACTGTAGATACTGGAAACTGGGTAAGTGTTAAAACTGTATATACTGGAGACTGGGTAAGAGTTAATATAAGCTAATGCCATTCTATTGGAACTAGTGATACAGTAACACAGACAACAGTTCAACATATATTTGATCAGAACTATTAATACAGGGATGTGTTTGTTTTTCTAGGTATAGCAATATGTGACGTCACACCAGAGAGTTACATCACCGCTGCCGAGGTTGCCGACATGTTGACAAAATCCGCAAAGACCGGTGAAGTCGTCAGAATAAATTAACCTTTATCTTAGAACGACGGATCACTTTATCTGTAACTTAAGACGCTGGAGAGTTAAATAATCCCAATAATTGTAACCATACACTCTATCTTTGTTGTTTTAGCACCATGTATATGAATAACGGAGCTATTGAATGATAATGATGATGCTTACATGTGTTGTGAATGTTTATTCATGTAATTTTTTGAACAATAAAACAAATATATTGATAAAGTTTTTGTCGTATTGACGTGGGTCCAGAAGTTTCTTTATTCGGTAACTGAACGTTGATACATACAGTATATATAATCACTACATACGGTATATATAATCACTACATACGGTATATAAATTCAATACATACGGTATATATAATCGCTACCTACGGTATGTATAATCACTTCATACGGTATATATACATGTAATCACTACATACGGTATATATAATCACTACATACGGTATATATAATCGCTAAATACGGTATATATAATCACTACATACGGTATGCATAATCACTACATACGGTATATATAATCACTAAATACGGTATATATAATCGCTAAATACGGTATATTTAATCACTACATACGGTATATATAATCACTACATACGGTATATATAATCACTACATACGGTATATATAGTCAATACATACGGTATACATATATAATCACTACATACGGTATCTATAATCACTACATACGGTATATATAATCACTAAATACGGTATATATAATTACTAAATACGGTATATATAAACTACATGCGGTATATATAATCAATTTTACGGTATGTATAATCAATACATACGGTATATATAATCACTACATACAGTATATATAATCACTACATACGGTATATATAATCAATACATACGGTATATATAATCAATACATACGGTATATATAATCAATACATACGGTATATATAATCACTACATACGGTATATATAGTCAATACATACGGTATATATAATCACTACATACGGTATATATAATCAATACATACGGTATATATAATCACTACATACGGTATATATAATCACTACATACGGTATATATAATCACTACATACGGTATATATAATCACTACATACGGTATATATAATCACTACATACAGTATATATAATCATACATACGGTATATATAATCATACATACGGTATATATAATCACTACATACGGTATATATAATCAATACATACGGTATATATAATCAATACATACGGTATATATAATCAATACATACGGTATATATAATCACTACATACGGTATATATAGTCAATACATACGGTATATATAATCACTACATACGGTATATATAATCACTACATACGGTATATATAATCACTACATACGGTATATATAATCAATACATACGGTATATATAATCACTACATACAGTATATATAATCATACATACGGTATATATAATCATACATACGGTATATATAATCACTACATACGGTATATATAATCAATACATACGGTATATATAATCACTACATACAGTATATATAATCAATTTTACGGTATATATAATCATACATACGGTATATATAATCAATTTTAGGGTATATATAATCATACATACGGTATATATAATCAATTTTAGGGTATATATAATCAATACATACAGTATATATAATCAATTTTACGGTATATATAATCAATTTTACGGTATATATAATCAATACATACGGTATATATAATCAATTTTAGGGTATATATAATCAATACATACAGTATATATAATCAATTTTACGGTATATATAAACATACATACGGTATATATAATCAATTTTAGGGTAAATATAATCATACATACGGTATATATAATCAATACATACGGTATATATAATCAATTTTAGGGTATATATAATCAATACATACAGTATATATAATCAATTTTACGGTATATATAATCAATTTTACGATACATATAATCAATACATACGGTATATATAATCAATTTTAGGGTATATATAATCAATACATACAGTATATATAATCAATTTTACGGTATATATAGTCAATACATACGGTACATTTGTATATATAATCACTACATACGGTATATATTATCACTACATATGGTATATATAATCAATTTTACGGTATATATAATCAATTTTACGGTATATATAATCAATACATACGGTATATATAATCAATTTTAGGGTATATATAATCAATACATACGGTATATATAATCAATTTTACGGTATATATAATCAATACATACAGTATATATAATCAATTTTACGGTATATATAGTCAATACATACGGTACATTTGTATATATAATCACTAAATACGGTATGTATAATCACTACATACGGTATATATAATCACTACATACGGTATATATAATCACTACATACGGTATGTATAATCACTACATACGGTATGTATAATCACTACATACGGTATATATAATCACTACATACGGTATATATAATCACTACATACGGTATGTATAATCACTACATACGGTATATATAATCACTACATACAGTATATATAATCAATACATACGGTATGTATAATCACTACATACGGTATATATAATCACTACATACAGTATATATAATCACTACATACGGTATATATAATCACTACATACGGTATATATAATCACTACATACGGTATATATAATCACTACATACGGTATATATAATCAATTTTACGGTAGATATAATCACTACATACGGTATATATAATCACTACATACGGTATATATAATCACTACATACGGTATATATAATCAATAGATACGGTATATATAATCACTACATACGTATATATAATCACTACATACGGTATAAATAGTCAATACATACGGTATATATAATCACTACATACGGTATATATAATCAATACATACAGTATATATAATCAATACATACGGTATATATATAATCACTACATACGTATATATAATCACTACATACGGTATATATAGTCAATACATACGGTATATATAATCAATTTTAGGGTATATATAATCACTACATACGGTATATATAATCCATTTTAGGGTATATATAATCACTACATACGGTATATATAATCACTACATACAGTATATATAATCAATACATACAGTATATATAATCAATTTTAGGGTATATATAATCACTACATACGGTATATATAATCACTACATACGGTATATATAATCACTACATACGGTATATATAATCACTACATACGGTATATATAATCACTACATACGGTATATATAATCACTACATACGGTATATATAATCAATTTTACGGTATATATAATCAATTTTACGGTATATATAATCACTACATGCGGTATATATAATCACTACATACGGTATATATAATCACTACATACGGTATGTATAATGACTACATACGGTATATATAATCACTACATACGGTATATATAATCACTACATACGGTATATATAATCAATACATACAGTATATATAATCACTACATACAGTATATATAATCACTACATACGGTATATATAAACAATTTTACGGTATATATAATCACTACATACGGTATATATAATCACTACATACTGTATATATAATCACTACATACGGTATATATAATCACTACATACGGTATATATAATCACTACATACGGTATATATAATCACTACATACGGTATATATAATCACTACATACGGTATGTATAATCACTACATACGGTATATATAATCACTACATACAGTATATATAATCACTACATACGGTATATATAATCACTACAGACGTATATATAATCACTACATACGGTATATATAGTCAATACATACGGTATATATAATCACTACATACGAATATATAATCACTACATACGGTATATATAGTCAATACATACGGTATATATAATCAATTTTAGGGTATATATAATCAATACATACAGTATATATAATCAATACATACGGTATATATATAATCACTACATACGTATATATAATCACTACATACGGTATATATAGTCAATACATACGGTATATATAATCAATTTTAGGGTATATATAATCACTACATACGGTATATATAATCAATTTTAGGGTATATATAATCAATACATACAGTATATATAATCAATTTTACGGTATATATAATCATACATACGGTATATATAATCATACATACGGTATATATAATCAATTTTAGGGTATATAAAATCATACATACGGTATATTCAATCAATTTTAGGGTATATATAATCAATACATACAGTATATATAATCAATTTTACGGTATATATAATCAATTTTACGGTATATATAATCAATACATACGGTATATATAATCAATTTTAGGGTATATATAATCAATACATACGGTATATATAATCAATTTTACGGTATATATAATCAATACATACGGTATATATAATCAATTTTACGGTATATATAATCAATACATACGGTATATATAATCAATTTTAGGGTATATATAATCAATACATACGGTATATATAATCAATTTTACGGTATATATAATCAATACATACGGTATATATAATCAATTTTACGGTATATATAGTCAATACATACGGTACATTTGTATATATAATCACTGCATACGGTATATATTATCACTACATATGGTATATATAATCACTAAATACGGTATGTATAATCACTACATACGGTATATATAATCACTACATACGGTATATATAATCACTACATACGGTATGTATAATCACTACATACGGTATATATAATCACTACATACGGTATATATAATCACTACATACGGTATGTATAATCACTACATACGGTATATATAATCACTACATACAGTATATATAATCACTACATACGGTATGTATAATCACTACATACGGTATATATAATCACTACATACAGTATATATAATCACTACATACGGTATATATAATCACTACATACGGTATATATAATCACTACATACGGTATATATAATCAATTTTACGGTATATATAATCACTACATACGGTATATATAATCACTACATACGGTATATATAATCAATACATACGGTATATATAATCAATACATACGGTATATATAATCAATTTTACGGTATATATAATCAATTTTAGGGTATATATAATCAATACATACAGTATATATAATCAATACATACGGTATATATATAATGACTACATACGTATATATAATCACTACATACGGTATATATAGTCAATACATACGGTATATATAATCAATTTTAGGGTATATATAATCACTACATACGGTATATATAATCAATTTTAGGGTATATATAATCACTACATACGGTATATATAATCACTACATACAGTATATATAATCAATACATACGGTATATATAAACAATTTTACGGTATATATAATCACTACATACAGTATATATAATCACTACATACGGTATATATAATCACTACATACGGTATATATAATCACTACATACGGTATATATAATCACTACATACGGTATATATAATCAATTTTACGGTATATATAATCACTACTTACGGTATATATAATCACTACATACGGTATATATAATCACTACATACGGTATATATAATCAATTTTACGGTATATATAATCACTACATACGGTATATATAATCAATTTTAGGGTATATATAATCACTACATACGGTATATATAATCACTACATACAGTATATATAATCAATACATACAGTATATATAATCAATTTTAGGGTATATATAATCACTACATACGGTATATATAATCAATTTTAGGGTATATATAATCACTACATACGGTATATATAATGACTACATACGGTATATATAATGACTACATACGGTATATATAATGACTACATACGGTATATATAATCACTAAATACGGTATATATAATCACTACATACGGTATATATAATCACTACATACGGTATATATAATCACTACATTCGGTATATATAATCACTACATACGGTATATATAATCACTAAATACGGTATATATAATCACTACATACGGTATATATAATCACTACATACGATATGTATAATCACTACATACGGTATATATAATCACTACATATGGTATATATAATCACTACATACGGTATATATAATCAATTTTACGGTATATATAATCAGTTCATACAGTATATTGGTGAATTGGTTGGCATCTAATCTGTTTTTGAATTCAGCTGATCAAGAAACTATGGATGTGCCAGACCCCAACATCAATGCTAATATCACGATTGTGTTCGTCTCTTTATGTCCAGCAATGATATATATAATTTTGGGGTAAGGATTTCAATCGTTTAAAAGTTATGGCTCAGGAGTCAAGTCTGCAAGGGCGTGGCAGCCCCAAAGATCAAATCTAATATCATGATTGCGATTGACTATTTATGCCCAGTAATTATATATGTCGTTTTTTGGGGGGGATCTCAACTGTTTAAAAGTTGTGACAGACCCTGTGGCAGACCCTGGGGGTCAAATCTAAAATCTTGATCGTTCCTTTATGCCCAGCAATTACATATATAATTTCGAGTGGGGATCTCAATCATTTAAAAGTTATGACTGAGGTAAGCCTGTAAGAGCCACAGACAACAGTCCACCATCTAGTGATACAGTGACACAGACAACAGTCCAGCATCTAGTGATACAGTGACACAGACAACAGTCCACCATCTAGTGATACAGTGACAGACAACAGTCTACCATCTAGTGATACAGTGACAGACAACAGTCCACCATCTAGTGATACAGTGACACAGACAGGTCCACCATCTAGTGATACAGTGACACAGACAACAGTCCACCATCTAGTGATACAGTGACACAGACAGGTCCACCATCTAGTGATACAGTGACACAGACAACAGTCCACCATCTAGTGATACAGTGACACAGACAGGTCCACCATCTAGTGATACAGTGACACAGACGACAGTCCACCATCTAGTGATACAGTAACACAGACAACAATCCACCATCTAGTGATACAGTGACACAGACAGGTCCACCATCTAGTGATACAGTGACACAGACAACAGTCCACCATCTAGTGATACAGTGACACAGACAGGTCCACCATCTAGTGATACAGTGACACAGACGACAGTCTACCATCTAGTGCTACAGTGACAAAGACAACAGTCCACCATCTAGTGATACAGTAACACAGACAACAATCCACCATCTAGTGATACAGTGACACAGACAGGTCCACCATCTAGTGATACAGTGACACAGACAACAGTCTACCATCTAGTGCTACAGTGACAAAGACAACAGTCCACCATCTAGTGATACAGTAACACAGACAACAATCCACCATCTAGTGATACAGTGACACAGACAGGTCCACCATCTAGTGATACAGTGACACAGACGACAGTCCACCATCTAGTGATACAGTAACACAGACAACAATCCACCATCTAGTGATACAGTGACACAGACAGGTCCACCATCTAGTGATACAGTGACACAGACAGGTCCACCATCTAGTGATACAGTGACACAGACGACAGTCCACCATCTAGTGATACAGTGACAGACAACAGTCCACCATCTAGTGATACAGTGACACAGACAACAGTCTACCATCTAGTGATACAGTGACACAGACAGGTCTACCATCTAGTGATACAGTGACACAGACAGGTCCACCATCTAGTGATACAGTGACACAGACGACAGTCTACCATGTAGTGATACAGTAACACAGACAACAGTCTACCATCTAGTGATACAGTGATACAGACAACAGTCTACCATCTAGTGATACAGTGACACAGACAGGTCCACCATCTAGTGATACAGTGACACAGACAACAGTCCACCATCTAGTGATACAGTGACACAGACAGGTCCACCATCTAGTGATACAGTGACACAGACAACAGTCCACCATCTAGTGATACAGTGACACAGACAGGTCCACCATCTAGTGATACAGTGACACAGACAACAGTCCACCATCTAGTGATACAGTGACACAGACAGGTCCACCATCTAGTGATACAGTGACACAGACAACAGTCCACCATCTGGTGATACAGTGACACAGACAACAGTCCACCACCTGGTGATACAGTGACACAGACAACAGTCCACCATCTGGTGATACAGTGTCACAGACAACAGTCCACCATCTGGTGATACAGTGACACAGACAACAGTCCACCATCTAGTGATAACAGTGACACAGACAACAGTCCACCATCTAGTGATACAGTGACACAGACAACAGTCTACCATCTAGTGATACAGTGACACAGACAACAGTCTATCATCTAGTGATACAGTGACACAGACAACAGTCTACCATCTAGTGATACAGTGACACAGACAACAGTCCACCATCTAGTGATACAGTAACACAGACAACAGCCACCATCTAGTGATACAGTGACACAGACAACAGCCACCATCTAGTGATACAGTAACACAGACAACAGCCACCATCTAGTGATACAGTGACACAGACAACAGTCTACCATCTAGTGATACAGTGACACAGACAACAGTCTACCATCTAGTGATACAGTAACACAGACAACAGTCTACTATCTAGTGATACAGTAACACAGACAACAGTCTACCATCTAGTGATACAGTAACACAGACAACAGTCTACCATCTAGTGATACAGTGACACAAACAACAGTCTACCATCTAGTGATACAGTGACACAGACAACAGTCTACCATCTAGTGATACAGTGACACAGACAACAGTCTACCATCTAGTGATACAGTGACACAAACAACAGTCTACCATCTAGTGATACAGTGACACAGACAACAGTCTACCATCTAGTGATACAGTGACACAGACAACAGTCCACCATCTAGTGATACAGTGACACAGACAACAGTCTACCATCTAGTGATACAGTAACACAGACAACAGCCACCATCTAGTGATACAGTGACACAGACAACAGTCTACCATCTAGTGATACAGTGACACAAACAACAGTCTACCATCTAGTGATACAGTGACACAAACAACAGCCACCATCTAGTGATACAGTGACACAAACAACAGTCCACCATGTAGTGATACAGTGTTACAGACAACAGTCTACCATCTAGTGATACAGTAACACAGACAACAGCCACCATCTAGTGATACAGTGACACAGACAACAGTCTACCATCTAGTGATACAGTGACACAAACAACAGTCTACCATCTAGTGATACAGTGACACAAACAACAGTCTACCATGTAGTGATACAGTGACACAGACAACAGTCTACCATCTAGTGATAACAGTGACACAAACAACAGTCTACCATCTAGTGATACAGTGACACAGACAACAGTCTACCATCTAGTGATACAGTGACACAGACAACAGTCCACCATCTAGTGATACAGTAACACAGACAACAGCCACCATCTAGTGATACAGTGACACAGACAACAGCCACCATCTAGTGATACAGTAACACAGACAACAGCCACCATCTAGTGATACAGTGACACAGACAACAGTCTACCATCTAGTGATACAGTGACACAGACAACAGTCTACCATCTAGTGATACAGTAACACAGACAACAGTCTACCATCTATTGATACAGTGACACAAACAACAGTCTACCATCTAGTGATACAGTGACACAGACAACAGTCTACCATCTAGTGATACAGTGATACAGACAACAGTCTACCATGTAGTGATACAGTGACACAGACAACAGTCTACCATCTAGTGATACAGTGACAGAAACAACAGTCTACCATCTAGTGATACAGTGACACAGACAACAGTCTACCATCTAGTGATACAGTGATACAGACAACAGTCTACCATCTAGTGATACAGTGACACAAACAACAGTCTACCATCTAGTGATACAGTGTCACAGACAACAGTCTACCATCTAGTGATACAGTGACACAGACAACAGTCTACCATCTAGTGATACAGTGACACAGACAACAGTCCACCATCTAGTGATACAGTGACACAGACAACAGTCTACCATCTAGTGATACAGTGATACAGACAACAGTCTACCATCTAGTGATACAGTGACACAGACAACAGTCTACCATCTAGTGATACAGTGTCACAGACAACAGTCTACCATCTATTGATACAGTGACACAGACAACAGTCCACCATTTAGTGATACAGTGATACAGACAACAATCCACCATCTAGTGATACAGTGACACAGACAACAGTCTACCATCTAGTGATACAGTGACACAGACAACAGTCTACCATGTAGTGATACAGTGACACAGACAACAGTCTACCATCTAGTGATACAGTGACACAAACAACAGTCTACCATGTAGTGATACAGTGACACAAACAACAGCCACCATCTAGTGATACAGTGACACAGACAACAGTCCACCATCTAGTGATACAGTAACACAGACAACAGTCTACCATCTAGTGATACAGTGACACAAACAACAGTCCACCATCTAGTGATACAGTGACACAAACAACAGTCTACCATCTAGTGATACAGTGACACAGACAACAGTCCACCATCTAGTGATACAGTGACACAGACAGGTCCACCATCTAGTGATACAGTGACACAGACAACAGTCCACCATCTAGTGATACAGTGACACAAACAACAGTCCACCATCTAGTGATACAGTGACACAAACAACAGTCTACCATCTAGTGATACAGTGACACAGACAACAGTCCACCATCTAGTGATACAGTGACACAGACAGGTCCACCATCTAGTGATACAGTAACACAGACAACAGTCCACCATCTAGTGATACAGTGACACAAACAACAGTCTACCATCTAGTGATACAGTGATACAGACAACAATCCACCATCTAGTGATACAGTGACACAGACAACAGTCTACCATCTAGTGATACAGTGACACAGACAACAGTCTACCATCTAGTGATACAGTGACACAGACAACAATCCACCATCTAGTGATACAGTGACACAGACAACAGTCTACCATCTAGTGATACAGTGACACAGACAACAGTCTACCATGTAGTGATACAGTGACACAGACAACAGTCCACCATCTAGTGATACAGTAACACAGACAACAGTCCACCATCTAGTGATACAGTGACACAAACAACAGTCTACCATCTAGTGATACAGTGACACAGACAACAGTCCACCATCTAGTGATACAGTGACACAGACAACAGTCTACCATCTAGTGATACAGTAACACAGACAACAGTCTACCATCTAGTGATACAGTGACAGACAACAGTCTACCATCTAGTGATACAGTAACACAGACAACAGTCTACCATCTAGTGATACAGTGACACAGACAACAGTCTACCATCTAGTGATACAGTGACACAGACAACAGTCTACCATCTAGTGATACAGTGACACAGACAACAGTCTACCATCTAGTGATACAGTGACACAGACAACAGTCTACCATCTAGTGATACAGTAACACAGACAACAGTCCACCATCTAGTGATACAGTGATACAGACAACAATCCACCATCTAGTGATACAGTGACACAGACAACAGCCACCATCTAGTGATACAGTGACACAGACAACAGTCTACCATCTAGTGATACAGTGACACAAACAACAGTCTACCATCTAGTGATACAGTGACACAAACAACAGCCACCATCTAGTGATACAGTGACACAAACAACAGTCCACCATGTAGTGATACAGTGTTACAGACAACAGTCTACCATCTAGTGATACAGTAACACAGACAACAGCCACCATCTAGTGATACAGTGACACAGACAACAGTCTACCATCTAGTGATACAGTGACACAAACAACAGTCTACCATCTAGTGATACAGTGACACAAACAACAGTCTACCATGTAGTGATACAGTGACACAGACAACAGTCTACCATCTAGTGATAACAGTGACACAAACAACAGTCTACCATCTAGTGATACAGTGACACAGACAACAGTCTACCATCTAGTGATACAGTGACACAGACAACAGTCCACCATCTAGTGATACAGTAACACAGACAACAGCCACCATCTAGTGATACAGTGACACAGACAACAGCCACCATCTAGTGATACAGTAACACAGACAACAGCCACCATCTAGTGATACAGTGACACAGACAACAGTCTACCATCTAGTGATACAGTGACACAGACAACAGTCTACCATCTAGTGATACAGTAACACAGACAACAGTCTACCATCTATTGATACAGTGACACAAACAACAGTCTACCATCTAGTGATACAGTGACACAGACAACAGTCTACCATCTAGTGATACAGTGATACAGACAACAGTCTACCATGTAGTGATACAGTGACACAGACAACAGTCTACCATCTAGTGATACAGTGACACAAACAACAGTCTACCATCTAGTGATACAGTGACAGAAACAACAGTCTACCATCTAGTGATACAGTGACACAGACAACAGTCCACCATCTGGTGATACAGTGACACAGACAACAGTCTACCATCTAGTGATACAGTGATACAGACAACAGTCTACCATCTAGTGATACAGTGACACAAACAACAGTCTACCATCTAGTGATACAGTGTCACAGACAACAGTCTACCATCTAGTGATACAGTGACACAGACAACAGTCTACCATCTAGTGATACAGTGACACAGACAACAGTCCACCATCTAGTGATACAGTGACACAGACAACAGTCTACCATCTAGTGATACAGTGATACAGACAACAGTCTACCATCTAGTGATACAGTGACACAAACAACAGTCTACCATCTAGTGATACAGTGTCACAGACAACAGTCTACCATCTAGTGATACAGTGACACAGACAACAGTCCACCATTTAGTGATACAGTGATACAGACAACAATCCACCATCTAGTGATACAGTGACACAGACAACAGTCTACCATCTAGTGATACAGTGACACAGACAACAGTCTACCATGTAGTGATACAGTGACACAGACAACAGTCTACCATCTAGTGATACAGTGACACAAACAACAGTCTACCATGTAGTGATACAGTGACACAAACAACAGCCACCATCTAGTGATACAGTGACACAGACAACAGTCCACCATCTAGTGATACAGTAACACAGACAACAGTCTACCATCTAGTGATACAGTGACACAAACAACAGTCCACCATCTAGTGATACAGTGACACAAACAACAGTCTACCATCTAGTGATACAGTGACACAGACAACAGTCCACCATCTAGTGATACAGTGACACAGACAACAGTCTACCATCTAGTGATACAGTGACACAGACAACAGTCCACCATCTAGTGATACAGTGACACAGACAGGTCCACCATCTAGTGATACAGTGACACAGACAACAGTCCACCATCTAGTGATACAGTGACACAAACAACAGTCCACCATCTAGTGATACAGTGACACAAACAACAGTCTACCATCTAGTGATACAGTGACACAGACAACAGTCCACCATCTAGTGATACAGTGACACAGACAGGTCCACCATCTAGTGATACAGTAACACAGACAACAGTCCACCATCTAGTGATACAGTGACACAAACAACAGTCTACCATCTAGTGATACAGTGATACAGACAACAATCCACCATCTAGTGATACAGTGACACAGACAACAGTCTACCATCTAGTGATACAGTGACACAGACAACAGTCTACCATCTAGTGATACAGTGACACAGACAACAATCCACCATCTAGTGATACAGTGACACAGACAACAGTCTACCATCTAGTGATACAGTGACACAGACAACAGTCTACCATGTAGTGATACAGTGACACAGACAACAGTCCACCATCTAGTGATACAGTAACACAGACAACAGTCCACCATCTAGTGATACAGTGACACAAACAACAGTCTACCATCTAGTGATACAGTGACACAGACAACAGTCCACCATCTAGTGATACAGTGACACAGACAACAGTCTACCATCTAGTGATACAGTGACAGACAACAGTCTACCATCTAGTGATACAGTAACACAGACAACAGTCTACCATCTAGTGATACAGTGACACAGACAACAGTCTACCATCTAGTGATACAGTGACACAGACAACAGTCTACCATCTAGTGATACAGTGACACAGACAACAGTCTACCATCTAGTGATACAGTGACACAGACAACAGTCTACCATCTAGTGATACAGTAACACAGACAACAGTCCACCATCTAGTGATACAGTGATACAGACAACAATCCACCATCTAGTGATACAGTGACACAGACAACAGTCTACCATCTAGTGATACAGTAACACAGACAACAGTCCACCATCTAGTGATACAGTGACACAGACAACAGTCCACCATCTAGTGATACAGTGACACAGACAACAGTCCACCATCTAGTGATACAGTAACACAGACAACAGTCTACCATCTAGTGATACAGTGACACAGACAACAGTCCACCATCTAGTGATACAGTGACACAGACAACAGTCTACCATCTAGTGATACAGTGACACAGACAACAATCCACCATCTAGTGATACAGTGACACAGACAACAGTCCACCATCTAGTGATACAGTAACACAGACAACAGTCTACCATGTAGTGATACAGTGACACAGACAACAGTCCACCATCTAGTGATACAGTGACACAGACAACAGTCCACCATCTAGTGATACAGTGACACAGACAACAGTCCACCATCTAGTGATACAGTGACACAGACAACAGTCCACCATCTAGTGATACAGTGACACAGACAACAGTCCACCATCTAGTGATACAGTGACACAGACAACAGTCCACCATCTAGTGATACAGTGATACAGACAACAATCCACCATCTAGTGATACAGTGACACAGACAACAGTCCACCATCTAGTGATACAGTAACACAGACAACAGTCTACCATCTAGTGATACAGTGATACAGACAACAGTCCACCATCTAGTGATACAGTGACACAGACAACAGTCTACCATCTAGTGATACAGTAACACAGACAACAGTCTACCATCTAGTGATACAGTGATACAGACAACAGTCTACCATCTAGTGATACAGTGACACAGACAACAGTCCACCATCTAGTGATACAGTGACACAGACAACAGTCCACCATCAGTGATACAGTGACACAGACAACAGTCTACCATCTAGTGATACAGTGACACAGACAACAGTCCACCATGTAGTGATACAGTGACACAGACAACAGTCCACCATGTAGTGATACAGTGACACAGACAACAGTCCACCATTTAGTGATACAGTGATACAGACAACAGTCCACCATCTAGTGATACAGTGACACAGACAACAGTCTACCATCTAGTGATACAGTGTCACAGACAACAGTCTACCATGTAGTGATACAGTGACACAGACAGGTCCACCATCTAGTGATGCAGTAACACAGACAACAGTCTACCATGTAGTGATACAGTGACACAGACAACAGTCCACCATCTAGTGATACAGTGACACAGACAGTCTACCATCTAGTGATGCAGTAACACAGACAACAGTCTACCATCTAGTGATACAGTGACACAGACAACAGTCTACCATCTAGTGATACAGTGATACAGACAACAGTCTACCATCTAGTGATACAGTAACACAGACAACAATCCACCATCTAGTGATACAGTGACACAGACAGGTCCACCATCTAGTGATACAGTGACACAGACAACAGTCCACCATCTAGTGATACAGTAACACAGACAACAGTCCACCATGTAGTGATACAGTGACACAGACAACAATCCACCATCTAGTGATACAGTGACACAGACAACAGTCTACCATCTAGTGATAACAGTGACACAGACAACAGTCTACCATCTAGTGATACAGTGACACAGACAACAATCCACCATCTAGTGATACAGTGACACAGACAACAGTCTACCATCTAGTGATAACAGTGACACAGACAACAGTCTACCATCTAGTGATACAGTGACACAGACAACAGTCTACCATCTAGTGATACAGACAGGTCCACCATCTTGTGATACAGTAACACAGACAACAGTCCACCATCTAGTGATACAGTGACACAGACAACAGTCCACCATCTAGTGATACAGTGACACAGACAACAGTCCACCATCTAGTGATACAGTAACACAGACAACAGCCACCATCTAGTGATACAGTGACACAGACAACAGCCACCATCTAGTGATACAGTAACACAGACAACAGCCACCATCTAGTGATACAGTGACACAGACAACAGTCTACCATCTAGTGATACAGTGACACAGACAACAGTCTACCATCTAGTGATACAGTTACACAGACAACAGTCTACTATCTAGTGATACAGTAACACAGACAACAGTCTACCATCTAGTGATACAGTAACACAGACAACAGTCTACCATCTAGTGATACAGTGACACAAACAACAGTCTACCATCTAGTGATACAGTGACACAAACAACAGTCTACCATGTAGTGATACAGTAACACAGACAACAGTCTACCATCTAGTGATACAGTGACACAGACAACAGTCTACCATCTAGTGATACAGTGACACAGACAACAGTCTACCATCTAGTGATACAGTGACACAGACAACAGTCCACCATCTAGTGATACAGTGACACAGACAACAGTCCACCATCTAGTGATACAGTGACACAGACAACAGTCCACCATCTAGTGATACAGTGACACAGACAACAGTCTACCATCTAGTGATACAGTAACACAGACAACAGTCTACCATCTAGTGATACAGTAACACAGACAACAGTCTACCATCTAGTGATACAGTGATACAGATAACAGTCTACCATCTAGTGATACAGTGATACAGACAGGTCTACCATCTAGTGATACAGTGACACAGACAACAGTCCACCATCTAGTGATACAGTAACACAGACAACAGTCTACCATCTAGTGATACAGTGACACAAACAACAGTCTACCATCTAGTGATACAGTGACACAAACAACAGTCTACCATGTAGTGATACAGTGACACAGACAACAGTCTACCATCTAGTGATAACAGTGACACAAACAACAGTCTACCATCTAGTGATACAGTGACACAGACAACAGTCCACCATCTAGTGATACAGTAACACAGACAACAGCCACCATCTAGTGATACAGTGACACAGACAACAGCCACCATCTAGTGATACAGTAACACAGACAACAGCCACCATCTAGTGATACAGTGACACAGACAACAGTCTACCATCTAGTGATACAGTGACACAGACAACAGTCTACCATCTAGTGATACAGTGACACAGACAGTCCACCATCTAGTGATACAGTAACACAGACAACAGTCTACCATCTAGTGATACAGTGACACAGACAGTCCACCATCTAGTGATACAGTAACACAGACAACAGTCTACCATCTAGTGATACAGTGACACAGACAGTCCACCATCTAGTGATACAGTGACACAGACAGTCCACCATCTAGTGATACAGTGACACAGACAACAGTCCACCATCTAGTGATACAGTGACACAGACGACAGTCTACCATCTAGTGATACAGTGACACAGACAACAGTCCACCATCTAGTGATACAGTGACACAGACAACAGTCTACCATCTAGTGATACAGTAACACAGACAACAGTCTACCATCTAGTGATACAGTGACACAGACAACAATCCACCATCTAGTGATACAGTGACACAGACAACAGTCTACCATCTAGTGATACAGTGACACAAACAACAGTCTACCATCTAGTGATACAGTGACACAGACAACAGTCTACCATGTAGTGATACAGTGACACAGACAACAGTCTACCATCTAGTGATACAGTGACACAGACAACAGTCCACCATCTAGTGATACAGTGACACAGACAACAGTCCACCATCTAGTGATACAGTGACACAGACAACAGTCCACCATCTAGTGATAACAGTGACACAGACAACAGTCTACCATCTAGTGATACAGTAACACAGACAACAGTCTACCATCTAGTGATACAGTGACACAGACAACAGTCCACCATCTAGTGATACAGTGATACAGACAACAATCCACCATCTAGTGATACAGTAACACAGACAACAGTCCACCATCTAGTGATACAGTGACACAGACAACAGTCCACCATCTAGTGATACAGTGACACAGACAACAGTCCACCATCTAGTGATACAGTGATACAGACAACAATCCACCATCTAGTGATACAGTAACACAGACAACAGTCCACCATCTAGTGATACAGTGACACAGACAACAGTCCACCATCTAGTGATACAGTGACACAGACAACAGTCCGCCATCTAGTGATACAGTGACACAGACAACAGTCTACCATCTAGTGATACAGTGACACAGACGACAGTCCACCATCAGTGATACAGTGACACAGACAACAGTCCACCATCTAGTGATACAGTGATACAGACAACAATCCACCATCTAGTGATACAGTGACACAGACAACAGTCTACCATCTAGTGATACAGTGACACAGACAACAGTCTACCATGTAGTGATACAGTGACACAAACAACAGTCTACCATCTAGTGATACAGTGATACAGACAACAATCCACCATCTAGTGATACAGTGACACAGACAACAGTCTACCATCTAGTGATACAGTGACACAGACAACAGTCTACCATCTAGTGATACAGTGACACAGACAACAGTCTACCATCTAGTGATACAGTGATACAGACAACAATCCACCATCTAGTGATACAGTGACACAGACAACAGTCTACCATCTAGTGATACAGTGACACAGACAACAGTCCACCATCTAGTGATACAGTGACACAGACAACAGTCTACCATCTAGTGATACAGTAACACAGACAACCGTCCACCATCTAGTGATACAGTGATACAGACAACAATCCACCATCTAGTGATACAGTGACACAGACAACAGTCTACCATGTAGTGATACAGTGACACAGACAACAGTCCACCATTTAGTGATACAGTGACACAGACAACAGTCCACCATCTAGTGATACAGTGACACAGACAACAGTCTACCATCTAGTGATACAGTGACACAGACAACAGTCCACCATCTAGTGATACAGTGATACAGACAACAGTCTACCATCTAGTGATACAGTGACACAGACAACAGTCTACCATCTAGTGATACAGTGACACAGACAACAGTCCACCATGTAGTGATACAGTGACACAGACAACAGTCCACCATGTAGTGATACAGTGACACAGACAACAGTCCACCATTTAGTGATACAGTGACACAGACAACAGTCCACCATCTAGTGATACAGTAACACAGACAACAGTCTACCATCTAGTGATACAGTGACACAGACAACAGTCTACCATCTAATGATACAGTGACACAGACAACAGTCTACCATCTAGTGATACAGTGTTACAGACAACAGTCTACCATCTAGTGATACAGTAACACAGACAACAGTCCACCATCTAGTGATACAGTGACACAGACAACAGTCTACCATCTAGTGATACAGTGTTACAGACAACAGTCTACCATGTAGTGATACAGTGACACAGACAGGTCCACCATCTAGTGATGCAGTAACACAGACAACAGTCTACCATGTAGTGATACAGTGACACAGACAACAGTCCACCATCTAGTGATACAGTGACACAGACAGTCTACCATCTAGTGATGCAGTAACACAGACAACAGTCTACCATCTAGTGATACAGTGACACAGACAACAGTCTACCATCTAGTGATACAGTGACACAGACAACAGTCCACCATCTAGTGATACAGTGACACAGACAACAGTCCACCATCTAGTGATACAGTGACACAGACAACAATCCACCATCAGTGATACAGTGACACAGACAGGTCCACCATCTAGTGATACAGTGACACAAACAACAGTCTACCATCTAGTGATACAGTGACACAAACAACAGTCTACCATCTAGTGATACAGTGACACAGACAACAGTCTACCATCTAGTGATACAGTGACACAGACAACAGTCTACCATCTAGTGATACAGTGACACAGACAGGTCCACCATCTAGTGATACAGTGACACAGACAGGTCCACCATCTAGTGATACAGTGACACAGACAACAGTCCACCATCTAGTGATACAGTGACACAGACAACAGTCCACCATCAGTGATACAGTGACACAGACAGGTCCACCATCTAGTGATACAGTGACACAGACAGGTCCACCATCTAGTGATACAGTGACACAGACAACAGTCTACCATCGAATGATACAGTGACACAGACAACAGTCTACCATCAGTGATACAGTGACACAGACAGGTCCACCATCTAGTGATACAGTGACACAGACAACAGTCCACCATCTAGTGATACAGTGACACAGACAGGTCCACCATCTAGTGATACAGTGACACAGACAACAGTCTACCATCTAGTGATACAGTGACACAGACAACAGTCTACCATCTAGTGATAACAGTGACACAGACAACAGTCTACCATGTAGTGATACAGTGACACAGACAACAGTCTACCATCTAGTGATACAGTGACACAGACAGGTCCACCATCTAGTGATACAGTGACACAAACAACAGTCCACCATCTAGTGATACAGTGACACAGACAACAGTCTACCATCTAGTGATACAGTGATACAGACAACAGTCTACCATCTAGTGATAACAGTGTCACAGACAACAGTCTACCATCTAGTGATACAGTGTCACAGACAACAGTCTACCATTTAGTGATACAGTGACACAGACAGGTCCACCATCTACTGATACAGTGATACAGACAACAATCCACCATCTAGTGATACAGTGACACAGACAACAGTCTACCATCTAGTGATACAGTGACACAGACAGGTCCACCATCTAGTGATACAGTGACACAAACAACAGTCCACCATCTAGTGATACAGTGACACAGACAACAGTCTACCATGTAGTGATACAGTGACACAGACAACAGTCTACCATCTAGTGATACAGTGACACAGACAGGTCCACCATCTAGTGATACAGTGACACAAACAACAGTCCACCACCTAGTGATAACAGTGACACAGACAACAGTCCACCATCTAGTGATACAGTGACAGACAACAGTCAACCATCTAGTGATAACAGTGACACAGACAACAGTCTACCATCTAGTGATACAGTGACACAGACAACAGTCCACCATCTAGTGATACAGTGACACAGACAGGTCCACCATCTAGTGATACAGTGACACAGACAACAGTCTACCATCTAGTGATACAGTGACACAGACAACAGTCTACCATCTAGTGATACAGTGACACAGACAACAGTCCACCATCTAGTGATAACAGTGACACAGACAACAGTCTACCATGTAGTGATACAGTGACACAGACGACAGTCTACCATCAGTGATACAGTGTCACAGACAACAGTCTACCATGTAGTGATACAGTGACACAGACAACAGTCTACCATCTAGTGATGCAGTAACACAGACAACAGTCCACCATCTAGTGATACAGTGACACAGACAACAGTCCACCATGTAGTGATAACAGTGACACAGACAACAGTCTACCATGTAGTGATACAGTGACACAGACGACAGTCTACCATCAGTGATACAGTGTCACAGACAACAGTCTACCATCTAGTGATAACAGTGACACAGACAACAGTCTACCATGTAGTGATACAGTAACACAGACAACAGTCTACCATCAGTGATACAGTGTCAGAGACAACAGTCTACCATCTAGTGATACAGTGACACAGACAACAGTCTACCATCTAGTGATGCAGTAACACAGACAACAGTCTACCATCTAGTGATGCAGTAACACAGACAACAGTCCACCATCTAGTGATGCAGTAACACAGACAACAGTCCACCACCTAGTGATAACAGTGACACAGACAACAGTCCACCATCTAGTGATACAGACAACAGTCCACCATCTAGTGATGCAGTAACACAGACAACAGTCCACCATCAGTGATACAGTGACACAGACAGGTCCACCATCTAGTGATACAGTGACACAAACAACAGTCCACCATCTAGTGATACAGACAACAGTCCACCATCAGTGATACAGTGACACAGACAGGTCCACCATCTAGTGATACAGTGACACAGACAACAGTCGACCATCTAGTGATACAGTGTCACAGACAACAGTCTACCATCTAGTGATACAGTGACACAGACAACAGTCTACCATCTAGTGATACAGTGACACAGACAACAGTCTACCATCTAGTGATACAGTGACACAGACAACAGTCTACCATCTAGTGATACAGTGACACAGACAACAGTCCACCATCTAGTGATACAGTGACACAGACGACAGTCTACCATGTAGTGATACAGTGACACAGACAACAGTCTACCATCTAGTGATACAGTGACACAGACAACAGTCTACCATCTAGTGATACAGTAACACAGACAACAGTCTACCATCTAGTGATACAGTAACACAGACAACAGTCTACCATCTAGTGATAACAGTGACACAGACAACAGTCTACCATCTAGTGATAACAGTGACACAGACAGGTCCACCATCTAGTGATACAGTGACACAGACAACAGTCTACCATCTAGTGATACAGTGACACAGACAGGTCCACCATCTAGTGATACAGTGATACAGACAACAATCCACCATCTAGTGATACAGTAACACAGACAACAGTCTACCATCTAGTGATACAGTGACACAGACAACAGTCTACCATCTAGTGATACAGTGACACAGACAACAGTCTACCATCTAGTGATACAGTAACACAGACAACAGTCTACCATCTAGTGATACAGTGACACAGACGACAGTCTACCATCTAGTGATACAGTGACACAGACAACAGTCTACCATCTAGTGATACAGTAACACAGACAACAGTCTACCATCTAGTGATACAGTAACACAGACAACAGTCTACCATCTAGTGATAACAGTGACACAGACAACAGTCTACCATCTAGTGATACAGTAACACAGACAACAGTCTACCATCTAGTGATACAGTGACACAGACAACAGTCCACCATCTAGTGATACAGTGACACAGACAACAGTCCACCATCTAGTGATACAGTGACACAGACAACAGTCTACCATCTAGTGATACAGTAACACAGACAACAGTCTACCATCTAGTGATAACAGTGACACAGACAACAGTCTACCATCTAGTGATACAGTGACACAGACAACAGTCTACCATCTAGTGATACAGTGACACAGACAACAGTCCACCATCTAGTGATACAGTGACACAGACAACAGTCTACCATCAGTGATACAGTAACACAGACAACAGTCTACCATCTAGTGATACAGTGACACAGACAACAGTCTACCATCTAGTGATACAGTGACACAGACAACAGTCCACCATCTAGTGATACAGTGACACAGACAGGTCTACCATCTAGTGATACAGTGACACAGACAACAGTCTACCATCTAGTGATACAGTGACACAGACAACAGTCTACCATCTAGTGATAACAGTGACACAGACAACAGTCTACCATGTAGTGATACAGTGACACAGACAACAGTCTACCATCTAGTGATACAGTGACACAGACAACAGTCCACCACCTAGTGATAACAGTGACACAGACAACAGTCCACCATCTAGTGATACAGTGACAGACAACAGTCAACCATCTAGTGATACAGTGACACAGACAACAGTCTACCATCTAGTGATACAGTGACACAGACAACAGTCCACCATCTAGTGATACAGTGACACAGACAGGTCTACCATCTAGTGATACAGTGACACAGACAACAGTCTACCATGTAGTGATACAGTGACACAGACGACAGTCTACCATCTAGTGATACAGTGACACAGACAACAGTCCACCATCTAGTGATACAGTGACACAGACAGGTCTACCATCTAGTGATACAGTGACACAGACAACAGTCTACCATGTAGTGATACAGTGACACAGACGACAGTCTACCATCTAGTGATACAGTGACACAGACAACAGTCCACCATGTAGTGATAACAGTGACACAGACAACAGTCTACCATCTAGTGATACAGTGACACAGACGACAGTCTACCATCAGTGATACAGTAACACAGACAACAGTCTACCATCTAGTGATACAGTAACACAGACAACAGTCTACCATCTAGTGATACAGTGACACAGACAACAGTCCACCATCTAGTGATACAGTAACACAGACAACAGTCTACCATCTAGTGATACAGTGACACAGACGACAGTCTACCATCTAGTGATACAGTGACACAGACAACAGTCTACCATGTAGTGATACAGTGACACAGACAACAGTCTACCATCTAGTGATACAGTGACACAGACGACAGTCTACCATCTAGTGATACAGTGACACAGACAACAGTCTACCATCTAGTGATACAGTGACACAGACAACAGTCTACCATCTAGTGATACAGTGACACAGACAACAGTCTACCATCTAGTGATACAGTGACACAGACAACAGTCCACCATCTAGTGATACAGTGTCACAGACGACAGTCTACCATCTAGTGATACAGTAACACAAACAACAGTCTACCATGTAGTGATACAGTGACACAAACAACAGCCACCATCTAGTGATACAGTGACACAGACAACAGTCCACCATCTAGTGATACAGTGACACAGACGACAGTCTACCATCTAGTGATACAGTGACACAGACAACAGTCTACCATCTAGTGATACAGTGACACAGACAACAGTCTACCATGTAGTGATACAGTGACACAGACAACAGTCTACCATCTAGTGATACAGTGACACAGACAACAGTCTACCATCTAGTGATACAGTGACACAGACAACAGTCTACCATCTAGTGATACAGTGACACAGACAACAGTCCACCATCTAGTGATACAGTGTCACAGACGACAGTCTACCATCTAGTGATACAGTAACACAAACAACAGTCTACCATGTAGTGATACAGTGACACAAACAACAGCCACCATCTAGTGATACAGTGACACAGACAACAGTCCACCATCTAGTGATACAGTGACACAGACAACAGTCTACCATCTAGTGATACAGTGACACAGACGACAGTCTACCATCTAGTGATACAGTGACACAGACGACAGTCTACCATCTAGTGATACAGTGACACAGACAACAGTCTACCATCAGTGATACAGTAACACAGACAACAATCCACCATCTAGTGATACAGTGTCACAGACGACAGTCTACCATCAGTGATACAGTAACACAGACAACAATCCACCATCTAGTGATACAGTGACACAGACAACAGTCTACCATCAGTGATACAGTAACACAGACAACAATCCACCATCTAGTGATACAGTGTCACAGACAACAGTCTACCATCAGTGATACAGTAACACAGACAACAATCCACCATCTAGTGATACAGTGACACAGACGACAGTCTACCATCTAGTGATACAGTGACACAGACGACAGTCTACCATCTAGTGATACAGTGACACAGACGACAGTCTATCATCTAGTGATAACAGTAACACAGACAACAGTCTACCATCAGTGATACAGTGTCACAGACGACAGTCTACCATGTAGTGATACAGTGACACAGACAACAGTCTACCATCTAGTGATACAGTGACACAGACAACAGTCTACCATCTAGTGATACAGTGACACAGACAGGTCCACCATCTAGTGATACAGTAACACAGACAACAATCTACCATCTAGTGATACAGTAACACAGACAACAATCTACCATCTAGTGATACAGTAACACAGACAACAGTCTACCATCAGTGATACAGTGACACAGACAACAGTCTACCATCTAGTGATACAGTGACACAGACAACAGTCTACCATCTAGTGATACAGTAACACAGACAACAGTCTATCATCTAGTGATACAGTAACACAGACAACAATCCACCATCTAGTGATACAGTAACACAGACAACAATCTACCATCTAGTGATACAGTAACACAGACAACAATCCACCATCTAGTGATACAGTAACACAGACAACAATCTACCATCTAGTGATACAGTAACACAGACAACAATCTACCATCAGTGATACAGTAACACAGACAACAATCCACCATCTAGTGATACAGTAACACAGACAACAATCTACCATCTAGTGATACAGTAACACAGACAACAGTCTACCATCAGTGATACAGTGACACAGACAACAGTCTACCATCTAGTGATACAGTGACACAGACAACAGTCTACCATCTAGTGATACAGTAACACAGACAACAGTCTATCATCTAGTGATACAGTAACACAGACAACAATCCACCATCTAGTGATACAGTAACACAGACAACAATCTACCATCTAGTGATACAGTAACACAGACAACAGTCTACCATCTAGTGATACAGTAACACAGACAACAATCCACCATCTAGTGATACAGTAACACAGACAACAGTCTACCATCAGTGATACAGTGACACAGACAGTCTACCATCTAGTGATACAGTGACACAGACAACAGTCTACCATCTAGTGATACAGTAACACAGACAACAGTCTACCATCAGTGATACAGTGTCACAGACAACAGTCCACCATCAGTGATACAGTGACACAGACAACAGTCTACCATGTAGTGATACAGTAACACAGACAACAGTCTACCATGTAGTGATACAGTGACACAGACAACAGTCTACCATCTAGTGATAACAGTGACACAGACAACAGTCCACCATGTAGTGATACAGTGACACAGACAACAGTCTACCATCTAGTGATAACAGTGACACAGACGACAGTCTACCATCAGTGATACAGTGTCACAGACAACAGTCCACCATGTAGTGATACAGTGTCACAGACAACAGTCTACCATGTAGTGATAACAGTGACACAGACGACAGTCTACCATCAGTGATACAGTGTCACAGACAACAGTCTACCATGTAGTGATACAGTGACACAGACAACAGTCTACCATCTAGTGATGCAGTAACACAGACAACAGTCCACCATCTAGTGATACAGTGACACAGACAACAGTCCACCATGTAGTGATAACAGTGACACAGACAACAGTCTACCATGTAGTGATACAGTGACACAGACGACAGTCTACCATCAGTGATACAGTGTCACAGACAACAGTCTACCATCTAGTGATACAGTGACACAGACAACAGTCTACCATCTAGTGATGCAGTAACACAGACAACAGTCCACCACCTAGTGATAACAGTGACACAGACAACAGTCCACCATCTAGTGATACAGACAACAGTCCACCATCTAGTGATGCAGTAACACAGACAACAGTCCACCATCAGTGATACAGTGACACAGACAGGTCCACCATCTAGTGATACAGTGACACAAACAACAGTCCACCATCTAGTGATACAGACAACAGTCCACCATCAGTGATACAGTGACACAGACAGGTCCACCATCTAGTGATACAGTGACACAGACAACAGTCGACCATCTAGTGATACAGTGTCACAGACAACAGTCTACCATCTAGTGATACAGTGACACAGACAACAGTCTACCATCTAGTGATACAGTAACACAGACAACAGTCTACCATCTAGTGATACAGTGACACAGACAACAGTCTACCATCTAGTGATACAGTGACACAGACAACAGTCTACCATCTAGTGATACAGTGATACAGACAACAATCCACCATCTAGTGATACAGTGACACAGACAACAGTCTACCATCTAGTGATACAGTGACACAGACAACAGTCTACCATCTAGTGATACAGTGACACAGACAACAGTCTACCATCTAGTGATACAGTGACACAGACAACAGTCTACCATCTAGTGATACAGTGACACAGACAACAGTCTACCATCTAGTGATACAGTGACACAGACAACAGTCTACCATCTAGTGATACAGTGACACAGACAACAGTCTACCATCTAGTGATACAGTGACACAGACAACAGTCTACCATCTAGTGATACAGTGACACAGACAACAGTCTACCATCTAGTGATACAGTGACACAGACAACAGTCTACCATCTAGTGATACAGTGACACAGACAACAGTCTACCATCTAGTGATACAGTGACACAGACAACAGTCTACCATCTAGTGATACAGTGACACAGACAACAGTCTACCATCTAGTGATACAGTGACACAAACAACAGTCTACCATCTAGTGATAACAGTGACACAGACAACAGTCTACCATCTAGTGATACAGTGACACAGACAACAGTCTACCATCTAGTGATACAGTAACACAGACAACAGTCTACCATCTAGTGATACAGTGACACAGACAACAGTCCACCATCTAGTGATACAGTGACACAGACAACAGTCCACCATCTAGTGATACAGTGACACAGACAACAGTCCACCATCTAGTGATACAGTGACACAGACAACAGTCCACCATCTAGTGATACAGTGACACAGACAACAGTCCACCATCTAGTGATACAGTGACACAGACGACAGTCTACCATCTAGTGATACAGTAACACAGACAACAGTCTACCATCTAGTGATACAGTGACACAGACAACAGTCCACCATCTAGTGATAACAGTGACACAGACAACAGTCTACCATCTAGTGATACAGTAACACAGACAACAGTCTACCATCTAGTGATACAGTGACACAGACAACAGTCTACCATCTAGTGATACAGTAACACAGACAACAGTCCACCATCTAGTGATACAGTGTCACAGACAACAGTCCACCATCTAGTGATACAGTGACACAGACAACAGTCTACCATCTAGTGATACAGTGACACAGACAACAGTCTACCATCTAGTGATACAGTGACACAGACAACAGTCTACCATGTAGTGATACAGTGACACAGACAACAGTCTACCATCTAGTGATACAGTGACACAAACAACAGTCTACCATGTAGTGATACAGTGACACAAACAACAGTCTACCATCTAGTGATACAGTGACACAAACAACAGTCTACCATCTAGTGATACAGTGACACAGACAACAGTCCACCATCTAGTGATACAGTGACACAGACAACAGTCTACCATGTAGTGATACAGTGACACAGACAACAGTCTACCATCTAGTGATACAGTGACACAAACAACAGTCCACCATCTAGTGATACAGTGACACAAACAACAGTCTACCATCTAGTGATACAGTGACACAGACAACAGTCCACCATCTAGTGATACAGTGACACAAACAACAGTCTACCATCTAGTGATACAGTGACACAAACAACAGTCTACCATCTAGTGATACAGTGACACAGACAACAGTCTACCATGTAGTGATACAGTGACACAAACAACAGTCTACCATCTAGTGATACAGTGACACAGACAACAGTCTACCATCTAGTGATACAGTGACACAAACAACAGTCCACCATCTAGTGATACAGTGACACAAACAACAGTCTACCATCTAGTGATACAGTGACACAGACAACAGTCTACCATCTAGTGATACAGTGACACAAACAACAGTCCACCATCTAGTGATACAGTGACACAGACAACAGTCTACCATCTAGTGATACAGTGACACAAACAACAGTCTACCATCTAGTGATACAGTGACACAAACAACAGTCCACCATCTAGTGATACAGTGACACAAACAACAGTCCACCATCTAGTGATACAGTGACACAAACAACAGTCCACCATCTAGTGATACAGTGACACAGACAACAGTCTACCATCTAGTGATACAGTGACACAAACAACAGTCCACCATCTAGTGATACAGTGACACAAACAACAGTCTACCATCTAGTGATACAGTGACACAAACAACAGTCTACCATCTAGTGATACAGTGACACAAACAACAGTCTACCATCTAGTGATACAGTGACACAAACAACAGTCTACCATCTAGTGATACAGTGACACAAACAACAGTCCACCATCTAGTGATACAGTGACACAGACAACAGTCTACCATCTAGTGATACAGTGACACAAACAACAGTCCACCATCTAGTGATACAGTGACACAAACAACAGTCCACCATCTAGTGATACAGTGACACAGACAGTCCACCATCTAGTGATACAGTGACACAGACAACAGTCCACCATCTAGTGATACAGTGACACAAACAACAGTCTACCATCTAGTGATACAGTGACACAGACAACAGTCTACCATCTAGTGATACAGTAACACAGACAACAGTCCACCATCTAGTGATACAGTGACACAGACAACAGTCTACCATCTAGTGATAACAGTGACACAGACAACAGTCTACCATCTAGTGATACAGTAACACAGACAACAGTCTACCATCTAGTGATACAGTGACACAGACAACAGTCCACCATCTAGTGATACAGTGACACAGACAACAGTCTACCATGTAGTGATACAGTAACACAGACAACAGTCTACCATCTAGTGATACAGTGACACAGACAACAGTCTACCATCTAGTGATACAGTGACACAGACAACAGTCTACTATCTAGTGATACAGTAACACAGACAACAGTCCACCATCTAGTGATACAGTAACACAGACAACAGTCTACCACCTAGTGATAACAGTGACACAGACAACAGTCTACCATCTAGTGATAACAGTGACACAGACAACAGTCTACCATCTAGTGATGCAGTAACACAGACAACAGTCCACCACCTAGTGATAACAGTGACACAGACAACAGTCTACCATCTAGTGATACAGTGACACAGACAACAGTCTACCATCTAGTGATACAGTGACACAGACAACAGTCTATCATCTAGTGATACAGTGACACAGACAACAGTCTACCATCTAGTGATACAGTGACACAGACAACAGTCTACCATCTAGTGATAACAGTGACACAGACAACAGTCTACCATCTAGTGATACAGTGACACAGACAACAGTCTACCATCTAGTGATACAGACAGGTCCACCATCTTGTGATACAGTGTCACAAAGTGAGGAAAGTGAACTTTAAACCTTATGATTATGATAAACAAGAGGCCCATAGGGCCTGTATCTCTCACCTGGATACATTGGTATCTAGGTTATCACTGTAAAATATTTTCTCTTAAACCATGATATAGCTAAATAACCCTTTTTGGCCCCATCCCTCAGCCCCTAAAGGTCAGCTAGTCCCACCATTAGTAAAATTTTGAATCCTGAGCACCCAGGGATGCTTCCTGCTAAATAAGGTTGATTGCCAATCAGTGGTTATGGAGAAGAAGTCGCCTAAACCAATATAGCTAAAGCCCCCGGGGGGGGGGGGGGGGGGGGGGGGGGTCAGTCCCACCATTAGTACAATTTTGAATACTGGGCACCTAAGGATGCTTCCTGCCAAATTAGGCTGATTTTCTATCAATTGTTGAAGGATGACGGACAGACAGACGGACGGACAGACAGACGGACGGACGGACGCCACGGTATGGCATAGGTACATGTAAGCTCATATCGGTCCTTTGAACCAGGTGAGCTAATAATTGATAGAAGATTCACAAAAGTAATTTCATTCGTCTGGTTTTATTTTCTCTTTCTCTTCAAATTCTTTCATCTTTTGTTGATATAGATCAATATGGTATTCTGATGGAGATATATTTTTGATTTCAAGGTCTTTCCAAGCTTTTTCAAAACTTTGTCTATTTTGAGCACTTTTCAAACGTCTTCCAATCAAATATGAATCAAATTCTTTTTTTTGCATGAGTTTACAAGAGTCTATCTCACATAGATTACGAAGATGTGAAGTTTCAAGCTTTGGCATGAATGCGACTCCAGTCTTTCCTTCAACATCATCCAAAGGTACTTGATACTCTGTCAAGGCATGCTCAAATCCGATTGGTTCATTTGGAACTATAAATGAACCAATCCCAACAGGTTTGGAATTTGTATCCTCCACAATGATGACTTTATATAAATGGGTCGGAACAGCCACCTGATTTTTCCCGATTACCTACAAATAACAATATTTTTAAATAACAGGAAAATACATATACCCAAATCAAAAAAATGTTTTCTCACTTGTAATGCTTCTTACATTTTCAAAATTTTATATATTAAATATTAAGGACATGTTTTCAAATCTTACTTCAGTGACACCATTGGCTTTGAAAATTTTGAACAGAATAGTTCACAGGTACCAATACGTTACAGAAACAAAGAGGCCCATGGACCTTAACAGTCACCTGAGTTCTGATGTACTAGAAGTGGGTTAAAGTTTTTCATACCAATGTCACTTCAGCTATTAATCAAGGGGGTTATTAATCATCATTTCTCAAGGTAAAAAGGGGCTGTCGCCAAGGTGACCCAATATTTTCTTACTATGTGTAGAAATACTAGGTATACGAATTAGACACAATAAATATATTAAGGGTATAGATGTTGGTAATACTCCTATTCTCATTTCTCAGTATGCCGATGATACATCTCTTATATTGGATGGCACTGAAAGATCTCTGAAAGAATCTGTAGACGAGCTGAATAGTTTTGCTAAAATTTCAGGTTTAAAATTGAACACTGATAAAACACAGGTAGTTTGGATTGGAAGTAAAAGTCATAGTGGAGATACTTTCTTACCAGATTTAAATTTACAATGGGGGAAACAAAATTTACACTTCTTGGAATAGAATTAAGGGTATATCTACATGAGATTCCAAAATCAAACTTTGATAAGAAATTAACTAAATAATAAAGCCAAGAGAAATGTTATAATTCAAAATTATTGTGGACTAAAAATGGTAAGTACAAGAGCTTTTATAGATTTATTAAACCTTGGATAGATAAGTAGATATATCTTAAAGGTATATACTGATATACACATGCTTTCATCTTGTGGAAAAGAATATATTTCAGTGTGTCAAAATAAATGTAAAAATAATTTCTGGATAGATGATTTGAAAGCATGGACAAGCTTCAATAAGACAGATGAGGAAAGAAAATTAAAAAAAAAACAGCTGTATTTGGAAAACACCACTGTGGTACAATACAAGCTTAACTATTGGTAGGAAATCTGTATTTTACAGATCATGGTACAATAAGGGGGTGATTATAATAATTACTTAGTTAAAGATATTGGCTCTCGAACTCTTTTTAATTTTCAAGAATTCATTCAAGCATATCAAATTGAATGCACAAATTTTCTTCAATATCAAGGTGTCCTATCCATAACAAAAAATATATTTATCTACATTTATGAATGATTCTAATAGAAGTGCAACAATATACCCCTTTATTATATGTAACCCAGCAATGTTGAAACGTTTTTAGAAAAAATGAAAGGGACAAAAGATTGTATGACATTTGAGTTAAAAATAATGCTACCCCAACTGGTAGGAAAAAATGTAAAAAAACATTTGATGGGTATGATCTTAATTGGGTAGATATTTATAAAACGCCTTACAGAGTGACACAAAATACACAACTACAATGGTTTCAATTAAGAATACTAGTCCACCATATCTTGACAACAAAGTTGTTCATGTTTAAAATAGGGATAATGTCTAGTCCTCTCTATACACTTTGTAATTCAGAACCAGAAACAATAACTCATATCATGTGGGAATGCATAGAAGTACAGCATATACTTTTCATATTTAGGAGGGAGACTCCCGATTTTGAACCCTAAAATGTTGCATTTTCAACTTTGGAATTTGCTTAACTGTTACTATTTTTAAAGATCTGATGACTTCATCTGAAAGAAGAGCACAAATGAAGCCATTTTAAAATGTTATTTTTCCTCTGAATGTATATATATACATGTATACATATTATTTATGTTTTCAAATCTAAGGACGCGTAATCTCCCCCATGGAAATTTCAAAAAGTTGCAAAGTGTAATGTAGTGTGTAAAGTAAGTATTATAATTTACAGTATCGAGATGATGACATAACATTGAGGGTCAAATTATGATGCTGACTTTAACCTCTTTGGGAATTTTATGATCCGATCTTGATGTTGATGAAAATGATAATATTGATGATGATGATGATTATAAAGATTATAATGAATATGATGATGATGAAGACACTAGTTGATGATGATGAGTCTATTTGTTTATGTACTGTAGTTGTAATTTTATAATTTAACCCTTAATTACCAAGTTTGAGCTAGAACACTGACAAGTCACCAATGGCCTTGTTTAAGGCAATAGTTCTCCAACAAGAGGCCCGTGGGCCTTAATGGTCATCAGACTATTGGTTACTGTTAAGTTGTTTACAGATATTAACACATTTGATCCCTGTGACCTTGCAAGAGGGTCATGCAGTAAAGAAACTTAATATCCATTCATCCCAGAATGCTATAAGCAAAATATCAGTATCCTGGACTTTACGATTACTAAGAAGAAGTTGCTAGAAGATTTTCAGACATTTGACCCATGTGACTTTTAAAATAGGCCAAGGTCATTTATTTGAACAGACTTATTAGCCATTCATTCAAGCATGCTTATGGCCAACTATCATTACCCAAGGCCTTTCAGTTATGAGAAGTTGCTTGGTTTTTTTTTAACACATTTCATCACTGAGACCTTGAATATGGGTCAATGTCTTTCATTTCAACAAACTTGGTAGCCATTATTTCAAGCAGGCTACAGACCAAATATCAGTATGCTAGGCCTTTCAATTATTCAGAAAATGTTTTTGGAAGATTTCAAGACATTTGAGTCCTGTGACCTTGAAAGTAGGTCAAGGTAATTCATTTGAACAAACTTTGTAGCTCTTCATTTAAGCTTACTACAAATAAATCCATAGATAATCGCTAGAAAATTGTTAACATGTCCTAACGAGTGTGTGCAAGTTACGGCGAGCTATTTACAGATACCAGTGAGTTATTTACGAATGCTTGCGGGTTGCCAATCCGTAAGGACTCGTAAGAAAAATCTGTGTATGTGAAGGGGGTATTACTGGTTGATATTGACTTACTGGGTAGGAGACAACCATTTTACCATCATCTGATGGAGAAGGGAGAGAGAGAGGTCCACTAAAGATGGTAACAGCATGGTATCGTTGTGTCAGCTCACGGCAGTATATTTCTAGGCGGTTCCAGAAGCCAGCATTATTCTCAAGGTTTTGAGGTACAATGTTGGACAGGTAAAAAGACTGAGACATGGCCACCTATGAACACAAACAAAAAAGGTTAATTTTGCTTGGTTTTCTAATTCTGCTGGCAAGATTAATAGATCTTCACTAATAACTTTCTTACCAAGTCTGTTATAATAACATTTATCTATTTACCAAGTCTGTTATAATTACATTTATCTACATACCAAGTCTGTGATCATTACATTTATCTACTTACCAAGTCTGTTATAATTACATTTATCTATTTACCAAGTCTGTTATAATTACATTTATCTACATACCAAGTCTGTTTTAATTACATTTATCTACTTACCAAGCATGTTATAATTACATTTATCTACTTACCAAGTCTGTTATAATTACATTATCTATTTACCAAGTCTGTTATAATTACATTTATCTACATACCAAGTCTGTTGTAATTACATTTATCTACTTACCAAGTCTGTAATAATTACACTTATCTACTTACCAAGCCTGTTTTAATTACATTTATCTACTTACCAAGCCTGTTATAATAACATTTATCTACTTACCAAGTCTGTTATAATTACATTTATCTACTTACCAAGCCTGTTATAATTACATTTATCTACTTACCTTGGTGTATGTTATAATTACATTTATCTACTTACCAAGTCTGTTATAATAACATTTATCTACTTACCAAGTCTTTTATAATTACATTTATCTACTTACCAATCTGTTATAATAACATTTATCTATTTACCAAGTATGTTAAAATTACATTTATCTACTTACCAAGTCTGTTATAATAACATTTATCTACTTACCGAGTATGTTACAATTACATTTATCTACTTACCGAGTCTGTTATAATTACATTTATCTACATACCAAGTCTGTTATAATTACATTTATCTACTTACCTTGGTGTATGTTATAATTACATTTATCTACTTACCAAGTCTGTTATAATAACATTTATCTACTTACCAAGTCTGTTATAATTACATTTATCTACTTACCAATCTGTTATAACTACATTTATCTACTTACCAATCTGTTATAACTACATTTATCTACTTACCAATCTGTAATAATTACATTTATCTACTTACCAAGTCTATTACAATTACATTTATCTACATACCAAGTCTGTTATAATTATATTTATATACTTACCAAGTCTGTTATAATTACATTTATCTATTTACCAAGTCTGTTATAATTACATTTATCTACATACCAAGTCTGTGATAATTACATTTATCTACTTACCAAGTCTGTTATAATTACATTTATCTACTTACCAATCTGTTATAACTACATTTATCTACTTACCAAGTCTGTTATAATTACATTTATCTACTTACCAATCTGTAATAATTACATTTATCTACTTATCAAGTCTATTACAATTACATTTATCTACTTACCAAATCTGTTATAATTATATTTATCTACATACCAAATCTGTTATAATTATATTTATATACTTACCAAGTCTGTTATAATTATATTTATCTACCAAGTCTGTTATAATTATATTTATCTACCAAGTCTGTTATTATTACATTTATCTACATACCAAGTCTGTTACTATAACATTTATCTTCATACCAAATCTGTTATAATTATATTCATCTACGTACAAAGTATGTTACAATTACATTTATCTACCAAATACTTTTTGATTACATTTATCTACTTACCAAGTCTGTTTTAATTACATTTATCTACTTACCGAGTATGTTATAATTATATTTATCTACATACCAAGTCTGTCATAATTATATTTATCTACCAAGTCTGTTATAATTATATTTATCTACTTACCAAGTCTGTTATAATTACATTTATCTACATACCAAGTCTGTTATAATTACATTTATCTACCAAATACGTTATAATTACATTTATCTACTTTCCAAGTCTGTTATAATTACATTTATCTACATACCAAGCCTGTTTTAATTACATTTATCTACTTACCAAGTCTATTACAATTACATTTATCTACATACCAAATCTGTTATAATTATATTTATCTACTTACCAATCTGTAATAATTACATTTATCTACTTACCAATCTGTAATAATTACATTTATCTACTTATCAAGTCTATTACAATTACATTTATCTACTTACCAAATCTGTTATAATTATATTTATCTACATACCAAATCTGTTATAATTATATTTATATACTTACCAAGTCTGTTATAATTATATTTATCTACCAAGTCTGTTATAATTATATTTATCTACCAAGTCTGTTATAATTACATTTATCTACATACCAAGTCTGTTACTATAACATTTATCTTCATACCAAATCTGTTATAATTATATTCATCTACGTACAAAGTATGTTACAATTACATTTATCTACCAAATACTTTTTGATTACATTTATCTACTTACCAAGTCTGTTTTAATTACATTTATCTACTTACCGAGTATGTTATAATTATATTTATCTACATACCAAGTCTGTTATAATTATATTTATCTACCAAGTCTGTTATAATTATATTTATCTACTTACCAAGTCTGTTATAATTACATTTATCTACATACCAAGTCTGTTATAATTACATTTATCTACATACCAAGTCTGTGATAATTACATTTATCTACTTACCAATCTGTTATAACTACATATATCTACTTACCAATCTGTTATAACTACATTTATCTACTTACCAAGTCTATTACAATTACATTTATCTACATACCAAATCTGTTATAATTATATTTATCTACTTACCAATCTGTAATAATTACATTTATCTACTTACCAATCTGTAATAATTACATTTATCTACTTACCAAGTCTATTACAATTACATTTATCTACATACCAAGTCTGTTATAATTATATTTATCTACTTACCAAGTCTGTTATAATTACATTTATCTACCAAGTCTGTTATAATTACATTTATCGACCAAGTCTGTTATAATTATATTTATCTACCAAGTCTGTTATAATTATATTTATCTACCAAGTCTGTTATAATTACATTTATCTACATACCAAGTCTGTTACTATATCATTTATCTTCATACCAAATCTGTTATAATTATATTCATCTACGTACAAAGTATGTTACAATTACATTTATCTACCAAATACTTTTTGATTACATTTATCTACTTACCAAGTCTGTTTTAATTACATTTATCTACTTACCGAGTATGTTATAATTATATTTATCTACATACCAAGTCTGTTATAATTATATTTATCTACCAAGTCTGTTATAATTATATTTATCTACTTACTAAGTCTGTTATAATTACATTTATCTACATACCAAGTCTGTTATAATTACATTTATCTACATACCAAGTCTGTTATAATTACATTTATCTACCAAATACGTTATAATTACATTTATCTACTTTCCAAGTCTGTTATGATTACATTTATCTACATACCAAGTCTGTTATAATTACATTTATCTACTTACCAAGTCTGTTATAATTACATTTATCAACATAACAAGTCTGTTATAATTACATTTATCTACCAAATACGTTATAATTACATTTATCTACTTACCAAGTCTGTTATAATTACATTTATCTACATACCAAGTCTGTTATAATTACATTTATCTACCAAATACGTTATAATTACATTTATCTACTTTCCAAGTCTGTTATAATTACATTTATCTACATACCAAGCCTGTTTTAATTACATTTATCTATATACCAAGTATTTTACAATTACATTTATCTATGTACCAAATCTTTTATAAATTTTACATTGATCTATTTATTACCAAGCCTATTGTTATTACTCAATTACATGTAACCATTTTTATATACAATATTTAATTGATCCATTATTGTATACAATTATCTACTTTAACAATTATTGTATACAATTATCTACTTTAACCATTATTGTATACAATTATCTACTTTAACCATTATTGTATACAATTATCTTCTTTAACCATTATTGTATACAATTATCTACTTTAACCATTATTGTATACAATTATCTACTTTAACCATTATTGTATACAATTATCTACTTTAACCATTATTGTATACAATTATCTACTTTAACCATTATTGTATACAATTATCTACTTTAACCATTATTGTATACAATTATCTACTTTATCCATCATTGTATACAATTATCTATTTTAACCATTATTGTATACAATTATCTACTTTAAACATTATTGTATACAATTATCTACTTTATCCATTATTGTATACAATTATCTACTTTAACCATCATTGTATACAATTATCTATTTTAACCATCATTGTATACAATAATCTATTTTAACCATTATTGTATACAATTATCTACTTTATCCATTATTGTATACAATTATCTACTTTAACCATTATTGTATACAATTATCTACTTTAACCATTATTGTATACAATTATCTTCTTTAACCATTATTGTATACAATTATCTACTTTAACCATCATTGTATACAATTATCTATTTTAACCATCATTGTATACAATAATCTATTTTAACCATTATTTATACAATAATCTACTTTAACCATTATTGTATACAATTATCTACTTTAACCATTATTGTATACAATTATCTTCTTTAACCATTATTGTATACAATTATCTTCTTTAACCATTATTGTATACAATTATCTACTTTATCCATTATTGTATACAATTATCTACTTTAACCATTATTGTATACAATTATCTATTTTAACCATTATTGTATACAATTATCTACCTTATACAATTATCTACTTTAACCATTATTGTATACAATTATCTACTTTAACCATTATTGTATACAATAATCTACTTTAACCATTATTGTACACAATAATCTACTGTAACCATTATTGTCTACAAATATCTACTTTAACCATTATTGTATACAATTATCTTCTTTAACCATTATTGTATACAATTATCTACTTTATCCATTATTGTATACAATTATCTACTTTATCCATTATTGTATACAATTATCTACTTTAACCATCATTGTATACATTAATCTACTTTAACCATTATTGTATACAATTATCTATTTTAACCATCATTGTATACAATTATCTACTTTATCCATTATTGTATACAATTATCTACTTTAACCATTATTGTATACAATTATCTACTTTAACCATTATTGTATACAATTATCTACTTTAATCATCATTGTATACAATTATCTATTTTAACCATCATTGTATACAATTATCTACTTTATCCATTATTGTATACAATTATCTACTTTAACCATTATTGTATACAATTATCTACTTTAACCATCATTGTATACAATTATCTACTTTAACAATTATTGTATACAATTATCTACTTTATCCATTATTGTATACAATTATCTTCTTTAACCATTATTGTATACAATTATCTACTTTAACCATTATTGTATACAATTATCTTCTTTAACCATTACTGTATACAATAATCTACTTTAACCATTATTGTATACAATTATCTACTTTAACCATTATTGTATACAATCATCTACTTTAACCATTATTGTATACAATTATCAACTTTATCCATTATTGTATACAATTATCTACTTAATCCATTATTGTATACAATTATCTACTTTAACCATTATTGTATACAATTATCTACTTTAACCATTACTGTATACAATAATCTACTTTAACAATTATTGTATACAATTATCTTCTTTAACCATTATTGTATACAATTATCTACTTTATCCATTATTGTATACAATTATCTACTTTAACAATTATTGTATACAATTATCTTCTTTAACCATTATTGTATACAATTATCTACTTTAACCATTACTGTATACAATAATCTACTTTAACAATTATTGTATACAATTATCTTCTTTAACCATTATTGTATACAATTATCTACTTTAACCATTACTGTATACAATAATCTACTTTAACCATTATTGTATACAATCATCTACTTTATCCATTATTGTATACAATTATCTTCTTTAACCATTATTGTATACAATTATCTACTTTAACCATTATTGTATACAATTATCTACTTTAACCATTATTGTATACAATTATCTACTTTAACCATTATTGTATACAATTATCTTCTTTAACCATTATTGTATACAATTATCTACTTTAACCATTATTGTATACAATTATATCTACTTTAACCATTATTGTATACAATTATCTACTTTATCCATTATTGTATACAATTATCTTCTTTAACCATTATTGTATACAATTATCTACTTTATCCATTATTGTATACAATTATCTTCTTTAACCATTATTGTATACAATTATCTACTTTAACCATTATTGTATACAATTATCTTCTTTAACCATTATTGCATACAATTATCTACTTTAATCATTATTGTATACAATTATCTACTTTAACCATCATTGTATACAATTATCTATTTTAACCATCATTGTATACAATAATCTATTTTAACCATTATTGTATACAATAATCTACTTTAACCATTATTGTATACAATTATCTATTTTAACCATCATTGTATACAATAATCTATTTTAACCATTATTGTATACAATTATCTACTTTATCCATTATTGTATACAATTATCTACTTTATCCATTATTGTATACAATTATCTACTTTAACCATTATTGTATACAATTATCTACTTTAACCATTATTGTATACAATTATCTACTTTAACCATCATTTTATACAATTATCTATTTTAACCATCATTGTATACAATAATCTATTTTAACCATTATTGTATACAATAATCTATTTTAACCATTATTGTATACAATTATCTACTTTAACCATTATTGTATACAATTATCTACTTTAACCATTATTGTATACAATTATCTTCTTTAACCATTATTGTATACAATTATCTTCTTTAACTATCATTGTATACAATTATCTACTTTAACCATTATTGTATACAATTATCTACTTTAACCATTATTGTATACAATAATCTACTTTAACCATTATTGTATACAGTTATCTACTTTAACCATTATTGTATACAATTATCTACTTTAACCATTATTGTATACAATTATCTACTTTAACCATTATTGTATACAATTATCTACTTTAACCATTATTGTATACAATTATCTTCTTTAACCATTATTGTATACAATTATCTACTTTAACCATCATTGTATACAATTATCTACTTTAACCATTATTGTATACAATTATCTACTTTAACCATTATTGTATACAATTATCTACTTTATCCATTATTGTATACAATTATCTACTTTATCCATTATTGTATACAATTATCTTCTTTACCCATTATTGTATACAATTATCTACTTTAACCATCATTGTATACAATAATCTATTTTAACCATCATTGTATACAATAATCTATTTTAACCATCATTGTATACAATAATCTACTTTAACCATTATTGTATACAATTATCTACTTTAACCATCATTGTATACAATAATCTATTTTAACCA